>CM060666.1:10927413-13327413 GCA_030686955.1 Odontamblyopus rebecca | reverse complement strand
TCCTTCCGCTGAGGGCAAAGGTACAGATTTCAAATATTTGTGAAAGGATTAAAGTTTGGGGGGATAGAAGTGACAAATACATCTTGATTTCTAGGAACAGAGGTCAAACTTCGAGACATAAAATCAGAACCAATGTTCTTCAGTGGTCCCTTTGATGCTCTAAACAACTCTAAACAAGGCCTTGTTTCTGTGGCCATCACGTTGAGACCAGCTGCTGCTGAGGTAAGATCATTATACATTCGATCATTACATCTGTATTGTTTTTGTCAGAAATGTAATTTTTAAAATGTGTTTTTAGAACATCACTGGTGTGGTAGCTGCTATTTCCGACCTCCTCTGTGTGAAGATCCCAAGCTGTTATGAGGTTAGCAGCACTCCAGACAGAGGCCCTCAGCAGATGTACAGTGGCCCCAGGATGGGCCCTCATGGCATGGATCCACGCGCTCAAATCTTCTTCCAGGGACCAAACAATGGGTGGCCCATGATGAGGCCGCATGGCATGATGCAGCAACAACTTCATCATTTCCGGTTTCCTGCCAACAGCCCTGGTGTGTAAATAGATTTGCAATTCACAAATTTTTTATGTTTTTTTTTTTTACACAGTGAAAGGCAAAAAGAAAGCCTGAATGTTTATTGATAATTATGTATAAATATATGATTAAAACATGTGAAAACTTGTTGCAGGCTGTGCCATGACGAGGCCTGATCAAAGGATTCCTGGGAGTCCTGGATCCAAGCCCCCATGGTGCTGCCACTGTAAGGTGGTGGTTCTGGGAAATGGAGTCCAGAAATCTTTCCAAGATCTCCCTGTGCATTTAAAGGTATATTTAATTCAGTATTACATTGCTATACCATCTGTATATATGATCAAGTATATATATTTTATCAGCTGACAACTTGCTAATTTCTGTAAAACTGATTTCTTTCTAGCAATATCATGGCCGTATGAAATCTGAGGAACATCTAGTTTTCTGCAGCAACAACTGCTTCCTCTTATATTGCTCTGCATCACCTGTACAGCCTCGTCCATCTTCAGAAGTAAAGGTTCATATCAAATTATGTCCTGCACAAATGTTTTATTTTACGTTGTCTAATGACAGCTATCTTTTAGGAGTCTGTGAGCCTTCTTCCGGTTTCTGGGCAGGCTGAAATTCTCTCCAAAGCTCAGCATCAGTACAGCAACAATATGTCCTCACTAGATGTTCACTGTTTGGCTCAACTTCAGCCGAAGCAGTCCCCGCCTTCCACCCCCCCTCTGCCCTTCCCATCTGCTGGAGAGGCGCCCAAACACGAAAACAAGTCTGATGCTATCAAAGTGACAGTGAAGCTGAAGGCCAGGCCAAGGTCCCATGATGGCTGGCACCAAGGAAAGAGACAGAAAGGCCTACGCTGGAGGAAATGGACTGTTCAGGTGGTTGTCCCGAGGGGAAGTTCCCATCTCCCTGAGGAAGAGAAGATCGATGAGCTTCTTAAGAAACTGGGGGCCTCCCTGCGACCTACGTCCTACCACCGAGACCAGAGGAGGTGCTGTTTCTGCCATCAGTTTGGAGATGGGATCACTGATGGTCCAGCAAGGCTTCTTAATCTGGACCTAGATGTATGGGTGCATCTCAACTGTGCCCTGTGGTCCACTGAGGTGTACGAGACACAGGCTGGTGCACTGATAAACGTGGAGCTCGCACTCCGTCGTGGTCAAACTGTGCGCTGTGCCTACTGCCAGCAGACGGGGGCTACCAGCGGCTGCCATCGACTTCGCTGCACCAATGTCTACCACTTCACCTGTGCTCTACAAGCTCAGTGCACATTCTTCAAGGACAAAACCATGTTGTGTCACGCCCACAGGCCCAGGGGTGCAGCTGGACAGGCTATGGAACATGAGCTGCGCTGCTTTGCTGTTTTTCGTCGTGTTTATGTTCAAAGAGATGAAATGCGTCAGATAGCCTCCGCAGTACAGCATCCAGAATTGGGATACACTTTACGAGTGGGCAGTCTTGTGCTGCATGCAATAGGTCAGCTCACCCCTCTGCAGATGGCAGCTTTCCACTCCCCGACAGCGATATTTCCAGTTGGCTATGAAGCTTGTCGTATTTATTGGAGCATGCGTCATGGCAACCGCCGCTGCAGATACGTCTGCTCTGTCGACGACATGGATGGATTGCCAGAGTTTAACATCAGAGTGATTGAACAAGGTTACCAAGACCTGGTTCTCACAGACAACACGGCTAAAGGTACATTGTGATTTAATTGTATATTTTGTGGTGTTAGTGGTATTAAAATCGATCAAATGTTTTATTGTTGCTTTATGTTTTTCACTATTTTTTCATAGGAGTATGGGATAAGGTTCTGGGTTCTGTAGCTGAGAAAAGATCTGAAGTTGGGACTCTGAAACTGTTCCCAGTTTACCTCAAAGGAGAGGACTTGTTTGGGCTCACAGTCCCTGCAGTTGCTAAAATAACTGAATCGGTTTGTGATTTTTATTTTTATTTTTTATGTTAGTGTTACACATAAATATTAACCTGTATAAATTCTCTAGCTGCCGGGAGTTGAGGCATGTGACAGATATACTTTCCGTTACGGACGCAACCCCCTCATGGAGCTGCCTCTTGTGATCAACCCAGAAGGCAGCGCCCGTGCCCTGCCCAGAGTTGGCCCAGCCCATGCATCAGTGGTGATAAGGTAATTTACTTAGTAAGCTTCATCTTTTATACACTGAACTTGTTTAAATGTTAATGACAATTCAACCCTTAGACCTCAACCACAGACCATGACTAACAGCACTGCGAGATCTAACCAGAATATAGCCCAGGGAGAAGGGGGCACAACCCACAACAAGCCACCAGTGGTGCACCCCCGGTCCTCTCAGTACCGCTGGATGAAGAGCGAATGGAGAGCCAATGTTTACCTGGCTCGTTCTCGCATCCAGGTGAGTCTACAGTACTCACCCTGACCTGTGTGAACACATTCACTTCAAATGAAATCTTCTTTGGTGCATTCCCAGGGCCTTGGGCTGTTTGCTGCACGAGACATTGAAAAACAAACTATGGTGATTGAGTACACTGGGACTGTATTACGAAATGAGGTTGCCATCAGGAAAGAGAAGACTTATCGATCTCGGGTAAACTGTTTATTTCACTACATGCACGATGTTGTCTTTTCACTTGTCTAACTTGAACGTTCCTTTTGATCTCTTCAGAACCGAGCTGTGTTCATGTTTCGTATCGACAGTGAACATGTTGTTGATGCCACTCTAACTGGAGGGCTTGCAAGGTACTGAGCTTTATCAATATGTTCTATTATATCATCGTATATGTATACATTTTAATAACCTTTGTCACTCTCAGATACATCAACCACTCATGCGCACCTAACTGTGTTGCTGAGGTGGTAACGTTTGAAAGGGGATTCAAAATAATTATCAGCAGTATTTGTCGAATTGGAAAAGGCGAGGAGGTGGGTACTTGGCTTTTTTAGAAAAGTTGCACTTTAAACTACTTGTAATTTTAATTGTCTGTGTTCTTTGTAGATATGCTTTGACTACCAGCTGGACTCTGTGGAGGGTCAGCATACAATTGCCTGCCACTGTGAAGCTCCTGAATGCAGGAAATGGATCAACTAAATGGTGACAAAAAGCATTTCTACTCCACTAGAGTGTGGATACCACCATCTGTTCAGATAGACCTGCTACACACTACTTTTATAAATGAGACGAAGGCATGATTCCTAGAGGAGGTTCAGAGCATGGGGAAACCTGAGCGGAGTAAGGGAACCATAACACAGTAGCAGGTTGTGACTTGTGCCATATGTGAGAGAGATCGTCTATGTTTGTCTGTCTATGTTTGATGTATATGTACACGGGGTGAAGAATCCACCAGCGAATGAGAAAGCACTGTGCAGGGTGCAGCCTTATTGTTATTCTAAGGGCAGGCCCTTTGATTCATACTGTTAATGTAAACCGTATGACTAAATGTAGACATCACTGAATGAGGAATGTACAGCAATGAAAACCGCGAAGGGAATTTAAACTTGCACTAAAGAAAACACACACACAAAAACTTTGAAAATACTTGATTCCATGAGTCAGTTTTTTACATGGTTCTGTCACTTGGTTTGTGTGGAATTTGAGAGGTTTTGTATTTATTACTGAGTGAATGAATTTTATTCTCAAAATAATGAGATGAGTTACAGAAGGCTAGATTGATATTGTTTTTGAAGCTAGAAGAAGACATGCTGTTACTTTTGTATAAATGTATATAAAAAAAAGACTATAGGAATAACCGACCAAATACTACCTTAACCCTCTTGATGTTTGGGTGTTTTTAAATTGTTTTTGTTTGTCATTGAAATTTATTTAAGATGGACATTATTTCCGTTTGAGAGTATATATTATGACTATTTTGTACAGAATTTGTAAAATAACCACAATAACTCACAAAGTATTTTTGTTGTATTAAAAGTAAAGTATTGTAGCGTAGTGTTTTGTGACTTACACACACACTTTGACCACTTAAAAAGAAATATTTTTGTTCACTATTGTAACAAGTTACTGAAATCAAAAAGGAGATAAACTATTTGCTGTTTATCAGGTTTTATTTTAAACTGTGAATTAGGTTTTGAAACCCAAAACTTTTTAACTTTTTAAACTCAAATAGAATCACACACTTGTTCATGTTTTAAGTTGCTTTTAAATCAAGGTGCAAATGTCTAACTGTAATATATGTAAGGTAACGCTGAGTGTGGCAGAGGGGAGCATAGATTGTTCTACCTTTTCAACAGAAATGGCAATTCTCTGTAATTGGAAATATTTCTTACACTGACACTTCACAAGTCACATGCTTAGAAGCGTTTTTGTGTGCACAATATTGACTGTACAATTTTGGAGCAGTCTTAGAACTTGTAATGTATATGGCATGTATTTTTTTAACTTTCTGAAAACTCAATTGTATATATTTTCTCAATGAATGGTTGTAACAAAATTGTTTCTTGAATATTTTTCTTCTCCTGTATAGTATATCATCCTGCCAGTGTTTGTGCTACATTTTCTTGGTTGTGGAAAGTAGTTAATTTCACCTCTCAATTCTTTTTAAAAATGCCTTTTGGAGTGTACAGAGTATGAGATTTGAAGTTTGTGGAATTTAGAAACATTTACAAAAATAAACTATTTTACATGTTATAAACTGTGCGATTCATTGCAAAAATATTTAAAGAATGTCATGTGAAAGGTGTGACTGGTTTAATCATGATGCAAAAAATACGGGGTGTATTGCATTTGACCCAGCACCAGCAATTATTAAAGGTGCACTGTGTCACTTCTGGCGTTCCACCTGCTTGTTTCCATGGAAATGCTATTGCTTTTCCAAAACTGTTCCTCTGTACATCATTAAAGCATCTTAACTACATGGAGACAAGTGGCACCACTAGACCAAATTATAGGTCAGGTCTGTGGAAAGGCGACAACACTGGTGGTGAGAATGCAAGTTTTTTGAGCAGTAAAACAATTATTACAAAACAAAAGCTGGAAAGATAAATACTTCCAAACATTCCAGACTAAGAAATACCATCTCTATGTATTCATATCTGCCACAAGAAAAGTTACACAAGCTATCTTTAGCCTAAGAGTTTGTCATTTAAACTTTTGCACAGTAAACTACACATTTGGGTAGCTCTTTTGCCAATCTGCTCACATGTTTTATGCGGTTCGGTCGCATTTTAAAAGAGTTGGTTTTCTGCCCGTGTTCTCTCACTTAATCCACAAGAAAACCAAATGGGGCAATGTGGTAGTGCAATAACTGCAAGTTTTTGAATCGCTTAGCTAACCAAAGACGCCGTATTGTTCCATGTTAGTCCGAAGCACCTTTATTTCGTAATTTCTTTTTGTTATTTTTTTCCGCGTGCCTTGCCTTGCCCTGCCCATGGCCCAGCCTCCCGCGCGGCCGAGCCTACTTCCTGGTGAATCACACCGCTCCGCGTTGTCGTACTACAGTCTAGTGTGGGGCAAGTAGCGGAGGTGGTAGTTGTTGATGATCTGAAAACAGCACTTAGCATACATATTTTTTATTACTTATTTATATTATTGACGTTTAGTAGCCAAAATGGGAAGCACGGTGATGGAGACCAGCAAGGACAGCTCAAAGAAAATGCCAAAAAGGAAAAGAAGTCTACGGATTAACATGCCAGTGAGTCGGTGAAGTATCAACTGATTTGATCTTTTATGTAAACATATTTAACCTGCTCAACTTTTGATCATTTTGATTATTTTTGTTGTAGCCAGGATATATTAGCCAGCTAATATTTGATCATGGTATCTGACAGTTCTTCCTCTTGTGCTATGTCATGGAAGAGTCATCATTTTTGCCATTTCTGTTTTATTTCTCCACTTCATAATGTTAATCTGCAAATAATAGTATAAAATATGATTATAATGGTGCTAACGGGTTACTTTAATGGTGCCACCCAGATTTAGTTGCTGTTTATGCTTGGGGCAGCTTAAGTTGGTTTTGGTGCAAGTTCTAGGAAATCTGTTTACACCATAACAATTTTCATGAGAATGCAAGAAGTTGTCCTGTTGCATTCTTAAATCAAAAATGCCCCGCATATCCACTGTAAACAATACTAACTATTCTACATCCAAAGAAGTGCTGGAAGTCTAAATAATGACAACTGGAGTCTAGGAAAATGCATGCAACAGTGAAATCCAACTCCAAGAATATGTAAATAATGATGATTTAAGGTCACTTGTAACTGTTGTGTGTGATCTAGGACTGTAAAGAAGATGTTAACCCACTAAAGATCAGCCCTGTGCATTAGTTAACTGACTAAAAAGGGACATTGTGTGGCCACCAACAAAAGTTCACAAAATGATTAGGATCTTGCTCAAAAACTACAGTAGAGAAGCATAAAATGAATCTCTATAAGTGAAAAATCAGATTAAACTGTCCAGTCACTTGAGCCACTCCATGGCACAAGGCCAGGTCACCAGTCAGGTCTGTATTTTTTCACTGCCAAATATCTTTAAAGCCATTTACTGCAGACCATTCCAGACAAAGCAACAACATCTCCATGGACACAAGCAGTAAAAATAATGCACATTTATGGGGTTTGATTATCTGTTAATTTGTTCCATGAAACCATGTATCCAAGCTTGTAATCAATATATTTACTTTTTGAACACCCAAAAATCCCCATCTCGATCCTAAAGCCTAATTTTTTCAACCTCAGACATACAAGTTAGCTAATCCTACACTCGACACCCTACCCCATCATCACCAAAGGGTGGGTCAAATGTGGACAAACCTCTCTACAGGCACAAACAAGTCATTTTGTCTGTTATTTACTACTGTTTTACAATGAGATGTACATGTTTGTTAGTAGACCATATCCACTGCCTGCTCCACTTTTGTCCTGGTTTGAGTCTAACCTCACCTGGGCCCGTGTCAGTTAATATCATTAGCCTCTTGGGGAAGTGCCGTCTTGGATTTCTATGATGCTGTCTGGTACCATTGTGTAATAAGCGGTATCCCTTTCCCGGAAAACCTACACGTGAAGTTCACCTAATTGCATGTGTAATGAGCTATCAACGACCTTTTGTGGCAGTGTGGGCACAAAGAGGTATACAGATAGAGGGCCGATATTTGCAGCTTTTAGCATATCAGCTATCGGCCTTAAAGATGCACTCTATAACTTTTGGTTGGGAGTTCGCCACCTGTTTGTTTCTATAGAGATGTATTCCTATACCTGAAATGTTCCACAGTATGCCATTAAACAACTTTACCTTACAACTGTTAAGTCACAGGTGGTTTTATAGCTAAAAATACCTAGAAAAACATTCTGACTGTGAGTAGGATTGCCTCTCCACAGATCTGACCTGTAACTTAATCTGTTTTGGTCTCCATGAAGATAGAAAGGTTTAATACCATACTGTGAAACTCCAGAAAAGTTACGCAGTGCACATTTAAATCTCCAACACAGGCCGATTTATTTTTGACCAGTTTTCTGCCCAAAGAATCCACAAAAATTGAGATGAATGAACAAATTTGATTACACAACTCTCTAATATATTTATGGTAAACAAAGGGCTGTGGGCGAGTTCTTTGTAAATTTAAATGACATGATTTCACTAAAATAACAAAAATCTTCCTTACATATCAGCCCAAAAATATCGGCAGAGCTTATTGGCCATCAGTTGCTTTGGATTCTAAGCAAACAGTATCGGTATTGGCCATGAAAGAAGCCATATCTCTAATGTCAGTCTTTGGTATGGGGAAGAACTGTTTTGCTACAAGGCCATCTGCGCTGCTGGTGGAACATGTTTATCTACTTCCTGGGTGTATGCTAAACTGCCCGGTGTGTTAATCACTTCACTTTCACCGTGTCCATTTGACTCATCTACCAGACAGATGGATTACCAGTTTGGATGGAGGTTTGCAAAATGTGGCGCAGGTACAAAATTCGTCCAAAGTATCAAAAATACGCCCATGGACCAGTATGGCACCTACCTGGATGACTGGATTACACAGATATCAAGTGACATGGTGAAAGAAAGTACTATTATTTAGTGTTAAGCATTACATTCTACTGGCTAAATAAAGAGTGTTTTTTATTATCATCATGGTATCAGAATTTGCATCCATTGTATCATATTCTTAGTATCAAAAGCAAGATTAAAATTTTAGCATCGTGCCAACACAAGCAGGTACATAGTGTTGTAATGATTAATCTACTAACTGTGACTAACTGGCTATAAAAGATAACATATTATGATCATTGTTTGTTTGAGCTATAGAGACTGTAAAACACATGCCAAAAGATATTTTATAACAAAAACAACACCATAATAGAATCAAAATGTCAAAAAAGAGTAAACAAGTCCAGATTTTTATCAACAGACACTTTATTTGCCTTAAGTGACTATATTTTAACCTTTATTTGGTTGATTATGTATTTAAAAACTTTCATGTTCAATAGAAATGGTCAGCTGTCTAATAAAAATAATTGAATAGTTATAACCCTACAAGCACAGCAGTGTCAAGTTGTTTTATCAAAGTTTATTTTTTATATTGATGATTTCAGATTTCATCAACAGGCACAGTTGGTAAATGACCTAGTACAGTGGTTGCCAACCATTTTTTCTTCTAATTCTTTTGTATTCCCGAACAGAAGTCTGAGGGTTGCAGTTCACTTCCTCCAGTGCCTACTGTTGTTGTTTCCTTAGGCAAGTCACCCTGGCGCTCATTGATCCTGGTTCAGATTAGGTTTAGCTTTAGGTTAAACCTGGTTAGTGCAGTTTTAATCAGGTTTGCTAGGTATGGCCAGATAGGACTTGCCATTATGCCAATCCCTTCATCTTTAACACCTACTGCTCTCTTTTTCTTGCAGGACATTGGTTCATTTGGCTTCTCACAAACCGAAACGAGCAGCTCCTCTAAAAGTGCCACTCAGGTAAAAACAAAAAACTTGCACCATAAAAGTAGGAAATTGCAGTATAACTCATTGTGTCCATTTGACTGTTTGGATTTTTGATGAGGAACTGGCCAAATTAAACAAGGCTATTCAACATGATTTACCAACCTTAACTGGCTTGTACCTCCAGTCTTCCCACTGCGCTTGGCCATAGAGGCATTATGTACAGGAAATAGATTTTTTTTTCATATTGACAATCTCACTACACTCCATTGCCACACACTAATTCATGCAGAGGAAACACAATTATAGTGAAAATTCTTTGTTATGGCTAGGCTGTGTTACAGAACCCAGATTGATAAATACCAGCCCAGCTAAACCTCTCATTTACTGTTGCACAATGGCAATGAAGTGCTGGCAAACAGGGAAGGGTGTGGGCTAGCCTGAGAAGATTTCACAGCAGCTTGGTTTAAACACAACGATTGAGACTATTATTATTATTTTAAGACTTAGACAGTTTATTGATCGACAAGGGAAATTATTTGGACACAGTAGCTCACGCATCACAATATAATATAATAACAAAGAGTAAAAAATGTATATAAATGCTAATAATAAATTCTAAATAAGTAGCTAAAAAGATGGCAAGAGACAGACCTCAAATAATACACAATTATATAAATGTATATGTACAGTCAAAATAAAATAGAAAAATAATCAAATATAAAATCTCAGCTTTATACAAGAGGTCATAGGAGAAGGCAGTACAACAGTGATATGATGATTGACAGGACATAGGGTTATCTGTTACATGTCGGTTGTATGGAGTATGCTATGAATGTAGTCCAGTGTCTCTCACTGTTTGAGCGGAGCTGTAGGAGCTCTTAAGGTCCTACATTACACAAAAGCGCCTCTTGTGAGCTTGTTAGAATGTTGTTACCTCATCTTAATCATACCGGGATTTGCTTTTTATTTCATTCACGTTTGAGCAATTATTTATTATTTGTCAAGTTAACCGCTACCTTTTCCCTTTTACTGAGCAAACGCAGTAGGGATTTGCAGTCCCAGGGCTGAAATTCGCCAAATAATTCTAGTGAAGGTTTTAAGGTGCAGGTTAAAAACACAGCACTTCCTGTATTACCATATGACATTATAAGGGAGAACAGAGTGTTTCCTGTTTGAGAGAAGAACTCAGCTGAAATATGCAGGATTTGTGTGTTCAGCATGTGTGAATAAAACAAAACACAACTGCAGGTATATTTCTAATGAGGAAACAACATTATAACATAGATCCGAAAACAGTATAATATGGGCCCTTTAATATGAACGTTTAAGAGTTGTCAAAATACAATGATCATATTGTGCACTTGCTGGAGGCATAGTGGGTGTTGCATTCTATTTTTTTTATTTTATTTACTGCTTTAACAGCTACTATTTCTACTGCTGCTACTACTAATACTGCTGCTGCTTCTACCCCTACCGCTTCCATTACTGCTACTTTATTTAACCTTTATTTACCCAGGAAAGTCCCATTGAGATTACTAATCTCTTTTTCAAGGGAGTCCTGCCATGCACACATCACTTTCAACCTAGGCAATGTGGGTGAAGTGTCTTGCCAAAGGACACAACGTTTATGTGACCCCACTGTGGCACCTGGAATTCCCAGTGTCTCCCATCCAAGTATTAACCAGGCCCGGCCCTGCTTAGCTTCTGAGATCTGACGGGATCAGGCTTTGACAAGCCGGTATGGCCACACTACTACTCCTGCTACTAGATAAATACTTTATTGATCTACAGAAGGGGAAATTCAGGATGCTACTACTCCTCCTGGTGCTATTACTGCTACTGCTACTACTATTGCAGTTTGATAACGATGTCAATTATTTTGTACTTGCTGCAAAGAAATATGAGAAAAGAACAATTCATCTTTACACAACCTTAATCAACTTAAGATATGAAAACAATGATAATATTTCCAAAACAGATTCCCAGTAGTGTGTTTGCTGGGATGGTACATAAACAGTTAACAGCTTTGTGGTTTAGGGAGGCTGCATCTGTCTCCAGTTAGATTGGCTGGCGTCTCTGCTGTTTTGTTTTGGTAAATGTAGAGCAAATAGATAGGGAGATCTCGGTTTGTTTACAAGACATTGGCCTTGCAACACAGCTTCAGAGTCGGATCAGGAGAGGTATTTCAGTCATGGCATACAGCTTATCTTATCTGACCTAGAACTTTGCTGCACTTTGTACTACTGCTTTGAAACTAGCTCTATAAAGGCTAAATAAACAGGTTTATGAGGCACAAAGAAGAACTGACATCCTACATAACGCGCTATAAGCAGAACAGAAAATAATCTCTCTCTCACTTTTTTATTTGCATATTTCAACAACAATTTATATTGATCATAATATGTAAATCCAACAGTAAAGTGACAAAATATGTATTCATGGGTTTCAGACAAACAATCCCCACCCTATTTGAAGGACTTTATGACAATCTTTCCTCATTCAAAAGATGCAATACACAAAATTGACTTCTGTGAGCTTTAAGCCATGTTATAATGCTGTTTCCTCATCAAAAACATACCTGGAGTTGTGTCTTGTTTCATTCACACATGTTCGTGTAATCCCTCATTCTTAGGCTGTCTACATCTCCAAAGCTCAAAATGATCTGTCCCACCTTGTGATGTCATGTAGTTGTAGTTTTCAAGTTAACAGCTCTTTTTATACGCCCGTTGTAAGACGGGACGTATTATGGTATGGCGCTGTCCGTCCGTCCGTCTGTCTGTCTGTCCGTCTGTCCGTCTGTGGACACTTCTTCACAAGCTTTAATGTGTCAAAGCTCAAAGAGGAAGAGAAGTGAGGAAGAATACAGAGAGAAGGAGAAAGGCAGAGAGACAACCACTAGAAAGAGAGCTAGACTTGATGAAGAATACAGAGAGAAGGAGAAAGGCAGAGAGACAACCACTAGAAAGAGAGCTAGACTTGATGAAGGGTACAGAGAGAAAGAGACACAAAGGGAAACACCATCAAGAATGAAACAAAGACACCAGTCCAAGCCATCTTCTACAGCTGGTTGGATTACTAGGTTCCACAACAAAGTCTCTGAGGGACCCTTGTATATCTGTACCAGTTGTAATCAGCTCTGGTACTCACACAGTGTGACATCTCTGCCTTCAAGTAGTAACATGCGAGTCCACCAGATTTTGTGTCGTTGTCCAAAAATAACTAGTGTTGGAAAGCTTTAATGTGGGCGGGACGTATTATGGTATGGCGGGACGTATTATGGTATGGCGCTGTCTGTCCGTCCATCCGTCCGTCTGTATGTGATGATGTCATACTCATACTCCTACTGCAAGAGCCAGATTTCCCTATTGATTATCCGTCCGTCTGTCCGTCTGTCTGTGGACAATTTCTTGTCCGGGCTCTAACTCGACAACCGTCTCACCTAGGAATGTCAAATTTCCAAACTGCACCAACAATTCATCTTTAACTAGGTTTGACAAATTCTAACTTAATTCTATATACAATAATTCAAAGTACGGGCGTATTTTGCCCCGCTGGCGGAGCTCTTGTTACCTTTTGTAGAGTAGAAATGGCCAATTCCGAGGGCTGAAATGATCTGATTCTAGTGAAGGTCTATGGAGTTTATGGACGTCACAGAGTGCTTCCTGTATTACCACATGACATCACAAGGTGTTTTCCGACTGAGCGAAGGACTCAGCCTAAAGATGCAAACACATGTGATCTTACTAAAATTACCACCAAGTGTACAGAAATATCACTTTTATACCCTAATTTGTAAGTATATTTTAATATCTCTCTTTTATTATAAACATGATATTGATATTTTTCAGAACAACATTCACCGTGTTGGCAATTGTTTTGATAGTCTGCCTAACTCTTTGCTATAATTTATTATACTCTGAATATTTCACATGTCTGCTCCATCACCTCTGACCCTCTTACACAAACCTGCTGAAAACCACTGTATACAAAACCGCATATGGGTAACTCTGTCTTGTCTTTCCAGGGAGAGCGTCTCACAAGATCGGCGAGCCCAGTCAAGTCGCCCTCAGTTGGTTGCCCGGGTAACGCCTCAGCTGTTCTCCCTAGCCCCCAGTCCGCTCCCGCACAGCCAAAGACGGGTCCCCCCACGCCGAGAAGCATTTTCCCTTTCCCCTCCAACAACACGGCGTCACCCAAATCCCCCCGCCGCCTCAGCTTTAGTGGTATCTTCCGTTCATCTAGCAGTGCAGCACCTTCAGCAAGCATTAAGATCTTCAGGAATAAGAAGGGTAAGTGCAAGGGTCAAAAACAAGTGGCCTTTTCAAAATGTCAGGGTGGAAGACAGAGTGGTACCAAACTGTTGTGTGGCATCAGTTTGAAGGGTGGATTACCATAAATCTAATTATAAAAAACTAAATAATTTGATGGTACAAAATTGGACCAAAATAAGTAGAAGACACAGTGTCAGGGTAACCTCTTATTGAAGATCATGTGGGTTTCCTGTTTGTGTGCTAAAGCCACAAAAGAGAATTTGAGCATTGATTTGAAGTGTGGGTGTACATATTTTGAACTGTAAGAAAGGAATTAATTTGCAAGAAATAAATTAAATTTATCTTGCAGTACTTTTACAGTATGTACATAAAATTGACATATAATCCTTTAAAAGACAAACATGGATGTTTTTTGAAAAGCAAAAATGCCCTCCAAACAAAGTACTTAAAAAAAAAAAAATGAAGTTGAAAATCATCAAACCATGAACAATTACAGGCTCCTGAAATTGTGCTGTTTTAAATCCATTTTGTAATACTATCTTAAAACATTTTTGCTGATGTTTGCTAATGTGTGCATGATGTCACCATAGTAACTACAGAAATATTCCGCCATAGAAATGCATGTAGAAGACCCACAACGTGATAGAACCTAAGAAGAACAGGTTTACCATTGTGCCTTTTAAAGCTTCACAATGACATGCTATCATTTTGTCCATGTTAGAAAGTAAAATAGAAATGTTGAGGACAAAGTTTCACTTCACAGTAAGCTTCCCCAGCAGGCAATAGCTCTCCCATCACTGTCTTGTGTTTGAACTTATTGCGTTGAAAGTTATTACACAACAGCCTGCTTGTCTAACAGCAGACTCAAAGCTTCATTAGAGATGAGTCATATGCTTTTGGCTCAAACTAGTTTCCTCTCTTCGTACTTTCTTCCAGAGCTGGCTGCAGGCTGTGGAAGAGTTTAGCATTAATGGTCACCAATGTAAAAACACCAGTGAAATAGCTGTAAGTTTATAGCAGTTTAGAGCTGATTTTTTTGTTTGTAGACACTGCTTATGTTCACCCCATTCTCTGATGAGACAATAATTTTATTTATTAGGCTCCTTTCTAGACACTCAACATTTAAAAAGGCAAAAACATTAATATACACAAGTTCAACTATACAGTAGACTTTTTTTTTTCCTAAATGCATGCTCTACTGTAACCACAGGTTGTTTTTGTATGTGCTGTACTTCTGCCACTAGGCGGTGCTACAGTCTCAGTTGTCTTTACAGCTTCTGAAGTTCAGTAGCCACCACAGTCTGTATATATATATATATATGTATATGTGTATATATATATATGTATATGTGTATATATATATATGTATATGTGTGTGTATGTGTATATATATATATATATATATATATATATATATATAGTAACCACATTTGTACCGCTGGTTTAATATAATAAATATTTTGTGCTTACTATAATTATAATAACATTTAGTAGAAACTCCTTTTTGCATAAACATATATTTCCTTATGTGCACAAATATGATCAGAATGCCTCCACACATTTCTGGTTCACATAGGTTTCCCCATGGCCTGGACATTGTCAGTCTCTGCTGCTTTCCTAGCCTTATCTGGAAGTGCAGGCTCCCGCTCCTTACTCTCCGTTGCTACTTTAAATGGCTGTGTGTTGACCGTAAATAAAAGGAACTGGGCAGTTTTGATTTCCAAATTCATAGAATGCATCCCTAAAAGGGCTGAGGCGTTTTTACTGGGAAGGAAAGAAACACTATAGATGAGGGAAGGTCAGGCAGATTTGGAGTTTGGGATCATTTGGCTTTATTTATTAGAAATATGAGCTACAGTATAGTCTGTTTACAAGTACATAAATCTAAAGCTAAAAAGGTCTCTTTTACCTACCTACCTAATGGTTGTTTTCGCGTTCTAGTATTTGAAAGTTGACCCCTATCACTATTTGTGATTGGTTCCTCAAACCTGCAGTATTATAAATGATAATATTTCATCTGACAACAATCACACCTTTGGAGTTTAATAATAGCATGTCTTTCTGAGCCTGTTGTGAAAAAATAATTTCACATTTGCATATTTATGATAATGTATAAGATTGTGTGCCAGTTTTTATGTGAATAGTCCCAGTAATTGGAGATATTAATCATAAACCAGGTCAACAAATCTGTAATTTGACAGTGATACAGAAATTTCCACCACAGATTTTTGACCTCCCCTACAGCTCCGTTTTAAACTATATTCTTTCTACAATGTTTTAATGTCATGTGAACCCCACGTGTTGCAAATTTCATTTAAAATCTATGTAGTCAATCAGTCCATAATAACAGAGCTTGTATGCTAGTCAAGGTTAAATTTTCCATGAGGCCAGCCATGACTAGTCTGAATGAATCTGCTTGCCCTCACTGTGTTAAGTAAATTATGAGTTATTTAATACTTGTATTTACACCTTTTATATGTCTATACCATATTTACTTAATGATTATTTGTGTTGGCTTACTTCCTCTGACCCACTGAACTGCTCCATTACATAACTTGTTCATTCATGGCACAGGCTAAACCTGGAGCTCTCATCTGTTCAGGGGGCATGATGCAAGTGGAAGTGTTCTTGATCAGCTGACCTCACACGGGACTGTCCCTCTCAAATTTCAGCCTACTTAAAACAGCGGAAGTAGGTACCAGTGGAACCAATCAAGTTTTAGCATTTCCATCAGTGACAACGCTACACACTGGGGTGTGCTTTAGCCTATACATTTCACTGTCTGGAGACCGAGTGGGACAGATGTTGCTGTGCTGAATCTGCTGCTTGGAGTAAAAAGAAGGAAGGCAGGGCAAGGGGGGGAGGGGTTGGAAGGAGGCTTCAACCAATCAAGACGCATTCCTGTGAGACTAGCCTCCTTTTACAGGCTGCGGACAGGCTTGCTATATTAAAGAAACACCACCCTCAGCTCCACTTGACAATTTATCGTAGCAGTTCCGCAAAGGGAAGAGCCACCAAAGCCCGACTTGCTTCTCATTTGCATCATTTTTGTCAACAGGAAGATACTCAACAACTTGATGCCATTCTGTTCAATATAAACGTTAATATACTTTGTTTACACTATGTTCCTCCTAAAGGATATCTCTCTCCAGCAAACTTCTTAATAATTTTGGGGACTTGTTTCACATCTCTCTTGCCCTTTTTGCATAACTGGAAGTGTTGGACCATACTTGATGATCAGCTTGGAGTTTACACAGATTTCCTTGCAGTATTTTTAAAGTAACATTGCTATTTATAAACAGCATTTTCCCAAAATGAAGTAACTTTTTATTCTTATGGTCATGGTCAAATTTTCTATCGAACCAACCACCCACTGACCCCCATGAAAAGGTTTGGCAGCCTGAGGAGGAGCAAGAAACGCAAGGAGCAAGATGGGCTAGGAGGGAGACAGCAGTCGGAGTTGTCATGTCTCACTGGTAATAAGTTCTATAGTGTTGCTAAAGTTGCATGTGTTAGCAAAGTGGTCTTAGTTCAGCTATGGTGGCTTTGACTGTCACTTGCCTTGGCCTTAGGTTGCCTGTATAGTCACTGTATGTATGTGGTTGGTCTCCTATTTCACACGCTTGCAATGTATTCCCTCTCTAAGTTCAAAAGTGCTGAAGCTAGGTACTACACAAGGTAACTCTGTACACTGAGGCTACACCTACTTGACCAAATTTTAATGTTGTGTTTTATAATGGGTACTAACTAACTCCTAATTTCGAATGTAAGAGTAATCAGAATTCACAGTTAATCAATCCAAAAAGTTTTGTAGATGTACTTATCTAGACAATATTTTGTAAAATCACAGTACTTGCCCTACTTCCATCAGTACAAAATATGAGCTACTTTTTCTTAGTCATGGTTGACATAAACATTTACTTAACAGAATGTAATAGTGAAATATATGGTATAAGCTTGTTGAGGCTGATCTATCATTGACTTACTGTGTGTAAGTTTAGGCCATGAACTTGAGCTGTGCTGGAACAAACCCAGAGATCATCATAAAGGTAGTGAACGACCTGGTGACATGTTGACCGTTACATAAATCCCTTGATCCGTAGCAGACTTAAATTTCTCACTGTTTCCTGGCTCAGAGATGATGTTGTCGTCAAAAAATCTCACGTGCAGAAATCATATTTTTGAAAGTCACATTGCACATTTATTTTATCAACAGATACACTTAATCTAGTTTGGCAAACAAACACGCATTTTGATGTTGTGTACTAAACTATATTGGCCACCTTCCCATAGAAACATATTGAATTTTACAAACAAGTTGCTAATTGAGGTCAGTGGCCCTGTGTCTTGTCACCTCTCCTGCACTATGTTGCCTCATTGTAGTTACACAAGTTTTAACCAGAACCCCTACACAAACATAGCCCAGTAGTTATTTATCACGTTACATATTGGCCACAGAAGGAGATAGTAAGAGCGCATCCACCGAGCTCGCAACCACCTCAGTGTCTCTCTGACGTCAAGCCCCTCATGACTAAATACACAGCCAATTCCCTGGAGCTCCACTCTCATCTGATTTAATGGAGGCAGCGGAGAGCTACTCAGTGTTGCCATTATTAAATCAACTTCAGCTATAAATTTGCATGGCAGCATCAACTCTTGTTTCAACGCTCGTTTTTTAGTTCAATAGATGACAAAATACAGCCAATATAATTATTGACTTTTAATTATATACATTTTAAACACAGGATATATACCAGAGTTCTCTGATGTGGCCAAGATTTTAAATTTTATATCAGGTTATTTATCTTGTTTTCAGATTTATTATCTACTTACTAGTTCTGAGACTGCTACATTCTAGTCTAGAGGTAGTTTATTTTAAGGTAACTTGTCAAGTATAATTATCTCTCCATGCAGCAAGATCTCTGTCCATGTAGCAAGATAATTTCACTAATTTTAAGTCATTTTCTGATAGATTTAAGTGTTTATATCTTAAGCTTTTTTGCAGTGTATTATTTTATGCCAAATAGAAAGCTTTGCTTTATACAGCTGCTGGTACTCATGAAAGCCCATATCATTCACTTGTGTGATTGATGTTTTACAGTCATTACACATTACATTACTCATCCATTATGGCAACAATAATAATTATGTCAATACAATTATTGAAACCAAGAGCCCAGAGTGCAACGTCTGTGTGCAATATTGAATTGAGATGTATTGATTTTTTTTTTTTTTTTTAACTGGAGATGCCCTTCATGATATCATAAAATCTTTTTTAATTCATTACTGAAAATATTGATAGTAGTACTTGATAACTGATTATTATATTGATATTACTGTATGTCCTTTAAAATGTAATGTCCCTCTGAATCAGAAGTTCTATTGCCACTGTCACTGAACAAAATTCACAAACTAAAAATAAGAGCATGCATTAAAATAAGGTAAATAAAAATAAACTTTGGCATACCAAAAAAGAAAAGAAAAATGTCCTCTATGTCAGTTAAACCTCCCAGGCTTCATGTTACACTACCATATACTTTCCTGGTTAAATAAAGATTAAAGGTGCAATGTGTAACTTTTTAGTTGAGGTTCTGTCACCTGCTTATTTCTATGAATATATGTTATTGCTTTGCCTAGAATGTTCCACAGTATGGCATTAAACAGCTCCTCCATACATTTATTAAATTACAGATGGTTTTATAGCTCTCAAATACATAGAAAAACTTAGTCTGTTCTGGTCTCCATGGCGATAGAAAGGTTTAATGTCATATTGTGAAACATTCCAGACAAAGCAATGCCATCTCCATGAAGAAAAGCATTTGAAGCACCCTCCACCAGGAAAAATTACACAATACACCTTTAAATAAAAAAAAATGTCAGGAAATGTCCGGGTCAGTCCCCCTACTGGACCCCACTTCCTGTTTTGTGGGTGGTGTCAGGCCGCCCCCTTAGACCCACACAGTGCAGAGGGCTCACTTCTACTCTTATCTGCTGCTGTGGAATGTGCCTCAGCAGCGCAGCTAAAATAAGAAGACCTACACAGAGAAAGCGAGGCATGCCAAAGAGGGCGACTCTGTGCCAACTAAATGTCAGGAACAGCCCCCCCAAGAAAAATGTCCACCAACACGCTTCGTCAACCACTCTCGGCGATAACTGATTCAGACAGATCTGTGCAGTGTAGAGCGGCCACTGAAAAAGTTCTATATGGTGCAATCTGGCATTTTTACTGTGTCATTTCAGAACTCAAAATTTTCTCATTACATAATATCATTAGGTGCAAACATAGACGGTCTATTGGTGCAAAATCAAGTCCATAGCATGTCACTTTCTTGCAGCTATTATTTTTAGCATAATTTAAGTATTACAATATTGGTCTATATCTCCAAAGCTCAAAAGGCTAACTTTCAAGTTAATAGCTACATTTTACCTCTTATTCAATAGAGATAAAAAATTCCAGGGCTGAAATTATTCTAGTGAAGGTGTATGGAGTTTAAAAACCACAGTGAAACATTTCCTGTATTACCACATGGCATTATAAGGTGGAACAAAAGTGTGCAGGATTTGTGTATTAAACATGTGAGAATGAAACAAAATGCAACTCCAGTTATGTTTTGATGAGGAAACCGCATTATAGCAGACATCAGAAAATAGCGTAATTTGGACCCTTTAAATGGTTATACTTTTCAGTGAGGCAGAAGATCAGATACTGTAAATTATGTTTTACTTTATTTTTGTTATTTTTCTAAAACCCAATGATCAAGTTAAAGTATATATGTTACAGTGTCAAATCAATTAGATTCATAAAAAATTATTGCAAACTTACACAATGAGGGTTGTCAGAAATACTGAAAAGCTGATACTAGTCAGTATTAAAACTAGTATGAAAACTAGATACTCATCAGTACTAAAAAAGTCACATTCACAGGACAGAAATGAAACTTTCCAGAATAGCTTTAGAATGATCTTGAGCTGTACCAGAACTATCAGACCACACAGGCTAGTATACGCCTATGAAACCTACCTGGACCACTACCAGCTATGGACCACTATGAAACCTACCTGGACGACTGAGAGATTACACAGATATAAGGCCACATGGTAAAATATAAGAAAATACTAAGTCTATTCCTTAATATTGAAATACAGTTTGAAATGTTGTGACACTATAAAAATAACACTATACACAGAACATTTCCTGGATACTCCGTACATCACTAGTTTACAAAGAATAAACCCTATAGGGCATTTAGGTTACAGTAAAGGACTATTGCACTATTGAATAAGCTGTATTGTCACTTTTCTCATCTGGTGACAGTTTCTCACCCTTTCTCACATCTGACATGATAAGAGTCAACTGGGAGTCCCATGATGTGCGTAACGTGAAACATTTGCCCCACATCACAGCAGCCTGTCCATGTCTGGCCATAGAAATATCTCCAGTGTAAGGCTGTGACGGCAGCTGTGAAGAGCTGTCATGTGAGACCGTGCCCAAGCTGCATCCCAACACCACCAGATATGCAAATACAACTGACTTTTGGTTCTACGAGCTGTGATCAAATGGAAATGACTTATATTTTGTATTTACATTTTTTATTTGGTTGCAGCTAGCCGGGTTGTGACATTGCTTAAGGTCACCCGTGTCGATGTAAGGGGAGCTCTCACTCCCACTCCTGACCCAGATCACCCCCACTGAGCAGCCGGAGTCCACACAAAATTTAAAGAAACCACAGTTAGGAGTGTTAAAAGGCGATTAAACCTCTCAGATCTCTTCATAAAGATCTATCTGCCTCTTTACATTTTGCAACGGCATCTTATATTGCAGGAATTAAAAACATATATATTTCGCACATATTATTCTGACAGTATTCAAATCTTTCGCAGTGTATTCTTGGTTTAGTTTGTTCTGACTAATGCATTTTATCTTGTTATGATTATCACACACAGGTCATCCCATACTATATGATTTTCTTTTGTTACACAGTGCAAATTGGTTGACTGTTCCATAGGCATGATGTTCCCGTTCTTGTCTATGAAATTAAATTGAAAATCTAATAAATATCTGAAGTTCTATGCATTTGAGCACATTACTTGGATCTTTAAATAATACTATAGTTCAATTGACTGATAGAAAACATGATATGTGATAGCGTGATAGCTCATATTTGTAAATTAAGTGAAAGATGGTAGACTTATAGCAAACACTGGTATCATAACCAAATGACTGGGATTTATACAGCGAGCCTATAAGCTCTCTCTGTGTGGTGGTTCATATTTGCTTTGTCCTTTGCCACTGTGGGGACATTTCTTCTGTCATCAGCAGCACTGAGGCCAGGGCTCTGTCTCTGTCATCTATAACGCCTGTCGGGCCCTATGACCTGCTACACATTCCCACTGTAATACAACATGGCACAAGATTAATGCTATCTTACCACTGACAATACACTGCCACCTTGAAGCCTTCTAAGATTTCAGCACTCACAATACAACTTGTAACATAATAGACATTTCATAAGATTTTCAGAATAGTTTTTTGTTGGCAAGGATGGAAAATTCACTTTTTTGCATTTTCACAATAATAAATTCTGGCAACATTGTGGTAGTTTATGGATCACATATTAGTTAAATGTATAATAAGTGTGTATAATAAGTGCCTAATTACATCTTTGTTAGTATTTATAAAGTACTTTCATTTCATTTTTGTCTTACAAGTATTAAGTCCTTAACTATTTTCTTATTATCACATTAACTTAGTGGGAATTACAATAGATATTTTTGTACAGTAAAATCTTCATAAGCATGAATATGTGTTTGTTAAATACCAACTAATAGCTAAGTTGCAACTAATTAGCTAATATACCAATTACCACTTAGTTAGCGATTAATATGCAGCCCCTAAACCAAAATTGAATGTGGATTTGTACATTTCAGCTGCTGATATATGATTAATTACTTTTGTGAACACAATGTGAATGCAGTTTTCTGCATTTTGTGATAGTTTTCTTTTGTTACACACTCTAAAATCTAAATTTTTTTCTCTTTTCTGTAGCTTCCAGTATCTCCACACCCCCTGCCACCCCCACACAAGTGTCTAGTCAGCCCATCTTCACCCCAGAACCGATGCCGAGTGGACCAAGCCTGGAGAGACTAGAGCCTGCCACGCGCTTTCGCTCCCTCTCCAACCCCCCTGACACGGGACAACGCTTCAGCCTTCCCCCCTCCTCCAAACCACCGATTCCTTCATTATACTCTACCTCACAACAAGTGGGTCCTGCACACAACTTTATTATTATTTCAGATTTTACAATGTGATGATTAATTAATTATTGCATTTATATAGCACCTTTCAAGGCTCTTTACAGAGTTCATTATTCTTTCACTCCACACTCAGTGGTGGTAAGCTACTACTGTAGCCACAGCTGCCCTGGGGCAGACTGACAGAAGTGATGCTTCCAATCTGCACCATCACTCTTGCACACATCACTTTCATGTGTGCCTCGCCTGAGGACACAATGACAGTTTTTGCGACTGGCACCCCACTGTGGCACCTGGAATTCCCAGTGGTTTCCCATCCAAGTACTAACCAGGCCCGGCCCTGCTTATCTTCTCGACGAGATCAGGCTTTGACAACCCGGTATGGCCACATATGACGCCATATTCCCAGGTGGGAGGCAAGAGCCATTTCTCCTGCTGGGTTTTAGATGACATGACAACATTCTATAGGCCAATAACATTTAATATATTAGTAAATAGAATAGAATAGAATAGAATAGAATAGAATAGAATAGAATAGAATAGAAAAGAATTAGAATAGAATAGAATAGAATAGAATAGAATAGAATAGAATAGAATAGAATAGAATAGAATAGAATAGAATAGAATAGAAAAGAATTAGAATAGAAAAGAATTAGAATAGAATAGAAAAGAATAGAAAAGAAAAGAAATAACCAGGTTCAACATTTGTTAATTTATCTTTTTAGACATTTCATGGCAAAGTACAATGTAATCAATAGGGAAACAGGCTCTTCCCCTCATCTGGGACTATGAGGACATCTTTTAATCTGAAAACCACCAATTGATAGCATTGTATTTTGCCATGAAATATCCAAAAAGTAAAATCAGCAATGTGTAATCTGATCATTTCTGTTTGTGACTAAACTTTAACTTCCTGTATTACTACAAAAAATAAGTTTTATTAATATTCCTTTTAGCTTCCCCTATGTGTACTAATTACTCTCCTATCTATCTGAAATCTGAAATCCAGCAGAACTAAGTGCTGCTAAATGTTATAGTATTAATATTATTGTACAAGTGAATTATCATAATTGACAAAGGTTACAATAAACTACAACTAATCTATGGCTAGAAGAGGACTATACCAGGTCTGAACAATCACAACAAAACCTGGGGCAACAGGTGTGAAGGCAGCCATACACACTATTCTAATTTTGCTTTATTCAAAACAGTTATTTCAATTAATATTACATTTTCAATTTAATATTACATTTTCCAGATGGTTTTACAGAACTCCTTGGCTAGCCCTACTGAGAGATTTCACGTGGTGCACAGAAAGCAGGTCCAGAGATGATTTGCATAGGTTGCAGCTTTAGGATGAGTGTGGCATTGACTGGGATGACCTTGAGGTGAAGAATTGCAGTAGTCTGTGAATTCTTAAAATGGGGCAGTGTCTTTGATCCAGTGGTGCACTGCGTCTGTTCACCTGCTGTTTAAAAAGACTTGAGTTCCTTCGATTGCACAGTAGGAAGAGGGAGCCCTGTGGTGAAGTGTGGTGTTTAATATTAACTTTGTTTTATATATTTTGTATTTGTCTTTCTTTCTGTGCCATACACATTTCAAATTAATAGTTATAGTCTTATAATGATGTTAAAACAATTATGGCAATTTAATTGTCAAATAGAATTGAAAACACCATTAAAAATGTCAGTGTTATTATTGTTTTAATATCATGCAGCTTCATTCTTTACTTTTTGTTACCTACAGGCCCCCAAGCATCTCTCTGGTATTTTAATGAATAATTATCTGTAGAGCAGTCATGGTGTGTCAGCTCTGAGTGATGGTGGACTGAAGCCAGTGAGGACAGATCAATATTTCATCACTAACATAGTACTCTGGTGATATTAACACCAAGGACAAGATTGTGGCTGGTGAATAATGGCCCTTTGCTTCTCTCCCATCAGGGCTCAGCTTTGAATAATCCTTCAGTTTTATTTGAATAAAAGCACTTTGTTTATTGGCTGTGTTGTTGTGAGTTTGCAGAGCTGTGGTCCTGCTGTGATGCCGCAGAACAGATTTATGAGCGCCCCGGCTGCTTTTTGGCCTGAGAATCGCTGTGTCACCATCACAGGACGACACCAGGGACTGTTTAGCATTTGAAACCTGAGGCACAGGCTTTTCCATACCCCTGCACTGGTTTGCAAATGAGGAACCAAGGGAAATGATATAGCAACAGGCAAACTACAGTATATGCAAACATGACACAGCATTTATTTAGAGATGTAAATGTGTTGCAACTAAGATGTTTGAATTAATTTTTGCCTATGCAGTGCCCCACAGGATTCTTTGTACTGCTGTCATGTTACATGTCTTAGTCGTAGTACATTTGACTGAAATGATCTGATGAGGCATCCCCAGCTTCTTGCTGCTAAGCAACGTGAGGATTTCCTAATATGGCGAGGAGGGTGTCTAGTTTGTTGTGCTTTGGAGGGGTGTGTCTCCCGCGCGTGTAACTTCCTGCTTTTTCCACAACCTCCACGTGAACTTGTCGCGCCGTGGTGAGTGCTTTTCGTCGGATTAGTGCTCCAACAATGCCCCGTGTGTTTCATTGTAGGAGGATTAATTGAAACACGCCGGTACAGGAGCTGTGCGCTAGCTCTGCTTCCCCCTGCTGCAGCCACTGGATCAGGACTGTTCCACTCTCTCCCTTCAAGGGGTGTGCAGTCTAATAATAATGACACTAATGTTGCGCCACTGCTCCTCGGGATTTTTGTTGCCTTTGTAAATTAAGGAAAATAGGCCAAGATTTGTTTGCTCTGTAAAGTCCAAAGGCGTAGACTCGTGCGTCTGCTCGGTGCGCACGCCTCGCGGTTTGGTCGCGGGGAAAGTCTCTTCACCCTCGGCTCAGTAACAGTTTGCAGCAAACTTTGTCGTTCTGCTCTTGCGTTGACAGCGTTGTGCCTGGTCCCGTACTGTCCTAACTACATACGTGCCTCCTTGTGTCCGCAGGTATACGGTCTGTTCGAAGGCATGCTGGAGAAACTTGAACTCGATGACGATGGTAAGTGCCGTTTTGGGCACAACATAAACGCGATTCCATGATGTCAGCAAATCAAAGAGTTAAAGTCATTGCGCTGCACTGTATGTGTCTGTCTGTTATCTAGTCATATTAACCAGTGTTAATTTCTCAAATCTGTCGCCCACAATCTTTATTAATGGTTTTATGGCGTCATAATTCACTTTTTTTCTCAAATATATAATAACTGAATTGCTATTATAGATACATACTTGGGTTCAATGATCCAAAACAAATAACAAAAAACACAAAAGTCTCTCTTCATGACTGCAGATTGCTGTACTACCTGTACTTGGGCTGAGCCTTTTTCCCAGTTAAGCACTGCAGCACTAGATCCAGGGCTTAATGGTTGTTTGGGGGGGTTGTTTTCCAGCTCTCATTATGGCTTTCCTGTGAGATTTCTGTTTGGATTGTTTTCCAGCTGCTGAACCAGAAAGTGATATTTACATGCGCTTTATGAAATCCCATAAGTGCTACGACATCGTTCCCACAAGTTCCAAGCTGGTCGTCTTTGATACAGCTCTCCAAGTTAGTATTTGCTTTTATCTTAATTTTCTACTTGCTTTTCATATGTCTGAGAGTATGTGAGAAAGAGCAGAATTCAAGTTAATGTTTCATAAAGAGGGTAGAGTATTTGTACATCAGAGTGGGTTGTATGCAGATGTCTTAAAGCTGTTAAACAATAACCAGGTACAAGTCTTTGATGTGTGAATTTTTAGCCTCTGAATTCACAGAAGCATCTGGGAGGAATTTCAGACATAAAATCTTTGTGCAGGCAAATGTATTTTTCTTTTGTGAAGAGATCTTTGTATCTAAGAAACTAAAGCAGTTCTTTCTTTACAGGTTAAAAAGGCATTTTTTGCTCTAGTGGCAAATGGGGTACGAGCCGCTCCTCTATGGGACACAGAGAAGCAAAGTTTTGTGGGTAAGAGCATCAGTTGCCTTCAGTTGTTTCTGAATTATTACATCTTTTGTCACTAAGCTTCCTCTATGCTATGGATATGGATATTATTGAGATTGATCACTGTTTGCTTTGCTGTAGTTTTCCACATTTAGAACCTTATGATAAACAATATGAACTGTACTTTTTATTGCTTGTGGTTACGCTTGGTGGAGCCCAGTGCTATATTGAGCAGAACTCATTATAGCTGTCATAAGCCATTAAGCCTAGTAACGACTCTGATGTTGAAGAGTGAAGAGTTTTTTTTCTCTGCAGACTCTTTTAAGTTAAGCAGAACATGTCAATAGACCTGTCACGATAATTACTATATCAACTTATTATTCAATATATGATAGCTGGAACCATATATTTTTGGGGTCAGTATTTATCATCTGTACATTTTCTTTGCAGTACTAGGAAACTTGTTATTATTTTTTGGCTATATAAGATGAAGCTGTAAAAGGTTAAATAAAAGACTCAACAGCTGCAAACTAAGTACTAAAATGTTTCATTCAGCTCTTTATTTATCACTCGTGGGTTTTTTTTAGCAATATTGTACATTTAGAATAGTTTTTATGGTTTAAATCTTCTCTTGGGTTTTTGTGTCTGTGGCATAAATTAGTTTGAATATTATCATTTATCATCTATATTTACTTCAGCAATATAGCAAACTTAAAAAAAAAAATGTTATGACAGGCCTACATCTCAAAGCCCAACCTGTGACATTGACATTGTAGGCGCAGCATGATTTGCTTTGTGGAGTTTATTGCAAGTCAGTCAGGGATGAATTATAGATGTGGAGCTGCGTGAGGATAAAGCAGGGGGCAGTGAATGAAGTGGTGCCTGTGCCACACCCCAGCTGTAATACTCTGGCTCTGCTACACACAACTGTCTGAGGTCTGTTCAAACGGTGTCCTTTTGTCTGATCTTTGCCTGGTTATTGTTCTCAGGAATGCTGACAATCACAGACTTCATCATTATCCTTCACCGGTACTATAAGTCCCCATTGGTAGGTAAATGTTTGTGCTGTGTTATTGCTTGTTAAATTCATTAAAAAAAAAAAAAAACTAAAAATAAATGTGTTTTTGTATTTTTGTCTCAGGTGCAAATATATGAATTAGAGGAACATAAGCTTGAGACGTGGAGAGGTTAGGATCACGTTAAATACAAGAACGATCCAATTGCAATATACATTTTCTGTTCAATATGTTATTTCTCCACAGAGGTTTACCTTCAAGCAACATTCAAACCATTGGTCAACATATCTCCTGATGCAAGGTATGTTTAACATAGCTAATCTTAGGTCAATATTTAGGCTGTGTATTTAGGGTGTCTGTGAGTTATTAAAAGGCAGTTAAAAGTCATTAAAATATACAATCCCTAAACTTTTTTTACTTAAATCTTAAATGAATCATTAACCAAAATCACAAAAATATTGTTCACTGACTTGTAAATACCTGCATGGACCATGATATGTAATACGTTTTTTTTTGTGTTGTTGCAGCCTTTTTGAGGCAGTGTACACGCTCATCAAAAACAAAATCCACCGTCTGCCTGTCATCGACCCAGTCACTGGGAATGCACTTTATATTCTCACGCACAAACGGATCCTAAAGTTCCTTCAGCTTTTTGTAAGTCAACCACATTATGTACAACTGCTGCCCCCTGGTGGTCAGTGACTAGGAAAAAAAACAACTTGATTCTAATGAAATGAAACGACACATTTCTTCGGTGTGTTTCAGATGCGCGAAATGCCAAAGCCAGCCTTTATGAAGCAGTCTCTGGGAGAGTTGGGCATCGGCACATATCGTGACATTGCTTTCATCCACCCAGACACTCCCATCATCAAAGCACTCAACATCTTTGTGGAGAAGAGGGTGTCTGCGCTGCCTGTGGTCGATGATGCCGGTAAGGCCTAAACAAACCATAGTCTCTTCTGCTGTTATGAGCCATGACTTTTCTAAAATCTCATTTGTTTATAGGAATGGTCGTGGACATTTACTCCAAGTTTGATGTCATTGTAAGTTTCATTTTGAAATATACTGTTTTATTGTAAAATTAGGATACTGTTGTTGCTAAGATGTCAATAATACAGGAATTTAATATTTAAAATTATTTTCCTGCTGGCAAATGAAAGAATATTTGAAGCATGAATACAACACTAGTGTACTGCATTCCCTTTTATCACTTGGAAACACTGAGAGGTAAAATCTAAAGCTGCCCTCCCTGTCCACAACCACCCCCAAAAGCCAGTGGATTTTAAATGTGCAGGTATTTTTATGCATGGTCATTAACGGATGAATATTTGTTCAGAATTTGGCTGCAGAGAAAACCTACAACAACCTTGACATCACAGTTACCCAGGCTTTAAAACACCGCTCCCAGTACTTCGAAGGAGTTGTCAAGTGCCATAGAATGGAGACATTGGACACCATTGTGGACAGAATAGTCAAAGCTGAAGTGAGCATCCATCATGATTTATTAAACACTAAGAATAAGCCAGAAGCTCATCTGTCTTTTGTATGTGGCAGGTGCATCGACTGGTGGTGGTGGATGAACACTCTAACATCGAGGGCATCATCTCCCTGTCGGACATCCTCCAGGCCCTGGTGCTCAGCCCGGCAGGTATAGACGCTCAGCACTGACCCCCCACCCCCCTCCACCCCGGACACTGAGCTCTCCCCCCCACCCCACCCCATAGCCCCGGCCCAGGTAGGACACATGGCCTCCAGCTGTGAGAGAGCATGCTGTCTGCCTGCAGGTTTGCCCAGCTGCGGGGTGCACTGTCAAGACATACACGATATCATTTTAGGGAAGACATCACTGACAGGCAGCAGGCTTAAAGCTATTGATTCGAATGTTTGAAAACAGGACTTTGCAGAGTTTCTGTTTTTACTCAAAGATCAGTTTATTTAAATTAATAAATTCAGTACTAGGAGTAGACTTTTTTCACAAACAATAAATTCTGCATGTACAGGTAAAATCATTTATTCACATGTAATAGATAATTATGATTATCCAGGACACAGTATGAGCATTATACCAAATAAAAATTGACAATTTTGAAACTAAAATAATTTATGTCCAACTTATGTTTCAAAAGTGCTATTTGACTGTTTACATTAACCTTACTTTATTCATTCAGAACATAATAACATGGCTGCCAGGGGGGTCTGGGATCAACTTTGCACATGTCAGTAGTTTATCAGCCACATAGGGAAATTGAAATGTGATTTTCAGCATTAACAAGTTTTACAGAAACTGGAAAGCATTGGATTAAAAAAAAACACACACACATAACAACAACAACTAAGTAGGTGGTTTTGAGGATGCCAGTAAAATTCTTCTTTGGGAGTGCCATATTAATGATGCTGTGAAGTTGGTTTTTGGTGTTTGATTGTGATTCATACTATGTTTTAACTGCATGTCAGACTAATCACTTCTCAGCCGGGGTCCAAATCCTGCTATGATGTTTTTACTGCATCAAAAGGAATGCCTAATCTTATATCTAATAGCCTTACTTTGAGATGGCCTACAGGCAGTATCTTATATTTTTGTTTTACAAAAATAAATGTCATTTTTTGGTTTGTATTGGATTGTATCTTACTGACTGACATATAATTTATATTTTGTAGATGTACGTAAGGAGGAGACTGTAACGGAATGAGCTACACCGATTGGCATGGTGGGAGAACTGATTATCGAAGATTGTATTTGGGAACTACAGGCTGAGCAGAGACTGGACGGCCCGAAGGTGCCTGCAACACTGAAATGCACTATAGAGGCTGGGAAACCAAAGAGTTAGTTAAAGAAGAGGTGTTCCTGCACTGGAAATAGTCTGTGTTTGGACACTGATGCGCGTGCAGACAGTATACTGTATATACTGTACATAGGCCACACTGGATCACGCAAGGTCTCAGCGTGCTGTGAAGGGGCTCGTTTTGGCACGGTCCACTTTTATACCAAAATAATACTGTGTTGTACAGATGAGGTTTAGTCGCTCTTGGAAAATTATATATTAGATGGGGAAAATGCTGTAAGATACGAATAATAGAATTTCCTCAAGCCACGCAGGCTTAGCCATCTTTTATATTTTTAAATGTTCATTGCAACTTAGTACTGTCTAACCCTACTTTTTGGCTTAGTGTGTCTAGGATAGAACATCAGTAGCATCTATAAAAGTCTGGTGACCCCTTGTGGCTGTCTTTGGTTTATATAATTTCTAATATACACCTCTAGTGCTGCTATCTTTATCTTGTACAGACATTGAAAATGCCAGCTCATGAGGCTCGGGTTGATTTGAACTGTACCAAACTGAACCCTACAGTCTATGACTGTACTTGGAATAAACTAGACCATAGATATGCATACATCCCCCCAGGGAAGGTGGGGCGAGTCAAGACGGGTATAATTAATGAGGGCTATTGAGAGAATCGTGTTGTTGGTTTTTCTTCTGCTGCTGATTTTTGTTCATATGTTGCCAGTTGGATGTCAATGAAACGGATGCAAATTACACTTCACCTGGCATATAGCTGTTTATGGCAGGGCCTCTCAAACTTATAGGGCCAGGGACTTGGAATTACAACAAACTCAACATGAACAAATCAGTTGGTTTTTTTACAAATTTAAACACATTGAACTGCAGGCTAATTTCTTGGCGTGTTAATTTCTTGGCGTGTTAATTTCTATTGGCGTCACTGTCTTCATCTATGCATTTTGAAGTCCCTGGACTCATTTGATGAATGTGGCCCTATGGAGCAGATTTTATTTGTGCCTTTGTTTAAGCTGCCCCCATTTCACACCAACAGTATTGATATTTATCTTTTGTCAAATTGGTGCAATGATTTAGTTTTATTTTGGAACAAATGAATGTGTATAATGCAGATATTAGGTGGGGAATGTTGTTTTATTTATAGCAAATTAATATTCTCAGCTGGTACCATGTTTGACTAATAAAAAATGGACACTATCGGTAAAGCTTTATATAACTGAGGTATTTTTCACTGTTTGAGACCATTGTCCCGGATCTTGTAATAGAAATGGAAATGTGTGTCATATCACAGAGCTCATCTCTTCCTCGGACTGTAAATAGGATTGGTTTGGGTTAAAATCTTGCAGAAAGCTTTATTTTTATGAATGTGTAAAGATTGCAGCTTTAATGTTATCCATTTGTAAATACACTGTACAAAGTAATTCAAAGAAACTTTCAAACAATGTACTGTAATGCAAGCATGAGAAATGACACTTCAGCCGTATGAATGTTTTGTTTGACTTGTGATTTTTCTGGCAGCGGAAAAATAAACAGACACTGAATGTACGTGAGTTTTGTGTGGGATTACTACTTCTAAAAGGTCCTATATTAAACAAAATGGACTCTTGTGAGCTTTAAGTCATGTTACAATGCCGTTTCCTCATCAAAAACACGCCTGGAGTTCTGTTTTGTTTCATTCATGTATGTTTGAGTAACCTTTTATTATTAGTCTGTCTCCAAAGCTCAGAATGCCCTGTTCCACCTTGTGATGTCATGTAGGGGTGGTTTTCATGTTAACAGCTGTCTTTTACCTTTAGTTCAGTAGAGATTGGCAATTCATTATCCAAATGATTAGTGAAGGTCTGTGGAGTTTAAAAAAACAACGGAGCACTTCCTGTATTACCACATGACATCAAAAGGTGGAACAGAGTGTTTTCAGAACTCGTCCTAAATATGCAGGAGTTGTGTGTTAAACATGAATGAAACTAAACACAAGTCCAACCATGTTTTTGATGAGGAAACAATAGATCAGAAAATAGCGTAATATGGGCCTTTTAAATGTGCATTTTGCATAATTTTAATACACCATTAAAATGTATAATTTTTTATGGGGGTTAAAACTGAAGTATATGTGTGTGTGTGTGTGTATATATATGTATATATATATATATATATAGTGTGTATATATATAGTATATATATAGTATATATATATAGTATATATATAGTATATATATATATAGTATATATATAGTATATATATATACTGTGTGAAAGTATAGATATAGATAGATAGATAGATAGATAGATAGATAGATAGATAGATAGATAGATAGATAGATAGATAGATAGATAGATATAGTGTCAAGCCAGCCCCTTTTTTTTTTTTTCCTTATCCCGTGTGAAAAAGAATCGTCTAATGCCTCTATAATACTATTCAACACTACTAGAAGCTCTAGAGCTCTCTCTTCGTGGCATGCTGCCCTGAGGATATCTTAAATCTAAGGTAGGCGCCGTGTGTTTAAGACTGCTGGGAAAAGACAGCTTCTGAGTCCAGCCGCTATAACTTACTTAAAATCTGCCCCTATGCCAAAAGAATGATAACATTCTGTGTAGGAACCACATGTCAGAAAAATGTACACTGAAGTCACTAGCTGCTTTTTCTTGTCCAGATGATATTGTTACAGAGAAATATTGTGATGGTAAAACTGAAACTACTTTATGCCACTGACACAAAACAGGATAATCTCAGTAAACCTTTTTTTTTTTTTTTTTTTAATATACTGTACAGCTCAATTCTTAAAGGGTCCATAATACAGTGTTTTTTGTTGTTTTTTTTTTTGTTTTGTTTTCTCTATATACTAGAATCATTCAATGACATTTCCAGTCTCTGCTAAACAAAAAGGAAAAGGTGATTAAAGCTGTTAATTTGAAAACTTGATGACATCACAAGGTGGAATAGAGCATTTCGAAGTTTGGAGATGTAGACAGATAAATAATAAGGGGTTACTCAAACATGTGTATATGTGCATAGTAGGTTGAGTTCTTTTCTCAAACTGAAAGCACTCTGTTCCACCTTGTGATGTCATGTGGTAATACAGGAAGTGCTGTGTTTTTAAACTCAAGTTATCCTCTATAGTTAAGGCAGTGGCAGCTCATGATCATATGTGATTGTGGGTGCTTTTTAAAATAAATTCAATTATTTTTTTTTTCTAAATTGACGCAAAATAGACAGTATGGGTAGTGACCACAAGAGGCCGCTGTCGCACACGAAGGAAAAGTTGGCCTTCAAGAAGCATCGAGAAGACTGCGTAGTCCTGCAAAACCATTTCTTTTGGAAGGTATCTGTCTGCAGTACAGTATTTCTATTCACCTCCTGTAACATGTGAGCTTTGTTAACCATTTCCACGCGGTCCACAGACATTAGCTTAATAGTGTGTCATTTTACTTTAGCCACAGCCATCTCATACTGTCGTGTTTTCAGGCAAAACACGTCGCTCACTGTCTGCGACTAAGGGATTGTGTCATTGATGGTCAAAGAACCTACAGGCGCAGAATTGCATTACATATTTCTTTCCGTCTGTCCCAGGGCAACTGTGACTACAAATGTTGCTAACAAAAGTGTGACTGAGGAATGGTGGAATTTTGCACCTGCCTGGGAAGTAACTTTAGACTGGCTAATAGGTTTACTCAGTTTGAACAGGTCTAAACAAACAACAAACAAAACACCCAAAACGATTATAATCTGAATTTGAGTTTAGAATATAGGATTGCATGCCTTAACATAATTTTTTATCATTGTTAATTGTAATTTAATCACCACACACTTGCCTACCACAGCTTTCCTTTATTTATTTATGAGCAGAAATGGTGGGTGCTCTGATAATGAACTCCTCTTCACTGAACATTCAAAAGGCTCTTAATGATTTGTGAGTTACTCCCTTTGATCCGCCTGGAAGTAGTGAGCTTAGCAGGAAGTTTTTAATGCGTTTTCCTTTCTCCAAATTAGGCAAAGGTACTTATGTGCGGATCTGATGGACTTCCAAATGAGGCTGAAAACTGGACCAGACTTTTGCCAGACAACCCGCTTTGATCACCCATTCTCCCCTGTGATACTGGGATACTGGATGCCTCTTCGACACCTTGTAGCCTAAAGCTGAAGAGGCAGGCACCAGCGCTCCCCTCCTATCCGCCCTCCCAGCCTGGCTCTTCCCCGCACACTGGACCCTCTTTTGAAAGTACATAATTTAAAATTCCTCCTCAGAGCATGTCATACATTTTATATGTATGGTGGGTTAGAGGATTGCACGAGGCTCCAAAACCAAATGAACTTTCCTACTTCGCCCCTAGTCTCCTCTGGGACATTTTCTAAAACATACTTTTTTAGCTACTCTGTCTTTCACGTTTTTTATCATTTTCAATATTAGTTTTACTGCATCATGCTTTTCACCAAATTTCATAGTAGTGTAAGGCTTTGAAGACGAGAATGATCAGAACAGAGGCTGTGAAGAAGCAGCCGCAGGGCATGATGTGTTTTTTTTTTCTTTTAAGGGAGTAGGAGAAGGCTGGGGATGACAAGTGCAGTGTTTGGGGACAGCTTTGATGTGTGGTGCTGGGGTAGGGCTGCTCAGTCTTCTGCGGCTCATTCAGGCTCTTGTTCAAATTCAGACAATGGGAGGAAGGGAGATGTAAAGACGTGATGGCTCTCAAGTGGTGACCAATAACAATGATAAGGTTTATGTCCAAGATGCGTCCTGAATGCGAAACAGAAGACACTACTTAAAATGGGGTTGAAAATGTCCCGGGATGGTGCTACTGCTACCTGATGTCTGTCTCTAGCATTATGTCCTACTGGAGGTTCCCAATAAAGGAGTAGACCAGTGGTTCTCTGTCAGTGCCTGGTCAGGATTGCCTCACTGGATAATTGGATTTTCTAAATTCTTAACTGGGACACACCCAAGCTGGAATGGCTAATATAGATAAAACTGAATAGAGCGCATAACATTGTCCATTCTCAACATACTTGTGGGTCAGTGTATAATCTGAGGGACTTCTGTCGGCTTGTTGCTCTATGGTCATTTTCAAGCATGGTTTTCTGGATCTAAACAAATGATAATATATGCTCCTCTTTACTGTTGGTGGTATAAATTGGGCAAAAATAGGGACATTTCTTGTATAAAACTGGGATAAGTCACAGGGTTTGGATAAATGGACTGGGACAGGGGACACAGGGCTCAAACTTGGGACTGTCCTGGGTGAATAGGGACATCTGGTCACCCTACTATTGTGCATGTTTTAGGTGACACCCATCGTCTGTAAAAAGAGAAAAAGGCTGACTCATTACAGATACACGGTAACTACTTTGGACTGTTTCATTCTGCTGTTTATATATTGGAACTTTTTTTTTTTTTTTTTTTACAATATTGCAAATATTTAGAATATATAGTCCTGCTTTAGGGTTGATGTGTCAGTGGCATAATTTAGTTTCAGTATCATCGTTTATCATCTATCATCTATATTTTCTTCAGCAATTTATCACACTTTAAAATGTGTTATGGCGACAGGGCAAGCCACATCTGATTCAATAAAAGCTTTACTACTGAATTTCATAACAGCTTCTGTAAGCTTTTATTTTTATTTTTGTGTCAAAGAATATTAAAAATATTTATCACACTTACAGGAAAATGTGCCTGATCTGACCCCCAGGCGGCCAATGGGATACTGCTATATGATGCATGAGATGAGGTGAGTTTACCCAAAGACAACACTCTAAGATGTGGCTTGAGAAATCTGGTTTATTTTAGGAATAATATCCTGCTAGCTTATTGTGGATATAGCAGTAAGTAAACACCAGAAAAACACAATTCACTTTTTTTTTTCTCTTTTAAGTGCTACAGATTTGCAAGATTATAGACATAAAACAGTACAGCAACCATAGTGCCTACATTCATATTTGCACAGAATAGAAAATTACAGTATATTGCTGTTACACTGTCCCACTCAAACCACACAGCAAGAGACTGGTATCAACAAGTCAGATGGGGTTATGTTGGCAGGTCGAGGTGGTACAAACAAATGTGGCGTTATAGTGTTTTGGAGCGTAAGAAGAGATCACAAAGCCATATGTAGCAATTGATTTGTATGGGGCGTGTGGATTGTCCGTTTCTCCAGTAGAGGGCGCTCAACATAGCATCCCCGTGTATAAAAAGGTAAGAACACCAGAAGTGTGTAAAAAAAGGAGTGCATTGTCTTTGTTTTGAACGGAGTGAAGTGGGCCAAGAACCAGGTAAAGGCCAGGAATATAACAAAGTTAAAACATATTTTCAAAGGCATTTGTAATAAAATTGTACAAAATAATTTAGAAGTATTATAACATTTGAATCTTTACTGTAGAACCATTAGTCTATAACACTTTGAAATGTGAGAGAATAGCTTAATAAACGAGAAAGAAAAAGTATAACATATAAATAAATCTGTATTAAACAATAATATGGTGTGTATGACAAATATACATTTAAAAGAAAATTTACATAAAAACATCCCATGATGCCATCTTGCATTTTATGACTATATTTACAGTGTACACATGCTCTGCTAAAATCTTCTTTACTACTTTGATTAAGCCTTATTCTGTTGTCCAAATATAAATTGTATGACTATGACAGATTCCAGGTTGGCTGAATTATACTGGACAAGCAAGTATCCAATCAGGCAATACGGATATAAGCGCCAGTCAATCCACAAGAACCCCATACAACATTTATTTAAAAATTAGACTTCAAGGTACTTTTTCTATATTTTTGAAGAAAGATTAATAGAAGTTAACTTTGGTTTCCAGCTCTCTAGAACTATATACTGTAAAAATCGTGGCAGTTTGAAGCTGTTGAGTTAAAACAGTAGAGCAGCCATAAAAAGCCAAAAATGAATATGACACAGAAAACTTTTTTTTTGTTACAATAGCAGCCAGAAGAAACAATGTAGTTACAGTGTGATTCGGTAGGACAGATGGGGTACAGAACGTGAAGTGGTACCTCTAAATAAATAGATCTGTAATGCTATGACTATCCTAATCTGTTATAAATATGATTATGCATATTCTTTCAAGACCTTTCATTCATGCAAGGAAATCATAAAAATCTGAAAACATTTAAAAACACAATACAAACATGGATAGAGACGGACGGATGTGTCAGGTTCACATATGGGACAAAATGGCCGCTCCGAGAAACCCAAACTGCTGCAGCGTCGGCGGACCTCCACTTGTCAACAACTGTCTTTTTCAGAGTGGAGCCATCGCAGCTAAAACCACATCCAGACTACACCTGCCCCAAAAACTGTGAGAGGAACAGAGGTAGCGAACCAAAAACTGGGAACTTGACAGCTAGTAGTGCTGGGTGATTATTTGGGAATAATTTAGCAAGAGTGTGTTGACTTTGCCTGAGGAATGCTGATAGTTGCAGGGCCTCGCTCCCTTTATTTTTTGGGATAACAGTTTTTCTCTCTACCTCGACCGTTCGGCATTTTGTGCTGTGCTTGACACTTCTCTCAGGATATTCATCAGCGTGTGACATTTTTCCCCCTGGCTTACACCTCCGGGACGCTGTGTTTTTGTCTTCTCTTCTTCCAGGCTGTGTGCAAAAAGATCCACTCACTTAAGTCACCCACTCCAGACCAGGGCAATTCATGAAGGTATATACTTCGTCTCCTTGGTGTATGTACTGCGCCCAAATCCAGAGTTTTGGAAAGCAGATAATAGTGTTGTCACGAAACTTAAACATGATACCAAGGAAAATATATCACAAAGATAATAACAATCACTATTTTTTTCTACCAAAATAATATAATTATAACACTAAATAACAGTTTATTTTATGGTCTTGTGATTTTTTTTTTTTTTTATTATTATTATTTTTTTTAAGTTTAGTTTTAGTTTTTAGTTTCGTTTTGGTACTGATGATCAACTATGGCTAAGCGATATGGGAAAAACATTTTTTCTCAGTTTCATAGAGATTTTCTATTTAGTTTAGATTTTTTGAAAACAACAATTAACTTGCTCTTAGTATTGGTACCTTCAACATAAACCATATACTTTTAATCTGTAACATTTAACTCACAAAAAATAAAACTTCTTCCTCCAAAGTCTTCCATCTGCTCCAAACCACATGCGTTTACTGACTGAGAATTGTAGACCTCTCGATTAAAGCAAAAAGCCACCATATCATTGACAATTAGACAATCAGACAGTCTCTCAATCTTTTGATTAATTGCCCAGCCCTGTGGTCAACTGTAATTTTCTTTTGAATAAAATCTAAAGAAAATCTAACTACGACTTTAAACTGTAAGAAATGTCTTTCATTTTTGCAAATAGAAAAAGACTAGTTTTTAAGGTTAGTGACTTTTACTTGAGTTGCCTTTTCCCAGTATTTTTTTTTGTATCCTTGATTATAATTGACCAAAGATCAAATAATGATTTAAGACTGCGCAAGAACCTTTGATGTACAAGTCATAAATTAAATAGTCAACATAAATCTTAACACACCACATTTCATCTGTTTTCCAAAAAAAGGATGATTTGAGCTTATTTTAACTTGTGTAAACCGTTGGACACTGCGCACATATGGACGGAAGTGCTTTGAAGGACCTTTGCAGTTCAAACGGGGTTCCCCACCCATATGAATAAGGGCTGGGCTTCCTCTGTCCCACCACTATCATGGTCCTTTTACTGACTGCCCCTCGCGAGCCCTGTCCACACATGCAACGTAGACACTAAAACTCATGCTTGGACTAGTTACAGATCAGGAAATGAAAAATAAAACAAATAAAGATGCATGCCAGTGATCCGTCCTGCATCAGTCTCTGCTCTGCTCTTCTCTGCCCCAGTTCTTGATTTGTTTTGACGTGGAGAAGAACAAGGAGTCTTTGAAAAGAGTGAACGTTGTCTCTCAGGGTCAGGAGAAGTGTTAAAAGATAAAATAAGAGGCACCAGGAAAAAGTAGTAGCAGTTGTAGTAGTAGATGTAGTAGTAGGAGGAGGATGGTGTAGTAATTGGAGAAAGGGGTGTGTTCACTTCTGTGACAGGTATGCACCAATGGTCAGGCTGGCCGCTCCGATAGCAGCCAACCCAAACACAGTTTTGATGGAGGGCCAAGAGCAGGAGAAGACTGAGTCCCTCTGGCGGTCGTACAACTCCACAAAGGCTTCCTAGGAAAACAAAACAAAAAGAATATTAATACTCAAAATTACAAAAGTGTCACATAAATCGAAGGCTTCTATAGTTCAGGAGTTGATTGGTCTTTCCATTCAGCAAAAACATTGCAGTGGTAATGAATCTGATGCTATTTCTGTCCAAAAATGTAAAACAAAAGTATTCCCCCAGAAATAGTGGCCCAATTTTACTCAAAAATGTTTAAAAAGTCATTGAATTTTCTCACTAACATCTATGTACAGTACAGTATTTTGTTGTTGTTTATATTTGCCACTTCCACTTTATTACATTTAAATTACATTAAACACACAAAAGACTTGGCTAATATTTCATGACAGTTTTTAGATTTGCAATTAGATATGCCATTACTTTCGCCTCCAGCCTTGGGATATGATTAAGACAAATTGAATAAGAAGAACATTAAAAAAAATAAAACAGCTTAGTTTCACAGCAACAAATTACAACTTTTTTTTTCAACAACATTCATATAATACAAAGAGTCTATTTTATCTTAATTGATGTGGGCAGGAAGTTGTAAACATGTACCAAGAGAGTGACTGACACAAGTGAATTGCTGCTGTATCCAGAGTTACAGAGAACAATAGTACTCTTTATGGCTGTCGAGTATACACTTACAGCTGTAGCAACACTCTACTAATGCATTGTGGTAATGTCGAAACTCCACAACAATGGTAGAACTTAGGCAATGTGAAATGTCAGAGGTAGCCACCCATGTGGGAGTGTAGACGATAAAGAGAAAGCTTGGTTCTTAAGGTCTTTGCTAGGAGCTATTCGATGATAGAGGTAAAAAATTATTTGGTTCATAATTGAAATAACGATCATCTGAACCATTTACATCTATCACAAATAATAAATAAACAGCAGAGACAAACACTTTACTACTCAGTTTGTATCTGTAATGAGTCACAGAAGTTATTGATTCAACTTTTTACATTTAAATCTTATCATGTAACCAAAAAATAAACAAAAATGTACCCGTAATGTAAAGAAAATGTACAGACGATAAATACTGACCTCAGAAATATCGTTCCAGCTTTTGTATATTGAATGATAAGTTGATATTGTAACTATCATGATAGTGATAGTCAGTGTTATAGTACTGTTTTGTAATTCATGTTTTTTGTAAGTAAGACAGAAAAGTGTCCAGGCATATGTTGTGTATATGTTTTTATATTTTTTGACACACATTTTTTATTGCTTATTTTACTGTAACCATAAATAAAATGCAATCATAAGTCCTAGGCAATTGTCAATCTATGAAGATGATTTTAACTGATGATACCTCAGTGTCAATCAACAACTGAGATTATCTGTCAGCTAGGCCTATTTAAATTCAAACAACACATTATAGCATCTATCAAAGTTGAATGGAGGTTACTTTTTCTATTGTTATGATCCCAAGCTTCCTTTAGTCCTTTGGCCTAAAAGTGTTGTTGAAAATAGACTGTGAATCCTCCTGGATCATTCGTTCTCACACGTTCCTCTCTAAACTTGACTACATGAGAATTCAGCCCCCTAAACAGCAGTAAAACAAACCCCAAAGTTACAAACCCAAAAGAATGCATGGCTCTCGTCTTTAGTCTTTAGTCAAGGTGTGAATAGAGAAGAGGAGAGTGAAAGTGTGCGCAGTGAATGTGACAGTTGTCTGGAGTGAGCAGACACAGACATCTGCTCAGTGACAGCGGGAACAGCTGGACCAGAAAAGGCTGAACTAAACTCCACAGTCTCACACAGAGAAACGCCACTGCTCTGTCGACAACCTGACTTAAACACTCTTTCTGGGGAAATTTGAAAGGATACTCGTGGATTTTTCATGGCTTCGAATCAGCTTGAAAACTCTACTGCACAATATTGTGGTACTGGATGTCATAATGTCAAATGGAGGGCAGAGAACTACAACTATTTTTGATTCCCAGATTTTGAAAGATGTTGAAACAGAAAATTCCCATGTTAAGTTTTGACAGTATTCCATGCTAGTATCTTTGAGATTGAATAATACTACCACTTAAATGTTTTAAATAAATGTTAATAGTTTGCAAAACAAGAACAGCGACAACATGCTCAAGAAGGGCATGCATACCCATAAGTCATGCATACCCATAAGTCCTGTTCCCTGAATGCAAGATCTTCTCTGGGGTGCATAAGGACAACAGTTTGCAGTTCCAGTTTGTCTGATTAGGGGGACAGAGGCTTTCCAATTCTTTAGAATTAACTTTTTGGCTGCAGTCACTAATTTAGTGGTGCAACATCTCCCAATTTACAAATGTGGGGCTCTGCATCCAAAAAAAAGTACACATACATCAGACGTTATCCTGATCACATAATCCAGTAGGATTGCAATTTGACACACCTCCAAGATCGTGTACAAGATTTCCAATGGACATGTTACATCTTTGACACTGGTCTGAAATACCATTTCCTAATTTGCTAATTTGCTTAGTATATCACTACATTTTGCATGGATACAAAAAACAAAACCCCAAAACAAAATAAAAATGTTTCGAGCAGAGAAGATGCTTTTTGTTTCATTACTCCTGTTGTGGAATTTCTAAAGTATAAAGAACAAAACTGAGAACTTGTCTTAAATCAAAGAGTCTGATTTATTCCAGCAATTATGTGCACAATCACAGCCCTGACTGTCCCTAACAAAGCAGTCTCTCCCTGCTCTGTGTTTACAATAACCATGCAGAGCATATGTACCACCCCAAGAGATACACAGAAAGGAACTTAGTTCCCAAACAGCATCAAGGACAAGCCAGACACAACGCTGGGTCATTAGAAATCAAAATAAAATAACATATGGAAGCAAGTTGAACTCAACAAAGATGGAAAGACATAATTAAAGGAAATATATTAAAACTAAGTGGTCTGTCGCATTTTGAAAGTCCTCGAGCGAACCATCAGTTGTGATTATGTAAAGATTTCCATAACACTCCCAATAATTATGCCTTAATATTAAATTATGAGCAGTTTAGAATGTTCAGATGCTAACACTTAACAGTTTTCATTTGGAAAGTCTCATTGGAAACTTGGATGGTGATGTACAATGTTTTTAGTGTTAGGGGAACCAGAGCACCCTAGGTAAACGAGAGCACATGTAAACTCCACACAGGAAGACCCAACACAGTATACTGATTGTGCAACAACAAACAAGCCAACCAAGCAAAAACATAACCTTGGAAAGGAAATTCAAAGCAGGAAGGTAGGTGTGCCTATAGGAGACTAAAAAGGAAAAAGAAACAGACTGAAAACTACAAACTAACTCAGAAATCATTTGCATTTCAGAACACTGTCAGTATCTTGAGTAGAAAGTTTTATTAATAAAAAGACCCAAATGGAGATGTTTTGCTGTTTTCAAAGTACATGATACTACGTACCTAAATAACGGCAGCCATTTAGATTTGCTTATTGTGATCAAATGCAATTAATCTTGAATTTCTATCCCAAACTGTACAACAACTCACACTTATGACAATCATTATTTCTTCTTTGCACTGTTTCTCATCTTGTATTTTGTATTACTATATTTCTATATTACGGTAAGTTATTTTTACTAGTACATATAAATTTATATAATTATGCCTTATTGACCCAAGTCACTACTTATTTTGGATTTATTATCACAATTTATATTTTTGTTCTTTGCTATTATAATAAATTGTGATATGCCGCAAATAATTTCCCTTGTGGTTCAATAAAGTTTGCATACGTCTAAATTCTCACTCTTTTGTCAATCTGACCACATTGGCTGTAACAGTCACCCTTTGAAGCTCAGTGAACAAAACCTGATCAAAGTACCCCGAACAATACCCAATTGTGAAGTCATTGCTACTGTAGTATCCTCTGTATTGACTCCTTGGCTCCATACTGCGTCTGTATTTCTGTGTACTCTGTATGTTTGCCTTCGACCTTGCGGTGTGTCACATTTGAATACCCCCTTTCCATTCAGTGCACAAAGGCCCTAAAATGAGATTCCAAAAAGCAGCGAGGAGACAAATTTATTTCCTGTACTGGCTCCCTCTTCCCGTCCCGTGGCAACACAGTGGGCGCCACAAAGGAAGGATCAGCAGTCGCCTCCCACTTTAGGCCCTGTAGTGTGAAAAACCACCTGGCATTTCCTTTGTTGGTGTGAGCCTTTTAATTACACAGCTTAACCAGTGCTTGATATCTTCATTTTGGGACAGCTCGCTCATCAATAATCTCCTCTACTCGAAGGGATTTGGCTATTAATTAGTGAACATGCTCCCCCAAGTCGAGAGGAATGTGGTGGTTTGGCACAAAAAAAAACACTCTTGGCTTGTTTTTTTCCCACCTACTCCTGGAAAATAACATTCAGCACTGCCCAACAAAACAGCATGGGAGGGTCCACTAACAAGGCCTTGACAAAAATGACAAACTCATGGCTGTGCAGATAGCGTGAGCATTTGCTGCTGGAACACAGTGGAAGGAAGGTTAGAATGACACGAGATGAATCAAAAGTAAGGTTAGCATTGTGATAACGCTAGAAGACATTTATATGAAGTGGAAGATTTTGGTTCTATTTCTCACATTTTGGAGTTAATTATGAATTTAATAAGCCATTCATTTCAGTCCATTAAGTTGAAAAAGATGGCAGGATTTTGATAGCTTACAGTAGGTGGTTTCTTTCAACAGCATGACAATATTTAATGGCACTCCCTAGTTTTTAACCTTTCCAGCTACATGTAGTTAATACCAACCAAAGTGGCTTATTAAGTTACTGTAAAATGCTATTGTTCTATTAATTTATTAACCTTTATTTAACAAGGTTGATATTGAGATATCTTTTCCAAGAGTCACCTGTGTTTAAGTGGACTGTTGCACCAGAAGAAGAAAGTGACATTTACTCTAGGATAAAAGCATGGTAGAAATGACCACAGGACAGCATTTATTGTTCTGTTGTCCCAGAGTATTTCATAGATTCACACAAATCAAAGGTTCCATTTGTTGACTCCAGTTGCTGAAGTTAAATACATAGTGTTCTATCTTTACTTTACCTAGAACTATCAGTTGTCTCAGAGCTGTCCGTAGAGAGTTGGCTCTTACACACAAGGACAGTGACCGTAATAACTCCTGACTCAGACAGAGGTGAAGGGGGTGTCAGGGGGATATCATGAGACCAAGGCATGTTGTATGTGCGACAAATAAGATCCCAACTTTTAATATGAGTTTAGTCATGGCCTGTTAAATGTTTAACTAACAAACTTTCTTTGTTCCTTGTTATTGAACTGTTGCAGTTTTAATTCCCATTTTTAAACAAGCTTTTGGTTATCTTGGAATTAGCATTTCACATTTTCTAACTTAAAATAACGTTCACATTTGTAAAACAGACCTCATAAACTACACACCGTTTCCATTGAGACATTTATGAGTTGGAGTTCCCTCTGTCAGCAACAGCATGAGCCACCACAAAATAAAAAATGTAAGCAATTAGGAAACACATTTGTTGTGCACACGATTTTGAGAATGAGTCCAATGATGGTTTATGGTAGATGTAGAAATCTGAATTTTTACCTGTGACGCAACAATTTGAGCAAAGTATGAACTACGAAGACGGCTTTGGGTTAATGGATTAATGAAACAAGGGCGAATAAAGTGAAATATAGCTCTAGGTTGATGGGGGGACAACAATATGACATGGTTAAAAGCTAAAGAAGTAAACTTTGCATAATATGTGTTCTTAAGGAAAGCCTTGCACAGCATGCAGAATGAGACTATTTGCTATGTATGTACTGGTACTCCACCCAGCACTGACATTTAACTAATGCATCAGATGGTTAAATGGATCTGTAAAAGCGCATTACATCTGTGAGTACATTTAACTGACTTTCAACATGTGCACATTACCAATTTACTGCTCCTATAAATAACACCCTGCCCGCTGGATAATTTCCCTCAATGACATGGCCAGTCTGTTAGCATTTGTTTATCATTATTTTTACTAATGCCTACTACCTTAACAAAAAAGATCTTATCATTTCTAATTAAAGTGGCTAAATGAGCTACTTGCTAATCCCCAGAAACGGCACATCTACAGTCAAATGCTTCAGATGAAACAGCCAGGCTAATGATAATGGCGCTTAACTCACTGCACCTACTCTGCCAGCCAGTGACACTAAAACTACAACAGACACTAAAACTACAACAGACAGCAGCTGGCCTTGGAGAACTTTTTCAAACTTTACTGTGAAGACAAAAGGGACAAAACATCTGCATTCATCACAACTACAAAAGACTCCTGCTCCTAAAAGAAAACCTTGTCTTCGCCCCGCGGCTAACCATCTGCCAAGCGATGGTAGCGGCAGGTGTGCATCAGGAAAATGAATTCTGGGCCCTGGCTCTCTACAGTATCCACTTTTTGGATCAACAGGCTTTTAAAAGGTCACTGGCAGCTCTACAGAAACCAGTAAGCTAGCACTAGCAGAGGTTTACACACTTGTCTTCATTTTTACCACACACATGTGACAATGCCTCGGAGGTAAGATTTCGGGGAAGGACTAGGTTGAGTCTCCCATGCGTGCTCCTAAAGTGTCATGGTTACCCTGTCCGGGAGATTCGCACATAATTTGCTTTTCCCACCAGCAGGATTGAGCCCTGTCCGCGACCTCTGGTTTGTTTTTCCAACACTTGGCTTGTTGCTTGGTGTCTTTCTCATGGACACAAAGACATTGCTACACTTTCGTCTCTATGAATGCAACAGGAAATACCAGCCACTAGCTCATCCCATTGGATATCCCCTCCTCTATTGGGAGAGCTCTTGTGTGGTAGATAATGAGTCAAATTGTGCGCACTGGATAGCCCTACCTAAAGCCTCAAGCAGGGAAATGCTTTGGGACATCACTATTGCCGTAGTGAGAGAGAATGCCTGCAAGACAAGGATGTGGGTTATAGTTCAACTTGTAATTAAGGCCGGTGTTGTGGCTTGGTTTCTATATTTGCCCCATCCTCTCCTAGCGCTCAGCTTATTTCCTAAGTGTTCACATAGCGTCCCATAATATCCCGTAGATGACATCGCAGCCCCACTTTGATTTCATAATGAGCTTCTCAGAGACTACAGTGAGCTAATTAAAGCCAAACAAAACTCCTTGTCTCAAAGCCACGGGGGAATAATATGGGATAAAAAAAGTGCAAAGGCGGCATTAACGTCCATAGTAATTTATCTTTTGATTTGAGTAGCCACTTAAATGTGAATTTAGGGGGTATTACTCTAAAGAATGGGCTCCACAGGAACAGGGGATATTTTTTAAACCAATTTGGGATGTAACCTAACACTACAATGGCTTTTGACTCTAGTGATGCTCTTTTAAATGAATATGAATGGGCAGTCGAAATCCTGCATGGTACGTTCTCCCACATGTAATTTTCCTCTTTAATAATAGCCATGTCATTTTTTGCTTCTTATTATCGCCATTACAAAATGTATTTCCTACCATGACCCATCCTTTAACCAGTACTCTTGGGCAACCTGTCAGGAGCTGTGGGCGACATTGGGGCAGTGGGACTTATCTCAAGATTTTGAAAACATTGCTGTAGGTTTAGCTTACTGTGGATGTTTTGAGTTGAAACTGAAATTACACAAGAGAAACCCATCCAGACATGAGCAGCTCCAGAGAAAAAGGCTTTATGGCTATTTGCTGTGAGCTGGAGGTACTAACCACATAATGGGGTAGCTTTCATGAGAACTAGAGCATGCATTAAGTCTGTCCTGTAGATGCCCTAATTATAATTCCTCAGATTTATAGTTATTTCCTCAGCCTTCCATGTCACTCTTAAAATAATTCATAGATTGATGTCAACAATCCAGCAATATCTTGATCTTTATCATCATGAAGGATGTTGTATTTAAAGGTCCCATATTACACAGACTGGATTCTTTTTATCTTTAAGCTGTGTTATAATGTTATTACCTGCTCAAAAACTTTTCATTTGCACATGTTTGAGTGATCTTTTATGTCTACATCACCAAAGCTCAAAATGCTCTGTACCATGTGATGTCATGAAGCAGCAGTTTCGAGTTAACAGGTACTTTTTACCTTTCGTTCAGTAGAGATTAGAAATTCCAAAGAAGAAATTATCCAATGATTCTACTGAAGGTGTATGGAGTACACAGTGAAGCACTTCCTGTATTACCACGTGACATCACAAGGTGGAACTGTGTTTTCTGTTTGAGAGAATAATTGTGTAAATATGCAGAATTTGTGTGTTAAACATGTGTGAATGAAACAAAACTTGTTTATGATGTTTATGAACATTGTAACATAGATCAGAAAATAATTTAATATAGGCCCTTTAATATTATGTCTTAACTGACCATTTGTATTTTTGATATATCTCATTTACAATAATGAGCACATTGCTCATCCTTATTTAATGTTGTTTTGTGAAAAAGTCTGCAGTGATTTTTTTCAAAATCTCCAACCCTGCACTGTTGCCCTCTAGCTAAAGTCATATTTGTAGTAGCTCCACACATCTCACTAAAAAACAGGTGTTGACAAGTTGACCATCACTATCACCTCTGGTCAGTGTCCATCTTCTGGGCTGTCTGGCACTGGCCGCTCATCCTAGGATGACAGAAGAGGGTATCGTGGGGACAGTCATTACCTGTGAATGTCCCTGTGTCAGCAGCACAGAGAAACACTATAGGACACTGAGCCCTTCAGCCATGAACCCACAATAATGCAATCACTGGAAACAATAACCCCGCCACCACCCGCCCAGGACAATAGACGCACTGCTCTACAATAGAATTTAAATGTGCAATCGATGGGACTGTTTTAGTGAAATGAATTTGTACTAATGAAACTGCAATGTAAAAGGATTTACTTTTTTCTTTTCTTTGTTTATATGCCATATGTGTAATTGCATTTAGTTTTAATTGAATGACATTTTAATTAAAAACAATCAGCCAGCAAGTTTTTCTCCACGTATGAACAGAAAAACATACACTCAATTGGATTTCTATGTTTTTTGGGGAAATAACACTGACACATTCATTTTAAGGACACTGTTGTAACCTTAACCATAGTCACTACTTACCTAACTGTTACCTAAACCCCAGCTAAACTTAAAATAACCCACGTCTTGGCTTTAAATGATGTTGTTGATCTAATAATATGAGGTAAGAATTTACTTCATGGATCTGGTTTTTGTCCCTATAATACAGATTTTTTTTTGTCCCTATAATACAGATTTTAGTTTTTTTAATATGATAAATACCCTAAAATTTAATATGATAAATACCCTAAAATTTAATATAAATACCCTAAAATCATTCATTTCTGATACATTTTATAGACTACTCTATTTCCAGAAATCAAATAAGGCTAATTTTTCCCGAAGATGCTCTAGGGTAGTATGCAGAGTATATTCAGAATAAACTAAATAATTGCATGGACATATAATCCATAATCTGAATCTTTTGACCAATTATAGAATAAAACATAGCCTAGTCACTATTTAGATAATCAGGATTATGATTGAAAGAGAGGTGCGCCAGATCCACTTTTCCATTTGTGGGGTTGAGAGTAACTATTTGGGACCGATCACAATTCTTTTGGGAATTTTTACTGCTACATGTTGCTTTTAAGTTGCAGTTACCATATATTTTTCAATAGAAATGAGTTCTACTTCAATAAAAGCCTTTTATATTCTTATGGTTCACATTAATTTACATATTACATGGCTTTATATTCAAGGTCATGTTCCCTCAGTGTTGTGCCCCTGTATTTTGAAAAGCTTTGCTGAAATCACTGCACAGCGACAGGCCTTATAAAAATCTAAATTAATTCCTACATGAAATCATGGGCTTTTAAATGTCCAGCCAATCTAAAGCACCATTAGCCTGTCGAATAAATTACAAGAATGACCGAAATGTAGAAACCCCTTTTAATAGTGCATTCCCAATAGCTGTAATGGTAGAAAGCATGATTGTAAAAATGGAAACAAATTTGACGTGGGGAATGCTATACCCCTAAAGGTTCATAAATATTCAAATGTGCGTCAGCAGCAGCAGAGGCAGCATTTGTGTGTTTACAAAACAGAGCTGTCTCCCATGGGAGTGCAGTTTGCTTCAACGCAATGAAACGCGATCGCCACTAAATCACCCACACTACTCTTGACACATGGGCTTCCTTTATTGTCTGCTTTATTCATTGTCTCAAAATCTCTCAATAAGTAATGTTTTGAGGTGCTGTAGAACTAAACTTGCTTTTACTACATCGAGAATCTCATATTATTCTAAATGTACTATGTTTTCTGATTAAAAATACCTGAAGCGGTAATTACAGTTATCCTGTAAGATGTATATGTCAGCTTCTGAAGATATGAAAAACATATGAAACTAGGTGCTCCTGTGCATGTAAAAGTTCTTAGATTTTCTAGTTCATACACCAAAATATATTTTGTTGATTTACAAACGCATAAACATAATTGTGTAAAGTACAATAAATGATGCAAAATCCACCCAAAGATGTGTCCAACTTCACTACGTCAATGCTGAAAATCTTTGCAATCAATCTACAATCACATAATCTGATCTTGTTGCTAATAGCAGTGCAAAAATTAAATGTGAGTGAAAGTATAAGATCATGAATCGTAGAATTCCTCTTGGCACTGGCCTTGGCGGAGTGGTCATGTGATCTGGCAGCCCCTTTATTCTTGTTGATCCCATTGATTTGTATTGAACAGCTTTGATCCCACATGAAATGGAGGACTGCTTGACCTTGCTTAGTGTTTGCTCTCCTGTCACCGGCTCTAATGCATTCAACCTCCGCTATAGACCCTGGGCTATCATTTATAACCTGGACATCAAAGCACAGGATAACTTTTATCTGTTTCACTATAAATACCACCAGTCTATTTCAATTCTACAATATAGGAGCAAAACACATTTGTGATTTTCAAGAATAAATGCTCAACAAAATGCACTGTTTATCAGTCAGTGATGTTGACAGTATGAAATAGAAAGTAAAATGTACATTATGTGTCTACATTTCTCGTGATGCCGTCACCATGAAGATGTTAGTACTTTGCCTGCATGTTTCACAACACGACATTAAACTTAACCAACATGCTTCATTCAGTTATTATCAGTGTTTTTAGTGCTAGTGAAAGATGCATTCTGTGAGCGGATTCACCTTGCCACAGATCTGACTAACTTGGTCTGGAGACATAACCTGCCTGTCATCATGGAGATAGATAAACTTAATGCCATGTGGAACATTCCAGGCAAAGCAATGACATATCCATGGAAGCATGCAATTGTGAGCCCTCTACCAGAAAAGCTACATAGTGCATCTTTAAGATATTCTTATTTTCAAAGGTCAAGGGGAAAAAAATACTCATGGGTACAATTAAGTACTTTTCACCAGTGCCAATGTGTTAATTGATTCTGACCTTGAACCATATTTAGTTTGTAACAATTGGTCCTTTAAAAATCTCACACAATGGTGTCTCCAAATAGATCCTAAACACTAAACAGGGATGTCTGTGATGCTCTCATCCGGTGCTAAGCCGACAGGGAAGTGACACCAGGGCCAAGTAACACCACTGCTATAAATAAGAGCGGTTTCATCTCCAGCTCCCAGTTTAGGGCTCCCCACTCTTATAAGCCAGGGCTGCTGTGTGTTTAAAAGGCCAGCAATGACGTGCTGTGGAACAGAGAATGGGATAAGAGCACTGAATCATTGAATCGTTGGAACACATTTAGGGGCCATAGTAGAGGGAGTTAAAACCAGTTTAAGTGGTTTCCCATTAAAGATGAGATGTGAACTTTAAAGGGCTCTCCATGGAAGTGCACTGAGTGATGTGTTTGTGTTTTGAAATCAGCCATGACTAAAGTCCAGCCCAGGAGCCAGTCATAACATTTAACATGGTGAGCCAACAGTCATGATCTTGTGCATTAAAAATATGTGTATGTGCATAACGTGTATTCAGTCCAATGAGACGCAGAGATCATGGTGGCTAAACATAAATTATTGCAAGTGAAAAGTGAATCATTTCACTTTTTTAACCCATGTTTAAGCCTCATACAGCCAGTTTTAGTAGCCCTGTCACTGTCACATGAGAAAAACCTGACCTGACTACTGCAGTGTTAAAGGTGAAGTTGGAAAAAATAACTGGAAACTTTGAACAGTGTGACAGTCACATGCAGATACAAACACAGAAAACCCAATTTGCTCATTTACTTGAAAAAAACAGCCTGTTACAGCCAACCATGGCCCTTCAAAACAAACAGGTTTTGGATTAGTTGCTATTATCAATATTATACACACCCACAACAATAACAGAAGAGGCACTTCCTTTGAGCACATAGATAAACACTACCATGTTGCTGTTCACTTGTTGCTTTGGTTAATAGTTAGGCAAATATTTTCTATAGTCCATGTGACTTTAGGATTTTGTGGCTCAATCAGTTGGAATGTTAAAGCCACAGAATGTACTAAAAAAATGCTTGTGTCTATTGCACAGAAAACATGTCCTTATCGTGACCGGGCTGTCCACAAATCTGACTCTTATAGGCCTGGAGGAAGGGCATCTGCCTGCTTGTTTTCATGGAAAAGTTCCTATTACTCCAATATTCCACCTTATGGCATAAAATGTATAATATTTCTACTGAAGTATGGTTTTAACTTTCTGTTTCCATGGAATCATGCAGGTGACATGCCACCTCCAGAAAATTACACCCTGTACCTTTAAACCAAACACCTTTTGTCATTCTATCTCAAGTATAATTTATAGAGAACAACAATATAGCCACTTGTTGATACTTAATACTTTGATTTGAGCAGAATTTACTTAAAATATGTCCACAAAGAAAAAAGTGCATAGAATTAACAACTTGACACCACTCAAAACCTTTCCTTTCAGCTTAGTCACTCGAAAGAAGTGTGGTGGTTTTCTACTGAAGTCTCAGCAGTCAACTCTGCTCTGGATAGGCTTGACTGGTTGATTGGAACAGAGGCTGATAGAGGCCGTGGGAACCAGTGGATTCCCAGGTGGCCATTTTGCTTCTCCTGTGACAAGTCCAGCCTGTGGGAGAGGCTCATTTCCTGTGACAGAGGCGGCATGCTGCTGCAAGCTTTAAAAGTAATATCCACTGACCCCTTAAGACCTTGAGACCACACAACCTTGGTCTCAAAATAGCCCCCCTAAAAGGAAAACACTGTACAAGGGATAATGAATAGACCGCATGGGGCCTCCTTTCTCTGCTTGTTTTAAACTCATTTTCTTGACATCATGCATTCAGCTTTTCTGTGTGTTTCTGTCTTTTTCACAATGGCCTTTGAATATCCAAGAGTCTGTCCTCTTAGTCACTTCCTGTGCGGTCAGGATTACATCATCGTCTGCTTCAAGACTTCTTTATGCTAGGGCCAAGTATGGTTAAATCACAGCCTGTGTAAGGGGTAACTAAGGAGAGACTCGCGGCAAGCCAAACATGTAGTCATACTAATACCATGGAGGAGCTACAGTTGGTTGGACAACTGTAGCTAAGGGATTTTATGTTTGTGTTGTGTGCTCTTAAATCTTAGCTACAAGTTTAAAGAAGCAAGATAAAGTGTTGGGAGTTGACTTTGATGAGAAAGCTCAACGTAATGGCCTCTAATAAAGAGTTTCGACAAAGGAGAAAGTATCACAAGATCAAAGCGGGGAGAGTTGGGTTGGTGAATGAAACATGCTAGCAACTCGATACAGGGCAGTTTACATGGTCTGGAGTACAAGAGGCCAGGTTTCATGTTTGAGTGGTATTGTTGATGTAAATGAGAGAGGCAAGGCTAGAAGTTCAGAGCCGTAGGTAGAGAGCAGGATCCCTACGATAATGTCAAGAGAAAAACAATCATGAATTTCAGGCAGGGCTCCCTCAGGAACTAGCTTTTGAAGTGGGGGAAGAATAGGAGTGAAAAGATTTCCAAGGCTATCTCATCTTCTGCTGTCATATTTGCATCATCGAATTTAAAAATAAAGAAGTATCATACAGTATCGACTCAATTGGAAAGTAGTTTAAATTGACTCAAAATTTCCCTTGTGGTCAGTTGGGGAAAAAGAACAAAAGGGAAGTAATAATTTGACTTGCACAATCCAGTTTCAGAGTGTGAAATCAGATTAAAGTGTCTCTCACATGTTTCATTGGTTATGCTATCTTAATATATTTTGTTATTTATTGTTTAAAACTTAGGCTTATATAATTATAAAAATATAGATGATAAATGATCATATTGAAACTAATTTATGCTACTGACACAATAACCTTTAAATAGAATTATCCCCAAAACACAATATGCAATAAATAAATAGCATAATGAAATACTTTAGTAGTTAGTTTGTATCTATAATGAGTCAAAGAAGTTATTTATTAAGCCTTAAAGCTCAAATCTAATGGTAGAACAGGAAAAATAACAAAAAATTTCAGCACTGGTACTAAGAAAAAGTACACACCCTCAAAAATTATGGTAGAGATTTGAACTTGAAAATTACAACAATGTAATACATGTCCATAAAATATCCAATTATATCTTGCAGTACAAAAAGGGAAGCAATAATTATCCTTGCAGTGCAGTGTGAAATCTGATTTAAAAAGTGCCACAAATTTCAAGTTAGTTAATACTATTAATCATATATGCTTTTTGCAAATGCCTTCCCCTCTTTCCCTATTCAGATGCAGTATTGTAGGAAAGGGTTCAATGACCTCTCTCAGGCAACCAGCTGATTTTCATCCAGGCCGGGGGGAGAGCCAAAAGAATGTGTGGAATGCATTGATGTTCGGAGACAAACAACTGCACTGTGTCCTCCCCAAAGCTTGATATGCGAAAGAATGAACCACGGCATAACCACGCAGACTCAATGGCTACACTCTCCCCTTATGCAACCACTATAAACCCAGTATCTTAAAGTTTAACCCAGCAATGCTAGACACACCTTTCCTTCCTTTTCAACATTCGATATGGTCCATTGAGACAGTGGTTTTAAAACAGAAACAATTGTTTGAACTTGGCAAAGCTGGTTTTCAGAGGCGTATATGACCTTCCCTGTCACCGCGTGCAGAAAATGAAACAAAGCATTACCTGATGAATGATAATAAGTTAGCCACTGTGCGACTTGTGAGAAAATGTGTGCAAACTTAATAAGGTGCTGCAGGTTTAATAACATGGGCACAGATTTTGGATTCCTTCTCCCTGGAATAATCCATGGAGAATGTCATTAGTGGTGCCAGTATTGTAGTCCCTCTTGTGCTGGCTTGTGATAGGAGTGAAGTAGAATAGATGCTGCTTTGTATCAGAGCTATTCTCTTTCAAAGGCAATAAATACTGGACAACATAGTAAGTCAGTGGTCAGCCAGCCGTGCCCCTTAAAAGCTCTACATATCATCCCAAAAACATTGGCAGGTTGGTTTCTCTGGATTCTAGATAATTGTATAGGCATCTGTCATGAAAAAAAACATTGTTCTCTAATAAATATTCAAGATTAGTAGACTGAGGTGGTTCACTAAATGGTCACATTTTTCCACCTTCAAGGCATTCATAGCACTTTACATCAAAGAACCATTCACACAGACATTCATGCAGACACTGACTTAGTTCAATATTAGTGCTGATTAATGCTTCTTAATAGGCCCAAAAATATCCCAAAAATCTGAGGCCAATGATAAATCTCAGCCCTAACACAACAATTAAACTTATGTCAAAGTTTGGCCATTCTGTTTTCGTTGGATTTGGGTGTCCTGTACAAACACGTGGATTGAACTGTTTTGCTGTCAGCAGAGGAATCAGCTGAGAATCAGATGACTCACTCATCTGACCGATGACTTCAACCCCATCCAAGTTTACGCCTAACTTCACTCCTTTAGTAATTCCACTCAACCTCAAAGTTCAATCCCTCGCCTACAAAGCTGTAATCTCTGGTGTCTAGGATGCATACTACCGGTATATTCATTTTATAGACAAAGATTTTCAAACTGACACTTGCAGCTCTAGTTTTTTTTTTACTGCTTTTCTCAAACTTGCTCACACCGTATTAACCCCAAACAGTGAAAGCAGTGACAACAAATCAAGTGCTTGCATTTCAAACAATATTGAAGGAATAAAAATAGCCCAAAATATATCTTGATTGTTTAATTCATGCTGAAAAACCATTCTCTTTAAACTGCAGGGGGTGGGAAAGAGTCCAAGCTGCTTTGGATATAACAATAGTTACATCCTAAGCAATCTCCACTTATTCAAAGTGCAGATAATAAGTCATGATTTCCATGATAAAACAGACAGGGACAGCACGGGTTAACACCTGGTATGTGTTTAGCTAGGTGAACTTTTGTATACCGGTATTTATGATCTGATAATGATATGACAATAAATCTGATAAAAAGAGAAAGTGAAACTAAAATGTTACATGTTATTATAATTTATGCTATTTGAACAGATCACACAAGACACACTCTCTACTGTATACAAATTGCACAACTGAAAACCCACGACCATGTCATCTTACTTAATATTGGAATAAGTGTGCTGTGGTCAGGCTGCTAAAAAAAATGTAAATTTTGTCTACTGAAATGCTCAAATTCCTTTTTATTTTTGATGAGCTATTCAGTCTGGTCCCATATACATGCATGTCCATAAGTGAACCCAATGTAGCTTGAAGAAGGAAGGGCATGTGAACTGTATAAAGGTCACAGAACTCTTGCTGTAGATGCATAGTATCAGAAAATAGCTTCACTGCCCGATAATCTGACAGTTACAGTCCCATCTTTTATATTACAAGTCACTTAATGAACTTGACTGTACTCCATTTTTTTACAGCCTTGCCCCTCCCAGCCCCATAAAACATGAAGATAAATGAGACACTTTATAGGTCAATTTACGGACTTGATTTAACCACAGCTTAGCTCTTTTGACGAGGTACGCCACGTCTAGACATAATGCATTGGCTGCTAATCATTCTATAAAACAGATTTGACACAACTGTATCCAGACAGCATCACACATAGCTAAAACACAGACAGTGTGTGCGTCAATTACGATTACTGCATTGTCAGAAATACATATGTGGAAGGAGAAAAAAAAATCTGTCATCATGTCAGTGCACCTTTGAAGTACCTGTCTCTATTTGAAGTCGTAATGTCAATCCCTTGAGATAATTAAAGTTGGCGGTTACGGATCGGGGCTAGCAGAATTGATGGATACACCCGGTTAGCAGTGTGAAATAACATACAGTAAAAGTCATGTAAAAGCAGCAGGGGTTAGAGTGACAGGGACATCAAAATCTGCTTGTAGGACCAGTCAAGTTCAGTCCTTGTGTTTTGGTTCTGTCACAGTGACAAGTTCCCTCAGAAAAGCTTTTATCTCAGGCATATCAGGGGCGTATCAAAGAGCAGAGCCGGCAGGGCGGTGCACTGTCAGGGCTCAAAATGGGATATAGCCTTCAGCAAAGAACCACAATGGAAGATTCATTATGGAAGGCAGGGATTGTCTGCAAAAAACAAGGTCTAAGACAAGGCTGTTGGGATGACTTTACAAGAAATCAAGGAGCAAACCACATGCTTTGTTAAAATATAAACATTTGAAACTAGCGTCTTGCAGTGGTAGCTGAACTACACTTTTTGTGGTACAGGAATGACTAGTGTTATTTTATTGATCTCCTGAGATAATATTTTATAGTTGGTTGTAGAAGGTAAGAAATTGAAACAAAGAGCTTCTTATTTACAGCCCAAATAAACCATATTTGTCCAATTCCAAGACTGGACCATGTCTAAACCAGGTCTAAACCAGATCTAAACAATTATCATTATAATTATTATTATTTAGTTATTATTAGTAATGATTTTCACGGTTTGTTTACTATTTCCTTTTTAACTGAGCATTCAGTATTGTGCAATATAGCATACACAAGGTGAGGGGCCTTTTGGGGGGAAAGAAGTGCTGCATTTTATCATTCAAACATGTGACATTTTTGCATTTGCATTTGTTCCTATACTGTACTAAAAATTAACCGAACCATGACCTTAAAACTGAGGTAAATACCGAACTGTGATTTTTGGGTATCGTTACACCCCTACTATTTATAGAAAAAAACAGTGACACAAGTTGATACCCTATCTCATTACACTGATTCATGTTTTTTTTTTTTTTCATTTTGCAACCTCATTTTATGTATACTCATGCTTTCCACATCACTGAGTTAATTGACTCTTTGGTGAGGGATCCCGGCTCGAACCATCGGAAATGCTCAATCAATACGACATGGTCCGAGTGACATCTGAGCCGCAGCTGACCTCACTCTGCTCCTCCTGCACCAGATCCCATTTCCACAGAGCAATTTACCCCACTGCCAAAAACCAACATTGGGGAGGAGGGGAGAATAATTTACCCCAGAGCTCCATGGACAGGCCAGGGAAATCTATTTACCATTATCTGGCTGTTGTCACTTTTTGGAGGACATGTACTCAGCATTTCGGACTCCTGCCATGATGGCTAGCTGTTTGTCAGTGGCCAGTCGCAGTGGGAAATCCCAGGGGATAATCTATGTGCCCGTAAGTGTGTGTGTGGCTTTGGAAGAGCACAGCTAACAGGAAGCAAGGCACCCTGGGGCCATCTGCTCCCTGCCACGGCTCACATGTCAGCCTGTGACAACACGGCATTATTGATTCACACTATCACATCCGCATTGTGTGTGCGCGAGGGCCAGCCGCGTTCGCCTCTGCATACAGCCTTGTGTACACAGACGTTTTTGTGGACAGCAAATAACTGATTTACACCACTACATCCGCTTTAGTGTTTACCTGGTTGTGTGTGCTTGAAGCCTGCAGGTGAAGGTGGTCCCCCTCACCTGGTTTACATAGACTGTTGATCCTAAAACTAAGGATGTAACGATATCCAAATCTCTCTGTACAATATTTTCACAATATGCATCTCACGGTATAATATTGATTGCAATATTTTGTGGAGGCTAAAAAAATTTGAATTTTTTTTTCTTTTAAAATACCTTGACCAGCCTTAAGTTCTGTCATAATGCAGATAATTAAAATGCTTCAAAAGTAACTGTTGTTAAAGTTATTTCTTCTGTCGTTCAGTGGTTCACTGGTCCAGAGCAAAGGGACATTTTCTAAGTAGTTCCCTCTGTTTTCTTTAGCAATTGCTGCACCATAATCTATTTAAGCAAAGAGACTTGTAATTCGATATGAGGTGGCCCACAATATTATTGTGAGACTTTTGACAATACAGCATCACAATATTTTGGCTAGTTACATCCTTACTTGAAACACTGTCAAAGCATGATTTGGCTTGTCTATATCACATGTTGTGAGATAGAAAGCAAAAGGGAAATGGTGGATGAAAGGTGATAGAGAAATTGCACTTTGTAGACATTCCACACATCTTTATCCATGTGCTTATGCAATTTTAATCAAGAAATAATATAACAATATTTAATATTTTCACAGCAAATGTGTCTCGCTTTGCTTGACATCACACTGCATTGCATTCATAGTGTTACAGCATATGTGGGTTGGATGCGACACCCTCTGGAAAGCCCCTCATCGCTGATGCAAATCTGGGAAAATCTGAAGAGAATTTGAGGAAATAGTATGAGATATTTATTATCAATTTATCAACATCCTATCCAAATTGCATGCTGATGTTCATAGGTAGTTTTATTTTTGTTTACTACCAGATAGCAGCTACTACTACTATACACTGCTACCATTGTACAAGACGTCACTAGGCACCATTTTATCAGCATAGCCCAAAAATGCTAGTACAAAGATGTGAGCCGACCCAATAAGAGTTATGTAGGTTACAATTACTATGCAACAGGCTTTTCAGTTTTACTCCCCGCTGCTTCTAAAATAGAGGTTGACTTTGTTGCTGTGAAAATGAATTACAAAGTTCCAAGTCTTTTGGGGGCGTTATCCCTAAAATATCTCCAGTAGCTAGACAATGGGGGGTGGACCATTTAACCTTGCCCTATATTGATACACACATTTTGCAAGCATGTGTGCCCAATGGCAAAGTCAGCTGCATGTCTCTGTTGGCCTCTCATTATCCACTCCCCACAGCAGCAGGAGAAGGTGGAAAATGCTTTTATCTGACAACTTAAATGGCTAATTAGCACGTTTTTTCCATGCGGATTGGCAGCTGGCTTGTAAAACAGTGGTGGGATGCATATGCAATAGTAGGATTAAGGGACCACACGGGAGCTATTGGTAATGATTCTATATTTAGCTAACTTCTCACATGGCCATGCATTTTTCAGTGCTACCTGACACTCAAAGTCACGTCCAGGGGTATTAGCGTTGTTTGTGTGTGGCTTCATGCATGAGGAGACTTGGCACGTGGCTTGCTGGGATAACATGGATCTGGCGGGGATGGAAATAAAAGCAAGCTTGAACCAAAGAGACATCCACTCAGTATCCAAGTTTCTTTGTGATGTATTATTCATCAGACTATGCTTTTACACTGGCCCTGCACATGTCGTGAGTCTGGATGTACGTATGACAAAATAGGAGAGTTGAAGTACTGTTATGACCCTCCCATTGCAGATACTGTGCTACTGCAGGAACTACTTAACTAACAGTAACTACTGACCTTCTGATATGACTGACTAACAATCCAGCCATGAGTCTGGAACAATATATCTCTGGACTCAGGACATTTTTAGGTAAGATTTGATTTGTAGAAGGGAGAATAAATAATTCTCTGTTAAATTATTAGTTAATACTATTATTTATTTTTTGCTGTTCAGGCTTTTTAATGGCACTTTGTATTTAAAATTGGTTTACTGGGATTTTCTGCTTTGTGCCACTGACAAGAAGTAGTTTGAATATTATCATTTATCGCAATATTAGTCTGTAGCAATATATTGTGCTTCAAAATTTGTTATTGGGACAGGGGCTAGCTGTCTTACATCACAGCTACAAGGTTCCAGGTTCGACTCTCGGGCCTTTCTGTGTGGAGCATGAATGCTTCTCACCGTGTCTGGATGGGTTTCCTCTGGGTTTCCCCCTTTAACCCAAAATGTGTACCGTAGGTCAAATCCTCCAGCTAAGGTAGTCCTAACCAAGCATAGCTCAAGATCTTTTGATAAGTCCCTGGGTGCTTCAGTGTAGTGCCCACTGCTATTGACAGGTAGCCCTGAAGAATGGGTCAGATTTCCCTATGGGGACAATAAAATTTACCTTAACCTTAAGTCTATAACTAATATCCTACTTACAGTGCAGCAAACATCTAATAAAACTAATACAGGCCTGGCTGGCACGTGGTCCTAGTCTGTAAGCAGGAAACCACAGAAACCAAATACCATATTAAAACAGTATCACAGTCATGTAAATGCAGAGAGACATGAGCTAAGAGCAAAACAGCCCTCACATGCACAGTCACACACGTGAGACGCAGCCATACGCCTACAGAAATTCCTCAATAGGGCCTGCTCCACTGACTCCAACGTCCAACAAAAGACCTAATCACCCACACCCTTCTCTGGGCCAGGAAAGAAACACCCAATGCGAAAACATTATTTATTTACAGTTCCTTAGAAGACGTTCAAGGAGGAAGGCTGGGAATAAGCACAGCACCGGATAAGGAAGGTAAATGAGGTCTTTGGAAGGAGAAAACTAGTCTCTGAAACATGCTCCAAAACAAAAAAAATGACATCCTTCAACTAAGTCAATAGTAGTGTTGACAAAATGCTTGAAGTATGTGAAATAGTTTACATAGCATGAGCATGACCTTCTTCTGGAATGCAGAAGAAACACTCATCGTCTGATCTCGCCAAGCAATTTAAGGATATCGACTGTTATTGATCCTGGTGACCAGAAGACTAATGAGAATCAATTGTGGCTTAGCATATTTTAAATAACATAGCCTGCAACTGGTTACACGGGATAGCGTTGGACTTACTATACTTCATCACTCTAAATGTATATTATTAAATCAGTTTCAGGGAACTTGTGTATTTGAAGCAGTGAACTCAAAATAATTTGGACATATATAGAAAATTGATTAGATAACCTAGTTGCAAGGGAAGAACTGTCCTAATGTTACATCAAACATAGCACGTGAATAACAAGAAGTGTGATGGTTTAATGGTAAAGGCTGTTAGAACAAGCCTCATAACAAGAAGATCCCAGGTTTGATTGACTGTGTTTGAATTTGTGTCATGGTGGGTTTCTTCCAGTTTCCTTCATCAATACCAAGCACACACAATATCAATAATTAAATTCAAGATGTGGAGAAGGGTCAGGGATGGTTCCAACATCCACTGCTTCTGTCAGGTTACCCCGTGTGAAGAATAGGCTAAATGTATAGCAAAAGAATGTCCCAGCGGGTACAATTAATTGTACATTTTCTTGCCTTTTAAAGGTGCACTAGCTATTTTTTTGTTTGAGGGTCCATCACCTGCTTGTTTCTATGGATATGTCATTGCTCTGCATAGAATGTTCCACAGTATGCCATTATACAGCTCTACCTTACATTTATTAAATTACAGGTGGTTTTATAGTTGAAAAATACCTAGAAAAACAGGCAGGCTTGCTTCTCCACAAATCTGACCTGTAACTGGGTCTGGTTTGTTCTCCATAAAGATACTGTGAAACCTTCTAGACAAAGCAATAACATCTCCACAGAAAAAAGAATTTGATGGACCCTTCATCAAATTCACAATGCACCTTTAACACTTTAACAACTTTTCAACACAATGTGCTATATTTCTTTCCATTCAAACAGCCTTTTTAGCTACAGAACCTTTCACCCACATTCCACTTTTTATACTTTGCATTCCTGGAAATAATGATCATGCCTAACACTTGGTACTCCAATTTCCCTGGACCCTAAATATGTGAAACAAACCCAAGTTACAGACAGCTTCTTGCATCTGTAGGAAACGATTTGGAGCTTTAAGTCGCGATGGCAGATGGCGGACCACTGCACAAAATAAAGGGGTACAGTACGGGGGGGGTTTCTTGGCTGCTCACACAAGAATCCATTGTGGCGTATGCACTTCTCATTATTACAGAGTGCACATCAAGACAAAACACTACTACGGAAATACCCTGAAACGGAACCCTGTGATAAAATTCCAGCCATACAATTATCGTGTGTGATTTGAAATAATGGGCGGGATGTTATTTGCATGAGTAATTCTTAATTTGTCTGTCTGATTGCTAGAAATATGGAAAGAGTTGACGCCAGGCTTTAATTTGTGAGGTGATGAATTGCAGATGAAAAAATGAAATGCTATGTTTACATGCAGAGCACATTCATACCAGGCACATTTGGCTGAGAGATTTCTTTCTACGAGTTATAATCACGACAGAGATGTTGACTGGGGCTTCACACTGGCTAATGATCTATTGGTCTGAGTGTTTACCAATTGTGCTAAATGTTTGCAGTGCCAAATGTTAATGAACTATGCTAATTTACTTTGTACAAGATCATATTTTTGACAAGTAATTTGTTTAAGACAGATCCAATCGAAAGTGTTTGAGCATAGGCTGCATAGCAAGGCTGTTGTAGAGCTTTCAATCATATTTTAATTTACTCACAACCTGTTATAGTGAAATAAAAAGGATTTCTTACAAAATTACAAATTTATGCATTAGATTAAGAGAAACCCTTGCTATCCTGCTATGCAACTACCAAAATATCATAAAACATATCAAAAGACAACCAAAGCAAGCTAGCAACACAGTGACAAGTAATAACTGGTTTAAAAGGCCTACACATTTCTAATCCCTAATGCTTGTTTACTGGGTGCAGCTAAAAACCTCTCCCGCAATGTAATTACAGAATAGAGTATACCATTTAGAGTCACCAATTCATCTTATGCATGTCTTTGGACTGTGAATGCTAACCACTCTGCCACTATGCCCCTTTGGCAATATTTCTGCTTTGTTCAATACCATCTCAGTTTACTAAGTGAAAGTGCATAAAGATTTTTCATTAATTCCAATGGCTGCAGGACACAGTGATGTAAACTACCATGTTTTTATGCACACAACACAAATTGGGTGTAAGTGGAGTTTTATCGAAAATCGCTGCATGCGTTTCCTTTGTGACTCACTTTGTTTGGGTTTTCCCCCACTCTACTCTGCCAGCTTGTCACCTATATGGAGATTAATGACTTGGCTGGCGTTCTCACATCCACTCAAGCTAAACTAGGTTCTACAACTGGGGAGGTGTCCATAGACCCGTGACATAAGGGTCCCACACCCGATTGTACAGGGAATCCCCCCACAGGACCCAGCCTGGCTATGGTACATTGTCTCCCACCTTACACACACCCGTACACACACACACACACACAGACACGCACACACACAAACACACGCACACACACCTGTACTAGAGAAATAGGCCACCTGGCTAGTAGCATTCCTCAGAAAACCTGACCCGACTGTGAGAGACTTCAAAAACACTTTTCATCCGTATTAACCCTGCACCTTCTACAAGACAATCCACTCTCCAAGGTCGAATCTGGGGAATGGCAGAATCAATTTAAGGTTCCAGACATGAAAGTTATACAGAGGTCAGAAGTTTTTAGGCTAAAATTAAATTACAGTGATTTAATATCTTGTAAAGCTTGGGTTGCTATGGTGAAGTGAAGATTGTATTAATGCAAATGATAATCAACTTTGTCTCCCAAAATAGCACAGATATTTATAAATCTCAGTATATTACATGTTAATGAATGTAATATTGGATCACGACAGATGCGAGATACCAACCTGTTTTTGTGATACAATACAGTTCATGCATATTTGCTCTGTGATTAGCTGCAATAGGCCTGTCAGGATAATTACAATATCAACTTATCATTCAATATATGAAAGCTACAGCCATACATTTTGGGCCTCAATATTTATCGTGTGTACAATTCATTTGTAAAAGTGAGGAGATTTGAGGTGTTTTTGTTGTAATACAATACGATTTAAGCTGCAGAATCTAATTATTGGTTCATTGATTGTACTATTTATTTGTTGCAGCTAAAGCCTTTTTTAAAGATACTGCATATTTAAAAATGGTTTACTTGGATTATCCTGTATTAGTTATTGTGTCAGGGGCATGAAGTAGTTTAATATTATCGTTTATATAGTATATATATGTAGCAATATATTGTGCATCAAAATTAGTTATCGAGACAGGCCTAGCTGTAATCTTTCTGAATCACAACTATAAATTTCCCTTGTCATTTTTTTCTATATTATTTTTCAATATACATTTTCTCTGATAGGCTGTATTGTATTATATGTATTACTGTATTTACTTTTTATGCTTTGCTTTGATTAGTGTCTCTAATTTCCTGTTCCCTTACCCCCACCTGTGCATTTCTAACTACATTTGAGCCTGACCACTTATTTGGTCAAAGTGCCATACGTTCATCAAGTCAAGTGTCAAGCATGCGTTTTCTGAAACCACCAGTTCCTTCAATCTCTCTGTGAATTTGCAGACAGTGCCTGTAAATAAACAAAGGTGGACCATGTTTAGGCGAAAACTAACCAAGTGCAATTGTTCCCTTGTTTAGAGCAATTTTGACCACCGCAAAAGCTAAGAAAGGAGATGTATTTAAACAGGTGGAGACAAACAAGAAGATAAGAGTGTCTGGAGGCTGCTGTTACTTACAGACAGGTTTGTTTACCCTTAGAAAGTATAGGCTAGGATATCCAGTGCTGCTGATGCTAGACTCAACAATGTTTAGTACAAGCTTCTATTATAGTCCGCAGTCCAGACTCCAGATGTCTAATTATGACATAATATCAACAAAAGAAAATCTCTATTTTAGGGAAACCAATTATTCAGTCAGTAGCAAAGCCCAAAGTAATGTGTAATAAACCATTTGTAAATGAGAATCAATTACAAAGACTGGAGCTTTTTACTGACAAGACATGTGGTGGCCCAAATTAGGAAAAAAAATACATCTAAATATGCAGTGCGGTTTTAAGTTTTCACCTTTACCAAATATTGAAGCCCCCTCATAAAGCAATATCCTATTTTGGTATATTTGTATGTTTGAGGGAGTGAAGGGGAGAATTCATACATACCCACCCAAAACCAAAAGTATATAATAGTGTAATAACACATAGGTATAAATGTCCTACACATGAAGAAAAAAGTGTGGGAAACTGTAGGGCAAAATAACACTTCAACATATGTGGCTTCTGATGTCAAAATTAAACATCCCAGTGGCTTTTTAGAATGGGGAAGCTTGGTTACACAAACTCACTCTGGACAAAGCCAGTGCCTCCAGTGTCAGTTATTAAATGTCAGGTAATAACTGCAGCCCACGACTCAGGAAATTCCCGACCTGAGAGGCAGTCAAATGAGGATAAATCAACCTAAGTGCTTGTTCCAATCCAATATGCCTGCTAAACCCAAAAATGATCCATTGTAAAAGCCAGATTACATTGAACCTGAGTAATTTTATTAAAGAAAACCAACTGAACTAAACGTGGAGTCATATGATTTTGAATAATCCCAAAATAATCCAGTCAAATAGGACACTATTTGTGTCTCTATGGGAACGGCGGAACAGCAGACAGTGAAACGTCTGCACTCGGCTGGAAAACGCTAGACTTGATGACCTACATTATTGTGGTGCTATAGCTGGGCTCACGGGACTTCCAGCAGGCAATCTCACCATGCCAGCTTCAAGGCACAGGTCTAAGAATCAGACAAAAGAGTTCCTGTGCAGAAAGAAACCCAGGACTGCATGTTAAACATAGAGGTTCACATTAGCAGCGTGTTACCTTCAGGGCTCTCCCCACTGTTGGTTCTCTCTTTGAAATGTGGCACAACCTGGCACCTCCGGGGGCCAGGCACACACTCAAGGGGAATGTTAAATGGTCCTCCCTTTGAGATGAAATGTTCAGTATGAATCATTGATGACCCCTCCAACCCCTCCCTCCAAAAATACAAAATCTGATCGCTTCAGGCTAAATGGAGGCAAAATGTTATGCTCTGATCAAAAGAGTTTTTTGGGTTAATTTGTAGCAGATTAGCTTTAATGGCCACTGAGCCTGTAGAGCTCTTCATTGGAAATGTGGCTGGAGGACACTCAATTTGTCCAGAAGTGCACTTTTTAGATGTAGTTAGATGGAGAAAAAGTTCGCACAAATCAATATCTTTTGTACTTCAAGATTAATGTATTACATCTGAAAAAATAATTATTGTTCTATTAATCTATTGTGTAACTCTATGCAGGCCTAAAAGAAGTTTGCAAAATAAAAACTATTGACATCATCTCACTTTTGTTGAATCAACTGAAGATATGAGACTATTGAGACCTCCCATTATTGCGTCCACAAATGCAATTGCTCTAATTACACTTCAGTACTTATTGTATGGTTATTGTATATCTTACTGGTTCCACCTTCAGTAGGCTGGACACAAGGGAGACTGCAGAGCATCATTTTACCTCATAATAGGTGTGTTTACGCATAACAGGCTTGGGCAGTTGGAGGCTACATTCTACACTATTATGGCCAGGGGCTACACATTAGACTAGACTAGAGTGTAAGCTTATAATATAGACAGTATAGATATAATTATAGAGATATACATTTATAATATTTTATATTGATTTATTTGCAAGTACATTTTGTCAACAGCAACCTGAGAAGGATCGAGTCCATCCATGACCAGAGGCACACACATTAATCCAATGGTTGCCCACGTGCTGATATGTGTCTGGCCCATAGTTTCCGCTGCACCCATGACCTAAAATCAGACCCAAATCACACTCATACGCCTAGAGCGCAATTCTTCCATACGTTATAACGTACGACCAAATGCACTAGGAAGCACGCTCCTCAGATCATTCACGTATGCTTCCTCCATGGATAGATCTGAACTCTATTTCTACGTGCCAGCAGAGCGTGGGGAGGTGTGACACAGCTCCGCGTCGGATTGGTTCAGCAGATTTGACAGCCACCGTTAAGAGCGAATCAGGGTGGAGTAGTACAGAGGCCGTACATCTCTGCGTAACACCAAGATCTTACTATGGATTTGGTTAATCGTTAGGCATGTTGCGCCAAATAGAATCGCGTGAAAAATGACACGCACAGCACACCGGTACGCAGTGTACCCATAAACCTGTCACAAACCAAGTAAGACTTCATTAGCAAAGCCGAATGAGACCTACCCATCCCCCGTTGTCTTGAATCCAGCTGTTGAGAGGTCCATTCAAATACTCCGTCATCCAATCTGCGATGTTGTCCACTTGGGATGACATGTCCTCCTTGGATGCGCACTCCACGCACACGGTTCCACCAAACTCGAAAAACGCAATAATCCTTCCCCAGTTCACGCCATCGCGGAACAGTTCGTCTATAACCTCGGCGAATCTTCTCTGCGCCGTAGAAGATGTCAGATACAGCTGCCTGGACATCTCGGTGAAGTCGGGCTGGTACAGCCTCTCAAGTTCATCCCCAGCTTCGCGCAAGACTCTGTGGATGGCCGCGTGTGGGTCGGTCGAAGTAGAACGCGAACACAGACGCTCTTCGCGGCACCGACGATTCACCAAAGCCGGAGAAGATGCAACTATTGACCCGTTATTGGCGACGTCTTCATCCACGGCGTCTTCGTGAAAGCCCCATGCGAAGCCACGTTTAGAGAGTTTATGGCAAATGTACTTTTCCACAATATTGCGATTGCAATCGTTCGCCATTGCGGGTTAATTTGGCACTTCAAGCAGAGAGTTGAAATCCTAAATCAAACGCATCATGGTATAATAAAGTGAGATGTGCACTCTTACGCACAGGAGAACGTTGGCCCAAATAGGCTTTAAAATCTCCCAACGCAATCCAAAAGATAGCACAAAATACTGCCAGCAGCAGCGGTTTTCATTTCCCGAATCCTTGGGGCGACATGGGCGACCTTCTTTTTGCATAGAAATTAAATATGCGGAAGAAAAGTGTAGACCTGTGTGCACATCACACAGACGTGAACCACAGCGAAAAAAATGAATGGTGGTCAAAGTTAAAACCCGCCGACAGTTTCAGCCGCATGTGCACGTCCAGGTGTGTGACTGTGAGCCAGACAAGGTCGGACTGAGCCCTTCTCGGTTCCTCATATCGTCCTCTTTCCGTGCTCCCTGCGCGCTGCCGGCCGTGCGGTTACGCGTCCTGACGTCAGCGGCAGGAAGTAATGGCCTCCATCCATGCGCCACACATCGCTCATGAAAGCTGCAAAATCACGTCTGGATACATATGGTTTGCCTCTGCTCTATAAGAAATATTTTTAGCAATACTAAGAACGACATGAAACAAACATAGTGCAAAGCATTTGTGTAGGCGTATGTGAGAGATGATTCATGGGCCTATTTCAATTTGTAACAATGATTTTAACTTCTAGTATTATTATACTTCTGTTCTTGGACATTCATTCCCCTCAAATTCATACGTACGTCTGTAAGTTCAGGCAGAGTACAACCAAGTACCCAGAATAAATAGTTGTGGAGAGACGTTCCTACATCACGAGGTTGCAACTACCACTTCTGCCCTTCTAGCAATACTAACGTTCGTATAAATCTTCCACACAAAATACCCTCCTGGTCTCCATGCTGTTTCAAGAACTGCGCGTACGCTGTTCATTAATTCATGAGAAGCACAAGACCATCCCCTCTCTCTTTGATGTGGTACAACTACCCCCTTGTGGATGGAAACTTGGAATTTTGTTGTACAAAATTGTTTAGATTCATAAACCTTTCTTTCATGTCTTTTTGTGTCAAAAGTTACATTTTTACAACAACATATATTGTCTTCACAAATTTATTTAGTTTATCACATAAGAAAATAAGACAAAAACAACTTCTCACACTGTCTCTCAATGGCACACAAGGTGAATGTGTTAAGTTTTTTGGCAGAACATTAAAATAATCATACACTAGATTAAATGAACTATGCATTGTGACTTTCAAACTAATGAATGCATATCACCTATGATGATGACACAGAAATATAGAACAGTGATAGTAGAATGTTCCTATATGCTTGATTTGCATAGCTTAAAGGTGTAAAATAAAACCTGCTAAAATGGCTACATTGTTTTCTAGAAACTATGTCGCTACCTCAGTAGAAAAGAACAGTAAAAGCAATGAACTTTTCATGAAAAGCTTTTGAAGCCTCCCACCAATATCAAATGAGAACTTCATCACAGGTGACTCATTCATTCTCACTTTCATATGTTGGATACCATTAAGGCTACGTTTCACAGAATACACAAAAACAATTTGCATTTTACATTGAAAAAGTTAACAAATATACAGGTAAACCAGTAGCTCTGTGGATAGGTCCATTCTTATAGCTTTATCAGTAGTCTTAAGGCTTAGAATGGGTCCCAAAAGCCTCCACAGATTTCACAAACTAACCTCTAAGAAAACAAAGCAGCAACATCAAAAAAAAAAAAAAAAAAAATCTCTCAAAACAACGCATCACATTTACAGAAAATTGTCTTAACACATTTTGGCATTTAAATAGTGGTGTATTCAATATTACAATTCCTCTTTACTGATTTGTGTGATGTTAAAAGTACATTCCCATTTTGAGATGGATCAATGGAAGACTTGTGAGCCATTACTTTATATCCTTATGTGTAAAACAAAAGCAAACAAAAGATATTCAAGGCTTAACCAAACTCACAAGGGAATGGCGATTTAATTTTATGGTGTCTTGTGCATGGTGTACAAGCATCTTCAACTTTTCACTCATGCCCATAATATTGGGCTTTAGGTTTAATAAGCCGCTAGCACCCCCAGTCAGTATGCAAAATAACTACCGTACTCGAACCAGCGAGTTTGTCTATCTACTGCCAACCCAGAACATATGAGCGGAACACAGGTGGCTACCAGTGTGCATTTACAACATAGTGTGAACACAACATGCTTGCTATTATACATACAACACATATGAAGTGAACCTCTGCCACCTATGCTGGTGTCTGTTGTTACTAATATCCACTTTATCTGCCTTAAAATGTATGTAAACAAAGTAAGATTTAAATCATTTGGCGCACTTAACCAGAGACTATAAAATACAATGGCTTTTCTTTTCCCTGGGGTTGGCTCAGTCACAGCAAACAAAGCACACATACAGTACATACGTGCAGATGATTTCCCCAAAACGATTTGGTCCTACACTGCATCTGAAATGTAATATTTTGGATAGTTTTTTGCATTTTGTGTGATTAAATTTGTTTTGGAACAAGGCAAACACTCAAACACGTTTGATATAATTGAACAGAATTCTGCATCTTTCACTCACAGAGCACAATAACAAAACTTGAAATAGCAAAGTTATTCAGTCAAATGGGAAGCTGCTTTGCCTGCAAAGACTTGTGGTACAAAGGAGACTTTTTGAGAAAACTGCTAAATTACTAGGTGGACCTAGTGTTGTGATACATGCCACAATATATCCATTGTGATATATTGGTGGGAAAGACTTTAAAGCCATTTTTGGCACAACCGGTCAGACAGGCTATCTGTTGCTTCTGCTGTTTGAGGACTAAAACAACACTGTAGGGCTGGAAAAGGGACACCAATGAAGAAACCGTCATTGAAGCCTACCTGCTTCAAAGAATGGGATGTTTAGTCTACCCTTATTTCTCCACAAAAGCACATTAAGATATTGGAATGCGCAGCTGTTAGATGGTGGACAATTAAAGTCCTTGGAGCAGAGTAAATGTGTATGCCGAGTCTGGACAAACATAGCTTTAGTGTCTGAATGCGATCACTATGGACAAAATAGTTGTCTTTTGTAGTGCAAATATTAACACTATAAAAAAAAGTTACACATCTCAGTGAAATACAATTCTTTCATCTGCACAGGGGAAACTCCATTACTTTGTCCTAATATTTCAAATTTAGGAGGTGGGTTAAGTTGACATGTGCCATGTAGTCAACATGTTTTCTTCATATACCCAGAGTTTAATAGTAGCAGAACAGTGGTCTCAGAACACAAAGGTAATGTCTGAACCCAGCATGTTAATCTTTTCCACGGAAATGTTTTTGTTTTTTAAATGAAGTTTGGCCTTTTCTCCACTGCCATAGACAAACATAATACAAAAACTATAAAGGGAAGGAGAGCAGGAAGCTACAGAGAAGCTAAGGCTGATGTTACTCCCTCTTGTCTGCTGCTTTTGACTGCTCCCTTTGAATCATGCATCGGCGCACAATGCTGTCAAAACTACCAAGGTAGAAGAGGGCGATGGTGCGGAACAAACCCATAGTAACAATCTGTGGAGATAAAACAGACACATTCAAATAAACGCTACAAATAATATTAACCAATGCATGAAACAGTACAATGGTGCTACCTGCTGAAGACCCTCTGTGATGGAGGTGACAGGTGACATTCCACAGGTTAGGGCTGAGAGCATGTACCCATCTGGCCCTATTGAACTATTGAAATTTCCTTGCTGTAATGCAGTAAGAACAGAAATGGTGAGCACATATTTTAATTGAGTACAGAGACAGAGAGAAGAGCAAAGGGGTCACTGAATCCTCACAAAAGAAAAGATTAACAAAGAAAAGCATATTTTGGGGGAGAACCAAATATGCTTCTTACCACTGCATCCCGAACAACTATCTTAGCCACTTGCTCAGGTTGACAAAGTCCAGCAGTTTCAGAGATCAATTTTGTCTCTAGAGGCTAATGTAGAAAACGATGTAAAGTTAAAATACACATATTTCCTTACACAAGTGTCAGTTTGTATTATAGTGACACAAACCTTTGTTTTATTTTCCTCAGCTAGTCCAGGGGTGTCAGTGTCAGGGGGGTAGGCAACAGTCACATAAATGTTGTATGGCTTGATCTGCAAGAATAAACCACCACCTTTAACTTACTATGTTACTGATATTGTACCCTTAGACAAGACATTTCTCCAACTTCACCTAAGCTACAATATGGTGTTTTAACTTTCAGGCATTTAATGCTTTTCCATTAACATGTACTGTTTCTAAATAAACAAATAATAATAATATAAAATTGTATCTCCAAAAAACTGTGCTCCAATAACAATATGAACACAAAACTCGTAATCTCAGTCTTTTGTTTGGTTGCAATGACTAATGTGGTCACAAACATGTGATTTAAAATGACCAGCATTAGACAAGCAAAATACTAACAGATAAAAAAAAATGTATAATTCACCTCCATCTGCAGTGATTCTGCAAGACCACGCAAGGCAAACTTGGAAGGGGAGTACGCAGTGTATCCAAACAGCCCTATTTGTCCTGCTTGAGAGGACACAAACATGATCCGACCCATTCTGCGCTCCTTCATTGTGGTGATAACTGCCCGTGTGGGGTACACACTGCCGAGGTAGTTCACCTCCATCATTTTCTGTTGAAATTAGGCAAAGGGTCATGATATATGATGAGACAAGCAACAGGTGAAATAAGAATAAACTTACTTTAAAGCGGTCTACATCTACTTCCTCAAACTTTCCAGAGATGGAGGTGCCAGCACAGTTCACAAGCATGTCGACAGGCCCTAACTTTTCCTGAGCCTACAAACATAAGGGTTTAGGACTCATGCTAAATAAATTAAACTGTTAAATGCAGGTAATAATTAGAAGAGAGGGGAGAAAAAGAAGTACCAACCTGTTTTATCACGCTTTCCACTTGATGATAGTCACTTGAAACATCCACTGATATGCACAGCACCACCTGAATACACAGAGGCAGTTGTGCAATATGAGGCCAAAAGCCAGAGACCTTTTACATACATGTTATTAAAACATTTACACTAACCTAATGCAATTAAAAAAAAAAAAAAAAAATACACGACAGGCATACCTGTTTGTCATTGATGGCAAATTTTTCCACTTCCTTCTTAGCTTGAAGCAATTTAGCCTAAAACAGAATACTTTTGGTCAAACTTTGCATACAGTTTCTACTTGGGTTCTTGTTGAAAATCCAACCATATTAAACTTGTAATATTTAGTGCTAACCTCATCTCGTGCCACCAAAGTAATGAAAGCTCCTTGACGGTAGCACTCAATAGCAATGGCTTTTCCAATTCCACTAGATCCCCCTGTCACCTGCAAAAGCAAGAGATAGCAATAATGTTGATGTTAATGTTAACAACCAATGCAAGTATGATATGAAAGCTATATCAACAGCAATCACCTGCACTATTACAGCCCAAATTAAAACATGCATAGATCTGTATAAAAACATCATAATAAAAATAATATTATAATAATCCATAAATAAACCACATGCACTTTGCACCAGCTAAGCAGAGCAAGAAAATGGATATTACAATATCATTCATAATTTTTACTAAATTTCATAGTTTAAACACGAGGTGGGCGTGTCCATATGTAATTTCCCACTGAACGCTTTTTAAAATTTTGTTTAACAATGTGGCTGTTCTTAGGTCTGTGATGATTGCTACCTATCTATCAGAGCATTATTCCAATAAATGCAAGTGATTGCTGCAAGCTGCAACTTTGATTTTGAATCTGACTGACTCTGGTCAAGCTACAAATAAATTAGCACATGACTTACCACGACGTGGGCCCCGTTGAGTTTGAGTGGTTTGGGGCTGATTAGAGGTGATATCATGTATAACAGCAACACAAACGCCACTATGAAGGCTACGACTACAAGGAGCATGATGAAAGGCAAGAGCAGCCACCACGAGTTGACAAACAGCCAGTCCGTAATCGTCGAACCCAAAGCTTCTTCCGATGACATGAGTAAAAGCAGACAGTCGTTAGCTTGTGGCTAACTAGCTTCTGGGCCTGTTTCTGGGCTGGTATAACGGAGCTTGAAGGGGGCGGCGGCCCGGAGAATGTGTCGCGTTGCACGGATCCCGGAGGAGGAGGAGTCCCGCTTTGCCTGAATGTCAGAACTGTGCAAGTGCCAGGTGAAAGTGCAGGAGTAGTGGACCTTTGCTCCGGTGACACGGGACCAGTGACAAAGCGCAAAACCAAAACAAATCCAACTGGCTTCTTCTGTGGGGCTTCTGGTGCTCTCAAACACGTGGAACAAGTCTGTGCTGCCCCCTACTGCCTCGGCGCCATCTGTAAGACGGGTCCCCATGATCTTATTATACTATACTTCGATGGACCCCGGAAATAACTAAAAGAACTCGAGACCCGCACAGCAAAATGAAACTAGTGTAAAAATTTTACATGTATTGAGTTGTTTATTGCGCCATTTAACCTAATATCAATTCAAATATCCGGTTTTCATTAAAAGTATAGACCCTTTCAAATGTTGTATCATCAGAATGTGCAAAATTCTGAAATGGAGGCAAGTGGAGACAAAATGAAGCTAACATAATATATTTACTATGATTAACTGATGAGCAGACCTAAATGCTAATGGTTTTATGAAAAAATAAGCAACACTTTTGAATTTGTCTTTGCTTCTCTGTTCATCATTTCCTTAAGGATTTGTCCAGTAAAACCTCAAGATGTGGATTTTGCCTTTGTAAAAATGCTTAGTGTCTATCATAATCTCAGGTCAAATAAACAAATAATGTAAAACACAATCGTAAGTGTTTTTAGACTGGGCTCTGATATCATTCACATATCTGAGTGGTTTTCATTTTCCAAATTGTCCTTGATTTTTCATAATTTGTGATACTCTGAAATTAATCCTAGTTTTTCCATGTTTTCACATTATGTTTTTGCCTCCATCCCAGACTTTAGAATGTTTTTATTTACATTTTTTTCAAAGGGTCTATTCAATGCATTGTCATTGTTGTTCAATAATGAAATTATGTCACAACTCCCAAGGGGTACTGAGCCTACTTTGACAACCAACAGTGGACCAAATGAAATCATTTGGACCAAATGAAATCATTTCAGGGTTTGAGCACCTTCAGCCTTAACCTTTATTTACAATATGGAAATATAGTGTGTGATATACAGACCTTTTCACTTAGAAAAGATTTCTATGTTGACTATAATAAGTAGACATTTACAGTGAAATAAGATAATATTCCCAAACAGAAATAAAGCCAACCCGATGAGAGAAAAGTTCAGTTGTATACAAGATCTATTAGAGCATACATGAAATGTGCAAGTGTTATAGTCTCTTAACTATGATCAAGCATTTAATTCTGACCAAAAACTTCTGCATGTAGAAGGCACACTGCAATGTATGGCTACATGCCACATATTCTTGAACTTCTTCTATGTTATAAAAAAGAAAAGAAAATCTGAGCCAACTTTAACACATTTTATATTGCCTTACATATTAAAATTTGCATAATGTAAGGCTGCATGTTAGCAGGAAAATATTCCTGTTCATTTAATGAACAAAAAACCTAATTTGTACAGAATAAAATATATGTACAATAGAATGTGGAGAAAAGCATATCATGATTTAGCATTTCATATTTAGTGAGTATTTAAAATAATGCTGGTCTGGCACCTTTGGTGTTTCACCCCTTTAACCATGTTGAATGAAAAAAGTAAACAAAAAAACTACTGAAACACAATGCAAAGTTTTCCCTGGGTCAAACTCCACAAACATCCTGACCTAAGAAACTTAATATTCCTCACTGAAAAATACACACTTAACACCACTCTCCATGTCCAAGTACATTCCTCCAAGTACAGTACAGGCTAGAAAATGTTTCCTTATAGAACGCATAGAGCACATAAGGAGCACTTGCGTTGAGTGAGGCAAGCACTGAGAGTTTATTAGTCACTGGGTGCCTTTTTCTATAATCTTTGTTTTCTTTACTTTTAAAATGCAGAATATATTACCAATTTTAATGCAGGGCCGTTTTAAATCTCTTAAAATTTTAAATACACACAGTCCATTCTTAGGAGAGAAGAAAGGCATATTATCATGGCCATTAATTTCCAAAAAAAATAGGCCAGAACAGAGAAAAACACAAGTAAAGACAACCACAAATACATTGCTTTGGCTTGGTTGAGTTTAACTGCGTATTTAGCCCTCCTGACCAAAATCCTCTGTGAACTTTTTCAGTTTCTCCAGGTCTTGGTCGTTTACAGTTGGCTTCGTGTTGGACTGAGATCGCAGCATGTCAGACTGAAAAAACAGAGACATTACACAGTTTGTCAGTATGTTCTATCAAATACTGTTCTTCTCTTACCATGGACACCACTGGCTCCAAAAGCTTCTCTCCTGGCACCTCCATCCACGTCATTTCAATAGCGTTGGGATCGCCAGGTGAACAAGGTGTCAAAAGGTCATCCATAAGTATGTTTGGATCATCCCTTGATGGCCCTCTTACCTAAAAAACAGTTTACATGAAAAACCATAACACAATTCTGAATAATAGAGTAGTTTAGAGTAACGCAAAAGACCAAAGTTAAGTGCACTGATGTAAAGAATGAAATAAAGTATAGTAAGAATAAAGTATGAAAGTGATGTGTGCATGGCAGGACTCCCTTGAAAAAGAGATTAGTAATCTCAATGGGACTTTCCTGGTTAAATAAAGGGTAAAAAAAAAAAAAGTGTGTTCAGCTGGACAGCTGCTCAGATGAGCCAAAATGTCTCTGTGACAATATGAGGATTTGGGCCTATAATTGTATTACTGAAATAAAGGTTCCAGGCATACCCTTTTGAAGTGGGTTGCAGATTGGACCTTTCGGACTGGCTGCATCAAAGCATCTCGAACAATAATGCTGATATCTGCGCCAGAGTAACCATCTGTCTTCTTGCCCAGAGTTACAAAGTCTGAGTCCGTCAGGCTGTTGGGAGTGGCCCCCAAATGGAGCTTGAACATAAAGGAGCGGGCATGCTCTTCAGGCAGCGGGATGTAAATCCTCTTTTCAAATCTGGGAGACAACATTTGCGTTATGTTCAATAAAAATAAAAGCTTCAGCTGCTTACATTAATAAATGAATAATTACCTTCTTCGAATAGCTGAATCTAAAGTCCAGGGTATGTTTGTTGCTCCAAGTACAAGCACTCCATCATTATTATTGCCCACTCCTGTGGGATAAAAGATTGTCACTGCTCTGCTTATTGGCACTGTTTATGCAACTTTCTGTCAAATCTGCAACCACTTACCTTGCATCTGCACCAAGAATTCGGTCTTTATACGACGAGCAGCCTCACTCTCATTTTCACTTCGGGAGCCACAGAGAGAGTCAATTTCATCAATGAAAATGATTGAAGGTTTATGCTCTCGTGCCAGGCAAAAAAGATTTTTTACCAACCTATGGGCATATCATATGCAGTTTACAGACTGGCTGTTGCATGACAATTCATAATTATAAAAGCAATTCACCTTCTTGATTACACTTACTTTTCACTTTCTCCAAGCCATTTAGAGACGAGGTCAGATGAGGAGATGGAGAAGAAGGTTGAATTGTTTGCCTCTGTAGCTACGGCTTTTGCCAAATATGACTTTCCTGTTCCTGGAGGTCCAAAGAGCAAAATCCCCCTCCAAGGAGTTCTCTTACCTTTGAGACAAAAAAGTTTACAAAAAAAAAATATTGTTAATGTTATTCTTATTATTCTTGACAGATATGAAGCTGTGAATCTCACTTTTATACCTGTAAAAAGGTGGGGGAATTTGATTGGAAGAATAACAGCTTCTTTTAAAGCTTCTTTTGCTCCTTCAAGACCGGCAACATCATTCCATTTAATATTTGGTTTTTCCATAACAATTGCACCTGGAAACAAACAATATGAACAAATGAAGAAATTGTCACCATTTATTGTCAAAAATATTTCAAATTAATAACTGGTGAACAATTATAATAATAAAATCAATACCTGAGAGCTGATTTTGGAACTTCTTTTTCTCTGGATCATCACCTTCATCACTTTCATTTCTGCATATATAAATATATATATACATTAAAATGTAACCTTTGTAAACTCTAAAAATAGAAATCACTGCATGACATCAGCCATCAGCTGCCCAGCCCACAAACACACCCTTTGTCATCACTCCCAGATTCTTTAACGGGCTTGGAGGGGGGAGCTTTTTCTTTCTTCTTTAGATATTCCTTCAACTTCTCAGCTCTGTCCAGGTATTCAGCACATTTTGCTCGTATACTCTGTTTAGCTTTGTCACCCTGAGCTTCATCTGAAAAGGAATAGCATAATCAATTGTATTATGGCAGTATAAGGACTTGTAAGTAGCTTCATTTAGCACTGGTTTACAGACACACAATAGAGATTAACTTACATTTTACAACATGAAGGAAGTACTGGACAGCAGCCTGATACAATCGCAGAGCCTCTTCGTAGTTTTGTGCTTTGTCCTCCTGGGCTGCTTTGCTGGCAATATCAATAGCTTTCTATATAAAAGAAATAAAAGACCATTTACCAGACAGTATTGTGCCCTAAATCACGTTTTATTCTTGTTCGGCATTAAAATAAAAAGAATGATATGAAACGAGGCATATACATACACACACATATAAGCAAACTAGTATGCCAGTTATGCTGAATTGTATCCAACATAAATCCAAAATGTTGGAGCCAACTGAGATATGTTTATTTCAGAGTAATAAAGCACATGGCTCCACCTGTTTTAATGGGAGTTTGAGGTAAGAACGTAAATTGTCACGTTAAATTATATAATATGTATATAAATGCCTCAAAAAATATTTTATAAAATAAGACAACTAGAACAAAGTGTATTTTGATCCTGTATTTGTATTTTAAAATGTGAAACCAGTTAAGTGACACCGAAACCTTAATCTTATTAGCGTTAAGTTAAGTAACAAAGATATGAGGCTCCAAGCTTAACTTTACACAACACAATTCTTTACGATTCCGTTGTATTAAGGAAGAAAGGACGATTTTGGTTCCTCTGTTTCGTTTTAACTTGTTACAACAACGCTGAAGGTTTAGCACAACATGCTAACTAGCAGCTAATGCTACACCCGTTATAAGAAACAATTTACCAAGAATAATAATATCAAACTAGTCATAATGAACGCAAACATGTGTTTCACACGTCGTTTATAAAGCCATAGTCACTTATACGGGTTAGATCACGAGGTTAACAACTTTGTTAGCGTATTTGCGCATTTTAGCCTGGGTTGGTCCATCCACAACTTACCTGTAAATTATTGTTAGCCATAGTGGCCAATCGCTCCCCCAACAGTAAGAAATATAGCTACGATTCAGTACCCTCAAAGTCCTTTAGAATATTCCACAGAATAAACACTATAAAGTGTTTAATATATAGTTAAAGGGCTTGTTTTTCTTCTCAAGTTCGCTCCCGAGGTGGAAACTTCCGCATTAAAAAGACGGTCCTCGCGTACGCAGAAGGTAATGACGTCAACGCGCACGTTTCGGGCACATCAAATACTACGTAGACGAGTAAGGCTACAGTTAATTTATATCTAATCACTTCTCTATCTTGCAAACTGAATAAGTAATAAAAAAAACAAGCAAACAAAAACTCGGGAGTAAGTGAAAATGTCATGATAAACTTGACATGGTAATTAGGGCTAGGCCTAATTATCGGCCAGTGGCTCAAACTTTTCTCCACCAAAGATCAAATTGTGTTTCAGGGTCCCACCATTTCTAAACCCGGATTCAGGAATTTATTAAGGATAACTTGTCTAAAATAACTATAGCACAGACAATCTTAAATACTGATTAAACTGTAGGAAGATAAAAACATTAAAAGATCTGTTTCTAAATAAAACAAAAACAAACTTCAGAGGGCTCTGCATATCATCAGACATACCCCACATACCATCAGTGATACATGTAACACAGTTTGAGAAACACTGATTTAGGGTGCATACACATTTGTTCTTGTCTTGACTTGAGATAAGCTTGGTTCTGTTCTAGTCCTGGCTTACTCCTGGTAGTCTAGGTTTAGTTCTACCATTAATACATTACCAATTTTGACAGGCATCACAGGCTTAAACCCCTTTTAGACATCAATGCTTATGGGAAAATCTTTGTAAATAGACAGTGACATAAGTACATTTATAGCAGTATCATAGCCACCTGTTTATTATCTAAGTAGGCCTGCAGTTCTTCCACTCTGTCCAGGTATTTCTTACAGCTATCTCTTATCTTCTGGTTTCCATCCTTGCCCTGGGGCTCACCTAATGAGAGAAAACATACACTATGAATGAAATAAACAAGTCTTTAAGATAAACTGACCTAAATTAGCATACAAAGATAGGCCTAGAAGAGAAGAGAAAATTCTAATTGTGACTCACGTTTCAAAATGTGCAGAAAGATCTTGACTGCATGTTGATAGGCACTAATAGCTTCTTCATAGTTTCCAGCCTGGTCTTCCTGTGAAGCCTTCTGAGCAACTGCAATCGCTTTCTACATAAGAAAGATATTTAGTTTATTAAGCTATGGTTGGTGGACCTGCAACTGTGCTTCTAACTGTGTTTGATAAGCACTTATAGAACAGTGAAAGCCATATGCCTTGAAGTCAGTACATATTATTTTGACTAAAAAGATTTAATCTCATATAGCCTAATTATGGTTAAAAGTATAAATAATTTAATTAAAGACTAAAATGTATTAAGTGAAATATTCATAATGTTAAGAGTCTGTGCTTCCGGTACTTCAAGGCAAGCGTGAGTAATCACGCACAGAGTTGAGCTACAGTAGGTGTGGGAGGGCAAAGCTTCTACCTGTGAGTACTGTGGACGAGGATTGTTTATTTTTTCCGTCATTAAAATGGACTACGCTTGGACTACATGTTTTGTCTTCTCGTTCTTTTGGTTAGGAAACGTTCATACCGGTAGCTTTGTGTGGCTGGCCTATTTTAATTTATTGGCGGCTCCACAACAAACTGGGGGTGCATCACTTAGATGTCATTACTAAACCTGCCCCCTGAGGGATCAAACGTCTTAATGAGGATGCAATAACCTAGTAATATCCTAAACTTTCATTTTAAAAAGTAAATAACTATGACACCCCTCAAATCCATAGCCTGTTTATTATTCTCTCATTAGGCCAAAATAGACCAAAACAAAATGAAAGATCGGAGGATCATTGGTACTGGACTCTTCGTCACCTTAAAACAAACAAAAATAATAAATAAATAAATACATACATACATACATACATAAATAAAACCTAAATCGTTTAAAGGAGCCTATTTGTGGCGTCACGCTCATAACCACCAGTCATAAGATTTGTAATTTGGAAACTTTTTAATGACATGCTATCATTTGAGCCTACCATGCTAAGTGTAGCCTACCACGCTAAGTGCATTGATCAGTATAGCCTAATATTAGACCATTAGGCTATGTAACTTTCGTAGCGTGTAACACGATTGTACAGACTGCTGCGATGTGGTCACCACACTGTAGTGAAAAGCGTAACACTACTGTAGCCTACATAAGGAAAAAGCGCACACATTTGGCACAACCATAGAACATCAGCTCCTCTCTCACCTGTAGGTTCGTTGGCTCCATGAATCTCAGATAAAAAACGATTTCACCTGTGATCAAATTCGGTTTCGTATCAGAGCTCGTTCAGTTCCTGTTTGCTTGTCACTGCCTCCATGACACATGCGTCCCAGAAAGTTACCAGCCCAGTCTCAGGAATGAAGTTGCCATTCAATGACTCATGCGCTCCGCTCTGGATCCAGAAAAACAACTTCGCTAAAAATCAGCTGATTAATGAATAACAGTTTGTGTAATATTGTTGGTATTATGGGGTGACGTAAGATAACAAAGACAGACAGCATGCAAGCCCTGTCTGTAAGAAGAGAAACCTGATCAAATTGCAGGTACTGACATCTCGTGCAACCTACTTTTGTCCTATTCTGCTGGGGGGGAAGGCGCTGATAAAAAAGAACAACCAACTAAACAACAAAACACTTTCGTCATTTTATATCCATGATCATGCGCATGGATTTATTCATGTCGGAGTGCAAGATTCAGACTTCTCATTCATCTGGACCCGAAGAGGGCGCCAACGCACCGCACAACTTCAGCTGGAGACTAAACTACTTTAGGCTATTAAATGACAGAGACTAGGGCGACCTGGCATGCACAGGAGACACTTAAAATTATTTTAAAGCCATTTACTTTGATTTACGCCAATATCAATTTAGGTTCGTAATCTCCACTAGAGGGCGCCAAAAGTCCTACATAGATCTACATCAATTTATTCACAAGCTTTAATTTTGTTGGCGTCATAGAACGCATTTTAGGCACAGGTTTTACCCTTACTTTCACCGGTTATGCGCAGTGACCATGACCATAAGACGGTGGGGTTCGTTGCAATCGCTTATATCTGAAATTCATTAAAATGTGTTGAAATCCATCCCGAACGCAGATAGCCTAATGTTTTTAAATAGTCTACCTTAGTCAAAACGCCCAACAGATAGTTTATGTAAACAGCCTCCAAGATGGTCATAAACTGTGACAGACCTTTGGCCCCACTCGCTGGATTAGTGCAGTGCTGCAGCCCGACATCTGATAATCGTTCACTGTGGCGCACACTTCTGGAGGGGAGAGCCACTGCGCACTGAGGTTTGAAAACATGCCGCGGACACAGACATACCGCATCTCACTCTACGACAAAAGAGTTATGGAAAGTTTGGTTTGACGCGTTTGGAGTAAGTCAGTTTTGGCGAAGGAGTCCGTGCGTAATCTGAGTGCTTTTTTGAGGATATCCAGATGACAAGACCTGCATGTTGCGGGTTGCCCTCAGCATCTACCGGGGATTTTAAGGCGGAATATGGCGAAGAGAATGAAATGTGCACACGTTGTGGTCTTTTTTTCTACTTTCTTCGTAACACTTTTCTGGAACGCCAAAGGACAAGGGACTTTTAATGGAGAGACAGGTTTCAATTTGAACCCTCCGTATTTTAACCTCGCAGAGGGTGCTCGTATCTCAGCCACTGCAACCTGCGGCGAGGATGAGGCAGGGCGACCAAGGCAGGATTTGTACTGTAAACTGGTTGGCGGACCTACAACAGCGCTTCTCACCCAGAATATACAGGTAAAAGCAAGTCTGTCAGATACTCACAATACTTAACGCACTTAATGATAGCACTTTAAAATAATTGCATGTCTAGTTCACACTGGCACAGTAAGCTACGTGATGGATGAACCTGCTACTTGAAATGTGTAACTTTCATCATTGTCCTGCTAATATACCCCAAACAAGGCTCAAGAAATATGTCGTAGCATATGCTTGACAATGAAGCAAACTTATTTTACGCACATCAAAGTTAATCAGGCAGTGGGGCAAGGTGGAATTCAAAGTCCCATCTTTTTTGTGAATGGCTCACTACTCTTTCTGTAATCTGGTTACCAATTTACTGGCAATATTTATAACACTCAGTAGGCCTATCTTTTCCAGGTCCTATAGGTTACTGTTGCACTAATAAAGAAGGATTTGCATGTTGAACTTGCTTTTATTTTTAGGCAGTTGTTAAAGGTCCTATATTATGCTAAATTCACTCTTGTGAGCTTTTAGTCATGATAGAATGCTGTTACCTCCACAAAAACATATCCAGGGTTGAGTTTCACTTCATTCACACATGTTTGATTAATCCTTTATTATTAGTCTCTCTGCATCTTCAAAGCTCAAAATGCTCTGTTCCACCTGGTGATGTAGTTTTCTAGTTAACAGCTACCTTTTATCTTTGTTCATTCCTGGGCTGAAATGATCCAAATGATTCTAATGAAGGTGTATGGAGTTTAAAAACACAGTGATGCACTTCCTATATTACCACATGACATCACACGATGGAACAGTGTGTTTTCTGTTTAATAGAAGAACTCAGCCTAAATATGCAGGGTTTGTGTGTTACATGTGTGAATGAAACAAAAAACTCCAGGTATATTTTAAAAATTATAACATAGATCAGAAAATGGTATGAAATAGGCCATTAAGTGTCAAACTTGCTTCTGAATAGTAACCATTTCTCATGCATTAGGGCCAGTTCTGTGATTACTGTAACTCCAATGACCCAAACAAAGCTCATCCGGCCTCAAACGCCATTGATGGGACAGAGAGATGGTGGCAGAGTCCTCCTTTATCCAGAGGCCTGATCTACAATGAGGTCAACGTCACCCTGGATCTCGGACAGGTAAGCCCATCATTTTCCAGGTTTACCTGTTGCTACCTGCAGTGTGAATGATAATTGCTCTGTGTGACTGCAAGAGAGATCTGCAGAAAGGATCTGAAACGTGCTTTCTTTGGCTTTTGAGTTGGGTGTATTTCTATGGAGATTTTACCAAGTAAGAAAAACAGCTCATTTTTTGGTGTTGAAACTTTGAACCAATGTTTACACAATTAACTGACATGTCATCCTTTACATGCCAAAAGTTGTTTAGTTTTGTACATTCTGATTAATCAACTAAGACTACCAATGTTTAAAAACATCTTGAAAACCCATCTCTTTAAAACTACTTTTCATTAACCCTCTTTGATTCTTCATTTTGTCTTTTTATCTAAATCGTCTTTGAATTTAAAACCACTATTCATTTATTATGTATTATATTATTATTATTAATTCATATAATGCAGCTGAAATTTACTTATATGTAGATACAACGCAGAACTTGAGAACATCTTGAAAATGTGCCCTTTCCATGCCCATTTCTAAGAAGTGGTGTGGGTGGACTTGCGCAAAGAGTAAAATGTAATGTCTCTTTGGGTTTTTGATGGTTGGTTAGGCTGGATCTGACTCCCCACAAACTCCCATTTCCATTTATTTTTGGATACTTAATATCTTTATCATTAGCAGAAGCCGCAAATTAAGTTGGCCACTTGCCAGAAATCAAGACTCACATCCGTGTTGTAGCTTTAAAACTTCCTGTAACAACTTGTGTCTCCAGCAGGCACTGATTTTACTCTTCTTAACCCTTAAAATTCTACCACACGCTGCTTTATGGTCTGTGAGGAGAGAGGAATCCTGTCTTGGGATTAGGGATCAGAAAGATGTTAAATCAGATTCCAGGAGTGCAGGTGGAGACTGGGACTTCAAAAACCTGGACAACAAAAGAGCTCCCCCCGGCGCACACGTGTTGAATCTACTTGGTTCCCAGTGGGCACAGTGTCAGACAATGGTGCGTGGCTTTTGTGTCCCTGTTTTTAGTCGAGCTGAGGTGAGCAAAGAGCCCCCAAAAGTCTAAATATAGGCCATGCTTACCGGAGAATGGACACATGCAGGGTCTTTAGGGGATGCCGGCTTTAATACACAGTAATGCTTAGTTTATTTGAGAACCTGGGGAAAGCAGAGTTATTGCATTATGTGGTTCTATAAAGAGCTTGACTACAGCCACTGAACCTCACAAGGCTACACCTGTGCTTGTAAATAGTTCAGTTAGTTCCTATATTATGTTCAAGCTTTTTGAAATAGCTCTTGATATCTACATTTGTATTTCACTCTTTAGTACTGATAGATAAATTTGGTAACTATTTTTGGGGGGTTCCCAGTTGCACAGAAAAAATCTTTTTATGCGCAGTTAGTAGCTCAATTATTAGTGACAGGACATTAACAGATAACTTATATTAACTGCTAATTCATTATGACAACTGTGTAAGTGCTGCAATGATCAAAACCTGACTAGTGGATGTGTAAGAGCTCAAGATTCAGTTTGTAGAATAACATTTCTAAACCAACACTAAAAATCTGTAGTAGTTTAAATAGGGCCACGTGATGATCGCAAAAAAATTACTATGATTATTTGGCTTATAATTGAAATCACAACTATTTTAAACCTGCTTGACCTTTAAATCTGTTGAGAATGTATATTTATGTTTAATATTTTGTGAGACTTTTGTTTTAAAAGCTGTAGTTTAGAATAATGGCTTTGCTCCAAATTATGAATGGCAGAATAAGCACACATATTACTGTGAATATGTACTTGTAATATTTAAATTACAAATATACATTTGATAGTACCGAGTATGAGATGGTATATTATGTTAGCATATATGTTATGTAAAAGATTACAGTTTTTAAAAAAAAAAACTGCTAATTGGATCTCCAATATCAGTTCAATTGTGGATCTCTCTGATAGCTTTAGAAATGGATGGTTGCCAATTTTATTTCCATATTGTCTAAAATAATATATAAAATAATAAATATGTAGCCTATTCTGACCTTAGTCTGTCCCCCGCCCACTTTTGCCTCTAAATGTTCCTAAACTATACTTTCTATATGGTAGCACTTCCAATTAAGTGGGAATCCCATTCATTTAAATGGAAATGGAGCATTTAAAAACGTTTTACCCCTAAAATATGATGTAAAGTAGGTTGATGTTCAATGTTCAGCACTGCACTGATACTCTGGGAGGCTTGAAAATGTTTTTTTAGTCCCTATGCAAAATAATATAACCCCAGTGACAATTGCGGCGCCCACTACAACTTCCAGAATAATGTGAATAGCATTTTTGATATTGGCTTATATCTATTAGCTGTAAAAATCATTCCATTACACTGGTTGAAGAATACATCAGCTCACAGGTTTCTTTTTCCTTGGTATAAATTATTTGTACAGTGACTTATGAGGGCTGTGTGCTGCTGAATGGCCTCTGTGGTTTCTTTTACAATCTGCACAGGTGTCTGTTCTAGCAGCTTTGTCAAGATGCACTATGAGATAAAGGCCCTGCTGTTTTCATTAAAAAGAGATCTGTATAAACGTCAATGGGGCTTTTCTGACAGTTGTATCCGCCGGTATGTTTGAAGCAACATCTGTGCTAGGCATTCTTAAGATTGCTGTTAAATGTACTATTTTCTTTAAATCACACAGTCTAATTGAAATCTTAAGGTTTATTAACTCTTGTGAGCTTTAAGACATGTTAGAAAGTTGTTACATCATCAAAAACATACATGGAGTTGTGTTTTGTTTAATTCGCACATGTTTGAGTAACTGTCCAAAGCTCAAAATGCTCGTCGTGAAGCGGTATTTTCAAGTTAACAGCCAAATTTTGTTTAGTGGGGATTGGAAACTCCAAAGCTGAAATTATTCAAATGATTCTAGTGAAGGTGTAAGGAGTTTAAAAACACAGTGGAGCACTTCCTATATTACCACATGACATCACAAGGCGGAACACAGTGTTTGAGAGAATAACACAAATGTGCAGGATTTACTTGTTGAACATTTACAAATGAAACAAAACACAACTGGGCCTTTTCAGTCAACAGGTAGTTTTAGTTCATGGTGTAAAAAATACTCTACATACAGTACAGTCTTGTAATTTTTAGATTATAGATTAGTGTAAATCTGATTTTGATAACTCTAAAAGTATTGATTTTTTACTTATTGGCATGGATTTTAATCTTGCATACACTTTATTGCACTCCTATTTAATTTAGCTCAATTATCCAGACTTGAGACTAGCACACAGTAGAGTTCATATCCATATGTGATTAGATATTTGCTATTAAATGCAGTAGTCCTCTCACACAGACCAATGAAATTAGATATGTGTACAACCTGACTTTTGACCTTTGGCCTTTTACCTGTTTCCCATGGCAAATACACAGAACGTCTACATCTGTTGGATAGTAGGAGACCATAGCGATTAAAGGTGCTGTTCCTGATTTTTCTCCATAACATGAAAAGCAGAACTAGTTGGTTTGCAGTGGTCCAAAGTTATTCCTCACTTAATTTACATATTCTGACCATAATAATTATTTACCGCAATGGTTTATAAGTGCTTTTATCTCAGAGACCAGTGCAGAGTTTTGCCATGACAGGAAAGTTAATAACAACTAGCATACCACTGAGCAATTCCTGATTATCCGACAATAAAACACTTTATAATTACATGCAGACAACACACAACGGATTTATTTTAACCTCAAAAGCTGCCTTTATATCTGTGTGACACACCAAATTTAGCCCAAATACGTGGGAAAAAGTGGGTACAGACCTTTTAATCAATTACCACACCCATCTGCAAAAGACAATAAAAAAGATTAACACAGATTGTCATTGTAACATCATATGTCATATCCATTCTGGTGAAACATAGGACTTTTCTGGGAACCCAATCTGTAAAACTATTTACAGGACACAGAAGACAGGCTATTGTTCGGGTAAACATTTGCACCATGTATCAGACTGCCAGTGGCTCCTTTTTTCTGGGGAATGTATTTTAGGAGTCCTGAGCGCATGTGCTTATCTGCCTGACTGAGCCAGCCCACAGTGGACCATGTGAGGCAAACATACCAGGGCTTATTCCCACTGTCCGTTCATATGATGAGACCAGACAGCTTCTGACCTGATAGTTAAAAGGATATGATGTTTTTAAATGAATTATGGCCAGATAGATTAAGGTTCAAAGGGCCTTGAGACATATTGATACGTTTATGGCTGTGAGATATTTTGGTGTGTGACAGGTGTCAGATGTGTTGATGATAGAGATTCGTGTGGTGTTTTTGAGGCTTTGAATGCATCATGATTATGGGCTGTCTTCCTGTTTGTATATAGTCCTGCATACTTTAACTGAATATTGTTGTGTTTAGGGATGCACCGATACCAATACTGGTATTGGATATGAGTGTCGATCCAGGAAATTTCCCTGGATCCATTGGATCTGTTTGGTAACAAGTTAACTGTGTTTTTTGGAGAAAAAAGCCATTCTCTGTTGCTACACTGGTATCGGCAGAGTATTGATATTGTATCGGAGCTGAAAAAGCCAGATTGGTGCATCCCTAATACCATTACTTGAATTCTGATTGGCAAATGAATTGCTTTAATAATAACTATAAAGGACTGATAGTGATTCTGTAAATACACATGGCTCGTTTCATTGCATTCGTTCACTTTTTGATCAGACTATGTAGTGATAATATACTGATATTATAGCCACAGACTGTGACTGTTAAACCAAAGCAGTTATAAAGTGAATGGCATTCAGCACCATGGACCAATCAATCATGCTAACACAACAGAATTATTTAGGCAAAGTGGGTAAAGTGTCTTGCTCAAGGAAACAAGCCACAAGCAATTGTCATTCATCTCCATGGAACCACCAACCTTCTGGTGAGTGGGTGAAAATCGCCACCAATTGCTGCGTTAGTTTTAAATTTGCCATTTTCCCTGTTGGCAGCCTTACAAGCCGTACCAAACCCCATTACTCAATCGCTAAATCACAGCCCTCAAAGACCTACACGATAGTTTAACTCCCAAAGGAACCTAATCTGTTCTCCCAGGGGTGCACCTCCCTCAAAACCCAAGTCCAAATGTTTGCAGCCGTCGCCCCCTTTTGTGCCGCAATCCGCCGAGGCAGTATTGTGTGACGTTCTTTCTGTGCTCTTTAGTCTTGCACAAAGATTTGCTACGCTTTATTACTCCCCAAAGTGGGAATCTGCCAGATAAATGGGCACCAAAACAAGGCGGTGTAATTTGGTCCGGTGGGAAACGCTCATCGTCTACTTATTGGTTCTCTTATGTTATTCATATATTCACTTAACTTTGTTTGGTTAGTTTTATAAGTAAAATCCCATTTAATTCTTGCTATATTAGGAGTTAATTAATTAGGCCTAATAGAGTAATGAATTGGTGGTTTAAAATGTTGGACCGCTGTGTACTGTTGTCCTCATATCGTCACTCAAACAAAGCTTTTTGCATGTGCTTGGTGAAGACTTTAGACGTTGCAGTTGGCACAGTATGACCCTGGAGTCCTGATTGGCTGTTAACACGTGCTATTGCCGTGGTGACGATAGTAGTGATGTAAGTGTCTGTGTTTAGCAGAGCAGTCTGAGGCGCCAGGCCAACACTGTAGATATTTACTACCACCACAGTCTTGTGATAGCTCACACTAGTGTTCTGACATGGTGCCGGACCTAGGGTCCATGTGGAAAACTTTGTGAAAGACCGTACAGAGCAAACGGAGAGAGCCTTCTCTGACGCAGGCTGTGATGTAATGGGATTTACATCCATAAACTAGTTTGATGCTGCTAAGCTATCGCAGAAATAGAAATGCCTAATTTTAGCTCTTGCTTATGAATTGGTACTCAGTAGCTGCATTTTAAATTTAAGTCTCTCTCTCTAAATATCATCTCATATATATATATATATATATCTGTAAATGTAAGGCTGATGTTCAAGTATTCAAAATGTGAACAGACCATAGAAATAACCACAAAAGTGCAGAACTATCTTTTTTTTATCCTTGTTTGGAGGATTACACTAGAAATTCTGCATTGTTTTATTTTTAATATATTTTTATATTTGCTTTCATTTTTAATTATGGACATTGTACTTGATATTCTAATTGTGCTCTTATTCATATTGGCTGTATGATTGTGGACTGGAGTGAATGAAAAAAAGGCATCCATTACATTACTTTATAGGTAAAATTTTATGTTTTGACCCTAGACTCCACCTCACACATACTGTTGAGACTTCTCCTGTAAAGTATTTAATTGAAGAAAGCTCTCGTGCAGCAGCTGCCTTCCGGCTTTGACAACACAAGATTCATACAAGTACAAACATGCAGCCAGTTTCTGCCTCTTGGAGCTGCGCTGGAGCTCTGTTGGGTTTTTGTTGACGTTTTTCTAATTCTGCCATGGAGACAGAGGCAAATACACTGGGCTCCCACCACCTGTCGCACAAAGACAAACAGTTGTACATTGCATTGTTACAAGTTGCTCCACCCCGCTGGACCTCAGCCTGTCACAGTGGGGCCCACAGTGGAGCAGCAAAGGGTGATTCCATCTTTCATTTGACTTCCAATGTCTCAGTATCCACTGACCAGGCAGCTATGGGTCTTAGCTAGCTAATTTAGCTACACAAACAGAATTCCTTCATTTCTAAGAAAGGAAGTTTACAGAATGTATGACGTATGATGTACTGCAGAGATATTATGTCATTTCACAAACAAAGATGAATCTGATCCATCTATGATCCAAAAGTGTAAATCTAAAATAAAAGTGCCTTTATCTGTCAGTTTATGGCACATTAAAGGTGCAATGTGTAACTTTTCAGATGGAGGGTCCACCATCTATGCAATAATCTTTATGAAGCAGTTGATTTGAGGAATGTGATCTTAATGTGACTTATATGAATGAGAGTAAATCTCACAAACGCTTTGGCACATTTACATCCACAAGCAACCATTTTTAATGCATGCACAGCATTAAAGCAGCTTTTTTTGAGCACTGAAGTGAAACAGGGGTAGACCACCCAAGCACAGCCAATCAGAGCACTGCTGAAATTATTCAGATGTTTAAAAAACAGTTTCAAAACACAGTGGAGCACTTTCTGTATTACCACATGACATCACAAGGTGAAAGAAAGTGTCTTCCGTTTGAGAGAAGAACTCAGCCTAAATATGCAGGGTTTGTGTGTTAAACATGTGTGAAGGGAATTAAACACAATCCCAGGTGTGTTTGTGATGAGGAAACAACATTATAACATAGATCAGAAAATAGCATAATATGGGTCCTATGAACTCTTTTGAATTTGATTGTACCACATACCTGTTAAATGTCAAAGGAATTGTATTTAAAGGCTGAGTCTGAGTATTAGGTGCACATGCCTGGTCTGGACTGTCTGGCTCTCCTTAACCGGACGCCCATGTGTCAGGGGTGAGCTATACCATAACACACAGACATACGATGCGTGGACGTGAAAGGTCAAAGGTCAAAGGAATTATCGGGGATGCGAGCTTATGTGTTGAATGTGTCTGCCTGATGCCACACTTGTTTTAAGAAAGGAAACACGTAATTAGCGAGATGTTAAAATAGTGAGGAGTCACGTGGGGCATGTTTGCACTGAGTTACTGCTGAAGACTCCAGTTTGTTTTATCCTCCACTGACATGTGCAGCTACACGTTTTTATTATAGGATTAGGATCATTTGGAAATGTACACACTGTACATAAATTCTACTAATGGGAGAACAATGTAGTGTATGGAATTTTCAAAGTAAATTCTGAAGGAAAAGACCAATTTTCTAGTACAATGAAACCAAGGAAAAAAGCAGCAATTCTTCCCCAAAAATAATATTGTCAAAAATATGAACTGCAATAAATAAATTATAGAATGCAACACTTAAGTAGTTAGTTTGTATCTATAATGAGTCATAAAAGTTCTGCTAAGAGTATGCACGATAAATACTGACCTCCAAATCTATTATGTATTGAATGATAAGTTGATATAATAAATATTCTAAAACTATTCAGGAATGGTCAAATCTTCAGAATCCACCTAATACACCTAATGTTTTTTTAGGTTTGATGCTAGTATATGGGTATTTTTTTTGTTTTTTGTTTTTTATCATTTGTATTAATGCATGAAAGGTGTGGTTGGACAGAACATATTTAAGTTAGGCAGGACTGTGGCTCTGCTTAGTTAAAGTGACTGATTAACAGCACAGTCAGTACTAACATGAAGAGGTGCCTTGTGGTGAAGGCAAGTTTGTTGGCAAGTTAGTTGGGACTGATTTTATATCGATATCATATATAGTAATAAAAGTGTTGTTGTGATTCCCAGCCCTACCGTATAAAGTAATATTCATTTCATTATAAAGTAACCTTTTTATTAGACTGTGGACATAAAAGGAATAGTGTATTGATAATTTGCAGTGACACACATGCACACATTTGCATGTCAGAAAGTTTTTAGTCTGAAAAATACAAATTTGATTTAAACACACACTTTCATGAGCCTGTTATCTGTACCAATATTCATGATCCTATTTAGATGTTTGATCTTCAACAAAAAGGTGAGAGTGATTGCAAAACGTTTGGCTAGTGCTAGCTAGCTTGTGACTGTAATGTTATTTGAGAAGGACTTGTTAAACAGCACAAATCAGCTCAATCTGTTGTAGACCCAGCTAAGTCAGTACTTTGTGGTCATATTGTGTTCAAATAAAGAGTAACAGAGCTTCAAACAGAGCAGTGCCTACAGTTAGCACCACACCCCCAAGGAATGTTGATGACATCAGCTCCAAAGTATCAACAGATAATAGTTCCTATCACAGTGCTCTCCTGACCCTGTGGTTTGCCTCCTCTGCACACCTCCTGTCAGGGCCCTGTCTGTATAACTCCTGGAGAGAGGGCCAGGGCAGCAGGGCTCTGCTCAAGTGTTTGTGCCACATGTCTTTGGATGCCACTGGGATCTGGTGCCGCGGTGCTGAGCGTGCCAGCACTATATTTCATGCCTCTCTAAACAATATAGGCACAGGACATATTTCAGCAGCGTGTATGTTTAGACGAGAAGGTCATAAACGAAGCAGAGCCTTGACCGTTCAGGCCTGGACTTAAAGTGCTGCATTACCAGACGAGGCATGTTCATTGTAAATATGGAATTAAGGCTGTCCCAGAAATGTGAAATGATTTTTTTTGATTGGACAGTAGTCTGCTTGTTATAATACTAAAATTGTCTCAATTTTGACACTAAGGATAAGGCATAACACTCGATACCGATTTCAGTGTTGCTTAAACAGTATAAGTTGATGTAGTAGTTTTGTAAAGTTCAAGGCCATTTGATCCTATTTATGTAAATTCTTTCAGTGTTAAAACTTGATCTGTTTGACACTAGTTTAATATTGATTAGTGGGTATAAATTAAAGTGACACACTATAAGATAGATATTTTTAGGCCATTGTGATTGATTTTTCTGTTTCTGATTTTTGGCACAATTTTCTGCAGCTGATATGTTGGTGGTTTTGTTAAAAATTTCATTAAAGTGTGTGCACAGTGTCCAACAGCTACCCCTAAGCCTTTCTTTGACCCTCATGAACACAGCTGAATCTTCCAGTTCAGTCCAAACATTAAGTCAAACCTGACATTAGCTCCCTGTTATTACTGACACTATTAAAGCTGTAATAAAGGGTGCAGGCTGTGGGTAAATGGCCGTGGGCTGAGCAGATTGTCACTGTGCTGTGCGTCACTTGACAGGTCTCTGAAAGCAGGGGCACGGTCTGTTTAGGGGGGCATTAAGAGGGAGGCGGAATGTGGCGCTATGTTTGGAATCCGAGATGGTGCTGCGTGCCAGGCCTCACGTCTCTGCTCTCTCCCCTGTGGCAGGTCCGGCATGTTCCCCAATCCGACAAACCTGGGAGTAAAATGAAATCTGCTCATAAGGGCGTACGGTTATAATGTGTCACAACATTATCTCTGCAGTACAAAAAAGTTACATCATTTTGATTGCAAAGAACTACTTAGAGATTTATTGTTCATGTCAGTATTGATACTTTGCAGCTGTCAGCATTCCCTGCATGTGTAATGCTAACTGTAGGCAATGCTCTGTTTGAGACTGTGAGACTTAATTTAAGGTTTGTTTTAACACAGACCATAAAGAACTGACCTAGTTGGAACTACAAAAGGTAAGAAGATTTGTACTGTTAAAACTGTTAAACACATCTCACACACATAAAATTACAGTCACAAGCTAGTTAGCATTAGCCAACAGTTTTTCTGTGAGTCCAACTCACCTAAATGGGACCATGACCACTCACTTTGACCACAGGCTCCTGAAAAAGTGTTGTGAAAAACAGTGATAGTGACTGAAATACCTTACTATACTTTTTATGTGTGTTGTATGACATTTTATTTTAATCTTTATCCTCTTTACCACAGCAATACGAGAGCCAAGTTCCCACTGGGTGCTGTGTCGTATCGTTTGTTGTTATTTACATCTTTTGTTTATCCCAATTAGTGCTCCAAATTAAAAATAACCTCATCAACATTTTTGGCAAATCCCCCTCCTGACCTCCAGGACAGTGAATGCAGCCTTCATGTGTGTGTGCGTTTGTGTGTGTGTGTGGTGTTCTGGTTCTCTGCCCATCCGGTTACATGGAGGTGGAAGTGCTCACTGATTAACTCTGCGTCACACCCTCTAAAAGTGAGAGCATAAGAAGAAATTCATAAATATGTCAATGTTTAACCACTTAAACTGCTAGAACAATATTGTCAAACTTAAGGCTGTCCAACTGATAAAATGTGAATAGAGATTCAGTCATTTCTAACTGTCAATGATGTGCTTGGGTTTTTAAAAATGCCACTATAATATCTTAAACCTAGAAGTAAGATCGTAAGATCCAGATACCTTATATAGAGCATATTTGGACTTTGTAGTATGTCGGCTATCGGCCTTAAATCTCCAGCATAGGCCGATATTTTGTTTTAGTCAATTTGCTGTCTAAAAATGCACACAAAGCTTTATATTAACACTTTACTTCGAAGAGATAGCAACCCAAAATGTCCTTACACAGCTCTCTTATAAATTTGTGGTAAAAATAAATGCTTAGGGGGAGATTGTAGCACATGAAAATTACATAGCTTGGCAAAAATAATCCAGATTGGCCTAAAAATATTGCCAGACCTTATTGGCCATTGGTTGCTCTGTATTCTATAAACAATCTGTATCGACCATGAAAAAAATACATATCGCTCAAACTTTGTTTTCATGTGTGACCCACTTTCTTGCATCTTAATGGCAAAAACTACACAGACGCATAATCCTTTGTTACATGCAGTTGTACCTTATAGTTGTAATGACTGCTATTAAACTGTTGCTGTTAATCTCCTAATTAGTCTGAACATGTTTATTATTTATATTTATTCATTGTACTACTAAAGGGTTTTTGGATGTCTTTTGGGAATAATGTTTTCTATACCTCCCACAATGCAATAACAATATAGTTCTCAGCAGTTAAAGCTGTGAGAATATCTCATTTACTTCCACTATAAAAGATAAAAGCATTGTTTTTGTTGTAAGAAACACAAGATAAGACAATTCCCACGCTGCTCTTTGACCTCTCTCACTATCAATCAGTCACCCAGAAACCTACTTGAACTTCAGTCCATTCCTTCTCGTGCCCAGAGTGAGAAATCCATCAAGATAATTATGGTGGTTACTTGACAGAGTCCACATCCCTGTGGTAGAAGATGGCTGGGCTACAGTCTGCTTTGCTTTGACAGCCGTTTTAGCAGCTCTATGTTCATGATAGAAGAGCATGAGCCTTGAAAAGCTCACTGGGCATAAGACGAGTGCGGGCCTGCCAAGATGGTGTTTGCGTAATGTCTTGTGCTAAATCAAGAATATACAGTTCTCAGTCTCCACTTAAGGGCAGGGGAGGCTTTGTCTGGGAGTTGTTGTATTTTGCTATGCCAATATACTAGGAAAATTGATATGTTACTGATAAAACAAGAGGGGTGTAGTGTCAGTTATATTAAGGCTTGTGTTGACATTGTAGGTGCAGTACTAGCTAATATTGTATTGCTGTAAATTCCAGGCCACACCAAGTCTTTAAACAAAGAGTGCTTTGAGAACAGAGTTTGTGGAACCTGATTGATCAAAGCTATAGTCATCTTTAGAGGATGCTCTTGATAACACTTGCCCACTGTAAGGTCAACGACAGTACTACAAAGAAACCAAAAATATTGATTAAAATTACAACAGATACACAAACATAGATGAACAATTCAGTAATGTGATGCAGGTATCACAGGATTTATAGCCTTGGCTAATTCGCAGTATTAGTCCCCATGCCCCAAAGTGTTCATTAAAAAGGCAAGGCAAGCTAAGTTTATTTATATAGCACAATTTGTACACAAAGTAATTCAAAGTGCTTTACAGAATAAGAAATATATTAAAATCACAATACAAACAAATCAAAACATAAATAATCATCATAAAATTAAAACAAAAGAGAGATATTAAATTAGAGAGAAAAGCAGTAAGATTACTAGCTGAAAAAGCAATCAATACAGTGAATGTGTCAAGAGAATCACATATCAAAATATCACACACATAAAAACTCACACACTCAACATTGGTCTCTTTCTCAGCTCCCTCTCTCCTCCTGCCCTCTCATACTCTCTCACTTACACACACAAACACAAGTTACACATGATGACATTGCTGCTACTGCAGGAGCCAGGACTGAGTCTGTTTTTAAAGGGATACAGTCCGGTCATAGTATTTATGTGAGCAGGTAAAGAATAGATATCGGTATAGAATAAGATAATAATAATTAATATTCTAATTTTGCAATATTTCCAGAACTACTCAATGTAGTCAAATTGCAACAACAGAGCTATCCCATTGCATATATATGTTTTCCATCGTATTTGTAGACAGGAATGGGACAATAAACAATAATATTGTGATAAAAAAGGTACACAATAATTGTTCATGAGACATTTTTACATACTCGTGATCATTATTAACAAAGATAATCGCTGCTGAATCACCAAACAGTGCAGAAAAAAGTTTCTTATCCATCCTGTTTTCTTGTTTTCACTTATAACAAAGTACTATAACTTTAAACATGGAATCTATTCATAATGTCAAAATTATAATAATTCATATCCATAACATTGTTAAATGGTCAGCAACATATGTAATTATTTTGGCCATGATAATCGTGACACCAAATTTCAGTATCGTCCCTTGCCTGCTTGTAGAGGCAGTGCCAGTTCCAAGTATGCAAATGAATGTGAACGTGGCTCCAAACTCTTCATACCTTCTCTATGTCCTCAAGAAGACAAAATCAAAGAGAACTGTTTGTGCCTGTCCTAAGATAAAGCAGAAATTGCTTACTTTAGGACATATCACCACAAGTTTTAACAAATAGTTAAAACAAGTTGTTTTTCAGATGTGTGATTCACATTACTTGTCACAATAATTACTATATTCACTTATTGTTCAATATATGAACACTGGAACAATATATTTTTTAGCTCAGTATTTTTCGTAGGTACATTTTCTTTATAAAAGTAGGGAGATTTGGGGTATTTTTGTTGTAATACAATAGGATTTGAGCTGTACAAATAAGTAACTTCTATGGCTAATTCTTGGTTCATTCTGTTGCAGTTCACGCCTTTTAAAATTTGTTTACTGAGATTATCGTGCATTATTGTCATTGTCAGAGGCACAATATAATGGTTTAACTCAGTATATCTCTGTAGCAATGTATTGTGTTCTAAAATTTGTTTTTGTGACAGGCCTATTCATCAACCAAGTAACTTTAAGCACCTCTGAATCAACTGTGTGGGATGTACAGTATGTGTGATATACCCTTACAAAGGATTTTATTTTTTAAAAGGTTTAAGTGTATGTATAATAGCTCTCGAGACTAACTTTGGAAAATGTGCATTGTGTTCATGTATAGCCCATGGCAGACGTAGAGATGGTGAGATAAACATTGTGGATAATCCTTTCACTAGCCTAAAACCACCTGCCCTGTGTTTATCCACTCCAGGCTGTTACAGATTAGCTACTTGTTCGAGTCGACCTGCATGGCCACAAAGATAACAGCCAGTCTGTCAAAAAAGACCAAACAGGAAGCAAGCCAACAGTAGCTGGAATCATTTAGCCCAGTCACTGTTTATCAGCTTGAAAGATACACAGGACTGATCTTGTGCCCACACATTCACAAAAAGGAAACAGAACTTGCAAAGACCTCCAGACAATATAACCTCAGGAAATGTCCTACTCTTGTCAAACTAATGGCTCTTTTATTTTTGTGTGTCCTTGTAGCTCTTCCATGTTGCGTATGTCCTCATCAAGTTTGCCAATTCCCCTCGGCCAGACCTTTGGGTGCTGGAACGCTCTGTGGACAGTGGGCAAACCTATAGTCCCTGGCAATATTTTGCACGTAAGTGTGTTTTATGGCCTATTCTTAAAAGTGCACTCTCTAACTTTTTAGTTGGGGGTCCGTCACCTGCTTGTTTCCATGGATGTGTCACTGCTCTGCTTGGAATGTTCCACACTATGGTATTTAACACCATACATTTATTCATTTACAGGTGTTTTTAAAGCTCAAAAAAGCTTAAATAAATACAAAAAGGCATCTGTATGTGAGCAGGGTTGCCTCTCCACAGATCTGACCTGTAACTTGTAACTCTGTCTGGTTTGGTCTCCATCAGCATAGAAAGGCTTAATGACTTACTGTGGAACATTCCAGACAAAGCAATAACTCCTCCATAAAGAAAGGAATTTGACTGACCCTCCACCAGAAAGGTTACACAATGCACCTTTAAATTATATATCTATAAGAATCCATTTTATGACACTTAGCTCTTGGTTTCATCAAAGAGAAGTTATCTGAATCTCTGAAAGAATTACTGCTTACTAGAGCTATCCTGTCTTGTAAACCTTGACCTTTTTTCCAAGTATGGAGAACATAAAACCAACATGGCGTCAAAAATCTTCTTTGGTTAAGCTTTTATGTCTATGTTCTATACTCTAGTTTAAAATATGTCATTCCACATAAGCCACAATAAATATCGTGTGAATAGTAAAGCTTAAAATGGCATTACTGAATAGGATATAGCCATTATTCTGCTTAATTCTAATTACACCTGTGTTTTTCCTGCTCTTCTGGGCCAGATTATCTGATGGATACAGGTTTCATTGTGGAGATGGTTTAGAGTTTGTTTCCAGACAGGAAATGTGTGAATTTGGGGTTTTAAAATGCCAAGAATACTTACATTATAGTTCAGGGATCAATCTAGGATTACTGGAGTGCATAGGAATATTTGCAGATTTGGTTCTGATTGCTATTTCCATATACTAATAGAGTTTGGAATCTCAAAAAAATAAAAAAAAATATGACGGTTATAAAAGTTTTCTCATGATACAGATTCAAAGCGAGAGTGTATTGAACGATTTGGAAAACAACCCAATGCCCGAATAGTAAGAGATGACGATCAGACCTGCACCACCGAATACTCCCGGATTGTGCCACTGGAGAATGGAGAAGTACAATATATCATCTTTAACTGCTATTAATCTAAATGTTCGGATACAATTAAGTGTTAAAATCTTTTCTGTGTTGCACAGATTGTGGTATCTCTGGTCAATGGTCGTCCAGGAGCCCAGAACTTCACGTATTCCCCGGTACTGAGAGACTTCACCAAGGCCACAAACATACGACTGCATTTAATCCGGACGAGCACTCTGCTGGGCCACCTCATCTCCAAAGCACAGAGAGACCCCACTGTCACACGCAGGGTACAGACTCTGCTGTTCATTTTCTTCACAATAATTTGGGCTGCTTGTTTAGGGAATTTTACTTAAAGAGAGAGCATTATGCCAGATCAACTTTGTTCTCTCATGCCTGAAGTGTTATTATGTCATCAATGCATATTTAGCTAATCCGGTGATCTCTATTCTTAGTTCGGTTAGCAAAACCCTAAAATACTCAGCCCACAAGCCTGCGTAACCTATGCTCCCACACTGCAATTTTGAATGGGGAGTGCAAAAGGAGAGGGGGACCTAAAATGGAAAATCATGAATAAAATCACCCAAAACAGTACATTTCTGTAAAATGGAGAACTTTGTGTTATGCGTACTAACTGTGTGAGCCAGTATTTTTGCAATATATCGCACATCCCTAATTTATATGAGCTAATTACAACAACTATTTACTGACAGTTGATTTGATGCTTTCACCATTTTTTTCAGGATAAGCATCCTCAAGCACTCACTGATCTAAATAATTTGGTTTGTCAATCATAATATTGTTTTCATTTGGTCAGTAAAATGTTTTCTTTTATGTCCACAGTATTTCTACAGTATCAAAGACATCAGTGTTGGAGGGCGCTGTGTCTGCCACGGACACGCACAAGTTTGTGGAGGCAATCGGCATAATGAGACCCCCAACAGGTCAGCGTGTGTGTTAACTTTGTGTTAGCTCCGTGTGTTAGCTCGGCATTACAGAGGAAAGAATCTCTTTACATCAATACAAGTTTAAAGCAGAACTGAGTCACTTACAGCTCCTTTATGAGCATATATCATCTTTCATTGAAATAAGGCAGTATAATCACATAAAAATCAAATAATGTTGCCAAATATTTATATAGAGGAGAACTGCCTTTGGGTTGTATCAACCATATTGCAAAGCTAATTTTCTGCATGGAGACAGCATGTGGAGACGCTTCAAACACCCTGTTAATACATATTTAATGATCACAAGGACTTACAAAGAAGTTTAATCAGGTAGTTCTGCTCTAGCCTAACTTTTTAAAGAGAAATATTTAGTTTGGTTAGTTTGTTGGAGCAACACTAAGGTTAAAATTTCACTTTTGAGAATACATTAGATGACTTATGAAAGACACAGTATGTTATAGAAATAGAAAGTTAAAACCAGACTTTGGAACCTTCTCCATGGAGATGTGGAAGATTGTAGCCTCTGTTCAGATTTGTGGAGATGCAAGCCTGCTGGTTATATTGTCAGTATTGAGTTGATGAGAGTTTTAGTGCAGATTTTAGATTGAGGAGCTGTATCAGTGTGATTGTGAATTGATTAAAAGAGAGAACCTATGACAGTTTCATAATAAATGAACATGAACACAACCTATAGCCTACCTGAAACTTTCCACTCTTCCCTCCTGCCAGAGCTATTGATAGAATGTCTAAATCCAGGTGTCTGCTCTCTGTTCTGCCTTCAGACTGCAGTGCCAGTGCCAGCACAACACCTGTGGAGAGTCATGTGACCGCTGCTGCCCGGGTTTTAACCAAAAGCCGTGGCGCGCTGCAACCGTCCACAGCCCCAATGAGTGTCAGCGTAAGTACAAACATGGCCGCTGCTTTCCTCACTGCTGTTGGCGCTTTGAATTACGAGCATACAATGAGGCTTCAGGGTCCTCTTGCGCTGTGGCTCATGTTTAAGCCCTATTGTTGATGCCCTGATATGGCGTTGTGGAGAGGCACAGGGAAGACAAGGGATTCCTATGGTATGTGGCGTGAGCAGTATGGGGCACAGTTAAGGTCATGTTCACTGTACTCGGGGAAACTGACCTCAATCAAAGTTATAGGAGATATATTTGTCAGTCAAGCAATTGTTTAATGTTGAAATTAGATATAAATAGTGCTTTGGAATACGAGAAAACAACTGGGAGTGGTTGTAAACGTTCACATATGCCATGTAATTTTCCTGTTGTGATATTTCTTCATAATGATGTTGTAAGATTCTGAGATGCAATTGTTAAATATAGCTGGTTATTGGTTCCATGTGTGGGAGAGGTCTGATTTGAAGATTCCCACTCGGGCTGTCAACATAACTTTATACAACTTAATTACAAAAGTATTTCTTAATAAAACAAATCATTAAATAGTCACAGAATATATATTTACATTGTATTTTAGGGATTAATCTGACACACATCAGTGCAAATGCAACATTTGCACACTGGATTTAGTTAGTTTGGCATCTCTAAATTAATTTGGAGGACTTTTGACCATTCAAAAAATATGACACTGTTGAGCTATAGACTAAAGAAATTCTTGGTCAACAAAAGAGATTAGTTGGCTGAAAGAGGTCATGGCAAAACGACCAAAATTGATCGTGTATCTGACCCAAACTGCCCTCACAAGACGAAAATGGCAATGGAGTTTAGTTGAAATCAACTATCTAAACAGAAATGTACAACGAAACTGTGTATAAAGGTAGATTAAGTCTCAAATCATCATTTGACTCACACCATACATTCTCCTATCTGCTGTTGTCCCATATACAATTTTAAACTCAAAATTAAATAAATAAAAATTAAATTTGCTGTATAATATATAAATTCTGGTCGACTAAGACACCACAGACCTATTAATCGACTAAACAACTAGCCTATGGCCATATGAGATTGTGTTTTGAATTGTTAATTGCTATAACAGTGCTAGATTTCCATTACTACAAAACCCATGGATAGAACGAAAAGAAAAACAACCCTAAACTTGCTAAATACCAAACCCTATGCCTCTGATTTACTTGAATAAACTCTTTCAGGACCTGTTCAAATAAAACCGGATCTTTGTCACTTTTGGTCCCAGTGTGTTTGGGATAGCTGCGACTTAACGCTGTGTTGCCCGTTGACCAGATACCTTCAATACCATCTTATTAGCAGGCCTTTCTGTCAGGCACAAGAGGCCAAAGTCAGCTGGGGTCTAATTGCTTTGGATTGTTGACAGATAGTTTCATGAAATGTGATCTTATGGCCACCACAAAGGCAGTGAGAGGAAGACGAAGAAAGCTTGTAATCCAATCAGCGCACTGTGGAAAAAAGTTGTGATTCATAAAGATTACCGTGGGAGGTACACAGGAAAAGGACGTGCCATGTTGTATACCCTGGGTTTTATGGTTTCTCCAAAATCTTAACAACTAGGCTTATCGTTTTCACAAAATTAGTACCTTAGATGGCTTAAATGTAGTCAAGGGGAAATCTCAGGTAATTTGCTCAGGCATATGGAATAACCGTGTGTGTCTCTGTGTGGGGGTTTCCTCATTTAGCCTGCCAGTGCTTCTCTCATGCCTTTGACTGCTATTACGACCCCGAGGTGGAGCAAAGGGGAGCAAGTTTAGACATCTTCGGCAGATACGACGGCGGAGGGGTGTGCATTGGCTGCCAGGTATGAACCAACTATCAAGTCCAAACCCATTCCTATGTGAGCATGAGAGAAGGTGGTGGCAAAACCAAAAGAAAAGTACTATGATCTATTTTGGGATGAATGTACTAAGCCTTTGAGGTAAAAATGTAGCTTATCATTGCAATAACCGTGTTCAATCAATCAATCAATCAAACTTTATTTATAGAGCGCGCTTTTCATACAAAAATTTTCTTGTTAGTAAAGATAATGGTTATTCTTATAATGTTAAAATTACAGCCAGGTAGCACTTAATGGCAACATATAAATGTATCAAATAAAGAGATTCTAAACATTGCTGTCAAAGCTGACAATAAAATCCTGAATAATTCTACAGCAATTTTTTATAATAACAGTGTGTTTATGAGTAGATAGTGGTGTAAGAAACCATTGGCACTGTACAGTCAAAACAATCAGTTTGTCCCAACACAGCTCTGGTTACAGTGGTCAATATTTTTCAACAGAGAAAGACTTTCAAGGTGGACTATGTAACATTTATGGTAGAGCCTCCATCGCCTGCTTCTCTCCATGGAGATGCTATTGCTTGACCTGGAAAGCTTCACAGTATATCTGTCATGCATTTATTAATTAAATTAGGCTACACTTATTTTTATTGCTGCAAAAACTCCATCATCACAGATCTGATCTGTATCTTGAGCTGGTAGTATCACCTGCTTCTCCATGGCAATAGATAAGATCATTGCATACTGAAATATTCCACAGCAAAGCAGTATCTTCACTGAGAAAAGATGTGGTGGATCTTTGACCCAAAAAAATGGTTGTAATAATACCAATATTTACCACTGTAACCATAGCTGTTTGTGGGCAATTACTGAATGATAGAGTAATTTAAAACACTTTGAGCTGTTAGTTTGTTAAATCGTTTAAACCATCACTTATTAACACTGTGCCTTGTCTGTTGAATTTCAGCACAACACTGCTGGAGTGAACTGTGAGCGCTGCATTGATGGCTTCTATAGACCTTATGGAGTTCCACCAGAGTCTCCTACTGGGTGCATACGTACGTTTTTTTTTCTCCTCCAACTTTTGCTTTTCATTTCTTCATGTAATTTCCATCGTGGTGAAATTGGACTGTTTTGTGTGAACATTAACTCACTTGTAGCAAAGAATGTGGTTTATATTTATCAAAAGAGCCGCCCTTCACCGTGGAAATACACCGTTACATTGTTCCACTTTAACCAATATTGACACAACAAGCACAGTTTATGTAAGCATTTAAAGAGATCCTACAACATACGCATGCACAGATCCCACCTGCATGAGCAAAAACTATATACATGTTTTGGCAACTGTCTTCACATGGTGCTATGGTATGTGTGACTCACCGAAGTCAAGCCAAACTCTGTGATGTTCAAAGGCAGGATCAGCCTCTTGTTTAGGACAGACACAAATGGCACCATTGCGTAAGCGCTACTGGCACCATGGGTTTGTAGTCATGCTAAACTGGGATCTGGTTATGTTTACATTGCTCTAATAGGTCCGTGGTTGTTCCCCACCACAGAAATAGCTGCCAGTTGTGTTTGGACATTAGAAAGCGGTCGAATTAAACTGGATGCCCCGAGCGCTTTAGAACAAACCAAATGAATCCTAGAAGTTCATTATATGGGCTTAGCAGCGGAAGGGGTGAATTAAGGTGAAACACTGTCAAAGCGTTAGTTTTTTACTTTTACTAATTACTGTCAAATTGTGACTTAAAGAACACAAAAGTTAAATGCTTGTGTTGTTTTTGCAATATTCATACATATGAGGAAACAATTATTATGTCCCATACATTATTATTTAGGAATGCACTGATTCAGCTTTTTCAATATTAATCAATAGCAGTATAGAAACTGAGAATATTTCCCCCCAAAACACTGTTAACTTATAACAAAATGGATCCAGTACTGTATATAATTGTTACTCATCAGGTAAGTAACTACTGACATAGCTTTGTATGAATAAAAGTCTGAACATTATGAGATGTCCTAAACCAGCCTTGGGCAAAACAGTGGAAACTTTTCATCTCTTGCCTCCACCAGCTTGCCGATGTAATGAGCAGACCACAGCTGGATGTGAGATGGGGTCTGGGAGGTGTCTCTGCAAGCCACAGTATACAGGAGACAACTGTGATCGCTGTGCTGATGGCTACTATTACTACCCAGAATGCATCAGTAAGTCACTCGAAGGATTTAAGATCACGCCCTTTCTCTAGTACATATTTTTTACTCATCTTTTTTTTTCCTGAAGATGTTTTATGCTTGAATGAATAGATTTATTACCATGATATTAATAAACCTGGTGCATGGATCCCTAGGCTATTGGCACAGAGAAACAAGCCTTAACACGCAGACACGATCATTAACAGACATTCTTTCAACTCACATTATGTTATCTTTCCTGAAGATTACAGCATTTTAAATATGCTGCTACCCACATTGTTATAAGTTTATAGTCCTTTCAGACTTGCTGTTCATATAAATATAATAGTTAAACACAAGATGACCGCAGCCATAAACTATATCTTGACACCGTGGTTTAAAATAAGATGCTAATTCCTTGTATCTTCTTTGAAATCAGAATACCCAGTTTATGAGACAACCACCAAGTCCTCCGCTGGTCCTATTGTGGGTAAGATTTGAACTGCAGTCGTAATATACCATTTCTCAAACCACCAATGTAAAACAGATAATGTTTTTTTTTTTTTTTCATTTTTTCTTCTTTCTCTAGTCCCTACTTGCCCACAGGGATATTACGGCCCACCCAGGTGTCAGCGTGAGTATGATTTTTAAGATAGAATACCTTTTTTGAGACAAATTGCAAGTTAACCCCAACATAATTTAATAAGCTAAAGACTATTAAGGTTGCAACTTGCAGTGCAAAAATATTATTAGCAGTAATAATGATAGCAGGAGGATGAGTAGATGTTTTTTTTTATATTTAGTGGAAGCAGTAAGTAGTAATTCCCGCTCTGCAAACACAACACTGACTTTAGTTCTCTTCGTAATTTGGCATTTCATAATATAAATATAGCTTCAATGTTCATGGTTTTTAACTTCCTGTTTATAGATGACATTTTGAGGACTTTTGACCATTCAAAAAATATGAGAGATGTGTTGACCATTCAAAAAATATGAGAGATATAGCGCTGAATTGGACGAAAGAAATTCTTGTTAGCAAATAGTAGTAGTTTTTCAGGAATTCCATTGCAAATAAAGTTCTTACTACTACTCCTACTACATCTACAACTACTACAGCTACTGCTCCTACTGCTTCTACTATTACTACTACTACTACTATTGCATAATATCTAATACTTTATATAATTTACTTGGAATTATCCTATCCATCACTTGGGAAGTTCAAGTGGCTCTTCTTCCCTTAGTTCTTGGTCAAACTCCTGGGACTGTTCACTGGTAGATGTCCTATAATTAGTTTATGGCCCCATTGCTCAGTATACTTTCTGGGCTAGAAAAGCTGCTTGTGCTAACAACAAAGCCAGACTTTATCTTGCTGTCAGTTTCTGACAAATTAGGCACACAGTCACTTTCCCTAAACATGCCCGATCAGGAATTTGTCATTTGTTCTGTGAGCTGCAAGAAAAGGAATTAAAAAAGCTGATTCTGTGTAATCAGAGGTTGCTTGGAGGCAAAGAAAGAGAATGTGGTTCCAAGTCTATGCACATGTCAGGAGAGACTTGGCAGAACCAATGCGGCCGTACCACTGTGTGCCACTGAGACTTTAACCATCGGAAGTCAGTGCCAGTCTGATTGTTCAGCTAGAATACCTTTAAGACCTAAATGCTGCCTTCATGGGGTGTGGGGCATATGAGAAAACAATCATTTACTGTATTTAGTCACACTGTGCCCTTCACGATGACATCACAACATTCTATAAGCCAATAATATTTCATACAGGTGGGCGGTAGTTAATAAAATGCATTTTTTGTTGCAGTGCAAGGACTTAATGGGTCTAGTCCAGGCCTAGGCATTTGTACAGCTCCAGGCTTGACTCTGACTGGCCTATTTAAGCTTATTTGGAATTACAAAATAAACATATTTTATATATTTACCTCATGCATGGACTAAAGCTGCTTTGCTTTTATTTTGGAGAGCAGAATTGAGTTAAGCATTTTGGCCCGGCTCTCCACATTATTTTCTGTTTCTCTTGTGGCCCCAGGGAAAAAATATTGCCCACCCCTGGTCTAGTCACTGATAGAAATCATCAGGTAAAATACTAATTTACCTTTTAGATATTTCATGGCAAAGTACAATGTAATCAAAAGGGACTTCTGTATGAGTATGATGACATTATAGAATCTGAAAACCACCATAGAACTATCTATCCAGGTTTTGAAGGCTACTGCCAGGTTCTGCTACCTTCTTTGCTCATATTTGTGTGTGCCAATATTAATGGGGTACTTGCTTTCTTTGTCTTGCAGAGTGCCCTTGTGACTATAGAGGAACCATGCAAGAGGTTTGCGATAAGTTTGGGCGCTGCCTGTGTCGTTATAGTGTGGAGGGAGAGGCATGTGACCGCTGCCAGCCTGGATACCACTCATTTCCAAACTGCCACGGTATGAACGTAGCATAATAATCAACACCTTAGTTCCATGTAGATATTTACATATAAACATAAAAAACACATAAAAATACAAACCACTTGTGAACAGATAAACAAAAATGGACATTGTTAGTTAGTAACTAACCAATGTCATTGCTGTTTCACTTCATTTTGACAAGATTTGTTAGATTGGAATTCTCTCTGTGTCAATGAGGAACTGAAAAAAGAGAAAAGCATTATTCACTTAAAGCTCTTGTTCCTGTAGCTTGTGAGTGCGATGGGGCTGGTGTAGCTGACATGACATGCGCTCCAAATGGCCAGTGCATTTGCCTTCCCAACTATTTGGGCTGGAACTGTGATGAATGTGCTCCTGGTTTCTATGGATATCCGGACTGTGCTGGTGAGTAAAAAGCCATGTTGGAGAAATTCCATTTTGGTGCTGTTTCTAGGGCAATTAATGCCACCTCAGTCCTTGTGGTCTTGACCTACGTCATCAGAGATATAATACTCCTTACAAAGTAGATATAGACAGACTGGACTGCACTAGACTGGAATGGACTATCTTAATGTCTTGAGGACTCATGTCAACATCTCCTGCCTTAGAACTCAAGCTCTTCTCTTCTCTTCAGGCTCCTAGAGTTTATTCTACAACCAGCTATTATAAAAATATGTATCCAATTGACCTTTACTAATATCATTTATGGTGGGCAAAATGCCTATGGTAACTGAGTCCTTTGTGCTCTTTTCCCATGACACAGAAGCTCCCTCAGCATCATATAAGGACACGTGCTGTCAAAACAAAATGATGTATTCCATGTATTTTGACTCTGACATAGTTTCACAAAGGAAAGAGGATATAGTAAATGGAGCTTTCCCTTCTTGGGATCCAGAAATAGACACATAGTGGCTTTAGTAAACTGTGTTAAAATAGCACTCACACTTGGAGGGTTTGTGCATCTTTCTTTGTGCTAAAAATGTGAAAAACAGAACTAGTTTTTCCTTACTTACTTTAAGCATGTAATTATTCACTGCGTTAAGTTTATAAGCACTTTTTACATTTGGCTAGAGACAGTACACAACATACTTATTATGACCTTAAGAGCTTTTTGTATAATGTATCTTTACTGAGGCAAGTCCTCAAATACATGTAAAAAATCAAGCACAGACTCTTTAAATGACTTAATGTGGAGATCCAATTTTCATCTGATGTTTGTTGAGTCCAGTTTACTTTTGCAATAAAATTCCATCAGAAACGCTTTTTTTTAACAGTAGCACATTTTAGCAGACTGCACTTATTTCTCCTATTTGCCTTACATCAACATTTTAATCTTGATCTAGACCTTATCGGCAGACTTGATGTTATTTGAGCTCACCATTGTCCCTTTGTCTTGTACCTGCAGGCTGCCAGTGCTCAGCGGAGGGCTCGTATGGGACCACATGTAACTCTCTCTCGGGACAGTGCCTGTGTCTGCCTGGTGTGGTGGGCCAGCAGTGTGACCGGTGTGCTTCTGGAGTCTTGAACTTTCCCCAATGCTCAGGTGAATACGAAATACACTCTGTTCATCATATACTGTAGAAAATTACATAGACCTGACTTGTTTGTATGTGTGTTTCTTTTTAGCGCCCATCGGCATCTGTAATTCTGCAGGATCTGAAATCACTGATCTTCAAGCGGTATGAAACCACTTTTTAAAATATTTTTTTCTAAAAGGAACATATTTTTAAAGGGTCCATATTACACTATTTTCTGATTAATGTTATAATGTTCGATCCCCGGGTCGCCCGGGCCTTTCTGTGTGGAGTTTGCATGTTCCTCCCCATGTCTGGATGGGTTTCCTCCGGGTGCTCCGGTTTCCCCCATCAACCCAAAACATGCCAGCACCCCTATGAACTAACATCAAGGACCATGTTGTCCACCCTCCTGTGGGCTCACCACCTGCAGAGGGGTTCATAGGGGGGGTCAGGTGCTATGAGTATTGGGCAGCACGCTGCCCCTGCGACCCAGCCGGATTAAGCGGGAGAAGATGGATGGATGGATGGATGTTCTTTCCTCTTTAAAAACTTTGCTTCATTCACATGTTTAAGACACAAACTCTTGATATTTAGGTTCTTCTCTCAAATGGAAAACATTCTGTTCCATCACGTGGTAATACAGGAAGTGCTCCACTGTGTTTTTAAACTCCGTACAACGTCACTAGAATCATTTGTATGATTTTAGTTTCTACTGAATTCAAGGTTAAAGGAAGCTGTTAACTTCAAAACTACCATTTCATGACATCACAATGTGGAACAGATCATTTGGAGCTTTGGAGATGTAGACAGACTAATAATAAACAACAAACAATAATAAACAATACTCAACTCCAGGTATGTTTTTGAGGAGGTAATAACATTCTAACATGGCTAAAACCTCTCAAGAGTCAATTTTATGTAATATAAGACTTTTAATGGAACACATAGCATTGAAGTGTATACAGCAAAGTTAGCAATTTTATTATAATTGAACATGTTTTGATTGACAAATACTTTATTTCCTGTCACAAAGAATAAAGGAAAGGAAAAGGGTTCGTCCTTACAGGAAGATTACGTCATGTAGAGCCCTTTTAGAGCTTTTCCCATCTTTTAATTCAGGAACAGGAAGTGTAATCATGAGTAGTAAAAAAGACAAAACAAAATAGTTCATTCATACTCGTGTTGTTTCAGGGCGTGTGCCGCTGTCGCCCAAATGTGGAAGGAACCCTGTGTGATAAGTGTAAACCCCTCTATTGGAATTTGGCTTCAAATCACCCTCGGGGCTGTATAGGTGAGTTTGTGACCTAAAAATGAAAGTATACCATACAAACTTATTTGTTCTGCTGTTTTGAGCTGTGCTGTTATTTATTGTAGCCTAAAGGTGTAACTTTGAGTAATGAGTTAAAGCAAATCTACCTGTCTGTATATGCCCTGTAGTTTTAGGGGAACTCTGAGTCTTAAATAATTTGATTTAATTAAGATAGTTAAATGTGTGTTTTTTACAACACATTTTCTGAATAAATTATTGTTTTGTGTGAAGCCACAAAAATGTTTACACATCTGTCTAGGAGGCATCGTTATCATAAATTTTCCGATTCATGTCAAAGTGTGGAATAGAAAATAAATTATTGTTTTAATTTGCTATTCTGTGAAAAACAGGAGGAACAGAAAAACAGCCTGTCATTTAGTTATCAATTTATTAGCTAGGGGCAAATGAGGTGAAGATACACCTAACAGTAAGTAGAGTAAGTGCCAAGTCAGTGAGAACACTCCTACATTATTGACTACAAAGATTAACAGAGTGACTGCAAGACACTGTTGTCAAAATTGCAGGTCAGGACTGTGGAGAGGTGACCCCAAGAATGCCAATTTTTAAAAAGGCCCATACTTGAATAAATGCATGGTGGAGGAGTTAAATAAGTCAAGTCAGTGTAATATGCTGGAACATTCCTGCATTACTGACTACAAAGATTAAAAGAGTGACTGAAAGACATTGTTTTCAAGATGCAAAAATTCTTTCCTTCCTTGGCTGGTCGGCTGTCACCCTAAAACAGGGCTAATAATATGGCTTCTGTCTCCGCTGCAGCTGCATTCCATGTCCAGATAGCTTTCTTAGGTTACAGAGCAGCGCTTCAGCAAAAATGTTATAAGCAATGTGCCTGAAGACAGAAGAACTGCAAAATAATATCTAAAGAATGCCTCTGCTTCACAGCGGCTGGACATTACCTGGTTTTTGTTTCACTCAGTTGAAAGAAGGCACAGGCAGCAGGAGCTTTGATGTCAGATCCCTCAAGATTAGGGTTTTGTTTGGATGTGTTTCACCAATTCTGTAATCAGACTCTATTCAGCGCTGATCCCCTCTTTTACTCCTCTTTTATTCTCTCATACAGAATGTCGATGTGACGTGAAAGGGACTCTAAGTGGGACTGGAGAGTGTGACCAGGTAAAAACTCATTTTAATGTTGCTAAAAATTAAATACTTAATTGTTGGGTTTCACTTCCCTGTTGTATGACATTTTGAGGCCTTTTCACAGTTCAAATGGTGTAATATTCACTTTTTTAGTCAGTTACTTTGGCAACTGACTTTTTTTTATCATTCTGAAACCCATTGAATAGGTTGGGTTTGGGTTGTGTATGGTATAGCTTGTTTTTATTAGTTTTTGTTCCACATACGTATCCAAAAACTGGCACAAAGTTCAACGTCTTCTCTATCAGCGTAAATAATCAAAGGGATAATTATATTTTTGCATTATTTAGTCACTGACATATGTTTTTGGCAGTTGAAAGGAAGATTAATATCGGAAGTTTGGGAGCCTACTTTCTAACACATGGTTTAGACAGTGCATTGTTAGGACCTTAGTGATATGGATCCTTGACCTTCATCTGAAATGATAAAATTTTTGTTTTGTGTGAACAAAACCTATATTTGCAATTGATATCAACCACAGACGTATTTTGCTACTTCTGATTTCAGAAAACTGGACAATGCCACTGTAAGCCTAATTCTTGTGGTCATGGATGCGACACTTGCAAGGATGGATATTTCCTACTTCGAAAGCGCAATTACTTTGGCTGTCAAGGTTTGTGTGTTACCATAACAGTAGTAGAAATTTTAGTTATAGGTGGCAGTTAAATCTTATTATTTTATGAAATTTAACTCAACAAGGTGATAGCAAGCGTACCAAGTTCCTCTGGCCCGTATAAACATATACAACAAATCCTTCATTCCCAATGCCATTGCCTCTCCAACTCTAACAGATGAGGTTAGACATGGCTGTTGTCTTTCATTGTGATGTGTTTTTAAAATGTGTTATATCTGTCTGTTTATAGGTTGCGAATGTGATGTGGGCGGAGCTTTTGATTCAGCCTGTGATGACATATCCGGGCAGTGCCAGTGCCGCCAGAACATAGTTGGCCTCAAATGCACAGAGTAAGATACAGTAGACTTTATATTCATTGTAGGCCTACATACAAAGACTGTATACATAAATGGACATAGCTAACCTGTTAGCCGCCGCGTTCCAAATAGGTAATGTTCATGGGGTTGCTTCCGACTCCATCAACTCTGTTTCCAATTGACTTTACATTGGAAAATTGTCACCCCTCTCTCTGTAACTGCTGCAATGTTCATATTAACCCGTCCTCTGTGATTTTAGTGTTTTTTATATATATTTTAGCAATTTTATATGTAAATAAATTCCTATTTCTAATATGGAACTCCAAATTCACTCTTATAACCAGTAGCATCGTGAGCTTCATTTGACTGGAGCCGAAAGCTATGGGTGATGCCACTTCTTTATACAGTGTATGCCTAAATACCATTTGTTACGGTACAAAGTTACTGATCTATGCTTGAAATTCTTAACTTTTTAGGCCTGCACCCAACTACTATCTCCCCACACTGCATCAGCTCAAGTATGAGCTGGAGGATGGGACCACTCCAAATGCCAGACCTGTGCGCTTTGGTTATGACTCTGAGGTGTTTCCAAATTATAGCTGGAGAGGATACGCTCTCATGTCACCTGCACAGGTCAGTCATCTGTATACTCTCCCTCATTGGCTTTGTTTATATGCACATCACAAATCTGATCATTATCTGATTTCCGTAGTTATCAGACTATATTTGAATATCATGTAAACAGTTATATCTGAGAGAGATCTTATTTCTTGGATTGTTCACACTGGTGCAGGTTTTGACTAGCAGATGTATGCAAAAAGGGCAAACTAATGTGGTAAAGACAAAGATGTTAAAGGTACACTATATAACTTTTCTACTGAAGGGTTTGTTACTTCCTTGCTTCCATGAAAAGTTACATAGTGCACCTAAAGGTAAAGATTGAAAGTTATTTTAAAATTCATGGCAGTTTTGTCTGTCTTCCAGCTACAACTGCAACTAAAAATCTGTGTATTTACTGCCACATGTCACCGGGTGTTTTGATGATCAGATTTCTTTAGTGCATATAAACACACACCAAAATCAGATCTAATTATTTAGTTATCTGATTTTTATATTCTCTTCTGTTCACTATCACTCTTTGTTTCCATTACCTCACAAATACTTTTCTGTTACCTGATTACTGCTTTCTGTGGGAACTAACCCTCTCTCTTCCAGCCAGAGGTGATCCTAGAGCTTAGCTTCGGCTTTCGAGGCCTTTTCCACATTATAATACGCTACAGCACCCCACCTCGCAAGGGGAAAGCACCTGTCAAAGCCAGGATTTTGGTGGTGGATGAAGCCGGATCTAAATCTTGCTGTGACTGTAAGTGACGGGGTGCTCAATTAGCTTTTCTTGCTTTTTTTCTTGCATGCTCACTATTTACTTTTACTTACTTCCGCTATTAACTTAACCACATGTCTTAACATCATTCCATCATTGTTAGAGTGCGTATGACAGGTTTCATGTTTCCATAATTATTACTTGTTTTTAGGGAAAACATTTATACTAGTTTTGCATCAGTTAATGTAAAAAAAAGTCCAGAAATACAGGAAGTAGTGATAGCATGTAATACCAGCAGATTAAAGATTAATTTTAACAAAATAAAGGTGTTGTCATTTATTTTGATTTGTTTTTTTGATTTTGATTGTCTAAATGTAACTATTGTGCAACTGAGACAGGTTTTGGCCCAACATTATGGTTGCTAGGTACCAGGAATTACTTCATGTCATATCTGCTACCCATATCAAAACAGGAAGGGAAATTATAAACTTCACCAAAATAAAAACCTAAAAGTAACAAGGCAAGATTTTATTGAAGGCAAAGCAAGGCAAGTTTATCTGTATAGCATTAATTCATTTGCAAAGTAATTTAAAGTGCTTTACAGAATAAGAAAGACATGAAGATCACAATGCAAACAAATCAAAACATAAATAATCATCATAAAATCTGCATTAAAAGAGAAGAGTATATAGTGAATAAAAGCCTTTCAGTCATATGTCAAAAGAGTAGCATAACCTGTCATAGGCATTTTGTATCTTTAACTGTATTTAGTCATGTTTTTGTTGTAACTTATATCCCTACAGAATGAAATCAAAGTAAGTGTGCATGTTGACCCCAGAGATGAGAGGCAGCAGTTTTTCCGTGTGGTTTTGAGATTCATTAACCCAAGCAGCTCCGCAGTAGACGGCTGTGTTAAAGCTACTAATACCTGGGGCACTGCAGGTAAGGCAGCCCAGACCAAACCATTATTCTAACATTTAATTCGCAATTACTTGTTACCCATAAACTACATTACTGTGTTTGGCCTCATGATGCTTTTGAGTTATAGTAAGCTGTATTATTTGAGATGTAAGGAGTAAAACAGTGGCTTCCTGTAGTGATTCATGGTAGTCCTTTAGCTCTTTATATAAAAATAGAAAAACATTAGACCTGAAATAGACCAATAAGTCAACACGCATTCGCTTGAGATGGTGCATATATTGGTAACATAGACTTTTATGGATGTATTGGGAAAAAAATTGAGAGAGGGGAATGCTGAAGATAGGGTTACACATTAAAGCATTTGATTTGATGAGGCCACCCTTGAAGGAACAGCAAAAAGGGGAAAGAAATGCACCTTGTACTCTATTTTAGGGTTTCTAAAATATTTTTACTTTCAACTACCAACTGTCTTACATATGCCTCGAATACACTAAGTTTAATAACTATGTATGATATATAAAAATAAATAAATAATTACTTTGCTTGAAAGTTTTCACAGGATGGCATTAAACTATTTTTTTTTTTTATCATTGTTGCACAACCTTACAAAACGTGCATTCTTACTTGGAGCTTGCCTTTCTACAAACCTGACCTATAACTTGGTCTTGAGGTTCCGCCTTTTTGTCTCCATGCAGAAGTTTAATGTCATACTGTGGAACATTCTCGGCAAAGCAATATCACATCTATTGAGATACATAGGTGGCAGACCCTCCACTAGAAAAGTTACATAGTACAACATTAGGACATCACTGTATGTAACTTTTACCAGTGGGTTAGATTATATTTGTCTTGTTTTTTTTGGCAGGGTCAGATCAGAGTAAGGAAGTGGTGTTTCCCAGGAGTCGGTCCCCATCTTTCCTCACAGTCCCAGGAGAGGGCTTCGCGGAGCCCTTTTCCCTCACCCCAGGGAAATGGTTCATCCACATAAGAGCTGAGGGAGTACTGCTGGTAACTCCATTAGAATTGCAATGTGTGAAAATCAGATCCTAATTTCTGTTTTGTGACTGTTGTCTCATTTGTTTTGTGCTGTTTCTAGGATTATCTAGTACTGCTGCCCCGTGATTATTATGAAGCCCCTTTGCTTAAGGAAAAGGTCACCACACCATGCACATACCAACTTACAGCTAATAGAGACAAAAAGTAAGACCTATGCAATATTAAGTTGACTTATTTACTATTAGTTACTATTTGAGGGTATGCCCAATTTAAAAAGGCGCAAATGTATCTGATAAAACGGAAAAAAAAAGATGTAAGTGTAATCTTTTTGTCCATTCTTATTTCTAGCCACTTTTTGGCATATTGTTTGTAAAATTGCAAAACATCATATGATTATGTGTTTCACAAAATATCAAGATATTTCCAGCATGTAGGGTTTTAATGGCATGCTAAAATCATATTCGGTTCACTGTCAGTTTTGGGAGGCATCAGTTCAGTATATTTTTGGTTAATTTTTAGTACAGAAAAAAAATTTTACAAATGTAAAATGTTTTTTTTTTACATCCAAAATGTATTAAACCCTATAAAATATATAAAGTTGGCTAAAATCCATCCATCCATCTTCTCCCGCTTATAGGCTAAAATGTGCTGTATTAATATAGTATCTTGGGCTTGAAAAATGGTTCTATTGACACAAAATCCTAGATAATTATTTTACCAATATTGCCCATCCCTCCTATTTACTAACCAATTATTCTAACCACTTTATGCACTTTACCAGCTGTTTACTCTACAAGCACCTATCCCTGGATGCATTCACCTCAGTACTGGGCACACAGGGGGTGCTGTCCAGCCGCAGTGGGCGCAAGAGGAGGCAGACCAAAGTGCGAAGGCCCACAGCAGACCACCCGGAGATGGCTCTGTTCAATGGGAGACAGGTGAGAGAGCTCAAATCTACACTAGTCACAAAGTGTAGCAATTCAGAATAGGGCTGCACATTATAGTAAACACATATAGTTTAATCGAAATAGAATCTGAATTGGCACAGTTATAGATAATAACGGAAACTACTTATGTACATAATGTCATCCATCTTCATGAGATCCTGTACAGCTATGTGTACCACTTATTTATTATTTGTGTTATATGTATTTTTTATGTACTTTTTATGTTTTTTTTTAAATTATTTTTTATATGTATTTAAAATGGCCTCATATAAACCATTTACCTGATGAAGGCCTAGCGGCCGAAACATTGCTCCACTGTAAATAAAGCTCACTTGTTGCAAGTTAGACAGAGTGCGGGAGCTTTTCTATTTCTGAGTTGGCAAAATTATCAAATCTCAAAGTCTGTAACTCTTTAGATCCTCTACAAATCCTACAAATCCAAATCCTCTACAAACATGTTCTGAAATGCATGGGATTGCCATATTTCAGTCTACTGTAATGTGAATGCTCCTGAGGTGTTTACAGCGTGCACTATGAAAAGAATACTTATTTTTTAACAAATCTAATCACAATCATAATCACAATTAATTATATAAAATAAATTAATTCTTGTTTCCCAACTCTGTCTAATTAGTGGTTTGTAAAGTACAATTAATCTTTGTCACAGCTTTGTCATAGTAATTGTTCTGTTATGAAATTCTTGTCTTCCTGTTTTACAATGTTATGTTTTGTGTCATAGTCCCAGCTGCAGCTCACCCTGCGCGTGCCTCAGCCAGGTGCCTATGCTCTGGTCCTGGAGTATGCCAGTGAAGTGGACACTCTGCAGAACGTAAACATGATCATTAGCGGCCAGTCCGGCACTCAAAATCTGGCAAGAGCTAACATTTACAGCTGCGCTTTCAGGTGCACTACAAATTGATTTCAGTGGTTTACTATAAGGTATTGATACTTTGCAGCTGATGTCAACATTCCCTGGGGGTGTGAAGCTAACTGGAAGCACTACTCTGTCTAAAGCTCTGTTACTCAAATTAGAAACTTAATCTGAGCTTTATGTTAACACATTCTGACAGGACCATGAATGTTCGTATTGATTACAGGCTCCTGAAAATGTGTTGTTTATATCCATTTTGCTTTTTTGTAGTTTTTTTCTTGACTATTTTATAACATGTAACATTCCACCAATAGAGATACATGTAGAACACCCCCAACATGATGTCACTGCAAAGTACCAATAAAGGGCTCTACCTTAACTCACTCACTTTGTGTTTACTCTAAACAGCTTTTTGTGCCGAAGTGTAGCAGTGGACAGCAGTAACAGGGTGGCAGTGTTGCAGTTAACTCACAAAACAGCACTCATGCTTCAGACATCTACTACTACATTCATGTTGGTAAGAAAAAGCAGTGGCTCTCAGTTTGTAATATACACAGTTTATCAAATCATTTATTTTTAGTTTAATTTAAGGCATGACTACAGGTGTCAGTAAATGCTGTGTTTCAATCTAGTGCTTAATGCTTGGTTTACCTGGCCAGCCAGAACCACACGCTTTGACAAAAATTTACAAAGATGAGTGGGTCTGGAGCTGTAGCCTGTCTCCCCGATTACAGAAGGAGTGATTGACAGGTGTATTAGCCTTTCAGAAAAACTTGGAGGTTTAGAAGTAAAAAAGGTGAAGAGAGCAACACAGAGTACTGAGAAACAGAATCAGCAGTTGAACCACCAAACTGTTATTTATCTCTTAAGTTATACATTTAGTTCCGAATCTTAAGAGAATTTTGAAGAGGAGATGTCTTCTGCTTTTGAGTGACATGATACAAACTAGTGGCTGTAGTTGAACATTGTGTTTTACATTTAGGCTGAGGTTTTTCACACTCTACAGTCCGACTCATGACCCTTCTGGATTCAAACAGACTGTAGAAGGAACTGGCTGATCATGCAAATGTTTGGCTGTATTTGGAAAGAGCTATGCCAGGCTATTGTTTTTTGTTTATTTGATAGGGGTACATACAATCTTAGAATAATGCAATGTTGATATCACAGTGTTTGTAACCATGGCTAATTGACAAGAGCAGTCACTAGAAGGGCTTTTAACAGATCCATATAAGGGTTTTTAACAGATTGAATTACACTACCTGAAATATTTGTATAACATAAGATTTGTACAAGTAGAATAATGCAGTTATGTATTTCTGTCTCAGTATAAGGTGTATGTGGTCCCTGCAGAGGAGTTCTCAGTGGAGTATATTGATCCAAAAGTGCTTTGTGTTTCTACTCACGGACGCTTCACTGAAGACAGGTGAGCTGCTGGTCAAGATTTACTTTCTCCTGGACTACCATAATATTAGTCAAGTCAAATGTGTATTATTTCAATAATTTGGGTGTGTTTTTGGCTTTGGGATGTACAGAATGTGTTTGAAAAGCTGAGGGTCAAGGCAGGATCAAACTCTCACCCCATAATGACTATTTTCACTTTGACCTCCAAAATTAATGGTATTTGTACACAGCTGCCCTGTCATTCACTTGAGGTCTAATGTGCTAATTTGTTATCCTATAATTATGTAAGATTCGGTGCTCAAGTCTGTACCAAGTCAAATTGAAGCAGCTGAAACAGTGGCAACAATAGTAGTAAGACATAGTTATAAGGAATAGTTTTGTATTTGATTTCATTGTGGAGTACCATCTCAGGTTCACCTGTAAACAACTATATGAGTTAAGTATGAGTCCGTTGCATAACACACTTTTATTCCCTTTACAGTCAGTATTGTATTCAGAGTCATTTTGACATGCCTGAGTCTCCCTGGCTTCTTTCTGCGGCCCGGGAGGGACAGCTGTCATCCAGTCCAGCGTCTGACCATCAGCATAGACAGCGTGAGGAGTGGAGACGCCGCAGACAGACCGGTGTATTTCCAATACGTGAACCTCCCAGTGAAGGTGTTCTGCTTAAATTCCCTCAGGTATCACTGTGCAGACATGCCTTTATAAACTTAATGCAATACCTCCCTTGGCAAATAAAAACGCTATTTGGGTGACAGTGGTAGAGTGGATAAGTCTTACTTTACTACTTACGAGCACTTTACCCTGGAGTCGAAGTTGCTGTGTCTTTAACCACTTCTTCCATATTACCCACTCCAGTCACAATACTAAGGGACTGGTTTGTGGCGGCAGTCATTTGGTGTGTTACCTTGTTATCTTTTCCCAAGTCTTGCTCATGCTTCTAGTGTAGCACTGCAACAGTTTACTGACTGATCTTTACTAGTTGTATTTTGAACATTGTAATAGTTTTCTGGGTTAGACCCTAAAATACTGAAAAAATACTGAATACTGAAATTACTGGGGGGCTCTGACAGTTTTGTTTTCCTTCAACGTATAGTATAACATTTGCCATCTCTTTGACTTTCCTCTAGCTGTTTTACATCACTACTTATTGCTTTCCAGACGGAAATCACTTTCTCTCCTCGGGTGCCCCTCCCAGGCAGGTATGTGGTTGTGGTCCATTACCACCAGCCTGAGCACATCAGTTTCCCTGTGGAGGTGCAAGTGGAGGCGGGGCGTGACTGGACTGGTGAGTGGCCCTCAGGCCTGCTAAGCTGATCCCTGTCTTATCAAATGAAACCAAAATCCACAGACTTCCATTTGGATATGTGCATGTTTATTTTGGACGTAGTATAAAAGCCTTTTTAATGAGGCAATCAGCTCAAAATCTTTGAATCTTTACGGGCAGATTTCCTTATATAGATTTGATTGTTCTTTCTCGTAGGTTCAGTGAATGCATCGTTCTGCCCTGCGTTATCAGGCTGCAGAGACGTAGTGATCTTTGATGGTCACATTGCACTTGATTTCACTCCACATTCCTGGCGACAGCCCAGCATCTCCCTGATCATTCCAGCGCGGAAGACCCTGTTAGTGGTCAGTGAAGTGTTTTTGTTGTCATCTCTAGTGGTCTACCAAAGCATGTCAAGCACATTACATAGAAACATCCAAAGTGGGGGGCTTGTGTTTTGGAGAGGAGCTCTACAAGTTGAGTTCTTTGCTTTTCCATATGGCCCCCTCTCAAGCACCACAATGACCGGCCTGTTTTTTCATAAGTGCCACACACAGTTAAATTATACTGATATTCTATGTTTAGGATTGAAAAAATAATTACAAAACAATGACACAAATTCAGGTTTCAGTGTTGTCACGATACTAAAATGTAAAACTCTATTTTGATTCTAAGGAATAGGCTTTAAAATGTATTGATCACACAACAATCACACAACTTTAGTCAAACCAAGTTTCAGCGTTGTCATGATTTTGATACTAAGGAATAGACTCGACAGTGCCTCAGTGACTATTAATGCTCTGTTTTCTACACAGAACAGTATTACTTTCTTTGTTATCACATGGTCTTTTACTAGGTCTTATACTAGTTCTGATATTCTAAAACTGTTCTTTATGTTTTGTATCAGTATTTGTGTGAGTGAGTATCTAAATTCAATACTAGTTTTAGAATCAGATTTTCAGTGCTTTTGCCACCTTTTCCATATTTAACTGACATTATCTCTCTAATCCCTCTGTAGGATTATTTGTTGCTGGTTCCAGACAGCAGTTACACCCCAGATACCCTGAAAGCTCAGCCACAGGATAAATCAGCAGATTTCATTCAGCAGTGTCGAGGGGAAGGCTTCTATATTGAGTAAGCATCCACTGTGGTTAGATTGACAAAGATAAGTTAAAGATTTGTTTTTCTACCATAAAATAGGCTTGACTAAACATAGAATTATCTGATCAAAACTTACCATTGTGTCTGTTTTGCCTCTTTATCTTGTTTGGAGTTGCTATGTAGTCTTACCTTATATTAAATGCTGCCCTCTAGTGTTCATTGACAGTTAGGGAAGAATTAATGATTATTAGTGTGATAAAGATAATTTTTTAGTTTTTATTAGTCGTAACGTGCAGAAAGATTGGAAAAGCAGTAGCTGTCAAGGTGTCAAGTGAGCTGCAATATATACTGCAATCAAACTGAAACTGCAGTTTGAGTGGTCTCATTTAGCAGTCGGGAGGGGTACATTTATTTAGCTAACATAATTTCCTTGCAAACAATAAATTGCCCTGTCTTATTCTGAACCTGCCGACCCTGCACTTTAGACCTCTACAAACGTGTTCTGAAAAGCATGGAATTCTTGGATTGGCTTAGCAGTTCAGATTTCAGTCATCTCTCAGTCATCTCTCAAATGTTTATGCTCTTGGGCATGTTTAAAATTTGGACAGGAATCAAATCAAAACAGGAATCACAAATCAAATTCTAATTAAAGTTCTCGTTAGAAAAATCAATTTGATTTTTTCCAAAATCCTTCAGCCCTGGTGCCAACATAGTACAGCCCTGTCAGTACTCCCAAAAAAGAAAGTTATGATGTATCAAAATCTAATGTGGCATCAGTTAAAAAAGTGGAACATTCTCAAAACAACTGAGGTGAGGAACTGTGGTTTAAAGGGCCTATATTATGCTATTTTCTGAGCTATGGTATAATGTTGATTCCTCATCAAAAACATGTTTAACACACTCTGAGTTCTTCTTTCGAATGGAAAACACCCTATTCCATCTTGTGATGTCATGTGTTAATACAGGAATTTCTCCACTCCATACACCTCATTAGAATCATTTGGATGATTTCAGCCCTGGAATTGCCCAACTCTACTGAAAAAAGGAAAAAGGTAGCTGTTAACTTCAAAACTACATGACATCACAAGTTGGAACAGATCATTTTGAGCTTTGGAGACAGACTAATAATAAAGATTTACTCAAATATAATAGCGTTCTAACATATCTTAAAGCTCACAAGAATCAGTTTTGTGTAATATAGGGTCTTTAAATAGCTGTACATAACAACCAAGATGTACAAGTGGTCACCCTATTTTGTGCTGTCTCCTCCTCAGCCCAGTCAGCTGCTCAGAGTTCTGCAGACACGCGGCACGCTCTCTTGTAGCAGCTTACAATAACGGTGCTCTTCCCTGTGACTGTGATAAGAGTGGCTCTACTTCTTCTACGTGTGAACCGGTGGGAGGACAGTGCCCGTGCAGGCAGTTTGTGATTGGACGCCAATGCAATAAATGTGCTACTGGATACTACGGCTTTCCCTACTGCAGACGTAGGTCAACTTTGCCTTCCAAACCAAATTCTTGAAACTATTTTTCTTCTATTAGTTAGTGGGTAATACATATTTTGATTGCAGGTTGTGAATGTGGGCGTCGTCTGTGCAATGAGGTGACGGGGCGCTGTATTTGCCCTCCTCAGACAGTCAGACCCTCCTGTGATGTGTGCCAGAATCTGACCTACAGCTACCACCCCCTGCTGGGCTGTGACGACTGTGAGTGTTCACCCACTGGTATTATCGCTAATGCGGGGCCCGACTGTGACCGCATCACTGGACAATGCAGGTCAGGAAGCTTGTATTCAGTTTAAGATTGTATGCAGTAATAAAAATCTATAAACTTTTTTTTTAATCATTATTATTAAAGTTGTAAGCCCAGGATTGGAGGGCGGCAGTGCGATCGCTGTGCTGCTGGTTACTATGGTTACCCACAATGTGCGCGCTGCAACTGTGAACAGGGAGGTGTCACCAGCGAGGTGTGTGATCCTGACACTGGTGCATGTCTCTGCAAGGTAAGACAGTCACAACTTGTTTATTGTAAATTGATAAAGTAAGCTATGTATTGTTTATATATTTTTTTATGTTTGCTATTGGTTTTTAGCGAAATGTGGTTGGGGCCAGGTGTGACAGCTGTCGTGGAGGCTCTTTCCACTTTGACCCTCTCAATCCTGTGGGCTGCACCAGCTGTTTCTGCTTTGGAGCAACAAACCAGTGTGAGAGTGCCATCAAACGGAGGGGAAAGGTACATTTTTAGCCTTAAATTGTTTTAAACTACCCAAATAATCAATTTTCGATTTAATTTACTCGGTGGATGTCTTCCCTTGTCATTTTGTTTTAGTTTGTGGAGATGCGTGGCTGGCGACTGGAAAGTCCAGACCTGAAGGAGGTGCCCTCGGTGCTGAACTCGGCCAGCGGGACTGTGGTGGCAGACATCCAGGAGCTCAGTCCTACAGTCTGGGTGCTGCACTGGGTGGCACCGCGCTCTTACCTGGGAAACAGGGTTAGTCTTACATTTAATTAGAGAAATGTTGTCATTATGTTTATACTTACTTTATAGAGCTTATTGTAGTCAAAGAATAAGCACAAAAGTACCCCAAATACAAACACTGCTCATCCCTCTTCAGGTTTCCTCCTACGGTGGTTTCTTGACTTACCAGACAAAGTCTTTTGGCATTCCTAGTGAGGGGATGACTTTGATCGACAGAAGACCAGATGTTCTCCTTACTGTAAGATAACTAACAGCTCTACTGAATGTTTAGTCTGATTCTCTTCATTTGTCATCAACATTATTTTGACTTCTTCTTAGGACCAAAGTATGACTCTCATTCACGTGGCCCCACAGCTTCCAAATCCAGACAGGATCTACCATGGACGAGTGCAGCTTGTAGAGGTAACCAATACATATATTTTTCCCAGTGCACTTTTAATTTTCATCACATTATAATGCATTTGAAAGAGCATAACTGGAGTAAAATGTTTTTAAATTATTATTGTTATCCACATTTCTGAGATCGACTCCGTCTTGGCCAAGGTTTTTTGTGTGACCTTCCTGGTTAAACTATGGGTAAAGATTTATTCAATCAAAGCACCAGATTCATTTAGAACAATGAATGGTGAAACATCCTCAAATGTTGCCTACACCAGGAAGCTGTAACCCATGGATACATTAAATCCAATCCACTTTATTTGTCTAGCACATTTCAGAAACAAAACAGTTTCCAAAGTGCTGCACAATATAGATTAAAAAAATGCAATGGGAATATAAAATAAAGCTCTGTTTAATTCCCTGGTCAATGGTCAAGACAATAAAACTAGTGAAATCCAATAAGAATAAAAATACTAACAAAAAGGTAAAAAAACAAAACAAAACATAACATTTGTAAAAGTCGGTCTTATTTAATGTTTATCGTTTTAGTGCTTCTATATATACCCAGTTACCCATATGACCTCTTGTTATTTGTAGGGAAACTGGCGTCATGCAGGCAACAACAGGCCAGTGTCTAGACAGGAGCTGATGATGGTCCTGGCCAGTCTGGTGGGCCTGAGGATCAGAGCTCTGTACTTCACCCAAAGCCAGCGCCTGAGCCTGGGGGATGTGGGCCTGGAGGAGGCCTCTGACAGTGGCACAGGGAGCCCCGGCAGCACTGTGGAGAAGTGCTCCTGCCCTCCTGAGTACTCCGGGGACTCCTGTGAGGTAAGGCCAGGGGTGAAAAGTAACTTAGAACAAATACACGTTAGTGTAATTGAGTATAGTTTTAGGATTATTGAACTTTTTAAACCTTGTAATTAAGAATTGAGTAATTGCAATCCACGGCCATCTCTGTTTCTCTCCATTACCAACACAGATACAGCACAGCATTGCCTGCATATATATAGATTGTAGTTTATAAAACAACTAAATTCACTTTTACTTGGTTGACCAAGTTTTGTACAAAAGCGTGATCTAAACTGCTTCTAAAATTGCTAGTACTCTACATACCTTCAGGCCCGTAGCCAGACTTCCAAGGGGGGTGGGTCGTTTTTTAAGCCAAAAGTGACCTTTTTATACGGGTGCCTTTGCGACCCAGTGATTGTACTATAAGTACATGCTCTAAAACTTGTCCCTCGGATGCAAGGTCAAAGCAATAAAATTTATCCCTCGATATACTAGTAGGTAAAAGGTTTATTCCAGACTTTCAGTACTAAACTTGTGTATTTTTATTTATGAAGACTCAATTATTTGTTTGTTTTGGTTAATATTCATTTACTTCACTTGTTATCTATTACATTATCTATTGTAATTATGCATATATTGTTAAATTATTATAAAAATACAACCAATTATATAAAGTTATTTGCTTATAAGAACTGGAATTTATTAAATATGAAACAAATCTTTATTAGCATTTTAGAAATGGTTTACAGTATATCGCATTTACAGCACTCAGCACTATTTTTTTTTAAATATTTTTTGGAAAAAGGTGACCCCAGTCTCAGGGGGGGAATCGTCCGACCCCCTCGACCCCCCCCTGGCTACGGGCCTGACCTTTTACTTTTACTTTGACAAATTTTCAGTACTCTTTCCACCGCTGGGTCAGGCCTTCCCTCAGACATGATGTCATTATAGCGTGGATTCATTAACAACTTGTAAATTTTTTACCACTAACATATATATGTGCCTCCCGGCTACATTGAAAATGATATAGCTACTCTAGGGAGTGGCAGTAGGACTTGTCAGGTGTGAAAAGACTCTGTACAATCAGGGTGGAGCTCAGAATGACTGAAAGGAATCTTTTTGAGGAGCTCATACTTTTCGGGTGTCCTGACTTGCCAGAACTCATGGCTGCACCTTTTTTTTTTAAAGGAAAAAAAACTCTATCAGCTGAGGAGCAGTGGGAGGAATGCACTGGAAAATACCGGTTGCGAAGACGTGCAGCTGAATTGTATTGCCTCAGGGTGGGATATGAGGCACAGACATAATATTAGTGATTGCGAGGCGGTGATTGCCTGCATGGTTACGCGTCACACACAAATTGCAAAACACAATATTTTAAGGTGCGCTATGCAACTTCTACGGTGGACGCTCCGCTACTTGCTTGTCTCCATGGTTATGTCATTTTTTTGCATGCAGTGTCTCACAGTAGGGCATTAAACATTATTTGCCTTGCAGTTTATACAAGTACATGTGTTTTATAGCTTAAAATACGTTGAAAAACATTTACCATGTTCAGGCTTGCTTTTCTGCAAATCTGGCCATGTCTGTATTGTGATTACCAAGTTTTTTCCATACTGTCGAATAATCAAGGCAAAAGAGTATTATCTCCATGGAGTCCACAAGCAGGTGGTGGATGCTCTACCAGAAAAGTTATATGTAATGAATAAATAAGTAAAGAACAATGAATGAACCATGGAAATTTTCTAGGGCTTGGTTGTAGGGATGTGCCCAGAATTCCCTTTTCTCAAATACTTCCTCCAACTTAGGATGAATGATTTTGAAAGATATCAAATTTTCCTCACAGCCATTGTAACTACAGTTCAATTCACAGTTTATGTTTTGATAGGGGGATTCTGTTCATAGTTCACATTCTAAACATGCCAAGGAGCATTAACATTTGGGAGAAGATTGAAATCTGAACTGCTTAAATAAACCAACAATTTCATACATTTCAGAACATGTTTGTAGAGAGCTAAGCTACAGGGTTAGGTTTTAGACTGAATAAGACAACAGAATTAGTTGTTTGCAAAGGTTTAATTAATATCATAACCCTACTCCTAAATTAAGTAGTTATTAAGCCTGAATCACTCTTAAATTAGCTATATTTAATTTTTTACAGTTTTAAAAGTGTGGAAAACAGAATTTGTTTATTTTGAACTAATTTGCAGTTGTCAAATTATTGCTCAATTTCTCTATGCATTTTGAACATCCTAATAGATCACAGCAATGAGTTTTTAAGCACTTTCCTCAACTTTCAGTTGACTACAAACTGACTATGAAATACAAAATAGTGAATATGTCAAATGTATTGTATCAATGATCAGCACTGTAGCACAGTCATACAATTTATTTCAGAATTTTGTAAAATAAACAAAAAAATACTCTTGGCTATATGGCAATATAGCAGCACACAATATTGATACTCTATCACCAAATTAAACAGTACAACGTGACAGTAGCTCACTTGGTAGACTGTTTGTCCACTGATCTGATGGTTGCCACTTTGAATCCCACTTTCAAAGTAAACATCATTTGTTGAGTGGTCAGATCCACTGACCCACAGGTACGATTCCACCTCCCACAAATGAATGCCGTCATCGTGTCCTTGGGCAAGACACGTATACACACCACCCTTCTAGTGTCTGCATACACCGATGTATGAGAGTGTGTGTAAATGGGTGAATGGTCTTGAGGGTGGAAAAGCAATATATAAAATTGGACCTTTTGCCATATTGATTTTTTAATATTTTCGCACACTCCTTGTATCCAGGCACTGCCAAAATGCCACCTTACTTTTTAATCAACATATTTTTATTTATTCTGGCTTGAGACTGTCACAGACACTTCCTATTCCCTCCAGCTATTAGATTCAGGATATTTTAAAGTTGTCCCATGAGTGGGTGAGCCACTGTCTGGCTGGGTGTGTTTGGAGGAAGTTGATTATATGTACCTACAGGCTGCATGACACAGCAGCTCACCCCGACATGCAGCGGGTGTGGCAGGACAGCTCCTTATTACTCAAACACACACACACCCAGGCCTGTGGAGGGTTACAGGCTGTGAGGCTGACTTTTCCCTCTTGCATCTTTGAAAAGCCAAAAAAGACCACGTAGTTTAGAATACCCAGCAAATGTTTCAACAACTTTTATTATGATGGAAAGTCAATGTGTTATCTTCACACCCGAAAACTTGGAGTAAACATAATGTTGCCAAAATATTCTTGTGAGCTTTTGCCTCAGGACTAGGATTTTTTTTTGTTGTTTGTTGTTGTACTTTTCCTGCTTGTGCATTTCTGGTAATTGCTACATACTGATAGATATAGCCTATGGGATAGTGGATTTTAGACATGCTTAGACGAAAGCAGATATACTTTATAGATATAGATATATTTAGAGATATATAGACATATTTTCTTTTACCTTTACCGAAATATATACAATTTGTACACTGCAGTACACTGTGTTTTTTTATTTATGTTTTTACAGCATGACACGCAATATAAAATAAAAATGAACTGTACAGTAATTTTATGTTAATAGACAACGATCTACAGCATTAGTTACAGTTAGGCCTTCACGATAATAACTATATTGATTTATTATTCATTGTTTGATAGCTAGAACTATATATTTTGGGGTCAATTTCTGCTGTACAGGGTAGAATCCAAATCAAAAATTGGTTTACTAGGTTTTTCCTGTTGTGTCAGTGATATAAATTGTTTCAGAATTATTGTTTATTTTTTTGTAGAACAATATATCATACTAGAAAATATGTCACACTGTATATGTTAATGCTAAAGAGTAAGGGTTTCAGCTATTATATCCTCACATTCACTCAGAGGATTATGTGATGCAAACACACACCCAGCTGCTATCAGCAAAGACTGCTTGAATATTTACTTACAAGGTGACAGTGTAATACTATCCATTCAAGAGCTCAAGCTGGATTTCCTGTGAGAGCATGCCACAGGCCTGCAACTTCAGTTGTATTCACCTTAAGCAATTGTGCGAAAGCGTTTGGTTTGTCAGAGATAAAGGAGGAGCGAGTGAGTTCTTGTCATCACGGTTTGTGACTCCAACTCAGGTACTGCAGTCATGGGGTGTGTCCTCTGCTCCAGGGAGAGTTTTTAAGCCGAGACATAGTAACAGAGCGCATTATCATTTGAACTAAGCATGGATAAGCAACGAGGGCTAACTGTTTGCTTATGGTGGATGCTACTCGGACTATGTAGCGCTGGACACAGGCACTTGCAGATAGGGGAGAGGGGAGGTCGCTACAGCCGGCACCAGGATACATGGGAACAGAGGGTGCAGTATCCAACAGTCAATGATCAGGGCTTTTTGTGGTCTTGGTTGCTCCCCTCGCGTCAGAACACAGAGCAGACCGTGCAGTATCCCACTCTGAAAGATACTGATGCCAGCGAACAGATCCAGGTAAAAGATGGTTGAGTTTTATGTATGTGCCTATGTGTGAAACATGGTGCCTTTACAACTGTTATCTCTAAAAGCAAAGTTCAAGCCAAGGAGTGGATCACTGTTTAAGTTGGAGTATATGGTATGTGTTGATAAAAGACAAACAGAGCAATTATCAGTACTTGACAAAACAAACTGCAAGCTGGTGGATGGATTTATTTTTTTGTTTTAAATTAAGAGAACTTAACATCTTGTGATATTGTGATAAGTTTTTTTTTACATTAAATTTTTCTTTACTTTTTTAAGGATCCCCGTTAGTGTCTACAAGTGCAAAGACGACTTCCTGGGGACCAATTTATACAGCAATTAATTGTTTAACATTTTTTAGTTAGTTTAGTCTTTTTTTTTTTTCTACAATTTCAATTTTGACTAATTTTGATTACATTTAGTAATACTGTATTTTGATTAAGTTACCTGTTTAAATGTATTGTATAACATAATATATATGTGCTTTTAACTACATGTGTTGCATCTTTTCTTTTAGAAATGTGCCCCCGGTTACTTCAGAGATGGTAGTGGACTATACCTGGGCCAGTGTGTACCATGCAACTGTAACGGATTAGCCACCGAGTGTGAGGACAAAACAGGGAGGTGTCTGGTAAGACCCCCATAATGACTGTACATAGTGCATTACAACCTGTGGTATGCTCTTTAGACAGGGCATGGTGCGTGACGCCACTATGAACAATCGTGTAGTCAGAGTCTAGGCCCTGAGGTTATCAACTATTTCAACATCTCACTCATTTGGTTCATTTGATGTGAGGTAGTGCCTTATTGTTACCTAATACATGTTAGAGAAATCTAATAATTTAAAAGTCCTATATTACACAAAATTGACTATTGTGAGCTTTAAGCCATGTTAGAACATTGTTACCTCTGTTACTCTGTTCCACCTTGTGAATCAAACAAAACACAACTCTTGGTATATTTATGCTGAAGAAACAACATTATAACAGATCAGAAAATAGCCTATTATGGGCCTTTTAAAAATAAAAAAATAATGAATTAATGAACCTTTTAAACATTTTTTAGAACTGTCAATACAACACAGCTGGAGACAGATGTGAACGCTGCAAAGAGGGTTACTATGGAAACCCATCACAAAGGACATGCACCATTTGCCCTTGCCCCTTCAGTGTGTCCACCAACAGGTAGGCAAGGAGCAACCATCAGTCACTTAAACAAAGATATTTTTCTTCATTCATTTATTTATGTATTTATTTCACTTTTTGTAGTTTTGCTGTGGGCTGTCAGGAGGGCAGCAGTGGGATCAAGTGCTCATGTAAACTTGGCTACACTGGGGAAAAATGTGACAGGTGTGTGTTAGCCTATACATTCAAAATATTTTCATATATTGAATGTTATTAATGTTATTTGGTGTTTATTTTGTCAACCCATTTCCATAGATGTTCTCCTGGTTTCTATGGTGACCCTATGGCTTCTGGAGGAAGCTGTCGGCCGTGCAACTGCAATGGCAATGGGAACTGTGACCCCAGGACTGGAAGTAAGGATATTGATTCTGCCTTCTGATGTCTTCTTATATTATAACATCAATTATACAAAATAGTATGAAGTATGTACAAATTGAATTCACTAAATTTCAATATTTCAAATGTCTAGTCTGTAAGAATACACTGGAGCCTGGAGACACTAACACAGATGACCAGTGCAAAGGTAAAAAAAGAAATACAAATACTTGAAAATTGTATTTATTTTGATGCTAATTTGACTAATGTAATTTCAGAATGTGATAACTGCGCGATGACTTTGCTGAATGATTTGGAAAAGCTAGATGACGAACTGCAAAGAATCAAAACTTTGTTGGAAAATGCCAGTGCGAGTTCATCCTCCAACGAGAGATTGAAGAAGCTTGAGAAGGCCATAGCTGAGACTAAGGTAAAACTGTTAGAAAACCCTGTGATATGGTTGGTGGTTGGTGGTGCGAATCCCGGTCTAAGTTGGTGGTGTGATACCAGCTCCCACAGTTGAAGGCTGTTGTTGTATCCTTGGGCAAGACACTTAAGGTGGAAAAGCACTATAAAAAATCGACCATTTTGAAAACTAAATTTAAAACTAAAGGCTACCATCAGTCTTTTGTAGTAGCTCAAACATTTGGATTAAATCTTATTTTTGATGTTTTACTTTTTACAGTTTACTAATATTTTCGGTTTTATTTATTTCATAGCTTCATAAGCATCTGTAAAAAACATTGAACGTTCCTGTAACAAGATTAAACAAGGGCAATTTAGTTATAAGTTAGCATTTTTTGGAGCCTGTGTTGACAATTTCGTATTATGTTTTTTCTTTTTTCTTTTATTCACCTATTAGGGTTTAAAGGTGCACTCTGTAAATTTTTGGTTGCAGGATCGTCACCTGCTTGTTTTTATGGATATGTCATTGCTCTGCTTGGAATGTTCCACAGTGTGACATTAAACAGCTCTACCTTATATATATATATATATATATTTTTTTTTATTATAGGTAGTTTTATATAGCGCAAAACTACCTAGAAAAACAGGCATTGGGACTGTGAGCGGGGTTACCTCTCCACAGATCTGACCTGTAACTTGGTCTGGTTTGGTCTCCATCAAGATAGAAAGGAAAATTATTTGACCCTATACCAGAAAAGTTACACAATGCACCTTTAAATTTACTGTGTGCTTATTATAGATTCTTGTGGACAAATACACCCGCTCAGTAAACAACCAAAAGACCAAAATCACCCAGCTTGAGGACGACATCAACAATCTGGAGGATGACATTGGTGTGCTCAGAGACAAGGTAAGACTTTGAAAACACCAAAAAGAGCAAAGAAAACATCTGTAGACTATGGTACTTTATTATGTATTTGTGCTTAGGCTAAAGACACTACATCAGCTACAGACAAAGCAATTGGAGAAATAGACAAGACACACAAACGAGCAAAGACTCTGGATGCAGATATTAAAAATATGCTCAAGAAAATTCAAGGTAATTCATTGCACATAATTAATACCAATAAATCTTAAACAGTAAAGAGTAAAGTTAATATGCATGCATTCTTGTAGCCCTGCTTGACCAGCTGCGAGAAATGGGAACAAGTGGGGATCGCCCGTCAAATGAAAACCTCACCAAATTATTAGAAGAAGCAGAACGTATGGTAAAGGAGATGGGACAGAGGGACTTCACTCCTCAGAAAACAGCTGCTGAGACTGAAAGAGAAGAAGCTAGAAAATGTAAGAAAGAAATTTGCACCTAAAGTTTACTATATTTTTGCAGTATGAAACATTCGCTAAATTTTTTTCTGTCAACAGGATGAAAGTTTTTTAGTAGCATCTAAGTAGCTTCTTCAGGGCTCTGTGAGTGACTGCCTCATATGTTACTGAAGGGAGGAGCTAACTACACTGAAACTAACACATCCTAGTTAGCATAGGGCCAGTAAAATAAGAACAACGTTGTGTTAGTTTTAGTGTAGTTAACACCAAAAATAGTGTCAGATTTTAGGAAGCTACTTGGATGAGTGGTTAAATGTATTCAGTTTTAAATATTTTAAATAATAAACACTGTTTTACATTGTTTTCTGTTTGAGAGAAGAATACACCCTAAATATGCAGGATTTGTGTGTTAAACATGCCAAAACACAGCTCTAGGTATATTTATGATGAGGAAACAACATTATAACATTATAATAGATGACCAGAAGATAATGTAATATAGGTCCTTAAAAAAATCTAATTGACAGAATAAAATTTTCTTATGAGATGGAACCTGGAATGTGGATGAGAGGTAATGATACAGACAGTATTATACATTACATATTTTTTCATTGTAGTGCTGGACTACATCAAAACGAATGTGAGCGATCGGTGTGACCAGAATGAGGCGACTGCAAAGAAACTGAACTCGCTGCTGAATAACTTTATGAACAAACTCAAAGATCTAGAGGAGGCTCTGAAGCAGGCGGAAGATCGAGCGAAACAGGCTATGTCCCAGAATGACCTCAGCGCTAAAGAGCTGGAAGACCTGAAGGTAATGATAGAGCATTTAATAGCAAAGCAAGGCATGTTATTTAGTTAACTGTGTTTATTATGTCATGTTTCGACTTCAGTTAACAAGTTGTGATATATTTTCTTAAGGTGGGGGCAGATAGATGTTTGAAATGTGGTTGGATAAAAGCCAGATAATGCACCTTTAAATTAATTACAGATACTCTACATGTAGTTACCATGGTGACAAGGCACACATTTGCAAACGTTGGCAAAAAAGTTTTAAGACTTGTTTAACAGCAGAAATTATCTCATCTGTTCTAGTTTGAGCTAAGTCAGTTCTCTCTGGTCAGATAAAATTAAGAAAAATAAAGATCAGTGTTAGTTTAACCTGAGTAACAGAGCTAACAGTGCTTCCAGTTAGCATCACACCCCCAGGGAATGTTGATGACATTAGCTTCTTGAAAACTTCTTAAATCATGCTATTAACTTATTCTTTCTATGCTTCTTTGTTAATGTCAGTTTCAGAAAAGATAGTAGTTGCATACTTATTATTTATTATGCTGGTTACTTTCCCCTACAGAAACGCGTAGAGGCCTTGAAAAAGGAGAGGAAGACTGTACTGGATCAAATGGACATGGCAAAAAATGAGCTACAAAAGACTCAGGATATGGTGAAAATGCTAACAGACAGCAAAATGGTAAATCTTATGACCCAAAAGTATTAACAGAGCTTGAATTAAGCCATTTGTATACAGCAATATAACCGTAGCCCTTCTTTTTCTTACCTCTCACCTGTCTCTAGTTGCACACTTCTAAGCATGCAAACCTGCCACTTCTGAACATGAATGAATTAATGAATGATGTATTTAAAGGTCATATATTCCTCAAACCTGACTTGTGTGAGACTTAAGCCACTTTATAATACTGTTACCTCATCATAAACATGCCCAGAGTTGTGTTTTGTTTCATTCACACGTTTGAGTAATCCTCGGTTATTACTAGTCTGTTTACATCTTCGAAGATCAAAATGCTCTGTTTTACCTTGTGATGTCATGAAGCAGTAGTTTTCCAGTTAACAGCTACCTTTTACATTATGTTCAGTAGAGATTAACATTGGATTGACATCACAAGGTGGAACAGAATGTACAGCTTATATATGCAGGGTTTGTGCGTTAAACATGTGTGAATGAAGCAAAACTAGGTATGTTTGTGATGAGGAAACAACGTTTTAACATAGATCAGAAGAGAGTGTAATACGGGCCCTGTAAGTGACTGGCTTCTCCTTGCCTACCAGTTGGTGGACACATTGAAGGGACGTTCACATCTGTCTCCAGAAGTCTTGTACCGACTGAACTTTTTGAAAAATTCAAAATGAAGTAATCAGTATACAGTAGTAGCCCTTGTTTTTCTTACCCTCACTTGTTTCCAGTTGCGCACTTCTAAGCATGCATGCCCTTACAAGCCTGCCACTTCTGATAACTATCTGCATTTTTACTCTTTGTATACCAAGAAAGATGAGGTCAGGCCCTGTGTTGTTATTCAGCTATTGCCTTGTGTTTTTTAGGAGTATGAAGAGTTAGCTGCACAACTCGATGGGGCTAAAACAGATTTGACCAAGAAAGTGAATGATCTCACCAAAGCAGCTGCCCAAGAAGACATTGTGATCAAAGCAGAAGAGCATGCAAAAAACCTCGCTAAGATGGCTAAAGAGCTTGAGGAGTAAGTAGGTCTGGGAATCACAGGGTCCCTCATGATACAAATATATGGCTCACAATACGATATTATCACAATATGGTCATACATGTGAACAATGATATTTCACAACATAACATAACATATCAATATTTTTGCACACCCCTAGGAGTAAGTATCAGTGAAAAACAAGGCAATTTTGGAGTATTACAAAAAGTGTTTATTTATTATATGTATTTATTTTTTGTATGAAACAGTGCAGTGAAGAATGCCAGTGACAGAGCCGAAGTACGCAATGCTAAAGATGCTATCGATGCCTACAAGAACATTACAGAGGCCATCAAGGCTGCAGAAGCTGCTGCTAATGAAGCTAAAGAGGCAGCGCAAAATGCGTTGAATGTAAGTTAAAGTCTATATTTAAGTCAAACTGAATACATATTCTTACCAATACATTATAGACCATACTAAACATCATAGCCTTTAGGTAAGTAGCTTTTTTTTAATAACATCAATAGCCAATGTTTATTTATAGAGCATTATTTAAGCGATAGATTAGATTAGATGTTTTTATTTTCAACCCATTATTCCTGTAAGTTTTAAGTCATGTTATAATGTTGTTACCTACTCAAAAACATACATAGTTGTGTTTTGTTTCATTCACACATGATTCAAATGATTCTAATGAAAAAACACAGTGGAGCACTTCCTGAATTACCACATCACACGGTGGAACACAGCCTTAATATGCAGGATTTGTGTTAAACTTGTGAATGAAACAAAACACAACTCTGGGTTCTTACCAATGCAGTATATGTAATAAACATTGGAGCTTTTTACGTAATACAGTGTTATGAAACTAATTATCTTCTTTTAATGGCATCAGTAGTCAATGTTTATTTATAGTCATAGTACTTTTTATCACAAGCTAGAGATCCCTATGTAATTTTCTTAAAAAATAGCAGCTATAGTTTTCAACACATTTTTTATGATGATTTTGTTTATTTTTAGCTTTGATCAAGGATCATTTTCAATACATACCTTACATTAATACATTAATTGTCTATTATTAAAAATATTTCCAAATTGTAACAACTCTTTTCAATTTTAGAACGTCAATGATCAGCACCTAACAGAAAGAGCAAAGGACCTCAAAGATACAAGTAAAGACCTTCTGGCTAATGCACAGGATGCTGAACACAAACTTAATGGTATAAAACCCAATAGTTTGACAGTAAATTCAGAATAAACAGCCAAATATTAAGTGCAGTTTTATCTCGATAGCTACGGTGGGCGACATCGCTGCTCTGAAGAAACGTCTGAAGCAGGCTGAGAAAAAAAAGAAAACTCTTGAAAGTGACCTTCTGAATGCTCAGAACGGTTTAAAGGACATCAACAGAGGTAGAGACTGTGTAAATATGAGATTATGATGACTTCTAGCCTTCAAAGCTTATGGTTATACTATGTTTTTGTGTTTAGATGAGATTGCTAAAATGCTAGAAGAAGCTAAAACGAAAGCGGCATCGGCCAATGACACAGCCACAAACACTTTGGACAGACTGGACGAAATCCAAAAGGAGCTGGGCAAGATCAACATCTCCCCTGTGGACTCCAATAGCAGCGGTATCCTGGATGATGTGGACATGTCAGGTATGCTTTTTAAAGGGTTTTCTGATCTGTTATAATGTTTCTTCTTAAAAAACATACCTGGAGTTGTGTTTTGTTCCATTCACACATGTTTAAGACACACACCTTGTATATTTAGGCCGAGTTCTTCTTTCAAGCAGAAAACAGTCAGTTCTATTTTAACAAAATAGAACAAATGGTAACAAATATATCTCTAGGTATGTTTCTGATGAGATAACAACATTCTTAAATGTCTTAAATCTCACAAGAGTCAATTTTTCGTAATATAGGACCTCAAAATACATTTCGAATGCATTAACTTTACTAGAAGAACTGCCATGTGCTTTACTTTCAGTGCAAATCTAACTTTTACACTCAATTTACCGGTATATTTAAAAATGTCATTATAAGTAAAGTATACCTCTACTGCAAAGGTTTTGAATTTGTAACAATAGATAAATAGTGCAAATAGCAGCAAGTTTTAATGGCCTAGATGTAATTGGTGAATTGGTGACTCTTACAAAAATATTAAAAGTATTCACATATTTTATTTAATATGCAACTAAGTTAATAATGGATTACTTATTTTTCTACTCCAAATGTACTTTCTAATTGTGAACCATGGAATGCTTTTGTCTTTCAGTGAAGAAGTTGTTAAATACAATACCAACACTCACCAATAAAATCTCCGAAGTGGAAAACCTAACCACGGACTTCTCACCGCTCAGCAACATCACAGACAACATCAGGAAAATCAAAGATCTTATTGAACAGGCCCGCGATGCTGCCAACAGGGTCAGAATCCACATACACTTTTACTTTAAAGATAGGTTTTTATGATTTTCCAAATTTTTTGTTGGTTTAGTGGGATAGTACTTGCGGTCAATATCTATCATACATCAGTTAAGTTTTAATTCTATTCAAAATGCAGAGACAATTTACTGTCAAGGAAGGAATTTTTCTGTCCATTTAGACTAATTAAGTTGTCATTTATTTATATGAGTCTAATCATATCTAGTGACGTTTCAGCCCTTGTTGATAGTGGTTAGATGGTTTGGTAACATCTTATGGCATTACCTCATACATCTGCTATCCAACCAGGAAGTAAATTTATAAACTTTACCAAAAAAAAACAAAAAAAAACTGGGCATGATTTTTGTATTATCTCACATATAATAATGTTGACTATGCTTTAGTGAAATTAGTAGTCTAACCTCTCATATGCAATTTAACGCAACTTCCTTATTTGTTTATTTTGCCTGCAGATCGGTATCCCCATGAAGTTCGCGGGAGAAGGCTATGTGGAGATGAGACCACCCAAAGATCTGGACGACCTGAGAGCCTACACCTCACTGTCCCTGCAGCTCCAAAGGCCTACAGACAGAGGGGACGGCAATCGCAGGCGCAGGCAGATCAGAGGGAAAGAAGATCTGTTTGTCATGTACCTTGGCAGTAGAGATGTAAGTCAATGGGATCAGACTTAAAGCTCCTGTATTAAGCAAAATTGATCCTTGTGAGCTTTAAGACATGTTATAATGCTGTTACCTACCTGGAGTTGTGTTTTGTCTTTGTTTGTTTAACCCTTTATTATTAGTCTGTCTACAAGTTCAAGTTAATAGCTACCTTTTACTTATTATTTAATGTATTCTAGTGAAGGTGTATGGAGTTTAAAAACACAGTGAAGCACTACCTGTATTACCACATGACATCACAAGGTCGAGTGTTTTGCGTTTGAGAGAAGAACTCAGCTTAAATGAAAAGAGTTTGTGTGTTAAACGTGTGAATGAAACAAATCACAACTCCAGGTATGTTTTTGATGAGGAAACATTACAAATAATAGCGTAATATGGACCCTTTAATGATGCTGTCAAGGCATGATGTAAAATATCAGAACAATCAGTTTCCCAAGATGCATGTCATTTTTTACAATCCCTGTTTTCTTCAAGGGTACTTATGGAAAAAAAAATTCAATAGTACACCTACTTCTAAATTACATCATGCCTGTATACATATAAATTATATGGACCTCAAGATCATAGAATTTTTTACAGTTCTTTCGCTGATGTCTTTAATCTGAAATGTCTCTGGCTGCTTTGTACTGCTGCTTTAAACATGACAGATTTCTATGGTAACAATATTTTTAATGTACCATTGTAAGATCTAAAAACCATAGCTATACATTCATGAATTTAAGTAGTCCGTGAGTGAGCTAATAGGCAAAATATAAAAGAACTAACGCAACTTGTTTTAATGCAAACGTTTCTCCCTCTCTCCATTTTGACAGTCTTCTAAAAACTACATCGGCATGGTTTTGAGGGACAACTTATTGTATGGTGTGTACAAACTCAATGGAGTGGAATATACAATTAAATCAGGCTACATCACCAAGTCTGTGCCGGAGCAGTCCAGGTTTGACCAAGCGATCCTTAAGAGGTAATAAGCCCAAATATCGTCCTTTATATGTGTTTGTAATAAGAAACTAAGAACACATGAACATATATTTCACATTGTTGAATTGTGATTTAGAATGTACCAGGATGCAGAGCTGATCCTCAACAAAGACGTGGTGACGGGAGGAAACACAATTACAAGTAACGCACAGGGCGACCAGATGAAGAACCTCTTGGACCTTAGCCCTGATGATGTAGTTTTCTATGTGGGAGGATACCCCGCCAACTTCACTGTAGGAGGATATCACTTTAACACTATTCACCTCATATTTATTTCTAAATATTCTAGTTATCTAACCTTTTTTTTCATTCTTAGCCACCAGCTTCTCTCAATTACCCAAAGTACACGGGCTGCATTGAATTTGGTTTATTCAATGACAAAGCTGTAAGCCTTTATAATTTCCAAACTGCATATAAAGTGAACCCAACGACGCCATGCAAACGGTAAGACACTTAAATAATTAGTTTGTATCTATAAAGAGATGTTACTATTTCAACTTTCTAGAGTCGATATAGTAATTATTGTGATTGGCCAAATTCTAAGATCAGACACAAATCATTTTAAACTTAAGCTATAGTTTTTAATTCATTTTTAGCTGCTTATTCTCTAAAAAGTGTAACTATATTGTATAGGATTGATTTCTGAAATGACACATGTATTTTATTATGCTACAGGCACGTGCTTCCTGAGGAGTCGCATTTCTTTGAGGGCACCGGATATGCCAAATTTTACTTAACTATAGTAGTGCCTTTTATCCGCATACAATTCGCCATCAGTAGCCGTTCAGAAAATGGACTTTTGTTGTACGTGGGGACTGAGGTATTTTTTTTGTCATTACGAGTAAAAAGAATAATTGTTACTCTTTATAGTATTACATGCATTAAATTTTGTATGTATTTAGGACAAATACTTTGCTTTGACGATTGAAAAGGGTTTTGTGCTCCTGCACAGTAACTCCCTCATTGGACCACCAACATACGAGAAGATAAAATTATTCCCTGTATGTTTTGTTTACTTATTTTATTGCTTCAAACATTGGAGTATTTTTCTAATTCTGACATATTTTGCACTTTTCTTTTCAGAGTGACAATTTCTCGAATGCCGGCATTATTTTCAATAGCAAAGGGGTGATCACAGTGAGCCTAGCTAGAAAAATTGTGGTCAGGGCTAACGCTAACTTTACCCTGCGTGAGTTTAAGGAATGGTTCATTGGTGGTGTCCCTCAAGACATACGAGAAAGGTATGAGCAGAAAATACTCCAAAGATACACTGTATATTATCAGTCAGAGTTTGGACACTTTTTCATTTAGTGTTTTTTCTCTATTTTCATGATTGAAATTTTGCTCAAAATCTGTATACAGAAACGTATGTGGTTTAGTAAATAAAATGTTTTAGATTTTAGATTCTTCAAAATGGCTGCCCTTCATTTTGGTGCTTTGAACCCCGACAAGACAGACCTGCAAAGTGAAAATCATAAGGCATCATAAGGCCAGAGGTTTGCAGTGCTGTCAACAACAACACGAAGGGTGTCGGCTTTGAGGAGTCAGAATCAAAAACAAATATTTCAAAAGAAAAAAACATTTTTAGAGTTAAAAATACATATTGCATACATAATTTCATACTTCTTGCTTCATATAGTTGGTATCTACAGTAGGTATCTACAAATACTAAACAAAGAAAAACTAAAAAATGAGAAAGTGTGTTCAAACCTTTGACAGGTTGTGTATATCAGGAAATAAAACCTGTTTTTTTTTTTCTTTCTCTCAGACATAACATCACAATACAGCCATACAAAGGTTGTATCAAAAATATTGAGATGGGCGGAGGACACAAAGCCATCGATGAGGGGGTGGGCATCAACAAAGGATGTCCTCGGGAAGCGATGGTAAGACATGTCTCTGGTAAAGTGAGGTAAAATATACACATTATGTTCACATTATGTTTTAGATGAATATGAAAATGTCCAAATGATAACAAAATGATCCACAGGTGTCGTACATTATAACTATATAACAGACACAAACACAATATGTCTTCTTTAAACTTGGTCAAACCAGTGTATGTGTATCTTTAAAGGTTCTGTTGGGCGTCGCTACCTTTTTTGTCTACTTAGAAATGTTTTTGTTTTGTAATGTTTCACAGTGTAACAGTAAATCATTAATTCATTGCAGGGCTTTATATTGCTAAAAATATATCTGCCTTCTAACTGAGAATGAGTTCACCTCTCCATAGATCTGACCTGTAACAATTGTCTTAACTGAGCCAGATAAGTTTAATGTCATACTGTGGAACGTTCTAAGTAAAGCAGTAACATTTCCATTGAGACTCTAAAATGTAATAAATGATTTCTGTGCAGATTTCTCGTAAGGCTGAGCTGAACCCAGGCAGCTCCTTGTCAGCTGACCTCGCCGACTTCACTCTGGACAAAGATGTGACCCTCTCCCTTGGATTCAGAAGCACCGAAAACAAGGGTCTCATCCTACAAGACAAAAAACTAGTTAGTCCCTTATCATTTATCTAATATAAATGACTATAAGCATGGAATTTAAATGTTTTTATTGTTGACTTTTAGGCTAATGGGTTGAATCTGGTACTAGAGAATGGCTATGTGACTCTAGCGTTCAACAACAAGAAATGGCTTTCTAACAATAAGTACAACGATGGACTGTGGCATTACTTAACAGTCACCAGAAGAGGAGAAACGTAAGAGAACCATTGTTTGGATGTTACATGTTAAAGACCCTGTACCTGATTTCACACCATGAGTCTGGAACATGTTTTGCCCCTCCCCACTTAGTTTTTAGCTGCTATGATATTGTATCGTGACACAAAAACAACTGCCTAAGATAGTGTCATGCAGTTGTTCCCTTATAATTCTCTAATCTCTGACTACTATTTGCAATTTCGCCACTCTTGAAAGTGCTCAATTTTGTTACTTAAATAAAAGTACATATACCTGAACAAAAAAGAACAAAAAACTAAAGTCAAAGTATCACAACTCAGCAATTTCAGTAGGTCTCATACTGTTATAAAAATAATTTTACCTTTCAGTCCAGTAAAAAAATGTGGAGTAAAAAGTACAGATACCTGCTCCCCAATGTGGTGAAGTAAAAGTAAAAAGTATCCACTTTAAAATGTACTTAAGTAAAGTATGGATAGAATAGATAGAGGAAAATGCTACGAAAATGAATAGATTATATTTTATGGTCTCTTCTTATTTCGCAGCTAATCTAATCTTATCTTTTCCTTCATCATCATTGAAATTTGAGAAAAGGATTACGGTCTATGTAGTTCCCTTTGCCTTATCACACCCTTCCCAATCTTAAAGTGCAGAATATAGGGAAAGTTAATGGTTGGCGACTGTGGTAAACAGTGATATTATGTTTTTTTCTAATAGAGTCCAGCTCATTATCGATGACAAAGACGAAGGCCAGGAGCAGGGCGGCTCCGTCACCATCCCAGACACAAATGGTGCAGTGGTCCTGGGTAAAGACAAGTTCAAAGGCTGCGTTTCCAACCTGTACACGAGACGGTGAGTCTTCTTTAAGATCACTCATTCACTATAATAAAGTACATCATGTAATACATGAATTATACTTTGTACTCTTCATATACAGACCAGACAACCTGTTCAAAGCTGAAGATCTGAGTTTGTTCACGGCCACTGGAGATGTTCTTCTAGACATGTGCAGTGCTCAGAGCCCCGCCCAGCTCATGCTCGACCGCTCGCCCAATAAAGTGAGAATTCATTTGTCTTAGTCACAATAAAATGGCTACATGTTTGTTTGTATTGTTTGTATTATGATTAAATACTCACTGATGATTGATTTCACACAGAAGCAGTATCAAAGAACTACCAGGTCTATCCCATCTAATTAGAATATCATGATTAGTGGTTCAAATTCTAAATATGTTTTTTAAATCTATAATTCATCCCCAATAGGGATGCATGATTTAGGGGGAAAAAACTGAATTGTGAACTACTGAGCTTGGATTTGCGATCTGTGTTTAAAAAGCATGATTCTGTTCATGCTATAAACAACTACAGAAGTATTAACATTTTAGAGAAGATTGAAATGTGAACTGACAAACTAATACAAGGACCCCATGCATCATAAAGAAATATAAACAAATATCTTATGTAAAGTTGATTTAAAACTCATTCAAATTTTCTCTGGACCCCACTTTGGGAACCACTGATCTAAATAGCTGCACTCTTTGTCTTTACCAACTGAAATTTTGATTTGATTGCTACAACTAGCACTATCATACAATTAATATCATTCCAATTTCTCGAGATGCACCTGGAAATAAACTTTACCATTTCACTTGTGATTTAAGTGTTGCTGACATTGTTTTTTTGCTCAATTATTTACAGAGGTGAAGCAGACCGACTGTGCTGACCAGGACCTAACACCAATCATTTTAACATAATTGCAGATTGCACATGAATGTCTTGTTTATTTTGTGAAATTATGTTATATTTCTAATAAAAGGCTGCCGTAATAACAAAGCCATCACTTTTGTCTTTACCATTTTGTGCATCTTAACAATCACTTGAATAATACACATTCATTTAACCCAATCATATCTAACTGCCATTCACCCCCTTTTTTAACCTACTACTTTTACTTAAATCACTAATTAACTTGTGTCTTCACTTAGACCTGTCACGATAAACACTATATTGCCTTATTGTTCAATATAATGATAATTGGAAGAATATTTGGGGATGGGGGGGATGGGGGTTCATATTTCTTGTGTGTTTCAAGTTTCAATTAATAATTCTTCAGATGCAAACTATATGCTAAACTGTTTTATTGTGCTGTTTATTTATTGCAGCTCATGATTTTAACAATATTGTACATTTACAATAGTTCTTGTGGTGTAAATCTGCTCTTGAGTTGTTGTGTCAGTGACATAAATTTCAATATGATCCTTTATCATCTATATTTGAACTTAAAATTAAAATTTGTTATCGTGACAAGCCTATCTTCACAGCAAAAAAAATCACTTTTCCAGTTTGAAATAGTATGCACAAGCACTATGTCCTAGCCTGTTAACAAAGCATATTATATATTCACAAGTTTCTCCTTCACCCAACTGAGAATCTGTATGTTATATTAAGAAAGTCCTTTAACAAAACCTGTTTTTACTGAAATCACTAAGTCTTCCATATTCATAAATAATGCAACATACTACAACTATATTAAACTATCCACTTTATCACCCGTGCAAAAAATAACTTTTGTGTGTACTTCAGGGAAATTTTGTCTGTAAATACATTATTACATTATTATGTGATTATAAATATTTAATTCTGTCTACTTTAAGGATACATTAAAATAATATAAACATTTAACTTACTAATAGATTTTCACATAACAATATTCCAGTAATGAATCCTTAAATTTTCATGGTTTCATGGTTTCCAGTTTGTTTTAAGGGGACTGATTTACTCTCTTTCTATTTCAGTGCTTCTACCCAAAGACCTCTCCCGTCATATGATTTATGCAGTGGTTAGGCCTGTGTTGTAATGCCCATATTTCTTTCTGCTGTAGGAGGGTGTGGTGCATGCGATGAATGAGAGCATATCCATGTGTAGTCTGCCAGCCACAGTCCCACACGCCTATCGCCTTGGGGGGCCAGTCAGCAGGCTCAGCTACAGCCTCCCACTGCAGGTGCTGCAGCCCAGGTCAGAGCACTTTACCTCTGCACTCATGGTATCAGTACAATGGAAAGAGAGATGTTTATTTCATTAACATCATCGATAGGGTGATAATCTAATATAAATATAATCTTTATCATTTGCACTGTGAGAAGTGGGGGAAAGCTACAGTAACTTCTGCAGTATTAAAGGTGCACTATGATTACGTTATTACTTTTCATGTGATATTCTGATGTATAGCTTAAGCTCATGTAAAAAAAAAAAAAAGAAGAAGTGTAAAAACACCTGTAATTGACTAAATGCAACATATATAAGTTGAATGCCATATTGTGGAACATTCCAGGCAAAAAAATTATTTCTCCATGGAGATGGGCGGTGGCAGACCTTCTACTAAGGCCGTTACATAGTGCACCTTTTAGTCATTGAGTATTTTTAGAGTTTGTTTAGATTAAAAGTAGAAGTAGAAGTATTTAAAGTATAATCTCTAAAACAATATACTGTTTATTATAATAATTTCAGTTTTTTCTTACCTCACTGGTAAAGTATATAAAAACATATTCTGAAATTAAAGATGTTTAACTTTAGCACTATTGCATATGCTCTGCAGATTCAGTGTAGTATTATATACTACTACTGCACTTGATTTCCACCTTATTTCAAAGCCTATATAATCAATACAAATAAATCTTGTGACTATATTCATGTATATTATCTATAAATGGGTTATTGGTGTGCAAAAGGCATTTTATTTGATTGTGTTATAAATAAGTCTTACACTGCACCTGACTCATCCTGGAGGGACTCTAGATAATAACCATTCTTGTCTCCTCCAGACCCCACTTCTCTCTGGATGTGAAGACACGATCTCATGAGGGCCTGCTGTTCTTCGCTGGTACCAGAGGGGGGCGTGCTCACCTCACTCTATACATGTCCAAAGGCAGGATCAGGCTGTCTGTGGGCAAAGAGAAGGAGATCTTCAACCGCGAGAAGTACAATGACGGAAAGTGGCACTCAGTCAGTACTTCATGTCTTCTAAAACAAACAAATAAGCAAGTATTGGTGTATATTGATTTTGAATCTGTTTCTCAGGTCATGTTCAGTCTGGAGAAAAAGAAGTTCCGGCTGGTTGTGGATGGTATCAGAGCACTGGATGGTCAGCTGACTAGTGCCGAGTTGACATCTATGCAGCAGTTTATGTCTCCTGTTTACCTGGGCAGTGTACCCGAGTCCTTCCACCAACAGCTAAAGGTACAATACGCCATTTTAGAAGAGGAGTAATAGGTTGAATTTCATGTATTTGTAGTAATTGTCACTGGACCAAGAATGGAATTATTGGTATCAATGTATCAGTACATTAATACTAATATGAGCGCCAATACTGCTATGGTTTAGACGTAATTCTAAAAATATGACAATTTACCATAACAGATCCACAGGGGTAATTATTTGGGCACAGAAGCTCACACATCACAATATAATAACAATGTGCAAAAATATAAATGGTTATAATAAATTCAAAAACAAAAATACCAAGAGACTAGTGTCAAATAAGGCATAATTGTATAAATATATATGTAGCCTACATTACATATAGTACAGTAAAAATAAAAATATAGAAAAATATAGTAATTATAGCTATTTTTAAATTTATATAACACTTCTCTACCTTCAAGCCACTCAAAGCACTTTACATCAAGGAACCACTCACCCATTCACACACACACACACACACACACACCAGTGCACGCACACACTAGGGGTGAGGTGGGTTAAGTGTCTTGCCCAAGGACACAACGATAGCATTGATCTGTGGGAGCTGGAATCACACCGCCAACCTGTGGGTCAGTGGATCTGACAACCCAACCAGTGATGTTTATGTTGAGATATTCCAAAAAATGTTAACTATTTATCATGCCTTGGGTTTATATAGCACCTTTCAAGACACACAAAGCGCTTTACAATATTCATTCACTCTATACTGGGTGCAGGTAGGCTGTGTCTGTGTCTCCAATCACTCATCCATACACTACCTTCATACTAGCCACCCCTGACAACTACTGAACCACCACCACTGTTATTACTGTTTTGATCAATAGTTTCACAAGATTAACATTAATTTCTCCATTGCTACTGTACAGCCTGCCACACTTAAGAATCTCAAACATTTTCTTTTTGTATTTCAGGTGAAGGCTCTACCCAAGCATAGTGTGTCTGGCTGTATCCGAAATTTCAAAATGAACGGAGCATCAATGACCGAGCCCTCAGCCAATCACGGCGCTGGGCCCTGCTTTGACGGACAAACCCAGAAGGGGGCCTATTTCTCAGGGAATGGTGCTCATGTCATTGTCAGTAAGTATATCTCTGCTATATGATGAAATACAACTGGTTGACATTTTCCTTCTATTTTGGAAGTCTTGCTGTCTCAAAATTATTAAAGAGTCCATATTACGCCATTTTCCGATCTGTTATAAGATTGTTTCTTAATCACAAACATACCAAGAGTTGTGTTTTGTTTCATTCCCACATGTTAAACACACAAGTCTGCATATTTGGGCTGAGTTCTTCTGTTCTACGTTGCGATGCCATGTGGTATTAAGTGCTCCATTGTGTTTTTAGCCTCCATACACCTTCGCCAGATTCATTTAGATTATTTCAGCCCTGGAACTGCCGCTCTCAGCTGAACAAAAGGTAGCTGTTAACTTGTAAACTACTGCTTCATGACGTCACAAGGCTGAACAGAGCATTTTGCGCTTTGGCGATATAGACAGACTAATAAAGGTTTACTCAAACATGTGTAGATGAAACAAAACAATATAGGATATGTGTAATATAGGACCTTTAAAAATTTGAAATTATATTGATTTCTTACAGATGATACATTTGTCTTGGGCTCCAGTTTTGAGCTGTTGTTTAATATTCGGCCGAGGAGCCCCACTGGGTTACTGCTCTATGTGGGCGATTCCAGCCTGACACGATATGGTACAGATATGGGCCATTACCTCACTGTCTACATGCACAGAGGAGAGGTAAGAGCCCACTGCATTCACCAAACTACAAACAGATTCTAATAGTTTCAAAGCAAATTAGAGATAGGCCTGTCATCATAATTACTATATTGACTTCTCATTCAATATATGAAAGATGGAACAATTATTTTTGGAGGTGAATATTTATCACGGGTAGTTTTTCTTTGTACTTGTGGAAAGCCTTTTGTCATTTTTCTGTACTATAATGAAATTTGAGCTGTAGAGGGTTGAATGAATAACTTGGACTTGCTATACATCAAAAGTACTGTGTTAATAATTTTGTACCTTTATAGTTTTGGGGGGCTTAATTCTGCAATAGCACACGCAAAATGTGTCATTGTGACAGCCCTACTTAGAGGTGATAAGAGAACAATAGTATTAGTAGCAAATACAGTAGCAAATACAATGCATGCAAGGTGTAGTTACTGTTATGTTACTCATATTTTAACAAAAATAAATAGGCAAAGTCTGATTTTTTAAAACTTTTTTCAATAAAATCTAGTTTGTTCAAATACTAAATAAGGTACCCAAATCCCCTGTGTAATTGTTTTTTATGGAAGCCCTGAACCGTGTGTGTAAAAAAAAAAAGATTTCCTCATAATGCTCACATGACAAGCTATAGTATACAGTGATACCATTGGTTATGGGTTTATGGTGCTTTTTATGGGGTGTTTTCATACATGAAGAGGGGGTGCTCTCTCAGGATCACCCCAGCCCCTCTCAGGACTCAAAAGGATCTTAGCCAGATTGCAAAATATTCTGAAGAATACTCTTTGGTGGAGGAAATACTACACAGATGACAGTAGATGTTGCTTCTTTCATTAATCACCAACTGGAAAGCTCAGGTCAGATGGTCGGCTATAGGATGATGCACCTAAAGTGCATTCAGGAGGGGCTGGTTGGTAAAAGGGAAATTGTGAGATTGCTCCTAAGTCTGGACCCAGATGGACTGGCACACAGACAAGCACGGGGACTGTGACAAAGAAGATACCAACCCAGGCCCTAATTTCATGTGGCATGTTGAATATCGAAATAACAAGATAATATCTAAAAAAAAATATATATATATATTTTTTAAAGGAAAACAAAAGTTTAAACATATGTAATATGTCGGAATAATGACTTATTATCTCGAAATAAAGAAATAATATCTCAAAATAACAAGATAATGTCTCAAAAAAATTAAACAAAATAAAAAAATGACATGTGGTTCACAGATTTTAAATTTTTTTTACACACACAGTTCAGAGCTTCCATAGTTTTGTATCTTATGTCAACAAAATTAACCTTGACATTTAAACCTGACTATCAATTTTTTCTGATTTATGTTTCAAATAGTGCAATTTTGACATTTTTTTACACTTAAATGCCTTATTATTTTATATGGGAAAAAAAGAGAAAACTTTCTATTTGAAGGTTGTGGTGCAAGTAAACAATGGCAAAGGGGAGTTTCTGGTGTCTGTTAAGCCAAAGACTACACTGTGTGATGGAACGTTTCATAAAATATCAGGTACGAATATGTTTCCTATTCATTTATTTATATTATATTTGCTGTTATATTTCCTGTTGCTGTATCTAACTGTGTGTTTGTTGTTCAGTGATCAAACGGAAAAATGTTGTTCAGCTTCATGTGGATACAGTGGATAATTACAAGATTGGACCTCCATTATCCATCACACCTTTGACCAAAAACCCTCTTTATGTGGGCGGCATTCCTGGTACATGTGGATATCACTTATTTACCTTTAATCTATGCTTCTGTAATTCCTCTATCACAGACAAGATCACGGAAGTTAGTAGTGTTGGGTTAGCCATTAAAAGGGGAACTTTTTAACAGGTAAAGGTTAAGGTAAAGGTAAAATTATAAGAGAGTAATTGAGTAAAAGACGGTGAAAAATTCATAATTCAGTTTTTTATGTCTGCTGCTTCTGAGAGGCTCCTCTTAACTATGACTGTTTAAATCTACTCACTCTCTCAGTGCCTAATAGAGTCTGACTAATAGGAGGAGTGGGTGGGGAAGGTGTCTTCTGAATACACTGAATTATGGTACGACAATATTCGATAATAGCAGACTATATACAGAGAAAAGAAGAATGACAGTTCATAATAAGATCAAGTCACTGTATAACTTTTTTCAAAGCACCTTGTGCACTTTTGGTTTGGCATTTTTGACATACTTGTTTGTAGACTTTTTCTAACGGGCATTTTAATGTTTTACAAATTCATTGGATTTTTCTGGATACCAGGGGTTGTTATTCATTGCAAAGACCTTCTATATGTATATGTTTCAGTGTTATACTTTTACTTTTACACTAATCACCTGCTCATTAACTCTCTTTTTCCCTTCTGCAGAGCTGACTAGAAAGCACGTCCTCCCAGTCACCTCCTCCTTCCTGGGCTGCATCGATGACATGATGATCAACAGTGAGCCTGTTCTCTTTAACAGACTGTCTGCTGTGGTCGGTCCAGTCAACCTCAAAGAGTGCCCCGCAGGATGAGACAACAGCTCTCCACTTTTTCCAACACCAAACTTTGGGACCACGCCCATCACCAAGTGCAATCTGTTACCAAGGAAGAGAATGTCTTTGTATGTGAGGCTGTACATAGTTCAGTATGAGGACACTGTGTGTGTGTGGACCATGTGTGAATGTGGGAGAGGATGTTCAAGTTGTTTGCTGCTCTTAAGCTTTGTTTTTCTATTTATTTTGTAATGAAATTCTATATGAGTAACATGTCATGTAGCTTTACAGGGCAGTGTGACGTACTGGTTCATTCTCTCTTTTGACAATCAGTGCTAAAATGGTTTGTGATTTGTCAGGGCAAAGCAGCACTTTAAGAAACATACCCTTCAGATGGTGCTTTACAGAGTTCTACATTCATGATTTATATTTCTGTTTTAGAGTTTGGAGTAAAGATTGTTACTCCAGTTTACACCAGCAGTATGTGTTTTAACAACATTTGAAGGTTGCCAAGCCACTGGATCTTCATGCTACTTGACAACATTGCATGTTTATAAGTTATAAGCAGTTCTGTGGTGATTTATTCATATCTGCATTCCTTATGTTTTGGCATTAAGTGCATGTACAGTATTTTAACAGAAAATAACCACAAATGTACGTTCTAAAACTGAGATCGCATCCAAAGTTTCCACAGTTTAGTCTCGGACCAGAGACATTTGGGACCACTGATCCAACACATACATTATTTTCTCCAATAAATGTTTACTTAGACATGTTAGCAACTTGTGATTGCATAATTGGCAATTGATTTTTGTTGTATGTTCATTCCTGTGTTTTAAACACATTTATGTAAATAATCTATCCAGATATGGGTCAATAAAATGTTCCACAAACTTTGGCTTTTTGTTGTGTGATGACTTTAAATGTTGGATCTTGTAGGAATATAAGGTTAGTTATCGTTCAAAAACAGTAACCAATGTACACGCCTACAACAACAACAATAATTTAATGGAAAAATAAATTTTAGTAATGCTACTATTTCTAACTGCACTCAAAGGCAGCACAGCTCTTGTTCTGCAGCGCCTGAACATCAAAGACTATTCCAACGAGAGATGACCGAACTAAGCGAACAGCCCCTCCTACGGTGAGTTTAGATTTATTTGTATAAAAACGCAGTATGAGGTAAACACTGTGTGCTTTAGTTATCTGACCTACTTTGGAGAATAGTCGCTGTCGATAACCATATATAGCTAACCCAGTTTCTCTTTCTCCTCGGATAGAGTTTTGTAATCTCCTCTCCATAAAGTCTCTGAAGCAGCGCTCAGGCGGCTACGCGGAACCACGACACAACCTGCTCCGACAGACCACAGCTCAACAACACAGGGCAAGTTGACCGGGCCTGTCTGAGCCTCTGAAATGACTGCGCTTTGTCATAATGACACTCCCGGCTTGGCTGTATCTGCATAAGTGAGTGCACCGACAGACAGCAGAAGACCCCCAGCGCGGCCGTGTTCGTAGCTCCGTTCCCCGGTGCGGGAACCTCTATGGCGGAGCTCACGGAAGGAGCCCCGGGGAGCGCGGAGGAAGAGCCGCCTGAAGTCATAAACGAGGCCGAGCTGGCGCTCAAAGGCATCAACATGCTCCTCAACAATGGATTCAAGGAAAGCGACGAGCTCTTCAGGGCGTACAGGTTTGTGTCAGCTTTATGGATCTAAAATAGCCCTTTTATGCACGGGAGAGACAATGAAAGACAGGTGGAGCTGGGATGGGAATACTGAATAACTTAAAGATGCACTGTGGAACTTTTTGTTACTTGTCTTTATGGAGATGTCATTGCTTTAACTGTAATCTTTCACAGCATGGAAATAAACTCGTATATCCATGTTAAAAATCTGATAAGCATGATAGATGGGAGGCCATACAGTGGAACATGAGTGCAAATATCTCCATAGTGACAGATCCCCCTACCAAAAAGTTCCATAGTTCACCTTTTAATTAAATTTGACACAAAATAGGATGAATAAAGTAGGATATGGGAGGATCAGCTACTTCCCTTAAGCAATGTTTGTGTGGTGCAGAAGGCAGTGGAGCCAGCATCTCTGTCATGCTTGTAGTGTAACACCATATGATCTAGTCACAAGTGGAGTTGATCCTGTACAAATAACTCCAAGCAAATACCCACTCCCAACTAGCCACTAAGCTCCTATTAGACTAGGTGTTAAGAAGCTACTGTTCTTGCTACTGTTTGGAAAATTACTACTACTACAATTTTTCCTATATGAGCTTTTATCCCTATCATATCTGTTAATGCATAATCATTTACGTAAAGCAGGCCTATTATGCAAAATCGACTTTTCAGCTATTACAATCATGTTATAGGCCTCTCTCCTTTAGCCCTTTTTTCATTTACCCTCTCAAAGTTGTATCTCGAGTAATTCATGTAAGTTTGAGCAATCTTTTTTTGGCTGCTTATGGCTACTTTCTTTTTTTTTTTCGACATACAGCCACTGCTCTGCACTTAATTTATTCTTCAATTTCACTTATTAATTGATTATATGTGTATGATTCTGCAATGTTGTGTGATAATTTTGGTACAAATGGAAAATAATCTGCACGTTGCTAAGGTAATGTGGAGCTATCCATCGGAGGTGCTGACAACTCTGTTTTGTGATGATTTTAACGGTGACGTCAGCTATCACGGGGCACCTCAGTTTTCTAACGCAGAACTCAATGGATTTGTTTGTATTAACTCGTTTTAGATCAATATTGCAATTTAAAATAAAACAAGATAATATAATGATCCATAGGTGTCATGTGGAAAGCATTTTTTGTCCCACTAATCAGGAATTATCCATTAGCATGCTAGTTGTTGTTAGCTTTATTGTCCATTTGGTCTCTGAGAGTTCTGATAAGCGCTTATAAACTTATCACAGTGAAAAATTGTGCAGCTTTGAACAGAAAGTCAGTGGACCTGCTCAAGTTTGACATCAGTGGTGGCATTTACATTGAATTAAATAGAAAATAAAGGGTTTTGCAGGTTTTTATTTAATACTAAACACCCCAAAAAGCATAATGTCGTTTACGCCATGAAACAGTGTTAGAATGTAGAGTTCACAAGGGAGCAGGGTATAATAATAGACGGCCTCCTTATTTTCTGTGAAGGATTACTATCTGATTGCAGCTCTGAAGTGGCGAGCGTAGATGTGCCGCTGAGGGGACATGAGGGGTCCGGGTCCCTGGTGAAATGGTAAATGTCACCCTTCTCTCTAATTGAGTTGAACACTAGTAGGCGTCATCCTGTTTCGATTACACCGGCAGCTTTAATGAGGAAGTCTGAAAAACACATGACATAGCGTTCTGTGAGCTTTTAGTGACACATTTTGAAGTAGCTGGCTGCCACGGTGTTAAAAGTTGTTTGGAAATGCAGATGGAGGGGTATTTTTGTGGCAGGCCCCTCCCTAGAAAAGTTACATACTGCCCCTTGTAAAGTGCCATGTAAATTATAAAAGAGGCATTTTTTAATACACCATTTTTGTTGAAGCAGTTTTTCTCAAATAAAAAAATTCGATGTGATTAATGGTGCAGTCCGACTGTGAAGCTAATTTGTTTTTAAATGCTGCACCAAACACATGACAAACATCCTGCTGGATATCCTGGATGAATACAGGACATAGAAGTAGCAGGTTCCTGTTTGTGGAGTGCTTACTTCCTGCTGTAGGTGCTGGGGGTCAGCTCGATATCTCCATGGGGAGACCAGTCCTCAGTGACAGCGGGGGTTTGATTGCACTGAGGGCATACATGGTGAAAATGACTGTTAAATTGTCCATGTGAATGACTGGTGAGGCTGACTCATATCATTAGAATATAAAAGGAACAAAAACTGACACAGGAACAGAGATATAGATTTTTAAATGACCGACATGTTTGTGAATTTTCAGAAGTGCATTAAACACAACATCAAAGTACCTTTAATTCAGTTAACCTGTACCTTCCGTAGAACAAAGTGGAAACCAGAATTAGTTCATTCAATGATTTGTAGCAGTCCACAGTTATGCTTTACCTCACTTACCTTATGTGTTCTATGCATCCTATTTATTCACCATGCTGAGTTTACTAGCACCTTTGACAATGCTCTGAGACCAGAACAGAGTTTTGGTGTGACTGAAAAACAACTAGCATGCTAACAGCTGCTGCAATATATCTGTTCTGGGGCAATACAGATTTTGATCAAACACTTTGAACATCTGATTCTATCAAGTGATTATGATAAATGTATGATTACAATAGTGAGTGCAATATAAATAATGTATTACTATTCTCATTAATATTTTTTAATTCAAAACATGCAAGGCAATAGAATAAAGATATACCTCGGGATATTATTAAAATGTCTGTAATTAACTCATGGGATGGGCCATATATTGTGCTGATATCAGTATTATGATTTCATATAGAATGGACCAAATTACCAGCACATTTGAAGACTTCAAAAAGTTCTGAATTAAGATTTTTTTTTAACAATGCAGAAGTGTCAACATTAGCTACCAACTAAATTAAACCTTAAGGACACAGAGGGAGCAGGGTGCGGCTGAGATAAAGCGATTTAATGTCATAGTACTTTTTAACTCTTTGTATATAGATTACAGTGTTTGTGCCATTTTTGTATTCTGTGTTTGCCTCAGGAACTGCAGATGGAAATTAGCGGTGCACTGTGTAACTTTTCTGGTAGAAGACCCGCTATCAGCTTGTTTCCATGCCAATGTTGTTGCTTTGCCTTGAATGTACCACAGCATGACACTAGGCTTATCTTGGTTTAAACAAGTTTGGGTGTGTTTATGCTCAAAAATACACTGAAACATGCACTACTGACTGTGAGCAGGGTCGGCTTTCCAAGGATCTAACCTGCAACTCTGCATGGTACCGCCACCAGCTTGTCTTGTTTAATGCCATGCTGTGTAACTTTCAAAACCAAAGCAATAACATCTCCATGGAGAAAATCAAGCTGCGGACCCTCCACCAGAAACTGATTATTGGATTATCAATTGAACGCAAACTGGACCTACTGATGCGTTTTGCTTCTCTCAAATGAAGGAGGCCGAGTAGATCTGTTGTCTGTTATCTTATATCTGACATGTTTCTGACACTGTCTCATTATGTGACTGGATGAACATTACCCTGAAAACTGAGAAACTTTACTTATATCACTGCTGGTATGAACTGGCTCTATCGCATTCCTTTCAGCTAACTTCTTGTTGTAGCTTGTTTGTGTTTTCTTGTTGTAACAATATGTCACAGTTTTCACATTTATCTAACATTTATTTTTATATTTTTCAGAAACTACAGTCCTCTGATGAGCTTTGGGGCCAGTTTTGTCAGTTTTCTGGTAAGTTGAGCCTGTTTCTGTTTCACTTTTGTTTGTGCTGATTTCGCAAGAATTCTAAAAGTCACGTTGTTGCAGTTTTGTTTCATAATGAGTTCAGATGATGCTCCCATGTGGAAGCAAACGGGCACAGAGCCAGTCTAGGCACAAAACAAGACCAGAATAATGCTGTGGTGGATTCATTAGTACTCTCAGCATTTTTACTTCTCATGTTTCACCATTTGCGTTTCTGCTTTACTTATCGAGATTCTCTTGCATTAGTAAGTAGTACGATATACATATTTTAAGAAGTTACTAATATCTGTAGTTCTTATACTGTGAATAATGAGACTAGAATTGGAGTGTTGTTTTGAGTGTTTTTCAGGCTGTGTTGGGCTACAGAATCCAAATAGACCAGAATATATGCATCTCAATGTTTCTAAAGAGTTTTTTCAAATTATTATTATTACTACTATTACTCCTTACTTAGACATGCCATCTCAAAATCTTAGCATGTGAAATAAATCTACAATAGATGAACATTAAATATTAATGCATTGCTGTATATAACACTTATGTAACTAGAGAATAGCTTTACATAAACATTTAGATTTTTATTTATTTATTTTTTTAACCTTTATTTACCCAGGAAAGTCCCATTGAGATTACTAATCTCTTTTTCAAGGGAGTCCTGCCATTGTGGTGTAATACGACCAATAAAATAGTCTTATTACATCAGTCTTTATGCTCAACCAGCAATTTTTTCCTGGCTCAGCACTAATATCTTCTACCAGCATCGGACTGTGTATCCCAGTACAGTAGAACAACATTTTCTCTCACACACTCAAGAAACCATCATATTCTGTGGTGAATTATTACAAAAATATATATTGGATTACAGAACAGAATAAAACTATTCTCTGGCAAGAAATCTCTCACACAATAAGCTTTTGAGTCTCACATGTGTCAGTGGTGTTGAGCCGTCCCTGTGTGTCTGCAGAATGCCATGATGACTTTTGAGGAGGAGAAGATGCAGATGGCCCTGGAGGACCTGAAGGCCACAGAGCGTCTGTGTGAGAGTGACAGCACCGGAGTCATCGAGACCATTAAGAACAAGATCAAGAGGACTGTGAGCGCCCTACACAACTTCTATTTAACAAGTTTTATTCTGGCGTTTAGATATAGACATGGACTGTGATAAGTTTTAAATCGTTTAAACTGCACAACATTTATGCGAGAACAGTGAATATTAAAGGTCCTTGTAAGATTTTAACCATGTTAGATCTGCTGTGTTTTGTTTCATTCACACATGTTTGAGGAACCCTTTATTATTAGTCTGTCTACATCTCCAAAGGTCAAAATGCTCAGTTCCACCTTGTGATGTCATGAAGCGAGTAGCTTTTTTTCAAGTTAACAGCTCCTTTTACCTTTAGTTCAGTAGACACGAGGAATCCCAGGGCTGAAGTGACGTCACAAGGTGGAGCAGAGTGTTTTCTGTTTGAGAGAAGAACTAAATATGCAGAGTTTGTGTGTTAAACATGTGTAAATTAAGCAAAATACAACTCCTTTTTTTTTAAATGAGGAAACAACATTAGAACATAGATCAGCGAACAGTGTAATATTGGCTCTTGAATGTTAAACAAGGAATATGATGAGCTTTTTGGTTGGCAGGGTTCGTTTGCGATGTTGATCTTTAATAAAGCGAATGTGTGTGTGTGCAGATGGACTCTCAGAGGTCAGGAGTGGCAGCAGTGGACCGCCTTCAGAGACAGATCATCATCGCAGACTGCCAGGTTTATCTGGCCGTGCTGTCCTTCATCAAACAGGAACTTTCAGGTACGAGACGGGCTATTTTTAGTATAATTTACATGGAAACAGAGCATGATTCAGTCTAAACTTTCACTGTGAATGAACATACATCACTCTATATGTGTGCTGCTGTATCATACCTTATTTGGTGCTCTGTCCAGATCTTTTATAGGAAAACTATTTTGGGGTCCAGTTCATCTTTATTTAAACACCATGGATAACATTCCTAAAGCTGAGTTTTTTGAGTATGAGATTAATTTATTTTACTTTTGGACATATCCTTCCTTACAAACCATGCATGTTACCCTTTATTGTAGGTAAAATAAAGTATTACAAATATCTGGAATAAGGAAAGAATAAATAACAATGACTAGCTATGTAAAGAGGGCTATACTCAATACCTGCTAACCTCTAAATTCTTGGTGAATTAGGAGTAAAGGTTCTTAAACAATCAGTATGAACAGGTGAATCACCACCTGCTGACATAACAAGGTATAACAAAGCAATCTCAGCCCTGGAGAGGGAAATAGCCAAAATATGCAAGGTGGTTTAAAAAAGATATGATAATATTTAGAATCCTCCAACTCATTTAGTCTGGCTTAATCCACTTTTCTCCTACAGCGTATATCAAAGGAGGCTGGACCCTCCGCAAAGCCTGGAAAATGTACAACAAATGCTACAGTGACATCACCCACCTGCAGGAGGCTCACCGGAGGAGAGCCTCGGAGCAGCCCACGGCGCCCCCTATCGCCTCCTCCTCCTCAGACCCCCCCAGCCACAACTCGTCCCCCGGCCCCAGCCCCTCCGCGCGGCCCCACACCATCAGCCTGGAGGCCCTGGACCGGCTCAAAGGCTCCGTCAGCTTTGGCTACGGCCTCTTCCACCTCTGCATCTCCATGGTCCCCCCGCACCTACTCAAGATCGTCAACCTGCTGGGTTTCCCCGGCGACCGCCACCAGGGACTGTCTGCCCTCTCCTGTGCCAGCGAAAGTAAGGACATGAAGGCCCCCTTAGCTACGTGAGTATGTGAGTGAGTATGTTTGCCCCTCTGGACTCTAGCGGTGTAGGAATGAAGTTAGAACAAACAACGTACAGAATGAGAGGAAACCAGATTTAGGTGTAACCACATATAGATATAAATAAATAGATATAGATAGATATGTAGATGTAGATAGATATGGACATAGACATAGATAGAGAAAGACAGAAAGAAATCAGATGTTTATCATTTTTGATTTGTTGATTAGCCAGTAGCATTGCCAATCATTACGATCCTAATCATATATTTATTACTTCTTACATTTCTTGTATATAGCCTTACCTTTTATACTTCATATATTTTTATCCCTGCACGTCTTGCTATCATTACCTTATTGTTCCATTAACTAGGGAATTTCTGTGCTATGAAAAATTACCTATCTTGTCTTGCATATTGATTGCAAACAAAAAGTTTTATGCAGAATCACTAAGTACTCTTTAAAGTCTCATACGCTCTTTCTCTGTCACAGCCTGGCCCTGCTCTGGTACCACACAGTTGTTCAGCCGTTCTTTGCCCTGGATGGTGCCGACACACAGGCAGGACTAATGGAAGCTAGATCTATTCTCCAGCAGCGAGAGGCCACCTATCCCAACTCCTCCCTCTTCATGTTTTTCAAAGGCAGGGTCCAACGTCTTGAAGTAAGACACTGCAAACAAAATGAGCAAACTGCACGTTTATTTTGTTGCTCTTTAGCCACAGTTTTTTGTTGTTCTTTCTCAGTGTCAAATCAGCAACGCCCTGACGTCCTTTGGCAGCGCCTTGAACCTGGCTTCTGGTCAAAGGGAGATTCAGCACGTGTGTTTGTATGAAATAGGTACTTTTTACTTCTGTTATTGCTCTAGCCAAACATTATGACTACATGTATCAGCTTACAACATAATCAAGCATAAGCAATTTTTACACTTTAACCTAACCTGGATTTCAATTGTGATAACCTACAAAGTGAAGGTAATTTAAGCTCTAAAATGACCAAAATGAATGATGACGGTTTATGGACTTTGAAAACACAGAGGAGCACCAAGATAATCTATACTAAAGTGGGCCAAGTGTTTTGAAAGCTTCATAGGGTCCCTCATAATTCACTTTAGTACATGATACTTGGCTCATGATAGAATAATATCACGATATTGCAATAATTGACTTTCTAAATAAGCAACAAAATGATAATGCTGCCAACTGTTTTGTTTTGTAAAATGTACCAAGAAATGATATATCGCTACAGCAGCCCACAATATTGATTCGCTATCAACAAACTAATTAAGACAGTCAATATTTTGGCTTTAAATGGCACTATATTTTTTAAACTAAACCAGGAATAGAACAGGATCAAACCAGGACTAGTGTGAACTCAGCCAGGAGAAGCAGGATTATTCAAACATGCATGAAAAAATGACTCTAGTTACACTTTATATGGGAAATTAACATTGTAATATAATTTGTGAAGAGCACAGTATATTCTGTTACTGCCCTGTATGTATTTCTCACCCACATACCCACACATACAGGCACCATTATGAAGTGATAATTTTCACTTCCCCTGTCAGTCGTCATAATGTTGTGTCAGACTGAAAACACATCCCACATGTTTCTGTGTATCTGCATTCTAATATCTGATTGTCATTCTCTGTAGGTTGGTGCAGCATGATCGAGCTGAATTTTGGAGACGCCTACAGGGCCTTTGAGCGTCTGAAGAACGAGTCGCATTGGTCTCAGTGCTACTACGCCTATTTAACCGGAGGTGCTGACCAAACCCCAAGTCTCGTCTTTTGGCTGTAATTAACTCTGAATATCATTGTCCCACCCCAGTCTGCCAAGGAGCCAGCGGTGAGCTAGATGGGGCCATGGCTGTCTTCAAGGATGTTGCACAATTGTTCAAACGAAAGAATAATCAGATTGAGTTGTTTTCCATGAAGCGAGTAAGTTAAGGTCATGACTATTACTCTTTACACATTATTATACAGGCTGTAGCTAAAATGACTCTGCACTGAGGGCTTCATCTATTTGCTATCAAAGTTAATTCAAGCTAAAGGTGCACTATGTAACTGGTAGAGTCCGCCACCTGCTTGTCTCCATGGAGATGATATTGCTTTGCATAGAATATCCCACGATACAGCATTGAACACTTTTCAATGGAGACAACAAGGCCAAGTTGCAGCTCATATCTGTGGAGAGGCAATGTTATTTAATGTATTTTTGTCTGATAAAAACACCCACAGTTAAGTAGAGGTAAGATCAAATTTTAAAGCCATACTGGAGCATTCAAAGTAAAGCAATAACATCTCAATGAAAACAAGCAGGAGGCATAATTCTCTCCTGAAAAGTTAAATAGTGCACCTTTTTAAGCAAAAAATATTTTTTGTTGTTGAAATCTATCATCAAATGTACTTAAATGTTGGCAAGTTTTGTAGCAACATTACATAAATAATCCATAAATCATAGGTTTTTGTTTATTCAGGCAGAGAAACTACGCAGCCCCAACGTCACCAAAGAACTGTGCATCCTGTCAGTGATTGAGATTTTGTATTTGTGGAAAGCTCTGGCCAACTGCTCCGCTCCAAAATTGCAAACCATGACACAAGGTACGGTACGATGAGTGGTGATATCCGTGGAGCTTTGACTTTATGCACATTGGAATTCTAATCTTTCTTACTTGTCCAGTCTTGCAAGGGATAGATGATGCTTCCTCTACAGGCTTAAAATATTTACTTCTGGGTGCCATTAACAAATGTCTCCACAATACCAAAGAAGCCATACAGGTAATTTTAAATATTTAAAAAATAGTTCAAATGAAGCGATTAGTTTAGTGTCAACAATGAGAGAATTTGTTGTACTGATGTGAACCATTTTGTCAGTATTTCCATTTAGCTGCAAGAGATGAGGTGGGCTGTCTCACCAACTCCTATGTTCAACCCTACTCCTGCTATGAACTGGCCTGTGTGCACCTGAATAACCAAGAGGTATTTTTCTATGGTATTTCTGAATCATCTGCACAATATATCACAGCATTATCATTGGCCCTCGCCTAACGAAGTGGCGAGGGGTATTGTTCTTGCTCGGTTTCTTTTTAGTATTATTATTATTATTATTATTATTATTATTATTATTATTTTCTTACGCCAAAATGATCGCATTTTTGACCCTGAACATCGACGAAAAGTCTCACATGGGGTATCAGATCGACCGGCCCGGCGAAAAATTTGATAAAACGGGCATCGCGACAATGCCCAAAGTGCCCCTACTTGACAGCGCCCCCTGGAAAAGTCAAAAATTGAAAGTCTATGGGGAGCTGAAAAGCATATTTTGGCATAGGCTGACAAAATTCAGGACAGTGATAGAAAACAAGGAGACAAGCAGAAAATGTCATTGTCACACCGCCCTATGACCAACAGGAAGTCGGCCATATTGGATCAAAAATTCGCCGCTGTTTTGACTGCGTGTACGCCAAAGTCTTCAAGTGTCTTGGTTTTGGTCCAAATGAGCTCAGATTTGACACGTCACATCTACAGATGTGGCTCCACAAACGCATCATTTTTCTCAGCGCAGTTTTTCACGGTTTGTCCGTAGCACGCCGGCGAATAACACCTTCATTTCCTGTTTCTTTGATGACCTCTCACGGCCACAGGCTTTGGCCTACAGAGCTCAAACTCAGATCACTATTGTGTGATCCCGGCCTGAATGTGATGAAATATGAAATATAATAAAAGTGAACTCTGTAGCGCCACCTAGTGTATACGTGAAACGTCAACATTATCGGATTTGTACCAAATTTGGGGATTAAATTCTATGCATGATTTCAAGCAAAATCTTATATTGTGGAAATGGTGCAATTTTCATTGTTCGCCACCAGGGGCGCAAAGACTCAATAAAAAAATAGTTAAAAAATGCCTACACACACAGGCTTTGTCTGATCGTGCTGAAATTTGAATCACTAATGCCTGATTAGGGCTTGATTATAATAAACTATAAAGCATATGAAAAGTTACTCTATAGCGCCACCTACCCTATACAAGAAACATCAACATTATCGGATTTGTACCAAATTTGGGTATTCAATTCTCTGTATCAAAGCAAGCAAATAAATATATTATGGATATGGGGTGTTTCCCACGGTTGGCCAGCAGGGGCTCAAAGACTCCCCCAATAAATAGTTCAAAAATTACTACACGCACAGACTTTGTCTGATTGTGCTGAAATCTGAATCACTAAAGCTTGAACATGGACTGAATATAATAAACTATAAAGTATATGAAAAGTGAACTCTATAGCGCCCCCTACTCAGACATGAAACATCAACATTATCGGATTGGTACCAAAGATGGGTTTTAAATTCTATGCGTGTCTATGACTAAAAAAATACATTATGGATATGGGGTATTTTCCATGGTTGGCCACAAAGGGCGCAAATACTCCCCCCCAAAATATGTTTAAAGGCGCACTATGAAACTTTTCTGTTGGAGGGTCTGTTTTTATGCACAGTCTTAGTCTGACAGTGCTCTTGATTATAAAAGTCATGTGACCTGTGGCCTAGTTTCTATAATTTGGCTCTAGATTGTTCCCATTTTCAAATATTAAAGGTGCCCTATGTAATTTTTCTGGGGGACGAGCTGTCGGGAGGAGAGAGTCGTGCCAGGGCGGTCACAAGACCTCAGCGGTTGCCTGGGAGGGGCGTGCGCACCGGGGCGAGGGCTATTGCCGCGAGCGGCTTTAATTACATTTATCTTTACTTTTTACCTATGATTTTCTTTGGAGTCCTGAACTTGTTTTGGTCTTGGTTTGCAGCCATTTTGTTATCACAGTACTAATCACAACATTTCTCATACAGTATATTCCCATGTTGTGTGCCTATATTTTTTACTTTGAAGCTAGGCAAGTTTTTAAGTAATTTTCCTTGTGGATCAATAGTTTGTCTAACTCTAAATGTGATATTGAATGTTTTTGTCCACAGACTGCAACCAGGGGTCGAATGCTAATGCTTCAGGCAAAGGTATACTTATTTTTCTTTCTTTTTGTGTGTGAAATGTTAAATGTATTTATTTAAAGCATACACACATTTTAAATGCAAGATTATAGGTCCAAAACATTAATAACAAGGCATACTCATTCAAATGACAAGACAGAAGACATAACAGGACAGTTTGTCGACAAGTCAACAAAAAAATAAAATAAAGTAAAACCATGAGTGAGTGTTTGTGTGTAGTGAATGTGTGTGTATAACTAAAGCATGTTGAAAGGAAGAGAGAAAGTAAAGGGAGTGAGCTTAAGTGAGGAAATGAACAAACGGGAGATATAGAGTAAATGAAAAAATTTTAAGTTTTCTACACCTTTTGTTTTCTGACATGTTGTGTCTTTTTAGGAGGATTATGCAGGCTATGACTTTGAGAACAGATTGCATGTGCGCATTCATTCAGCACTGGCCTCAATGCGGACCTCAGCTCAGCCTTAGGGACTGTTCTGTACCTCACTATCCACTGTCATCAATGCCACTGAAAATTTAAATTTTATTATTTGTTCTATTTATTTTTGAAACACATGCCAATAATATTTGTGTGCAATATTAAGTAAGATTTGTATGGGCAAATGTTACAGTAAGTTTTATCTGTTACCAGAGTTACAAACTGAGATGATACCTTTTTTTAGAAATGTCCATATTTAGTACTTTTACATTTATAAAGGGATGGGTTGTATATTGTACTTTTGATGTAAACTCTGTCAGAAGTTAAAAACTGTAAAGACATAGCCAAAGTATTCCACAGCAATCAAGTGAAACTGAATGTCTCAAACAGTGTAGTAATTTACTGTAACCTATTATGACTTCAGTGTTGTACAGGCTTGAGTATTTTGTATTTAAATAGTTGCACATACAACATGTGCTGTACAGTAATGCCACCTTAAGGGTGTTTTGCACTGTTTTAATAAAATGAAATATTGGAAAACGTCTTGTATTTCCGATGTTAGTGACAATGATTGATTATGTCACATTGCAGAAGGGCACACTGGTCATCAGAGTCCATGTTTTGTCACTGTAATAATCTGTCAGAATATTCCAAAACACATTCATTCAGTTCATAAGCTTTTATTTTACAATAGAAATTTGGATAAATTACCAAACGTTATAACAGCAGCTATTCACAAAACCAAAGGGTCTTCAGTGCGTGACGAGAAGAGGTAAGGCTTGCATAGTTATAACGATGGTGCACATGCAGCAGTCTCATACATCTTGTACATCTCTAAACATCAATGCATAGAACACCAGGAATGTATTAAAATATGGCAAGATCTTCACACACAATCCCAAACCTGTAAGAGCAGCAACTGACAAAAAAGGTAGACTGTAGATTCTGTGCAAACCAGTTATTCTCTGTACATAATTTAGCATCCAATTTTAGTGTTACATCTAGCTACTTTATTACAATTGTATATAAAACAGGACTAGCTCATTGGCTTGTGCAGTTGACCTGACAGCACATTCAATAAGTTGATTATCTATACAATAAGATATGTTAAAGACAAATATATTAGAAGTAATCACTTGTGTACTACTGTGTGTGTAGTGGTATCAGAGCTACATACATTAAATAACAGACCATCGCATCATGCTCTCCCTTAAAGCTTGGGTAAAGTACAGCCTGGACAAGAGTCAAACAAAACGAGAATTGTGAACACTCCCAACAATATAATATTTCTAATAAAGGATACAGTACATTCTAGTATCTTCATAGTATATATATTTATAAGTGACCCACGATCATAAGTTTGTGCTTTATATTTCACAGATCACATTAAGTGTTTGAGTTTCCTCTTAATTCAGTTTTTCAGCCCAAACCACATACACAGAGGCTGATCTTTTTCCCGTTACAAATCCTGCCATTATTAGCAGTCCAGGCAGCAGTGCTATGTGCCCTCTGTTAGTAGATGTCTGGTAGCTGGGAGTAGTTCCGGTCCCAGTAGCCTTTTAAGTAGAGCCAGTCCTGAGCTTTGTTGTGAGGGTTAGATCCCTGCTGGTACCACCTGCAAAACAGACAAGTGGTGAACATTCTGTATCAACAATAAAAGAAAGCAGCAAGAACAACAACAAAATCAAAGTGTGAAAAGGGACTGTATGTATTGATTTTAAATCCCTAAACCTAACCTGTCTGTGTCTTCAGAAACAAAGTAGACATCAAATACAGCTTTTACTGAGAACAATTCTAAAGCTGATGTATTCTTAGTTACAAACTGGCCTTGATGGCTCATTTATGTATGTTATCATTTGGTATTTTGGTTCTCAAGATGGTCATCTTATCAAAAAACAGAATCAGCCTCTTTTATTTGGTTTGCCAGATTCAATACTGAAATTCAGACACTCTGATCTGAATCCTCACTTCCTAAACCTCACCCCGTGCAGCCGTGCATTGGGCATGGCCTGTCCTTAGAAACATAAATGTGTCCTCAGGTCCAGTTGTGATTGTAATATTTTTAAAACAGTAAGCACAGGCTACATACAGGTACTTGAAGTTGGTTATACTTCAAAACATCATATTGACATCACACATGTTGTAATGAACTTTGCCCTATAGGGGGTAGTGTAGTGCAGCACATCAGCAGAGCAAACACAAAAAGCTGAAATCCAATCAAACCTTGGTCCTAGGGCACCATTCCTTCTCAGTGATAATAAAGATGAGGGTAAAGACATACACAGCATAACATAAAGGTAGTTAGTATGCTATTCTACATTACAGGCTTTCATGTTATAATACAGCCACAAACCTGTTCTTCCACTCCTCTGATGACTTTGATCGATTTTTCCGAGCCATTCTCTGTTTTTCTTCAAGCCGTTTCTTCTCTGCGCTTGCCAGATCTGAAGAAAAAAAACCACACTGATGATGAAATGAAGGTCAGGTGGAATTGTTGGAGGAGAGTGTGAACCCGGGTGATCACTCTTACCTATATCTCCGTTCTCCATGGCTCTGATGTCAGGCCTGAGTCTGCTGTCCGTGGGGGGTATGACTCCCTCCATACTTTTCTCCAGCTCATTCAGCTGCATGGCGAATGTGGAGAACGCATAGTACTGCCAGGGAAAAGCACAAGCACCATTTCAAATTACAGTATGTTCTTTCTCTGTGACAAATTCAATGTGATTTCAAATTTCTGCCTCGCACCTTTGAAGAGTTCTCTGGTCGTGGTGTAATTTTCCAGATGAGTTCGCTGCCAGGGATGACCTGCACAGTTTCTGCCTCAGGGGGTGGCATTTCCTCGGGCTCCTCATCCACATTGTTCTGTCCATAGGAACCCCCACAGTTACTTTAGTGCTGTACTGTAGTGCTTGATATTCTTAATGTACTTTTCTCTATGAATTTACATACTGTGTTGGCATTGTATTGGCATCTTATGTTCTCCCAGTACTGGTATAAACATTTTTTTTTTTTTATGTTAAAACTCTCTGTGTCTCCTCCAGGTTACATTATACAATCATGAGTGTGTGAGTGTTACGGTGCTCTAGTCTGTGCCATGTCTGATGTTTGACATTTTTGGGCTAAAACAATCTTGACGTATATTTTTGTTCATTTTAGTGTACTTGATAAAATGTGTGTTTGAAGTTGGCTATGAATGGAGGTGGGTATATAAGTGTGTGCAAAATCATAAAAGATTATTGTTTTGGACATAAGTAAAAGTGCAATTTTGACAATATAATCCACAAGAAAATAATTTTAAAAGCTTTTAAAGTTCATTTACTTTTTGTGCCAAACTTGAATATGAACCTAAACCAAAACAGAATCTCATTATTGGGAAAATAAGCCCTAGATATGGATGTCTTTGGTTATCTATTTTTTCATATCAGGAAACACTTGTTAACTGGGAGTTACTCAGAGCTTTACCTGTTTGTTTCCCTTTTTGTCATCTGAATTCTTTTTATCGCTCTTTTTGTGGGCCTCAAATGCAGCCGGGTCGACAGTGTACAGACACTCAGTCCATTTGCCGTAGATCGCACAAAGCTTCTTTTTGCTAAAAAACAAAAGGTTGTGAGTAACATGGCCACATGGCTTTACAGCACTTTTCCTGAGTATTGTTCTGATCAGAGTTAAGCCCTGGACCTGACCGTTTGTTCTAGTTCAGTAAACCCCCTTTGCTCCATGCTGGGTGTTGTAAAAGTCACTATTTGTGGAAAGAACACCTTTCCATTAAAAAAGAGCATTATGGAAGCAACTGCCGCTTATAATTCTTGAGCCAAATCAACTGTTTGTTGGATGAGTATCGTACAGGGCTATGCAATTTTCAGTCAAGATTCAGCCATTTCTTACGTCAGTGATGAGTTTTTGTGTGAAATGGTAATTAAAGGCCTTGTACTCCCTGTATAATAAGGAAGTGCACGGTTAGGATGCTAGTTGGTGTTAATGTGATGGTAAACTCCACTCTGGTCTCTGAAACTTGTGAAAAGTGCTTATAAACTCATCACGGTGAATAATTCGGATGCTATAAATGCATAAGGTAAGTGAGGAGTAATTTGGACCCCTGTAAACCATTTAAGGTAATTCTGATTTACATCTTTTTTTTTTGTATCCCCATTTTAGCGTAGGAGCATATCCCTATCAAAATACATAGAGAGCATGCAGCTATTGTTGTATTTGTGCATTGACCATCAGCACAACGTGGGGCAGTTCTGTATTTATTATTTACTATTTGAAAGGTCCAGAAAGATCGTTCATTAGTGCTTTGAAATTTACTTTTGAAATCTGTGCATTTGCTGTGATCATCCTGTACAGCCAGTAAATACAAGCCTGTTCAGCTGGTTAGTTTCACTGTAGACCTGATACAAGTGGCTTAACACACCCAGTCAAGTTTTGTGAGGTTACGCGTGTAAACGCTGATGAGTGCAGTGGAGCTAGGGCCGCCAGGCAGCAAAGAGGGCTGTGGGGAAGAGTTATATATGGGTACAGTTAAATAGCTCCCGAGCCACATGATGCAAGTATGCACCAGTTTAGGCTCCAGGAATATAGAATTTTGGATGGGTCATAACAGAACTCACCGAACAATCCGCGCACATGTGTGTATGTGAGAGGGGCGGACACGCACACGTCAACCTTAGTTTTTGCCTCCCATTACGCAGCAGACCAGTGTCTATCTCATGCGCTCCCCATCCCACAGCAGACCCGCTGACTGCTGCTCTCCCCCTGACTGCACCCGCTCCCGTCTCTCACTTGAGGTACAAGTGTCCACCGCTGCTACTGCTAACTGCTCACATTCTTGTCTTACGGGGGTCCACTGCATTTGGTCCCACACAGGTGAAAGTCTCGGATTATGGAATAATAAAATATTCATATATTCATATAAATGTCCCTGATGTTACCGCTTTGCGCACAGACATGGATTACACCATTACACACGGAGAGGGCCTGACCTGCATTTGCCCCGCACAAGCGACTGATCATGAGTGCACAGAGCAGGATACACAGGTGTCTGCACAGAGCAGGCTTAGGGATATGCTCTGCTGCGGGAGGGCATCCGGACAGCGCACGGACATGTTATGAATGTTTAGCATATATAATCCTAATATATTTCCAACTAAAAGAAATTTTGAGCATTTTACACGTTGTTTTTCAGTGGACTAGTTTGATATTTATTTTTATGATTCTGGCAACTCACTGAACGTGCCACACCCTCAGTCTGCTCTGCTCCACCTGAGATTAAGACACGGCACACCTCTTGTTTAGAGCTCCACACCCCACACTTGTGCTAGTGCTAACATCGGGGGCAGGATCGGGCCCTATATTGTTTATATTCAGGAAATGTATATTGAAAGCCATTTGAATAAAAAATTTAAAAAATTAGCAATATTGAGTCAGATCGCGCAGATCCTGGTACCTTTTATCTAAAATGTAGCCCTCCACTTTATGCAGTTCTTTTCCAAAGAGGCCACAGGGTCTGAACATCATGCTGCACCTCTCTCCAGTCCTGAAAATACAGCAGCACAGTGTTTACTCATTCTCTTTCACCGCTCCCTCTCCAGCGGGCCCTCTCAAACATTAATTACTCCTCTCATTCTCTGCCTTCTAATGGAAGCTGTCCCAGTTTTGCTCCTGAGATCAGTGCGTACAGTGAATCTCAAAGCAGCTCGAGGCTCAGTAGAAAGGCATATGGGAGTGGGACTGGGAGAGGAGAGCGGAGCATGTATTCACAATAAACGGCCACAAGACGATGGCGAGAAGAGACAATGGCGAGAGGAGACAATGGTGTATTACTTGTGATTGATGACTTCCACGCTGCCGTACTGCTCGATCCACAGCTGACCCACAATAATGTTATGGACACAGCAGGTGGGGTTGGTCCAGGTGTATGCTTCATTGTATCTGGGAAGACAAATGGCACTGGTGGTTAAACAGGAGAAGGCAATGAACTACATAAACAAAAATAATATGTAATATATTACAGTTTTTATTGAGTATGAGAAAGAAATGTACAATGTACTTCTTCATTTATTTATTTTAAGTAAAGTAAAGTGTATAGTAGAGTTGTCAAAAGTATTGAAAATCAAATCTAAAACTACTATCCAAACTACCCACTTGAGAAGGTATTGATACTAAAAAAAGTCACATTCACAGGACAAAAATGAGCCTTTACTGAATAGCTTTACAATGATCTTAAGCTATATAGGTATAACAAGTATAAGAGCACACAGTTGTATACACCCATGGGACATACTACTATACTACTGCAACTATGGAACATACCACATGGTAATAAAAAAGAAAATACTATTATTTCATGTTAAAAGTCACATTTTATTATCTAAACAAAAAGTTTTTTTATTGTCATTGTGGTGTCGGAATAAGTCTGTTCCTTAGTAGTGAAACGGAGTTCAGATTTTTTGTAGCATGACAATACTACGTACTAGCAGGACTTCTATTTAAGCAAGTAAAACAATTTAATGAAAGTCGAATGAGCTCAAATGCAAAAAAGTGTAATTTCAAATAATAGCTGAGGCTTGTGATATCCACAGTGGGTTTTCCACAGCACGTAATAATTATTAAATCACAACCTCTTAATCAAATTAACATGTTTTAAATATTAAGTTACAGTTTTATCTGTTTAACTGTTCTTTTACCAAACAAAAGGCTTTGAGTATCTCTAAATATTAGTGTTTTTCAGATTTTAGATACAGTGTTAAACTTCTTGTATTACCACATGACATCACAAGATGGAACAGAGTGTTTTCTGTTTGAGAGAAGAACTCAGCCTAAACATGCAGGATTATACAACTCCAGGTATGTTTTTGACGAAGAAACAACATCATAACATGGATCAGAAAACAGCATAATAAATAGTTAATAAGTCTGAATCACTATTACGTCTTTGTGCTTTATTAAGGCTAAACAAGCAAAACACTAAGTAGCTGTCCACTCACTTGGGCAGTTCCAGTGTGATGAGTCCTTTTGGCTCTGCCTCGATGCTTTTGCCCCAGAATTTGAGCTTGGGGTAGATGGAGCCGTGGAACACAAAGTCCTCCTTCAGGCCCTCAGCGTGGAAGGCACTGACAGGAGGGTGGTGGCTCACCTGCTCCGACATCCACCGGAAGCCCAGATCCTCCCTGGAAGACAGAAGAACAGGCTTTGATACTTTGGCAACAACTAGGCAAAAAAACAACTCTTTATTAAGTATTGCTCCCCCCACTGTTAATATTGGCAAACCTTATCAAATCTATGGTAAATTTATAGCTCTAATAAACTCACTTTCTGTTGTAGTTGAGTGGATGTTGTGAATACAAGACTAGGGCTGTAGGCCTTTAATCGGACAGTGGATGGAGTTAAACAACATTTCTGTTAGTCATTATACTGTTTTATTCAGGTTAGATTTTGAGGATTAATATGGGGCAACAGCAAAAAGAAGAAGTTATGGAGTGAGTTATCTGAAGATTTGGGAGTGGGTGTTTAATCTAAATTTTTTCTACATAAATACAAACTCCCCAGCAGGTGTCAGATACATAGAGATATGCAACAGTTTCAAGAGCTTTTGCCATGCCCCATTTTTAGTCAAGTAAGATTTTTTTGTGGCCTACAGCCCTACTAACCTAAGACCCTACTAACTAAAGCAGTTGTTCTCCGAGTGGCAGTGATTACAAGAGGTTTTTGAGCAATTAGAACCATGAGATACTAAATATTTCCTTTACCAAAATACTGATTGGTTCCCTGAAGTTGGAAAATCAATCAAGTAATTTATTCATACTTCAAAACTGCAGATTAATGTGAATTTAACAATCCTGGCAAAATTATTATTAGAAAATGATGCTTGGAAATTTAACATTTTGGAGAACAATCTCAACAAATCTCAAATGATTAGTCTTTGGATAAGTATAAGCAGAGGACAAGCAATAACATCTCCATGGCAACAAGCAGACGAGTGTCCAACCCGCCACCAGAAAAAATGACATAGTGAATCTTTTATAGAGAGAGTTGTACACATGAACACAGAGCATTTGTGAATGGCTCTCCCCTGCAGGTATTGTTCAGCAGAGCGTCTCACCTGATTAGCTCGTAGGTTTCACCGAGGAGAGGGTTGAAAGGCTTTCCGGTCCTCTCCCACTGCGATGCTACAGCTGACACTGCAAAAGCGGCAACACACTGCCCCCAACCAAGCAGTGGAGTAGGATTAGATTAGAGTCATTCAGATATTAGTAATGATGATACTGCTCCATGTACATATGATCCCCTTAGAATAATAATGTTCTATCTGATATTTTGGTTGAAATTGAGTGGTTCATATATTGTTGCTCCTGAATATCTTCTGTTAACTGTTCGATTTTGTAGGGTTTAGTCTTTTTTTGGGGGGGTTTATGTGACTAAAAATACAGAGCCTTAAAGTGCGTATGACAGGTTAATACTATGTAGAAATTTATTTTACTAAAACACAGAAAACATAACATAATTATATTTAAGGTTTTACAAAAAATCTTGCCTATTTTTTCCAAGTTTTCTAATTTTTTCTAATTTTACTTCCTAATTGGACATGGGCAGCAGGTATGACATACATACAGGTAAATCCATAATTGTTAACCATGGTTAAACTACCAACTACCAATTTAAACTAATAATTAAAAAATAATTATGATCAGGGTAATACAAATAGATCAGAATCAGAATCAGAATGTTTTTTATTGCCATATGAGTGAACAGGTTCACAACATTAGGAGATTGCTGCGGTACTTGGAGCAGAATGTAGACAAACACTGACATGCAACAAATAAAATAGAATAAAATAAAGTAGAAAAAAAGCTATAATATAACAAAATTTACAAATTTACAGGAATATAATAATATAGAGTATAGAGAATATAGAGAATAGAGATATGGCCACGACTTTATTTTGCTAAAAGAAGGTTTAAACTGCCAGTTCTAATCCTTCTGTGTAAATTATCTCTGCATTTTCAAAGGAATTTTCTGCATTGATGACATAGGTAGAGGTATTTGATTTGAACTCACAGCTACTCCCTGTACATTTGAACTTTATTCCCATGAACTTCCACTTGACTGAAGTAAAACTATGATAAATATTTACCACAGGTACTGTGATGGAAATGTCTTACTTGTCAAGCTAAAGAATATATCGTTTGGGTTTAGATAACTAGTGACTCACAAAGTGGTAAAGTATCTCTCTACTCAATAGTTGCCCCCTACCCAGATCACACCACTGCCTGTGACCATGAGTAGAGAGATACTTTAGCACTTTGTGAGTCACTAGTTATCTAAACCCAAACGATATATTCTTTAGCTTGACAAGTAAGAAATTTCCATCACAGGTACCATCTTACCAAACCAGGTAATAATTTGAACAAAACATCTCAAGCTCATTATCTCAGACCTGCCCAGAGCGCAGACAGAACCTTATAACTCTAAGGGCATAAAACAGTGGGCTGGTACCTTCATCCTTTCGACAGAGTCTGTGGCGGCGTTGGCCCGGTAGATGAGGTGGGTGTGCTCCATGTACTCTGTGAGCCGCTGCAGGAAGCTCAGGGGCTCATTGAAAATCACAGGCATGGCAATTTTAGACAACTCCTGAGAAACAAAACAATCAGTAATATTTATACTAGTATTGTCACAAACTCAATTTTGATAATAAGGAATAGACTTGATATACTTAAAACACTCTTTAGACAATAGAATGTGATTTTCAATATCAAATCATAGTACTTTATTTTATATTACAGTGTGGTCTTATATGTAATCCCTCAGTCATCCAGGTAGGTTCCATAGTGGCCCATGGGCTAGTCTATGTGGTCTTACTTACCAGTATTCATTTCTGTTCTGTAAATGTGACTTTTTTAGTATTGATACCTGCTCAAATGAGTGTCTTATTATCTCTAATGACCTATAGAAAAAAACTGGCACCAAGTTCACCGTCTTCTCTATCAGCACAAATAAACTTCTTTTTTTTTCACAATGGCCCCAGAAAGTGGTGCCACTATTCCCCAAACACATAATAGTTGGCAAAGAACTTACAGCCATATTATAATTAATGTGGGAAGATTGGGGAGCCAATACCAACACATAATGATAAGAGTCAACATTTGTGGATCATAAGTTTAGATATTTTTTGGTTGGGATGGGTTGGGATCATTTTAGATTATCCAATCACCTCAAACTGACTGGGCAATGCACTTCTCCATCTGAAGAACCCAATTTATCAACATAACTTTTGTCTGTAGGATATGACTCAACTCATGGTTTGCCTCGGCTCACTGTGACTATGTCTGCTAGATATTTTTAGCCATTGTTGGGAAGTGAAGATGCAATGATGCTACATCTTAAAGAGATCACAACCTAATGTCATGGTCAATTTCTAGCTTCTTTTACTTTGAGGATTAAACATTAAACAGCTCATTTTTGTCCACCTGTCAGTGGTCATACTAATTTGTTAGACTGGTGCAAGTGAGGGTGTGTTTCAGTTAGTAACAGTTTTAACAAATGCAGTGAGTAACTTCCTATTGCCTTATTGGCTTCCCCGTTTTAGAAGATCCAAACTGTTCACCAAATTCAAATGAGTTTCTGAACTGCTGAGAGATAAGACCTTTTAAACAAATATTTTGAGTCAAAGTATCGTGTTAAAAGGTAGGTACCTGAAGTATCTGAGCAAAATTGGTCTTGCTCCAGTAGAGATATATTGTATAAGCTGCTCTTGAGGTCAACATATAATTATGAAGTCTTCTACTGCCGGAGAATCAGGAAGTGCGCAGTTAGCATTGCTGTTAGCATTACCATGACCTCTGGCCTCTGAAAGGTGTGAAAGGTGCTTATAAACTCTTCATGGTTGAAAATTAGGATGTTCACATCTTTTAAAATTAATGAGTTAGTTTGTTCATGTGGTGGCCATACCGGCTTATCAAAGCCTGATCCCATCTGATCTCAGAAGCTCAGCAGGGCCGGGCCTGGGTAGTTCAGGGATGGGAGACCACTGGGAATTCCAGGTGCCACAGGTAAGCACCAGTCACAAAAACTGTTGTTGTGTCCTTAGGCAAGGCACATCACCCACATTGCCTAGTATGAAAGTGGAGTGTGTGTGAGTGATGGTGGTGGTCGGAGGGGCCGATGGTGCAGATTGGCAGCATCCATCAGTCGCTTCCGTCAGTCTGCCCCAGGGCAGCTGTGGCTACAATAGTATCTTACCACCACCAGGTGTGGAGTGAATGAATAATGCTCTGTAAAGCGTCTTTGATTGTCCTGAAAAGCGCTATACAAAACTGATGCATTATTATTATTATTATTATTATTATTATTTTTTTTTTTTTTAAGACAAATAAGGTACAGTGCCTTTAATTTACCTGACCTGTGTGTCAACTGAATTGTAAGTAATGAACTGCTATTAATTAGGATTAGAAAATTAATAAGCGTAATTAAATCCGATTAGGCACTGCAGTTAAAGACAAGGATCCTAAGGGACTCCAGTATATTGACTTCAGCAAGGCCAATACCACTCCAGAAGCACGAATTGAAAACTTGTACTATGCATTAGTTGAAAGTATTCAGCTTTGTTTTGTTTCATTCACACATATTTAACACAAAAACCTGTATATTTAGGCTGTGTTCTTTAAAACAGGAAACACTCAGTCCCACCTTGTGATGTCATGTGGTAATATGGACACAATGGAAGTGCTCCACTGTTTTTAAGTCAGAACTGCCAATTTGTGCTACTAAATAAAAGATAAAAAGGTAGGTGTTAACTTGAAATATAACATGGCTTAATATAACATGGCTTAAAGCGCTCAAGAGTCAATTTTACATAATATAGGCATCATGACAAAAACAAAACAAAAAAACGAAATCTTTTTATTTGTCCTTACCATGCCAATACATTTCTTCAAGATACTCCAGATGCTGACGTCATTTCTGGAAAACATGGGAGCCGGTAAACTTGTTCTGCAAATTATACAAAGAGGAATTAATTAAAATAAAAAGGTTGAGTGCACATGTTGTTTTGTAGACAAGCTAGCCTGTGTTTTTGACTCAGCACCATCTTGCACTGCAGACTTGCTGACAACTCAAGTGTGCAATGTTGTACAGCGTGGCGCCTGCAGCAGATGGTGTCCCTCTTTAGCAAAGAGTGGTTATTTTGGCTAAATAACTATGAATATTAAGTTTGCTCCTATGATGTATGAGAGAACTGTCTGTCTGACCCATTTTGTTTTCCTTTAGCGGGATGGTATTCTTGGATGCTATTTTCTCAGAACATCACTGACTGAAAATGCACAAGATGAAACCTAATGGACATTGTGGTGAGTGTGTTGTTAGTAAAAGGGTGAGATTTCTGGAAGCATTTCTACAATATCATATGCAGTGGTTTGCAATTCAAAATTATACAGAAAGAAGGCAGAAGTTTTTAGGTACCCCAAACATTCAATACTTAACACAGGTGATGTTTTGTTTAGCTTTAGTGTTGTCAATACTAAAATTCCAAAATTTCGATGCTAAGAAATTGACTCAATACTAATTGTGATAATAGAATGAAGATAAAAAATATACTGAAATTCCACTTTTTTTCTAAATTAAATTCTAATCTAACTTTGTTGAAAAATTGAATTATCTCAGACTGCATGAGGCAATGTCATGAATGAATTATCCATTATGATCTACTACACCGTTTTGAGTAGGTTAATGACTATATCAAGTCAAGACAATGGTTACACAGACATCATCTGGGATTTTTTTTAAATCACAATCTTAATAATGTTTTTGATAGAACTTAAAGGTGCACTATGTAACTATGTAAACAACCTGCTTGTCTCCACTGAGATGTTATTGCTTTGCCTTGGATGTTACATAACACAGCATTAAACATTTCCATCTCCATGGGGACAAGCAGGTGATGCAAACAGGAAAAGTTACAGGTTAGATATGTATTTTGTGAGCCATAAAAACTCCTGTAATTGAATAAATTCCAGACAAGTTTAATACCATAATCTGTAACAGCATAGGTAATACAATCAAATCTCCATGACGACAAGGAGGTAGCAGAAAGGTTACACAGGACACCTTTAAAGTGCAATGATGGAGATTGGGAGCTTTTAGTGTTTTGACAGGGTTTCACTGAGCCAATGGCGAGCTGAGACCGGGGCACATTTAAATGACAGGAGGACTCCCAGATAAACAGAGAGCTCATACATCTGTAATGGCCACTGCATACGCGCCTCTGCCTCTGCTCCGGCTCACTCATCCAATATTCATGACTCACTTGTTGGATTAAGCAAGAACAGCCAACACCGTATCAGCATCCCCACAAATTAGGGAGACTGTCTAATCGTCACATAACAGTACAAACTACAAAATATGGCCCTAGAAGCTGAGCGTACTGTATAAAATATGTTTGTTTCTGTGGAGTGGAGCCAAAGAGCAGAGTGCATAAACAAAGCAGAGGAGTGGAAAGCAGATATCTTCTTACGGCAGCCATTTAGAGGCCCGTTGCCCTGTACCCTGTCATCAGACCCGCACGCCAACTGGTCACATGATCAATCAAGTATGCACGGCACTCAGGAAGACGTGACTGCTAAGTATGATCTCTTCGAAAGTCTGAATCGAAGTAGTACGCATACATTTGTAGGAAGGAAGTATTTGTAAGTATGTGGTTACTTGTGCACTGACACTAAGATAATATATTGTTACTAAAAAATATGACAATAATCTGACAATAATCTTATAATCAAAGTATTTTATAAACTGTCTAACCACCACAATCAGTATACTTCAGCAGTTAAAAAATAAAGAACTAACTAGAAATAAAGGAATCAATAAATACAACTCAAATAATAATTCAAAAAATTTGCACAATTAACAATGCAAAACCTCAAAATATTGCCTATAAAGAGCAAGTTGAAAGCCATGAATAAAATAGTGAGGCACTATTAGGAGATTACTGGCTAACAATTTGTTCATAATTTGTGTAAACACATGCAGACACGCCAGTATTGAATGAGTATTGAACAATAAATCATTCTAGTGATTCTGATGACAGGCCTAACTGTACACCTCCTCTTTGGCACCATTCAACCGGGGTAAACAAGCCTGAGATCACAACAGAAGTTGTCCCACCTGTGCTGCTTGATTCCATTGTGTTGGTCTGCCGGGTTGCCATGGTTACCCTCCCCTGACATTCCGGTAGGCCCCGAGAGTGCGCTGGGATGGCGGAGGCTGCTGCTGCTTAGAAGGGGGGAATCTCTCCCCTCGTCCTCTTCAAACGAGCGACTGGCCACAGACAGGAAACCGCTCACCGACAGCTCTGAGTCCGACTCTGTGGAAGAACGGAGAGGGGGGGCAGGTGCCAGGTCATGCCCAAAAACAACACTGGCGTACAGGCTGGAGCGGGCGGCAGAAGGCTACTACAGCTCCACGTCCCGGCAGGATACTCATCGCAAATAGGCGCTTGTGTTGAGTTCCTGTGCTGCCAGACAACCCCCACCTGAGGATTGTGTTCCAATGAACGGCCTGCGCACCGGCTTCATTTCCTCCAACATTGTTTGCACTGTGCCGGCTGCACGCTCCCCCTCCCTTCCCTCGCCTCCCCCCTCCTCTCCCTCACTCACTTGCTCATACACACCAGGCTTAGACAAATGCAATGAGAGATGATGACAATGATGGCTGTGTGAACACTGGGAGGATGCAGATGATCATTATAATCACTAATGTCCAAATAACTAGCACAAAAGTTTATTCATCTAAAACAAAAGCCCTCCTACTCAAATGTTTTGTGGCTAGAACATAGGAATAAAGTATGCGGAGTTATAGTAATAAGAAGAAGGTAATTAGGCTAAGTAAACAACTGAAAGGTTTACATTACTTATAGTGTGGCTTAGTCAAATTTCAAAACTATTTGAGTATCAAATTTTGTTTTGTTTTCTCTTTAGGCATATACCAGCCAGGTTTGGATATCTTCTATGCATTGTCTCTCAGGCTCAACTTATATTTGCAGTGTTGTAAAAAAGGACAGAGAAGTAGAACTGGTCACTTGACCTTGAACCTGTCAAGTGGTTTAAACACAGTATAGATACAGGACATGGGACCAGATTCTATTAATGCAGACCAGTTTTTGTCTCTGGAGCACTGAGGCAGACCAAAAGAAACTAAGGGCTATCTATGAATAATGTAAGGCCTCCTTGGAGAGACTGCTCCACGGTATGCTAACATGTGCAAACTAGTCTCCTGATTATAATTACTGCAGAACTGTATTGTGTTAGAAATAACTAACAACATCCAGGCAGTTACTGTATAATGACCATTAAATCAGCATGAGCAGTGCAGTTTTCACTGTTCACTATTAATATGATTTCACTTTGTGTAGATGACACACAGTGGCACAGTCATCAAAACTGTGTAAATTTTCCATCTGAATCAAAGAGGCAAATATGATGAAATCATATGAAACCACATCTCCAAAATGAAATATAATAGAAAGAATACTGTGACTCAATGAAAGAACTTTCAATGGAAAATTCTTTTTGGAGAATCAGTCAGGTTTTAAATTTGATACATGAATGTTATGGTATAATCTGATTTTATTCACTGAAAGCTTAAATATTCCAGGACAAAGCTGTGCACCTTCAAACCCACCTCTGACACCCACTTTTTGGCCTTGATGAACACATATACATGTAACAAGCTGTAACTCGAACTCTCTAATGAGCCTGAGCCACACTGACCTGAGAAAGCATCATAGAAGTCGTCATCCTCCGTCAGGGCACTGATGGTTGTCCACTTCCTGTTCCTGGGTAAACACGCCTTCAGCTCTTGGTTCTCAGAGGAGAGTGACTGCAGCACCTCAGTCAAAGCTCTATTCTTCTCCTCCTCCTGCTCCAACTTCTGGCTCCACACCTGGAGCAGGACATCAGGAATAAACATAATGCATATAATTAATAAAAGTATTGATAAATAGTACTGACTTGAAAATTATTAGTTTGTTGTATTAGAGAGTATTTATGTTGATGGTTTTGACACAGGCCATGGTTCAGACAGGCGTTACAGATCCAGTTTCTTGATAATCAAACACCCTGCTCTGGGACAGATCTGTGCAGCCTGATTGAGTATCACTGTGAAGCAACCTGAGCTAAGGACACAGAGGGACAGGCTGGATCATTGTTTCCTATGGGCATTTGTTACCAGTGTCTGACCAGAGCACAGGAAACCAGCGATAGCCATAGGCAGGTCTTCCTCTGTTAATGCATGTGACAGCTTATTTGATATATGATACTGATTTACATTTAGAGGAACAAAGTAATTTCCTGAAGTAATTTCACAATGCATACATGGTTTCATCCACTATGTAACAATTAAATGAAACTTAATGGGATTGTGCTTTATATTTCACAAATGCCCCTGGCTGTCTGCCCCACTGCAGCAATAGGTTTAAAGTGGTGTGTATGCGGTCGAAAGGTATTTGCATTTGTTAAAATAATTTTGTACCTGATCAGTGTGTTGGAAAACTGCTGATCTGGCCCTTCCTGCTGATATTGATTAGCTTAAGTTGACTGATAGTTTGAATTTGACAGAGTGTTTTAAAAAGAGCATTCCATTAATTGCAGGGATCTTTTACCCTATATTTAATGTTAGATCAAAAGTCATAATAAAGACACAGTATGTAGCTTTTAGACAAAAAACAGACTAAAACAAAAGCATGGTTTTGGAGAATGTGTGTAGAATCCAATGTATGGTTTTACCTTTCTTTTTCCATGGAATCAAGCAGGTAACATGCCACCTCCTCTAAGTTAAATACTATATCTTTAAATTACTTCTTTTAAATATAATTATTGCATCAAATTTACATCACTAATCTGAATCTGTGGACTCTATAATGTGTAATTGTTAGATAAGTGTTGCACATAGCCATCTGTGCCTGTGTATACATGGGATTCAGCTTCCTGTTATAAGCAACATTTTGAGGGTTTACTTTTTCCCATTCAGAAGACATATTGAGCTAATATTTTGTTTTAAATTGTTTTTCACTTTGGAAACAGCACAAGATTCCCATCATTCTGAAACTCATGGACAGATAGAGCTTGTGCCCAGTCATCTGGCATAGGAGCCTCAGCAGAAACAGAATACTTTGTTGTGTAACTAGTGTGTTGTGTAGCCAGCTTCACTGCTCTTGACGTGTCCTCCGCCAGGACTCAAACTCAAGCGCTATTTTAGGCTAAGACAGGCTGCTCTGGGGCTGCTCTGGTGCTGCTCCAGCCAAGTGGCCCACACCCAAACTCCCCAGCGTTCACTTTGTTCAATTCATAGGTTTTAACTTCCTGTTATAGGCAACATTTTTTCCATTAAAAAGAAATAACATTTTGTAAAATGTTTATTGCCGTGGCAACGCTCTAAATTTTTCATTATTCTGAAAGCCATGGATAAGTTAGTCATCAGACACCCAAAACTGAATATACAATTGCTTATGATTTTGTTGTTTGCTACATGGCTAGATGTTGCATAAATAAAAACTACGGTTTGAATGTTCTCTCTATGTCTGTGTGGGTTTCCTCCAGCTATTATGGTTTCCCACACCACTACAAACATGAACAATATGTTCCCTTTTGGGTCCTGGACTGCCATGAAAATGAGATTTAAAAGCACAGTAAGACTATCCTGGTATGTAACATGTACGTTTAAGCGTAACATTATGCGCAAACCTTTTATCCTACTGACTGCAATGCGCATTTACACGGAAAGTAATATCAGATAACTAGAATAATCAGATAACCCAATAATGAGATATGGTTTTTGGTGTGTTTACATGCACAACATCTGCTGAAAAACACCTGATGACAAGTGTCAGTTGATCAAACTACAATGAATTTTTTAATAACAATTTCAATCATTAATATTTTTCCTTCCTTTTTTGTCTTTGCCTCATTAGTTTTCCCCCTTTTTTGCATAATTTTTCATGCCAAAATATGCACAGGTGTGAACAGTCAAAAATAACCCAGATTACTCACATTAGATAACTAGGGTTAAAAATCTGATCAATAAGGATCAGATTTTTGGATGTGCATGTAAACAAAGCCACTGTTAAAACCACTGCGCCTCCCAGAACACTCCACTACATCTTGATTGTCAGACTGGCTTTCATCCTCCAACTCTATTTTCTCTGCCCCTAACAGGACAAAATGTTCACTTACTGCCTAATAAATGCCTGTAAATCGCAGCCATTATCAGGCAGCGCCGTGTTCATCAAGCTACTATTTACAATGTTATGCTTGATGAGGAACTAAACTCTTACAAATTGGTCAGCTGAATGGTGATGGTCAGAAAAACATTAGTAGCCTCTGATAGCGTCCACAGTGCACAAACACAAAGCACTATCATTCCCCGGTTGTCAGCAGCAGAGGAGACAGATCTGCTTATCTGCTGTCACCGCTAAGTGGCTGAGATGTAAGCCTCGATTTATTTTCCCGACAGGTGTTCAATGTGCTGTCCAAAAACATGCCACAAGCCCAGGCAGATGGATGAATGAACAACCAACGCGTTTTTTTTCCAAGGCAATATGTTAAAAAATGTCTATTTCTGAAACTAATAATAATGCTCATGCTATACGCTACACATTGTGTGTGTGGTTAGCAGCTGTGCAAGTGGGTCACCCTACAACTGTTCTGCTCCCGGGCGGCATACGGTAATTGGCAAGAAAGCCTTTGAGCTTCAAATACTCCTTTTTTGTACACATCTGCTTGGACATGAAAGGATAAGAACACTGGTGTATCACAATTTTATGATCCTAACAGACAAACATATGGTATATTTAAGAGATTGTTACTATAGGATTACATTTCATAAAGCTTATTAGAGTCAAACTCAGCATTGTAGAAAATCTAATCCTGTTAGTGAATGCAGAGGCAGCGGTTTAGGATTGGGCTGGTACGTCTGACAGCATGTTAAGACACTTCACCCTTTCCTTCTGTCAGTACAGATGAAGGATTCTCACATTTTTCTGTGGCAATTTTCTCCCAAACACCACCATGACTTGTGAAACTAGCTTGGTGCAAAGATCTGCCCATTCCCAGATGACTTGGTAGGTCATAACATGCACTGTAAACATGGTCCAATTGGTTAATGAGCTGGAAGTTCTTAGTGTCTATATATTCAGAACTGTTTGAGAATATACAGAATATTCTGCTGTATTCGAATGGATGTATTCAAACTGACAATATCCTCATACTGAATCACTCTCAATGTTATTATATATCTTGTTATCAATAAAAGAAATAAACATGGCTTTTAAAGGTTCTACATTACACAGGATGGATTCTTGTTAGGTTTAATCCATGTTATAATGTTATTACCTGTTTTGTTTCAATCACACATGTTTAATTTTGCCTCATCAGTCTGTCTAAATCGCCAAAGCTCAAAATGCTCTGTTCCACCTTGTGATGTCCTGTAGTGGTAGTTTTCAGCTACCTTGTAATTTTGGGGCTGAAATCATCCAAATGATTCTACTGAAGGTGTATGGAGTTTAAAAACACAGTGGAGCACTTCCTGTATTACCACATGACATCACAAGGTGGAACAAAGTGTTTCTGTTTTGAGAACTCAGCCTAAATATGCAGGATTTGTGTGTTGAACTTGTGTAAATGAAACAAAATATAACTCCAGGTATGTTTGTGTTGAGGAAACAACATTATAACATAGATCAGAGAATAGTGTAATATGAGAACTTAGCATAGATGACCTACAAAAGGCTACTCTAGAAACAATTAAAAAGGTCAAATTTAGAACAAACTCATAAATCATTTTAGTGACACATGATGTAGACCAAGCCAATAATTGCAATCTGTAATCAATTGGGTTCATTCTAAATATTTAACTACTTGTACAGCCCTACTCCTTCACATATCACCAACAACATATTACAAAATGCACATTAACAAGTAAACAAGTAAAAACTATAGTAGCTCTCAACTAGGGCTGGGGGGCTTTTTCCTCATATTGATGAGTCACAAATTTTGATTTGATTCCATTTTGTCTTACTAAAAACACTAAAAATGGCTGTCATAAAAACAAAAATAAAGTACACATTTAATAATTACGATTTAAAACAAAACCAAAAAAGTGTTCTTCCTTCAAAGCATGAACGCCAAACTATGATTTACTGATAGAAGATTTGCTGCTCTCCAGTAAAAAGATCCAAGCATATCATTCACAATTACAGATGACAGAATCTCAATCTTGATTAAAATTTGATTAAATGCACAGCCCTACTCTAGCCCCAGTTCATATCTTACTGAAAAATGTTCACACTTAGATTAACAGGACAGACACAGAATGCACAACTACTAATACTTCCACCTCAACATCAGCATTCAAATTCACACTGTACTATCCTCCACAGTTTACAGCCCACCCAAGCCCAAAACAAGCCAAAGATTATGAAAGAGAATGGACTTGTGGTACCTGTCCTGGCGCGGATTACTTTGGAGTCACTGTCCTCTGTGTGTGGCGGTCTTGTCCCTGATGTTGTGGATGTGTGCCTGCTGTCTGCGAGCATGTGCCTTCACCCTGACAGAGCCCTCCCGAAGCAGCCTGTGAATATGCGTGCGCTTGAATTCCCTCGCTCAATGCACAGAGCCTTTCCCCGATTCTGTGTGTGTGTGTGTGTGTGTGTCTGGTAGCTGAATGCAGAGCTAAGCATAAAACCGGATCGTGGCTGGGTGTCCTTGCTACAGCCAGTGATAACATTACGGTCCCACTGCTTTCCCCAAGGGCATAGACAAAGCATGGGGAAGCTGGAAGGATGCATATGAACTTCTGGTTGTACATAATAGGAAGGGATATTATGAGAAGTATCCAAAAACTAAATTAATACATTTTTAACCAGATCCTTTTCATCAGACCCTATAACTCACTATATATTATCATCAGACACTTTTAAATTGCAGTAATCAGAAATCAAAATTATTTTAAATTTGAAACAATTATATTTGAAAAAAGTTGTCATCTAGCCTGCCTCATCAGAGGGTTTCACTTCGTGGAAACCGTCTGACGTCGCAGCATTAGGATTTGTTCGCTCAACGTATGTACTGTAATGCTAGAGAGAAATGAAATTGAGCGGAGGCACTAGGTGGTGCCAGCCTGGTTAGTTGTCATCTATCTCAGTAACACAATTTTTGGAATTCAAACCTCCTCTTGCTTGGACAGCAGTTCCAGACACCGGTGTAGAGAAGTGGAGGTTTCAGCTGAAAGCTCACTGGCCTCTTTGGCTTTCAGAGAAATGGATGGATCAATTGCTGCAAAAAGAGAAGGAGTTTGTTCATCTTCCCAGTAACTTTAGATACAATTAGGAAAAGGTTTAACTCAAGAGCCACGTCCCTTCACTGATCCCACAGGGCATCCAAACGTCACCTAGATACTAGCTGAGTGGTTAGCACTCTTGCCTCACAGTAAGAGGGTCCTGTGTCCTACTCCCTATTCTATGCCTGTCTGTTGGAAGTTGGCATGTTCTTCCTTATCTACATAAGTTTCCTTTAGGTACTTTCCCTACCTCCTAAACCATGCAGATTAGTTAGCAAATTTTTCAATGTACAATGTGGGCATAATGACAAACAAAGGAAAATGAACCCACAAACTCTTTGCTATGAGGTGGGAATTCTATTTAATTTGTAAGATGAAAGAGATGAATAATAATAATCATAAACTCTTGATACCACAGTTCTTGACTAGCCATACAAAGATACATAAATAGGCCATTTCATTCACATACCACCATCTTGCACATTTTTCACCAAAGACAAAAATATTGACACTTCCTTCTCCAGTTTCTGTTGGCAAGCAGTGGCAGTCTGAAAAACACAAGAAGCAATGAACAGTGGTATCCTTGTTAAAAGTCCACTGTCACAAATGTGATGCTCTACCTGAAGAGCTTGGGCAAAGCTTGCCACAGCTGTGTCGGTGGGTTCTTCTTCGACTGTCACATGAGCTTGATGCTGATGGCCAAAGGCTGCATGTGCGTCTATGGCTTCTAACCATTTCTACATTCATAAAAATCACAATACTTTATCAAGTCAATCCAAAAGATTCTGAAAAACATTGAAAGCACTGTGGGTAATCTCACTTTTCTTTTTGTGATTGCATGTATTGTTGGGGAGACTTTTAAATTTAGAATAGTGCCGTCAAAACACCTGAGCATGAAGAAGCAATGATCCCATGGTTTTACCTAGAGAGAAAGAAATAAGCAAGTAATTTAATTTAAAGAGGACATATTACATAAAAAAAAGACTTTTTAAGCATATTAGAATTACATTTCTTCATCATTAGTTTACACAGAGTTGTATTTAGACTTATGCATGCATGTATGAGAAGTTTCAAAATGAATTTTCCAAGCATAGTTCTGTATGGTCCTCCATTTAAGGCTCAGAAAATGTTCATTTTCACCTACCCCCTATCCCACACACTGTCCTGAAGTTATTTGCAGTTAATCCAAAAATCTATACATACATATTTGGTTCCAAGTGGACCCATGTCTGTAATTAAGCTGATTTAGAACAACATAGATGTTATATATATAATGATATAATGAACAAAATGTAAAATAATAGTAATAATGATCTATGCATGTTATAGTCTAACCCTAAATAACGGAAAAATGTATTTTCCTTACCATACAGTAGGCTTGTGATAGGGATGCACTGCCTTGTTTCCTCACACCTGCTGTAGCATCTGCCCTGGAAAAGACAGATGGAAATTTGAAGTGAGGCGATTCATACACCCATGTAAAGTACAGTACAGTGATCCCTCGCTATAACGCGGTTCATCTTTCGCAGCTTCGCGGATTTTTTAATGCTTTTTAATTTTTTTAATTTTTTATTTTTTTACAGTGCATTGTGTTCTGAATCCTGATTGGCCAAGGGACTGTAGTCTAGAAGTGATAAAAGTTGACTGGTCTTTCACTTAGACCAGAAATCGGCAACCTTTAACACTCAAAGAGCCGTTTGGAGCGTCTCCCACAGAAAAGAAAACATGGGTGCCATAAAGAAGGAGGAAAATAACATAAGGACGACGGGAGAAGACACCTGCACCACAGCCTTCAGTAGAAAAAGACGCTACAGGAGTCAGGAGGAAGAGGCTCAGTCAGAGGCACTGTGAAATACACGTGAGTCACAATGTCCAACCTCGTGCTCGTATGAATTATTATTTTACAACATTTTTTAAAAACTATCATAGTTATTTGTAAGAAAATGTTTATATTTTTAAATGCTTGAGCCTGAAAACAGGATTTGATCTTTGGTTTCATTCTATAGTACAGTATTGTATTGTATAATAATTGTAAAAAAAAAAATAAAGCTGATACTTCACAGATTTCGCCTATCGCGGGTTCTTTTTGGAACGTAACCCCCGCGATAAACGAGGGATCACTGTATATACAGATGTGCACATTTTGTTTTTGGTATAAATAATTAAGATAAAATAGTCCAATTAACTTACTGTGTGTGGTACCAGGATAAGGTACCCTCCCTAATTACCACCCAATGCAATCGCCATCCAATAAATCTGGAACTCTGGTAGGTAACACAAAGGACTTAAAGTAATAAAAATAAATGACAACACCTTTATTTTGTTAAATGAAGGGTTAGCATGCCAGGAAAATGCCTTCCTTGTGTTTATCCATGAATTTTGGATGACATTTTTGGTGTTGATGACATAGGTAGAAGCATTCCTCAGTGCTACTTCCTCTATTTTTGTCTTTTATTGCAAACTGTTTTTTTCACAAACTGCCCCAAAGCTTAATTAAAACTACATTTATCACAGCACTATCCCATCAAACCAAGTAATAATTAGAAAAAACATAAACACATCATATGCACTTTAAAGAGATATATTATTACTGGGTAGAAACAGATCATAGCGCAGTGTTTTTGCTGTTGTCTTCCCCTCATATCAGAACAAAAATTCCATCACCAAGCTTGTTTACAATGTGAAAGAACACACTCCAACATCTGGGTACCTTCCAAAGAGGGCCTTCAATCATTGGCACACCATTGTTCACTTCCTGCACAAAAGAAATAGCCATAACTCTTGCACATGGACATCTCTGTGTTCTGCTTCCAGCAACAATTCTTCATTACAAAGTACAAAAAACATACCTAGTAATCAAACTTAATAGAAAATAGTATGAGACAGCAAAAAGTGAAACGGCTAAATATTATAGGAGAGGGGAGAAGAGATACTAATTAAATTCTCCCCAAAAAAGTGTTCATTTTATTTAGTTTCAGTGCTGCAAGAACAGTCACCAAAATAATGAGTAAGGCTCTCCAGTGTCTTGCCACTGAAGTGCAAATTTAACAGCAGTCCCATGGGTTCTGTGGGGACATGTTTACACAAAAAAGAAGTGAGGACTCAGTTACCTTTTGGTGGCAGGCTGTTAATATCCGTCTTATTTCATCAGTGTGAGCCACATCCAAAGTGGTCTGCTCTGGAACAGACAGAACACAGGAGTTAAAACATACACATTAGCATGTATTACCTAAAATAATAAGCTGAGATAAGGTCAAATGAGGTAATAGCTTTATAATACCATTGCTGTTTCTGATGGCTGGTTCGGCTCCAGACTTAAGCAGTTTTATTATGCACTGCTTCTGCCCTCTGTAGGCGGCACAGTGTAACGGCGTGTTCCCCACTGAGTCTCTGCAGTGAATATTTGGAGGGTTCTTTCCAGTGAGCTTAAGAAATGCAGGAAAGAGTGAAATGGTTGTTAAAAAGAAAAATTGCAACATATCTGGGGAGTTTAAGTGACGGCTACAAAATAATCATTATGTTTGAAGTAGCAATGTTTAAGGTCTTACATTAAGATGTATTTTACTAATAATTGTTAATATTTAGAAAGTACAATTTTAAAATATATATTTGCTTGTTGGTTCTTGAGCTGATTATTCTAAGATCTCCTCACTTTGGGTTGCCAGATTTCACCACTAAAACTGCAAGAGCTCTCTAAACATGACAATATGAGTCTTCTGTGTTCATGGGGTTCAACTTCCAATTATATGTGGCACCATTTTTGAGGAAAGTTGGTCATTCTAAAGATGCATTATTTTGTTTTGAATTGTTAATTGCTACAGTAACAGTTAGGTCTGCCTATTTCCAAGTATGTCACAATACAATATGTCTCTAGATACAGAGACCACGATATGATACATCCGTAAAAAAAATCTTAAAAAGGCACTAAATTTATATTTTGATTATGCAGAATAAAAAAGTATGTTGGGATTTCATGTTCACAATGACCATAATGTAAAAACATACAAATAAGTCACTTTTATTAGCTTTAAGGCAGTATTATCAGGTAGTGAAGTGTTTAACGCTGAAATTTATAATGAATTACCATTGTGTAAAATTGTCACAATACTGCATCTCATATTGATACAGATATTGCCAGAAGTCTGTAATGATACATTGACGTACTGATATTTTGAGTACAGCCATAGTAACAGCCCTTACTTTTCATAATTCTGAAACAAATGGACTCGACAAGGGTTTTAAAGTTCAGTTGTGGTTGTACTGTACAGCTATTAAAAGTAAATAAATATGCAACTCACTATTTACCAATATTCCTCATCCCCACATCACTGCTGTGGATATTAATAATGCACCACTTTTAACAACTCTGAGTCTCCTTCACAAACCAGTTTGGACAAAGTGGCTAGGTCTCCTTCTCGAGCTGCTTCCAGAAGTTTTCTCTCCCGTCTTCTCGTCTCCCGTCTCTCCGTAGCTGCAAAAGTCCAAAAACATTTATTCAATCCACAATAACGAGGCACTATCGCAAACGTTTACAAATCTATACAACGTCATATCATACCCTCCAGCATTGTAACGATTTCATCATCCTCTGTGACATCTTTGGGGACTTGAGCTGTTCCATTGATAATGTCGACACATGCATCATAGCGAAGCAAGAGCAAGACAATCTCCTTTAAAGGGGAAGTGAAGCGAGAAACAGAGTGGAAGTGGACCCATAAAACTTAAGAAAAAGTGACATTTGTGTGACGGCAGTTTCTACAGACATTAGTTAGAAAGCAGGCAGTGTTACATCAGCACAGCAGAGAGTGTGTGAGTGATAGAATAATAGACAGAGATAGAAAGAGAAGGAGAGCACTTGCACTTTTCCATTCTTACTGTTCTTCCAGTGGAGGCAGCTTTGTGTAGTGCTGTGTCACCCACATCGTCTTGCAAATTCACATCAGCCCCTGCCTACAAATGCCCCACAGTTTTAATATCGCTCAGTCATCAGAGCTTGCAATAACATGGTGTGATTATATTATCATTGATTATGATTAGCATACTCCAATCAAAACATTGCTCATTTCAAATTCAATAAACTCCTTATTACTTTCCACCAGTTGATTTTGTCGACTAAAAGAAGATTTGTCATAGTTTTGTTAATTCAATATTTTTGTTGGCTAAAACTAAAATAAAAAACTAGATAAAAAGTAGCACCAAAACCAAGACAGAAATTGCATTCCTATTGGTCAACAAAACTAATGGCTAAAAGAAATTTGATAGTTTTGTTGAAAAAGAAGTGACTTCTAACAAAAAATAAATGAATGAAAGGAGCAAGTGTAAAGTTGAAATAGTAATGCTAGTAAGCCTCAAACCAGACCAACATCTAAGGAACACATTTTTACCTGCCCCATGAAGCACAGAAATAGTTTATTAAAGTGTGTAACTTTTCTGGTGGAGGGTCCTCCACCTGCTTGTCTCCATTAAAATATGATTTCAAATTATGGAAAAAACAATAATCACAAGTTAATGAACACATCTATGGCCTGTACACGATACGAATTCATGTTTTTCAAGGTATTTCTGAGCTGTAAAACACTTGTAATTGATTAAATGTAAGGCATATATGTTAATGCCCTACTGTGGAACATTTCATATTGTACAATTATGGGTGTATTATTTATGCTCAAAAGTACAGTGAAAAACATACATTCTTACTGTGAGTGAGGTTGCCTCTCCACAGATATAACCTGTACGCTTAGTAATGTCATCTGCTTGTCTCCATGGATATACCGTAGGCAAGTTTAATGCCATTCTTTGGGACTTTCAAGGCAAAACAATAACATCTCCATGGAAACAATCAGGTGGCAGACCCTCTACCAGAAAAGTTACATAATGCACCTGTCATTTATTTATTTATTTTTCTCAAAATGAACAAAGCTTCCTATAACTTATCATTTTAAACTTGGGAAGCAGCCAGTGTAGATTTAGAATAAACAAGGCACCTTTACTAATTCCTCCACTGCACATTTATGTCCATGAAAACAGGTTAGATGTAGAGGGCTCCATCCAGAGTACGGTTTCCATTTAACTGAAAAATCAAACAAACAAACAAACAAAAAACAGGTTACATCATATCAGCAGTGCGTGCATGCTAATAATGAGGATATCTTTCACTTACAACGACAATTGATGTTCAGAGAGATATTTTGGCTAATCCTCGACTGAAGGAGGCTCTGGATCTGGGTCAAATTGCCCTCTTTAGCGTACAGAAGAAGACGGTCCTCTACTGTGTCCTCCTCCATAACCACTTCATTTAATACTCTTCACCGCATGCCCGTATTTGTTTATTAGGAAAAACAAACTTATATCGCTAGCTAGCCTCCATTAACTAACATTGCAGTTTAGTGTTTTTAGATTTTTAAAAACAAATTAATTGAATCAGGTGGAGGTTAAAATGAATTTAGACTTACATTTCTCTCTTTAAAATGTTGTCGCGCAAACTGAAGATAGTTTAAAGCTAGTTTGTTGAGTTCAGAGAGAAGAGATCTAAACATGTGAAAGTGGAGCGCTGCGTCACGTGACCGCGCAGCTGTTCTACCGGTGAGACGAGCCAGTGCGCAGATCATGTGCCGCACTTTGGCATTTTTTCGGAATTAAATTCAAGAATAAGGCTTTTCAGTAGGCTTCCAAGGGTTATGGTCCTCTGGTTTCAAATTAGGCATAGACTAGAAACATTCATTTGACAACTGTGGTTTACAGCGAAAGAAATGTAGGCACGCTTTTAATCATTTACAAGGGCCATTACGTTATTTTCCATCGATCCATCTATATTATAATGATGTTTCCTCATCAAAAACAGGCCACCTGGAGTTGTGGTTTGGTCGATCACACATAAAGTATTACTCAAACGTGTTTCATGAGGTAACAGTATTGTAACATGGCTTAAAGTTCACAGGAGTCAATTTTACACAATATAGGAACCTTTAAGATGCAATATGTAACGTTTTAAACCACCAATGGAGATGTTATTGCCTTACCTTCTAGCTTATGTATCGCAATTTCTCCACAGAGAAAAGTGATGCCACCTGTCCAGGTTACGTATCAGATCTCTGGAGAGGCGACCACGCTCACAGTAGCTAACAATGCATGTTCAAAGTCATTGTGTGATATTCCAGGAAAAGCAATTAATGCAGGGACAAGCATATTCATTATACATGTGATGCACTACAACATTTACAGTATGTTGAATAGATTTGAATAGTATTGGTTACTAATTCTTAAAGTAGGCCTAGAACACTGGAAAGCTTAGTGCCTATACTGCTGGGTTTCAGATGACATCACAATATTCTATAGGCCAATATTATTATAATACAGATGTGAGGCACCTAAAATGAATATTGTTCAAATGCAGATTTTTGTTGTAATACAGTATGGCCCTGAGTCTAGTCAATGATAGAAATGATCAGATTCCACATTTGGGAAATTTCAAAAGTACAATGTAATCAATAGAAAAAACTTGCCCCGCACCATCTGGAAGTTTGACATTACATTTTAGAATCTGAAAACCACCAATATTGCTGCAACTTTAAAAATCCAAGATCCAGTTTCAAGGTCTCAACATTGAAAAATTTGATTCAGTCAAAAAAAACTACTCCACACCCTTCACAAAAAACACAAAAAAATAGACTACAAATACAAAACATTTGTGCATTGTGCTAGACATTTTAATGTGATGTGTGCTTCTTGTTTTTTCATGCACTGTTCAGACCCAGAAAGCACTCTTTAGGTTTTCTGACAAATGTGTTTCCCATTCAAACCATGGTGACTCATTCATGTAGCCTACACATGTGCCACTTTGTACATTTCCCTTTTGGAGACTGCACTGTATGTTCCTGCTTCAATCTCACATCCATTTCCTGTTCCAAAGGTTCCCAAAAAGTCACCAATAAGGACAGAGGCATAACTCATGCTTGGACCCCACTTTGGCATGTGCTGATGATGACACACTCCCCCACCTCCTCCATCTCCTCCACCTCCTCCATCTCCTCCACCTCCGCACACTGCCCGCCCGGGCAGACTGTGGAGAGGGAGACCTTTATCTTCCCTAAATGTCTTCCCTGACAGGACCTTTCCACATTTAGACATAAACTAAAGCTGCTATATTTATGCCAACCTTCAAGATCAAAGTTTGAGAGTTGACAGCAATAATTCAGGCAGTGCATAAGGCTAGTTAGGTTTTTACAGTTTTCTAATTATCGCTTTGTTTGATGTGGTAATGTGTGTGGGAAATATTGATCAAAAAATCTTAGTAAAAAAATATACAAAATAGCATTTTTAAACAGAATATTGCCATCTCTGATGTAAACATTGAAAATTCCATTCAAAATCTAGGGACAATTAACACACAAGATTTTTTTTTTCCTGGCAGATTAGGCAGGAATTTGATATAATAAAATAGAGGTATAGATGGATACCTCTATTTTATTATATCAAAATTTAGCCTAATCTGCCAGGAAAAAAATCTTAATGTTTTCATTAGTTTAATCATAGCTATTGTGCAATACAGACCGTTATTGGAGCTTGTCTACAGTATGGTAACAGTTTTGGAATTGCCTCTTCAGGTTTCATATTATGTCAGACCAGGAAAAAAAAAACTATAGAAAACCTTTAAGTTAAATCTTAAATATGTTAACTGTGTTTTAGTGTAATGTGTGCAGTCTAACCTGTCACATGCACTTAAATGAAGGTTTAAAGTGACAGAAAAATGCTTTCCTTGTGAGTAAATTGAATTTTCAACATTGACATGGATATAGGTATTTTGTTTTAGCACTCACTGCTACTTCCTGTGATAAACATTTGGTGGAATACCAACAATACAAAAAGTAACAATTAGAAAACACATGAAAACCTGTCATATGGACATTAACAATAACTTGTATTGTATCTATAAGATTTAATTGGTAATTTAAAGCTCTTTGCTTGTTTTGCAGCAGGTGAAGCAGCTGAAATGTGAACAAGCACTTCCAATTTCAAGTCTACAAAAAGGTGTCTTTGTTCTGCAGGCTGAAGTGGCATTCCTGTGGAGTGAAAGAGTTCTCTGGGCTTTGTGCATGATTGGGGCAAGGATGGAGGCAGGGATTGGCACATTTAAGGTACCAATCAGTTGTGAAGAATCACCTCAAGTGGTTCAAATGAGTTGTCTCCCCTGTGGCAGAATAGTTCTAAAAGTGAAGGTGACCTGGTCAGGCAAGTCAAGTGGAGCTCAGAGTAGAGTCGCTGCTCCTCTACATGACCAAACCAAGTAAATGACTAAAGAATGGCTTTAACTAAGCTGCCACTTGTCAGCAATCATTTCAGTGTTAGCAAAAATGAATAATGATTGAAAACATTTTAGTTTTTATTTATAGCCTATTTTTGTATGTTTTGTTATACAAGATAGGCTGAAAAAGTACTGTATTATAAGAGTATTAAAGAACCATGAACATAAAGGTCAATTTTTAGCAGAGGTAGTTTGAGTGTAATCTGTTCTCAAGAGAAGGCTATGTTACTCTAAAGGCACACCGTGTACCTTTTCTTGCTGGAGGATCTGTCAGCTGCTTGTCTCCATAGGTATATACATTAATTGTATATATCTATGGAAAGTTGCCATCCACAAAGTTGTCTTTCTTTACTTTATGCAAATTTGACTGGTAAAATGGCCGTTATTGACGTCTTTATTTTTCATACAAGATATATTGTCAACTTTAACTGTTAGATAATAAAAAAGCATATACCATACACTTGTCTAGCTCTCTCTAATTAGTATGGCAATTATTGTAAGCTGTCACAGTACTTAAGCAATAGGGTGGACTATGTGCTCCAGCATAATCCCTCACAAATGACAAGATAGTGGAAGCGACAAGGGGCCAGGGCTTCAAAAGGAGCCTGCAGATAGAATCCTCAGCAGGGATATTTCTGGGACTGGAAGTTGGGAGAAGATACTGAAAAGAATGGACCATTTTTCATTTATGCTGGGTAAAATTGGAAGCTTTGACTTACAACATTAGCAACTGACTCAGTGATTTAAATATAATAGCCTATCTTGGAGCAGTGGGTCAGTATTTGTAATTTTATCATTGCTTATCATATCTCTTTTAAAAAGTACTCTATGTAACATTTTTGGTGGAAGGTGGAGCCGCTTGCTTTGTATATAAGGAGATGATTTTCCTTTGCCTGGAATATTATGCAGTATGAAAATTGTACTTCTTTCTTCATAGAGACAGACCAACAGGTGATGCCACTAAGCCAACAATAAAAAACATGTAATTTAACGAATGCAAGGAAGGTAAGTTTAATGCCATACTATGGAATACTCCAGGCAAAGCAAAAATATCTCCACGGAAGCCAAGTCTTGCAACACAGAAGATACTCCCCCTTTAATGACTTGTCAAAATAGAACCACCAGTCTAATGTGTGACTTGAATTTGTGGATTATTGGAATTCATATAACTTCACTAGTGTTTCTCCCACTATATCTAACTTTCTCTAACACCCTTGCCTTATTTGGATGATCTTTGGCTGAAAGCGAAAAATGGCACAGTGGTCAATCCCAAAAGCTAATTTCAAAGCCAACTGAGCAGGCGTTTGCATATTTAAACCGGGGGTCATTGGAATGCAAGTGAAAGTCTCCCATCATATGAATACAAATATCACAATCATTTCCTCATCCTATTCACCCTTTTTCTTTTGCCAAGGACATACCATTTGTAAAGTTGCACTAAGTAACTTTTCTAGAGGTGTCCTTTACCTGCAATGTTCCACAGTATGGACTTATTCACCTTCATCAATCGCAGGTATTTGGTTGTTTTTTCTTTTCCTTTTTATGTGTACTTTTATCAGCATAGAGATAGTAACATGGATGACAGTTCCCTCCAGGGCGCGGTACACATTTACAGATCACCCAGCTCACAGCTGTAAAAAATTTAACAAGTTAAAATAGTGTCGCCCACACAGCACACCCTCAGCATTTTAATAAGCCAGAGCATAAGGTAAATGCCAACAGACTTTTTCTCATAAAGCCCTGTGCCAATGCACTTAGCAGCTAGCGCCAAATCTGCACCTCAAATGAATAGTCATGTCCATAGTGCATGGGATTGTCTTCACTGCACAATATTACTTTACTTGCGAGTTGCTATAGACAAGATAATAGTAGAAACGGATCAAATTGGCATTAAGTTAAAGAGGTGTCACAATACACTATTTGGTTAAAATTATGAAAAGAAACATTACCCCCAGAGATGAGGCATGAACCTCGTACTCCAACGCACTAAAAGGAAATGTCTGTGGACAATGCACATATGTCCACAGACAAAAAAAACAAAAATGGAATTGGAGCAGGAACATACAGTGCCGTGTCCAAAAGGGAAATGTACAAAGTGGCACACGTGTAGGCTAAATGAATGAGTCACCATGGTTTGAATGGAAAACACAACATTTGTCAGAAAACCTGCTATGTGTACACAATATAATTGTATATATCTTTGTGTTATGGAAGCATGCGCTTTACATTTAAACAACACACAAAATCACAACAGTTAATAGCGCACCCAAAAGACAAAACAGACCAAAGTTTATCATGCAAACCTTCAAAACGTGAAAAAAAGAACACAAAACTGAATGTGAAAAAGAAACAGCCAAAACATGCACCTCGGCTATGACAAGCTACCAAGAATGGTCCACAATATCAGACCAGTGCAAGAGGGAAAACCATCTCAGAATGGCAGAATGCTGAGATCATAGGCACGGAGAGAAACGTAGCAGCAACATCATATGACACACAGTGAAGCCAAAACATGTGAATGTCTAATAAAAACAGGTCTGTGCACAGTGCATTATACTGTACTTGATGAGATGGTTACAAGTATGTAGGAAAGAAATGTGACTAGATTAAATAATAGTTATAATAGACCTAGACTCATAACTAGGGCTTGGTGAAGCATTCCCAGTGCCACAAGGGTCTGGAACCAGACACTTCATGAGTCCATCCAGGATCACCCAGAATAAACACACACCATGATGAAAAACATTTGCTCACCACGCACCAATGACAACTATTCTCAGACTGTGCTGCCAAATCAGATTCACCCCATTCGAAATAAAGGCTTTGGTTCAGTGGAGCATTTTGTTTTGTGTCAGTAAAAGACAGATTGGTTCAATAACCTCAAAACAAACAAGTGATAGTTGGAAACCTACAGGGTATTTTGCTGTCCAGTGAACAATGTTAATTATTAACAATATTTCAATATAAAAAGGTTCTAAAGCAAAGTGGGTAGCCGCATTTAAAATTCACAGTGCATCACTCCCCTCTCATCTCCTAGCACCTCTGCCCCAACCTTAACCAATTTGATCATAATCCTGGTATTTGAACAAAATTTGTCTAGTCCTAGTAACAGCTCTTGAGATCAAAAGTCAGAAGATCAGAAGTCCTTTGTTTGCCTTTAATTAGAAAGCATTTTATCGTCTGATATTCAGGAAGTGCACATTAACATGTTAGTTGTTGTAAGCATTACCGTCACCGCAAAACGCTGTTCCAGTCTTTGAGCATTATGAAAAGTGAAAATAAACTCATCATGGTGAATAATTAGGATGCTCTGAATGCATAAATTAAGTGAGCGTAGCTGGAGCTCTCTTACAGTTATATGGGATGTGCTCCTGAACACAAACACTTGATAACAGAGAGTGAGCAGGCCCCAGTGTAATCACCCGCACTAGTGGTTTTGCATGTGCACCTTCTGTGGCTCGGCTTCGGCCACAAGAGCTCTCCAAAATTCAGATTAGGTCGGCTCTTGTATTTCCGGGTGTGAACAGCTGCAGAAGGTATTACAAAAACAAATGCATAAAATTTTGTTAAATTCTGGTGAAATTTAAGGCGTGCATGCTTGAAATTGAGTATTGTAATCATTTATCATTTTAGCAATCTCAAAATCCAAAGGTATGTTATTTAAACTTGCAAGTGGAGTAAGTCAAATTTCTCAGGCCAACACATCCTCCACCAGAAAAATGACATAATGGACCTTTAAATGTTTCTTGAGGAGTCTTTGCACCACCTCCTGGCCAACAGGGAAATATTCCCCCATGCCCATAAAATATTTTTTTGCATAAAATTTAATTCCCAATTTGGTACACATCCAATAATGTTGACATTTCTTGTCTATGCTAGGGGGCGCTATAGTGTAACTTTTCATATACTTTATAGCAGGGGTCACTAACTGGGTGAGTCCAGATCCAGATTCCATCCCATGTCGATACGCACAGGTCCCTCCATGCACGCTGTGTGGACACTTGTTTTTGACCTCTGAAGTTGCCCCCCCATCAACGCAAACGTACACAAAAACTATGTCAATCGTTTGTGCTGCAAAAAGTTTTGTTTGTGCTGCTTTAGTTTTGGAGAAATGAACAATTCTTTAATAGGTCAAACTTGGGGCAGCCAGCTCCCAGGAAGCTTCAAAATGCACTAAAACAGTCCAAAAATGGTGTCACTCGTTTGTGCTGTTTTGTGCTGCAAAAAGTTTCGTTTGTGCAATTCTGGTTCTTAAGATATTTGCATTTTTATTTTTGGCCCATGACGTCATCCAGCCCCTCAAAATGTTAAATAGAGCTCAAAACAGGAAGAAAATTATAGAAAACGTTTGCGCTGTGACATTTTTCATTTGTGTGAGTATATTTCTAAAATTATTAATTATTATTTCTGCGGTAATTATCTCAGGCTGCGGAAAAGTATGTAACAGTCTTTAGTAATTTGCTTTTGATTCATATTTTATATAATACAGACTTTTCCACAGCGTGAGATCGTTTATCGCCACTAGTTTTGCGGAGTTTGCCGCCGTCAAATGAGCGGAAATGACGTCCTATAATTACTGCAGAAATAATAATTAATAATATTAGAAATAGAAATATACTCGCACAAATGAAAACTGTCAGTACAAAACAGCACAAACGAAATACAAACATTTTATATAATTTTCTTCCTGTTTTGAGCTCTATTTAACATTTTGAGGGGCTAAATGACGTCATCGGCCAAACTAAAACTCCAACTATCTTAAGAATGAGAATTGCACAAAACTTTTTGCAGCACAAAACAGCACAAACAAAGCACAAACGATGACACCATTTTGGACTGTTTTAGAGGATTTTGAAGCTTCCTGGGGGGCTGGCTGACCCCAATTTGACATATAAAAGAATCGTTCATTTCTCCAAAACGAAAGCAGCACAAACGAAACTTTTTGCAGCACAAAACAGCACAAACTATTGACAGTTTTTTGTGTAGGTTTGTGTTTGAGGGGGGGCCAACTTCACACAGGTCTTATACCGGTCCGAAAGACAGTTCTCTTGGTCTCCTTCTCAGATGCAGCAAGAAAACAGCTCTATAGGGATTTACAGTAGGTACCGGAAGTAGTGCATTTTCCATTCAGGAATAGGGCTTCCTCGTGCACAGGTAGCAAAAATGCATCATGTTCCCACCATCAAGTCTATTTTTCAATAAAACATTCATAAAACTGAATTAAATACCCTTTAAAATGCTAGCAATCTTAACCACATTGGTACAAATAAAATACTTCTCGATCTAACAAAGTTTTTGTTAAGTCTCTCATTTACCTGATCAAGACGCTTAATTTTAGCCTATTAGCACTCGCATCCTGGCACAGTTTAAAGGGCAGAATATTGCGTGGCGCTCTTCAAGGAAACGGCTAACTGGGTTAAAACTATTTCCATTCAGCAGGGGGGTCCCCAGCTATCGATAAGTACCCCCCGAGTGGACGAGTTCGCTCAGAAAGAGAAGGATGGAAGTAAAACCGTGGAGAAGGAAAAGAGTGTACACTCAAAGATGTGTGTGGCACTGACAGATCCAGACCTGGGTCTCGTGTGTACATCATTATCTCTCCATGTGAGCAGAAGTCATTCAGCTCAAGTCAGGAAATAGTGTCCAAAGAGTTACAGGGAAGTACAGAGATATTGGACAAACTGATAGATCAGAACAGACTTCGTCCATCCACACCTCCAAAAATGAACAAAATACTTGCGATGCCACCCACAAGAACAGACTTCATCATCTCACCTGACCAAATGTAGGTCAATGAGTACAATAATAATCAGCCCTCCAGATGAGCCAGAGGAGCAACAGAGCGTAACTTCAATGTTTCATATTCCAGTTGGTTCTTCTTCACAAAGAATTAAGTCTTTGAGATATGACCCTCCTGAAGGTGTAATTACAAAAAGAGAACTATGAGTAGCATTATCTACAATTCAAAAGAACCTGATGCAATAATAATAATAATAATAATAATAATAATACATTTTATTTGTAATGCACTTTACATTTCAGTGAAATCTCAAAGTGCTACAGTGAAAGCATAAAAAGATGATAAAAACCACTTACAAAGTACATTTAAAACATCCTAGCACAAGGTAAACAAGGCAAAATCCTAGTAGGCCTTTTTAAACAGAAATGTCTTAAGTCCTTTCTTAAAAGCCTCCAGACTCTGAGGCATCCTCAGGGACTCTGGGAGGGCATTCCACAGGCGTGGGGCTGCAGCCTGAAAAGCTCTATCTCCCATAGTGGAGAGTTTGGTCCTTGGCTGATGGAGACAGTAGGTGGAGGATGAGCGAAGGTGTCGTGAGGTGGTGTATGGCGTGAGAAGCTCTGAGAGGTAGGCTGGGGCAGTTCCGTGTATGCACTGATAGGTGAGGAGGCAGAGTTTGTAATGAATCCGATGTTGAATGGGCAGCCAGTGAAGTGAGCGGAGAACAGGGGTGATGTGGTCGTATTTACGCCTCCTCGTCAGGATCCTGGCAGCACAGTTCTGGATGTGCTGTAGCTTCTGTAGGCTCCTGCCAGAGATCCCAACGAGGAGGGCATTGCAATAGTCAAGTCGCGAGGAGACAAAGGCATGGATCAGTTTTTCAGAATCAGATTGGGAAAGGAAGGGACGGAGTTTAGAAATGTTTTTAAGATGGAAGAAAGACACTTTGGAAAGGTGGTGTATGTGACTGTCAAATGAAAGATGTGGGTCGAGTTTGACTCCAAGGTTTGTGACAGATGAAGAAAAGGGGATGTTGTGACCAGAGAGAAGAATACTTGAATTAGAGAATGACTGGGTTTGATGTGGAGTTCCAAATACCATAGCTTCAGTTTTATTGCTGTTTAGTTGGAGGTGGTTATCTGCCATCCATGCCTTTATCTCCTCGAGGCAAGTGTGGAGGACAGATGGTAGGGCTGAGGAGGAGGTGGGGTCCATTTTCATATAAAGCTGAGTGTCATCAGCATAACAGTGGAATGAAAGTCCATGTTTGCAGATGATCTGACCCAGCGGGAGCATGTAAATTGTAAAAAAGGGGCGGACCTAGGACCGACCCTTGTGGCACTCCGCAGGTGACAGTGTGGGGGAGTGATTTGGCCTGCCCTAAAGCCACATACTCTGTTCTACCCGCAAGATAGGATTGGAACCAGCGGAGTGTGGTGTCAGAGAGACCAACCACAGTCTGGAGTCAGTGGAGCAGAGTGTTATGATCAAAAGCAGCTGACAAGTCCAGAAGGATGAGGAGAGATGGAGAGATGGTGAGCCCTGATCCGCGGTCACGAGTAAGTCATTTATCACCCGGACCAGGGCTGTCTCTGTACTGTGGGCTGATCTGAAGCCCTACTGAAATTTTTCATACAGGCTATGAGTGAGAAGGTGGTTATTAAGTTGTGCTGCCACAACTTTTTCTAGGACCTTGGATAAAAAAGGTAAGTTGGAGATGGGCCGATAGTTTGCCAGGTTTTCAGGATCTAATGAGGGCTTTTTCAGATGGGGGTGGATGACAGCAGTCTTGAGGGCAGGGGGCACTTCACCAGTTTGCAATGATTTGTTTATGACTGCAGTAATAAGTGGTTTGATAACTGCAGTGCTAGATTTTATCAGTGGTGTTGGGAGAGGGTCCAGCGGGCATGAAGAGCTTCTCATGCCTTTTAAAATGTTCTCAACCTCATTGTGTGTGGTCATTGTAAACTCAGAGAAGATATTCTCTGGCTTCAAGGACATGATGCAAGTGGATTACAAATCACTATTGGAGCAGGGTAGGCCAATACCAAACCAGTGGCCTCATCATCACTGCCAGCTGAAATTTACAATATAAACGATTTACAATATAAACGATATCCAAGCATCTCTGGACAAATGCCGAAGGTTTAAATCTAGCGCAGCAATTTCAAGACTCAAGACAAGCTGAACAGCAAGAAATAATTGTAGAAACCATCCCAGATATTCCGCCACCAGTGCCACCAAAAATACCAGTCAGAAGGACTCCACTGACACAGACTCCACTGACTACCTGGTTGTAGCAGATGATCAGGTTCTTCCTTATTACAGGTCTTGGAGCTTTAATGTTTCTGACAGGAAACCCAAGTCCAAGGTGAGAGCGGCCAGCAGCCAGATGGACCTCACTGAAGCTTGTGGAGCACCTAAAGAGAGTGAGGTGGGGACAACAGAGCAAACAAAAGAGGACTGAATACAACAATGATAATAGTAAATGGTTCAATAGTGGTCTTGATTAGATTTTAGGGGGTTCCAACTTGTATCTTTCCACCACCTTCCAAGCAGCTCACCCAAGGGATTGCTGAGTTATACATATTGTGCTGAATAACAAATTAATTGAATGCCTTTGGCTGTTGTAAATATATAATTTGATATGTAGATTTGTGTACTAATAACTGGATAATGGTTTAAGTTTTAAATCTAACCATTTGTACCTGAGGCTATGGCGCCTATATTTACAGTTTCTTAGGTCCTCTAAAATTAGTACCGGTAGCTCTCTGGCATTTTCGTTTTGTAAAGGAACTCACCAGAGGAAAAAGCTTAGAGACGCTGTTTGAAGTTGAATATGTTTAAGTTCTGATCAGGGCTGTATGAAATGGCAAAAAATGAATCTCTATTAATAATAATTACTATTTTGTTTCTAGGCGGCACGGTGGCTGAGTGGCAACACTCAGGCCTCACAGCAAGAAGGTTGCGGGTTCGATCCCCGGGTCGCCCGGGCCTTTCTGTGTGGAGTTTGCATGTTCCTCCCCGTGTCTGGATGGGTTTCCTCCGGGTGCTCCGGTTTCCCCCATCAACCTAAAACATGACCGCACCCCTATGAACTAACATCAAGGACCATGTTGTCCACCCTCCTGTGGGCTCACCACCTGCAGAGGGGTTCATAGGGGGTCAGGTGCTATGAGGATTGGGCAGCACGCTGCCCCGCGACCCAGCCGGATTAAGCGGGAGAAGATGGATGGATGGATGGATTTTGTTTCTAACGTTACGGTTTCTTCATGAAAAGCAAATAAATGACTAAAAAGGTTGTAAGCAAAGTTCTCGAACAAAGACAAAAGCAGACTTTTTAAATGAATACTGCCAACTCCTGTGCCATTTAAAAGGGCCCATATTAGTCCATTTTCTGATCTGATGTTATAATCCCATTTCCTCATCAAAAACGTACCTGGAAGTTTAATTTTTGTGTCATATTTAAACTCTTGTGATGTCCTGTGGTAATACGGATTACTCCACTGTGTTTTTAAACACCATACACCTTCATAAGAATCATTTGGACATTTTCTGCCATGGAATTGCCCATCTCTACTAAACGATAAAGATGAAAGTAGCAGTTAACTGCTGGGCACAGCACCCTCTGTGGCTGGATTAAACCCACCGCCCGTGCTTTTGTAAGGTTAGTAAGTGCGTGCAGATACTCACCACAAACAGCAGCCTCTGGGACCTGTGAAGACTAGTTTAAAAGTTTAGGTAAAACAAGTGAGTTTTCAGAAGAGTCAGAATCATCAAAACAACATACAAAATGGCAGTAATGACCCAACATTAGTAAGACACTTAACCTTGTGTTAAATTACACTGTTCAAAGAGAAATGTCAATATATTTCAAACTGGTTTAAAGGTCAAAATGAACAGACCATTAACAATGCAAACCTGTGGAAGAGTTTAGAATAACCAGTATCTCAGTTCAGAGCAATCACACTCTAAACCAGTCTAAATCTGGCCCAGTTAGACCAGTTCAGACTAAACCAAACACAAAACACATTCAAAAACCCAAGATTATCAGTTCAGACCTGATTTTCATGCTAAATGACCAGAAACAAACATCAGTTAAACCTGTGGAAGTGTTAGTTTAGAATAATCAGTATATCAGTCCATTATAAGGGGACCAGAGCTATCACACTCAAACCAGTCCAAATCTGGCCCACATTTAGACCAGTTCAGACAAAATCAAATACAAAATGCATCACATTCAAGGTCAGGCTCTTGGCCTGGAACTGACTAAGCAAAGTAAACAAAAACAGTTAAACCTGTGGAAGTGTTAGTTTGGAATCAGGGTTTTTAGTCTCAGACTCACGTGACCATCACACGAGTGTTTAAATCTTGTTCACATTTAGATCAGACCAAGGAGACCACTCAGTATCCAAAACTGTGCCAATGTTTAGAATCTGGCACACACCAGTTTAGGCCCAAAACCGAAACTTTACAATAGCATAAGAATCCTCGGCATATTCAGACCTTGTTTTGAGATGATACAAGGTTCACAGAGAACCTCAAATACCTACCGAGTTCAAGTCTGCATGGACAGACCAATAAAACCTGTGAAACCAGCAGCAGGGAGAGATCATTCCTGTAAGATTATTTCAGTCAAACCAAACATTAAGCACTTAGGTTTGAACCATTATACTCATCCCATGTGAGGCCCAAAAGTCAAGGTGATAAATGGGTTAAATACAAAGAGTGAATTTCTCTCACAAGGGATTAATAAAGAAAACATTAGCTTGATTTAAAATGACCAGGTTTGAACATTTCTCTTTATGGTTCCATCTTGTGCCATCTTCTCAGCCTTTGAGATCTCATGATCAACATTCATTCAAACTTTTGTGCCAGGTTAGACTCCTTTCCTCCAGATTAGTCCCAAGACATGTTTTGTTTGTGAGTTGCAATGCAATGCATTTTTCAAAAATATAATTGTTTAGTTAGTGTTCAGCTTTTGCACTTTTATAGATAGCTCCTCAGTGATCCATTTTCTTTCAATTTGATGTATTTGGGGCTGAAAGGTGTATTCTTTGGGTGAATTAAGTTTGTGTATATTCTCTTTATTCATTCCATATTTTGGGGTATTTCCTCTGATTTAAAAAAAAGTTTGATTCTTTATTAGTTCAGCAGTTATTTCATCTCTTGAGGTTTTCTCCTGGGACCTTTTTTGGCTTTTGGACTTCAAATAGAGGTGAACGTTCATTTCTCAGTAGTCCACACTCTGTACTAGGCCAAATATCCCAGAGCTATCTGTAAAACGTTGGATTAGCATGTTAAGGTTAGACACCACCCCACCGCCACATGTAAATTATGTCACAGTAGTGTTTAGCTTAGCAGTACACAACGAGAGAGAACATAGTTTAGCTATGCTAGTCAGTAACATGACACTTGTTTTATTCTTAGTTGTATTCAAATAATAAACTAAAATCTGCTGTAGTTGCAAGACATTAAGTAAACTTAGCTTTACAATGGACAATAAATGCTTAAATCAACATGGCAATAATAAAACTGCTCCCTGTAAAAAAGGTTAGACCCCATCCTAAAACCAGAAATCTTAGAGGTTAGTCATTAACATAATGGAAGACATCATATTTTAGCTTTAGCTGTATTCAAATAAACTAGACATGAATTTAAGTAGATTTAGCTTTAGCTTATGTTATGGACAATAACTGCTTAAAATCAACATAGTGATAATAAAACTGCTCCCTGTAAAAAAGGTTAGACGCCATCCTAAAACCAGAAAATGGTTAGTTAATGGTTAGTAACATTAAGCTGTATTTAAATAAACTACAAATAAATGCAAGTAGATTTAGCTATAGCTTATGTTATGAACAATAAATGCTTAAAACTACATGGGAATAATAAAACTGCTCCCTGTAAAAAAAAAGGTTAGACTCCATCCAAAACCTGAAAACTAATGTGTTAGTAAATTACATGTCACAGTAGTGTTTAGCAGTACACTACTAGTTAGCATGGTTTACCACAGCAAGGTTAAAAATTCAGCAGCTATTCAATTAATTCAGTGGCTAATAGGGATGGGCATTTGATTTAATCTTCTTAATCGATCGTTGGGAAAATGAACAATCGATTTTCGATTAATCATTAACATTTTATATTAAAATTATCATCACAATTATTACCTGCATAAATAAACTCAACTTTACAACATAAACCATAACCACTATAGAGCCTCATCAGCCTGGGTGAGATTAGAATGTGTTTAATGCAGCTTTGCGCACATTTGTTTATGTTTTAGAGAGATGAAACTTAAAACCGCATGGCTCATTTATGACTCAGTGGAATATGAGTGTTCTTTCTGTGACAGAGGGATATGATGAGGCTGTCGCACTGGACATGCTGCGTATACATGCGAAACCGGGATACTCAAAAAAAAAAAAAAAAAACGGGATAGTGATGTGCAGGTAAACGCACTCTGAGGGATATAGTGATCTCCAAGGAGCCAGAGCCAAGACGTGGGACTGTGGGGCCGCAACTCCAGTGTTTGCGCTGTGAGACGCAGCCTCAACTCCTTACACTACGTTACGCACAGCAATTATCGATTAGTTGACTAATCCTGCCCATATCTAGTGGCTAACGCTGACACCGCACAGCAAGAAGGTTCTGGGTTCAATGTGTGGCGTTTGCATGTTCTCCCCATGTCTGGATGGGTTTCCTCCGGGCACTCCAGTTTCCCCAATCAACTCAAACCATGCAGCATCCCTATGAACCAGCATCAAGGACCATGACGTCCACCCTCGTGTGGGCTCACTACTCAGAGGGGTTCATGGGGGGGGGGGGTCAGGTGCGCAGAGGATGACTGGGTGGCGAACAGCTGCCCACGCGACCCTGCCGGATAAAGCAGAGGAAGATGGATAGATTTAGAGTTAAAAATTCAGTCAGTAACATTATATGACAGACCATAGACCATATATATGAGTGGACTAAGTGAGTGTGACATCACCCATAGCGTTTAGCGCCACTCAAATGAGCCTTACGATGCTAACATTTACAGAAGCAAATCTGGAGCCAGGCTCTGTGTTATGAATAGGATTTTTTGACAGACAAATAGCAAAAAAAAAAAAAATCAGGATCATGTAGAACGGGTTCATACGAACATTTTAAGACCAAAATGACGAGGCTCAGTGCAGCAGTTATGGAGAGAGGGGCGATAAGATCCCAGTGTACGTCAATGGGGAAAAGGGAGAGAAGGAGCCGGAAGAGCCTCCTGGATCACTTCCTATTTGGCACGCGGCGGCTAACAGGTTAGCTTAGTCCACTTATACATACGGTCTATGTGACAGAAATTATGTTTTGAGTTAGCTTAGCAGCATTCAGACTGGTATAGTTATCTTTGCAGACAGTAGTAACAGAAGTTAGCATGGTTTAGCAGTAATAGGCAAAGAGTATATTTTAGCTTAGCTCTTTCTTAAAGGCTAGTATATTTCAGCATAATGGGTTATTCACCTGAGGTCTTACTGATGGTCTGCACCCGGAGATGGGTCCTGGTCCTGGAGCACTGGCAATGGTTGAAGAACTGTCAAATGCAAAAAAATCCATCATAAGAAATTCGTCAAGTACGCCTACCCCACCGCTTACAGCATAATCGTCATATAAAAATCACAAAGGGTAGAGTTCAATTAGTCAACTAGACAAGAGCTGAAGAAACAGACTTACCTTTTCCTGAGTATAGGGGTCTATTTAATTTCAGTGTACTGAGTGTAACTATTTTTTCCTTCTGTCTATTCAAAGATGTCTCCTTGAGTGTGCACTACCTTTTATCAGAAAATTTCAGGACACGTTTCGACCCCTGTTTTCCCTTTTATATTCCATTTCTTTTGTGAATAGTTTTAGACACATCTAGACTATGAAATAAAACACAGCGTTTCCTTTCAATAAAAGCATTGCTACAAATGTCATGAAAGCCCAGCAAAGCATTATTCAAACCACATTGCATAAAAAACCCACGCACAGCGAGAAACCGCAGCAGCACAGACATTATTCACCAACACTGCGACAAAAACCCAATCATTGCAGTAATGTTCGAATTCACTAACAGGTAAAGTTGCATGACCAGCCATAAGTCTACGGTAAATTTCACCAAATGGATTACTGTACCGCAAAGAAATTCAATTCAGTTTATCCAGTTGACCCACTTGATTTCCTCCTTTGTTATGGATCCTACCTGTATGATTGAGGGATTTCACAAACATTCCATTTGACTGTAATAGACCTTATAAAGTAGTAAAGTTGTAAAAGTGTGTAAGGTCAGGCAACAGGTGAAACCATATTGGTAAATCTTATCTGGTGCTGGCTTCTTCTCCTGGTTCAGTGTGCTGACATGGTAATCTGGACGCCGCTGCACCTTCTCCGGTGTTCCGCTGCACCTTCTCCGGTGTTCCGCTGCACCTTCTCCTCAGTCCCGCTGCACCTTCTCCGGTGTTCCGCTGCACCTTCTCCGGTGTTCCGCTGCACCTTCTCCGGTGTTCCGCTGCACCTTCTCCGGTGTTCCACTGCAACTTCTCCGGTGTTCCGCTGCACCTTCTCCGGTGTTCCGCTGCACCTTCTCCTCAGTCCCGCTGCACCTTCTCCTCAGTCCCGCTGCACCTTCTCCTCAGTCCCGGTCAAATGCGTGCCTTTTCCAGAGTTCACTGTGTCCTGGAACTGTAACGATAAACTTGTCCATTTCGATGTGACTGAAAGCACTAACGAAGTGATGCTGTCACCTAGAAATCCGCATATCCACTGGCTCCCGGTGGCAGCTCTCCTGAGTGCACATATCCCTGTGAGTCCCGGGGTGCGCCAAATTATACGCACCTGTGTTCACTTGATCACCTGGCGCTAATCACCAGGCCAAGTGTCCTAAAGCTATTGGTGGGTTTCACTCACGTGACTCCGATGACACGAAATTCAGATAGGGGCAGGAAGTGTTTTGCACCCCTTCAAAACCATGGATGTATAATAAGAGCACAGTAATATTATAGATCCATGAGCACAATGGGTGACAGTGGGTAAGCAAAAAGTTTGAACAGGCCGGCACAAACCAGCTAGCCTATCGCAAAAAAATAAGTGTAAATATAAGTTATGACTTGTACTATGGAGAAGTTGGAATTTTCATGGAATGCAATTTAATAATAAAATATCTTATTATTATTATTATTATATTTAATATTGTATTATTAAAATGCAGCTTTCTGTTGTAATACAGTCAGTTCTTGGGTGTAATCACGAATAGAAATGCACAGGTTCCACATTTGTGCATTTACCTTTTAGTTATTTCAGGGAAAAGTACAATAGAATAGAACAGAATCTCAAGGGACAGAGATGGACAAGGCACACATTGTGGTGGAAAAAAACATTTTTTATTGCACTGCCAATGGGAAGTTTTAAAAAGTCATCATAACTAACCAAAAAAGAGCTCCGCCAGCGGGGCAAAATACGCCCGTACTTTGAATTATTGTATATAGAATTCTAGAATCGAATTCCACCAATCAGATCGCAGCAACAGAACTTAAAGACACTACAAAGCTTTAATGTGTCAAAGCTCAAAGAAGCAGAGAATGTGGGTTGTTCTCGCTTTCAGCAGCAGAACATTTGAGAAGAGAGTTCAGATCTTTCATGAAGACAAAGCTTCAAAGACTTCAAAGCTTTGAAGTGTCCACAGACGGACGGACGGACAGACGGACGGACGGAAAGACAGACAGACAGCGCCATACCATAATACGTCCCGTCTTACACAACGGGCGTATAAAAAGAGGGAGTAAAGGTGCTGAACATTCCAGACAAAGTATTAACATCGCCATGGAGAAAAGCAGGTGGCAGACCCTCCAGAAAAGTTACACAGCATAATTAGTACCACTAGTTATTGACTCCCACTAATATTTGTTTACAAACATGTAAAAACTACTGACAGATTTATTTTTAGTTCTACACTGAGAAGAGACAATAAATGAAGACCACATTTGCAAATATTATGCATTTTATGAACAAAAATTACCTTCACAGAAAGTATAATTTGACAAAAACACACTTAAATAAAGATGTGACAAACATTTACAATGTGACAGACAGCGTTTTTGAGTCCGAGCCTCAAACGAGGAATACAAAACTCCATGGAAGCCATTTTGAGTTTGGACAGAGGAGAGGTTCAGTGGGTCTGACATTGGACTCCTGATCGTGGGGCATCTTCGTCCTCCTCATAGACCTCTGGTGCTTCCGCTGCTGGGCTTGGACATCCACCTCCTCCATGTTGTCCCTCAGCATCACGTCTTCTCTAGGAGGTATAAGTCTCTCCAGCTGGTACATGAGGTGTTCAGGGAGCCAGTCTTTCTCTGGGAATTCAATCTGTAAACAGAAGTCACTGCTACTTAGAAGACAATAGGACATGTGATAGGTTTAAAGTGTTGTCTGTAAATGAGAAGCTGTAGACAAAATTACTACCAATAATGTACTAAGTGTTGTAGTTTGAGAAGGTTAATTGGGCATAAATAAAGTCCTATGTTTGAAAGTGACTCTTGTGAGCATTAAGTCATATTAGAATGTTGTTACCTCCTCAAAAACTGACCTGGAGTTGTGTTTTGTTGCATTCACATGTTTGAGTAACCCTTTATTATTAGTCTGTCTACATCTCCAAAGCTCAAAGTGCTCTGTTCCACCTTGTGATGTCATGAAGTGGTAGTTTTCAAATAAACAGCTCCTTTTACCTTTAGTTCAAAAGAGATGGGCAATTCCACACTGCAAAAAACAAAATCTAGTCAAGCTAAAATAATAATAATAATAATGCATCAGTTTTATATAGCGCTTTTCAGGACACTCGAAGACGCTTTACAGAGCATTATTCATTCACTCCAGACCTGGTGGTGGTAAACTACTATTGTAGCCACAGCTCGCCTGACTGACGGAAGCGAGGCTGCCAATCTGCGCCATCGGCCCCTCCGACCACCACCACCATTCACGCACACACCACTTTCATACTAGGCAATGTGGGTGAAGTGTCTTGCCTAAGGACACTACGACAGTTTTGTGACTGGCGCCCCACTGTGGCACCTGGAATTCCCAGTGGTCTCCCATCCAAGTACTAACCAGGCCTGGCCCTGCTGAGCTTCTGAGATCTGACGGGTATGGCCACGTCCAAAATGACTTGGATTAAGAACGTTTTACCATGATTTGAGTAAATTTCCCTTGACAAATAAAATTATCTGCCAGTGCAATAAGATTGAAATATAAAAATACATCTACACTTAAAATAAGAAAAACTACTTTTTGCACTTAAAATAAGAAATAAAATCAAATGTTGCTTGAATTTAGAAAAAAAACACTTATTCCACTGGCAGAAAATTTCACTTGTCAAGATGAATCTACTCCAATAAAGTAAAATGTTCTTAATTTACGTTATTTTAACTTACTTAGATATTGTTTTTTTTCCAGTGCAGGGTTGAAATCATACAAAAGATTCTAATGAATGTGTATGGAGTTTAAAAATACAGTGGAGCACTTCCTGTATTACCACATGACATCACAAGATGGAACAGTGTTATCAGTTTGAGAGAAGAACTCCAGCCCTTCATGCAGGTTTGTGATGAGGAAACATTATAACATAGATCAGAAAATAGCATAATATGGGCTTTTTAATTGTTAATCTATTTGAATACTGACAGATGGAACAAAAATAAACACTAAATTAAAGCCACAAGCGGCGTTGAATGGCCCTCGTTTGCCCCACACGCGACACCGAGCACCCTGTGCCCAGCACATTGCATCCCGCAAACAGCACGCCCAGCAAACGCCACTCCAACCAAATGCAGCGCCTAGCAAACACCATGCCCCACACTAACCCTAAAAACCATAAACCCAACCACAAGTCTAACCCCTAGCCGCAACCCTAACCCTAGACCTGACCTAAACATAACCCTAACCTTAAACCTATAACTCTAGTCGTAACTCTAACCACAGCCCCAACCCCAACTCTAACCCTAGCCATTACCCTAGCCATAACTCCTAACCCTACCATTTTTCAAATTTTTTGCACATGTTGATTAAAAAAAATAAATAAAAAATTGCACTGTCCACGCGGCGTACGGGAGACACAGCACACTGACCACACGTCTGTGTAGAAAACTGTTTTATACAGCACTTTTACACCTTCAAGGCCCTCTAAGCACTTTACATCAAGGAATCACTCACAAACACACCAGTGTACACATACACTGGGCGTGAGGGGGTTAAGTGTCTTGCCCAAAGACACAACAGTATTCATCTGTGAGAGATGGAATTGTACCATGAAACTGTGCATTGGTGGATCTGTTCACCCTACTAATGGAGTTTATGTCGAGAGTGGGATTTGAACTGCCAACCGTCAGATCAGTGAAAAAACACTCCACCAACTGAGCTACAGTCACCTAATTCAGTTCAGTTCAACACACTGAAAATATGAGAACATGATATGAACCAGCAAAGAACCCCACTCCCACTGAGTTATTGTTAAGCCAATTTCACAACACAAAAACCCAAGTGTGATTGAAGTTTTGTGTATGTGCACTTCCAACAACTGTATTAAAGTTCAAATGAAATCGTTCTAGCCCTATAGTGATCCATCCTGCATTGGAAACACTGCCTTGTTGTGACACAGTGTTATCTTGTTGGGGACAGCGGCACGAGTGAGGAAGCTTTTTGTGATTTGGTTGCAGCGGAGATGGCACGCCTTCCCCTGACAGATAGTGGTGGTTCCATTTGTGAGAAAATAACAGTCATTTAAGCAGCGCTCCTTCACTCACCTCTACTTTCCTCTAGTATTTCTCATTTCGTTTGGACCACAGCTGGGGGACCGTTCGGATGGTATCTGAATGCTAACAGGATTAAGGCTACTTCCTGGCACGCTGACAGGCCATTAGATTAAGAAGTAGAAAACAAACTTAATAAATAATACCTGTAATTGATTGTTGTGGTAGTTGTCTGGTCAGATACACAATTCTGTTTGGGTAGGTGTATCATGACCTACACTGCTTCTCTCTCACGGAAGAAAAGGAGAATGCAATGGACAATGAGAATTAGAATTTGGTGTTGCTTCTACTAGAATGGACCACCACACAGCACGTCAAATTTAAGTTAATGTCCATATAAACTACAGACTATTATAATATTTTACAGAGGATTCATAACAGATTGCAGACTAAAAATATTCACCAACTATTAAATGTTAAGTGGACATTATCCTTTGGTAGCCTCTGTATGTCCACTCATACTCATTACTCATTAGGAAACTTTAATTTTCAGAAAATAAGGTGAATTCCAGATACTTGTTAAAGGTGCACTATGTCACTTTTCTGGTGAGGAGTGTGCCATGTGTTTGTCCCCCCACCTGTCTTGCAGATGTTTTTATTTCTCTGAAATATCTCGAAAAACATGTATTCTTATGAGTGGGTTCGCCTCTTCACGGACCTGACCTTCAACTTGGTCTGGTGGCATCGCCTGCTTCTCCTTGTAGTAGCCTATAAACAGTTACCTTAAAATGGAATATTTCAGGCAAAACATTATCATCTCCATGGCGACAAACAGGTGGCACAAAAATACATAGTGCACCTTTAAATGACTAAACTGATTCAAGGTCAAAGAGAGGAGGGACAGTACACCTGAAGCTTATCATAAAACTGCCTCAAGAACTAATTATGATGATGAACAGAACTCGCGTGGCGCATCCTGTTGGCGCACTTTATTTGACTGATTTTAACAGAGCCTACTTTTCAACGACTTACCTAAACATCCCCAGTTAATTCGTGGTTGAAGTTGTATGCGTCCACCCACTCACGTCCGGGACACGCTGATGGAGAGGGGAAGGTGGAGCGCTCCCTCGTGGTTTTCGCCGGACACAGTGTGTTGAGCAGTCGGAGCATCCAGCGGAACATACATGGGGCTGCCGAGCGCACAGTCTCTCCTCCGCCCGGCACCTGTTGCTGCTGCTTCCGCGAGCGCCCCGTCTTTTCCGCGCGCTTTCTGATCTTCTGAGGGATTAAAACACAACATTTGTTTTAACCATGTCTGGAGAACAACATCCCAACTCTTCCAACAGCGGCTACTATTTTGACAATACGTCCACCAGGGTGCAAAGTAGCGCGTTTTTTTCTCGCCCTGTGTTCATCGTCCTCATGTTTGTGATGGTGACTTTGGTGGTGATCATAGTTTTGGGAAACGCGCTGGTGATTTTTGCCTTCAAAGTGGACAAGAGCTTGAGGCGCCAGTGTAATTACTACTTCCTTAATTTGGCGATTTCAGATTTCCTTGTGGGTAAGTTGCAGCTTTTATCAACAGACTTTGTGTGAATGAGTTTGTTGCGTCTCACAGTTACACATGTTACCTTGGGAACGAGTCTATAGCTAATATGCCTCGTTATTATAGCCAAATTACACATTCATCCAGCCACTTATACACATCACACACACCACTGAAGGCAAGGCGAGTGGAGTGTCCTGCTCAATGGCACAACGTAGTCTGGGCCATGTTGCCACCCCTGCTTTCTCGTGGATAACAGTAATATATTGGATGCAGTCTATATTATTTTGGACACTCAAATATGCTTTACGTTGTATTATTCATAAAGCCGTTGTCGCAGCAGTCCCGGGTTATAGACAGAAATGAGGCTGCCAGTTTCTGCACCATTTTTCTTTTCAGTTATTGATTTGCTCTTTGCCATCTGCCCCTCCAATCATCATCAACCACTCACCCATGCACACAGACATTATATATGCATAGTCAAGGTGAGTGAGGTGTCTTGCCCAAGGATACAACAAGAGGTCCAAGCTGGGATCAAACCACTGATCTTGCCCCATAAAAAATTTACTTTGACACTAATTAAAATAGGGATGAATTGATTAATCTCCTAATTGTGCCTAGTCGACTATAAAAATAATTGTACCGTAATTATATTTTGATTACTTTTAATTACAAAGGCATTATTAAAGATAAAATAAAGATTTTCACAAATAATAGATATAATATCTAGAAGCCTTCAGTCACCATATTTATTTTTTTATTTGGTTGTTGTTTTGGTGTTTTGAAAATCAAACTTTGCCATCAAAATAATAGTTGACTGCTTTATTTATTTATTTTATTTATAATAAGGACAGACTACTAGTACTACTAAAATAACAGTTTGTTGCAGCCCTGAATGAAAATACCTTTTTGATCAAATCCAAATACGACTTTCAGTGGCCTTTTTAAAACTGCATGGACATATTATCACATTCAACACTATAAAAGATTGAACATCTGTGCTCAATTACTTATATCCACACATTTGTACCTGGAGTGCACATTTGATTTTGTGTCTGCTACAGGAGCCTTCTGCATCCCAGTGTACATCCCCTACACCCTGACCGGACGCTGGACCCTGGGCCGTGGACTGTGTAAGCTCTGGCTGGTCATGGACTACCTGCTCTGCTCTGCCTCTGCCTTCAACATCGTCCTCATCAGTTATGACCGCTTCCTGTCAGTGACCAGGGCGGTAAGTGAGAGACACAGCACCCTATCAACAATGGACTTACCAATAGAAAAATACACGAGTCCTGAGAGATGATATATTGATAAACGATTTCATCGAGTGAGAGGGAAAGAGAGAGATGAGATGGCCTGGGGAGACTTTGTTTAGATCTTGTTTAGTCCTGCAGTAGACCTGGTTTAGATCTTATTTGGTCCTGCAGTAGACCTGGTGTAGTTCTGGTTTAGTCCTGCAGTAGACCTGGTTTTACTTTATCACTCATTTAGTCTGGGTTTAGTCCTAGTCTTTAGTAGTCCATGTTTAGTCAGTCTTGGTTTGGTGCTGGTTAAGAAGAAGCTGAGATGTGGTTTATTATAGATAAGGGTTTGGGGCTGTAACAATTAATTGGAATAATTGTGACTGATCAACTTTTAAAATAATCTTAATCATTATCCTGTTATCTGAACTATACAAAACACATGCCGTGTTTTAACAAAGACAGCATCATTTTTAAGTTAAAATGTCAGTGTATTGATTTTTCATAAAAATACACTTAAGTCCTTAATATTTCACCCTATCACCCTATTTCAACCTTTATTTGGTAAAATAAAATGTTAGTGTGTATTAGAAATCTCTGTTTGAGTAGTCAGCTATTTGCAATGATGGGAAGAATACTTTGAAATTGTATTTAGGGAGCATGAAAATCTCTAATCTTTCGGTGAAATTTGCCATTTTGAAGGTGACCTACGTGAATCGTGTAGATTTGATGAGAAGAGTTTTAGGAGGCGTTGGGGGACACTGAGCAGCACATCATAAGCATACACACTCCTAGCGCGCAGCTTGTCTGCAATAGCGTGTACCCTTGCGTACCAGCGTGTATCACAGGGCAGGTTAAACTTTTTAAAATATCCTACCTGTCTGTCCTCCTCACGTCAGCGTGCCGCTCGTCACCTTTTTACGCTCTAACTCCTCCCCACGTATAGCACACATTGGCTTGTGCTGATTAGAAGGGCAAGACCAATTGCGAAGCAAAAACAAATCAACAATTTATGCTACAGTGCTGGCACAGAGCGGGTCTACAGCACAGAGCAGGTCTACAGCACAGAGCAGGCCTACAGCACAGAGCAGGTCTACAGCACAGAGCAGGTCTACAGCACAGAGCAGGTCTACAGCATAGAGCAGGTCTACAGCACAGAGCAGGCCTACAGCATAGAGCAGGTCTACAGCACAGAGCAGGTCTACAGCACAGAGCAGGTCTACAGCACAGAGCAGGTCTACAGCATAGAGCAGGCCTACTGTGACTTGTGGACTGAAGTTTGCCTAAAAATGCCAAATAAATCTGTTACAAAGTGCGTTTGCCTTGCTAAATGTGCAGAGACTGCTAAATACCACTGTAAAACCAGAGATAATGTAACTTCGGTTAAGAATTTGAAAGCACAGGTTTAAAAATCCTACATACTTCATTCACTTTGAAGCAGTTTTCTGTACCAGTGCCAGGGGAAGTTATCTTAAATGAGGGGTGCTCAAACTGTGGGTGAGGGTCCAAAAAAGGGCACAGAGTATATATATATATATATATATATATATATATATATATATATATATATATATATATATATATATATATATATATGCTAAAATAACTGTAGATGGGCCGTTGTCTCGGAGGTCTTGGGCCTGTCTCGGTCTTGGGACCCTGGGGCCTTGATTAGTGCGGTCTTGACTACAACACTAGTGCATATACTTGTGAATCACCATTCATTTAGATGGTTTTATTAACCTGAAATAGATTCCCCAGTGCACCCAGTTTTCAAAAATCACACAAAAAAAAAACAACCAGGAGCAGGGGCCCTAGAGCCCTTCTGCTCCTCGTGCACCCTTCCCTCCTTTTTCACTTGATTTAGTTACAGAATACTGAATACCTGAATTGTTACATGGTTAGACCACTGTACTCTGAATACATGGGATACTTTTACATTGAGTTACATTATATTACAGTGTAAAAAAAAAAAGACATAATCACAAGCAGCTTTATTTTTGTTGTTATGCATTCATTTGCCATACTGTGTGTTCTCACTAATACTGTGCAGCTTTAAGCCAAAATTGCATAATGAAGTACTGCCATGTAATCAAAGTAACTGTATTCTGAATGCCACCAAATGAAAAAGTAACTGTACCCTAATACAGTTACTCAATATTAGTATTCTGAATATGTATTTTTGGTACATATATTCAGTTACTTCCCAACAATGACTATTTTAAAAAGTTCCTACTGACTAGTGGAGTATTAAAAACAATCATTAGCTGCAGTTCTGAGTTAGACTTACTTTAGTCTTGTTTTGGTCTGGTTTACTTCAGGTCCAGGTTTAGCCCCTGGTCCTGGTTTAATCCCTGTTTCAGTCCTGTTGCTTTATTTTTGGATTATGCAAATGTTATAGATGTGGTTTCTGTTTTGATGTTGGGTCGCTTCCACATGATTGGTAGGGATATAGCCACCTTATTCTCCCCAATGTGTCCATCTGCAAAGGTTACGACCGCTCAGGCTCTGTGCCATGCTAATTATAGTGCTAGGCTATGACATAAAAGCCTCGCGTAATGCACTTTCTGACTACTGGGAGAAGAAGTCATCTAAAAACATGCTGGCTTTTACAGAGAATGAAAATTCCAAAAGTTAGGCCATATTTTTGATTTATTTGAGATAGATAGGAAATGTAGTCCTGTCATGATACCACATTTTGAAGTATAATATACAGTATTACTGAAAATATAGAAGATAAATGATAATACTGAAACTAATTTATCCTGCTCACACAATAACGAAAAAGCAGGATTATCCCCCCCCCCCCAAAAAAAACCTTTATAAATGTAGCTGCAAAAAAAAAAAAAAAAAAAAGCAGAATGAAATGTTAGGATACATCTAGAATGAGTCATAGAGGTTTTATTCAAACCTCTTCAAATCTAATCACAGTACAGAAAAAGAACATCCCCAAATTAATTGTACCATCTGTCATATATTGGAAGGTAAGTCGATATATTAATTATCATGACAGGCCTGCCTACCATGGCCCTGTTGCCTTCCAAGTTCTGTGCATTTAGCCCATGCATTCTAATGGTAAACTGTTTTTGTACTAAACAGTGCTCAGAGGGTTACAAAATTAACAATGTTTCTGCACGTGGAATTATACTTATTGTACGTTTTTCATGGACCTGACAAACTGAACTGCTGTTTGATAAAAAGAAAGTCTGGGTTGTAGTTGCATAATGTTCAGCAATGTTTATGGCAGGTGGTCTTTGTAGCTTTGCATTAATTATAAAACAATATGTACTAGCATAAGTATGGAAGGAAAGAACTGTACCTCAGTCGTCCAGTTAGGTTAATAATTCAACTGGACAAATGTTTATTAGAGTGTTTCCCAAATATGAATCTGGTGCTCTTTGTATTTCTCCAAGAGTAATATGGTTTCAGAAGTATCTAATCACCTCTGTCCCATCTCTGAGAGCTTTGTATGCTCGTGTATGCACTCAACAACAATAACATGCACTGTAGACTTCCCCTCCAGCTAGGTACTCTTGACCTTAATGTGTGGGGGCTTCACAGGCACTACACTGCTCTTGACAGAGTGCCACAGTGGCATTGGTTTAAAGGGGATATACAGTAGTATACCAAATGGACTTTTATGACCTTTTAACCATGTTATCATATTGTTCCCTTATCATTAGTTTACCCAAAGTTGCACTTTGATTGATTCATGCATGTTTGAATAATTCTGCTTTGGCCTGAATGCTCCAAAAAGTTCTGTTCACCAACCTCTTATCTCTGCCCACAGGTCTGTACTTGCTAATGATTATTAAAGAAATTCAGATCCTGAGTCATGTATGAATCAAAAATGTCATGTAGCCATTTTTAAACAATAAAACATAAATGAAAATCCACTGCTTACTACGATAAATTCCACTATGAAGACTTGTCACTGTTACTGTTTAAAGTTTCTGTGGGAAAAGCATAATATGTCTTCTTTAAGAGAACATTTTTAGTTGTATCATTCTTTTAATGCAGAAATAATTTCCTTTTAAATGGCTATTCTTATCTGACTGGAGTTCACCTTCAAAATTCTAAATCAATATATTTTGTCAAATTTTGTACATGTTAGTTATTGTGGTAGGTGATACACTGATAATTTACAGTCCATACGAAATACTGATTTTTATTTATTCTTTCAAGAAGCAGCTTATATAATATTTTTATTATAACTTTTTTTCTCTTTCTATCTATTTTATGTTTATTCACGGTTCCCCATAGCTTTACATGAGCTGTGTGTGTTGTAGCCTGCTGTCCGCTCACTGCTCACAGGTGGAATTAGGCTGGCCATGAGAGACAAAGAGAGCGCTCTGTTTCCCTTCGCTAGCAAACACTTATCATCAGAGCAATGAATACAAATAACACCAGAGAGACTAGAGGCTAGTCCCTTCTTTAATTAGCTAGCTTTCATCATAGACAACCTCCTTCCAACCCAGCCAGATCAATCGGACCAGACACGGGCCACAGCCAAGCTAAACACACAGTTCTCCTAAAAGCTTTTTCCTCTGAACTTGAGCAGACAAAAGCAGTTGTGGTTCCCAGTTTGCCTTTGAAAACAAAAGACTAGGGGTGATTATACAGAAAAAATATACTGGCCTGGTTTAGCCAATTCTTCTGCTTTCAGACAGTCATAATAAACCCTTATGAAAAAAAAAGCTGATGTAGCCAAGGACATCTCATTCTCTCATTTTGAGTGGTTCAAAAATGTCATTACATAAATCACTTAACAGGAATCTTTCAGCACCACAAAAACAATAAACAATAAATAAAGTGGACCAGACTGTGTGATCAGCAAAAGGTTGTCAAGGTAATTTTGCTTAATTGCAGACCTGTCAACATGGAATTTTTTTTCAAAACTTTGAAGCATTTCATTTGTTTGTGTTAAGATTATGCATATCCTGCCCGTTGTTAATGATTCGAGCAGACAGAATGAACCCCAATGTGAGTGATTTCTTTCATGATATGAAGTTGATCATGTTGTGTGCACATCTCCTGCAGGTGAGTTACCGGGCCAGACAGAGCATGACTCATCGGGCCATAATCAAGATGGCAGCGGTGTGGGTCCTGGCCTTTGTGCTCTATGGTCCTGCCATCATCCTGTGGGAGCTGGTGGTGGGCAGGAGTCGTGTGCCCAAAGACGAGTGTTTTGCTGAGTTCTATTACTCCTGGTACTTCCTGCTGAGTGCCTCCACACTGGAGTTCTTCTCTCCATTCATCTCAGTGGCTTTCTTTAACCTGAGCATCTACCTGAGCATCCGCAGGAGGAGGCTGTGCTGCAGGACCACCCAGCTCCACCTGCAGAACAGTGAGCCTGCCTCAGCTCAGGGGGTGGGCCTTCCTCTGTCTCAGACCTGTGGGGCCAAACTGGCCGTGCGGGCCTCCGTACATTCTCAGAGCTCTTCTCCAAGTCTGGGTAATATGGACTCCTCCGCCAGCAGGACGCTTCATCCCAGCCGTCTGTCCAGAGACAAGAAAATCGCCAAGTCTCTCGCCGTCATTGTATGTGTGTTTGCCATCTGCTGGGCTCCATACACTCTCCTGATGATTATTAGAGCAGCCTGTAGGGGGCGCTGCATCCCGCATCACTGGTACGAGGTCACCTTCTGGCTGCTGTGGCTCAACTCTGCCATTAACCCTTTCCTGTACCCTCTCTGCCACAGCAGCTTCCGCAGGGCCTTTGGCAAGATACTGTGCCCCAAACGCTCCACCACTCCCCTCTCATCAGTCATGCGCTCTGCCCCATGAAAACACTGGCACCAGAGGAATAAGGATGGAGCATATTGAATTGTACATGGAAGTATATGAGACGCTATGGAGATGTGCCTATAGTCATTCATAGTATGAAATATTGTGCCCTTGTTTACAACAATGATGATGTACCATATGAAGGACCATCAAACACATCGTCTTCTCCCCACATCAGTATTTTTGAACTGTCTCCCAGTATATCCAGAGGGAAAGGCCCACAGGCACTGTTTTGTGCTCTTTGAGTTTACTCCAACTTTGAACAAGTGCCACACTGCAGTCATTTCATTAAATTCATTTAAAAAGAAAAAAACAAAAACATGTTGCTGCTTTTCAGTCCACATTTTTAAAAATGTTTTTTGTAATCTGTTTATGCACTTGAAAACTATTTGTTGAGTTCCCAGAGTCCCTGTGCCGCTGCACTTAGTATGTACTGTAAAACAGATCTCTGTTGCCCTCTGCTGGTCAAACAAGTAATATCAATGGTATAAAATGAGCAAAGTAAGCTGGTCTTTTTAAGAACACACGCATGAAGGCTTTGTAAGGCCTTTATAATAATAATAAAAAGATGCATGTACTGTAAATTTGAATTATTATGTAATCTAATTTAGCCTAAGATTGTATTATTTATTTTTAAGAGTTATTCTGTATTTATGGAAACATGACATTGATAGAATATATTAATTCCTCTAAACGACTTGGATCTTCTTGTAATTGTGACCAAATGACCACATACCTGTGAACACTTGTATACATGTGAATGTGCCACTAGATGTCACCATTACCCTTCACAGTTTTCTGTGTGAACAGCATGAGCATTGAGCAATAAGCTCCAAGTTGTTCCAAGTCAGCCCTATTTACAGACAGACTTCTACACAAAGTTCTTCTTTTCATCATCCTCTGGATCACTGCGCCGCTTCACAGAGCAACTCACGGTCCTACTGTGATCTACGAGCAATATGTTTCAAAGTTTGGATTTCAGACTCATTCAATGTCACAGGCGTACTGCAAATCACTTACAATGGCAAAATGTACACTGTGATGCCTTTGTGGACATATTAACTGCTCAATGTTAATGAAGAATTTGAATATAGGTCAAAAGTTGTCTCCAGGCAAATATTTGATAATAAACATAGAGAGCGGAACATAAATAGAAAGGCTGCTGTGTGGTGAATGGCTACGGCGCGTGCGCTTGTACCTGATGGCTAATTGGGTCAGCGCCAGGAGCTGCGGCTCTTTTGTTTGATGCGCAGTCAAAGTGCTGAGAGCGCAATACCATTTTAGCATTGTGAACCCGGGCTCTTTATTTTTGATAGATAATGAGTCGTTTCCAGATGTCGACTTATTAGAGCTGTAATTACGCCATCATGTTGGATAGCGGGGTTATGTTTGCAGGTGCCTGGCTCGGTCTCACTGGGGACTTGCATTGCTCGAATTGTTGCTGTTGCCCGGGCGCTGTGCACATCTGGGGCCCGCGGTCAGGTGCTGCGAATAAGGCCACAGCTGCAGCTAGGAGGGGAAGGGGGGTTGGATAGCGCGTAACCAACCGTCCCTACCTACCACCAACCCCCATCCCCCCGGTCCCGCATGTGGCCTGGCCTGCCTGGAGAGGGGACACAAGCGCGCGTTCTGACCGGGGGCCGCAAACGCATTTCCCCCGAGAATCACAGAAGTACGTTTATCAGCAGAATGGCCAGCCGGGTCGCGCGCCCTCGCTCTGTAGGCCTATATCCAAATGCAGACGCAGAGAGCTGGCGAGGGGGGCTATTTTACCACAGGGACCACAGCTATTGATTTGTTTGATAGATTGAAATGTCATGCCACGTGTGCCAGAGTGATTGGCTGGAGTAGTACGCTCGTAATCATGCCATCTTCTCCCTCTTTTGTGCGTGTGTTGTGATCGTGCGTGTTTTTACGTGTTTATGGGGCTGGTGGGGGAGTGTCTGTGACTGCGAGCGATGCATCTCCAACGTGTAGCCTTAAATGGAGCGCACCTGTGCCCCTTAAGTTTATAGAGGCCCATTAGCAGAAGACAGAGTGATCGCAGGGGGTAGAGGGCTTACGACTGCTCCTCATAAGAAGAGCGGGATTTAAAAGTCTCCCCTCGCCCCGTTGTACTGGCTTATATTAGATTTTAGTTTGAAATAAGGCTGGCTTTTACAAGTTCACTTAGACCATGGTCAGCAAAATCAGTACAGGCCTACATGTGTTTTAAAGAGCTTTTGAGTAGTCTTTTAGGTCCATAAAGAAAGATATGAGTGTGAAACTGACATAAAAATGATCAGTGGATATTTTCTGATCTACGTTGTAATGTTTGATGAGTAAATTTGTTTGAGCTTTAGAGATGTAAACAGATGAATAATGCAGGATTACTCAAACATGTGAAAACGAAACAAAACAACTCCAGGCATGTTTTTGAAGAGGTAACAGCATTTACCTTAAAGCTCACAAGAATCAGTAGAATTTTGTGTAATATAGGACCTTTTATTTTGGATATAAACAAATTGTAATCAAGTTTTTGATATAAAATTGACAAATATACTTCATAGGAAACATGATGAATAGCCTATCCATATAAACTGTGAACAAATCTGGTTATTACATTGTTCTAGGCCGGTGTGGGCTCAATGTTTGGGGTACGTGTTATTACAGAATGCAGTACATTCAGGTTCTCTGTTGTATGTGTTAAAACCACTACAGGCTTCACTACATGACTTGGGTGTAGCCAGTAAGTCTGGTAGAAGGCTATGCAAATACGCATAAAACTACAGTTACTAATCACCAATATAGTTAGGTCACATAGTCTGTTAGTGGATAAGGCAGGTACATGTACAAAGTGTTACTGTATTTGCGTTGAGTAAGCGGATATGTTATTTCAATTATGAGTCTGGTTTGAAGTGGTTTTAAGAGGCCCTCATGACTTCCAGGTTATAATCACTGATCTTAATGAGATAAAGCAACAAGACAACCCAAACAACATGGCAGGTTCTGAGTCACTATCTAACATTACACCTAGAAATACTCTTCTGAAAAGAGCTTTTTATTGCAGATACAGGTCAGAGCTGCATGTGACCTCCTTTCAGTCGCAGTAGCATCACTTAGTGCACTTTCTCTCCAGCTTGTTCACATCTTCAAATGTAAACCACTATTAATATTTCATAGACTTCAAAAACAGAAAACACCACCATTTCTGTTTGATTCAGTGCCTTTTCCAGTCTTCCGCTTCCCCTCTGCAGTGTACTTCCTGACTAGAGATTAAATAATTCCATTGGAATCCTCTTAGGATGGGTTCCCAGCACTTGGCAATTAAACAATTACATTTAATCAGCATGGGGCGACGCTTCAAGTCACCCTCATTTCAGACGTTGATTAAAAGCAATTCTGCAGTGGTTATTGCTGTCGACTTTGGAAAGTGCGGCTCGCTCAGGTTTACAGCGTGTACGGGGGTCACAATGGATAGCAATATGGCAGGTTCACTGGTGGTCAGGAGTTAGATCTGCCCCCAGTGGCTTCTACAGTAATGACAGAACTCACGGCAGGACTTATATTGTCCCTAAAGCTACGGCTGCTTAGATTACTTAGAGACATTTGGCCCTGCAGCAAAGGTAACTCGAGAAACAAAAGCTATAAAGGTGTAAATTCATTTCTCTTTTGAAAGCTACATTTTTAAATTCTGTATTTGAACTTGAAAGGAATGTTTACTCCCCTTTGAAAAGGGCAATAAGCATGAACCAAAACAAACTTGCCCCTTTTGACCTCTTGATGAGCACTTCTATCTCAGCTTCTTATATCCAGTATTATACAATGCTGCATTAGGGTTGGTGTTGACAGCAATTTATCACATTGGCACATTATGTTATTAGCACATGAGCAGACAATGCTAGCAGCTACAAGAGCAAAAAAAAAAAAAAATTCAGATTACATTACAACAGATTACAACATTCAGATTATTACATTAGTGCACCTTTTTATTAAGACATGCTTTATAGGTCATTATTTCACATTTTGTTCTTGGTGTGTGTTTAATGGCTACACAGCATTTTGAAACCCCACATGTTTGACCTTAAAATAATTTTTTTGGTTGAAAGAAGGGCAGCTGTGGTTAGAAATAGGGGCAGAGAGAAATTTTCTCAGCACTAAAGCCTCAAAAGAATGTCTTCAGCTTCCTGTTATGTGCAGCAGTTTGAGAATTTTTGCCCATTCAAAAGAAGTAATATGTAGTTTTAAATCACAATGGAGATTCTAGATTCTCATCATTGCATTTAATAACATAATATCAAGTAAAATTCATAAAAGCTGTCTTCTTTAATGACATTTTCACTTTTCTGGGGCAGTAGGTGTCATGATCTTGAACACATCTCATAATGCAGAAGCTTGCCAGTTTGATTCCCGCTTCGACGGTGCGTTTTGTTGTGCCCTTGAGCAAGACACTTAAGCCACACTTTGCGTCTTTGAGCGTGACTGTTGGCGTACATTAGACCTATATATACACGCGTCATTACCATAACCTCAAATTAAGCGGAATCAAACGCACCTCGACATATAACTATTTCATCATGCACAACAGGGCATATCGTGGAGAGGAGGGAGGGATGCTAACTTGACGTAGCACACTGCGTTCGAGCCCCCCCACCTCCCCGTGCAGAACAGATGAATGGCGATGCATATGCGTAGACCCGCCACCCCCCATCACCACCCACCTGCGCCCCCCCACCCCACCACCACCACCACCTCCCTCCCCCCATGTGAAACCCAGGTGCCCCTGTTTCATAAGGCGCCCCGTCGACTCTCTCCAGCCCTCTTAATTAGCAGTTTTCCGTCTGCTGGCACCCGTCACCGGCCGTGCGCTGCTCAAAGAAATCTAGTTCACGTCTTCACTTTGTCTGGAACAGATGGAGGCGTGGGCACGTGCAGCAAAACTGTGAACGGATGCTAAGATACATATTGTGCAACAGTGGGCTCAGAGTCAGAAGCCTTATAGCCACAGTCTGCACACCACTGGACAATCGCTGGAGCTAAAATTATCGTATTGTGTGTTCGCTTTTGTATATATGCAGATAAGATACAAGAAGGTTATGTTTACTAGTTTGCAAGGAAACATTTAAAAAGTACTAGTTAGAATTAGAGTCAAGTTTGTGATGCAGGTCGGTGAGGACAAGGGTTTTGGATACACATTTGTAGTTATTCCATTAGTATAGACAGAAGATTTGTTTTAAAATATTAATATCTGTGCAACATATGTGCCATAACATGCCTAGTTTGGTGCTCAATTAAGCACATTTACCCCTGAACTGGAGGATTCCCAGTTCCGTACCTGATCTCAAATATGTCCTACTAGTAGCATTTATCTTTGAGAAATTGATGTTGCATATGTGAAGTAGCAGTATTCAACTCAATTCCCAACATTGTATCCATAATCATGAGTCAATCTGTCATATTATTAGTTTGTCTCCCATGTGGTTAAAGGGTACAGCTCAGAAAATGTCTGTTTTCACCTACCCCCTATCTCTGCCCACACTACTTGCAATTATTTTTAAAAATTCAGACTCGGGGTCATGCAAGAATGTTCAGAAATGTCTCATAGCACTTTAAAAACATAAAAACACGTAAGACAATCTACTTCTTCTTGTTGTTATGGTGAAATGCCATTATAAAGAAGTGGGACCTCCCAGTTCTGCACTTTTGAGCAGGATGCCAATGGACCTGTTTCTATTACTAAGCTGTTTTAAATCAATATTGCACTTTACAGTTAGCAAAGTAGTAAGTATAAGCGTATGTTTTGCCCAAAAAAGCATAATGTCTTCATTAAATTGGCATTAGACTAAACCATAAACAGCGATTTCTCTTTAGATTATATAAGTAGTGAAAATCACAGCCTAAATTTGTGTGTATCGAGTTCTCACAATGGTAAAAATGAAAACTGACAATCACAACTTGGCATACTTTATTATATAGCATATACTTAATAAAAATATCCAGGCCTGAAAGCTGAAAGTGCAATGTGTTTCTTAAATCTGAATCAAAAACTTCATACAAATAACATAAAGCTACAAAACTGCTCAGGCATTTTGAGGTAGTTTTGTCCACTGAGCAGACAGAAGACGCCCCACTATCATGACCCAAAACAGTGGACGACAACACGAACTGTACCCACTCCACTGCAGGTGTAAAACATTGATGATTTTTCTATAAAGAAGTCAAATATAGATAAAAGCCCTGGCACAGAACAGCAGCCGCAGCATCCCAGCATCGCGATAACAATAGTCTCCTCTAATGACATTCCCCCAGTAACTTCTTGCCTTCTCCAAATCTCTCGGGGTGAGCGCTACAAAAAGTGATAATTACATGAAATATACATAGAGAATAAAGGGAGCATGTTTACATAACCAGGCCCATAAATATCTGACTGAGAAGACATTGTTCTCCCACTCCTTTTAAGCCCATCTCCCAGGGACGCCATTTTAATGACATGATGGTTTAAAGACACGCCGCTCCATCTCGCTCCATATTTAATTAACTTTAGCTTTTTTATGCAACAGAGGGAGAGAAAGAAAGAATAAAAGGGGGAAATGTGATAGAGACAAACACAGTGATAGTGCGCAGACAATAACAAATAGCTCGAGAACAGAGTATGGAGGCAGAGGGGGAACGGGGCGCAGACCTTGTCACGCTTTTGTCGAGATGTTTACAATACAAGTGCTGCAGATGAGGCGAGGGGAGGGGGGAAGGATGGGGGGGCAAAGCATGCAGGGTGAGGAATGGGAAAAACACAGACGGGATGTGTGAATGAATAAGGACACCAACATTTACAATGAGTGCAAAGATATCAAACAAAATAGAATATAAATTGTAAACTGCTGGGGATGTGAGATACCTATGTTCTCCTGTGGGGGGCCATTACGGTGCAGTTTTGTTCAAGAAAACAAAGCAACAAAACGGATGATGAAATGCGGGTTTCATGTATATACTGCTTTTTCTTACTAGTGAGCACAAGTCACATCTAAGTGAAAACATCTAAGTGAAAACTACTACACATAAAGTAACCTTGACCCAGTATTTCTTTTGGCAGTCTTTTGCTTTTCTTAGTGTGTACTTAAAGCACTCTGCCTGATTTTATGCCCCAAAAATGTGAAAAACATAATGAATTTTTAACAATTTGCAGCGATCCAATGTTATTCTTCACTTACCTTTGGCATTCTGCGCTGATTATTCACTGTGATGAATTTTTCAGAGACCAGATTGGAGTTTTGTTTGTTTGTGACTGTAAAAGCTAACAACAACTAGCATGCTGACTACACTTCCTGATTATCGGACAATAAACTGCTTTGTAATTAGATGTAGATGGGAAAAAATAGGGTACAGGCCCATAGTACTTGTGTCATTATACACAAAGAAGCCACCATTATATAAACAAATTGCTTTAATATCACACAGCTTAATGTAAGAAAAAAAGAAATAAATGAATAAACTTCGCACTGTCTACAAGCGGAAGCAAAAACTTAAATCACAAATGTAGTCCCGGAATAAATGTGACAGATATTTGCTCTCTGGCTTTAACTTTAGAGGCCCAAAGCGTTCAAGAGTAGAATGTCGTAAATTGTTAGGCCACATTTCATGACTTCACCTCTAAATGGGGCACTTATGTATTTTGGTTTGAATTCTCACTGGAGAACTGCTAGAGCTCCATATTTAACAGCACAGACTGAGTATCTCTTCCACTCTCTGCCAGTGTTTCCAGCTCCACTGTCCGCTGTATACACTGGAGCTGCATTATTGATACTATCTGTGCTCGTGTTCGACTCTCATCTTACAGGCCACAGCAGCCTCTGAGAGTTACAGTGAATTTGACCCCCACACGCTCCATATTTTATTGTTTGGTGCTTAATGCATTTTTGAAATCCTTCCCTGGCCACACAAAGAGATTTTTCTGTCAGTTTTGACCCAAGTAGAGGCAGATGACTGGAGGGGAGAGCTCACCTTCAGCTTTCTGCTTTTAGACAGGGGGATCATTACAACTGTGATGGATATTAGGGCAGGGTTTGCTATAGGCCAGTCCTATAGAATTCACTGGTAGGACAGACATTGTGAACTGTACGGAGAGGGAGTGAAGTTATTGCTCTGATTTGGTTTATTAAAGTTTTCTTGTGGATGGGTTTGAGTGTCTGGCACATCTAGCTGAATTTCCTATCAGTTGAACTTCTTCCAATTCTCACCCAGATGAACAAATATTAAAACATATTGGATCAAAGTTCTTTTTGACCAGTGTCAAGGATTGAAATGGGTTCTTTGTGAAAAGTTTTGTATCTTTAGTTAGGTTAGACTGTGTCCAAAGACAGTTTTAGCATCTCTGAACATTCATCAAAACTGCCTTCTGGGTTCAAAATAACCCCACCTTTTTTGCTTTCCAACTGGCAATCACCGGCCTTTTTCAGAGAAGAGATACAAACAAGACTGATGATAGACCATAAATCTTACTGACACATAAAAAAATCTAATGGACTTAAAAAAAAGGCTTTAATATTTGTTTCCTTGTACCCTTCCTTACAAGCCTGGCTCATAGTTCACCTGTAGAAAGACCTGAAACATCTATCTCCATGGAGGATGTTCCAAAATATGTTTTAAAGGGCCCATATTAAGTTATTTCCTGATCTATGTCATAATATCTTTCCTCATCACAAACATGCTTGGAGTTGTGTTTTGTTTCAGTCACACATGTCACACAAATCCTGTATATTTAGTTTGAGTTCTTCTCTCAAACAGAAAACAGGAATCATTTGGATAATTTCATCTCTGGAATTGTCAGTCTCTACTGAACAAAAGGAAAAGTAACTTGAAAACTTCCATGACATCACAAGGTGGAACAGAGCATTTTCAGCTTTGAAGATATAGACAAACTAATATTAAAAGTGTGAATAAAACAAATCACAGCTCCAGGTATGTTTTTGATGAGGCAACAGCATAATAATATGGCTTAAAGCTCAGAAGAACGCATTTGTGTAATATAGGAGTTTTAAAGAGTTTTTTTCCCTATGGAATCATGCAGCCACTTCCACAAAACTACACCGTGTTACTTTAATTTCAGTCATCTTAATGCCCTACAATCATGTCTTGAGCATGTTACAACATTGGAAGACATGCCTCTCTGTTAGGTTTGTTCGTTTGTGGATCATAATTCTTAAACTTCACATATTACAAGTTTTAATCTGCATAGTCGGAAAGTCCTATTATTCCTAAACCTTGCAAAGCGTCCATTTGCTGACATTGTTGTGAAGTGCGGAGATGGTTCTTGTGTGAGAGATTGGGTTACTCCAGACTGTCCCTGTGGATGTTCTGGCCAAATGGCTCTGGATCTCACGCTTGGGCACACATATTGAATGCCATAAGAGGTCTCTCAGGTCTCCTTCACAGGGAGCAATGTGTAGCCTAACAATGTGGAGTTTTCACCTAAACCAAATTTGCGCCAAAGAAGAGGGATAGCAAGGGCACTGCAGCACAGGGGACACGGGCGGAATGCGTATGCTCCTATTGGATGTTCATTTCGGATACAGCGGCACCGTGGTTGTGTCCGGCATTCTGCAAGTGTCATAATTCTTTAATAAAGCCCTAACAGGACCTGCTACGATGCCTCGAGAGAACCACCAGTATTGGGTTGTCATATAAAAACTAAATGCTGTTTTCAATGGCATTTCTGCTATTCCCAAACATCTGGTTGGTCAGAATGCTTTCACTCAGGACTATTGAGTGCCTGACTGTGTGATTCTGGGGGCAATGCCTCTGAGACCCACCCTGTAAATGTGGCTTTAAGGTAGATTTTGCACCAACTAATCAGATTACTAAAGATCAGCAACTAATCAGATTACTGTTACCTTCCAATATTACTACCACTACCGTTGCTCCCACAGTGATTATTAGCATTAACAACAACTAGTATGCTAACCTTGCACTTCCTCTGTTTATTATCATACATAAATGCTTCATAATTAGATGTGGAATGTACGCAGCACCTCAAGATGTCTGCTATTTTGACTTCAAGAGCTGCTTATCTACACTATGGCAAGACAAATTTTGCTCAAATACACGAGGGAAAGTGGGTACAGGGCCTTTAACTTTTTATGTGCTAAAACATGTTATAAAGTTAAAATAAAATTATTAGTAGTCCTTGCTGTATTCTGTTAGGTCTGCAAGATAACAGACCCAAGGCACACTAAGGGGTTAGTAAAAAAGATGCCACTGGGTTTTGACCACCAGGCTGGTGTTTTGGCTGCTAGTGATAAGCCACCCTCACAAGTTTCACTCGTCTTAGTGATGGGTCCTGCCGCCTGCTGGGATTTGGAGAAGGGTGTCCCGGGTGTGTGAGAGAACTTTGTGTTGTCTATTTCTCACTTCCTGATTTTGATGGTCTCCTTGATCCAGAGTTTTGTGGTGGAAATCTTTGACTTTGTTTTCTGTTACGATCTATTTAAACTAAAGAATGTATTTTATGGGTTTAGATAACTATTAACTAACAACTGCTAAAGCATTTCTGTATTCCTGCCTACATGTGATGGTGTAATCTACTGTTCCTGGGGTATGTCAAGACAGGTCACTCTGCTCTGTCTTTATCCAGTATCGTTAAAACAATCAGCTGTTGCTTTGCTTATTCTCATCAGTTAGAATAGTGATATCCTTGGAGGCAATCTGTTCAATGCCCAGCTGAACCAGACAAGTAGTCTCTGTTTGGAGGTTGTTTAAATATATTGTAGTATGTTTAACCTCATGTTGATTTTATGACGTTTGTCAACTGAAGGTGGTTTTTGTTTTGCCATTCATAGATTAGGGAGAGACGGACCTTGCATGAGGGTCATAAGGTTTCGTTTTCATTTTCAATGTAATTGTGCGCACAATTGCTTTAATAAATCCAGACTCTTTGATTTAAGACAACTTTTCTCCAGTTTTTTATTCTTCTCAGATTTAGAAATCCACAACAGTTTCATCCAAGTGATGAAAGTAACAAGAGCTGATACTTTTGAAGATGGCTCACAGCTACCAGCTAAAACAACCATGTTATAAACAGGTAAACCCATCTAGGAAATAAAAAGTCTGGGAGAGCGGAAAGATTAAGCTTAAAATGGCTTAAAAACAACAAAACTACCCACAATATATGAACTTTAAGAACTTTAAATGGCGAAGTTCACCTGAATGTAACCATATCATAACTTCTTAGATAATTAAGTTAGCCAGTTCCATTAACATGAACAAGCTCCAAAATCAATGAAATCTGATGTGGGGCCCTTTTGCGGTTAGTGTTAGCATGTCCAGAGTTATCACTGAACAAGCCATCCACTCTGCTGCCTTCTGATGGAGCAATACTTGGGGGCTGTGTAATTATATTGCTTTAAATGTGCCCAGGAGAACGCCCCTGCCAATGCACCCACCAAGTCTCAACACTTGGGCGAGAGTCAGAAACACAACACTGGTGCGCACCCACGTGTGATCACTGCAGTGTGTGTGTGTGTGTGCACGTTTGCCGCTCTGTTAAAAGGGAGGCGCGCTGGTACGGATACGCCTCACAAGTGAATTTAATTAAATCATAAATATGAGCTGGAGGCCGCCACCCAATTTAATGTAATGGATGATGTGGGCCAGTCCATCTCTGGCAAAGCAAAGTTCTGGACCGACTCAGAATGCCCTTGAAGCTTATTAAAAGTGGCTGGCACATGGAGACACTAGCGAAGTTGTTTAATGGATGCCCAGCTTGCATTTAGAATGATGGTTAATGGCGGGCTGTACCATCTCCGGCTGGCGCGGGGGAGTTGCATTGTAGAGGAGTCTCCAATGGTCGTCTGTTGTGCATTAAAGTCAAGCAATCAAAGCACACAGATGACAGACAACATGTGAGGATAATGTCACGCCTCAGATATGCTAACAGCTAACGCCAGAAGAGCCCGAGTCAGCAGTTCAATGTGTGGTCCCAGAGTAGAGCTAAATATATGGTACTGTGTTTCCTGAGCTCTCATATTCTGGGTTATTGAACATGTTTTTTGTTGTTGTTTGGATCGAAATATAAAAAAATAAATGCACCAATTTTGGTAAGATACTGAAGAGAACTGACCACATACCGTATTTTGACTATAAGTCGCACTTTTTTCACGGTTTGGGTGGTCGACTTTTGCGACTTATACTCAGGTGCGACTTATATATGAAATATATCAGTTCAACATAAATGTAAATATGGAAATGTAAACTGCAGTGAAGAAAACAAAAAAGCTAATTGCAGACTAAAAGTTGGCAGAGTTGCTCAGAAATGACACTGAGAATGAAGACTCCAATGGATTTAGTCATTTGGAGTGAGATGGAGAGTTTGTTCTGTTGTTTCTGCTCTAGTTTTCTGAATAACTGTTCATATGTGACGTGAACACACCAGACACACGTTCAGCCTGTTGTTCTCTGTTCTGTTGGTATTACTATAACATGCCTTTCTGAAATGTCCGTTCCTGGTGTCTGATTTGATTAAATAAATTTCCTCCAAAAACTTACTTATAGTCCAGTGCCGCTTATAGATGTTTTGTTCTTCTTCATTATACATTTTTTTGGCTGGTGCGACTTATAGTCCAGAAAATACGGTACATGTACATCACATCACATGACTTTTCTTGTTAATATGGGTGCCATTTTTAAGACTTCTAACCAATCAAAAGCAACATTTAGAATTGATTATTGTTATTGGAAGCTGTACTGAACCCATCAATAGTTTCAGTGTAGTTATACAAAGACAACAGACACAACCCCAACGAGTTCTAGTAATAAATTAGTCTTTTCAAAGTGTTTTTGCTGTGCCTCAACGTCCTATATCACACAAAAATGACTCTTGTGAAATTTTAGGCATGTTAGAATGTTATCTCCTCAAAAAACATACCTGGAGTTGTGCTTTATTTCATTCACACGTTTGCATAATCCTTTATTATTAGACTGTCTACATCTCAAAATGTCAAGATGCTCTGTTCCACCTTGTGATGTTATGAAGCGATAAGGGTTGAAGTTAATAGCCACCTTTTACCTTTTGTTCAGGGGAAATTGGCAATTCCAGGACTGAAATTATCCAAATGATTCTATTGAAACACAGCGGAGTGCTTCCTGTTTGAGAGAAGAACTCAGCCTAAACATGCAGAGTTTGTGTGTTAAACATGTACGAATTAAACACAACTCCAGTTATGTTTTTGATGAGGACATAATATTATAACAGTGTAATGTGGGCCCTTTAAGTTAGCATAGCCCATAGCAAAGTAAGAAAACAATCATGTCAAGTACTGAGGTTTCCAATGGCAATAGTCAGAACCTAGATAAATCAGGTTCACTAGTAGTTCAGCTTGGCAAGGTTAAAACGTTATGGTCCCAAATGTTTAGCTAACTGAAAATTCTCCCTATCCCTCTACAGGGCCATGAGGGGAGTCTATGTTCTCTCAGTTGTTCTACTTTTAAGTAAAAATCCAACTATCTAGCTTCAATCCTGGTTGCTAAATTCCTTTGAAACCTTTGATTTCTCTACCATACATCCCCTAGCGCTCTCTGTTCCTCTCAAACAAAACCCACCTAGACCCTTTTCCCCCAAACAATACCCAATCTTTAACAAATGTTTTGCCTCTTCATGTCACTGTTGATGAATCATTCTCAGAGACAGGCAGATGTTGCAGTGCGGCTCTCGTCCCGATCGGCAAAAGTCTTGGTGAATCTTTCTTTCTCCGTAGTCCCCCGGAGTGCTGCAGCCTCCCTAAATAGAGCGCGCATGGGTGTGTGGAATGGGGACCGCACAGGGTGATGGGTAATGGAGTCATTAATAACAGCAGACCTCCCTTAAGATGCTCAGATGTTCGTTAGCGAGAGCCACGAGGGAGCGGAGGAAAATAGCATGCAGTTTGATACAATGAAAATAGAAAAAAGGTATAGGATTCTGTTGATGATTATGCTTTTGTGAGATGGGCTGATTGAGAGTGCCTAGACAAAATGAGCCGTAGATATTGGCATGTAAAAATATACACATAAAAAATATAAAAAGTTAAGAATATTAAGAGGTTAATCAAATATAAAAGTAAAAACAATCAAGAAATATATCTGTTTTGAGGTTGGGCATACCTATGTAGAAATTAATTTATTATTATTTGTTTTATTTCTAAAAATACACTTAACAATGACTGCATTTGGAATAAAATCTAAAGTCTACCACAACGGGTCACTAAATAAAATAAAAACGAATGAAATTGGATTGAGTAGATGTTATGACTTTGTGATAACACTGTGATGGGTTGGGCATGATATATATATATATATATATACATTATATTTTGGTGTTGTGTGTTAATATCCTAGACAAGAAATTCATAAAAATATAAAGAAGTAAAAACTCATGTTGCAGTTTAGGACTAAACTAAACCACAACATGTGATAGCAAAGTGGAGGCACAAATACCAGCAAAATCATAGTAAGTATTCATACAGTTTTTAATATTTTCATCACATGTGCAACACAAAAAACGAGGTCTGCCAAATACAGAACTCCATATTTGTACAATACATTTTAATAACATCAGAGATAAACGTCCTTTTGCGCCAGGAGATGTTGATTTGTCCTGTAAACTGCGTCAATGAAAATGTCCAAAAACATCATAATACAAAAGTGCATCTCAAAACATTACCAATATAACAGAATGGATACGAAGAGTTGTGCCAAGGTGGCTTCCAGCTTGAGAGGCTAGCTGTGTTTAAACTTCATGACCCCCCAAAATGAAAATCCTAAAAAAAAAGAGAGAGAAACAAACGAAAACATAGAAATATTCCAGTAATCTCCAGGCTTGGACGAGCAGTAAACATTAACAACAGAAATGTACAGGTTGAAATAACGGAATCCACATGGGAGCTTCATCATGGCCCTCTGTACGCTAGCCAGTTTTTCCAAATGTGTGTCACTGCTTTTGCATATATCAGCATCCTGTCCTGCTTTCTCTCCTCGCGTTTTATGTTCTTTTATTTTTTCAGCTCCACTGCAGATTATTTGCACCACTGGTCCTCTGGTTTCTATTGATTGACCATACTTGCAGAATGACGTCGTCCGCAGATAGGCTGGAAAAGTGCCTTCTTAACCCCAACCGTTTTTTTTTTTTTAATACAAACATTTTTTTCGTTCTGTACAATTGCAAATACTGTTTTAAGATTGCGATATAACTGGTAAGCAACACATGAAGGATTTTATATACAAAGAGAGTTGATTTTTCCAAACAATTGTCAGTAAGGAGGGTTTAAGTCCAGCCTCCCCTTGTCCACAGATACGGATTGTGTTCCTGGTTCAGTTGGAGTGAAGTCAGTGGGAGAAGATGCACTAACTGTAACAGGTGGTCACATGATGTTGTCCGATGTCATGTGATCTCAGTCCAGGCCAGGCGTTGGTCTCGGCCATGTTAGCTGCTGCTGCTGTGTTGAGTCAACGTGTGGTTCTGCCAAAGACACAAAGAGAAAGAAGGATAAAGGGTTAGAAACAGCAGATGGCAAAACGTTTCATTTAGCGCACAGTGTATTGTATTGGGTATTGGGTAAAATGAGTTTGAATATTTGAAGTTATGGCAAAGTAAAATCAACCACTGTAATTTTGTGAGATGTATTCATGGGTTATAGGTTATGAGAAGGTTTACTATTCAAAAGATATAACATTTTGGTTTCAATTTTCAGTTACTCCTAGTTTTTCTTTTTTCTTTTTTATTTGAATTAGGACAGTACATATTAATCAATGCGTCTACAAAAAAGTGTCCACATAAATAAACCGGAGTTTGGACTGGAGCTAAATGCCATCCGTTGTCCTAAGGCAGGTGCAAACATGAAACATTCAATATGATAACACAGACATTTAGACATTACACCAGTGAGACATAAACACACAACATGAGAACACAATAACATGATATTACACTATTTACAATAGAAGAGCCTCAGTCTAGGGTATAAAGAGCCCAAGACAAATGGATAGTCATGTATGAGTACACAACTGCTGCGTTTTCAACCAGTTCTTAAGGATTTGCTTGAAGGTTGAGTAGTGTCCAGTTTCTAATGTGCTCTGGTAGTGTATTCCATAATTTTGAGCCTCTGGATAGGAAGTTATGAGTTTTTTTTTTTTACATTTTGAATAAATTCTCTACAAACATGTTTCATCCAATAAAATGTGCAATACATAATGAACCAAAGTCAAATGTACAATCATCCAATTGTACATTTCCAGATTTTATGTGGGAAGTTTCTGCCCAAAAATGTGAAAATTGAATGTTTTTCAATTTCATAATAATTTCTTAAACAAGCGATACCCATGTCTCTATACAAGGTCCTTTAAAAAAATTACTGTCTTGACATGCCGTGAATCTGCCCATGAAATACTCTTCTACTCTTAAACATATAATTCACTTCTGTATTTTCTTATATTACATACACTTTTACATTCAGAAAACTTCCAACTTACAAGTGCACTCCAACAATCTAACACCAGTCCTTGTAGATAATTACTTTGACATTTAAAAATCACAGCTATCAAATCCAATAGCACTGAAGTCATATGTTACACAGATCAATGGTGGGAGGTAAGCTTTGGGACTCAATATGGCCACACCGGTGTCATATAAAAGCAAGACAGCATTGACAAGGCAACATCCAATTTCTCTGAGACAGATCTATGACACAGTTCTGACACACCTGAAGAAGCATTCTCCTCAGAGCCTTGTTTATATATGTTTATGGCCTACCTGTATTGACCAATGCAGTGTGCAGGTGAGGCTATGGATCAGTCCCATCCCCCCTCACAAATATGTCTCCTATTGACACATGCATATGTGCACACGTGGCGAGCGCTTGTGGTGGGGCAGCTGTGCCAGGTTTCTTTAAAGGGGAGTGTCGACCAGGGGGTGTGTAACTGGTGTCCCTGGTGGGCAGAATCCAGGTCATCTTTTGAAGTGACTGCTAATCCCTTTAATGCAAACTACATGCCCCACTTGCTGCTCTGTTTCAAAACACGGTCTCGGAGCTGGCATGGACTAGACGCACCTGTCACACGCGCTGTCAACACGCGTGGATACGTCCTGTAGTAGTATTAGTAGTAGTGCAAATATAGAAGTAGTAATTTAAGAGAGACTGGACTTGTACTTCACTTCTTGAAGTAAATACATTTGTATAAGCAAACTTAAAGCCACTCTACCTGATTTTTTACCATCCTCAAGACTTAAAAACACAACTAGATTATTTAAAACCATTTGCAAACATACCTCACATTCATAATGGATTCTTAACTGCCAGCAGAATTTTGCTGCTATGGTAAAGCTAATAATAACTAACATGCAAACAGCACACTTCCTGGTTTGCCAAATTATAATAAACAGAACACAGCGGTGTCATTTTGACCCTAAAAGTTTTACAAAATAGCAGCACTGAGACAAGACATGTTTTACTCAACAACATGGACAGAAATCAAGTAACTGATGCCACTTAAAGTAGTGGTATGAGTACGGTAATTAGTTGATTATTTAAAATGCCTTACAGAATTATGCTTTACAATTTTGACAAGCGTCTGAAACCACTACACTGTATTCATTACAGATTCACTCCATACTTTCTTGTGGTAGGCCACTTTGTAGCCATAGCTGCCTTGGGAACGTCTGAGAAAAACAAGGCACCATTCTGCCCCACTGACCCCTACACGACCACCTCAGATAACTCATGGCCAATAAAGTGCCTTGCCCATGGAATCAACAACAGCATGCATTTCATTTGTTAGTGTTGTGACTGAACTGCTGCCCCACTCTTGGTGTAGGAGTGACAGTAGTATATTGTAGTAGCTGCAACAGTAGTATCAACTGTGTCAAGACGCTCATTGGAATCACTAGCATAAATCATTTCAGCAGTGAGGGTGACAAATTTTGTACTGATTATTAATAGTTTTCAGTGTTAATTCTAAGCCCTGCACATGACTACACGTTTTGCACCAGTAGCCTCTGCTGTAAACAATCCCCTGATGTCACTCTTGCTGTTTGAAACCCAATTCAGCCATTTTGGGGAGCTTTACCAAAACAGTCACCTTCAATCCTGTAGGTGCACAGCCCCTGAGGCTACGCTAGCCTATAGCAGATACCCATTAGCCCCCTCTGTATTCATCCCTTTCCTCTTTACCCTTTTGGCTGCCTCTGTATAAAGCATTTAAACACCTCGACAGCTTTCCTTTCAGCCGGGCCGATTACTTCCCGACAGGTGGGGTAATAAGCTGTTTGACGGGGAGCAGGAGGGTGACCCCAGGAAGGGTTAGCGTGCTTCGCTAGGGCCCCTCCGCCACTGCTTCCTTTTGGTTTTTTTTAAAGAACAGCACTGCCTCTCTTTTCTCTCTCTCTCCTCTCTGCTGAAATCAAGCTCCTCTAAGTGAGTCTGGAGGAGATTCCCAACGGGACACTCTCTCTTTCTACCTCACCTCCTCCTCCACCCTCCCTCTCTCACTCTATCTCTCCCTATACCCCCTGGTGAAGACATCCTTGGCGTTGCGGAGGAGAGGGACAGGAGCAACCTTATTAATGAATGCGGCCCATTACCCGTCAGCCTGGCTCCTCTGCGACTCCCCAATGCCCTCGCTGTACGTGACTTCAAATGGCAGGATATTGACACGGGCAGAGCAGAGCGGCTAAGACTAAACGTGTGTGTGTGTGAGAGCGAGGAGGGAGAAAGAAAAGAAATTTGTGCTTGCCTTTGTGTGACTGCCTAGGTGTGTGTGGACCCCAAAGGAACGGGGCTCCTTGGATATAATGTAGGGCTCGTAACAGCTATTAGAGGGGAAAATAACGCCTCCAGGGGCCGACTCTCCCCCCTCCAAATGTCCCAGCCCTGTCTAACACACTGCAGTCTACCTGTTCCTTAAACATGCTGGCAGTTTTCTCACTGAGGGCTTTCTCAAGGACGGTGTTAAACGACTTCACCAGCGGAGGCAGCCACGGCAGCGGAAAAAGAAAAAAAACAGAGAGAAAAGTAAAGCTGATACCTTCATCTCGGTGGATATTGAACTCCGCAGAGGAGCTATAAGCCGGTGGTTGCGTGAGGACGAGATGGGACCCAGAGAATTTACTTTCCAATCTTCAGCCTTGTCAACTTCTTCAAGTAGCTTTTGCACTACACTGGGAAGTTAAACACATCTGATGCAGCCTCCCCACAGACAGGGAAAAGAACAGTGGACCAATTGACGGAGACACCCATAAAGATTCACGGCGGACTGCAGAGGAGGGAGCTGGCAGATTGAGTTTAGGCAAGTAAAAGTGATATTCACAGAAGGTCAGCAACTTGTGAAAGAAATGAAGAATAAGTGTAGTTGATAACAACGCACTGGTTTGCTCGAGAAGTGAACTAATATGACTATAGCTATAAATGTAATTACTACTACTAGAAGCATAATAGGTATCACAGTGGGAGACAGGTCAAACCAGACACTTGCACAAATCAACTACTCAACCTACTACAACCAACCTACTCAATACAAGTATGGTTCAAACTAAAATGTTGGAGATAGATAAAGGTGACCCAGTCCTACTTAAGCTGTGAGTAAGAGCTGCAGTTACTCCTGTCTGCAGGTCCCATATGGATGTGCCAGAGAAAAGTGTCCAATGCCCTGACATGTGGGGGATGTCACTAATGGTGTCACCCCAGAATCTCTGCAATTTGGGATTAGATGCCCTCCATTAAGCCTTTTAGCTCCAATCTCAGCCCCTTCACAAGAGCACTATCCCCCTGAAACTGTTCCCTTATCATCCATTTCCTCCCATTCTGTCCGGGTCTTAATCTGCTGCTGGGCTGGAGCCCCCTGCTGCTACAGAGACCCACGGCAGGGCCCACGCCGCTGGTGTTCAGGTAAAGCAGCCCAGTCAATCCCACACCAAATTAAATTTCACTCTGATCAATAGGAGCCTTATGAAGACACCCTGCATTTGCCTCTACTTCCTCTTCCTCAGCTCAGCCTCCTCTCTGTGGCCCTGTTAAAACACCAGCACTTTCATGTGATTACATCACCCTCTGCAGCGCCCTGGGGCACGTGAGGGGAGGGGGCTGCCCGGCAGGGGGCTTGTGTACCCATGCAAACAGGTGCAACACGTCTGAGGAGTTTAGCAGCTGCCTGCCGACAGGGAGAGTGAGGAGATGGGAGCGACTGGGGAAGAGCACAAAGTGATTTATGAACTGATCAGTCTGTATGTTGCTCCCCAGTGCTCTGGTCTCCATTGATAAGACCATGAGCCAACACACACGCACCTCTTACATCACACATGCACTTTCATCTGATGGGCTGCAATAGGACAAGCTAATGTCCAACATCACAGAGACGCTGTAGAGTTAAGAGAGGAGCTAACTATGTGAGATTAGTCTGTGTTAAACCTGTGCTCACATGATCACATGGACCAGAGAGCCCGGGTTTATGGGACTAAGAGATGAGAGGGAGCTAACCACTGCTAAGATCAGGCCTTTAGAACAGCTTACAAATGTAGAGATTTTACATCAGCAATGTTACACTAACAGACATTTACAGTTAAAACATTAGCTATGAACAACTTCACAACACAAGCCAAATTTCAGAGTGGTGAAGGTGTAATTTAGTTGGTTTGATCATTTCTAGAATTAAACAGTCAGTAGGTTTCACTACTTTGCACTGAACAAAGAACAGTGTATAAATAAAAATGGCACAAAACAGGTTTCATACCTCAACTTTCTTAACTAACCTTTCTACAAAATCTGAATTAAAATGTATGAATAACAAGCTACTGTAGATTTCACACATTTACATGTAAGCTATTACACGGAGTGTCAAAACTGACACTAAAATGTGTGGACCTGCATACTCAGTTTTATTATAAATTAAACATGCGATTACCATAAAGTAGTGCTTTGAATGTATGCACTTTTTAACTTTCTTATACCCATGGCCTATTTATGAACAAGGTAGTTTTAATGTGATTTTAAATATTACACCAAATTTACCACTAGTAATAAAAGAAAACTGCAATAAAAACACAAAATTGCAAACAGTAATTCCAATTTGATATATTCCTTTGTGAAAGTATAACTTTAGATCCCCTGGACTAAAATGAAAGCAGTTAAGTTTGGGAGTAGTTGTTGACCTGCAGCTCTTGATCTCTAATGGTGTGTGGAGGTTAGCTCAGTATTGACTCGGTGCTCCCTGCGTGCCTCCGACTGTTGACCAGTCCACTGAGTAATCCTTCCCCGCACTGACCCGGGGCCAGGCTTACCGCTGCTGCGTTCCAGAGCGCACAACACAATCAAATAAATAAATAATACGCCGGTTGGCATTCTCCACAGTCATCACTTATTGGGCCACGGGGAGCTCTGACCCCAAACACTGCCCTGCCACATCCGCGCCGTCACCATGGTAACAGACATGTCTTGTTTGAAGTGTGGCACCCTGGGACATGGTGGTCATACGGGTGTAGCGAACAAAATGTTTGTAAAGAAACATTGTGTAACTTTTTGAGATGTCTGTCTATCTATCTATCTATCTATCTATCTATCTATCTATCTATCTATCTATCTATCTATCTATCTATCTATCTATCTATCTATCTATCTATCAGTTCATTACCGTCATATACATATAATATTATGCAGCATTTTGGCTTCAGGCCGAATGACGGAGAGAAACATCAAATGTTGATGGAGCTACGACCCTGCGTGTCAAGCCAGCGATCCCACCACAGTCTTCAGACACTGGGCGCAGCAAGGACTTTCTCCCCTCCGCTGTCTCTCCTCTTCAAACGTCATTACGCACAAAGATATCCATCCACACGCAGCGAGGAATAAGAAAAAAAAACCTGACTGACACTTCATGTGTGAAAAGTTTGCGATGGAGACGTTTTATTGAACGGCGAGAGTCAAGAGGGGACACGCGGCGCTGAAGAGGAGAAAGTTCCCGCTTGAGGGCGAAGTCAGAATTTCACGGAGGAGACGGTAACTTCTCCGAGTGCCAAGAGCGCGCCGTCTGTCAGATACAACATGCTGCAATGAGAAATATCCCATGCTGTGGACTATCGCCTTTTACTTTTTATTCCAGAATCTGCCTCTTCTTTTCACTTTTCATGTCTTGGCGTGTCCCAGATCATTAAATGGAGGGAGATGTGCCCTGGCAACATTTGGTTTGATCAGAACTTGAGCCTCATCTTCAAATATAATGCTGCTATTCTGTTTCTGAACGGTTTAGGTGCAAGCTACAACATAATTCTTAATTAGTCACAGTAATACCATATACACTGGTAAAATGCTGAGAAGGTTTAACAGTATCAAAATTTGGATACCGCCCAACCCTAGTTTCATGTGGACTGGCAATTATGGTACTAGCCACTGGCATAGGAGATGTTTGCATTTTGATACACATTAAATTCTACTTTTTTCATCTGTCCTCCATTTCACTTTTAAACAATTGGCTTACAAATGATGTAGTATGTTGTATGAGGTGATCAGTGAGATATTACCTCCAGACACAAGGGGTGAGTAAAGAGATAATGAATCTGAAAATTTTTTTTAAAACTAATTTTATGTAACAGTGAATAGTTTTTGAAAGACAGTGAAGAAGACCTACTTTGTTTTGAAATATTTGGATTTTACAAACCAGCTTGAATTAAATAACTTTATTTTTAATATGCAGACATCAGTTAACTACACAAGGGCTGTCTGATGCGGAACTACAAATAAGGTGAAAGTTTAAACTGAGTATTTGTGGTTGTTTGGTATAGTGGGTCAAGCAGGTCACTGTGTTATTGTTGAAGTCCATGGGTGGGCATTGGGCAGCGGTGGGTGATCTAAACAGAACGCATACAGCTCTGTGTTTGATGAGACGTCTAACAAGCTTAAATCCGATTTTTTTCTGAGGTGTGAGTGGAAATAACGGACCACCCTTTTCGCGGGCCGGCGCTTTGTAGCTCCAAATGATACTCATTACCCTGTCTAAGTAGACCAGTGAATGGTACTCGGAACACACTACACCGCGACCCTGCTGTTTGACTGAGGTAGCAAAACAACTGCACAACTGCCACGGTATTATGGGGCCTCATTAAGTACGGCGAGAGTGGGAGACGGAGAACAGCGGCAATGGAGACACGAGGAACACAGGAGAGCCATCCAAACAGCATTCAAAGGTGAGCGCAACACACACGGCCGAAATGAAGACTATGACTAAAGAACCCAATTAAGGCCTTTCTTTGGGGAGCCATCTTGGGAGGGGGTGTGGGAGAAGAAGAGGGGAGGGCCTTCCTGGGACTCGAGCCCAGGGCTACATCCTCTAATTAGACAGAGCGAAGGGGGGCGGGCGCGGGGATTGCTGCCTGTCACTGGGAGGGAGATGGGGGTCCGTGGGGTTCCGCATGTCAGTCCCCGAAACAAAACACAATTACTCTCACATTTAACCACTTCAGTCTGGAGCTCGGCGGGGCGAGGGAGGCTACTGCGCCGTCCACCGAGCCCCCGCCTATACCTGCCTCCTTGCTGTGCTGGTGCAGGCGTGCTGTTTTACTAATGCGACAACCAGCTTACAGCATTTCATTTCAAACATGCTCCTTGATGTATTGCGTCTGAAAACAAGGTTATCTTCATTTCCTTTAGAGATATTCTTGGAAGGTTTAGTTATTTATTATTGGAATCTAAATTGGTTAATGTAAAGGTTGATGTCTTTGGTTGACAAAAGGAAAACTGATGAAGAATATTTGCCAGGGAAGTCAAGAATGATATCACTCTGTATTTTTTATACAGAGGGATATCTGGTAACCACTCCTTCCATCATGCCTCGAGCCAGACTCAGACAGTACTGTCCAATCAGATTAGTTTATTTCTGTGAAAATTGAAATGAAGGAGCTCAGGTCATATCATTTTGAACTAAATTAAATTTCTCACCTCAGATCAACACAGTTTATTCCTTCGCTCAAGGATTCTGGAGAAATACGTGATGTGTTTTAGTCGCTTGTGTTATTATTTTTTTCCCCTTCTTTTTTCCTCCTAAGCAGCCATATTTGTTTTGATATGGATGGACCACGCGTGTCAAGTGGCGAATTCATCAGTCAATCAAGCCCATCTGAGATATAATCCGTGACCAGACCCACATCTTTGCAGTGCATTTTCAGTATCCAAGACAAGAAGAACATGCAACCTCCACACAAACTTGATCAGCTTCCTATTAAGGAAATTGTGGATTGGTTTCTTGGGGTGGCAAATATTTCCCCTAGGAATACGTATAAGAAGAAAAATGGCTGAACGAACACTTTGACCTAGATGGTGAAAACGAATTCTGCTAAATACAAATGGAACCTTTAAACCTATAACATTTTTTCTAAGTTATCGAACAAGTAATAAAGTTAACATTTGAAGTGGAGATCCAACAAACCGTGATAGCACACTGCATCAAGCACTGCCTCTTTGTTTGGATTTAACCCCAGCGGTGCACCGGAGGAGAAGGAGACAAAAAGAACGCCTCAAAGGCTTCTGGGAGTTTTTGTCATGTTTCCCTGCAGACAATGTGTTTGCATGCACATATCAAAACCCTATGAGAGCCCAATACAAATAGTACGCTCACATTGTATACGACGCCATACAAGAGAGTATTCCCCCGGATATTAGCTCTGTCAATGTTTAATCCTAACACACCCACAGAACTAGGGCGGCACAATAGTGATGCATTTACTGTGAGGGCCCAACGCTGTACACAATTATAAATAAACTTAAATATTAATAATGGCAAAGTACAAGCTTTTTTTTCTTAAATCATTGTTCTTTTATTTTGTAGTGCAACTTTTTGAAATCCTGACAGAAACCGGAGCACCTGGGGTGATAAAGAAGAAAACAAGTTGTCAAATAAAAGCAGGTTTAAAAAAGGGAGAAAAACATATACAAGTTTCAAGCGCGTGAAGAGCTGTCATAGTTGGCACATCAAGACATTCGGGGAGGCGCTGAGGGACGAGAGGGAAGGTTTTTGGTGTGACGCATTGGAGACAACGGGCAGCTGGGACCTTCATAGGGGCACGAGTTTGGGAAAAAGTCTTCTAATAACTTTTATTCCATCAGGGGGTGCTATTCAGAAACATTCCCGTGGCGGCCAACTTTTTTCTAATAAAGGATGTCCGTCTGTCGCAACCAGCCATAAGACTGTGATATGGGCAGAGTATGTGGGGAAAAGTGTCTGCAGGGATGAAACAAAATATTAACTTCTGATTCCAGGGTTAGTGTTAAGAATGTTATATTTTCACTTTATAGAATAGCGTGTAGGTTACTGTATAATAGTTAAGAAAATGCATGAAGCTGGATTTCTAAAGTAGGAGAAGGACCAGAATCCAAATACATGAACCCTCAGTGTGATAGTATTGTCCATTAACGTCAACTCTGGGTTTGCTTCCATTGTAGGGAGTATTTTACATAGGCCAAGATAAGTGCTCATGACAGTGCTATTTCTTTATCATTTAAAAATACAAAATTATGTTTGTGGGTAATATTTGGTCTATGAAGAATAAAGGGATGACCAAACCAATGGCATATTACATTAAAACCTAACACTATATACGACTACAAATAGTTGCATTATGTTAGTGAAAATAATAGGAATATTTACAGGAACTACGCTATTTTTACTTCTGGCCTTTAGTTAAATAGGATCATTTTATTGGAGTTGTTAGTTTTTCCAATAGCCTATTACCAGAACAATTATTACTAGTTTTAAAACTGATGTATAATGTATTTTTGCTCTACAAACTAGTGCTTAGATTTGGTACAATTATATTATTTTGTGCTCCTCTGTCCACCTCCCTTCCTCCTCCCTATTTTCTTGCTGCAGACACGTTATGACACACATGGCTGTTTACACTGACCTGGTGACCGCCAAGCCAATAAATATACTTAATTAAAACGCTGGAATTGGTCACAGCTTGGCAATAATAGCCGTCACGCAGGGAGATGGTGCCTTCTCATTTGTGTGCGCTGGTATTACATGATGCAGATGCGCTCCTGTCATTGGGGCTGTACTCATTAAGGACAAGGGAGAGAGAGAGAGTTTCTTTGAAGGAATCCTTTTAAAAGACACTCCAATTAAGGTAGGTGTCCTCCGGGCGTCTACCGAGACTCTTAACGCTTCGGCTATACGACTTAACATGAGACTTACAATCTCATGTCACTTCCGAGGAATGATAATGAAATTGGGAAGATGGATGAAATAAAGGGGAAAAAAGAAATAAAGAGGACAGTGGAATCTGGCTTTGGAAAATGTCATTTTGGAAAATAGTGGCGGCTTTGTCTTCTGAGATGTCGGAATCACTGTGGAAAAAAAAAGACTATTCAAAATTGTTGTGTCTTTTTTCATAAATGAGCAGAAAAAAAAGTCGGATGTTGTAAGCTGTGGATAATGCTGGTGCGTACACATCAGTTAATGAATCTTGGTAATTAATCCAGCCTAGCAGCACTGTCAGGGACTTCACTGCAGATTGAAGAAGTATTGTAAGGACATTCAGAGTTATGGAATGAGGAAAATTTGGCGTTTTGGATCAGACTACAGAGTTTAGTTTGAGGAATCCACAAGAAAGTAAACTATTTTTCATTGTTATTGCTCAAAGTAGCACTACTAAATATTTTCCCTTCTCATAAGACTCAAAAGATAAGTGCTGTGCTATCACATTTTGGGGGGTCCTCCTCTCTCCAGTGAGATAAGTGTATGTGTATAAACTAAAGTGTGCAATTATCCCTAACTTTTTACAATGTCTAACAAAAACAATTAACTTCTTATATTATTTCTGTTTTTTTTTACTATTTGTGTATTTTTGTTTGTTGTGAAGCATATATAAGGCAAATTAGACTAAGCATCTTCATTTGTAGTAATTATCCTAAATGCATAAGTAAGCACTTGTGTTAGACAGTCAACAGTGACCTTAAATGAGGCTTATTTACACAAACCTACACGAACGGCTTTTGTGAGCTTTAAGCTATGTTATATTTCTGTTACAGTCTGAAAAACATACCTGGAATAACGCTTAGTCTCTCTACAACTTCAAAACTCAAAATGCTCTGTTCCACCCTATGACGTCATGAAGCGGTAGTTCTTAAGTTAACGGCTACACTTTAACTTTTGTTCTAGAAATTGACCATCCCGGGGCTGAAATTACCCAAATGATTCTAGGGAGTTATGGAGATTTCCTGGTTTACCACATAACATCACAAGATGGAACAGAGTGTTTTAGTTTGAGAGTTTTCTGTTTGCTATAAGAACTCTAAATATGTGTGAATGAAACAATACACAACTCCACGTGTGCTTTTGATGAGAAAACAACATTATAATATAGATAAAAACTGTAATATGGACCCTTTCGTGATAGTGACATTCCTATACAGACTATATTTGAGAAGTAAAGTTGCAAGTTCTTTCGTATGAAGACACTAGCTGGTTTATAGGTGTATGGGAGTTGCCTCAGTCCATCCAGGGTCAGCACTTGCCCTCCCCTCATGAAATATCTACGTGGGGCTTGTTCCATATTTTAATGGGGTGTGGGAGTGGGACATCCAGGAGTGATGGTAGAGGGGCCATCTCTGGAGACCCTCCCGGAGAATGGTGGTCTGTGCATCTCACTGGCTTTTTTTCCCCTTTTTTGGCCGGAGAAATAAAAGAGGGAAGAGATTATTCTCCTTTGGAATGTGGATTCTGGGGCACACGGGCCCAGGAGTCAGTCAATCCGGCCAGTTTGTGAGGCGGGGTGGGGGTCCGGTGAGGGCTGATTAGACGGATGCTCTCCCATCATCCTTCTCGACAGGCTGGCGAAAATTGGCTAGCCCCTTGCAGGGTAGAGTTCACGGGGGGAAGCCTGGCGGGGGGAGGCGGCGTGCAGTGGATACCTGTCACAGCCTTTGGTCTGTTTCAGGATCGCAGCAGCAAATTAATAAAATATCCTTCCTGCTTCCCTTTACCTGGCGTGGCAACTCTACCTCTCACTTCCTCCTCTCCCCAGCCTGGTCCGGCCTTTGACCCCGTCCACTACTGAGAGAGACGCAGGGGCCCGGGCAGCGGTGAGTGGGGGCCAAGAGTGTCAGCCAGAAAATAGGGAGAAAGTCTCAAAGTCCACAAGAGGCGGCGAGAAGAGAGAGGCTCCCCCGCTCGCTCGCTCGCTGCGGGTAAGACAGCTGCACTTCACACGGACTGACAAACGAGCGGCCCGTGTCAGGCAGACATTTTCAAGTGGTGATGCATGGGAAACAAACACCAAACTCAACAACAAGTCCAAGACTTTAGCTGCACACAAGGTGCGGTTGAACTCGCAACTTTTGGAGTTTGGACAAGATGTCATGTCAGGTTAAGTTAAACGAACACTGAAGTAGGTACTACGACAACTTTAACTGCTACTAACATGGCTAAAATTAGTTCAAAGTCTAACTAAAACTGCTGCAAGAACTAACTTTTTCAACCAAAGTAACAAGGGCTGGATTGGAGATAATCAATTTTCAAGTTATACCCCATTTTGTTCCCAGTTGGAGCTTGCAGACATACTACAAAGAATCCAAAATTACATGGCAGTTCCAACACATAGATGACAAAACAAATAATAGTGGTTTTGCTCAATGAAAGATGTTTTTTAAGAGTAGTGTATTCTAAACCAGGTATTGTATGAGTACTAATACAGAAAAAAGAGAACCAAAAGAACCCAACACTCTAACACATAGAATACTTTCAGTCATTTAATTTTGTCAAACAAAATGTGCAATAAAACATACACAAAGTTAATCTGAATCTGTCAAAATTGACAAGTGAGAATCATTCTTGTCAAAACTAACTAAGAAGTTGATTAGTAAAAAATAAAAACAGGATAAATTCATGCCTTACACTTCCTATGTTTTTCGGACTCTTTTGGGACTCCTTCGAAAAGTGGCACGTGCTGATCCTCCCTATCCCCTCACCATCTACCCCCCTTCTGCGACCCACCTCTGGCTGCCATAGGTCTTTCAAGTTGCACTCTTCACACAGCGCCATGTAAAACAATATAATCATGCATGAAACGCTACCTCCAGGGGCACGCGGAGATCACTTCATTCCCCAAAATGTCAAAGCTACAGAAAAAGTCAGCAAACATCCTCGGGATATTTGAGATTGTTTATCTGCTAGTGTGCATAGAACAGGGGTGGTGAGAGACGCGAGATGAAAATGTGATCAACAGAAGGCCTTGGTGTGAATGAAAATCGGCCATGTTGATGTGTTAAATAACCTTCTAGTTGGTTGGATGTGTTTTATTCATGGCGGTGGAGCTCAGATGACCAGCAGATAATGATCGCGCTCACCTTCCTCCTGGCACACGCACGCCTCGCTGTTTACGCCGGGAATCTCAATATGAAAATGGCGAACAATCGATAGCCCTGAATACTGCGGCTCTAACCTCTGGCTAGCTGCTAATATGGAGCTCAGCTAATCCAAAAGAATGAGAGGGGGGTATGCGTATGGTTCGTAAGTAGATCTCACTTCATTTCAGTGTTTAGAATTAGGTAGGTAATGTTTGAAATAAAATCACCATTAGCAGATGTTATTAACTTCACTATTGACTTCAATTACTGTAAACAAGTTGTTTTCTTAGACAATGTAACACACTGTATTACAAATAATAATAAACACAGGAAATGGCTACACACTTGACTCTCTTTGGGCCTATTTCTACACAGTTAAGCTACTCAAGTGCATTTTAACTGCACAGAATAAACACAAAGTACAGTAGTGTGGTGGGCAGTAGGCCTAGTAATTTTAGTAATAGCCAATCCCAGTAATAGCATTACTAGAAGTGTAAGTCGTACTAGCAATAGTAGTTGCAGTAGACGCCTATTACAGTATTATTACTTAGAGATATTTGTAAATTACCCAGTGATGGGAAGAATGCTTTGAAAATGTATTTAGTTATGGAATGCTGAACACCTGCAGAAACATGTATTTTGTAATGTATTATGTTACATAGGCCATCAGAGTACTATATTCTGAATACTTCCACTTGCATTTTAATTACAGTATAAAGACACAACACAGGATTAAAAACAGCTTTATATTTGTTTGACCGTTTGTCCTATCACAAACTGGAGAAAGAAAAAAAAACACATACACTGACCATGTTTTCTATTATTCTCACTGATTCTGTGCAGTTTGAAGCTAAAATTGCCACCATATATTCCCTGATTTTCGAAAAGTAACTGCATTCTGAAAAGTACCAAATGAAAAACTGTACCAGAATACAGTTACTCCAAATTTGTGTATGAATACAAATTCTCAGTACATTTATTCAGTTACTTCCCAACAGTGAAATTACCACTAGGCCTAAATAATGCAGTTTCCCTATGCAGTAAGCCAGAACAAAGTGAGAAATCGTAGGACTCAACCAACAGTATAGCCAATCTTCTGCATGGACTGAGTAATCTGATTCAACTGCGCACTCATACTGTAGTATTATTTAGATTTTCTTTCAAAGGAAAGGGAGCTGTGGATATGAGAAGAGTGCCATGTGTACAAGCAGAATCCCCCAAACAAAACAGAGCAGCTCGAAAACACCACCACTGTGAAATAATATAATAAGGTCTGTTTCATTTTTTCATGCTCTCCAAGGACCACGCGGAGAGATTGCTAGAAAATGGATTATCTCTCTAACATTGCAAGTTCATAAGTCCAACTACTAACTTTGTTGAAGGGCAGATATGGCCTCCCCGGTGGACCCAGCTCATATTTAGCCACGAGCCTCCTGTGTGATTAGAAAGGGAGATGCAGACGTATTGACTTGGCCTGCATTTTTGCCTTGGCGATGTGCGCAATTACCTCTTCAAAAACCAGCATTCAGCTAATCCCGCTAATTCCAGATATTTTAGCGCTCGGCTGGTCTAATAAGCAAATCAAATCATATCTCGCACATCAACAAATGAGTTTTGGAAATAATTCCTTCTGAGTCAACCCCCGCCATACCCCCGCTCCCTTTTCCCAATTGAGATGGAGAGGGCTAGTTTGTTAAGCTGTCATGTGCGATTAGCGATGTAGCACTTTTAGCTAGTGGCTATTTGTATGTATTTATTTGTTTAGTGGCTCACCTGTAGCTCTGTCTGAAAGAAGAACTTTTGGGGGCATTGCGAGCAGTCGTAGATCTTGTCCTCTTGGCCGTGTGCAGAGAAAATATGCTGCTGCAGCTTGTTGGCTTGGACGAACACTGCAAATAAACAAAAGAATAAAAGTCAACATTAATTTTACTAATAACTGTTTATGCTAGGTGCTTTCACTTAGCATTGCGGCTAAATTAGCTATGACTGCATTAAGGGAACACAGGCAACATCATGGTAATTGCATCTGCCTGGGTAGGAATTAAAAAATGTCAAATGACAAGGAAAATTACTTAATTATAAACAAATGAATGTGCTATTGAGAACAGATAAACAACTGAAAAAAACATTGTTATAAGAAACGTAATTGAAAAAAAGAGGGGCAAATTGAACTGGAGTGGTCACGCTAATGGCACTCCAGCTAGCATACATAATGTTTGGGGAATAATGATGCTCTTTATTTAGCACTACTTTGGGGACAACACGCGGAAAATAAACAAGCAAAAAAAAGAAAAAAGAAAAAGAAAAAAAAAACTGGCATGGCTTCAAGTGCAAAACATGGCCTCCATTAGTCTACATTGCTAATTATATTGACAATATAAATATTCATGGCGCCGTGCTACTTATTCATGCAAGCTCCAGATTACATATTTGGTTTGAAAACACACAACTGGTTGCCACTTAAAAACATATACCATCATACATTTGTGCTTTAATTAAGGAAGGCACGGTCAACACTAAGGAGAAGCTAGGGGACGTGCAATTGTGTGTCTGTTCTCTGAGGAGCACTTCAAACACGCCAGTTGTTATCCTGGACCCTTGCGCTTTATGAGGACTTGCCTGTCTAGTCTCAAAAGGTCTGCAAAAAAAAGAAAAGTTAGCATGTAAGGGGCCTTCATTTGAATTTCTTACGGCTCAAAATAACTTTTCTTCTAATGCAAGCGCCGTGGGGCCAAGAGGAGAGAGAGCGAGTGAGGGAGAAGGAGAGGAGGCACGATGGTGGAAAGGTGAGGAGGGAAGGAGGCTTCGGGGGTCGCTGGGGTTCGGAAACATTAGCGTGTCCCATTTTGAGCTCACCTGGGACAACCGTTATTAATTATTGAGCGGCGCACACGGGAGACGCAGCGGGCTTCAGTGAATGTCACATGCCTGACCTGGGAAATAAAAGACTACTAATGCCTCAGTGACAGCTGCCTCACAACATCAGAAGGGACTAACCAACTTTAACTCAAATATAGGGCTATACCTGAATACTGTGGAGGGGCAGGTAACTGGTGAGTGAAAAGTAATACCAGCGGATACAGAACGTCTTCTGTGTTTAAAATAAAGAGACATCTGTAGCAAAGTTTCTAACCAAACAAAACCAATGGGAATTACGACTAACAACATGAAATATAGCAGGATAGTGGTAGTAGTAATGGTAGTAGTAGTAGTGGTAGGAGGCTAATAGCAGCAGCAGTAGTAGTGGTAGTAGTGGTAGTAGTAATAGTAGTAGTAGTAGTAGTAGTAGTAGTAGTAGTAGTAGCAGCAGAAGTATTAGATGTAGTAATAGTAGAAGTAGTACACAGGTAATAGTTGTAGGAGTGATACAAATAGCCTAATGGTACAATTACTAGAGTAGTATTAGTAAGCAGGTACTCACAGTGGATATTTATTACTATTGATTGTAGTTAGTAGCCTGGAGGTGGTGGTAAGAGTAGGAATAAGTGAAAATAGGGATAATAATAATAGTAGCCTACTGAAGTACTATACATAGTAGCCCATGTGACCTATTTAGTAGCATTTAGTAGTAGGATTTACTACAAATAATATTTCACAGCTTTAACCCTATCCCTAGCCCTATCTTTTACTGCAAGATAGGTTCAAGTTTGTCAACTAAAGAAAAAGTCTGTGTCACTGGATCAGAGTTGGCATGGACTCATGGAAAAAATTGTGACAATTAAAACAAGGTTAAAACAGTCATCAGGAATCCATCCTTTTAAAACTATTCCAAATATCCTCCCAAATCATCCCAGACTGACCAATCATAACCATTGCGCATATTTGCTCTTTCAGTGTTAAACAACTGGCTCCAGCTCGCTAATGTCTGTGTGACATCTGCCTCTGGAACAGGGCCGCATGCTAACAGGTCGCTAACAAACCTCTGCTAATGAACAAACAACTCTACAATCCATTTTGGTAACAAACGACCAACAATAACTGCGCGCGAATGGCCCGTTTTACCGCAATGCTAACTGTTATGCTCAAGGTTACAGCAAAGCAATCATGTACATTTACGTCTATGTTAAATCTTTAAAAACAACAACAACAATTTACAGTTTTTCCCCCTTCAATAGCCATGTTTGGTGAAAGTATACAGTAACAGTAAGCAGGTCACGGCAGCCCGCAGGAAGCCTTCATTATGTCTTTGGCGAGAGGAGGGAAAAGTCAATACAGCAAAAATAAAAATGGATCCGAGACTTGGGGGGCCTTCAAATGCAGTACAATAGGGCTAAACACAAGTGAGATGTCAAGCTAGCTGCATCTGCCTGTTTACACCACAACCACTGCCAGTAAGGGACATGACTAATCATCTATGCACTGAATAGAATAAGCGATTACTGTAGGCCTATATTGGGAGATGATGGGGGATTTAAAGGGCCAGTATAATGTTCTAGTGGGTGCAAAGTATCTATACAATGACATGGCTGTATTTTGGTTTACATTAAAGTTCAATATTATGCTATTTTCTGATCTATATTATAATGTTGTTTATTAATCTACCTGGAGTTATGTTTTGTTTCATTCGCTCATGTTCAACACATAAATTCTGCATATTTAGGCTGAGTTCCCTCAAACAGAAAACACTCTGTTCCACCTTGTGATGTCATATGGTAATAGAGGAAGTGCTCCACTGTGTTTCTTAAACTTCATACACTTTCACTGGAATCATATGGATGATCTCAGCCCTGGAATTGCCTATCTCCATTGACCTGAAGGTGAAAGCTGTTAGGAACTACCACAACATGACATCACCAAGGTGGAATGGAGCATTTTGAGCTTTGGAGATGTTTATAGACCAATAATAAAGGATTACTTAAACATGTGTGAATGAAACAAAACACAACTCTGGATATGTTTGTGATGAAGAAACAACATTCTAACATGACTTAAAGCTAAAGAAATGAAGACTTGGCTGTTAAAGTGGAAGTTTGAGCCTACTCCAAAAAGTAGGTTACCAAATTAGTACTAAAAATACTGGCACCAGTTTTTTTTTTTTTTAACTTCTGTCACAACCCATTTTATTACTACCACAAGTTTTTGTGTCCTCGGGCAGGACACTCGCTCCCCTGGCCTGTATGAATGAGTGTGTGTGAGTGGCAGAACAGAGACTACATCTGAAACCCAACATCTGGGCAGAAGTTAAACAGTAACTATCTTTTGTGTGTTTACCTGTGTCAGAGTGGATTCATGGTTCATTCTTGTATTGTTTATAAAGGTGCACTAAGTAAATATTGTAATATGTAACTTTTCCAGTCTGCCTCTCTATGCCTGGGATGTTCCACAGTATGGCATTCAACTTATCCGTCTTCATAGAGACAATCAGGTGGTGCCAACTTACAGGCCACATCTATGGAACGGTGAGCCTGGTCACAGTAAGATTGCATGTTTTTCAAGGTGTTTTTGAGCAATGAAGAGAAGGTTTCATCGATGGCCATCTGGACTCCTAGAAGACATTTTCAATTGTTGGTACAGGCTTGAACCAGTGGGAATTTATTCTACTCTGACTACTGAAGTCAAACCCCAAAAAAGTTTTAGAGTGAAACTCCCCTGCCTTGGCCCTTGTCCTGCTGTTCACAGCTAACACAACAAATCATGTAAAATATGTTTAATGCCATACTGAGGAATATCCTAGGCAAAGCATCATGGACACTTCTGACATTGAGCTCAGACAATCTGCTATTTCCCCTCTGTATTGTGTGTTCAATTAGCATACAACATGTAATAAAGAAACAGTGCACTGGCATTTGGCGAGAAATCTGCCTTGGCGTCGGCCATTAAACCACAAGAACAGAGGCATGTCTTGCATCCTGGAGGGTTAGAATTAGACAAACAGGCTTAAGCTACAATCCAAAAAAGCCCATCCAAAACCGGATCAGTGGCCGGCTATTGTGAGAGAAAGGGATGTGTGCGTGTGTGTGTGAGAAGTTAGAGGAGTTTGTTGGCTAGCCTGGGTTGGTTGTCGGGGGCGTCAGAGCTGTGGGAGCTGGGGGGGCTGGGGGGCCAAGGTCTCCTCGCTGTGGGGGATATTAAGGCCTCTGATTAGCTCTCCGGGGCCGGCCGTGGCAGACATCTCCTTTACTACAGGCCCCAGCTCATCTTTATTTTGGCAGGGTGGTGCTCTCTGCAGGCTGCACACTGCACCAATACTAAGCTGTTTGTGCACGGAGGAAAAAAAAAAAAGCCTTTCTCTGCCTCATTCCTTTTTATTTATTCATTTGTTAAGTGAATTTGTGCCGAGGACTAGGCCAGAAGCTAAAAAATTTACTTGGAAGTCCAGCAGCAGGCAGCATGTAAAGGGCCACTTTATTAGGGACAACTTTCTAATAAAGGGAGAAGTGAAAAAATACATATACTTAAATGTAGAAACTTTTTTTAAGTAGCTCTACAGCAAAAGACTACAGTAATATTATTTTTTAAGTAAATCTTGAGCACAGTAATTGGTTGCTGTACGTACATGTATGATGTGAGAAGATTTGACACTATTTCATGGCTAGGTATATAATCCAATCCACTTTATTTATATAGTACATTTCAAAACCAAAATGTGCTGCACAATACAGATAAAACAATACAATGGGAATATAAAATATATCTATTTATCTCAATTAGGTACTAAAGCTAGTAAAACCATATGAGAGTAAAATTACCAATAAATAAAAAAGATAAAAATAGAAATAAATAAAACAAATAAAAGTCACAGAGGACCACACAACTCACATGGTGTTAAAAGCAAGAAAATAAAAGTGGGTCTTAAGTAGTATTTTTATTTCATAATTTAATTTTGGGAACATGTTTTTACCAAAAGGAAGGAGCATCTTAAAAGTTTCCAAAGCCCTTAAGTCCATGTGGGGGCTGGTCAGTCACAATGGAAACACTGTGGTTATTCAAATGACTTTTACAGCTTTTCTATGGAAGACTGGACATTACTAGGCCTAAATCCACAAGGCATGGGAAATACATTTAACATACTACAACCTTATTGGTCCAATTATGAATGATGGAGAAAAACTACACTGGTTGAATAGGGTAAACATTTTGTTGACAAGTGCGGTCAAAATCAGAATTTTCTGATCAGAAGTTGTGGGTAATAAGAAGCGATATTTTCTTTGTACATTGTAAACTTAACCTTATGCTAAAAAGATAATGTGCTGAATCTCGAAAAGTATCCTTTAATGATTAAAAACGTTATAAATTCTGAAGTTGTTTGTTTCCATTTGTTTTATAATATAAACTTTGACATGGTAATGATTTGGCAGAAAGGAACATGCATGATCCCTGGTAACTCTGCCTTAAGACAAGGCAGAGTCAAGCCAAGTCCATGATCAGAAGTACTACAATTAAAGTGGGACATCTAGTTCTCATTACTAAATGTTTAATTTAACACAACTTCACTAGTAGTAAAAAAACAAAAACAAAGATAAGTCACTTAGATCCACACAAAATTTGAGCTGTCCCTGAGCAAAATTTGTGCCGTCCCTGTAGAGAAATATTGTATAAGCTGCTCTTGAGGTCGTGAACTGCGCATCTAAACATACAGAGATTTATTGTCTGATAAAAGTTGTGAGAAGCACTTGTAAACTCATTGCGGTGATTATTTAATATGCTCTTATTTCCAGATGCTAGATGAACTCATAAGTCTGTCCGTGTAACAACTTGGGAATAATTTGAAAGCAAGATTTCACAATTCCACCAAAGCATGCACAAACAAATTAAACTAGTGCTTCTGACAGTTCATGTTGGAACACCCGACCTCCAGTAGATTTTCAAGTTGGCTCTTGCTGTGACATAAGCAACCAAACCTAGATCCACACACCCTCATCTTTCATCACGCCTTCTTGTGCTTTCTCTTCTGTTTTGTTTGTCTTAAGCACATATTCCCAATCAGAATTTTTGCCCCGCCATGCCTCCTCCTCGGCAGCAAACCAGCGTTCCTGAGGGTACAGCCAGACACTTCTAGCTGCAGGCTCCCCCACTTCTGAAAGCTGTCAAATCTGTCCTGGGAGAGTCAGCCTTCTCTCATCATCCAGGGGCTTATGGACCTCTCTCTCCATTTACCCTCGCTCTCCCCGACCGCCTCCTCCTCCTCTTCTTCTGCGCCTTTTATCTCACATCCAAACTTGCAACCTTCCTTCCTCAAGTTTTGTCTCCTCCACATCTCCTCTATTTTGTTGGGTATAGGTTATGGCGAGTGTAGGGGTCTTTTCGTGGGTAGGTCTGTTCTCCGTGTTGGAAATCCCAAAGGTGGGGAGTGGGATGGGTGGGTTTGGACTAAGAATTGTAATGGTAGAGATGTCCGTTGAGTCTTTTGGGTCAAATGATGAGGATCAAAGTTAAAAACTGATATCTGCAATGACGAAAGACTAGCCCAAATCTACCATGCATATATACATTTTCAGTGTAAGTAGAACAACTAATTTCTGCTAAACGTTTGTCTTAGCGCTTGCCAGTATAACTACAAACTACAGTTGAATTGTCATTGCTAGTATTTTTGTTTTAGCTCATGCCACAATGAACTCCTATGTAGTTTTACACTTTTTCAGTTTGAATACTAATATTGATACTTTGGCTTTAGATATTTGCTGATATAAACCGTTACTGGTGCAGACAAAAAATATCTATTATTTCCTTAAACATGTGCTATGTAAAGTTTATGCTTGTTTCCATGGAGATGTTGTTGCTTTACCTGAAATGTTTCACACTATGGCATTAAACGTCTCTCCATGTGGACAAGCAGGTGAGGCCACTAGGCCAAGTTACACGTCATATCTGTGGAGTGAGTAAGAATATATGTATTCAATGTGTTGTTTTAATCAATACAAAACAGTTTAATGTTTGTATTGAGTTTAATGTTCAATGTTTAATGCCTTACAGTGGAGCATTCCAGGCAAAGCAATAACACCTGATTCAAATGTAAGTTATGTAACTTAATAACTACAGAACTGCTTTGTATGCTGGCGCTTGCTTCCATCTGAGAGAAAGACATTGCATTGCATTCTACAATTAAAAGTCATTAGAATGCAAGGACCTTTCTTACAAAATGTATCAAAGGACAATCATTACACAGTCATTATTTAATTATTTCTCATCCCAGCGTACATATTCTAACACACTCCCCCTCACTGTCCGACAGAGGGACCCATCTGTCGTGCCTGCCTACCCCGAGACCGCTGTCCTGAAGGTTGCACTCCGTCTGGCTCCTCCCACTTTCCTTTCTCCTCTCCTCCCAGAATGCTTTGCTCTCTCCTGCGCCGTGATCGATATGGGCGCGGAGGGAGCGAGGGGGCCTGTCTGTCAAAGCCCGCTGTTGGAAAATGAAGGCTGGGACGAATAAGACATGCTCTGTATATTAAAGTGTCCCCCTCTCCCCTGATGGTGGCTCGGGAGGATGGAGCGAGCTGGGGAGATATCAATAAGATTCTGGGGGAGAAGAGTGAGGACACATCTGAATGTAATATGATGGACCAATTGCTCCGGCTGCACGGTTGAATCGCAGGTGCCTAATTCGGCAATGGTGTCGTGTGTTGTTTTTACGTGTTTTACTGTAAATTTTGTATCATAGTTTTTATGGAAGATAAATTGATCAAAGAATTGAAGTAAAAGTGTGTCTTCAGTGATCAATATGACTAAATAAATTAGTTTAAGTTTAATTAGATAAGTGTCTGGGAAATTCCACAAGATCTTAGTGAAGCTAGAATCAAACTTGTATATGCATTAGGATTTAACTAGGGTTGTCCTGATCCGATCACGTGATCGGAAATAGGGGCCTACCACGTGACTGCGGACTCGTTATGGTCCGATCAGGTATCAGATAAATAATATATGTATATTTATTATTATTATTTTTAATCACATTTACAATATATGGGATATTAGTGATTAAAAATAATAATAAGAAGAAGAAGAATAATGAAATACTATTTTTTTTAAACTACCAACGTTCACAATCCTGGTCTGTGTCTGCACTGACCACACTGAACAGCGCACACAGGACACACAGCAGCAGCCATTCTTCCTGATAGAGGACGCTGGATTTCCCTGCTTATAGAACACCTGGAATCTAAGTACGATATGCTCTCATGTCACTACATTGAAAAATCACTGCCAGCACTCCAGAAAAAGACCCGTGATAAGCTACGTGTGCAATTATCAGAGGCGTCTGATGTCACGTTTACCACAGAAATCTGGAGTTCCTCTGTGTGTCCGATGTCATTAATAAGTCTCTAAGTCAAGTTAGTTTTAAACCGTGCAACCTTGCATGCCTAGGAATTCCATGGAATTTCGTGGCTGTTTGAAAATAACCTCTTCATGACATCACAAGGTGTAACAGAGCACTTTGAGCTTTGGAGATGTAGGATTACTCAAACACGTGTGAATGAAACAAAACATAACTCCAGGAATGTTTTTGATGAGGTAGCAGTATTCTAACATGGCTAAGAGCTCACAAGAAACCGTTTGGGTAATATAGGACCTTTAAATGCATTATGCACTGAAAGTATGTTTTTGCTCTTGACATGCAGTTACAAACAGTAAATTGCCACTGCTAATATGCACAAACTTTGGTTTGCTAAGCATGATGAATCAATATACAAATTACCATCCATCCATCCATCCATCCATCCATCTTCTCCCGCTTAATCCGGCTGGGTCGCGGGGGCAGCTTGCTGCCCAATACTCATAGCACCTGACCCCCCCTATGAACCCCTCTGCAGGTGGTGAGCCCACAGGAGGGTGGACAACATGGTCCTTGATGTTAGTTCATAGGGGTGCGGGCATGTTTTGGGTTGATGGGGGAAACCGGAGTACCCGGAGGAAACCCATCCAGACACGGGGAGGAACATGCAAACTCCACACAGAAAGGCCCGGGCGACCCGGGGATCGAACCTTCTTGCTGTGAGGCCTGAGTGTTGCCACTCAGCCACCGTGCCGATAATGATGGTAATATACAAATTACCATCACTCGAAATACAATGGTTTATTACAAGTTATTATTAGATTTCACGAGTTATTATTTTATTTATATTTCCTTTTTGTCATCTTATTTTAGCCTGAGTTTGTGTTTTTTCTCATCATTGATGCAGGATCCACAGCAAGCCAGGCCACTCTGGACGCTAGCATCCCCAGGGTCCTCTTTGCACCCCTCAAACCAGCTGTCACGGTTCACTTAAGACAATGGAAACACTTTCAAATCAGTCGAAACATGGCTACTGTGAATGGTTTTTATTTGTATTTACTTTACATGGGCGCCATCTAAGTCAAGTCAGAACCGCTCTAAGAAAGTGCGAGGAAGACTAAAGAGCTGAGAGGGGAGAAATAGTGAAGAGCCCAAGTTAACGACTTTGCAGATTTCATTATAGAGATAGTTAACCCTGTTGACACTGAAGGAGGGCGCTATTCTCTCAGGAGGAGTCCGGTCCTTCCACCTCCACGCACACAGACAGATGAGATCATTACAGCTATCAGCACCACTGCCGTACACAATTAGCACGTCTCCTTTTCCTTACCCCCCAACCCTCCTCCTCCGCATGCCCCTCTCTCTCCCATCAGATCACACAGTGGCCCCCCCTGCACCCCTCTCCAGTCACCCCGCGACACTTCCATGGCTTTGATTCGGAGGCAATTTGACTAAATAAGAAGCCGCATGCACCAAACGGCTCTGATGGAGGTTCCGGCCTGACCTCTCCCAACTCATTTAGAAGCTATCGGAAAACTACAGTGAAAGTGCGGCTTAAAGCGTTACTTCACATCGCATATATACATGGCTCGCCACTGACATGGTCTCCCTGATAAAAGCTTTAATGAAGAGGTAGTTTTGGAGATGTGTGGACCCTGAATTATTTCTGTTAATTTAGCAGTTATGCTTGGAGATTTTTGAGCATTGGTACAGTCATGTTCATTCACATTCATGTTTGTTCATTTGACAAAATTTTAATTTCTTTTGCCATGGATCTTAACTAGATCCATGACTGAGGGATTACACAACACCAACCCTAATTTTTTGTTCCCCAAATTTACAGATTATACACTATTGGAATTTCTTTGCACTTCATAGTTAATTAGTTCATAGTTTTGAGAGGCAGGGTTATTACCATGGCCAGTTATAGAGTTTCTGAATCTCAGTATGATAAAAATACTGGTAATGGTTGATTAGAGGAGGACAAATGTTACATATTTCAAATGAAACAAAAATCTCACATATTAACCATTGCGAGACAGGACTCGATGCCTAAGCGGGGGTAAACCAACTCAAAGGACGACATACAAAATAAACATAAAATGGTGAACATCTACTGTATATGAGTGTCATTTTAAATCTTAATGTAGTACAGAAACATAACAAAACGTTCCACACTTACACAAACAAAACGACCCACAATAAATATTTAACCCCCAAAATTAAGTATCGATCAGAGTATGATGTGAACCATACAATGAAATGTGAACAATACGTTGAAATAATAATTATCATGACAGGCCTATAGGTACCACTCCACCAAACTAAGTAATAAAAGCAAAACATAAACGCCCGCTATACTTTAAATGTATATGGTATAAATCATACCTGTGAAGCAGACTGGGCACTTGAAGGTCCCGCCCATGCCCTCAAAGCTGTGCTCGATCAGGTGGCACTGGAGCTTGGCCGGAGAATCAAACGACTGGCTGCACAGTTTGCACTCATGATTCAGACCCTCCTCTGCACAGAAAAACACACATAAAAAACAGCCTGTAAGACCAATGCATCATGAACATAAATTATTTTTATGACGAAGACAAAGTAATAACATGATTTGGTAAGGAAACTAATCACTCGGATGGGGTTGTGCACTTGTAACACGGTGAATGCCAGCTATTTAATTAACCGGCACTGAGATTTATTTAAGAGTGGAGTTAATTAAGCGCAGTCAAATAGAGCAGTTTCACATTGTTAATAAAGCAAGTTCAGTCTTCGGTTACAGTCATGGTTATCTGAAGAACAATCCATCTCCTATTGACACTTCCGCAGGAAAACAAAGAGACCATGCTTAAAATTACTGACTATTTGTTTAATGTAGGAACATATTAATTATTCTGTTGAAATTATTTTGTTGGGTTTATTGATAGACTTTAAATGAATAAATAGTGATACAGAATGAAATATACACTTTTCTTTGTACATGCAACAAAAATAAATGCATGTGTGCGCAGTGTAACTGTTTGAGTGGAGGGCCCCCTTTCGTTTACAGGACCTGGTCTCCATAGAGATAATATTGCTTTGCCTGGAATGTTCCACAGTATAATATCAATCTCCATGGACACAATTAAGTTAGAAGGGAAGATCTGTGGAGAAGGGACCCCGGTCACAATGAGAATATAGGTTGTTCAAGGTAATACGTGAGCAATAAAAACGCACACAAAGGAAAAGTATAGTAAGATAGATATGTATAATGCCATATTGAGAGACATTACAGGCAAAGAAATAGCATCTCCATGGAGACAAGCAGGCAGAGTACCCACAAGAAGAGAGAGAATTTATTTGTTATGAAATACAAGTTAATACACTTTGGGTGGCTAATGCTAATTGCTTCCAATATAGAAAATGAGGCGCTACACTTCAAGCATATTCAACAATGAGTAAACGGAACAATTTTATGTCCCCATACTCCATCCACTGATAGCTCATACAAATGTATTTCCCTGTGTAGACCTCTCCAAGTCAAGTGCTGAGTCAGACTTCCAGAGCATCAATAAAGGCCCATAGTGTACGCCATTGGGGCTCGACTACTGCTCCATCAAACTGCTACCGGGTGGACCATTACCGGGCCATAAGAGGCCAGGGCAGACCCACTGGAGACATATCAGAGCCCTGTGTCTGGGTCCTGTGGCAAAGGCACTGGGTACCGGAATATACCAGTGCACAGAGAGGCTGAGTGGCTAAGGCCCTCTAAAGCCTGAAGCAGAGGGAAAAAGAGGAGGGGGTAATCGGAGGGGATCTACGCTGATGGCAAACTAAAACTGCAGAAACCACTACAGTTAACTTGGGTTTAATGTGGTCTCTAAGTGCAAGACCAGTCAGTGAAACATTTTTCAGGCAGTGTAATGCTATAGGGCATCCACAAACATAAACGGTAGAACAAATTTAGTATAGCCAATGTGAAAGTGAGTTGGAAAAAGAAATCGCACCAAAAAATACACACTGATATATGATCAATACCCATATACTAAATACTAAAATAATTATGAAAACTAAATGCTGAGTTTAGCTTCTATTGATACTTTTACTGAATAGTTTTACTGTGCTCTTGATATATCAGTAAGTATAGAACCAAGCTCATATTAAAGAAACACCTCTATTGTATAGGCTATAAAAAGATGTTTTGTTATTACCAATGTGGCAACAAAATAAATGGCTTACATCTGTCCCTAAGTTCTGGTTAAAAGATGAAGATGCTGGTCATGTCTCTCCCTGAATGAACTTTATTATTTTACAGTAACAGTGAATGGTAATATAGAAATTTCATAACAATTGAATGCGTTTTTATCACCAATACAACATTGACCTGTCCTCAACCTTAGTTCTAAGAAGTCAATAGGATCCATAATTCATAAACTAAAGCCTTTTTAGCCCTTAATACTATTGGTCATCAAATCTAAACTCTTGTGTGTGGTATACGGTCTACTGAGAATACATTACATTGATAATTGCAGTAGAATTATACAATAACCTCTGTAAGCCTGCGCGATCACTTAACCAGAAACAGAGCCGAGTGCAGCAGAGTGGCTTTAAACAGACAGGAAAGTGTGGGAGGGGGCCACAGCCAAAAGAAACATGCAATCCATTCACTTACCAGATGCTATTTGACATTTCCACTCAATAACATACGCATAGGAGAGAATCATGTAGACTTGTTTAGCACTTACTGCCGACCCGACTCATGTGTGAATAATACGACGCACTTATGAACTGAACTTGTGTATGTTTTGCGTTTTATGTTTTGTCAGTGACTTATCGTACAAAATAAAAATTAGATCTACTATCTAATAAGAAGGTCAACAGTAATGCACAACTGAAAGGTTAGGATAACTTATATTGTGCATGTTTTTTCGTTAATGGGAGAATAGGAAAAACTAAACATGCATCATTGTGAATTTTGACATTGTCCCTAAACAATGCAGTGGAGAACTCTTAAAACTAACTTGATTTTTACTCTTCAAACATAAAACTGAACTATTTGTAGCCGTCCAAACTTATTCCCCACTCTTTTAACTCATTCCTGACATCCTAATTATTCAAAGTGACGCGTTTATGAGCAAGTTTCACAACTTTTTTGCTGTCACTGTAGCGATAACTAGCGCACTAGCCTTACTTCCTGGTTTGCGGATGATAAAACACTTTAGAATTATATGCAGACAGCACAGTCTCAAGAAAAAAAGTAGTGAAAACAAAACAAAACATGAAAATATACCTGAGTAGGCTACAGTCCCTTTAAAATAAGAGAGTAAAAGAAACCAAAAGTATGAAATTTTACATCACCAATCAACAAAATGCTATTACTATAACAATATAATGTTCTTTTTTTTTGCTTTGCATCTAACTAGGCCACTTAACTTTTACCAAGCCATCTTCCCCCTTGACAATCGCACCACAACCATGATCAAACATTTACCATTTGAAAGCAGTTGGCGCTACCATGTGCGACCGTGCATTTGGCAGACGAGAAAGCTTACATGTGCGCTTGTGTGCTAACGGCCACTGTGTTGTTTGATCTTCGCTTGGGTTAGCGTCTGCTCCCATCCCATAATGTGCATCCACCCCTGCGTTTGACCCCTCTGCACAGGATGGTCCCAATGGAGAACTATAGTGAACTACATTATGCAGATCACAGTGCACCTGGCTCCTGACCTCGTACTAGCATATAGCATAGCATGTGTGTTTGTGCATGTAAGCAGGTGCAGGGGTAATAAAACACAGAAAAAATGAGACTCAAATAGATACAGTTTTAGCAAATAAAAGCTGTGTTCTGTATTTAGAGGTTCAGACTAATTGTGATTAATGCATTTTGTACTTCATTCTGACAACTGCATTTGGCCTAATTTAGTTTTGGCAAATAAAAATTGTTTCTGAAAATAGGAGACTACTGGTATGCTACAAGAGATAAGTGGTTTACTGCTACCTTAATATGGTAGATATAAGGAAATAGTTTTGTTTTTTTTAAATATCTGCTTTTTAATTTTGAGTTATTATTTTAGATTATTTGGGAATGTCACTTTTAACAGTAAACATGTCAAAGTTGTATAGATGAACTCACTGTTTTATTTTTGTTCTACTACTTTTGTGTTGGTAAATCGTAAAAATGGATATTATCAAGATATTACTTAAAAAAAATGTATGTACTAGATAGTACAATTGCTATAATGTACACTACCAGACAAATGTTTATCTCGTTCAAAGTTTTAATTATGTTCGTTATGTCTATATTTTAAATACTGAAAATATAGGAAGCAAGATATATGAAATTATGTACTAAAGATTTTCTTTTTCGAGACAAAAAAAGAAAGTGGGTACTTTGAGAATTTGAACATAAATTTTATAAAGTAGAGCTATGTGACTTTTTCGCCCTGTGCTACATAATTCCATATATCTTACTTCATATATCTGATGTCTTTTTTATGTATACAGAATGCAGAAAGTAGTAAAAATAAGGGGAAAAAAATTAAGTGTGTCCATATTTTTGATCGAAAGTATCTCTGTGCATATATTTTTGTTCACATCCAAGTAGCAAAACAAAACAAAAAATAAATAAAATATAAAAAATAAAATAAGCAATGGTCTTGGGAGGGAAATTGTGGACCTAAATGTTGCTCTTTAAATCACGTAACACATTATAAAATATTCCAGTTAGTGTACAGTAAAACATTTTTGAATCCCGTAAACCAGACCATAAAAAGACTGTTACAATCTGTTATTATTCATATACCCACACAGGTGATACAACATTAGCGCATTTACTTTTTGTCACGTTGCGCTTTTAATAAGGTGCCTGCTGATCTAAACATACATATACATGTGCAGAAGGTGTAAAAACACAACTCGCCTGGTTCCCAAACACATGGGAGGAAGTATGTCATGTTTGAACACTGCTCTGTAAAGTGGTCCTGCTTCTTACTTTTAACCAGCCTGGCAACTTGGTCCAGCTTAGTGAGAGCCAAGGGAGGAAGTCAACGCACCCCAAACCCTCCCCTCTCTCTCTCTCTCGCTCCCCCTCCATCGCGCTGTGGGATGACGTTACTTCCTGTTGCTCCCTGAATCAACCAATCAGCACTGACCTTGGCAAGCTCCCACCCCTCTGTGTCTAGGATATGGTTACAGAGTCACCACGGAGCGTAAGCCCTCAGTCTGTTTCCACTGCTCTCCCAAAATGATCATCTGTATTTTATTTCATAACATATTTTCTGTATTGATACCACCCTTTAACAAGACTTCATTTGTAAATAAAACATGAGATCATTATGTATTAAGCTTTTGTTCATGTAGTTATTACAAAGGCAAGTGCTGGTAGGAACTATTGTTTGACATTCTTGTTCGGGCAGTGCATCTAGTCAAGACGAACTCATGAAAAAGTAACCAAAAAGGTTTCCCCGCCAAACTTATCATACTATTACATCAAACATCATACATATTCATCTACGCCAAAGTTTACATTGTCTCTAAACTACCATTTGAACCATCAGCAGTGGTGGGTAGACAGAAATGCACTAGTATAAGTACAAAGTAGTGTCCAAAAAATCTAAGTAAAAAAGTGGGGGAAACTACAACGCAAGTTAATGGAATTGGAAGGTCAAGAAATCTGGTATTTTCAGGATAGATGACAAAAATGAGAAAAACTCAAAAATCATATCTGAAGGTCAAGCAAACCAAAAGCACTTGTAGATTTACTCACAGTGACAAAACTCAACTCAATCAAGAGAAAAAGTGTACGGTCCGAAAACTACTCAGAGAGGTTCAATTTCTTTAAAAATTTACCCAGGTTATGTAAGTACTAGCCACCTCTAACTATGACTGAAAACAGCTTTGATACCCAGAACGCCCACCCTGTCTCCCAGCACCCCAGCGTTCAGATCCTCCAGATGATGGCCCTTCCCCAGACCTGCTTCTTTCTAAACATCTGCATATCCGTAGGGCCCAGCTCCTCCTCTGTGCGCTCTTGGTTTATGGATTCCACCGCTCCTTAAAACACAAATGCCTAATATCTGTCCCAAGTGGATGACAAGGAAAGGCGAAAGCAAGTGCAAAATATGAAGACTAGACGATTTAGTTCTTGCTGTACTTGTTTTTTTATCATGGTTAAAAGGCTTAAAGTTCTGTTCAAGGTTGTTTGGAGCGTAGTTTTGAGTACTCTTTATGTAATGGTGGACCGCAGGTTGAACTCTTTAAAGGGGCGTTATCTTGCTCTTAGCCAACACTTATTGTCTGTAAGGTAATACTTCTATTGCTTCTACTACTGCTACCATAACTCCAAAACTACTACAACTGAAGGAAGCAATAATTCTGAAATAGATATTCTGATCCCAAGTCCAGTCCAAGTTTTTTCGGCTTAAATCCAAGTTACAAAGTTATACGAGTTATGAGTGCAAGTCTGAGTCACACAATCCCATGAATGAAAAAATATTTTATTATTTTTACGTTTTTTAAAGCAGTTTGTTTTAAACTGCTGACACCGGTCCAAAAGTCCCTTTCACAACTTTCAGAGGAAAGAGGAGTTTGCTGTTATGATACGGCTCATGGCAGCTAGCATGCTAACAATGCACTTCCCACCTTGCAAACAAACAAAAAAAAGCTTTAGATGCAGACAGCACAGCGGTCTCATTTTAATCCTATGAGCTGCTTTTCCAATACCTCGCTAGACAAATTTGCTCAATTACATGGACAAAATTGGCTACGGCCACTTTAACTTTTATTACAACCAGCATTTGAATATTATTGTTTTGACAGGATGAATCACAACAAACTTCAAGTGAGCTGCGAATTTGATCATTTGTCTTTTACAATATTGACCATTGGCTATTACCCCCTCCTTCACACTTGGCGGGAGCACTTGAGACAGAATTGCGAGTGCGTCTTTGGCAGGAGGTCTGTGATGTTAGAAGCTTAGATTTACACTCGTCTCTGGGGCACAGTGAAGAAGGACCGTTTGAAAGTTACTCCAGAGGAAGTTGGTGGCACATCGGCAGCGCACTAACAAATGATATTAAGGGCATCCATCACAGCACCTCTAAATGTACGCAGCAGGGAGGGCAGAGACGGAATATTTAGCAGGAGGAATATAGGACTGCTAAATATTTGTAGGTCTACAAGGATTTGGGAACTTCAAGTAATAGGGTGTGTAAAAGTAAAACCATTGTATTCCAAGTCCGGAGTTGAAAAAAGAACTGTAACAAATGATTACATGAGTAGGCCTGTCACAGGAACACATTTTGATAATATAAATGATAATACTGAAACTACTTTACGCTACGGACACAATAAAAATAATGCAAGATAAATTATAATAGTATAATTTAAAGGCCTGAGCTGCAACCAAGAGCAGAATTAACCAACAATTAGCCATAGAAGCTAGTTATTCAACCCTCTACAGCTTCAACCTTACTGTATTACAACAAAAAATACCCAAAATCTTCCAACTTATACAATGAACCTGTACACACGATAAATATTAAGCTCCAAAATATAGTGTTGCTTTCATATATTGAACAATAAGTCGATAATAATTCAATAAAAATGATCTTCTAGAGGTGGGTCCACTACCATGAAGACGTTATTGAGTTGTCCATGGGTGATATTAAACTTATCTAAAATGCATTTGTTTGTAGAGCTCAAACAAATCTTTAAAATCACAGGGCACTTCTCCACAGATATGACCTGTAAATTGGGCTGGTGACATCTCCTGCTTGCCTTTATGGAAAGATAATTTGTTTAATGCCATACAGTGGAATATTCAAGGCGAAGTAATAACATCTCCATGGTGACAAGCCGGAAAAGTTACAGAGTTCACCTTTAAAAGTATGTATCAATAGTACACACTGAAATAACTAGATGTACTTATGTATGCTGCAAGTTACATACACCTGTTGTGTGCTTTTCAGATCTATATTTTCTTTCTAAATTCATATAAATTGATTCTTTCTTTGTTCGCTCGCTTTCATTATACTCAAAAACTCAATTCTTACCCCAAACTACTGATAACTTGAGAAAAAGCATCTAGTGCCTCTCTCCCAATCCCCAAGCAGATGTCGAGACGTTTTGGTTAGTTTGCTCTGTACACAAGATTCTATGGAGTAGAGACAGCTTCGGGCCTGTAAACAGTAGGTGGGTTTACTTGTGTCTTGTCTCTGCGGGAACTATCCATTAACAGATAATGGGGGGAAAATCAGAGTGATTAAGGCCCAGGGAATTATGGCTGAATACAAATTGACTCCACCTCCGTGTGCAGCCCGCGCTCTTCCTCTCTTTCTCTCTCTCTCTCTCTCAAGGTACAAAAACATCAGCAAACAAACTCATTTTCGCAAAAAGATACTGCAGAAGCCCATTAGGCCCCTCCGAATGCGGCAAATGGGGCCAGTGAAGGTGGGTGGGTGGTGGAGACGCAGAGGGACGGGCTCCCTAAGGACTGCAGGCTGATTGGAGGAGCAGAGCCCGCGGGGAACTTTACTAATATCTATCTCCTGCCCCCAACAGCTCACGAAAGGACAGAGCGAATCAAGTGCGAAATGTCGAAAATTAAAGTACAAGATTTAATCACGGCACCTTGTGAAAATCACCCCATTCTATCAAAGAGTTAATGTGTGATGGAAACGCGCTCCGGTTCAGGCTAATAAAATCAGAAAAAGATGGGAAAGCAGAGCAGCATGAGGGCAGGAGAGGAGAAGAGGTTTCAATGGAGGAAGGAAAGTAAAGTAAAGCTGTTGTTATGGCATCTGGTCTGTACACTGAAATGTGTAAGGTTGGTGTAAAAGCAGGGAAACAGCAAATAACTGTTAGAAGTAAGTTTCTGTAATAATGATTATATGAAACAGAACATAACTGTATTGTGAGGTAACATGAAAGGTGAACTAACTGCCTACCGCCTGGAATGTTCTACAGTGTGGTATTAAAAATATCATTTATTCAATTAGAAGTGTTTTTATTGGCTTGGTGGTGCCATTGGATTGTCTCCATGAAGATAGTTAAGCTGAATGACATATTGTAAAACATTCCAGACAAAGCATTATCTTCTCCATAGAGATAAGCGGGTAGCAGATCCTGCTATTGCAAACTAAAGCACTTGGTTGATTGCTACTACTCCAAAAACTTCTGCTGGCTGTACCACTTGGCCCACCACTTGGTTAGTCCCTCTGCACTGCTAATATACTGTAATAAAAGGTATTAGATAAAACATAGGATAACATAGCCAGAAGAAAAAAATGTGACTGTCACTTTCCACCAGTGCAACTTGTAAAATCAAAAAGATTGGAGAAGTGACGCTTAACACTACGAGAATTCACAGTTCACCAAAAAGACTCAAGTCTGACTAAAGTGTGCACCCCTCCATGTCAGCCTCTGCCCTCCAGTGTTCCCCACCTCCACAGGGACCCGAGCAGAGAGCCCGGTTCAGACTGTTGCCAGTGACATGTCAGTAATGTGATGCTCTCTTACACCAGAGCAAAGGATTGTGGGTAAAAAACATGTTTCCGAGACAATGTCAGCTGTGATGTATAGCGGATCGTTGGGAGGCGCTAATCAAAGGCTAGGCTAGGTTCCTGAGCCCGCATTTAATGCTGCATACCCCCTACCCCTCCTCCACACACCCTCCCTCCTTCGTGTACGCAGGGGACCGGAGAGGTAGCGTGTCCAGATAAACATGCGTGATGCTTGGATGGCCGTTACAAAAGGTGTAGCCGACTAGAACACCTTTTGGGGGGCACGGGGCAAGCAGGGCTCTGTTCTCTGGGCCCAAGCATGAGCGCACACAACAGGCATCTCCACCTGACATATCTGTAGAGCCTGGCAAAGGTTCACCACACTCTTTGTTTTGGTAATTGCAGCTCAAGTGAGGGACTTGGTGTACGGATGGAGCAATATGGAGAAAAAGTATCAGTATTAAATGACTACTGCATCTTCTCCTGCATCAACTACTGCTACTAAGCTATTATTGTTACTTCTACAACTACTACTGTTAACTGCTACTGCTACAACTGTTGATGTAGGGATGGAACAAAATGCAGAAAAAGTATCAATACTAAATTACTCCCATAATCACCTACGTCAACTACTGCTACTACTGTTAGTAGTAGTAACACTACTATTAATACTATTGCTGTTACTGCTACTGCTACTACTGCTACTGCAACTACTAATACTAATACTGCTGCTACTGCAACTACTACTACTACTACTGCTGCTACTGCTGCTACTGCAACTACTACTACTACTACTGCTGCTGCTACCGCAACTACTACTACTACTACTGCTGCTGCTACCGCAACTACTATTACTACTACTACTACTAGTACTACTTCTGCAACTACTACTACTACTTCTGCAACTACTACTACTACTGCTACCGCAACTACTATTACTACTACTACTACTACTACTACTGCTACTGCAACTACTGCTACTACTACTTGCTACTACTACTACTGCTGCTATTTCTACTACTACTACTGCTGCTACTGCTACTACTATTTCGACTCCTGCTACTACAACTACTACTAGGATACTAACAATAAGATATTACATTAGATGCATTAAGGCTACTGCTACTACTGCTAATGTTACAGTTGCTACTACTACTCCTATATTACTACAACTGCTACTACTAAAACACTACAACTACTACCACAACCTCAAATAAGTCCTATTTCAACAAGAAGAATATTATAACAATACATTAGATGTAAGCATTTGCAAGCATTTTTAACTTCAACTTTTTCTAACATGCTAGTTTTAGTGATGCTGTATTGATTTAGCTGTAGAATGCCTTGGGAAAAACATTGAAATAAGGTTGTCTTTTATGTCCTGGAACTGTTCGGTGAATATTTGGATTTATATTTTTGGACTGTAAAAACTGAACATCGCCAAAGGGAAACTAAAAGAAAAGTGAGATGTTATGTGATGCTACAGTGCGTTAAAACTGGTATCTTACTTTATTTTATTTTTTTGTGTTTATTTTTGACATTCACTGCATTGCACTCCATTCCATTCGAAGCTGGAGATGCAATGGCCAAAATGTGGTCAAATGAACACGGCGGAGGTCATGGAAGAGAAACAAATCACAGAAATCCGAGTACAAAGGCGAGTACTTGTTAACAAATGGTGTGTAGGCAGGTATGGAAGCCCGCATGGGACATACCCCCTACGGCCACAATGCACCACTCTGGACTGAGCGCTCTCATTTACTCCTTCCATGCCTATTCTAAACTGCCGGCCTTTTTATGTCTGTGGGGAAACAAAGGTCAAGAGACTGGTCCTCAACTCTCTGAGACCGAAGAAAAGTTTCGCCCCTAAGTGCACAAACATCTCCAGCCCGTTCGCTCAACTACACAAAAGAAGAGCTGTAGTAGAGGTATAATGAATTCAGAATATTATCATTTCTATTTGACAAATACATCTTTTTAATGAATTTGCAAAGATAATTTCAAACTTTTCAAAATATTTAAAATTGGAGTCATAGTTACGGATTTCAAGTTTGATATTGAAGAATCACCTTAAAACATACAAACAAGTATCTTTTTTTCACCAGTAAGGGTGTGTCTGCTTGTTTCCGTGGAGACTGTCTTTCCTGAAATGTTCCACAGTTATGGCATAAAGGGCATAAATTTGACCTATCTCCATATAGACAAGCAAGTGACATCCCTACACTCAATTTTTGTAAAAATTAACACATGTAATTAAATGAATGCAAGATAAATAAGTTAGAACATTCGATATCACCATGGAGACAAGTAGTGGACTGTCCAGGGAAAACGTTGCATAGTGTTCCTTTAACTTAAAAGTTTGAAAGAAGTATATGCATATTAAAACCAAAACCAGATCAAAGTGAATCATTATAAACAACAAAACTGAAGTCTTTTAAACTACATATTCAAGGCTGTGAAATACTATGTTTACTAAACCAGGATGAAACCACATAGAAATCTAAACTCTGACTAAACCAGAACCAAACCAGGACTAAACCAGAAGACCAAACACCCATTTCCAGCACTACAGAGGAAGACTTTACGCCACTAGTAATGAGCTTGAGGAAAGTAGGTGTGTTAGGCCAACCTGGATCTGTGTTTCTCGTCTCCACAGAATGAGTGGCCTGAATGTAAAAGTTAATTATGGCACCTGCCCACCCCTGGCCGCCCGTCCGTCTGTGCCATTGTCAGGCTGAAGAACGGTTAGCTCCTGGGGGTCCGCACACACAAAGGAGCCAGCCCCACGGTCTCACTCGCGGCATGCTACGTCGTACAATTAGCTAGCCCCTTGCGTAGTGCGGAGTACAATTATCAGCGCTAGCCTTAATTGACTCCCTTAGCCTGCTGCAAAGGGACCACCTCCTCCCATCTCCCCTACCTCCTCAACCCCAGCTCATCGCACCACGCCGGGCTCTCCAAAGTCATTTAGAAAAGCGCTCGTATTTTCCACGCAAAAAAAAAAAAAAATGGAAGGGGGAACATTTGGTGAGAGAGAATTCATCATCAGGTGTCTAGAGGTTTTCCTTAATAGAAAAGCCGAGTCCCACTGAGCGCGCTCCGTGTAGCGGCCAGCCACGCATGCTCGGGACCAGCAAGCCGCCACTCACAGCGGGCCACGCCACATTAGCATAATTTTATATAACACAGGAAATTTAATACATCTCAGCAAATACGAGACAGGCGTTTTGCATAATTTTTTTTCTCTGTGTCTCTCTCTTTCTCTTCTCCCCACCTATATATGCTTTCCATCACTCTGTCCACGTCTTTCTATCTCTCTCCTGTCTGGTCGCCCCGTGAGCCACCCGTCTTTCCCATTCTTTCTCTCTCTTTTCCCCCCTCCCTCCCCGCTGCCCGGCCCTCTCGTGTCGCCCCATGGTGCCTCTCTCACCAGGAGAGGGGAAGTTCATTACCTCAGCTAAATCAGAATTAGTCCCTTCATTTTGACGGGGCGAACTTCATTAGAAAGGCCCTTCTTTAATCCAACAGGGAGGAACTGATGAATCTACATGGGGGCAATAATTTGCTTCACGCAGCACATTCAGCCACTTCCTGCACTCTCCCCCCATTTTCTCTTTTCTTCGTTCTATCTGGCTTCATGAACCTGGACTTATACATTCGTTTTTATTAGAGACGAAACAACACGGAGAGGAAAACACGTGCTTATAATTAAGTGATGGCAGCGGTGAGGGCGTATGGAGTGAGTCGTACGGAGAGGAATGTCCCGTCTTCTCAACAGGCTGCAGGGGTTGGCTCGCACTCACATATAGGCAGAGGGAGACAGTTAGCTTCAGTTACAATGCTACTATTGTGTATAAGAGGTAACATAAGGAGAGGGATTTGCAGGCAGCTTTATGATATTACTGCGCTAGATGCAAGAATGTTGTTGTCTGGATACACATTTAAGAGCCCCATATTATGCTTTGTGGATAATATTATTAGTATTACACTAACGTATATAAAGATTATTATTTCATTTCACAGCAGTATTTCGCCACACTGTGTGACATGTTTAAATCTTGAATAATCATACATAAATACAGAACAGTGGGCATACATAGGGGGTAGGGAAAAACTGAAATTTTCTCAGCACTCAAGCTGCAGGACAAGCATGGACCAACTGCAATAGAACTTTGAGTAAGTTATTGATGATCTAACACTGTTATAACATAATAAAGAGCTTGTGAAATTGAAATGATTTTACGTAATATGTCTAAAATTGTGATGTTTTGAGAGACTGGAGCATCTTGGAGCATAACAGGAAGTTGGAAGAGACGCAATACAATTATGAAAATAAATGGTATTTATGATTTTATCCCTTTTTGTATGAAGAGGACCCCAGGAAGATTAGACACAGTCAAGACAAGGGACAATAGTGAAAAAACAACAACTGACCAACAATGATACAGAAGTGAAAATAAAAAAATATTACTACTACTGCTACTATTAAAGATCTTAACCAGACTTGAAGGTAAAAATTGTCTACAGTATGTTCAAGCCAACTTAATTTGTTTAATTTTACAGAAATGATCACTGTAGGAACATTGCTGCACAGTTTCACCAGCACATTACTATAGTACTTGGGGAATGACACAGTCCAACATCAACATACAAGTGTCTAAGTGTACAAACCTGTGCTGGCAATTTCAGCAGACCCCACTTTCAGATTGAACATGCTGAAGTATTTAGCCCAGATGAAAGTTGCATGTGCTAGCTGGGACACCATGTGCACAGGTTTTTTCTCAAACTGTGCTCTGTGGGGGCTTCTTCTAGAGGCCCTCTGGAGATAAAGTTAAAAATGAGTTCACACTTGCGCAAACAACAAATCAAAATTGAGACTAAACATTGACTAGACCAGGACAAGAACAGGGCCAAACCATGTTTACATTAAGACTAAAATGGCTCAAAGCAGGACAAGTAAAACTGCATTTGGATATCAACATGCTTTAGTCCTGGTTTTTAATCAATTCATATTTCCAGTAATGAAGTGTATGCACCCCATGTAGAGAATATTTGACATTTATTGAATACATAATTTTTGAAGATTTTGAAATCCCAAGACTGACTTTCTCACAATCAAGAATCTATTTTCTATGTTGTTGTTTTTTCTCACATATACCCCATATTCTGGCTTCAACACACAAATATCTCAGACCAAAGGGACATAATGTTATAACAATCTACAAAGCAGTGAGCTAAGGTTGCCTCATCAAATCCACATTTAGCAGAAAGGGGTGAAATACTTGAGAAAGGTTTAGTCCTGATCTTGTTTTAGTTGAGATATGGTGCACCTAGTCCTTCATGTACTCCAAGCTTTACTAATTCAGTCCTTGTTTAATACGGGTTTAGTAGTGGTTTAGGTTAAGATTACACTTTGTTTAGGGTTTGTTTAAATCTGTTTCCGTCCTTGTAGTTTCTGCTTATTTATTCTTCACATTTTGTCCTTGTTCAGTCATACTTTGTTATATTCATCCTTAATTAATTCTAGTGTTGTCACAATACTGACATTTTAAACCCAATTTTGATACTAAGAAAAGCCTCAAAAAGACCAATATGAGGATGATAATAGGTGACTGTATTAGATTTTTATCCAAAATAAACCAAAATAAAAACTAAAAACCAGTACATATTGTTTCAGCAGCTCCTGTGGTAGAAATTATTGCTGTGTGCTATTTGCGTTCGTCTGAGAATCAGGAAGTGTACTGTCAGCATTTTAGTTGTTAGCATTACTGTGATGGCATAATTCTGCTCTTTTATACTCATCACGGTCAATAATTAGGAGGCTAGGAATGCATAAGGAAAGTGAGAAATAACCTTGGACCACTGCATAACTTTGTGTTTTTCACATTTTGAATGCAGTATAAAGTACATACAGTGCTTTTAATATTACTCTATGGACATCATCCATCAGTATCTGGGTATCGATTTTGCTGATAACCCTTTTTCATTCCTTATATAGTTTAACCCCCATTTAAGCTAACCTTCACCCTAACAGATCCCACACGGAACACCAAATATTTTCTGAAACGTGGCTTGGTGTGAAAAGTTTGAGCGCCGCTTGTCTCCTGTGTTCGGGAGTGTGGAGAAGGGAATGAGTGCCGACAGCGCCTGCTCGCCGTACCACTGTGCCTGGTGTCCGACAGATGTGCAACTTGGCAGCCCCTCTCTTCAAAAACACCAAGTCCTCGGATTCCAGGGTGCCATGGAGACCGCCCCCCCCTCCCCCCCTCCAACCCCATTCTCTACCCCCACAAACTGTCTTCTTCCTCCCTCATCACCTCCGCACGAGAGGGGAGGCACCATGGTAATCTCGTGTCCCTTGGATGTGAAGTCTCCGGCGGCGGTGCCCCCTTGCGTTTACCCCCCGCCTCTGGGGCCTGATGGGTAAATTGGAATGGCGCACCCTGCTGGCCTGACGAGAGCGCGGAGCAGACAGCGGTGGATGCACACACGCTGAGACCCCTCCCACCTCGCGCGCACTGTCTAATGTAGTGGACATGTATGCGCCAAGACAGGCTGAGGCATCTTTGTCCACGAGATTTAACGCATGGATTTGATTTCACGATATTCACAAGTTTTGAGAGATGGCCTATTGATCTAAAACTAATAACACAATTGACATACTTTTCTGGAGGAGGTTATGCCACTTGCTTTTCTACTTGGGCGTGTTCTACAGTATGGCATTAAGCTTATAATATATCTCCAGATCTGTAAAGAAGTTACCCTGCTAACAGCATGGCTTCTTTTCCAAGGTATTTGTTGTAAAAATTAAACAAAAATTTAATGCCGTATTGTGGAACATTCCAGGCAAGGTAACATCATCTCTCTGAAGAAAAGCAAGTGGCACACACACAGTCACACAGTCACACAGTGCATCTTTACTGTTTTAAAAATGATTATATATAGAATTAATAATTTCCAGAGCCATGATTGTTCTACTGTTTAAATTAAATTCATAGCCATAATAGAAAAAACAACCATTTAAAAATGTTCAGATAATTTTTTTTTTCAGAACTTAAATTTCTAGTTTTGATCTTATAACAAACATTCATACTGCATGCACTGACAATATTCCCAGTAATCCTTTCTTTTAACCAATGTCTCTATCTTTTGTATCTTTTGCTTTTTTCTGTGACAGATAAAAAAAAAAAAATACATATGAAATGAGAAGCAGCATCTTCTTAAAAAGAATAGGAAAAACCACTTTTGCTTTTTGGAATATCTTAAAATCCTGTGTAATAATGTGTCCAAAATTCCAAGCACATCTATTGGCCTGATCTCATAGCTCTCATTTACATAGAGATTGAATGTAAGATGAATAAACAGATAGCAGGAAACAACAGTGATATAGGCCTAGCGCTTGTTCAAATTTGAATGTGCCTCATCTGGAACGACCCAGCTTGGTGCCTTTTGTACAAAACGCACCTGATTTCTGTTGCCATAGTTTCTATTAAGCCCTAAAAGGAGAAACATGCTTCGCTAGCCGCACCATCTCAACACACACTTTTACCTTTATGTCAGCCACAAGACATTACCATCAATGATATAGGCCTACTGAGATAATTTACAGTTTAGGAGACATAAAGATGCTGTTTTGCATGCACATGCAATTTAAAGGTACTATATTACACAAAATTGTCTCTTGCAAAGTTTAAGCCATGTTAGAATATTGGTACCTCCTCAAAAACATACCTGGAGTTTTGTTTCAGTACACAGTTCACAGGTTTGAGTAACCCATTATTATTAGTCTGTGTAACTCTCCAAAGCTCAAAATGCTCTATTCCACCTTGTGATGTTACTGTTTACTATACAGGGAAGCACATGACAGATATCAGCCTAAATATGCAGGGTTTGTGTGTTAAACATGTGTGATTGAAGCAAAACACAACTCCAGGTAGGTTTATGCTGAGGAAACAACACAGAATCAGATAATAGTGAAACAGTTAAACGCTTACTTGTTCAGCTTAGCATAAAATACCTACTAGTCTAATGCATGTAGCTTATAGGCTAATTATACTCAGTGCAGCAAATGCTAATTGTTTACACCCTTAGTTATGTTTATGGGGCTTAATGAAGTCAATCATCTCTAATAATTCCTTACAGTAGACTCAGTGGTTAATGCCTATTCCTCAGATAACATTGGCTATTGGGTTTGTTAATCTTACAGCACATGTACATTATGTTTATACAATGCATTTGTGAACTACTTTATGATAAAATCGCGTAGGCCCAGATAATAGTTTTCATACAAATGTTCTGAGTAATTTTATCTTGGCATTTTATATATGCACACAATTCTCTTTGTTCCACCCCAGTTTGAACAGATCTTAAAATTAAATGTGTGCAGCTAAAATCAAAAAGTGTATTTCAAAAATGCAATAAATAAATAAATACATAAATAAATGCAGAAAAAAAACAATAGAGAACTTTTAGAAATTTTAGCATTGCTGTTTTTGTATGACAATCAGTAGCAGCTAATGCTAAGGTGATAGTGATCTTGAGTTCACCATTCTGTAAAAGCCACTGTTTACTCTAAAGTGGTTTCATATATCATCACAGCAGATGCATATTCTTGTGTGTATATTTTGCCCCTCGCATTACTGTAAATGCATGAGCGGTCCAGTCCACCCCAGAACAGAGAGCGGGTGTCCTGGAACAGTCAGCAGGACCTGCAGGGGCTAAAGATCAGGCCTGGAGAAACCACGGGAGCCCTGGCTGTCAAAGGCAGAGTTATCTAGGGGCCGTAGGGGGGTCTGAAACATGACATACATTTCATTACATTTAAACCAACTGTGGGTTCAACTTGGAGCCCTGGATCTGTGCGCGGGCGTCTCAGAGGAAGGAGGGAGTGGAGGTGCCAGAGAAGAGCTGCCACAAAGAACACAATGGTGGAGTGGACAAAGAGGCCACCGCTGGACTAATTGCTTGGGGATGAAGGAGAATATTTGAAGTACTTATGTGTTAAGCTCAGTTTTCATTTAACTTTCATTTGCTATGAGAAAGTAAGGGTATTATAATATTGCATGTATGACAATGTATTGCTAGTTGCTGGTTGGGATGATAGGGTGACAAAAAATGTGTAGTTAAAAGTGCTATATCATGCTAAATTGACTCCTGTTAGCTTTAAGACATGATATAATGTTCGTTAAAACATACCAGGAGTTGTGTTTTGTTTAATTCAGACATATTTGAGTAATCCTGGTTTAGTCTGTCTACATTTCCAATGCTCAAAAGTTCAGTAGAGTTTGGCAATTCCAGGGCTGAAACAACATTACAACATAGATCAGAAAATAGCGTAATATGGGCCCTTTAATAATGGGCTAGTTAAAATGAAACATAATTATCTTTAATGGGAGCTTGGAAGACGAAAGAGGAAAATATACTACCCCCTAACCCAACAAATTGTTTAACTAATTTATCTTCATAAAATAACAACTCAGAAGTGAATCAGTGTAAATGAGGCTAAAAACAGTAGGTGCTAGCTTTGAAGTCAATGAAGCATTGCTTAGGGAAAGTTAAAAGCACATACTTGGATCACCACCTGATGACATCATCCAGTGGGGCCAAGCATTTTCAGCTAAGGAGAGGGAAGACAGCCAAATGAGTACTCAAGGATGCGATATGGAAACAAAAAGCAATTCCAGGTATGCTTTTATTTTATAAGGATGAGAAAGCAACGTTAGAACACAGTGAGAAACTATGTGTCTATGTGTGTGTCAGTGTGAGGAGGTTTAAACAGGCTGTACCCGATTAATTTTTTTCCCATGTAATAAAGTAAAATGTGATTTGCCCCATTACAAATATATTGTAAAAGCAGCTAGTAGGTCAAAGTGAGGCTGCTGTGTGCTCTCTGGATCTAATAATAAAGCATATTCATCTGCAGCAAACCAGGAAGTGTGGCTGGTGCACGATTAGCATGCTAGTTACTGTCTGCTTTGTCCTCGAAACGCTGTGAAACATGATTTTAGATTCATCACGGATGCGTTAACATGTGAGGAATGCATTTGGACAGCTGCAAATAGTCTAAAGAAAATGAAGTTCTGTTTACCACATTTTTTAAAAACAGAAAAGTCCAGTTACAATTGGCAAAAACATTTCTGACGATTAACTAAATATCTTCTGTGGTTGCATTATTGTGGACTCGATGCTCTCCCGCGATCCAGGCTGCACACATGGAAATCTGTATTTAACTCCAGTACACTGACACATGGAGTTGTTGTGAGACATGGTGGACATGAGAGGGGAATGGTCCTTATCTGACATGGAGTGTGGTCTATTCAGTCAGAGCAAGGAAGAGAGACAGAAGGAGGCAGAAAGAGAGAGCGAGAGCACTTCTCCATTAACACACTCCAGGACGGTTCTCTGGAGAGGCCCTCAGACACAGTACTCGGGCGGAGGGTAGAAGAGCAGTATTGGACAGTCCAGAAAAGTCGAATCAGACTAGAGCACTTGCATGGTTTTAATTATAAATTAGTTTGTTAAAAGGAAGTGGTAGAATTGAAATGTAAGGGAAAGTCAGGGGAGCAGCATATGGTGCGAAGTGGATTTTTACAACAGCGAGATAAAGTTTTAACTCCAGCCACAAGGGGTCAATAAAGATTCAAATGGTTACTTTTATTTTTACATTCTTCTTATAGATAGTTATACGAGTTTTCATGGGAAGTCATAAAAGTTGCATATTGTGTGAAATGGATATTTACAATTGCGAGATAGGGTTCTAACACCAGTCACACGGGGTCAGCAAAGACTCAAAGGATTATTTAAAAACGTTTTTTTTTGTCTTAACATTTTTCAACATAATCAGTGATGGAGAGTAAAACCATACATTCCGTCAATCATACTTTTTTGAAAGCAACTTAATTTTCAGATTTAAAAAAAATTGACTAAAAAGAACAATATTCATGTTTCTTTCCATTTTCTTCTTACTCACTTTCTCTATTGTATTATTTGAGTAATATTATTTAGAATGTGTAGTATTTTCTTGAACAAAAAGCACAAAAAAGCTCTTTTCAGCTCCTCATCTAGGTGTGTTTATTATTGCTAGATAGGACCAAAACTGAGTGCTTCTAGTCTTCTCCAGTGATCATTTCTGCCTTATGATAAATATAAAACATAACCTACTTCGCATAACAAAGAAATGCCTTTTGAAATTCCCTTGGAGTATTATTAAAGCGGCTATAGAATTACAAAACGCTATTATTGCTGCTCGCTTGGGGGGAGCCCTTGCTCATTAGGCTCCTAAGATGTCTCTGGTTTTGATTATCCCATCCTCTCCCTTCTCTTGTTCTAGTGACAAACTCCAGCTATTTTGTTGCCAATCTCCTTCCAGCTGTCATATCTATCTTAAAGATCACAAAAACCTTCAGACACACTCGCGATATGTCTTCAAATTTGCTAGACGGTTTGATTCCCCCATTGAATTTGCGGGATTAACTTGAGGAAGAAACGTCTCAGATTTCTTAAAGGCGTCTGCTGCGTCTGACTTCAGAGCGCACGATGGTGTGAGTGTGTGGTGGTATTGTCCAGGGGAGGGAACCCTCACTCCAACCGTCAGCGAAGCTCCAAGTGGGACAGGCATGATTAAAACGCACCGAGGCAGTGACTGACAGACTCCCCATCGCCTCCACAAGATGACATGTCTCCAAGTGCAGCGCAAAAGCAACTCCTCTAATTTTAACTCCGACCCCCTCCGTCAAAACCCACAAAAACAGGCCTGCTGCGGTTCTTAACCACAATAAAAGTGATAACAACTAAACAGAGGAATAAGTTTAAACACAACAATGGGGAGGAAAGAGACAAAAGGGCTGAGAAGGCGCCATTTCCCTCCGGTGAATGCGCACAGTAGGAACCTGTGAGCTTGTGACAACACCTTCAAACAATTCTGTTACTTTCACACAAATATCTGCTGCTGATGCTCTCAAGCACTGCTGTCCCACTGCACATCCGTGTGCCAAGTTCCTGCTTAAAGGGAACAAACTCTGCAAGTAAGTGTGCCTGACATTTGTCATGCCGCATACAGTTAGCATACAGGAGAGAGTGGGGTGAGCTACCAGGATGTATAGGTAAACCATGTGTGAAAGCATGTGTGAACAAAATCATTTGGTTTGTCTGCGCTTCTTGTGATTCTCATTTCTTGACAATGAGGAGGACAGAGGGGGGTTTCCTGTTATTGTCAGGATCATGTACTAAATGATTCACACAAACGGGATCTTTTACGTTGGCGTCAGCACTTCAGCTGGGCGCCCTTGTGGGGGAATTCTTTTTGTGTGTTTTTATTGAAGTCTGCACAGAGTGCGCCCAAACGCTCTGACAGGGGGCCCCCGAGGGCGCTTGTCTTCACCTCCGAATCATAAGATAGAGAGACCATGCTCCCTGTGTGCACTCAATTATACCCCTCCATACCCCCCCACGCTCTATCCTGCCCTCCCTGCCCCAAAAACTAAAACAGAGGAAGAGGAAAGGCTTCAGTAATGCAGTCCCAGCGGAGGCCAGTGTGATCAGCCCGCACTGCTGGCACGGCTGACAGGCTCGACGTGGCAGTGCGCTCCCTGTAGTCTGTCAGAGTGGAGCTACAGCATGACGGTTAGTACGCCTCCTCCCGGGACACGCTTTCTCTGCTTACCCCCAGCGGCCCTGCCATGACAGGCCCCTCCTCTGACCCAAAGAGAACCAAAGCTTTGGCCCAATTACTCCCAGCTAGGTGGGTTAGAGCGCCATGACACCAGCAGGACACATGGAGCGGGATGCAAAGAAAAGTCAAATTCTCAACTGTTACTGGACAAAAGTTTGGTTACTTATGACGAGGTGTTACAAGTCTATCCCTCACATAACCTAGAGAATTATATAAGATCCAATCAAGATGGCGATGCTAATACACCACAGCAACAACAGCTAGTTCCCCATGTGCTACAGCCTTGAGTGCCTCCCCAGTGAGCAGCCCTGTGACTCCTGGCGCGGGGCTGCAGGGAGAGCGCGTCTGTAATTCGATCAGCGGGCACAGCTGCACAAACAGGGCTTCGGCGGTATTTCTCTGGGCTCCACGGAATTGACTTTGCATGAATGGCCCCTCTCTTCGCCCCAAAATGCTCCGTTTTCCACATGTCTGCACGTACACGACAACCTCTGCGCCTTATTATCCTGGAAGAGCTCTCCGTCCTCTCTCGCTAAAGACCTCGTCCAAAACCCTGCTGCCTGACCTGTCAAAACCAAGAAATCCTCTGGAAAAAAATAGAAAAAAATCACAAACAAAATAAAGCAACAACCGCTGGCAGGGTCAGGGGGGCATGCGGTCTGGGGGCCTGGACTCTGGCGGGGCTCTGTGATTGGTGGAAAGGGCACGAAGTAGAAGGGGAATCTTTTCAAAGTGAAATCTCCAGCTGATGGCTTATAGAGCTCCACGCAGTTTGTTTCTCTTGCTGCTGTCAAGAGTTTTCGCCATTTGGAAGGATTAGAAAAAGTGAGTTGGAAAAAAAAAGAGAGAGAAGAGAAACTGGACGGGCAAACAGCGTAGGGTCTGAGCAATGGACCCCTCAGAGGGTGATAAACCTACGACCTTGACGCCCCCCACAGTGACCCTTGAACTGCGACCTCTGGCTCGGTGCCGCGGACAGGTGCAGGGAGAGGGAGAGTGACCACACCGCGCAGTATGTAGCAGCCAAATAAGCCCTGACCCTGTCCTGATGGTCCAGCTTCTCCAGGAATAACTGAGAGAGAAATGGAAAAGTGGAGGAGTTGTAATAGAGACTGACAAATAATTAAGATAAATATCACAGTGCTTTTAACAGATGGGTACTGGATTTGGGTTTTCCTGACCAAGTTGTAAATTAGAGTTGGAAAAGTAGATTATATTTTTGGATTTGTATTCTCAATGTAACTAGTGATGATGTAAAATGGAAGGAATAATATTGTAAGAACTTTTTTGTTTATTACAGAGATCATGCAAATGGGAAAGAGCTGTTACAGTCTGATAAAAAGATATAAAAGTCTACAACTCTGCTGAAAGATCCTATATTACGCAACACTGACTCTTATGAGCTTTAAGCGGTGTTATAATGTTGTTACCTTCTCAAAAACATACCTGGAGTTGTGTTTTGTTTCATTCACACATGTCTGAGTACATCTCCAAACCTCAAAATGCTCTGTTCCCCTTGTGATGTCATGAAGCGGTAGTTTAAGTTAAGAGTTACCTTTTTCCCTTTAGTTCAATCCCAGGCTTGAAATCATCCAAATGATTCTCGTGAAAGTGTGTAGAATTTAAAAACACAGTTGAGCACTTACTGTATTGCCACATGACATCACAAGGTGGAAAACAGTATTTTCGTTTTGAGAGAAGGACTCTTAAATAACAACTGATGCCCCTCCTACCTCTCAAACCCTTGAACTGTAACTGTAGAGAGTAATTTTGCACTGAGCCAAGAATTCTATCAAATGATTTTCCTATTGCAAAAAGAATAGAGGTGCAATCGTGTTATGCTGCTAATGAGATTCCAGCGGAGTCGCATTTTGGTGAATACAAGCTGCTGAGGTGACAGGTTTGCCAAAGCAGCTGGACATGGCACATCTGATCCAAACCAGTACGATCTTTATGAGCCAGACAGAATGTACCAGACAAAGGCAATAACTAGTGTTGAAAAAAGAGAAATAACCTTGACTTTTCAACATAGAATATATGGTAGAAACTAGAATATGGTAGAAACTAGATAAACGATGAAAATATGGGAGAAACTAGACTGATGTACAGGGGCTAATGTGATGGTGGATAACCGAGTTCCAATGTAACTTTATTTGATTTATCCAACTTTATTAATAGGTACATGGTACAAACAATAGAATATCATGAAGTAGAATATCATGAAGTACCGGGAATGAAGTATTCTAATATTCTTTTTTTTTTAAAGATATACGTGCATATATCATGTTTTACTAACACAAAGTTTCAAAAGTGCTGCACAGACTAGGCACAATATAAAGTTGTAGTATAATAATTGAAAGATAAATGCTTTAATCTACCAAAATGTTTAGTTTTTAGTTATACTTGTAGTTTAGTCCTCTGCAAACATGTTCCTAAATTCATGGTGTTCTTGTATTACATTATAAATTAATATCTGAACCCCAATATTTATTTTACATCTAGTGAAATGAGCACATTTTTGCCTTAAAAAGGGAAAAAACAGAACTAGTTTTAAACAGTGGTCCAAAGTTATTTCTTATTTCCCGTATGCATTCCTTACATCTTAATTAGTCACCGTGATAAGTTTACAAGTGCTTTTCACAACTCTCAGAAAGCAGTGTGGAGTTCTGCCATGGTGGTAAAACAGCACACACTGACACACACTTTTTGATTATTGGACAATAAAACTCTTTATAATTAGATACAGACAGAACTTAGCAGACTTATTCTGACCTCATGACCTTTTTATACAATATAACTGTATTGGGGCTAGACAAATTATGCTCAAATACAAGGGAAAAAAGGTACAGGGTCTTTAAATTATGAAACTTACATTCCCAAAGGAAAAAGATGAAAAAAACATTACAAAAACACTTGGGTTTTTGTTACTGGGAAAGGTGGTTGTGTGGTGAGATGGAAATAGAAACAGACAGTAGTGCAGTGACTAATGCAATGCGGCGCAGGTTTGGTGTGAGTGACGCTGAGCAGAGCTTGTTCCTCTGCCACAGCGGGCTCTCAGGTCGCTGTGGTCCGTGCCAGTCTTTGTGCAGATCCACTTCCTCTCCCCAGGCACCTCCCTCATGTTGTTGGCCCAGTGATTCAGTGCCTTGCATTAAGAGCAATTCACCTGCCTCCGGCATCCCAGCGGCACTGGTCCCCCGGGGAAACCAGGTGGAGCATAAAAAAGTTCCACATATGGTAAAGTCAAGCTGCTCCGAGGCTGCCGACTGTGTGCCGTGGGGATGCAGGCTCCTAAAAGGCCCAGCTGGCACTTGGAAAAGGGCTTGTGCATTACTACACCTCAGTGCTGGTTTGGGCTCCCCTTTGGAAAGTGTTGGCCGGCGCTCATGACCAACCATTTTAGATTTGTGCCTGTACCCCCCTTCATTCCACGCTCCCTCCCGCCTTCCAAACGGGTCTGTATCCAATTGAACATTTGGTCCTCCACTGCTGGTTAATCAAATTCCTCCATCTGGCCCCCCATCCCTGTGGAACACAAAAGGTGCAGCCTGAGCCCTGGTCCAAGTGCATATTGGGAGGGAGGGAGGGGGGGAGGGGGAGCGCTGCCTACCTAACTTACACAGCCTAGTCAACTACATCAGGTAGGGAGCGCCAGGCCGGAGTTTTGGGCAAACAGTAACAGCTTGGGAGTGAGTGTCTGAGGCCTGCTGTTCATATAGAGCCCAGGGACAGGGCGGTTCATGCGACAGTAGGAGGGTTTATGAGCTAATACCTCCACATACACTGTAGAATACTGATAGAGTGGGACTAAGCACTACAGGCTGCTAACATGGCAACTGCAGTAAGGTCTCCAAGGCAGTAGGGGGTGTTATTTTGAACTAAATTTTTCAACAAAAGAACCTCTTACTATCTTCTAAATGATCAGTATTTTTGCATTTAAACTAGGATAATTAAGAACTCCAAGCACTGACATACTTTGAGATGTAGGAACAAACTTGTGACATTATCAAACTACTAAATCCAAGAGCTCTGATGGGCTTTAAAGGAACTGTACATAAGATTTTTAGTTTAAATTCAATAAACTTTAGCTATATGTGTCCCCAAATACGAGGCAGACATTCAAATCAGCCGGAACACTTATCTCACAATTCACCAGCAAAAAATTTAACTACAAAAATGTTCTCACTCAAAATGTAATAAAAAGCACAAAATTAACTCACAAATAAAATGTACAAATGGCAGTACAGCTAGTGTCTAGGAGCAAACCCACCAGCTGTTAAAATGTGCTTCCAAACCAGACCAAAAATCCGTTATGCTACAATTTTTCAACAATTCAGCACAAATCTATGACTAAAAAGCAAAAAAGCAGGACAAAATGAACCTAACTTAAATTCACTGTTCTCATTTTCCCACAATGATACAATTTTATGTCTGCCTCTATGAACCTGAGGTGAAGATGGGGACACAAATTGACGCTACATCGCCACATGGCACACCTCCTACTCAACGCTAATATCCATTGTACCATTCCTATTCATGTCCGACCCATCCTCTCCCCAGCCAGGTGGCCAAACATGTGTCAATAATTAAACTGCTTTTTACATAACAGCATACAGGAACACAACGCAATTTGCCTCCCATATTTCACTGGGCCTTTATGAAAGCACATGAGAGCTTGTAATTAATCAAACCACTGGAATATGTGAACGGCAATTTCCACCTAATGGCACTTACTGGGATTGGGTCTCTTAAGCGGCGCGTCCTGTCTGCCCAAACGAGCCGGATTCATTTTCATCTGCGCAGTTCAGACAGCAAAGTGCGGAGAGGATGTTAAACAACGCCCATCTGACACTGGTGAGAGGGGAGTAGGATTCAGGGCTCGTGGTACGGATGGGAAAGAGGGATTTGGTTGTGTTTGTGGAGTTGTTTACATGTAGTGATGTACAGTAGAAGAATGAAATAGAGTCACTTCTTTGTCATATTATGGTTTAACATGAAAGGCGTACTGTGTAACTTCTTTGGTGGACGGTTTGCCATCCACTTGTCTCCATGGAGATATTGTTGCTTTGTCGCTATGTCCCAGTGTGGCATTAAACATATCCATTCTGCATTTACTCAATAAAATGGGTTTTTATTGACATAAAAACTTGCAGTCTAACTGTGAGTGGGCTCGCTAACTTGCCATTACTTGTTGTCTCCGTAGAGATAAATGAATGTAATGCTATACTGTGGAACATTCCAGATAACCATGAAGAGAAGCTGGCGGACCGTCTTTAACATTTTAAAGTGATTTGCAGAAAAAAATAGATGCTCAAATAGCTGGAAAATTCTGAATTTGAGACGGCTTAAGACTAATATAGTAATGTCAATACTAAATGCAGAAGAAGTGGTATTAAAAAGTACTGGACAGAACAAAACATCAATGTCCAAGTTGAGATAATTGTGAAAATAGTAACCAAATATCAGTTTCATTGTGAATTTATTACCACCAGGAATGCCAACATGTGTGTTTTAAATGCTTGTGAGCATATGTGGACAATATTAGACTGTAATGTATCCAACTGACTCTAATGCCAAGGTTCCAAGGCACGCCTCTTCTTAACACAATGTTGTGGATTACTCAATCTCTACATAACCCCCATACCCAGCTCATTTGACCACAAAGCTAAAAGACTTTTTCGACAGTTTCTCCTCAACTGCCATTAACACCCATACCTCCACCGCCAATGAACACAACACCGCTGTCTTCTCTGACTTCCACTTTCAAATCCCTTCAATAATCTTGCAAACCATCTCACTATGACCTCAATACCCTGACGTATCCTGCATTGGCCTTAACCCTGGGGGACCAAACCACCACCCCGACCATCATCTCCCCAGCTGGGATCACTGGCTTGCTTTTAGTGGCTTTCCGAGCTGAAGTCCGCGCCTAAATGGCACCCATGTCCCTAAAAGTGTCTTTCTCTCCCTCCCAAGACTCCTCTAAGTGCAGCATCTTGTTACAGTAACTCAGCCTGGCTCGAGACAGTGGAGGAGAGAGAGGAGGCCATTGATTTTCCCCCACCCCATTTCAGTTCCTCCAAGACTTGCAGTAAGATCTCTTAGGGGACTCTCGGATGCATTGGGCGTTATGGGAAACAGTGTCATTGCGTTTAAGGTCAGGTTTTTAGTTTTGAGTGTGTTTTTATTGGCGCGGGGAACAAGACAGACAGACAAAGCAATGGTGCCGGGATGCCAGACACATAGTAAAAAGAATGATGGAGGAACTTGATCCACTGCGGAGACAAGGGAAGCTAACTGCAGCTAAGTAGTAAGCTTTTAGCGGACTCCATAGGTAAACCAGAGTCTATAAAAAGCTGCAGTTGGATAAATAATTGAAGAGAAATGCCGGGACTGTATCACTAGTTCTGTTTCAAGGGAAGCAAAGAAGCAAGATGTAATGACTTAGAAGATTTGGCTTGGAGTAGAGCCGGCAACTCTGATTTCACTAAAAGTTTACCGATGCAATATAGTGGTTTGTTTGTTAGCCAAGAACAAGCTAATACAAAATACTTCTCATGTGACTTGTTTATTGGTGGTTTTGGGATTATAAAATGTGATGATGCCATTCTCTCACATGAGGAGGCAAATTTTCCTACTGATTACATTGTATTTTCATAAGAAGCCAAAAGCCAAAAGTTTGGACTCTTCATTAAATGTATTTTTACACATAATTCCATATATCCTACTATTTGGTGAGTATATCAAATGGAGAAAGTTGTAAACATATAGAACAAAACATTTGAATGAGAGGATGAGTCCAAACCTTTTACTGGTAGTGTATTTAAAAAGGTTAAAAGTACTTCAAACTACACAGACAGTCAATCTACAGACATCTCTGCTGGCTAAAATTACTGTGACATCTACCACAAAATGTTGATCTTATATTCGAATTGTCTTAAGGCTGCATCAACACTAAACGCTAAACATGCAACAAATTAGACGGTACTAACATTTTCTTTAACTCGGCATGAAATTATGTATAAAGAATATGCATTACCGTGGTTACCATGTTTCTCTCGCCTCTGCCTTTGGCCCCAGTTTCAGGTCTGTGCTAGTTTGGGGCCCTTGCATGTCTCCAAGGGGCCCCAGGTTGCATCTCCCCTTGTGTATTACGCCTTCTTTACTCTTTCTAATCATTGGCTCTGTTTCCGCTCAATGCCAGCCTGCTAAATTCTTAATAACCGCCGCTAACTCCGAGCTTGAACTCTCATTCATTTACATCTTATTGAGCTATTCTAGCACAATTAAAATGCAATGCAACTTCCTTTTGGTTCTTGATATGCAGTCATTTTCGAAACACGGGGTTGTTCTTGTGAGTCATTAAGGCGAGAAAAGTGAAATGAAAAACACGAAAAAGATCTATGTATTGTTTATTAGCACCTCGGGCTTTTTACCCCCAAGGCATTCTGGGTAAGGGAGGGGCAGAGGTCACCGCAATTACCATTCTGTGCTTCCTCGGAGTCAGACAGTGCGAAGACATGCATTGGCAAATTCCATGGCAGAATTGTATATCGTATTAGCATAAAGCCCCGAAGAGCTAACCTTTGTGCAATTCCATTTGATTTGGAGGAGGAAAGCAGGCCAACTGACGGCTCCATCCGACCCCGCTGTTCGTGAGTTCTGTGAGTTTATGTTTCGGTTGTTTTCAAACTATACTGTTGCAGGTTTTGACTTCTGGGATTTCTGCAAAAACTTAATATTAATATGACAAAAACAAAATGCATGACAATGACGACAGATTGACAGGTGCAATGAAAATGCTAGAGGTGAGTTCTGGAGCTTATTATGATGGAGTAAGAATGTTTGAAGATAGATAGATACTTGCTGTTTTGCTGTGTCTCAGCGTTATGATCTGGTGAAATGTCTGAACGAACTTGAAACTAGTAAAGACCACATGCAAAAATGCTATGAAACATTACCAGAAAGTACCTTCTAACCTTAACCTTACCATAACCTTCAAATATGACACAGTTCTTTTGGCTGGCAATAATTTTTACTATTCTTCCAGTAAATAAAATTTGAACATAGATTTTAGTTTTTTTAAATGCTAATGTGTTGTTAAAACGAGTGCGGATGTCAACAAGCTGTTACAATACTTTTCACGCATGCACGATTCTATTGAAATAAAAAGTTAAAACCATATTTCGGAACATTCTCCATGGAGATAGATAAGTTTTATGCCATATTGTGGAAGATTATAGCCAAAGGAACATTTCAGTGGAAACAACAGACCGAGTAGGAGTGGAGGTTTGTGGAGATGCAAGCCCACTCACAGTAAGATGTTTTCAGTGCAATAAAAACAAAAAAATAAATACAAATAAATAATTTTAGTTTTTTAGCTAAAAAGGTAAATAAAAGCACTCTCTTATTGATTATATTTTACAACTACAAGCCACTTTTCTCTTTGCGCTTACCTTAAGTAAAGATTAAACATTACAATCATTCTATGCTTACTTCAGCTTTGTTTTGCGTGGTGTATAGCTTATATTCAGGGAGCCTAAAACAGTATAAAAAGTCCTGACAGCTCCACACACGCCCGCGCTGTTTTCCGAGTTTCTCCTGTTTGTCTTTTGGTCTTGTGACTGCTCTCGCTAAAGATGTGCTTTTCCAAAAATAAAGCGTCAGGGGACATGGTGGATCATTGAATCATCCTGGGTAGAATATCGCATCATCTGTACAGCTCCCAGCTCCTGTCTCTAGCTCCGGAAAACATCGCGCTCAAATGCAGCGTGCAGCCCCAAACCTCTGCGTGATAATTGAACCTCTCCACACCTCTTACTTTCTATATGTTGGCTGACACCTTGCCTGCTCTTGTTTAACAGGTTCATCAGAAGTGCACTGTATTTTCATATGAGCGGTAATGCTAGTATTTGCAGCATCATTAAACTCCACTATGGCAATAGATGCGATATGGGGACGATAGGTCTGACAGACTGCCGTGAGAAAGGAAAAAATAGTGAGAATTTGTGTCCTTGGTTTGGTCTTTTCTACTGAACTGTATTGTGGGAGTCAAAATGTGGGAATATAAATCATGAAAAGAAAAAATAACTGAAGATTTCCTAAAACTTTTTACTTGATAGCCTTAAAAGGGCTATTATATGCTATTTTCTGGAGTTGTGTTTTGTTTGATTCACACATTTAACACACAACATCTTGCATATTTGGCTGAGGCTGTTCCATTTTGTGATGTCATATGGCAAGACGGGAAGTGGTCCAAAGTGTTTTTAAATGCCACACATCATCACTAGAATCATTTGGATTAGCCTATTTCATATTTGGAATCACCCATCACTACAAATGTTAAAAGGTAAATATTAATACCACTACATGACATCACAAGGTGAAAAAGAGCATTCTGAGCTTTGGAAATGTAGACAGATTAATAATGCAGGATTACTCAAACGTGTAAATGAAACAAAACACAACTCCAGGTATGGTTTTGAAGATGTAACAGCATTATTATCACATGGTTAAAAGTGCATGTGAATTTCTCTTCGTCTCCATCTTACAATGCGTCCCAGAGTGATAAAAAATGTATGTAACTGTCATAACAACTCATAAATAAATGTCATATGTTGTGAACGGTCCTAAATCCTCAAAATGGTGCCCTTAACAGGAAATTAAAACCAATGACTACGGCCTATGTAACTGGATGGACAGATGCGTATTATAGAGAACAACTTACTAACACTAATAGGTAAACTAATTTAGGATATAAACTTTCAATTTCACTAATGAATTTTCATTACTACAAGCTATAAGCCATTGACAACAGTGCACTGGGTGAAGGGAGCTGTAAGGATAACACAATAGCAGAATGCTTTTTCGGTTGTGCTTGTTATTTGGGTGCCTGAACTCATCTCTTAACATATATAAAATTAATAAAAGGTCAGAATTCATCATAACTGTAATACATATTAAAGGAAGACATACAATGAAGTGGGCAATGAGGGCAGTGGCGAAAAAGCAAGACACAAAAGCGAATAAAAAGACAGAGAACGCAAAGGGAAAGAAAGAGATGTGTGAATTTCTCCACTCCCTCGAGAGCTCCCTTGATGCCAGGCATTCATCATCCGGCCTGTAATATCAGTGATTCCGCGGCTCCTCTGCTTACAGCCGAATTCATTTCTGCTTTAATTACTCTCATCGGCGGAATGCTGATGAAGGAGAGGGACCCAGCTTTAATTTGAATGAATTCCACCCGGACGGCCCTGGCAAACAACTGGCAGCCCGGCCCCAGGAGCCACTCTGGGACCGAGAGCCTCAGCCTGTGGGCCCCCACCAACTTGGGCCCTCATCAACCATGGCCCCCACCAACCAGGGCCCCCACCAACCTGAGCCCCCACCAACCTGAGCCCCCTCCAACCAGAAAGCTTAGTGAGAGAGGGTGTGTGTTTTACTGATGTGTGAGCATATGTAACTGGTTGTTTTCACTTTATACACTTGAATGTAATGTTCAAATAGTGATATGCTTATTATGTTATTAAGAGTTCACATTTTAAAAAGGACATATTGTGCTTTTTCTAGGAGTATTTAGTATTAAACCATAACAAATGTAGATCATTATTTTTCATTTTGTTCATTGTAAACTACACTATTATTGATCTAAAAGGGCTCTTTGGACAGAGGTAGGGGATAGGTGAAAACAGACATTTTTATGAGCACCTACACCTCACATTCAGTCAATACAGGAAGAATCAAAACATGAGTTAATGATCAGAGAAAGCCATGGTTTAAAACTCATAACTCAAGCTTTGGGTGGACATTAAAAAATGAATGGAAATGAAAACATGATAGATACATTTAATATCTTTCGCATAGATTTTTTTAGTGTAGAATGTGCTGCTGTCCCTCTCAGAATGGGGCAAGACTTAGGATTTTTTGGATATTTCTATATAATTTATATTTTTGTCTAGAAGAGCATACATTCAGTATAATTTTGGTCAACTAATAGCTTCCACATTGTATCTCACGGACAGAATGTCTAAATAATGATAATAATGAAACTAGATTCAGTTAATACTAAGTGAATAAAGGCACTAAGGCTAGTATTGTTAGCACATAATGAAACTACAGTGTAATATCATTTGGGCCTAGCAGAGGAGTAGTATATTTGTTACAGAGTGCAGCTGTATATTGGATAAGGATTGTGATTGATTATGTGGTCTGCCCCAAAGATTTGTTTGATTAAATGTAACTACAGTACGCCTTTTCTTTTCCAGACCCTAATGAAGCAGCCATGCACAAATGTGAGAGCAGCCGTGGAAGACTCTACACATGCATAGGAGGAAAAATGTCTTTACAAATGAGGATGAATTATTCAGCATTTGCATTGTGAGATGTAATCAAGCTTACTTGAACAAAAATAATTTACTCAATACTACAACTACAATAACCCCCACCACAACTGTATTGCTGCTGTCGCCTCCTAGGATCTCAAAGAGACTAACCTGGTTAAACAAAAGTACCATATACCAGTACCTCACCTACTATACTACCATTTCTACTACTACTACCACAACTACCTCCACCACAACCATTTCTACTGCTACTACTATGTTGTATAATGTTGAGGCCGATTTTGCATTTTGGTCTTTGCTATTAAGTATGTGAAAATACATTTATTTGGTAGCTATAACTATAATGTAACTATAATTTGACGACTTTGACAAAAAAAGACTAAAATTAGCAGTTTCAGGCAAAAGTAAAATAAAAAAGTATACAGTACCTTAAGTACTCAAGTACTACAATAAGCACTCATTATTTTCTCTGTGAAGATGACTAAATGTAGTCCCTTTCCCTTTGCCAATTACATGGGAACCCACTTTTTCACCATTTATCGCTGTAAATGGCCATGTATGATTCTCACAGTGGCAGACTTATCTCTATTTGTCTCCTCTAATTTCCTGTTGGTGGGTGTGCGTGACCTCCAGTGACCCTGCCCCCTACTGGACAGGTGGGACGTTTGCTGGCAATGTCTCTCTGGCCATGATGAGCAGCTGGGGCTAAACACGGAGCACATTAATATCTTCTTAATGATAATAATCATTATGGCATAAGCACCTTCCCCAAAGTGGGACAGAGACGCTCTGAATGTGCCAGGGTAGCATCATCGTTAGGTACAAAAAAGAAGGGAAAAAAAAAACTTGTATGAAATGAGTGTTTTAATGGGCAGCCACCTCGATAATGCACACACTAATGTAATAATGTGATAATGAGCTATGGCTAATGCATCGGGGACAAGAACAACAGAGAATGGGTAAGTAAACAATAGAGGCAACACTTTTACATTGTAGTAAAATCAAAGTTATGAGGTGATAAAAACACTGAATGCAAAGTAGGAAACCATTTTTATGTTCAACTCTAAGGCGCTTTACCTAAGTTTAACTGTCTTAAAATGTGAAAAACAGAACTAGTTCATTTTAAACAGTTTGCAATGGTACAAAGTTATACCTCACTTACCTTATGAATTCTAAGCATCCTAATTATTTACCATGATTATAAGCATTTTTTTTTTACCATTTTCAGAGGCCAGAGCAGAGTTTTGCTCTCACAATAAGACTAACAACAACTAGCATGCTAACTGATTATCGAATAATAAAGTGCTTTTAAGATTTTGGGGTATGAAGGAGTTTTGAAACAGCAGCAGTAGTATTAATATTAGGATTCATAGTAGAATCAGATCTAGAGAAGGAATATGAGTGTAGGCCTCCTTAACCTCCTGTTCATAGTAATGGTTTTATAAATTAAATAAATACAATAAAACAATTTTGATAGGAAGTACATTAGACATGACAAATGCATCTGTCTACCTCCTCCACCAACATTACCCTACCAAATTTCTCATGACTTCATTTACGTCCCTTCTAGTTCAGATAACACTGGGATCAGAATGGGACTTGTTTGGTTGCACTGCCTGATCTTAACTGTAATCAAAATAAGAAAATACACAATATTAGCTGACAATATAGGGCAAAATTTCCAACTTCAAGCCATGATGAGTTCAAAGACTTCAATTGCCTTTGTGAAGTTGGAGCAGCCTACTTCACCACTACTACATCACTTAGTCTGCTCGCCCTATTTAATGTATCTGTCAGTATCCACCTATCACAGGCCATTATCAGGCTCATCCACGTTCATTATTGAAGCTAATGATCTGTTGTCCTCTCTGCTTCCATCCGAAAAGGGAACTACATTAAAAGTCTCTTACCGACTTAATTAGTAATTATAAATGTTAAAGATTAATCAACGGGCGCGTGGCTTAAGGTTGGCGTCTCTACACAGCAGCGGGACAAAAGACAAAAGGGCCTCATCTCCTCTGTGTTCACACTGCACTGTCACATGACAAATGGAACACGACATATGAAAAGACTGGAAACAGGAGCTCTCACTGCTAATGGACGCCACTTTGCATTTTTTAAAGCACATTAAACTAATAGTGTTTTGGATTGATGTAAAATTGTTGTGCTAAATGTTTTGACAGTCAGTAAAATGGTCTGTGTCATATGCTTAACTCCAATACATTTTTACAATCAAATGATTAAATTAGTTTGAAAAATATGTCTGTAACTGTAACGGAATAATTATGAACTCCACTGTCTAGCCGATACATCAGTAGAAATAACTCCATTACTTGCAGATGACTTCTTATCTGGCAACACAGAAGGAGCCAGGTTGAACTGATGTAAATGTAAGTGGAATTTTTCATTACACTTTCACAATATTGGCACTGCACAATATTTTTTTCTTTCAGCTAGCCACTCTTTAAGCAGGGTACGGACTCAGGGCACTGGCAGCTACACTGCTTCTAACAGCTTTTCTCAAGTGGCAATATATTTTGGGTCAAATGCAATCTGCAAATGGATAAAATGCCAAGTTAAAGGTTTGAATATCTTCATGCATTCTATAGCTGCATTAGACTGGTTGTCAAAGTAGTTCAGTTTCCCTCAAATAACTGTTTTAGTGTATCATCAAACACACTAAAAATTATTAAGTACTGATTTTCATCCCATGCAGTACTTTAAATTGGCTCTGCATATGTATCTCCATGGCCAAGCTCCAAAGTATATCTATGACATGTTAGTGCCATATGAACCATCTGCACTCTGAGGACCTCAGGGACAGGCTTCCTGCTGGTGCCCAGCATCAGGACTAAACTCGGGGAGTCAGAGTTTCAGATTTATGCAGCTAAAACCTGGAACAGTTTCCCTGAACATGTGAGACAGACTCTACTCTAACTCTGTTTAAATCCAGGCTCAAAACAGTTCTGTTTAGCTGCGTAGGACGGAAATGTTTTCATTTTTAATTCCGCACTCTACTCTCTAATTTAATGTCCCACCTCTATTTTAAAATTTTATGATGATTATTTATGTTTTGTTTGTATTGTGATTTTAATGTGTTTCTTATTCTGTAAAGCACTTTGAATTACTTTGTGTATGTATTGTGCTATACAAATAAACTTGCCTTGCCTATTTTACTTTGAAACAATGCTGTATTTTACTTTGATCCAATAAAACGTGAATGGAAAAAACATTACTTCATTGTCAATTCAACTGCATTTTTTTACACTACGACAACATATCCAGAAAATGTGTTTTAAGTTTTACTAAGTAGACTAATTCCAAAACTACCACTTATATTAGGAGACACTTCATAACATTTGAATTTGGATGTGATCTGCTGTCAAAAATACATCTTATTCCTCTGATTGGCTTCTACACCCCTTAGTCCTTTCTTAAATCACTGCTTTCCTCTGTATAGAACACATTAAAATAAGCCTGCCACTGTTCTTTTCATCCATTATTTTATCTGTAATCAGTGAACGTCTCTTGTTCATGCTGCTAAAGACACCACATTTAATATCATAACCTAGCCACATTATAGCTTTCTAACAAGATGGAAATAGATCCCCTAATTAAACCCTGTGTGTACACTAATTCCTGGCTAAATCTGCAGCTCTCGGACGATTGCACTGCACCGCTGTCTGCACTCCAGTAAACATATACACACCCTTATCAACATTAAACCTTAATAACTAATAAAGCTTTCATCCAGGGACTTCCTGTGTGATTTCCCTTCATTCGGGGAGGGGGAATAGCCCAAGAACATCTCCACTGCTTTTTCCGGAGCGCTGGTGCACCAGCCAGGGGGGTAACCCGTGTCAGGGAGAACTGGAGAACTTTACGGATGCTATACTGTGAAGATAACTCAGGAACTTTTAAGTGTTTTTGAGCAATGTGGTGCCTACTTATTGCCAAGAAGTTTTTAGTTTTAAAGCTGCACTATGTAAGTTTCCTGGTGGAGTGTCCGTCACCTGCTTGTTTCCATAGAGATGTTACTGCTGTGCCTGGAATGTTCCACATATCTACCTCCATGGAAACAGAATGTGACTACTAGGGCAAGTTTAAAGTCATCCCACTGACAGTAAGAATACATGCGTTTATTTGGCCTGCAATGGGACATTTCAGTGTTGCAACATCATATCTAGCCACACAAATATTTTTCATAACATTATATTTTGTGTTTTTATGCTTAAACAAGAGTAAACATGACTCTAGTATGCAAATGGGGGCTGGCTGGTGGCCCAAAGCACCTGAAACACATTAAACAGCTCTGCTACATTCCACAGTTTCTCCCCCTACAGCCAGAGGGCATCATAAAGGACCTCTCTGAGTGGGCTGTGCAATTAAGACAACAGCACCGAGCAAGGACGAAGACTCCAAATCCCACAATCCCATGTTTACAAGCATGAATAAAGTCATATCTGGCATTAGAAGAGGTGACCTAAGCGAGTCTAAGGCCTGCATTAAAATGACTGCCACAAACTATATGTGAAAAGTGGGGGCTTCTAGGTAGACAAAGCATTTACCCCTGTTATAATGTTGTTTCTTCTTGTCTGTTTCCTAGATAGCCATAATATTGTCTTACTATTGTTAATCTTGTAAACATTGAAACATTTTGACGTTCAACAGTGGTCACTCCTTTTAAATGTAGTTATAGAATACAGCTAAGCCGGATTCTTTGAATTTCTTCGCCTAATCTGCTGTCAAGTTATTCATACATGCATTCATTTAGGACTATCCAAGGTTAACAACTCAGCAGATCCGGCACTTTTATCTGTATAAAAACACTCTTTAATTGCACTTGAATGCCTGTGGAGATAGTACATATGTCTGAAAGCCACTGACAACATTCCCCGCTCTCAGTTTCTCCACAAACACATCTCGTTAAAAGGCCAGAATGACAAGAGCACGTTGCCAACAAAACAACTTTTATCAACTTTTTTCATCAAATGCTTTGCCATCTGGACTTAAAACAGTAAGGGACCCAGCAGTCCTCCTCTCTGCACTCAAAAAAAAACAACAAACATGCATAAACACACTGAGTAATTGTGCCAAATTTGAGGGTGATGGCCCGTTCTGCCGCGTGCCTATATATGTTTTAGTGCTACCAAGGCCCTGCGTCTCTGGCTCGGTATCCGTAGCAACGTGTTATGCTCACTGGGTATAACTCTATGGGCGTCGCTAGCCTCTCCTCTGGCCGCCCGTGTCCATTTGCTCTGCGGGTATGGCAGGCCCGAGCAGACAGATGGCCGACCCCCCCACCACCACCACCACCTTCTCTCTCTCTTTCACTCTCTATCTCTCTCTCTCGCTCCACTCTACCCTCTCTCCATAACTGGTTTTTCCTCCGCCGTTGACCTTGCCACTGCCAGCCAGCAATCCGGGCCTGGCAACGGGCCGCTACGAACAGGAGGGTAATGGTGTCCAGCGCTGCTCACATGATTATTAAGGCTCGGGACGCTGGGGGGCCCTTTCAGAAGACGGTTCACCCCCCAAACTCGCCCCCGATACCGCCTGCCCGCCCGCCTGCATCTTCCCATGTCTGCCGTTTGTGGAGAAAGTTTGGACGATGGCAGTCGTTTGGAAGACTATAAAGAGAGAGGCAACTTTTTTGGGAGAATTTGTTTGTGGGGTAAAACAAATCTCAATACAGTGGAGTGTAAATATTTGTAATTGGATCACTTTGGAGTACATTCAAATAACTTAGTGGGGGGTTTCAAGTAATTCTCTTCTATAGTGCGACATGGGCAAATAGTGCAAACTTTACTACTAACGAAAAGAAATGAGAGGCTTTTTGTATTTTTATAACAATTTTAAAGGTGCCCTATGTCACTTTTCAGGTAGTGGTTAAGGCACGTTCTTGCCTCCATGAAGATGTTATTATTTTGTCTGGAATCCATTAAAGCTAGCTTAAAAAAAAACACAACTCAAAGATAATAATAATGGCCATTTTCTATAGTGCTTTTCCATCTTTATGACACTCAAAGCGCTTTCCATCAAGGAACCACTCACCCTTTCACACACACACATTCATACACCTGTGTACACAGATGCCAGGGGCAAGGTGGATTAAGTGTCTTGCCCAAAGACACAACAGCATACTATACTACATACCAATGCAATAAAATCTTGCGCCTTTAATGTCAAATTCAGGTTAATATTTTATGTAAGGAAGGGAATCAGGTATTATAACACCCCTATCAAGACATCTTTCATAGCCGTCTCTTTATCTGTTTATTGCTGCCATGTAAGATGTATTTAGCAGTTATAATAGATCTGTCCTAGCATGTGACAGCAGACTTGTGTCCAGGCGTGTATCACATTCTTGAAATAGAAGAGGCGCGAGCTACATTGTGCTAACTTAGATCAGATCTGTCACAGCGGGACTGCTGCGGACAGCCTGGCACTACTCGCTCCATTCTAGGATTCCTTCCCTCTGGAGTATGCCACCCTCTGCTAACACTGGCACCCTTGGTAATAACTGTGGCTCAAAATATTAACTATATTGCCTGTTGAAGAAAAAAAAAACAACAACTTTGACATGAGAGTGGCTAATTGGACACTTTGCAATGGAATTCGCATAGGACCCTCTATGCTCAATGCATAAACATGATTCCCAAGCTCTCCTCCTATGGTCAGCTGACAGCCATGACTGAGTGACAGGTAAATACAGCCAGTCAGAGTGAAATGTGAACTCTCATATGAGGCTTATAGTTTTAGTTTACCCTGAAAGGCAATATAAAGATACTACTAGTGCATGGAATATAATAAAATGGATATTATAACCTAGGGATCTGAGAAGCTGAAGATGAGCTTTAATTTTTTATTTTCCATATCACACATATTTAAAGTCCATATTATACAGGGTTTTGTGTTTTCTAATAATTATTTTGTTTGGTGGGATAAACCTGCAGTAAATATAATAGTTTTAAAGCAGTCAAATAGTTGGTGAAAAAAGTAAGAGAAATACAAGGAGTAGAGTTCTAAAATGTAATATTTTGACAAAATTCACCAAAAACTCCATACAAAATTCAATTCAATTCATTTAACACAAAAGCAACACATTTGATAGTTTAAGCATCATAAAGCTCTGGTATTATAGTCTAGTCATAACTATTGTGTGATTTTGTCAGGTTTTAGGCCTTGTTAACCATATGGTTGCTAGGTATGCCATATGCAGTCTGTGTACCAAAGGTCTATAAAACATTGTAGCACTGCAGAGCTAAGTTTTAGGGTCAGAAAGCCACAAAACAAAGTTACCTTCAACACCAGAAATTGTATCAGGAGGGAGTGCCAATATTAGCCAAGGGGCAACGTCTCTGTGGACACGTTCTGTGGACAGCCTGGGTGCAGGGTGCCACTATGACCTTTACTAAGCCAGCCTGTCTGTTTGCACTTCTGCCATAAGCCCCCCTATGGACTGACTGCTAAGCAACCCCATCAAACCAGGGGGCAATGGTGCACCCTTGGGCTCCCCGTGACACCTAGGGGACCAAGGGGAGGAGGGAGTAATGCACAAGTTAATTCTGATCATGCAGTATTTATGGGCTTTGCTTCAGAACAAGGGCTGACATTAACACTCTAAAGGAGACATCCCTTCTGTATATCAATAAAAGATGGCCACTGCACAGGGAGAGCACCTTTATGCAGCTCTGTACGCGGCATAGGAGGGCTACAGTGGGTCCACTGAATTCAGTTTCCAATCCTAATAGGGATTGTGTTACCATATTTTATGCTAGGTGGTCCATACTATATCTCAGGGTTGTACCTGATTTTTGTCTAGTAAACTTTGTCTTGTCCCATGTTACATTGTAAAAACAGTTCTTAAGGTCAAAATTATTCTGCTGTGTGATTTGTGTGCATCCAGTTGTAAAGCATTTTTATTGTCCGTGAACCAGGAAGTAAGGCTGGTGTGCTGGTGATGGCAAACTCTTCTCTGTTCTTTGAAAAGCAAGTTGTGAAAAGCACTTATAAAATTATAAAAGTCAATAATTACTATGCATGAGGAAAGGAAAAAGTTTGGACTGCTGCAGAGGGTAAAAAATGAACTAGTTCTGTTTTTCAAATAGTTAGATTAGTTTGATTCTGATACTGTAAATTCATAACTGTTACGCTGCAACTCTTCTGTAAATAAGGGCTAATCAATCAATTCAATGAGTCACATCAAACTGCAGGAAAATTGTGTTCCTTGTATGTCATTTTCACAACTTGAAGAATTTTGTTATGTATAGATGGAATCACTTTACATGTTATTAATATTTTCTAGAACTAGATTTTTTACACACATAATAAACCAGTTAAAATGCCCACTGATCATTCCTCACATTTTTCAAAGTCAAATCCTGAGAGGTGCCCAGTGAGGGGGGGTTACAGAGCCCCTGTATCACCATGGAGACATCAACCCTGAAATTGCGATGCAGCGCAGGGCCCGGCGCTGTTCTGGAGCTCCCTGAGTTTGTCCAAACAGTCTGTATGAACTGAGAGCATCCGATATTTTCTAGTTCTGCTCACATGTTGGCCCGGCCTGTGAGGTGTGGGGAAATGTCAGGAAAATCGATAGATAAGGACCACATCACACCGAGCTTGTCTGGCCTAGCAACAGAGCATCCCCATGGCGATGTCAATTACCTTCTGCTATACAAAAAAAAAAAAAAAAAAAAAATACACCAGGAAGAGCATAACAGTCTCTGCAATGCTGTAAAACTTTTAATGCAGTCTCCTGGTTACGGTAAGGCGTTTGTAGAGCAACATTTTTTCTCCCTTGTTTTCAAATTGTACAGGCAAGAATGTGTGATCGTGTCAATAGATTTTTTCCCCCTTTTTTTCTCTTCTCTTCATGGGTGCTACCTCAGTCAGAGAAAGGTACAATGTAACAAGCGGTAAGGCGTGCATAATTGCATATTAGCAGCTACACACTTAGCTGCTCGGGGAGGTGGCTGCGTTGACGAAAAGAAAGGCGTTATTAATCACCAATTAATAAAAGCCAGCAGATCTCGCACGCTGAATATGGTTATGCCTGGTTTCCTTCGTTTCCACTGCGGGTCCAGGCCTTATTTATTTCATAGAATTGATCCTGTTGTGATCCGGTCTCACAGGAGTGATATGAGTAGCGTTGGTTAGCAGATTACACGTGTATGTGTGTTCTATGAATGAGGCAGGAATCCACAGACAGCCCTGCCTTCATCAGAAAGCAAAAGGAACAACGAATCACAACATATCATCTTAAGCATCACAATAAAAAGAGAGGTTTAATAGAGTGGTAAATGTGTAGCCACCAGGCAGAGACATGTACTGGCCAAGCAGATGCTAGCACCAAACAAGAGGAGAAACATCATTCAGTGGCCATAACAAGATATAAAACTGAACAGGACTTTTAGCTCCAAACGTTGCCATGACATGTCGTTCAGTTTTATTCCTGTCAAAATGAAATCAGAGTGAGTATATGCACAATATAAGTGAACCCAGATGAAAAAGACACTGAGAAGATGCTGATTGAGTAGAGAGGAGAGAAGGAAGCATGGAGGAGACAGGGAGACAAGGGAGAAGGAGAGGGGGAGTGGGGAAGGGAGGAAAAGAAGGCATTAGAGTGAAAGAAGGGAGGAGAAAAGCAGGGAGGATAGAGAGCTAAAGGCCTCTCTCTGCTGCAGCCTGGTAACAACCCACAGTGGCTGCTTCACACAGAGCGGCCAGCTGTACAGCAAATGTGCCTTTCCCTCTCCGCCCCCGAACCTTTGCACCCCTCCAGTGCCCCCCTCTGCCCGGGCCGCCCGGGCCACTGGCTCCTCTCATAGAGAGAGACTCCTCCCTGACTTGGCTTCAAGCTCAGTGCTGTCACCAGCCCAAAAATCTGTAGAGGTGACCCCGCACAAGACTTTTGTGGGAGTGGTCTGGTTTGTTTGTGACTGTCCTTCTGAGTACTAACACTTTGGCTCGAAGCTGTTTGGAATGGACTGGGGTGAGGATAAATTGGATTGAAAGCAGATAGAACAGAAAGGCAAATATCCTTTTCACCTTTAAAAGCTTTTAAGACAGTGGCCTTGCTACCAAACATGTCAGCACGGTGACAAATCTACACGGGGACATTTGAAACAGAGGGATAAATGGGCCACACACACCCCCCATGAGGCTCCAAATGTCAGAGTTTACAGTGGGGTCAGAGAGAAGCCATGGGGCAGCGGGCGGCCTGCTGATAAAACCAAACAGGCTTTTGTGTCAATGAAAGACCTTCAAAGGTCCTCTCAAAACAGCCCACTTTGTGAGAGCATGTGCTTGTAAATATTGTGTCCTTTGCAATTACTATGAGCGTCAGGGCAAACGGACAGACCTGCTTTTCATTTCAAAGTGCCATTTCAAAGAGTAGACTTGATATTGACTGCAGCAGCTGAAAGCTGTATAAATCTGTGCATCTCCAGAGAAACATCGGACACCCTCAATTCTGTAAGTGTGCCATGCCAAAAAAACTCTAAACTAAAGAGTGGCCAGCTGTCTTCTGGCCTGCTATTAAATTGCTCCTTGGATGGTGGTGATATCATTTTTTCTCCATAGGAGGATCACACCGGGTCCCCAAACAGAGCGACCAGCTGTACAGCAAATGTGGACTGATCCATCTGGGCCCTCGCAGGCTGCGGCCTCCATCTTAAGACACGTGGGGCCATTCGCAGGCTGGCCCACCTCCACACCCGCCCGCACCCATGGCCTTCTCCATCTCTGCTCTTTCATTTAGCTCCATTATCACAGGAAATGTAGAGGAGCTGGGCACAGAGCTGCACTTTCTGTGGGCACATGGGCCGTCCTCATCACAGTGTAATATCCATGCATCACAATGTGCTGGCAGGCAGACAGGAGAGGCAGTCTGAGCACTCGGGCCCGAGGGGAGCTGCTCGGGGGGCGGCTGAGTGCACTCGCTGAAGGGCCACTATTGTATTACCAAAGGCAGCTAATATGGACTTGTCTGGGTGAGACAGGCTCAGGTTTTGTTGTTCCATACACTTAGCACTATGGTTATGTCACGCCACATCACTATATATAGAGTTATCAGTGTGAGCTGACACCATGGAGAGGGCCATGGATGAAAACAACACCCCTATGATTCCAGCGTCTGCTCCATTACCTACGCTAATAACGCTGACAGCTGAGCGAGATGACCCCAGCCCTGTCTCCCTCTCCTGTGCAGATGGCCATTAAAAGGAGAAAGTGTCCCTCTTTCACTACAGAACCTATTTAGCCATTTCCCCAATTACCTTATTTCTATGATTCGTCCCAAATTGGCTTAGCAATCTGAAGCACCCCAGTCTGCATTTACCTCCGCACATATGAACCACTTTCAACAACATTTCTCTTCTCCCTTGACTTTTTTCCCTCTTTTTGTTGCATGAACCAAAGACATTACCACCCTACCACGATTCGATCACAATGCCTCACGAATCCTCTACATTTTACACATCGTCAAACAAACCCATGCCACAGAAACCCTTTTGAGATGCCAGATGAAAGCCGTGATCATGTTGAATACAAAGCTGCGGCGTATCAGAGTAGTAAGACATCAGACAATAACCCAATCACCTATCCCCCTGTTTTCTTAAGCTGCCCGAATTCCACTATTACGAGGCAACTGCGAGCTTGCGAAGCTGAAAGACATAAAATAAGCGGTAGGGGTGTTTGTTTTCGACCCTCCCAGTGAGCCGCCGTGCCTGCCTTTGCGAGAGAAAGGACTAATGCTGGTGTGCTACTGTATTAGGCACCCCCAGTAGAATAGTGGGTGAGCAGATCTCAAAGATGAATACAAAACACACACCTACATACCCGTGGCGTTGTCGTCTCTCCCCCCTCCCTCCCTCACTCTCTTTCCCTCCCTTTTCTTTTAGCAAATACGGCGCGGCATCAGAAATCACAAATCACATGCTTCTGATTGTTTATGCACAAACAGTGGGTCCCTGATAGAATTGCCCGGCGCGTTTTAAAATTCACCTGCGCCCAGAAGCGTGTCCCGAACCACGGAGGCGGCTTGGTTCCAGATCAATGAGTCGCTCTCTCCCGCCGAAGACAACAGATAATGCAGTGTAATGAAAGATCCGCCAAACGAGCTGAATAAATGAATGAATAGAGGAATGTGAGAGAGGAGTTTCAGACACACACTAACTGCGGGCAAGAAAAGAGCTTTTCCAATTGTCTTTTTCTCTCCTCAAATGATTCAGCCTGCATACCAATCACGAGCACAAGGAAGGGTAACTATAGGTCTTTCTATTTGGTATGTCTGTCGTGCAATGTAGGAAATGAAATGAAAATAGTTTTGTCATTTGGACTGAACAGATATTGACTGTAGTCTTTCAATGTTGGGGATACATGTAAATCAGTTACATTGATTTGGCATGTTATATTGTTCTGTAGGAGTGAATATTTTTTTAAAAGTGAAAGTAAAAATGTTGCATTGCAAATGTCTGTAACGCACAGATGAAAAAGCATCCAGCTTAGATTTAAGTTACCCAGTTGCACATAGATCCATTTACGATTACTATTTTATTCAAATATAAAAAGAAAAGAAACGAAGAAAAGTAAAGTAAAAAATATATAAATCTGAAATGGATAAGCTAAATAAAATGCAGTGAAATAATATTAAAGGTTAGAAATAGGTGTATGTGTAAGAATGAAATGCTGTTATGACTAGTCCTTCCAGGGCAGCACCAGAGACCATAAAGAATAAGAACAGTATCCTACCCAGCATGTGGTTGGCCACGTGAACCTGGATGTCCCATTCGCTGTAGAACACCATCTGACATTTGATGCACTGGTAGGTCTTCTTCTGAAAATAACACAAAATTATAATTATCACAACATTTGAAAGCAACACTATATGCAAGTGGTAATCAAGAAATTACTAAAGCTGTAATGTTGAGATAATGAGATATTTCAACATTACCTCCTCTGTTTGTGAGGGGCTGGTCCTGGGCATGGGGGACACTTGTGGGGTCTTGAGTTGTCCACTGTTGCTGTCCCCGGCCTGCTCGCGATGCACAGTCTGCACATGGTTCTGCAGCTCGGCCTCACACTCAAACTTCACGTTGCAGCTGGAGCACCGTGTCTTCCCTGCAGATGAGGAGGAGGAGGATGAGGATGAAGAGGCTGAAGAGGCCACTTTGCCTTTGCCTTCAGCAGGACTCAGGCGTTCTCCTTGGATCCAGGCGGCTGTAGCTGCAGGAGTAGTAGCACCTCCCTGCTGTGGAGGTTGCCTTCCCCCATTCACTGTTGGACTGGAGCTTTTGGACCCAGCGGCTGTCACGCAGGAAGCACAGAGTCCATAAGGCAGTCCATTGATGTCCAGCTTCACTAAGTCCTGTTTGGAACGGAAATCTTTCAGACAGGAAGCACACTTAAAAGGTTTTTGGCTATGGTGCACCTGCTGGTTGTGGGAGATGGCGTTGGTGCGGCCAATGGGGTGATTGCTTGTCATGGTGCCTGTTTTTTGCATGTGGAAAGTACCATGGATTTTCAGCTCCAATGTTGAGGTGACTGTCTGCATGCAAACCACACAGCGGAAGCCTGTCAGGGAGTTCCTCAGGTCAGGGTGCATTTGGCAGTGCTCTAAGAAGTCCTCCTCACTCTGCAGAGGCATCTTACAAATGCGACAGCTCCCCGTGTCCAGGCTCTTGCTGTGAGTGACTTTGTGCTCCGTGAGGGTGAGCAGCGAGGGGAAGCGCTCACCACAGATGGGACACATGTAATGTTTGACTGGTCCAAGATGAGTCTGCATGTGCTCCCTTAGCCCAGCCTCAGAGAAGAATGTGCGGGAGCAGACATTACACTTGTGGTTGCCCTTGATCATCTCTGCTTTCCGTTTCATCATGGCACTCTCACCAGGACGGATGTTGTGGTCCCTCAACTGATGGTTTGTGAGGAGCGACTCCATGGTGTAAGACGCACCACAGATATCACAACCATACATCGGCTCGGCTGTGTCCACCTCCTCTTCACTGCCATCATGGTTGTTCGGTGATTCCACAACAGATGCCCCTACTGCACTTGCCCCGTGACTGTTTGTCAAAAGACCTTGTAATTCTGCATCTTCCTTCGGCTGGGTCTCCCCACCGCTCAGAGCAGAACCGTTAGCACCACAGTTCTGCGCCTTCCCCTCAAACACACAATGCTTCTCCCGTAGATGTTTTTCCAAAAGGACAATAGCGTGGAAGGCCTTACTGCAGAAGCGGCAATTATATTTTTTGCTGTGAGTGGTGATGTGACATTGCAGCTCGACTTCTGTTCCAAAGGATTCTCCACAGAAGATACACCGGTGCGCACGGCCTTGGTTCTCCAAATGGCTGTGTTTGACATGGAGCTGGAGGTCCGTCTCATGCCTGAAGTCCCAGTTACAGGAGGTGCAGCGGTACACCTTCTTCTCATTGCTGTGCTTGACTGCCAAATGCAACTGGGTGGAGACCTTAGAGTCAAACACCTCCTGGCAGAGCGTACAACGGAAGAAGACAAAAGTGTGCATGTCTAAGAGGTGCTTCTGCAGGTCGTCCACTGATGTGAACTGCTTATCACAGCTCTCACAGATGTAATACGTGGAGGTAATCGTAAAATGAATGGTCACATGCTTTAGTAGAGACTCCTGGTTGGGAAACTCTTTGTTGCATTGTGGGCAGGTGAGTTGAGGTTGTAGACCATCAAGGTGTGTTTTGAGGTGGGTCTGGAATAGATCTAGGTTGTTGTACTTGGCTCCGCATTGATTACATATAAATTCACTGCTGTTGGCACGTGAGGAGCTGCTTTGCTTTAAGATGGCAGCTTGTTCCACAGATATGGGAGATGATGGACTGAGGGTGCGCAATGACTTCTTCCCATTGTTGATGTAATTGAGCGCCAAAGGAATGTTCTTGTGGTTCTCCTTGATGTGTTTGTTCAGCTTGAGCACACTGTTAAATATGGGAGAATTGGTGCAGTACGAGCAAGAGTAGACCTCAACAATGGGTTCTTTGGGCGTAACAGCGAGTGGGGAATCAAATCTCAAGCTTCCGCCATCGCAGTGGGTCTGGCGGACATGCTCTTCTAAAGTGGCCTCGGTTAAGAAGCCCATGAAGCACTGTGGGCAGAAGAAGGCGTTGCTCTCCTTTGCGACAGGACTGGGAAAGCCGTGGGAGCAGCGTATGTGTTCCTGGAGAGCATTGAGGTCTCCCAGCACCTCCGGGCAGAAGTTGCATTGAAGAAGGGCATCAGGTAAGCTAGCCAACAATGCAGCATGGTCCTCAGCATTATGTACCTGCTTTAGATGTTCATTGAGATTCAACAACGACGGCAGGACTTCCAGGCAAAACTGGCAAGTGTGAGCCTGTTCAGGTTTGTCCAGATGCATGGTCCGGAGGTGAATTTGAAGAACTGCTAAGCTAGAGAACACTTGCTTGTTGCAGTAGATGCAGCTGTAGGATACTTTGGGTTGTTTAGCAGATCGGCCCCCATGATCTGTGTTTTGAGCTGTTCGCTTTCTCCTTCCCCTTGTTTTGGGGACAGGGGGCGCCGTCTCCACCATCGTCGAGCTGTCTACTGAGAGATTAGAGTCTGGTGTGGTACTAGAGACTGAGGTGTAGCCCACTGTGAGCAAAGACGGGCTGTTGCTGTGATTGCTAGACTCCGGTAGCTGGTGGATGTCCATGTGAGCATAAAGGTCTTCCACAGACTCAAAGTGCTCGGAGCAGATGGCGCAGGTATGGCCCTTCCTGTCCCGGCTGTGGGCCTGGTCTATGTGGGTGAGCAGGGTGCCCTCGTCGCTAAAGGGTTCGTGGCAGTAGATGCACTGCAGAGTGGCACCAAGGCCCCCATCCTCTGACGGCGAGCACTCTGGGTGGCACTCCGCGATGTGCCTCTGAAGCTCTTCCGGGACATCAAAACCTTCTTCACACCGGCTACATTTCCGCGTCTCTTTCAGTTTCCACTCATCGGCGCGGCCATCTTTACCCCGCTCATGGACCTGCATGTGTCCGTGGAGCGAGCTGGAGGACAGGAACCCTCGCCGGCACACGGGGCACTTGTGGGGTTTGTTGGAGGCGTGCGTTTTCATGTGGATTTTGAGGTGGTCACTCCGAGAGAAGGCAGAGTCACATTCACCACAGTGGTACTTCTTGTCACCGGTGTGGAGTTTGACGTGTCTGTCTCTGCTGCGTTTGTGCTTGAAGAGGCGGCTGCAGAAGGTACAGCTGAAGGGGAGCTTGTCACCGTGGCTTTGCTCGTGGCGTTTGAGGAAGCTCAGGCGACTGAAAGATTTGTCACAAAACTGGCAAGGGTACGGCAGGCCTGGCACTCCCTCTTCTTCACCAAAATCATAGTCCTCGCAGTGTCCTGGAGAAGTCTGGTCCTTACTGGAGGGTGAGGATGCAGGCCAGGAACATGATGGGTCATCCTCAAGATCAGCACCGTCTGAAAAACAGAAAAAAAGGGACAAAGAACATTAAAACAGAGAAACTTTTGAGATGATATTGAGTGTACTGTAATGCCAGCGTGGGCAGACATTCTTCCAAAAAGTAAATACTTTAAAACGTAAAAAATTGAATTGGCATTTCACTTTTTCCAATTTAAATTATATATCAATCTAAATCATACTGGATGCACTTGGTCTTTGTGTTTTGCAGAAAATGCTCGAAATAGGTGTCTGTCACATTGGAAATAGTGTGGAATGAAGGATGTTAAATTAGCAAGTTAGCAACACAGCAACTAGAAATAGTATTCTAACAGAACTAAGTGTAAGCAATTTAAGCAGTGAAGTTATGAAAATGAGTTGTGAAAGTACATGGCTTATAAAAAACTTGCAGCTGACTACCAATAGTTATTTTTGTTTGTGTGTGACTAAAGATTAGTTTTAATAAAAGTTACAAAAAACGGCAAGCAAGATGAAAAATGTACAAGTACATATTATAGAAGGTGCTTTGTAATACTGTATTAGCAACTCATTCGTCTCCCCAATACAAAAGGTGGGACACCACTGAGTTATTTGTCATGGCAATTATAAAGTAGAGCTGTATGAATTAAGAAGTGTTGAGAACTTGGACCATTTTTTTCTCCAGCGGAAACAATGCCTCTCCTTAGGTGTTATCTAAAAAGTTACATTTAAATATGCAATTTGAAGTATAATTAGAGAAGAGAATGAGTGGAAATACTTTTACAACAATTAACCTTGTATGTGGCCGCGTAATGGCTTAGCCCACTGTGACTCAAAACACAATCTCTCTGACATTTAAAGCCAGTGCCAGACAATGGGTGCACTTTAGGATGTAGAGCCTGCATGAGGTAAATTAGAACATTTCTATTATTCAGAAACAATTGCTAAATTTTATTTTTTTTTAAATATAAGCCCTTCGAATGACCTCAAAAAAAAAATAAAAAAAAATCAAGTATTATAGTAGTATAGTAAGGGGAAAGACTGTAAAAGCAATCTAGACAGTCTGAAACATATGCGTGGCACCATTTTGGTCAATATGTATTACATTATAGCGAATGTGTTATTAGACTATTTATCAGTGTGGTCGCCGTGAGCCAACCGACACATGATGGATGAGCTTGTCATGTGATACACGGGAACAAGGAAGTAGGGGAGGAAACGGATAGGGCAGAGCAAATGTGTGGTTAACAGTATCGCTCAAGGACAAGCAGGTGTCTAAAATATGTCCAGACAGAACAGACCAGAAGACCATGCACAATGTGTTTTAATGTGTCCCTCTTCAGCAGACTGGACTCCTGACATTCCTTTCCACTGTTATGAATGGAACAGGCACTTTCCACAAGTTCACAAGGTTACCGGCCATATCTTCCCCCCGCTGACACACTCTAAGTACTGCAAACTTCCTAACCTAAATAAAACTGTGAAATCTCAACCCAACAAGAGAAAAAATGTGTGTCAAAAGGCCACAACTTTGGAATGGGAAAAACAAGAGGAAGCTGCCGAGATTTACGAGGGGGACAAAGGAAAAGCACACGCTCCTTCCAAGATCCAAACCACTCTATATTCTCCTCTGGTTGACACGTCCAGGCCTCCCCTCTCTATCTCCATCCCTCTCTCTCTTTCTCTTGCGGTTGTTTTTGCTGGGAGATCTGCCCTTTGTCAGGATATCATGCCCTTACGGAGCACTTACCCCCATCAGGGCCTATCTTCAGGAAACAGATGGGGTCGTAGGCCATTCCTTTGCCCCTCCAAACTGCTGAAAGCGCCACATCCAGAGCCCACCTCCACACCGCGGCCCTCCCGGAAACCTCCCACCCTTGGCAAGGTGCCCACTCCGCGCGCACACAGTCAAGTCAAGGAGCACAAAAACACTGTTGATATAGTTCTTTCTCTTTATCTGCAATGTTTTCGCAGTGTTTGGTGGTGGTTGGAGGGAGGTTGGGTGACTCAGTGCTATGCCCTCCTCCACAGAGGGGGTGGATGGCCTCTCCAGCACAGCACTCCCAGGATATAGAGAGGAGAAGACAGTGCAAGAGAAAAATGACCCCGGCCAATGCCTTACAGTGAAACACATTGGCTTGGAGACAATAGTGAAGCAAACAAATAAATGGGCTTGTATACATGGCTAAATGAAATTCTACATAAATGAGCATGACTTTGCCCTGAGACAAAGGCTGTCAGGACAGCATCTGTCTTCTCCAGTGTTTATACTGTTGACCTGATGTATGATATTAATTTACTGCCTTTACTTGAATAACAAATATGGTCATCTAGTAGAAGAGCAAATATGAACTTATTCAAAATAAATGTGTTTGTGAAATAAGCCTAACAGACAGCTAAAAGTGTCCTATTGAGCCGTATCATGACATCATGGGCCCAAAGTGAAGTTTGTAACATTAGACTGAAGAGGGAGGAAAGTGAACCATTTCACATCTGGTTTGTATCATGTAAAGCTGAGTGTGACAGACAATGCCTCCCATAGAAACTGCTCTCGTGGTATCCACAGCACAGAGCTAAACCTACACACATACATGAGCACAGCACACAGACACTAGTGCAATGTGTGAACAACTGCAGATGAAAGAGCAATCTTCCTCCAGAGACCTGAGGAGGAAAGAGAGAGACTTGTTTTTTTCCTTCTACACCCAGACGAGAAGTGTCCGGGCCCAGGCAGCAGCCTGAGTAAATAAAAGAGGGCCTTACTTCCCGATCCCCGGGGCCGCGAGCCTGTGCACGCCAGCGCTCTCTGTGCCGCTGCCAAAGGGGATGCTGGGGCCTGAAAAACTACACCCCACAGCTCAAGGGCTGTCTTTGTTGGTCTGCCAAGGCCTTCCTGAGCATCCTCCAGCCAACAGCCTGTCCCGTCCTGGGAGGAAGACCTCCATCTTAAGGCCTGTCCCTGCCCCCTGCTTCTCTTTTAAATGTCTCCTATGGAACACAACAAATCAGCACAGAGCTCCTATGGTCTGGACCAAAAGTCCAGCTCAGCAGCCGCGTTTCAAAGCAGGCCTACAGCAGCATTATAGATGTAAACACGCCTTACCTGAACGAGGAAGTCATGAAGTGTTATTCCAGCATTCTGCTCCTCCTCAGTGTGAGCCACACTTTCTCTGTCCACTCCATTTATAGCTCACTTTCCCAGAGTAAATATCACTGCTCAAATACAGAGCTAATGCTGGGAACAGGTAACTTTACTATTTGTGTACACAACACTTTCACAACTCCCCTACAATGTTCACATTCATGCAATTAACATATTAAACATTTAACAAGAATAATATATTTTAGGAACTGCTCATTAATTTTCCTGACGCCACTTCTCCCTTTGGATAAGACTACATATGGTGGCATGTTTTTTTTTCTTCTAAATGCTAAACAAAAAACAACCAAAAACTTAAACTTCAGTAGCCAAATATCTAAACAGTGCAAACAAAGAATTTGCACAAAGACTTATGATTTCTACAATTCCAACAGTTAACATTTTATTATTGTCTGTTAGCTTTAGCATGCAGTTTGAGACACATTTGCTATAGGTCTGGACTCACTTCAGTTCTGGCTTATCACTGCCACCCAGCTTCTGTCCATTTTTCTGATTCCGAAAGCCAAACTGTTATCCCGCTCCAGTAGCTTATCTTATCAAAAAGTCATTCCACAATCACTTATCGTGCATCCTCGCACATAAGTCATAACTTTGTTCGGAAGCCATTGCTCTCACCATCTCCTTTGCCAATGCCACTTCTAACATGAATGTTTTGGAGATCTGCAGTTGCCTTAAGCTTGTGTGTGGCGGTGTTATTTGTGCTGCTTTGGGGACTGGGGATTCATTGAATAAACAAAAAGCTGACAACTTGTCTGATGTAGCACCCTGACCTCCTCTTCATATTCATGGCGAGGATCTTTTTACACTTAGAGGGAGAAGTAGTCAGACTGGTCCCAGGAGGAGATACGCGTATGCTTTTTTGTTCACAGTTTTTAGATGCCCAAATAGTGACAACAAGCACGTGGTGTAGTTGTTTCATGTGACGCAAGTGTTTAGAATGCACTCACTTTTTAATGTACAATTGGTGATTGAATATGTAAACAAATTGGACTGCTATGATTATACTGATTATGATCTGATAGACACTTTTTCTTATGACTAGGCCTGTCATGATAATTACTATATAGTTTACATCGTTCAATATATGAAAGCTGGAACAATATATTTTGGGATCAGTATTTATTGTGTGTACATTTTCTTTGCAACACTGGGAAATTGTTGATTACTTTTGGCTATATGATAAGATTTAAGCCGTAAGTCAGTAGCATAAACTTGTGTCAATATTATAATTTATCGTCTATATTGACTTCAGCAATATATTACATTTCAAGATGTGTGTCATGACAGGCCTAATTACAACAAACAAAATTTCCATGTCAAAATGATCAGAAAATATATGAACAAAAGTACTGACTTAGTAATACTGATTGTGGTCACTCCAAGCACAAATAATAGCATTCACAAATACAGCAGGTTCGTTAAGCCATATCATTATTTGTTAGGGATTAGACCCACAATGTCGTCATATAAAATCTATGATGTGTGTATTTTAACTTACAACAACCATGTGATTGAACATTGCCAACATGCTTTAAAACTATTGTGAAAAGAAACATAATTTTAGCCCATTTCAGTAGACAAAGATGTTGTAATGCCAGTTTTTGTTTCATGTGGATAGCAGGCCCAGAAATTCAGTGTTTTAGTTTTATGCAGCTAAAACCTGGAAATGTGAGACAGGCCTCTACTTTGACAATGTTTAACTCAAGGCTTACAACACTGCGTATATGGCTGAAAAGGTTGCACTTGTCTTTTAATTTTAATGATTTTTTATGTTTTGATGTGTATGTATTGGGATTTAACGTCTTTCTTATTCTGTAAAGCACTTTGAATTACTTTGTGTATGAACTGTGTTACACAAATAAACTTTCCTTGCATAATTACTGAGATAGTAACCATAAAAAAGGACAGAATCAAAATAACTATTCAATTTTTTGCATGTTCTTATTGCATTGGCATACCTGAGCTGTTCTGTAAGTAGTAGAAGTAGGTAAATTACTTTTTTGTCACAGAGCTGACACTTAAAGATAGACGCTGGCTCAATCACACTCATGCATTTTTGTCGTTTAATAAATATACCAGACTGTAGTTGTATGATTTCCAGTTGCATCCGCTATAAACTGTGAAGATTCTATTGGAAAACGTCCAGCGCTGGCTTTACACACAGAAGTCCTGTTTTAAGACATCAAATCTGGTCAAAATGAAACACTGATAAATCCCACATGGCTGCCAACAAAATGCCAGGTGGCGAGACATGCCTTTCCCTGCAATCCAGAAATATATTAAAACAGTGCTTGACTATTGCATACGGCACCAGCTGCATAGTGAATGTGTGTGTGGCTACTACTAGTTTTTTTTTCTAAGCAAACACAATATGTTTTTTACACATCACTGAGAAATGTCAGGTCCCACTCCCCCTTTGCAACAGATCAATCACCGCACTCGGAGAAGAGAGGGAGGGCAAGACGAAGGGAGGGCGGAGGATAAAATAAAGATTCACTTCCGAACATTTCATCAGTGGGGTTAGTCTGGCCTGACGTTGTGTCCATGGACCATACAACAAGCTGTAGTCAACGGGGAGCGCTCCCACCAAAGACATGGAACATCAAACCCCCAAGTCCCAGTTGGTCTTTCTGTCCATTATTGTACACCAGGATCCATGGTGGGTTCACTGGCCTAAAAAGTGTGTATGGAAATTCCAGTTAGTTTACATGGTTTGGGCCCTCAAATACTTTTTTGGACTTGTGAGAATACTGAATAGTACCCAGATTAAATTGGAGGAATAGTAAAATATTTTTCTTTCTGTTTTACAAGTAAACATATATGGCATATTTATGAATAAGTGTCCCTATTTATAGTGAGAATGCATATTTTTAAGTCATTTGTTACGCATGAAAAAATTAAATTAATGCAAAAAAAGTATATAATTAAAAAACATTTTCTAAAATAACTAATATATGCTATTTTATACCTAAGTAAACCTAAACAAAATACTATGTTCAACTAATATTTGTAACATTATCTGACTATTTAAAATGCAGAACAGACATTTCTCATTTCTGTGCATTGTGGCTAGAAGATAAAATTCAGCAGCAAACTTTTCCCAGACTAAATGACTAAAAGTGACAAAGTGTAGAGCAGCTCACCCCATTATATTACTACCATCATGTCCACTGACCATACCATAGTGCACTCAAAGGAGAACTCTCCCACCAAACACATGGAGCATCAAACCCCACGTCCCTATGGCCATTCTGGGTTGTCCATTACATTTCCTCCCTAGATCCAGTTGGAAAAAAAGCAAAGCCAAACTGTCAACTACTTTGTCCACATTACGGGCCTGTCCCCGAGCTCAGACAGCAGCACTTGGTCACTGTCCCAGAAATCACAGAGTCCCCAACGGCGTCCGGCGAAACTTAGACAAATGGGAAGGGCCAGAGGAGAGAAAGTAGGCCGGCCACTCATCCTTTACTATAGATTTTCTTTCTTTCATTGGGTGATGGTGAGGCAGATGTCAGACGGATGATATCAATCTGCAATGTAATTAAATGAGCCACAGAAGTGATGATCTTGGTGCAATCTGCAATATAATTTTATGTAACACAGCTCACTGTAATCTAATCTCATAGGGTTTGTGATATAGAGCCTGTAGTGATTATAATAATTCATAAATATGGATAAAATAAAAATACAAATCATTTTAATGTGTCAGTGTTTCAGTTTTTGGACTAAGAAATTCTGTTTCTATGCAGGTACCCAGTAAAATGAGGCAACACAGGAGTAAACTTGCAGTAGACTAGGACTGGGAATTGCCAAAAACTTCACAATACAAATAATGGTCTAAAGGTTTATCAAATCGATGTTATTATTATACATACTAAAGTGAAATAACAAAATACATTGGAATTTCATGTCCACAACACCCTTGAAAAACAATGAGTAATTTTAAATTAAATTAACATGATGCAAAAGTATGACGTTATGCATCTGAGTAACGAGAATGTGCGATGCCAAGAAGTCACCACTTATTACAAAACCAGAGCTAAAATTGGTCTGAATTATTACTATAACATAGCCAACAAAAAGTCTGAATTAAATCTGGACCCAAATTAAATCACTTTCAAGAAGGTCCTAAAATGAAAAAAGGAAATTCTGTACTTTTCTAATAAGTATATCCATTCAAAACAATACTCTCACTGGGTTTAGGATTAGTACTTAGGTTAGGAAAAAATGTGTAGACTACAGCTAATAGCGTCACCTTCCACACACAAAAATATATATATATAATGAAAAAAACTAACAACACAGAAAATGAATAGTTGACAAAGAGTTATACCATAATTTCCTGGTAAAAGTAGTGCAATAGCAAGTCACCATAAGCTAGTGCTGAGTGTGCAGTGGGTGGGCTTCAGAACTAATATGTAGCATTAGCATTTCTGATGGATTACACTTGACCTTAAATTATTCACATGCATTAAAAAATGACGCATCAGACTCGGAGATTGTTTTTCATTGTTTTTCACTGCTTCAGGGTTGCATATTCGGAATACAAAACAATATACCCTGATAATGTAACACTTTAAATGCAAAATCTTATATCACTATTACTACTACTTACTTTTCCGTCTACTTCTACTCTTCCTCCACCTACTATTACTACTACAAAAACTACTAATTACGGTAGTTCCTTCTACTTCAACTCCTCTACCCACTACTACTATTATTGCTACCACCACCCCAGAACCCTTGTAAGTCCCACTCTTCTTATCTCTCCCCACAGCGCTGCGATGGTTTACTGTTTCATTTGTTTAGTTACTTATGGAAATGTGATTTATGTGATCAGTGTGAGAGAGAAAAATCTGGTGTGCATACAGAAATGTGCTGAGTTATTGTATAGCGCTTTCATTAAAATAGGCTGTGCGCTGCAACTTTCCCGAGGTGATATATATTACAACGCAGCAGCCTCTGAAATCACAAAACAGGTTCTAATTCTTTTGGAGCAAACAACACAGAGTCCATTAAAACCAACCAAAATTGTATAAGAGAATTATTAGGTAATAAACTAAATAACAACTAAATTAAAATGTATTCGTTTGACTAAATTAAAGGTTCATTATGTAAAATTTCTGGTGGTGGGTGACACTAGGAGGCCAATTTATAGGTCAGATCTAGGGAGAGGCAACTCTGTCCACAGTAAAAGTGCATGTTTTATTTAAGCATTAAAAAATCTGTAAGAAAATAAGTTTAATGCCATACTGTAGAACATTCCGCACAAAACTAAAAACTATGTTCATGCTCATGTCACAAAAAGGTGACCAAAAAAGTTTAAGGAATTGGCTACTGCAAAAAAAGAAAAAAAAAAACTCTATTGATTATTTATATTCACTTTATATGTTGAGTAAAGATAAAATATTTGATTACTTAATCAACAAGATTATAATACGTTCCATGTATTGACTGAACTATTCTTCAAAGACTACCATGTGTGCCTAAGTGAGCACACAAATACAGTGTTTTGTTAGCTTTAGCATTAGCCTCATTTGGCCTGTCTTGACCCTGCCTGCTGACCCATGACCTCCCTGCTCTCCTTATTAACACTGCACTTTGATATCGCCTCTCCGCCGACCCGACTTGTCAATGCCAGAACAACTGCCGGCTGGGGCCCAGAGGGGGGAGACCAAAACATGCAACTCCGGGAGAGAGAGGAGCACGGGAGGGTAAGCAAAACAAGCGTCAACTCAAGCACGACGCTGTATGTTCACGCGTGCCTGTCTTAAATGTCAAGATTTCTTAACCCTCGGCGGCCATGACACCTCTCCAAGGCTCAGCACAAACCGCATTCATTAATAATTAGCTCAGAGGACAAGAGGCAGACAGACAGAAAAAATAAAAATTCAACTTCAGCAGTCCCGTGAGATTGGGATTTTAGAAGGCCTATGTGATTTTGGGAAAATATTGGATTTTTTTTATTTTTTTACTAGTATCAACGTTTTGCTTAGATTTGCAATTTAACATTTAAAATGAATATTGAGAGACCATTTGAAACCTTTCCAGGATCATTAACAATTGAGATTTGAAAACCACACAAGAATCCCATTTTTGTAGGTGGCTCACCAGTTATTGTATTGTTTTGTCTCAAGTACAACCCCCTAACTGGGGTACTAGGCAAATATATCTATATTTATGTCTATATATTTTTTAATGATTCTTAAGGGTGTAAAAAGCAAGAACATTTTTTATTCAAATACTATTCCATTTAAAATCAAAAGAATGCAACTATTTTAGCCCAAAAAATAAAAGCCTACAATAAGAGCCTGTTTTTCATTTTGGTTGTGTTTATTGCAGTGTCCTTACTCTGAGTGGGCTTGCATCTCCACAAACCTGACTCTTATTTGGCCTGAAGTAGGGCCTCTTCCCATTTGTTTCCAAGAAAATGTAGTTTCTTCTCCATATTATGTTCCACAATATGGTTTTAACTTATTTCTATGGAACCGTACCTTTAACTTTCTAATAATAACCTAAAACCATTCAAAGCACCCCCTGCTAAGTGCTTACCCCCAGTGGTCCCCGTAACACTGGTCTAAACTACAGGGTTAACAGGTTTATCAAATAAAACTGTAATATCAATGTGATTGTCATTGCTCTTGCAGCCTCAGATTTCAGAACAACTTTTTTTTCCAGCTCGCTCCGGTTCTTGTTTTCCTGGTGCTCTGGCCACAATCCCGGCAGAGCTAGCTCCGCAGACGCCGCACGGGCCGCACTGCGCTCCCTCCTCTCCTTAATCATGGCTCTAATACCCTCCAGATGAATAAACATCTTCATCCTCTTCTCCATAAAAAGCCAGAAGGCAGCCTCTACTTCTCCAATCCAAGAACGACGGAGAGAGCGGGAGCGAAAGGAAAAAGGGGAGAGTCGGATTTGAAGGAGGACGCTGACAGATGGAAGGGCGGATCAGTGTCGAGATGAGCAGACAGCAAAGTAACAAAGCCACTGCATTCTCCTGGCACAATACAAGCGCTGTACCTACATCTTTATACAATTATCTTTACCTTTTATTATTCATATAGAAGCTAGTAAATCTGTTACTGTTAAAGTCCCACTGCAGAACATTTCTGATGACACGCTTTAATCTTAGCATGTAGACAGAATATTTGACAGACATTTACATGTCTCGCACTCTTCAAGACTGACATGTTAAGGGGAAAAGGTGAGAATAGGTTTTCTGACTAACTGATTGTTTAAAGCAGAGATAGCAGGTGTAGTGCAAGTTTACTAGATCTGGGTAGTTCATATCTTGTACTCAGCTCTACAGTCGCCAGGTAAAGGGCCTTTAATTTTGACAAAAAGATGCTTACTTTAAAGGTAAACTATGTAACTTTTCTGGTGGAACATTCCAGGTAAAACATTAACATCTCCAGGGAGACAAAACTGGTGGAACCTGCATTAAGAAACTTACAAAGTGCAGCTTTAACATTCCATAACTTGACTTCCAAAAAAGGTTATCATAATTTCAAGGCTTAAAATTATGGAAAAAATTACTCTTGTGGGCTTTTAGCCATGTTAGAATTTGTTTACTTCAACAAAAACATACCCAAAGTTGTGTTTTGTTTCATTGACATATTTGACACATGTTTGAGTAATCCAGCATTATTGGACTGTCTGCATCCCCAAAGCTCAAAATGGCCTATTTGGCCTTGTGATGAACTTTTAGTTTTCATGTTAACAGCTACCTGTTAGCTTTTGTTCAATAGAGATGGTCAAATCCAGGGCTGAAATTATCCAAATGATCCAAATGAAGGTATATGGAGTTTAAAAACACAGTGGAACACTTCCTGTATTACCACATGACATCACAAGGTGGAGTGTTTTCCATTTGAGACAAAATACGCAGGGTTGGTGTATTAAACATATGTGAATGAAACAAAACACTACTCCAGGTATGTTTTTGATCAGGAAACAACATAACATTTTAATTCATTTCAAGTTAATTTTTGAAGGCTGCAACTGTTTGAGTCTGTTGTGCTAGCCTTGTCGTCTTAGACTCTATCTAAAGTTCATAACCTCCACAGGAAAAGAAGGGAGAGAGAGAGAAAGGGGGTATCCTCTAGGGACCCCCAACAGTCCAGACCAGCACATTCCCAGTCCAGCTCCCTGTGCCAAAATCCTCGTGACATGTGTGTACAGTATGTGCACACAAATGGATGACAGATTTAACAGTTAGCTTTGTTTCGCCCTGATTCCATTGTTGTTGTTTTTTTCTTTTTTGCTAGCTAGCTTCTTGCTATCTAAATACGCACACACACTTTTATTATCATTTGGTTTGGAATATAAAGCCTCTCCACACAGAGAGACAAATGACTACAGGGCATTTTTACTTATTCATCCATCACCTCGCATTGATTTATTCCTGTTTATCTATTTATCAGTTGAGAAGAAAAAAAAGTTTCCCCCGGATTTTTATGGCAAAGTTTGCACTCTGATGTACTTTCACAACTTCCATGGCCATCTTTAAAAAAAACTTTATTGAGATTTAAAACACAACACTTCACAACTTAACGCTTCCATCTTTCCATCCTCCTCTCTTTGGCTTAGTAACCATTTACTTAGTTACATAGGGCCACCTGGGAGGCTATTTGCGGCGCTCTCCTGAGAGGAAAATCAGTGCGACTGCCAACCAATAATGCCATATGAGTTATCTGTCACACACAAGCAAGAACGCCTAAGTGGAGAGCTTGGATATAAGCTAAAACATTTCAAAACAAGATATACAGTAAGAAGTAATGGGTTTTCCTATAGCCCAATGCAGGGGGGCTCTAACTGTATGAGTACTTATGGGCTTGGTGGTTCATTAAGTATAAGTAGTAATGTATAGAAAACAAGTTCATATATGTGTGGTAGTACATATATGAGCACTAGGGAGTGAAGCGGTTTGAATCATGCTAAAACAATAGCTGCTAGGGTCAAAGTTGGTCAGTTGCGTCGCGGAATAGAGACAATTGTAAAAGAGAAACGATCACGCTGGAGTTGGTGAAGGTGATTGAACTTTAAAAACACGGAGGAGCACATCTAGTACACCACAAGGGCCAGAAGACTATTCATAAATCCATGTGTGTTTTTGGATGAAAACAAGATACCACAAGGGTAAAATAACATGAAGTTTTATTGCATAAGCTTTTAAAGAAATAAGAAAAATATACTCAATAAAAAAAGAAAAAGAGAATAAAATAAAATAAAACCAGATATTTTATTGCATTTAAAAAGGCAAAAAAAAGAGTTAATATTACTGTGAGTAGGCTAGAATCTCCATAAACCTGCCTCATTCTTGGCTATTCTTGTTTCAATGAAAATGTCGTTCCTTTGGCTATAATATTACACAGTATGGCAAAAGTTGATCTATAACTAACTTTCTATTTCCATGGAATCATGCAGGCAATGAGTCCCCTTGAGAAAGTTACACAGTGTCGCATTAAAGTTGGTCCTGATTTGATTCTGGTTCAGTTCTACTTTAATTCTGCTTTAGCTTTTGCTGACTGGTGGTTTAGTAGGGACCTGATGTGCAACATAATCTATATATATATATATTTTATTTTCATGTTCCCATCCCGCTTATCAAATGACAAGACTTATTATCACAAACTCATTTTTATGTCCAGTCCTGTAATCGTTCACCTAATATCAGTTATCAGTGACAGCAGAGGCCATATCAGCTAATTACACTGCACTGCTGCTGTAGACAGGAGGACATTATCTGTGCTCCACTAATATGTGCAATAGCTAGAGTTACTTCAGCACTAATATAGAAACAGCACACAATGAGATGGTAATAAAAGCCATGTCATTTCTCCAGTGGCTTTCTCACTAGGCTACTTTAAATATCAAGAGAATATTACGAATAGGGTGACCTTTAATTAAATTTGGCATGCAGATAACACAAGCAAAGCAGGAAGAAACTTGTGCTAAAGGTAAACCAATGTTGTGTTGTTTTGAGTACATACAACAAATACACTCTGATTTTAGTATTTTTACCTCATGCACAGGTTAGTGGGGTGACCGTTATTGTCCCGCCTGGACTTCGGGAGCAGAATCCCAAAAGCTGTGCATACATCAGGGGGGAGACATGGGCACGAGGTGGCACAAAGCCCCATGGGTAATTTGTAAAACATGAGAGCCACACAGAGGTGCAGGTCAGGTGAGGCAGGAGCAGAGGATTTTGAAGGGAGGAGACTAAACTTGTAGTCAATGACAGAGGCTAGTATTCACAATGTGATACTAAGCAAATGTAATGGTGTAAGAACATAATGGTAAACAAATATAGGAACCCAGAAACATGGAAAACATGTAAACTCCACGTACAATGGGACATTTAACCCACAACCCCCTTTAACTGTTTTCAATGTCAATTTCAGATGAGACAGTTTCCAAACTCTTCTAATATAAATAGCTGGAGTAAGATAGTGGTGCATAAGCTGGACTCAGACATGTTTCCTTTAATAAGCCTTGATTAGGATGCTGCAGACATAGCGCCCCGCGTGCATGGCCTGTTCTTCTCTGGGCCTCAGATAACCTTTATCCTATAGGGTTTAATTAATGTCAGGCAGTCTACTCCGACTTTCACGAGGAAACGACTTATTCCTCTGCCCTCTCCAAGCCCAAATCCCTGTGTTTCAGCTCTGTGTGTGCTGAGGCCGCCTTGTTTATCCCAACTACAGGTACTGCACCCTATTAAGGCCAGCACTTGTTACAGGGAAAAGGCTGAATTATTTACCAACAGGAGAGGAGGAGAAGAACCAGAGCGCAGCGCTTCGTACACGGAATGAGATTTTTATGTTGTTATTTTTTTTCAGTTGGACCGGCCAAGATTAATGATCCATTGACATTAGATACAGGTGCTTATTACCGGGGAAAAGGCCATCCTCACAGCACAAGGAGGAGAGAGGAGAGTCCAGAAGCATTGCAGAGAGTGTGTGCAAACTGTGGCTAGATTTGCATGAGCTTTATACATTTAGTGGTGTGTAAATAGATGAATGTGTTTTGTTAAAGAGATACCAAGGGTGCGGGTGCGCACTCTGCACCCAGGGCAAACTGTCTACATTCTATCTGCATCTCCGCCGCTCGGCACAATACAACAAAACATGCCGAAAACAAAAGGGAGCACAGAGGGGGAGAAGGGAGAGACAGACCAAACAATAAAGTCATCCACCAGAGACCGGGTTTGACTGCGTGTGTGTGTGTCTGTGAGCAAAGTGAGAGAAGATCCAGGGAGATGAAGACAAATGCAGAAATGTGCAGAGACAGAGGGCGGCAAGACAAGCAAAAGGAACAGGGAGAAATCAAATTTGCAAGAACATAACAAAAAGCTGTATCTCCAACAAAAGAGAACACACAAGGGTATTTGTCGAGCTGTCTGCAGCAGCAGGATCCTCTGAAAGTTTATTAAACTAGAACCCTTCAAGAGGAGCACAGAGTGGTAAACTATACTACTGGGGAGGAGAGAGGCAGCAGAGAGAAAGCCTGTGTGTCTCAGAAATTCTTTTATTTCAGCCATGCATTAAGTAACCTCCCCACTGAGTTGTGCTCCTTCCTGGTGTGGATAAAGCCGTCCCTCGGGGAAGCCGCTGGTAATTTCCAGCTTCGCCAGAAACTCAGGTATTAGAAAAGACCGCTCAGGGACCTGCCACAATATACCTTCACAATTTCATACGCTGGCAGAAAGAGAGAGCCCCTCCCTCGCAGGCCTCCCCCACCCTCCCGGCAAAGCCCCTGGAGGGTCCCCAGTTCAAATTTCTGAAGTGCAGACGACGGGTGTATGTGTGGAGGAGGGGAGCGTGGGCCCGTGGGACCCGCACCAGCAATAGAAAATCCACTGCATCCAAGAGAAAAAAGCATTTCCTCTCTGGTCTGGCAGGAGTGCCTTTTCCCCTGGCTCCCACCAGAGGCTTTTTACAAAACATGTGTTGCTGACATGTTGACAGATTGCTCAGTGAAGTGTTAGGCGCATGCACACGGCTGGCCATTTAGGGGGACATGGCTTCCTACCCAACCTCCTCTACCTGAGGCACCATGTTTTATACATCATCCCCCAAAGAAAAAAGCAAAACAATAAAAGGTAAGGGAGTAGCTTCCTTTGTGAGAAGAGCAGAATATCAGACACGCTGCGTATTCTGCTGCCTTAGCTGAACTGCGGCGGTGGGGAGGAGTGGCGGAAGTGTGCGGAGGGAAGGGAAAGGTTTAGGGCAGGGAAGACACAGAAAAGAGTTGGAGATTTGATTAGCATTATGTACAGCAGGTGTCAAACCAATAAGGAATTCACAAGACCTCTCCTTTGTCTTGCCACCAATAGCAAAGATCCCATCAAAAGCCGCCTTCCCCATCCAACTTCTGGGCCTATCAGGGGTATCGACAGCGCACGTCTTAATCGCCCCGCGGCTCCGAAAGTGCTGCCGTGGCAACAGGATGGAAATGGGGATCATAATGTATTCATGGTGCCGGCGACCTGGGGGCTGCCGAGCTGGCTCTCCGGGGACCAGCCTTTACCCAGAGCCAGACGTGTCTGGGCAAAATCACTCCACACAAGACAGCAGTGGAATACTGAGGAGCTGTGACAGGACGCAGCGCGGGAGGGAGGGGGCGCCAGAGATGGGGCCGTAATACACTATGTTTACATGCAGGTGGAGACATTTCAATTATTGTCTTGTCTGGATGGACTTTAACACTTGCTTGCATTGAAGAAGGAAGGGGTCATTCATATTCTCCTGAAACCCACGAATCCACTTCACGTAGACTGGTAGACTGTGTTAACTTATTGTGTAATTTTCTTTTCAAAAATACAGATTCAAATTTACAAAGTTCACTTTTATTTAGCACTCTAAACATACTACAGAACTATTAGAGGAGCATTTCCAGTAATAATAGAAGTTGAAATAGAAGTGGTTTGAGTTCAAGCAACTGTAGTATTTTACTTGACTAATAATCCCAAAATTTGAATACATTGCTCTAATTATTAGTCCATCACTGTGAGCTTTACAGTTTCCTATCATTTCAAAGATGCATAGCCGCAAGCTAGTCATCCCTTCTAAGAATATATTTCTTGCAAAATACCTTACAATTAACAACATCTAAAATCCAAAATGTGAAAGAAACAGATAGAACACTTCATAGCTCCACTGCCCGACTTGCGATGACAAATGGTGTGAGAGCTGTGAGAAAAGCAGAGGTGTGATTGGTGGGCTGGTGCTTGCTGGGATGAGTGGCGCTACCTTGAGAAACCGTGTTACTTGACCAGGTGGGTGGCTGGCTCGGAAAATAAATTGCAGAGGAAATTGTTGGAGATTATCAGGGCCACATAGAGACTGGGCCCTTTGGACAGCGGCGAGGGATGGACGGGTGAATGACTGCAGGAGCAAATGAACTGTGAGCTGGATTGATGGATAAAGAGATGGACAGTTTAGTGGGAGTTTGATTTGTATACCAGTGTGTACCTGCACGAGAAATCCCTTCTTACTGTGAGTGGCATCACCACTCTACTGATCTGACACAAAGACTGCAGTTATTAAAGTAACTTGATTTCCTCTCCAAACAACAAAATATTGTGTCTAATAATGTTTAAATGTTGAGGACCCTGTAGTTTAGACCTCTAGAAACATGTTCTAAAATGCCTGGAATTCTTGATTTAGTTTTGTAGTTCATATTTTACTCTGAAAAGTTGAAAATTTGGACTTTGAACAGAATCTATTAAAACACAAATCACAACCAAATACTTGTGAGAAGAAAACATATTTTTCAGCCCTATTGTTAGCGTGACATATGTTTAACTTGCTGCATCTGTGCTAAAACAATATATTCTCCTCTATTCGTGATTTGGCACTATTTCTATGTTGCATCCATCACACTGGATACTGTACAAACTCTCATGATCTTTTATCCCTCCACACATATGTGCATCCCTTTCTCGATCACATCCAGAAGCACATGCAGGCTTCCAAATTTGCACTTACAAACAAACAAACTCTACTATAGCCTGACCTGCTTTCCCCCAACAGGAGGGCAGCTACAACAGGCACCATGCCAGGTAAACATCCTCCAGCCTTGTGCTCTCACTGCGGAGGGTAGAGCTTGCTGCTGAAAACGCACTCGAAAAAATACAAGGAATAGTCATTATATTTAGAGCACCCTTAGAATATAGATGTGAAGAACATGGCCTTACGCTGTATCTAGGAACAATAAAAAGCGCAAAAAACAACAAAACTTTGGCTATATTTTTATCAAGGTTCTTCAAGTGAAAAGCTGTCCCCCCTTGCGGTGTTCATTCGAATGCACTAAGTCTCCCAAAATGAGCCGATTCACCTGCGCTTCCTTCTACCTTCTAACTACCCTCCACACGTAGCGCACCCTCAAGGCATTCAACCTAGGGCCACAGACTAGCACTCTCCCCGGGCTGTCTTGTTCCCCCTCCCTCCCTTTCAGCTGACAGGTTCCGCAGTTCCTATAAGCTCCACGGTGACGTGGACCTTGGCGTTTGTGATGACTGTGCAGGGCAATCAAGTCGGTGAGAAAAAAGTCGAGAAGAAACAGCAAGCATAGAATAGCGAAGACATCAACATTGTGTTTGCAGAGATGACCTCTGGCCATCCCGAGGCATCTGGTTTATCTGGATGTCTGGGTAAGCCACGCACACAACTAATGACTCCGGCTTGGTATGTTCCCAAAGGTTGTTTTTATCCTGGATTACGGATAGGGAATGACAATAGCGCGGTAAACTACGGAGCCTCGCGTACTCAGATCTGACAGGGATTTTTTTTTCAAGATGGGCAAGGAAAAAAAGGGTGGTACAAAGTTATGGCAAAGTTCAATCAATATTACCCATGCTGCAATATAGGTAAAATTTCACTGCATTACTGATTTATATGCATCCGGAGTATTGCAGTTCACATTCAAGGTCAAAAATGCCCATAACCGCGAGTTAGGAGGCAAATATGGAGATGCTTCCCTCTTGTTGCATGGTGCTGCCAAACACACCTCAATCTACTTCTGCGGTGGAGATTAGTAATCATCAAGGGTGTTCATATTGATGGCTAGGCTCAGCTTGTTTGCATATTTACTGGCCTCCGAGCCCAGTCGCCCGAGGTGAGAAGCAAATTACATTTCTGGTTACCCCCACGCGCACAACTCTCCAGCACACTCTTTCGATTTCTACCCGTCCGCCTCTTTTTTTTTTTTTTTAAACCAACCTTGTTTCTCTTAACATGCTGATCAGTCATCTTGCAGTAAGCGCACCCAGCCTGCCCCGGTAGCATCCGAATAGTGGTCTCATTTGGCTAACATCATCACCTCCGTAATCTTGTTGGAGAGCGCAATGAGTTTACTTTGGAATTAGGTATTCCGTTGGCGGGCCCGGAGAGAGGAAAGGCTCATAGGGTTTAGAGGATGCAAACGAAAGCATGCTCTCCAGAATCGAGTCCGCCGTCTGATTGGGTGATAACAACCCACACAGGCTCCATGTGAGAGTAATGAATGGCCAATGGGAGGCCGGAATAATAATGCAATCGGATTAAAATCCAATCACACTACGCTTTTGTCTGTTGACTTTGTTTGTGGGGTATGTTGGACAAACCCGCTCTAAGATGAGAAAGATGCATCATGGTCGGGCTGGGGGCACATAATGTCCTAATATAAACATTACCACTTTGTTTACCACATCTCTCTCGGCTGTCAGTCAGTCCTGTAGGATTTTGTTGATCTGATTTAAGTGCACTCGCGTTGCATATGGAATGAGTAAGGCAACATGATGAAGTGACAGAAACAGTAGACGTTCTTTGGCGTTTTAAATCACAAGCTTAGAGTGAGAATGCTACCACAGGTGGCCAGAGTAACTATTTAATCAGGGATTCTAATGTCTTGGTTTATCGCGGAGGCATGTACCAAGCTGGCGCACTCGGCAGTTTTTCTTTGGCAGGGAGGCGGTCTCTTTGGAGAGGCTCTCTGATCACATCGACCCAGTCCTGCAGGATGATCGATCAGCCGGGCAGGTTGGAGGTGGAATAGATTAGATGACCTTTCCATTCTCAGTGGTGCAGGACCCCCCGCTGTCCCCTGCTCTTAGCATTAACAGCACATCTCTGTCTCACCTGACAGCCAGACTATACTGTCAAGCCATTCAGCAGCAGCGCATATTACAATTTGTACCAGCAAAACACCTCCGAAAGCAAAGTCCAGCTGGTGGCCTCAGGGACCCTAACGACACCCATCCTGCCCATAAAAACTAAATTTATGTACCTCTTTCAGCTCGAAAATGGCAATTAGCGCCAAGGAACAAATGTGTTACTCCATGTGATATTTGAGATCGCTGTCCTTGTGGGTGGCTGAACTCCCTGTACCCTGAAGTATAGAGGAGGGGCGCCACAGCTCTCCCACCCAAACCCGAACCCCCTGGCCAACAAAAACAACCCCAGGGAGGGCTGCAGAGAGGGGGGCAGAGAGGGGAAATGTTGAGGTGGTGATAGCGTATAACCCCAACCTTCCAAAACCGCACTGGCTATAGCGGGATGCCGTCAGTGCTGGCTCTGCTCCTTCCTGTGGGTCCAATCCAGAGACTTGGGCCCACTGGGAGACATAAAGCTGTCGGGCTGGTCACTCTTTCCACCGCCCGCTATATTCCTGCTTCCTTTCCTCCCATTACTGGCAACTTTGGCAAAAAAAACATTTGAGGAAAAAAAGGAAAAAAAAAATCCTTTGGGGATCAATGTGCAGTACATTTCCACACCGACACAACCAAAATCTATGACCTTTTCAGTTGAGGTTTCAAACACGGCTCCAATGGTTTTTCCCGGAATGAGTTAGACACTTTTTTTTCAAACTTGTCATTGTTTCATACTCCTGCCTGTTGACATGAATGCTTTTAGCGCCTGACTGAACAGGTCTTTGCCATTTGATATGCAAATAGTGTTAATTAAAAGCTGTTTTGTTCGGTTACACGTTTCACATAACTGCTCATTAGATGAAAAGGAGAGAATAACACTTGACTTGCAGATTCCAGATCATATTCTACTATTTGGTGTTAATGCGATTTCTCTCATTCAGTGTAAGAGAGAGCAGGATTCATAAACTTTTCAACATACATTTGGGCTCGTCTTTGTGCCTGGTTGTGTTTCTCTGTATCGACTTCATCACTATTCCGGAGAGCAGTCCTGCGTTTGAAATATATAAAAAGAACAAAATCATTTGAATTCTAGCGGCCCAGAGGAGAGCGCGCAATACCCAGAGGTGCGATCCAAGCGTGCCCTTCCGCTGCCTGCCTACCTGGTAAACATCTCCTCCGGCCCCTTGCTTTCAATACACGTCAACCTGTGCCTATGTACCTAGACCGGCTGGCCGAGCAGGAATAGACACATTTTTTTGTATTTTCAATTGGACTTCTCTTCCGAGCCGCCGCACATAACCTGTCTGGCATTAATGATGTTGTTAATAAAATGCGGATGGTGTGGGGGTGGATTTGCCTGGCAGGTCTGTTGCCTGTCCTTCTCCGAGATAAGCCCCGCTGCTGGCCTTATCTGCCTCCCACAGCCCCACCCAGAGCCGCGGAGCACTGGACACACAAGCCCGTCCACTCATCACGGGCTAATTACCACCTCTGACGCACACACAAAGCTGGACCTGAACTACGGCGCCATCACCGAGGCTCAGGTTTGGATTCTGACTATCTCCATTGCATCTCCTGAACTTATGTGGAAGTATGGCCAGTGTTGACAAAAATGATGAGGTCCATTTTATTTCATTAAACAATAAGCAGGTGTTTTTGCAATCCATCGGAAATGTGGTGTAAATGTCAAAATATGTGGCATACTACATATTCATATTTTCATAACTTCAAAATGAAATTGATGGACACAACACACAAACACACACACATCTGTTTGGTTTCCATGCTTCTTCGGGAGATTACACTGACTTGCATTCAATTCCTGGAGAATGTTCCTAACCTTAACCTAAACCCTAACGCAAACCTATTTTACCTTCTAACTTAATTTTAAACCAATATTGCTCAATGAAAAATTAAGGATTTACAACATGGGGAGATCATTCTTGTCCCCTTAAGGAAGGTAGATTTCCATAATGTGAGTGTGTATACAGATTCTAGTCTACCATACCTTTATATTTTGTTAAAAATGTGTATGATACGTCTCTTAGATGTACGGTGAGAAAAGCATGTAGCTCAAGGACAGAACTGATGGGCATCCTTCCAGTTCATCTAACTATACTACTGCAATCACACTAATGATTACACAAATTACTTAATAGCGCTAAATCCCAAATAGTCATTAATGTAACTTTTTCAGGAAAGGCCCAACCAAGTAATTTGTGTCCAGGAGTCAGTTCACTCTCATAGCTTCCCGCGAGCAGCCAAAGTCACTTGTTCTATACAGGGGAGAGAGGAATGGAGGGATGAAGAGGGTGGGATGGAGGGAGAGAGGGAGGGCACGCTTTTCTTTTATTCAATTGTTTTCCACTTCCACGAGCGTGTGCCAAGGGGGAGGAAAGCGCCGGCTTAACATGCTCTGCAATTCAACACGGCCAGACGCAGTCCTATTAAGATTTAATGTGCCATTCTTCTGCTTGTGCTGCCGAAAAAAAGAAAAAATAGACTTGCAGGCTGAGAAACAAAGACGAGTGGAGCTGGAGCCAGGGCCAGGGAGAAGAGGCAAGTGCAGCTAGGCTAGGTTTTGTCATGCGGTTAAAGTTTCAAAGGGGACACGGTAGTAGTAGCAAAACTGTCAAATTAAAAAGATGCATTTTTAAAAGCTACGATTACTGTGAAGGAAAAAAACAACAATTGAAAACAAATTAGAGAGATAAAAAAATGAAAATCCTACATATCCAAACTTATTTTGGATACTAACTATGGACCAATCTTAGTAAAACTTTTTAATACCGATCCTAACACTCTTCAGCAATGTGATGTTTGTTGGTTCCAGATTGGTGACAAAGAAAAAGAAAACTTCACTGGGATGAGTAATAATTTTATACATTGCAAATTCCATATCCATTTGTCAATATAATTTAAAATTTTGGAATCTTGGTGTTGTTTATCTATACCTGTTCAAGAAAGTGGGCTTTTGCAGAATAGGGCTGATCAATTTGGAGAAAAAATTGAAAAAAAAAAAAAAAAGTATTTTTTTTCTTATGATGATTGTATGTTTTAATAAGAGGATTCTATTCAAGATCACAGAAACACGGAAAAGCTAATACAAGAACCACATTTCAGAACATGTTTGTACAGATCTAAACTACAGAGTTAGCCATTTTGTTATTTTGTCAGCCTACTTTGCAGCATGTGATTATGAGTTATTTGTAGTATCTAGAATGTGATGTGCAAAGTGTGCAGGTGTGCCAATAGAGAGCATATGTGTGTAAATGTGTGTGTGTTTGCATGCCTAAGTGGATGACTGATTGAGCGAGCAAACCCAGGAGATGATGTATGTCAGATGGAGGGGGATGTAATTGCAAGGAGGCTATTGTCATATTTAAAGGGGCTCTATGTATGGATCCATGTGCTCTGATTAAAGGTCTATGCACGGCAGCAGGCGCATATGGGGACAGCTGTGTCTGGGCAGGATAAAAATATGTTTGCAAGCAAGGTGAAGTGGGGTTGGATTGTTTCCCAACTCAATACAACTGAATTAATCCCATCTGGCCAATCAGAAATGCTTATCTAGAAAGGGAGGGGCTTATGTGATGCCCTGGCTCCCATTGGTTGGACTTCAAACACACACAGCTTTTTTCGTTGGCTGTCTATTTATTTCATTTAATGCTAATTATGTTTTGTTTTAAAATCCTTTGAAACTTTGAACTTCCAGATTTTTACAAGTAACACACATTTCTCCCCAAAACAAAAATGAAACTACAACAGATTTTTATTAATTGACAAACATTAAATGTTCAAGTGATTTCTACTGTAATTTATGCATCTGTAATTGGGCTGCACAATATCAAACTGAAATCACTATTTCACTTGTTATAGCAATAAAATCGCAAAGGCTGCAAATAGTTTGAATAGCAGAAGTTCACATTTCAGTCTTCTCAAATGTTAACACTCCTGGAATTGTTTGCACTCTGAACAGAATCATACTTTTTTTTAAGTATCACAAATTGCAATTACTTGTCAGAAAAATCAATTTGATGTTTTTCCAAAATCATGCAGCCCCAGTTTGTAGAGAATAAAAGCATTGCGCTAGTTTACCGTGTTAACAAAATTGCAGGAAAAGGGGTGGGGTTATTCAAATGAGCCAAACACTGTCATCTATCTTCTGAGACAAAACAGCTTTGTATTTTACATTCCATAGCGTTACTACAAAGGCAAAAACACATCCAAATGTTGACTCCATTTTCAGTTCTTTGATTGTTTTCTGGCACAAAACACAGCCCCTGTCTGACAAAGAGCAATAAATACTTTATACAACGCATAATGTGGAGAAGAGCACAGGGGAGAGAGAGAGAACTGGGGCGTCCTCATGAGGGCATACGCTTTGAATTCATAATCACAACCACTCTTGCTAACCTAACTAGCACTGTAGCAGCACTGTCGCTAAAGCATGCTACGTTGAAGATTTCTACCCTACCTATTACTGTTATGGAATACACTCCCGCACGCGCAGTGAAAAGGACCTAAGGCCAATTGTGGGGGCTCACTGTAGCATGAGTTCCCTTTCTCAGTCACTGCGCAGTGCCAGGAGTCGCTATTCTCTGCTGACCGCCTCTCGTCCTTTCAAAGCCTTGTAATCAGTGCTCTGCTCTTTGTACTGGGATGTCGCAAGAAAAAAAATCCCCCAAAAATACAGAGGCAGAATTTGTGATGAACTACAGTCGGAGTTGGGGCTAATCAGGTCTAGCTCGTGCCGCTTTGCTCTTATGTGGAGCCTTTTGAAACAAATAAAGTCTCTGGCCCGTTCTTCTTGGCAGCCATGAAGCAGCTGTTGGATCAATACACAAAGTTCGCAGAGGAAAGAAAAAAAAAGGTTTCGACCAAAGAGCGAGCTGGAAAGAGTTAGGAGAAGACTGGGCCTGCCAGAAGCCTGCTCATAGTAAAGGAGGAGATGACTGTATGTTTCCGTGACCCAAAGACTTAAAATGAGTAGAAACCTTTTAACACTGGTTTGGACTTATATGAATATGGAGCATAGATCGTCTTGTCGCCTCAAATAGAAGTCTAATATGAAACTGTGTAAACAGTTTAAATCATATTAACATCTGCATTGTGGGGAGTGCTTATTGTTTTTTCGTTGCATTTGTATTTTTCTCATAAATTCAAAATGTCTTTTACAGAAGCTGAACATTTTGCCGTGTCTAGAGGGAAGAGGAAAAGGGAAATCTACATAATATAAATCCATATATGGCCCAGTTATCTGCCTCTTCTTTGTTGCCTGCTCTCTGATTGATTCCTTTATCTGAGGGAAGCAGAAGACATGCTCTGTTTGCTGGCACAGTGGCCGGCAGGAAAACAGAGTAAGACACTTATTAAAAAGGTCATCTCACAGAGGGTTAAAATAGCAGGGCACAGATCTCTCCTGGGGAGGCTGCCATGCCCCTCCTCTACTGAAGGACACAAGGAAAGGTGTTGCTCAAGGGAGCTGGACCCGTAATGAAAGAATCGCCACTAGGCCCAGGCCGTGTGCACCAGGCTATTCAAATATATGAGAGCAGGGTTTCATCAGGCTCATGTACACGGCTTTGTGAAATGTGATCTTTTGAATTAAACTCTGAGCTGCAGTGTTATTTTATTTACATTGTGCTCTTTCTAGTAAACACAGGTAGAAAATGAAAAAGAGATTTTCCAATGAGGTCTAAGTCCTATGTTCTGTGGACCACACATCTACTATATGAGCGTGCCAGCAAACTAAACAGCGAATGTTGCCCTGTGAAGAATAACAACAGCAGAAAGGATGCAGACTCTTCAGTCCAACTAAGACAAAGCATTAGTGAAGTGTTTTTGGAAAGGCCTACGGACTCACACAGCCCCCAGCCTCCTCCCCAGGGCAACCTCCAGCCCTGTCGGCACGAAACCTGATCCGCAGCCATCCTGGAGCCACGAGGAGGACGGAGACTTCTTCTACTCCGCAGAGGGAGTACTGTCTCCCCGCAGAAGGAGTAGGCCTTCCCCTGCAGAAGGAATACTTCTTCCCCCACAGAGGGAGTACTGTCTCCCTCCACAGAGGGAGTAGTGCCTCCCCCCACAGAGGGAGTACTGTCTCCCCCCTCGCAGAAGGAGTACTGGTTCCCCCCGCAGAGGGAGTACTGTCTCCCCAGTGCAGAGGGAGAACTGTGGGGGAGTACTGGCAGAGACAGTGACTTCTGCCCAGATTGAAGGGCTGCTCTGGGGGAACATTCCTCCAGCCCTGCCCCTGCAGCCTCCACTCTTCAGTCTCTGGAGGAGCATTCTTCCAGCCCTAACCCAGCCTTCGTGCTGCTCTCCTGGGGAGCATTCCTGAAGCCCTGCCCCAGCCAAAGACAGGCTCCCCAGGGATACATTCCTGCAGCTCTCTCTTCATCTCCTCCTTCTCCCTCGCTCCATTTCTCAGCCTCTCCTTCCTCTGCAGTCCAGCATTAGTGCGATCAATAGCACCGATCGCATTGGGGACACGAGGCGATCCATAGCCATGCGCTCCCTTAGCGCACTGCAGTGGTCACGGCTTAAGTGCATGGAAAGGTGTTATACCTCGGCCAGACAGAGAGAGACAATGGCGGCCATTGATCGGGGTGACATGTAACATCTTCCTCTGGCTGTCTGTGGGGTGTGGCCCACTAGCAAAGCAAGTCTAAAGTCTGGGCACAAAAGTACAAACGTGAACAACTATAATGAGGCCCACATGTGATCTCTGCTGCAGAGAGCCAACAAAGAGTCCAGTACTTCTAACACTCACCTTTAATAGTAATTAATATAACAAAAGGGATAACTTTATCACAACATGCCATTACGACCTTTAGAATATGTATAGTATAATATATCAAATAATATCTACTTGTCCAGACTAGTTTGTGTACAAAACATGTAGCTGAGGCAAAAAAAAAAAAGCTCACTTCAGTCACGGAACAGCAATCTGCATATATGAATTGGTTCCAGTCAAGCTCTACAATTTGTTTACCAAAAATAAAACATTTCAAATTGTAAAAATGGGAGTTTAGCAGGTGCCGGTGCTTGATTAGAAAATGCTTCTAATAAAGGATCCATCTGTGAGTAGAGACTTGATGTAAGGCAGATTAATTGGTCATGGATGTCTACATAATGCCACATAGGAAATCTCCTCCCATATTACTGCCAATACACAAACACGCACACACCGTACTTAGTATGCCATCTTCAAGTTTCTTTTCTCCCACCCTGTTTGAATACTAATGGAGTGTTTCTGCACAATCACGATGCCCTAATGGCAATTATATTCTTTTGTTTGCTTTCCACTGGGGCCCTTATCCAAACTGCCTGTTTTTTATCACTGAGCAATTAAGAACTATTTGTCCATAAGATTGACATTCATGAAAGCAAGCCTAATTATGAGAAAAAAAGGTCTGACTCATATTGAAATGAGTGTCGAACATGATATGAAGCATTGGTGAATGAAACAGGTCTTGTTCATGTGATGTCATAAGATTTCAAAGGACCTGTCGGGTAAGCCTGCAATGGGAGGAAATCATTATGGTAGAATTTATTCCTTCAATGTCATTCAGTCCTTTAGGCATAAAACAAAACTGGCACAAAATTTAACAACTCGTCCACAGCATAAATTAACTATTTAAGATCACGTCACAAGACCATTAAAATATATTGTAAATGGGTGACAGACCATTAGCTACAGAATGAATATATTGAGTATGTGGAGCTAACACATGATGATAAGAATTAACATTTGTGATTTTTTGGTTCTGATATAAAAAAAAAAAGTATCTTACCTTTTGTATTAATGATTTGACAAATTCCTTTACATATATTTCCATTATTTGTGCACCAGCTGTAAAATAATTTGTACTTATAATTGGTCCTAATCACTTTTGTTACAATTCTATTACTTACACCACTATAAAATTAGTTAGTAGAAAGTATTTTTATTCATTTGGTAACACATCCACAATATGTCATTCAAACTCTGAAACACAACTATCATAACAATGTGCAACCATTTAAAGGTCCTATATTACACAAAATTGGCTCTTGTGAGATTTTAGCCATGTTATAATCTTGTTACCTCCTCAAAATACGTGGAGTTGTGTTTCGTTTCATTCACATATATTTGTATATACAAATATACATACATATATATTCAGTAGGGATTGTCAATTACATTGCTGAAAATATCCAAATGACACTAGTAAAGGCGTATGGGGTTTAAAAAACACTTCTTGTGTTTTCACAGGGCATCATAAGGTGGTACAATGTGTTTTCAGTTTGAGAGAAGAACACTAAATATGCAGGATTTGTGTGTTAAACATGTGTGAATGAAACAAAACAGAACTCCAGGTACGTTTGTGATTAGAAAACACCATTATAACATAGATGAGAAAACAGCGTAATTATGGGCCCTTTTAGTTATTTGTTATTATTATTATTATTTTAGTTATTAAATGAGGGAAGGACACTTGGACACAATGAGTGCTCTTGTTGGTAAAAAAACCTCCATATTGATTTTCACACCTTTCGATGACTGAACATTGCGTTCTTTGAATCTGCACACACATGAACACCCAAGAGTCACACGCAAACATAAAGGCCCAACTGATCACAATGGCGTTACTATGAGAAACTCATAGATAAAAATGCATGTTGCATTTTTATCTTGAGTCCACACTAGATGGTGACATACAATGATGACCAAAACAGCACCAAAACATAGATCTGTGATTTTTGTACAGTTGATGGAAAAATCTTAGCAAAAACACACCGAATGTCTAGCCTATAATTTGTGGTTTGTCCATTGAGGGTTGCAAACTACAATGAAATCAAACAGGGCCTGAATGTAAACACAGAACTGGTTACAATAGAGTTCTCATGGCCAGCTTTTGGATTTGTAAGGTTTAGAGATTGTTCAGTTGTAATTTGTAAATGTACTGTAACAGATAGAAAGAAAGCATGGATTATTCTTGGTCAAAATGTAAATTCACAATTTTTAAGGAAAGGTGGCAAGGACAAAATCAGATCTTAATCAGGAGAACAACCAGGAATAAACAGGGTCTATTTCAAGAGGGAATAAAATGGCCCAAGACCAAAACTAGACTCAATCAATTTCTGTTAACGGCGCTATATTACGCAGAATGGACTCTGGTGAGCTTTAAGTAACGTTATAATGTTGTTATCTCATTAAAAACATACCTGAATTGTGTTTGTTGTGTTTCATTTACCAAGTTTGAGCAATTCTTTATAATTAGTCTGTCTACATCTCCATAACTCAAAATGTTCCACCTTGTGATATACTGTAGTAGTAGTTTTCAAGTTAAGAGTTTTTACCTTTAGTTCAGTAGAGATGGGAATTTCCAGGACTGAAATTATCCAAATGATCCTAATGAAGGTCTATGGAATTTAAAAAAAAGAATACACTGCCTGTATTACCATATGACATCACAAGGTTGAACAGAGTGTTTTCTCTTTGAGAGAATAACTCAGCCTAAATATGCAGATTTTGTGTGTTGAATGTGAATGAAACAAAACACAACTCCAGATGTTTTTGATGAAGAAACCAAATTATAACCTATATCAGAAAATAGTGTAATAGTGGTCCTTTAAGATAAAATAAACCATTACACATACCCATTTTCCCAATCTTATTCATCCATGTCATTTTCTTTTCAGAACTACACCAACAAAATAATCAATGAGGTATTTTCATCTGATCTGACGCCTATGTTTCGATTAACATAGCTTCCCCAAGCTTAGTGCACCCCCAGTGTAAAGGAGGGCAGGCACAGCACATGGAAAACCTTGGGTCCACGTCATTACTCCTGTCTGCCACCTTGTCAGCGTATTTTTAGCACTATTCATCCATCAACAGGTCAATGACACAGTCTGCCATTGGCATGCTTCTCTCAGTCCCATTAGATATTACCACTGTGACTGTGTAAGCCCAGCACTGGACGAGCTAGGGGACTTTCCTGGAGCGAGTATATTTGAGCTAGGTGGACCATACTTCTGCTGCTCCATAGTGCACACTGGTGAAGGGTTGGAAGCCTCCTATAGTGCAAAGTGAGTTGTGCTGAACCAAGCAAGGACACTTCACAGAGACTATAAATACGAGCGTGTAGCCTAGAGTGATCTGTTATAAGGACACATGGAGGCCTGTTTGGATGTCTGCTGCTGCTGTGTACATATTGATATGTAGCTCATATCAAGTGGGCTGGCTGTGCATTAGCTGTTGGCTGTGCATTAGCTGTTGGTTGTGCATTAGCTGTGAGTGTAACCAATGGGCAAGCACCCGATGTGACTAATATTTTGAGATGTACAAGTTTAACTGTGAGGGTTTTCAATATAATTCAATCCTGCATTGAAAATGTACTAAAGTGCACCGAGGGAGTATGACGTCACCCATAGCGCTTGGCCTCAGTTAAATGAAGCTCACAACACTAGCAGTTATAGGGGAGAATTTGAAGCAGGATTAAATTTTAGAAATAGGAATTTAATTACGGACAAAATTTCGAAATAAAAACACCAGAATCATTTAGAGTGGATTAATACGAACATTTGAAGACCAAAATGATGAGGCTCACTGCAGTAGTTACAAAGAGAAGGACAACATTTGTTAAATGTGTGTTTGTTAAAAGTCAATTAGAGTCGGAAGCGCCCTCATGTTCAGTTTCTGTTTGGAACATGGTGGATAATGGGTTAGGTATGTCCATTTATATATACAGTCTATGACTAGTACAAAATGTCATGTCTATCAGATAGACCTGTCATGAAAATTAGTATATCAACTTAAATAAATAAGAGAGAATGACGCAATATTTGTGGGCTCAGTATTTACCGTCTGTAAAGTCCTTTGCACTTGTGGGGTAGTTTTTCTTCGGCAAAAGAAGCTGCTTCTTCCGTTCTGAACTGAAGAAGCAGTTTGGCTGAGCTGCGAAAATTATTGGACCTAAATAAACTTTTGTCCAGTTGACAATTTGAATTTCTCCTTTTACCATAGACTCTACTTGGGCAACTAAGGGATTTTAGAAACACTTTATTTTTATTATGACATTAGTGCTGCAGAAGGTAGAATGATAATATGTCTACTATACTTTATTGATACTAATTGTGCTATTTTACTACTGCTACATACTTTTCTTCACAGTATGATTCAAAAAGGTTTGCTATTCTGCTAAACTGGTCATTCAAATTATCGTTTATCATTTCAGAGAGGGAAAATGTTTGGAGACTACTATGAGGAAGGTTTTTTGATAAATAAAAAAAGAAACAGATGGGTATTGATTAGTAATGATCTGTTTTCAGTGCTATGTTGGCTTAGAAATTCAATATCTCAGCAGACTTCTAATGGAAATATCTGGATGATTGAGACAGCTAAAAATATAGTGGAGGTTAGAGAAAGTAGCCTTGTTTCTAGGAGATCTGACTGGGTGAAGGTTCTAATGTGGTTCCCCTGTAAGTGAAGGGTATATTGTACAGTGTATGGCACAGTGTATGGAACAGTGTATGTCCCAGTGCATGTCCCAGTGCATGTCCCAATGTATGGCACAGTGTATGTCCCAGTGCATGTCCCAGTGTATGGCACAGTGTATGGCACAATGCATGGCACAGCCTTATGAAGCGCACGGTGCAGTGGGAGAAAAGTGCAGAGAGGAGGCAGGCGCGGTGGGCTGAACAGTGTTTACCTGTCAGCTGGCATTGATTAATCTTGTGTTCGGTGAGATGGCTCAGCGACGGGAACACCTGCCGGCAGCTGTCGCAGCTGTGCAGAGCGTCGTCCTCCTCTTCTCCCTCCTCAGCCTCCTCTGGAGAGCACAGCCTCTGCCTCAGACGCACAGCCGCAGCATCCTCCTCCGGCCTCTCGGGGGCGCACTCGGAATCTGCACAGACACAGGAAATGACAGCAGAGCACAGTCAGAGGGGCGACCCACACACCCAGCCATCACCGCTTCCTCTGGGTGACAATAAAATGGATTTCTCGACTCTGGATTTAATAAAAACAATAATAAAAGCTGTAATAAAAATGCAGGTTCAATTTGGGCCTGTGTAACTCAAGCACTCATGCCACAGCACGGAGCGGGCAGCTGGGGTGAGGGAGAGACTGAGGGGTGGCACAGAACTACACTGTGTTATTAGAAATGCTTTTACACATGTTTGCCCTGCTGCACCCAGGCAAAACTTCACTATATGAGACTAGACAGAGGGGAATACGTGCAGTTAATAAATCCAGGCCTGCACTTTTTGGCTGCACTGGAGACATATGAAATCCTGCCAGTACACTGAATAGCATCAGTCAGTGTGTATTAAAGCAGACAGGCCTCGGCGTATTACCCAGACATCTAGGCCAGCAGCGTGAATGTATGGAGCCAGCAGAGAAAGGCACAGCGAACTGAGATTGCTGTGTGTTAGGCTGTGGCACGACACACTTGCCTAAATTATTCAGCCTTGCTTGCAGGCAGCCGCGGGTCGCGCACATCAATATTCTTCAATCCATCTGCAGTTTTGTCTCTTGTTGGCTTTGTGCTGCAGCAGTGCCAGCGGTGGGCCATGGACTACCCACAGTAAGGACCAGAAGTCATCTCTCACAATACATGTCTCATCTGTAATTGCACATGTGATGCAACAATCCAACCTAATGTTTTTTGTCACATTCAAATTCACCAAGGAGAACACTCAGAGTGGATGGTTGGCTCAGAACAGCGTCTGGTTGGCACCAAGACTCAGAGGCCTTCTCCTCCCTGCTGTGACTGTTACCCTGCACAATAACACTGAATAAGAAGCCCTACTACCAGTCAAACAATAAAGTCAACTGCCCGTTAAGCTTGATGTGACAAGATCCCATTCAACTTATCCATTTTTTATCACCTTATAGACCCACAACCAAGTACATTATAAGCATAATCCTCCATCTTAAGTAGTCCTGACCGAGCCTAGCTCAAGATCTGTAGATGGGTTTGATTTTGTTCTAACGATGGCTGACCAATGAGCTCTTTTGTTTTCCTGGCGTCCCTGAAATAAACACATCTGATTGTACTGTACTGTTTGAATCGAGCTTGATGCATGATGAAAGGAGTGACAGGAATTCAACAGCAAGGGTACTTTTCAGACAGTCACGAGCCAAACTAATTCAGATATTAAGGTAAGGTCAGAAATGTACTTCATCGCCACTCATTTGCCTGTTTAAGTGGACAACTAAAAACAAGGGGACTATAATTAATTTGTATTAACTATATAATACACAGCCTTGCATTACTCAACATATGCAGCCATTTTGTGTGTCTTTATAGGGTGCTGTTACGTCTGTGTGATTCCTTGAGGAAAAGGCGTTGCAGAACTCATCAAGGCCACCCAGGATTTTTCCTTTCCCCCACTTGCGCCAAGTATTGATGTAACATCACACCCTCCATTGTCCTTCTCTCTTGGCGACTCAGGCTCTCGGAACATGCCCTCTAAAAATATCAGCCCTGTGGTCCCCAGTGGGAGCATGCAGAACAGAACAGAAGGTGTTTCAAGAAAATGAAAATCCCAACCCAATCCTCGCAGATGCAGGCCGGTCTCGCTCAGGGGGAAAACACTTCAGACTAGGGCCAAAAGCCACACTATATAGACTTATGATTCATCCGCACTCACTGCACAGCATAGAACTCAAAATATGGACACAAATGTGAGCACTTCATAGCTTTTTGTACACGATTGTGTGGAGGAAGTGACCATTTTGAGATTTTTTCATATGGCCTTTATGAAACATTAATATTTCTAATTTTACAGCTCAGTCACGCCAGAGAAAACAACTGACAATTTAAGCACTCTCTGTTTTTGTAATGGACTCAGATACTACAGTGGAATAGTCAAATTTTGGTTCACAAAAAATGACATGGAGTATGCTAAAATATCAGTGTATTTTTTTTAACAACTTGAACCAACAGCTATGGCTAGGTTTTAGAAAGATTAGTCCAAAATATAGCCAAGATTAATTAAAAAAGTGTGTCTATATAAATTCAAGAGCAAACAAGGTGTAAGGTTTAACAACTTCCACATCAAATGCTTCATGGACAACGTAAAACCTAAAAACAAAGTAGGTACCACAGGTAGCTAGCTCTTCAACCTCCACCAACATGCAACAGAACTTGGAGAACCACTTCCAAAACATACTTTTCCACTGTCATACCACACTAGCAGTTTATCTCAGTCTGCAATGCTATGTGCTGTATTGGTTTCTGGTGATGTCACTCGCACCTCTCAGGTAACAATGTAAGCACTAAAAGCTCAAAATCATCTCAAATCCTGTGCTACACTATTATCATACACTGGGAAAGTTTCTTAAGAAACTTAAGAGCAGGTTTCAGTTGTTAGAAAAGTTCCATTATGTTTGACCTGTAAGGCAATCACCAAAAGCTAAGCAACAAAGCTTAAATTGAATTTAAAATTCAGCCTTATCATTGTAGAATCTAATTTGTTATATAAATGAAAGCACCACAGCTGACAGTAAAGACTAGGCCTGTTATGATATTTGAGCAGTTTATGCATATTCCCTTTGGACTTTCCATTTTGTTTACATTAGTGACTAGATTCAATATGGCCGCAGGTGGCGTATATAGATCATGAGTCTGGCATGAACTGATAGTGGTGCATGTTTGGTAGCATTACAAAGGTGCAGTACAGTGGATGTGTGGGGTGCGCTTGACACAGCAAGGTCATGTCCAACCCTGGGATTAAAGAAGCACGTCGATAACTTAGGTTCCTGCGCCTCTGGGCCTCATACAGTAATCCATCAGATCAGGACATCCGCGAGCATGCTCTCTACAGGCCAGACAGCAGATCAATAGCACCAAGCCCTCGCCACCGCTGACAATCACATGCGGAATATGAAATTGGGGCGACATATTGAGATTTTTTTTTCTTCGCTTCACACCAAACAGGCTTGTTAATGTGGCTAATGAGCTTGTCAACACTGGTATGGAGACAGGGGAGAGGCATTGACTGTTGATCTATATCATGGTAAGGTCAAGTCGAAGAGAACTCATTGACCTCAAGGAGACATGTAAAAATGGCGTTATTGAGTCTACGTAATTGTCTAGTTATGTAAATACTCTCTGAACTAACTTTCACTGCTGCTGTCCATTGCAATACTCAAACTCTCCACTCAACAGCAACTTAGCTAGAGTGTGCATGGTTTTTACTGAGCCAAGTCCATAAGACTTGACCTGGCTAGCCAAGAGATGTGTGCTGGTCTATATAAAAGAATTCTGGTCTCAATTCCACAAGTTCCTATTTGTGTGGAATTGACAGGTGTATTTTTTAAAAATCTGAGAAACGCATGGTTTCTCACTTTTACACACATACACTGGCTTACAGAAACTTGAGAGAATTGTGAAATTTTCTATGAAAAGTGCACCAGATGCTTTGATGTTCCAAAAGGTTGTAGGGGCCAGCTTGCAAGGCTACATGTGGCTAGCATTTGAGTGAGGTACTTGGTTCCCGTCTAGGCCAAGATCCTGCTTGGTTCCTGGAAGCTGCAGTGTGGTTATCCCCTTGTCCTAAAGTCCAGTAGCAGGAAGTTTTCCTCAGACTAAACTGTTATGACATATTGTCCTTGTCATATGGGTTGGGGTCCCGTGACATCACAATAGTCTAGAAAGCTTAGAGTTAAAAACTGAGCTAGAGGAGAAGTTAGACTTCTAATTTTCTTTTTTTCTTTTTTTTTTTTTTTTTTAATATAGATTTTTTTTTACCTGGTTTAAGGTTAATAACTCTAATTTCTGGGCATATTGTGATGAAGAAAACTGCCACAAAGTTCAGCACCTTCTCTGTAAGTATAATTAAACAAAAGTGCAATTATATTTGCCTCAGAAAGTGGCAAAAGAGTGATTATTGTCAGCTGAAAGGACTTTATACTATGAGATTAAAATGTAGGATTGTGGAGCCATGGTCCAACAAATAATGATAAAGTTTAACATTTGTGCATTTGTATTTTGGACATAAAGGCTCTGAAATTATGACATCAACAAATTCTAAAACATGAACCCAGCCTATCGCTTGCAGCATCTTTTTCTCTGCCTCATCCCCATGATGAAGCCTCCACAATGTCTTATAGTAAGTATATATTTATTGATTTTTACATGTTGCCTTCAATCAAATGTTGGAATTCCATGGTTATGCAGCTACAACCTCTCACAGGATTAATATTAAAGTATAGATCTTTGCATTGTGATTGACACCAGACGAAAATAGCAATATCTCCCCCTTAAAGTCCAAAACCATCCATCACATTGAGTCTCGCTTGCTATGGAAGCCTGGTGACATTTATCGCCAACACAACTTTCATCTTGAGGAAACGGAAAAAAAAAAATATCCCTCTGGCCCCCCACCCTTATATTATTGAATATGTCTGGTCTTAAATATTTATAACCTTTTAATTGATATTCTTTCCCCGCTCCATTAGCCCCACTAGGGACCCTTGGGTGGCTGGCAGGGGATCCTTGACGCACCCCCCTCCCGCCCCCATAACCCCCCACTGTCTGGGCCACACACTGAGAGGCTGAGACACTGACCATGCGGGCTGGAGCACTCAGGGAGAAGTGGTAAGTGGTGGAGGCTCATTTGCAAAGGCTGACTTTTAATGTGATAAGGTTTCAAAAAGGAGGGTGTACTAGATTATGTAGTCTATTATGGAGTCAAAAAAAGTGTGGCGAATTTGCATGAGCACATTTTCAGGCCGTGAGGAAGATGATTGAAAGCGCAACCCATGGCTCTGTACAAAATTGACTAGTTTTTAGGTCATGTGGTTTAAAACTAGAATACACAAACCTGGCAATTTTTCCCTTGAACAAGAGGTATGGCTTCAAAGGTGAACTACAGTATGTAATTTTTCTGGAGGTGCTCATCTCCATGGAGATGTTAATGTGTTGCCTGGAATGCTCAACAGTATGGTATTTCTTTAACTTGGATTTATTGAGTTACAGGTGTTTTCAACACTAAAATACCTTGAAAATATGTGGGGGGCATTGCGTCTCCACAGTCAGTGACCTGTAACTTTGCCTGATGACGTCACCTGCTTGGAGGTTTGATGATGACATCATGAAAACATCTCTATGGATACCAACATAAATGTGTACCTTTAAGATGGATGTGACTGCCATTGAAAAACATTTTGTCCTTTCCAGATCTTGAGTAATTAGCTTAAAAACTCATGTAGAAGAAAACAGTGCAAACTCCATACAGATCCCTGAACTCGAATGTTACCATGCCAACACAGACGCACAAATTAAACATTAAGATGGCCCTAGAGTAGTTTAAACCTGAACTCTGCAGAAAACTAAGTGGAGCACCATGGGATTTAAAAACAGAAGGCACAGAACCAGCTTTTAGAAACACAAAAATATATAGGTTTTGCACAAAATCACAGCTTCAACTACTATTTATTTACTTCAACCATTTTTCTACCCTCACCATTCAAAACACCATCATTCCATTGATTTCCACATCTTCCAGATACCCCGATCTTACCATGCCTCCCAACCCTACCCTACCTCCACCTACAACCCAACCCACAACCACCCCCAAGTTCGAATTAAGAATTTATCCTAACCAGCGAGCAGCTTCAGTAGACACGTGTCGGCAGGCTTGATCAAAGGTGGGCTTGCTCCTTTATCAGAGTCAGGGAGGCTGTCAGAAATAGGAGGACATTAAGATTGAATAACCTTCACACGCTTCCCTGGCACCTCATTATTTAAAAATCTAAAAAACTTCGTGCAGCGGGTGCTGCTACCGATATATAGGTCACATACTACGCTCTAATGCAGCACGTGCTTCCATCAAGTGTATTCTAATGGGGAGATAGGGGCTCGCCACTTTAGACAGCCACTGATCCTATGTCATTAAAGGAGCCAATGACGGTGAACTGGAGACTTGGCAGGCTGCTAACGATGGCGGAGATGTGCATGGGGAGAGGAGACTGCGCTGTTCACGAGATCTGCCTGTACAATCCGATTTAGTGCGCCGAGTCCCCTTGATTCATATTAAGAACTAATTAACGTTTCATATTTTGATGCATGTGGAATCTTCCGGCAGATTAGCGGAGGTGTTTGTCAAAAAGCAGGCGGAAAATGCTTGTTCGCTACAGAGTTTTAGGGGATTTGTTTGTGGTTGTAACAGTATTATCGTAATATTATGATGCCAAATTAAGGTTGTCAAATGTATCAAAAGTCCGATACTAATGAATATTAAAACTAGCATCGAAACTAGCCATTTCCATTGCTCACTACTGAGTTTTAGTATTGTAACAATGCTAACACACAATTTAAATAACATCTTGCATCATCTTACAATGCAACAACTTGGTAGTATTGTAACATGCTTTACTATACTTTTCATTTTTCAGTCGACAGAACCAAAACAAATATTTCTTCATGTAACTAACCCAGGAAAATACGTAGCAACAAAATGTGAATACAGAATTGTTACCTTCTACTCCAGAGACAAAAGACTGCGCCATTCCCAAAAGACATAATAACCCAGGAGGTATATAGAATATAGAATAACCCAGGAGGTAACCAAAAGCCAAACATTACTGGTAGCAAATAATGCACCATTTCCAAATAGTGTTGTCATGATACTAAAATTTCAAACTCCACTTCGATACCAAGAATTTTCATATGCAGAATAATAGTACTTTATCTTAGCAAAAGATCTTATATTTGTTCTGATAAAGCTCAAAATAATAATAGGAAAGCACAATCTGATTTTTTTCCAGTATCAATCCTTGCTCAAATGAGTATCTAGTTTCGATATTAGTTTAGTGTCCATTAGAATCTGATTTTCTAAGATTTTGACAACTCTACTTCCAAGCAAGGACTTAAGTGACACATTAGATTACGTCAGAAAATAGTACCAGTAGAATTACATGAGCTGCTAGAACACAAGAGTGCAGGAAATGGAGCAAGCTAAACACGTAGAAGTATAAACGCCAAAAAATACGCTAATTAAAGCAAATAACCCACATAAAAATCCTTTCTTTCCTCAGTTAGCTCTCGAGACTGGAATAGTCATATTGAACCCAGTGTCATGCTATGCCATTAGTGCAGTAAGGCATCAAAGGAAATGAATAATAGAAAGTTGGATTTGCAAAGTGGAGAGGAGAAAGAATCGTGGCCTCTTCTTCTACAGAGAAAACCCAACAGTGCATTGATCTGTGGGCAGCCTCAGCATTAGCCAGAGACCAGACCACTACAATAGATGGACAAAAGAGACTACGCAAGAAGGTATCATTGGGTCGTATAATAGTAATGATGGTTCCATAGTGCTAAATGACGGTGTTTGTTGACTGTGTAGATTAAAGGGCTCATATTACGCTATTTTCTGATCTGTTATCATGTTGTTTCACCATCAAAAACATACCTGGAGTTGTGTTTTGTTTCACTGACACAGAAAGCAGTCTGTTCCACCTTGTGATGTCATGTGTCATTAAAGGAAGTGCTCCACTGTGCTTTTAAACTTCATACATCTTCACTAGAATCATTTGTATGATTTCAGTCCTGGAATTGCCCATCTTTACCGAACAAAAAGTAAGGTGAAAACTAGGTAGCTAAAAACTACTGCTATGACATCACAAAGTGGACCAGACCATTTTGAGCTCTGGAGATGTAGACAGACTAATAATAAGGGATTACTCAAACATGTGTGAATGAAACAACTCCAGGTATGTTTTTAAGGAGGTAATAATCGTCATAGTGATAATCGGAAAAATATTGAGGTAGTAATTTTGGCCCACAATTTTGTGTTTCTGGGATTAAACTTGGAACTAAACCAGAACTAAATCAAGACTAATAGAGTACCAAACATGGTTTTCAACTAGACTAAACTGGCCCCAAAACCAGGACTAAACTAAAACCAGTATGAGTATCTGCATGTTAGCCAGATTGGTGTTACTTAATAGTTGAAGTATAGAAAATGGATGGCACGGTCAATGAGTCAACTTATAATACTCCACCACATTGTAGTTCCCCAAAGTAAAAATGTATGCATGTGTTTATAACAAAAAAGTACGCCATTTTAATTACACACAGGCAATACAGAAGAAACTAAAGTTTGAAAATCTTAAACCAACTCCACTCTCTACATACCACCTCATTAAACCAGGTCTCTCACTGTTCTAACCTCCTCTATAGCATGCACAACACTGCCGGGCCCCTTTTGTTAGCATTTCTTCCATTGCCTTTGCTAGGTATCACACATGAATAAAAGACAGGATGTAGCGCCGGCCCCAAACCCTACTGGAGTCATAAGAGCGCGGCTGGGGGTCTATTTTTGAGGGCCAATCTGCACACAGCATCTGATTAAGTTCTTCAGCCTGTCAGCGGGCTAATGGCTATTGTAGCTTGTCCGTCACACTGCTACCTTTACATTTGGGGCTTGATTTAGCACTGGTTTAAGCACTGCATTTAACTTCATAAGCTGAAAATAAATGTTGTAAGCAAAATTTAAGCTGTTGATCATTTCATTGGGTGACCATTTAAGGACTAAAATATTTGCAAAATTGATTATTTTGTTAAAGGCCGGATAAACTTAAATATATAATGTACATTTTCTTTTGGAGGGTTCGTCATGTGCTTGGAAATATTACTGCGTGGCTAGTAATGTTTCACAGTATGGTATAAACTAATATATTTGACCAAATCTTTGGTTTGGGTTAGGATTATGCCCCACAAGATGATCAATAATATGGAGAAAATACAGTTTCAACTTACATCCTTTCAGTGAGTTAACCTGTCTCAGTTACAAGTTGGTATCAGGAATGTCTTACCACAGCTCACAGAATTGAAGATAACAGATTTTAAGATGTTAACAGGAGTTAGCATAAAATTAGTGACTCAATAGTGACCACTATACAATTCAAAACATCAGCAAATAAACATATTAACAATGCTCCATACTTCCTATTTAACCAATGTGGCTAAAGGGACCTGGTCATATTTTTTTTAATCTTTGAGGCAAGAAAGTTTGGTTCTAGAACTTAATATTTCCTCAGACTTATAGCTTTTCAGAAAACTTTCCCTCACTGGCGATTAGCAAAAGTTGCATCTTGAGAGAGAGGGGTTCAAAATAAATCACTCAGATGAAGTCAAATGAGGAAAGTGAGAAATTAATTTGTGCGCCCTCCTGATTTCTCCACAGGCAGACATCGATCACGTCGCGGCCCTGCTCCCTGGCCCTGGAGGTGGAAGCGGCTTGGGGAGTGGGAGGGCCTGCGTGAGTCCGGGGGGGTCATTGTAATCAAGCACTCTCATTAGCGTTGCTCTGGAGGTCCCCCTCAGGCCAACCCTCCTGCTCTGCCCCAGCCCCAGTCCCCTGAGCTGGGCTTGTTTCAGGGGCTAAGGAGCCTGCTTTGGTTTTTATTTCTCCACAAGTGCACCACCCGCTAACACCTATCAATACACATTAGCACAACAGTCTATACTTCAGCAACTGTATGCTAACTGCAAACTTTTCACTTCTACTGAAGTTCACAGTATTTTTTCATTCCAGCAGATGGTCATGACTGGTAGGGCATCCTACTTTAAAACTGCCTGCTACACTACCACCTGTCTAACCACCTGTGAAGATTCTTATGCTAATTTGCGGAGTGCAGCAAAAAGAAAAACTGTGTTTGGAATAGTTTAACCCATTGACTTAATATAGAAGATACAATAGGATATAGGTGAGCAATTTTACAATAGTATTTCAGTGTTCAATTTGATATATAGGTAAAACTGGCAATGAGTCCTGGGACCTTCTCCAAAACCTATAAATTAAAATACAATTACTTGTGCTGTTAAAGAGACTTATTTGTAACTAGTAAAAAATGGGAAAAAAAATCAATATCTTGCTAAAAATGTTGAGCTATTTCAAATTTTAATGAATTAAGAATAGTTCTTTCACAAATTTTTGTGTAGGATTGAAGACAAGTCATTGTTTAAAGACACATTTTTAAAAAGCGCTATATTAATCACACCATTAGTTAATTTTAAATTAGTTTGTGTTGGTATGTGTGATATTTTCTAAAATGCACAGAACTCCCCTTCTGTATTGTATTGAGATGTTTTAGGGCTCTGGTTTTGGACACTGCTGACCACTTTAACCATGTTTTTCTTGTGCTGTGCCAGGATGAATACAACTGGGTGTAACTGTTTCAAATTAGTTAAACATAAGTAACCTTCTGGCATAACTTTCAGCTGAGATCATAGTGTGTGGTGGGATAAATGTAACTTTATAATGGACCTTATTAATATAAACTATCAGATTCAACATTTATGCATTTTCCTTTTAGATATCTATCTGAAATTGTGGTTTTCAAATGAGGTCATACTCCCAGATGGGGGGCAAGAGTCAGATTTCTATACTGATAACACTGTATTTTGCCATGAAATATCCAAAAAGTAAATTCACAAATGTTGAACATTTTCTATGACAATATGAATTTTATCTGTATTCCATATGACCATGCAATAGAAATATAATGGATTATGGGGCGAGTTAAAATATCTAAATATATATATATATATATATATATATATATATATATATATATATATATATATATATATATATATATATATATATATATATATATATATATATATATATATATATATATATATATATCGTGATACTATATTTGATGATACAGTATCGGCATTGTGGACTGCTGTATCAATATATCATCATTCACCAAGAATATTTTTGGGTTTATTTTATTAAATTATTTAGTGGAAGAGCTACCATTTTGAAGCTTGTTTAGAGATAGGAAACTTGTTTAAGCATTACATTTTGACATACTCACACATTCAGGTGGCAAGTGTGACGAGCACTGCAATTGTAATGAGATTTGTGATTCATATTTTAATGTTATAATGTTAAAAAAGTTCATAGTTATTCACATAACAAAAAGACTGATTTATGAATTGACAAACTAATAGAAGAATCACATTTCAGAATGAATTTGTCCAGTTCTAAACTACAGGGTTAGCAGCTTTTATTCAGAATAAGATTGGAAATGTTTGTATGTTGTATGGTTTGTGGAGGAAATTATGGTACTTAAAAAACTGCAGTCCTAATGATTTGCTAATTGTGTCAATTGAAATTTCAAACTTAATTCGACTGTGATTAATCTTGCAGCCCTATAATGGACAATAATATTGACACAGTCCAATCTGAAAGAGAGACATCAGCACATTCTACATTACCCAAGCAGGTACTGCATTAGAAACAGATACATAGAAAGCTTACAGTATAGTGCAGTCATTAAAAGGCTGGACTGTAGCAGCGGTGCATTAGCTCAGTCTCTCTGCACTGCACTGGGTAAACGCTGGACTAATGTGGCAGCCTTCTGAGGGCCCAGGGTCCCCAGCCTGCTGGGCAAACCCATCCATATCGGGTTTAAAATAACCACGCCTGAGACTTAACCTTTAGCAGAGACAAATGAAATGAAAATATACAGTGTGGTGCATCCGGAGCAGCCTTCATTCATAGGGGGCTCTCTGCCAAGGCCTGACCTGAATTACCACGCAGTTCCTGAGGGGGCGCCGTGAATGGCATACGGGAGGACAAGGCACATTCATCTGCGGCATGCTATCCTACATCATACAGCGGTAAAGGTTGGGAAACAAAGAGGGCTGGCCATGCATAAATTCATAAACACAAAGTATTTTTTCATCCATGCACAACATAGAAACAACTCTACATACTTTCTTTGTCCAAGTTTACATTGACCTAAAGTGTTCTGGGAGAGCTGAAGCTGCTTTGATGTGGGTTTGGGGTTGTAATCTGATCACTCCATCCACAAGCTAAATGAGCATGGAACAGCATATGCAGTGATCCACTTGCTTTGTCACTAGAGTGGGAAACATCCAAATACTTAAGCTTGTCATGCATGTTCAACCATGTTTGTCTGTGAATACATTAAGGACAATAAGAAATAAAAATATCAAATACTATGCATATAGCTTCACTAAGCATATCATGCTCACTGTCACGATGCATTTTAATATGGTTTTATAGTTTTAAGGTTTAAGATAGAGTCTATGGGAAAGGGTCTATGGACTAAAAGAGTATTTACCCCATAACTATAATATCTTAAAGTAACTGTACCCAATGTAGTGGAGGAAAATCTGCTAGTACAAATATATTGTATAAACATCTCTTGGAGAAAAATGAAACTGCTGTGTGCAGTCTGTATCTGCTTATAATGTGTTTTATCCTCAGAGAATCAGGAAATGTGCTGTTAACATGCTAATATTTGTTAGCAGTACTGTGGCATGAAGCATCTGCTCTGGCCTTTGAAAGTTGTGAAAAGCCCTTATAAAGACTTCACGCTGAGTATTTCAGATGCTCTGAATGCATAAAATAGGTGAGCAATAACTGGACCACAGTAAACCATAAATAGATTTTTCACGTTTAAGACAGTAAGAATGAGACACAGCACCTCTAGAGTAAACTTATATTTTGAGGGAAAATGTATCTAAATAATTCCTCATTGCAGTTAGTTAAAACTCTATCATGTAAATCTCTGTAATTATGCCTGTTTAAGGGTTCTATGCTACATGCAATATCACACTTCCCCCAAAACACAGAATATTCTTCAGCAAACCACAACCTTTCCAGCCCCAAAAATGATGAAATATGAAACGGAGCATTACCGCTTGGAATGGCAGTCTGCCCTGGACTGTGTAGCTCCTCCGTCACATTGTCTTCTACTGCCAGAAAGAGAGAGACAACAGAGAGGGATGGGGGAGGAGAGAGAGGGGGAAAGAAACAGTTAAAAAGTTGTACACGCTGGCCATTTCTACCGTTTTATTATTTACTACTGAGATTTGTGTGTATGGAAACTCTGGGAGAATCCAACAGCCTTCGACAGCTCAACTTTTGGTCTGGGAATGTGTGCTAGTCTTTCATATGGATCATTTTTGGCATTGCTGCAAACACCTACGTAAATAACATATCGCGTTATGAATTATAAACCTACTCTCCCCCGTGAACTGCGAATCACCTGCTGAAAAACACCTTGATGACTGCATTAGCCAGTAGCCTTGACTTGCAAAATTGTATCAAAAGACAGATTTGTACATTCAGGACCACGCGCGTATGTCTTTTTTTCCAATCCCACTGTGTGTAAAATGTCCTGACAACTTTAGCAGCTGCAAAGTGCTTGTCTGCTCTTTAACATGGCAGATGACAAAATAGTGATGGCTTGATCAGCGTCGGGGTCCGCTCATTAGAAGTGCCTGGCAACCAAATCGTGACTGACTTTTTTGACAAGCGCTCTGGCCTTGGACAAAACATCACCCCTGTTTAGTCAAAAAGATAAGAACCGTTTTGTTTTTTTAACGTTATCGCCAGAACCGTAGAGAGTTTCCTTGTGGCGTGTCAAACTCCCAAAAATGAAATGGATTTTAGCAGCGGGAGGAGAACAAAAGCGTCTCCCACCTGTTCTATGTAAAACCAGGGTCTCGCCGAGGACTCCTTACACGTCTGCGTTCCACCCCATGCAGCTGAAATGCATTCTCCATTATGCCTTTTCTTACTAGCCTTTCATTTTTGCGAGCAAAGGAGGCGAAGGGGGGGCTGTATCTGACAGGACCTCCCAGTAGGGGTGTGGAGCGGCGACTGCCAAAGCAGAAACTGGCGCACTTTTAAAATCGCACAAAATATCCAGTACTTTGCATAATTAAGGCGAGATCCTATGGCGGCACAAGTCTTTTCCTCAGGGGAGAGAGAGTCGGTGTCAAGCAGGGTGTCAAGGCTCGGTGAAAAATGAAGAGGGGAAGAAAAGTGTTGAGCTGTTTCTTCTGAAGACTGCAAAGAATCGCTGTGTACCCACTGCCAGGTCTTGTCCAGCCAGTGCTCTGTTCGTGCAAGATGTCTGAGCGTGCTGGATAACCCATACAGTCTTGAAATGGCAGTAGTACTTAATAGTTAATCATAGAATATCAAAACGTCAGGAGTTTAAAATGTGAGATATTAGATGTACATTTCAACAATACAACAAACAGTAACTGACCTCAACTCCAGCCATTCTATCAAAACACTATCACAAAGCCAAACCAAACAGAAAGTCTTATAGTCAGTTGCCTTGTACAGTTAAAGATCACAAATACAAGTAATAACTAGTAATTTTTTTAGCAATGGAAATTTGAAACACCCAGTGCAGTCAAATTCACATTTACAATACAATACTATAAGATTGTTTAATTTTGTTACGACATGGTGGAAGTAGTTTGTATAGAACTGCATATTTCTGAAGCACTTTTCTATGCAAATAAGATCCTAAATAAAGTCACCCAAAACAACAACAAAAATCCTATAATCAATTGCCTTGTACAGAAAAAGATCACAAATACATGTAATATCTAACATGTATATCAATGACAATTTAAAACCCACAGTGCAGTCTAATAAATGGCATTCATATTTCTAAGAGAATACTGCAAGATTTTTAATGTTGGAAATAGTTTTAGAATTGCATGTGTCTGAAGCATTTTTCTAAGCAAAATGAGATCCTAATCACAACTATTACATGAGACGTGAAAGGTGAAAAGTTGTGCAACTTTAGAGAAATGTACAGTAAAATTGAGTATTGTTTACAGTCTGTATCCAGCAACCACTACAGCCAGTACTTTTACATACATATATACATAGATACTGTTATTGCAATGATACTACTGCAATTTCAAAATTCATCATGATACTAAAGAATAGTCTCAATAATAATAAAAATACACACTTTTTTTAGTTATTTGTTAGTTCTAAGAATGCTCAAGATCATTATAAAACTAAAAAAGGAAAGGTAAAATTTTGTCCTGTAGTTTACAATACAAATTGCTGTATCAAACTGTATCTGATTTCTAACACACATACACAGACTCATTTTAAGATCTCTGGCATCTGTGTGTGATCTGAAAACAAAACCAGTGGCTAACTTGTGTCACTTACCGTGTATTTAAATCCCTAGCTATACATTCTACAGAGTAAACGTGCCAAACAAAGGGTCATGGGTCTGGCAATTAATTAGTGAAATCAATTAAAAGTGATGGAGTAGCCGTAGTTGGACGCAGCGGAGGTTTTGTCCCCGGGAGCCTCAAACTTGCCTGTTCCCTTCCAAGTCAGAAATCAAGAGGGCCCTGTGCGCGTAATGAGTTTCTCCAGCTCTGCACATCGGGATCATTTAAATGGGTCCGGGATAGGGGGTCCTAATAAATCCCCCACGGTTCTATCCGAGATTGGTGTGTGGAGTTTTGTTTTGATTACCCTCCCTGTTGGCGAGATGAGGCAGTTCAGGCAGAAAATCTAGTTCACAATACCATAAGAAGTAGGGAACATTACGGCAATTTGTGATTTGTCACCATGGTGAACGTATTAAAAGTTTTGTTGTCGGAGTTAGTCACGTCCATTTGCGTTCGACAGGTGGGTAATTATAAATGTCATGTCAAGTGACGGGGGTCGAGAGGTGGGGGCTACTGGTGTGGTGGGTTCAAATAAACAATGGAAAATGCTACTATAAAATGACTAGGTTTGCAGTCCTTTAGTTTGAACGGTCAGTGTTATTACGGCTGCAATATTATATAACGCAATCCAATCGAAACTGCAATTTGAGTTGGCACAATTATCAAAGCAAAGGCTACAATTATTTAGATAATAAAATGTTATGCAATTAACTAAATATTATATCTTTTTGCAGAAATGTCATGCTGTACCTGTATATTGCAAATCTAATAATCTTTGTCAGAAAAATCACTATTATATTTTTTCTCCAAAATAGTGCAGCCATAGTCCTAGTCGAACAAATAAGGCATCTGTAGAACACGAGGGAATACATGGAGTGAGTTAGCTGGAGTTTTTGGGTGACTGTACAGTTCAGTCTGCCTTTTCACTTATGAAGATGCAGTTTATTAGTACTTATGTGTAGTTGTTTTTATTATATTTTTATTACATAAGATCCTAATGCTACTTTTAGACAATTAATCAATGCAAAGGGCATGTCTCTAAACGATGAAGAATTTCTTTAGTCGACTACAGCCCTTACTCAAACTATGAAACATTCATTCATTCACACGTTTAACACACAAACCCTGCATATTTATGCCGAGTTCTTCCCTCAAACACAAAACACGTTCCACCTTATGATGTCATGTGGTAACACAGGAAGTGCTCCACTGTGTTTTTAAACTCCACACACACTCACTAGAATCATTGGATGATTTCAGACCAGGAATTGCAAATCTCTACTGAAGTTGAGGTAAAGGGCAGCTGTTACCTTGAAAACTACCACTTCTTGACATTACAAGGTGACAACTCAAGGTAAAAACATTCTAACATGGCTTAAAGCTCACAAGAATCCATTATGTGTAATATAGGACTTTTAAGAACTTGAGTTGCGCTAGTTTGGACCTGGTTTGATCCAGATCCATGACTCACATTTTCTTTGTTCAATTTCAAATAAAGTTTTTTGAAAGAGTAAATTATGTTGTATCAGTAGTCTTAGCTTAATTGAAACACACTTAGATCTACCCTCAGCTTGTAAACAGCACACTAGTTCATTGCTAACTCCGCTCAGCCTTGTTCCTAATACACCCGCTATCAGTTAATTAATGTTTGACATGTACAGGTATCAGTTGGCCGGTGACAAACTGTAATCACGCTGCTAGCTTTTGTTGATACAATTCAGAACACACACGGGACTGCTTCAGAGAGGGGCTCATCACATTCTAAAACAGCAGCGGTAAAAGGCCACTAATTAACGCAAGCATTGGCCAAACACAAAATGAACTGCCTGTCAAACTGTGAAGCACGATCCCAATTCAGTGTTTAGGGAGGGGGAGGATTCGCCAACAATTCAAAATGGAGAAGGAAATGTGGAAAATAAAAATACACTCATTTTCAGACAAAAGAAGAAATTATGTAATTGCAATAGTGTCGTTTTAGGTCAAATTGTGGTTTTGGAGTTGGCTGAGTTAATATTATTGTTTAAAATGATCAGACATGCATTATTATTCTGTTATGACAGGGAAAAACAAAAGAAATTGAGAATGTAATTTGTGATATCTTGCGCTTGTGTAAAAATTATACAATAACAATAGCTACAAAACAAGAGCACTATTGTTAAATCCCTTGGCTATTTCCAGGAATTGAAAAAAAAAGATTTGACAAAACTATAAAGTTCACCACACAGGTTGAAACAAAAAGTAGCTTTGCTGCTCAAAGTAACAGTTACTACAATATAGGTTAACGATTTAAGTTTAAACCAGAAATTTCTTATTTGGAAAGTCCTGCTTTTTTACTTTTTCATATTTTGTGTTACATTTGTGAATCTTGAAAAGAGAAAAAGAAGCTTTACACTACAAAACATTTTTTTTGCCATGGTTTTCATAGTTTGAAAAAACACACAATTTATTCACAACAGTTACAGTATGACACAATAAAAACATGCATTGTGGATACATTCTAACCTCTTACATCATTCCTTAGACTAAACTTTACTGATCCACAAGTGAAATTATTTGAACACAGTAGCTCACACTTTACAATATAATATAATAATACAGAGCTAAATTATAAATGCTAATAATAAATTCAAAATAAATAGCAAAAATAACGAGACTGGTGTCATATAAGGCATTATTACTATGAAAATGTGTATGTGTAAGTAAGAATAAAACATACAGAAATATAGTAATGCAAATATACAAGACGTGATAAGGAGAAAAACAGTGCAAAGATGAAATAGTGATTGACGTGACACAGGGTTAGCTATTACGTAAGGTGAGTTGTTGTACAGTTGTATGAATGTAGTTCTGTATCTCTCACTGTTCCATTCAGGACTGCTAGACAGGTGTTAAAAGTCTATTTGACATGACTGTGCATATCTACAGAGCAGCTCCCCTCAATAAAAAAAAGAGAGATAGAAAGAGTGTGTGACAAAGAGAGAGAGAAAGAGAAGGAGAGGGAGGACAGTGGCGGCGCACGCTCTTAGCTTGTTCCTCAGATATGCGTGTCTCATCTGCTTGGTTACAGCCAGCCCCGGTACGATACAATGGCTGTGTAATCCGCCCTGACTGACCGGCGAAGGAGACGCTCGCCACAGGGACTACAACTCAATTTAGCAGGGGTCAAGAGGTCAAAACTCCTCAATTAGGAGCGAGGAAGGGGGGAGAGGGGGATGGAGGGAGGGTGGAGGGAGGACGAGTTTCTTAATGAGCATTATTTGAACTGGTGATTAGTGTCATAAATAATTTGCAACGGAGGAGTGTGTTAATCGCATTTGTAATCCTGGCGAAGAAATGTTAAAAGTAAACAGCGTATTAAAAAGGAGTTAGAACTGAATCCATCATTGTCATAGCAAATTGTCTGACTATTATTTTTAACGTCACAGTTTTTTGTTTTTGCCATAGCCATAATCCCATATTTTTAGATGTGTGTAATCATAGAAACAAGAAAGGAAAAATCTGACTGAACACCTGCATTTGTTCTATTGTGGAAAAAATATTATTGAATCTTTTTGTGTACAATTTTAGTTTTTAGGCACCTTGTGTGGAATTGATTTAATTTTTATATATTTATTTATTTCAATTTTTTCAGTTTATAAATTAAGCACAAGCAACGACAAAAAATCGAAACAAAAAAACCCTCCCACCCCTCTCTCCACACAAAACATCTACACAAAACTACAAAAAAACACCAGGTATACAAACATCAAACGTCAGTCAAGTCCAGTCCTGTCAAAATGTTCAAAAAGGTGTCCAAGTCTATTCAAAGTCCAGTCGTGTCCCTCTCGCAGAGTGGAGTATTTCTGGAATTGATTTACTACTTTGTCAGCTATAATGTCAACCATTCTAACCTTATATGTCTCCCTCCATGTGCGTCATAGATAACAGGACGTCATTTAAATTAATGGTACATACAATTTGCTGTGGAAGTGTTCAAGTTCAAGTTCTACGGCTGAAATTTGTAAAACAGAAACTATTTATTCAGATGATAAGTTCAAACCTCCTTACAGACTTGATAGTATGGATTTGACCTTTTACATGTTTTTCCAAATGACAAATTGTTTGCCTCTATTAAAAAAAAAAAATCTGTAAATTTTTCAATTTAAATTTATAAATGTATTCTAACTTCTACACTGACTTCTGGTGCCATTTCAACAGATTGCACATTTTTTGATTTGTGAATAGCCATCATATTTACTTCCAAATATGTAATTAAATCAAGAAAAAAAATGGAATCAATCACTGTTTTCCAATATAAAAATTCCTTGCATGTTGCCAGATAGTTCATGACAACAACAAGTAGCAGATGCCACACTGGTTATGGAGATACAGGGCAGCCTATCACATTAAGATAACAGTGTCTCTCCACAGCACAGCCGCCCCTCCCTCAATAATAATACTAACCATATTTTGGTGTCAAATTAGAAAAGTGTTAATGGGTGTTATGCCACAGTCCATTAATTCACCGAGCAGACCGGAATACAGCAGCCTGCTCCCAAACTAAGCTACTGCTAATTTGAACATGTGGAGGGGGTGAAAATCATTTGTTCAAATAAATGATGAGAAAATATTTGATTAAATGTGCAAAATTAGCTGTGGATTTAATTTTGAAATAAGTGCGTGGTTGATTTACGACAAGCATGGCATAATTTTACATTTTTATCACAATTGTTAGAAATTTTGGAGACAGTAAAATATAATGAAATAATTTATGATACTCAAAATTTACACAAATAAATAACAAGGGCAAATCTGAGATTTGTTCAATTTGCAACATTTAAGAAAGATATAAACGTGTCAAAGAATAATTTTAGAATTAAAGAGTGCATTTTCATATACTTTTGAATAATGTGTGTACTAAAAGTGTACTAAAACTTTATCTTTGGTCCAGGATTAAACTATTTAATTCCAAAACAACATTTTTGTGTGTTTTACGCTCAGCTGAAGTAAAAAGTCACTCAAGTGGACAGAAAATCAACCCACGTGAAATTCATCAAATATTTAAAGGAGTACATGACACAGCGTTGACATCTGCCATAGCCTGGGTAAATGAAACGTAAAAGCTTTGTTTATGTATGCAGATGAGAGACACTGGCTTCCTTCTCAGGAAATGATTTAGGGAAAAAACTTTAAATTGCAATTTTTGTAGGAAGTGTTGGAATGTGATTAGATTAGATTTCATATTTACTTTTGAGAGAAAACTGAAATATGAACTGCTACACTAATGCAAGAATCCCATATATTACAGAACATGTTTGTTGAGGGTTAACAAGTTTTTGGAATTGAGATATTTTTTGTGTCTTTTTAAACAATGGGCTTGCATAAAGAGTTTCATATTTTTTGTTAACTATAACTATTCAAACAGAGATGTCAATTGCGATTAACCTTGCAACCCCACTTGGCAATGAGTCATTGATGCAACAGTAAAAAAAAAAAAGAATAAAAAAATTCAAACCAGGTTCAGTCTTTTCTAATCATCAATGAGAAGCTGGAGTCTTTTTAATGCCAGTAAACGCATGTGGTTTGAAGTAGTGTTCAGTATGGAGTAGGAAATCTGACACTACAGTATATGGCATTAATAAAAGCCTGTATTGTTCAAATGTGGATTGGAAAGAGAAAATAAAATAAAAACTCAAGTTTGATCAATATGTGAAAAAACTAAACGTGATTACATTTTCATCATATCGCTCAAACCTACTTCAAACTTAGTTTAACAATATTTTCGGAAATCACGCTGGCAAGAATTGTGTTAACCTCAAAGCTCAGCACATCAAAACAAAATGACAATGTGCCTACAGAATATGGGAAAAAACCAAAAAAGCAAAAACGCAATTAATTATTCATCATATCTTCCAAACTTATACTTCAAACTTACTTTAACAATATTTTCCAAAATCATGGCAGTAGGAATTGTGTTGACCCCAAAGCTCAGAACATCAAAACAAAATTACAATGTGCCTACAGTTGAGGAACACAGTGGGCCGGAGGATTGAGTAAATGTCAGGCGTGCGGCTCAAGTGTTTGCATATACGCCAATGATGTATGGGGCTCGTCTTGCGCCATTTATTCCCCCAAGCAATAACATCGCCGGATCTGTCTCTCCGACTTAATTGAAACGGGACTTGTAATGTTGCCCTTTTTCTCCATGGGACCAAAAACATAACCTCTGACTCCCACACGTCAGCCAATAGTGAGGGAGAGAGAGGGAGAGAGAAGGGTGGGTTGTCACCGAGGGAGAGGGGGAGACAAAGAGGGAAGGAGGGAGGGAGGGAGGGAGGGAGGGAGGGAGGAAGAAGAGTGCCAACTGTCTCAGAAATGATATTGTCTTCTTAATGCAGAGTGTATGTGCGTCTATGTAGGATGGCTGTAAAAGACTTAATATGGAAAAACGGATATGTGCCATTTTTAAAAGTTATAGGGGGGCCTTGCAGTTTACTCTTTACACAGTATAAAGTAAAGTAGTAGTAATAGTAGTAGTCGTAGTAGTCGTAGTACCATTTATATGATTGCTCTTTTCTGTGATGTCTGAGCCACTGTGTCCAAATAATTTCCCTTTCAGTAAAGTTTGTCTAAGTCTAAGTAGTAGTAGTAGTAGTAGTAGTAGTAGTAGTAGTAGTATTAGGAGAGTGTAATGTAATGTTTTCAAAAGCCAATAGTATTTCATTGCATTCAAAATATTATTCCATCCCTCCCTGATAAAATCCACATGGAATTATTGTTATTGATAATATCTTGAAGATGGTAACACACAAAGAAAAATACTTTTGGGCCATTTTTTAAAGCTGAGGTATTTGTTTTTAGCAAAAAAAAATGACAAACTTGTGGATAAAATGTACGACGCCATGCATTCGATTCTTGCAAACGTTGTCATGGCATTTAGTAGTCGATGTGCAATAAATCTTTTCAGAAATTGATGTTCAGTTGCGCATTTTGGAAAGCGCATTGAGGAGCAGTAACATTTAAGACATGGGTGAAATATGAACAGCTAAACAAATCATAAGATTAACGTGGAATTCAGAACATGATTAGAAACAGTGGAAATATTTCAAAGGTTTGATTTGATTTCCTGTTTTGTCTAGAGTTACACTTTTGCCACCATTTGAACTTTTTTATTAACTTAACTTATTACACACAAATAACATAATGCACATTGCAATATTCAACACACTTAGTGCATACAGTTTTACCATATTACACGGTCCTACTCAACCACCTTCTTCTGACTTGTCTTCCTGGAACAAAATGTACTTTTTGGCACAGAAAAAGTCACTGACCACCACTACGAGTCAGCACAAGACTATAAATGTGTATTCCAAAACTGGATACAAGCAAAATCAAATAGAGCAAGACTAAGCAGTTTAAATTGAGTGAAGTAAAAGTGGCGTTCTCCAACAAAACACTAGTACAGTTAATGTGGACATCTGTAAGTGCTGTTAAGTCCCAGCGGACATTGACAAAGAACAATAAATAACATCTGCGGGCCTTCCTAAAGTATAAGTAACTCTCACTTCAACACTCTTCAACGCTATGATGAAGATGTAAAAGCTAGGTACGGTTTTCCAAAAAAAAACTGTTTTTACAATTTGGGATTCCGAATGACAATATCAAAACAAACAATGCCATCATTCTTTCTGGCTAGACTTGCATAGTATTTCACGCAATAGCTCATATTTAACACATTGAAATTCTAACAGATGTTCCCATGCACACTTGTAGAATGCAATATAGAAGCGATGCGGACTTGAGGATTAGCAATGCTGTACAGAAAGAAACTAAAGAAACTATGCCAAAGCCATGGACAATGTGTTTACAAGCAACTGGGTCTAGTATAACTGAATTTTTGCAATCCACGCTCATTTTCCTCCCCTGTCGCGGGTATTGATTTAAAATGGTGGCTGCACGAATATAGTCACACACAGACCATGTAATCTTCCTTTTGAGATGAAGACTTCCGAGAAAAAGGGGGAGCAGAGAAGGAGACATAGAGGCAGGCTTGAGGGGTCCACAGACCGCAAGCTGGGAATGTGAAATTGTGGACGATTACTCGCTGGGCAAAAATACAATGGCTGCCAGATGAACTGTAGCCCCCCAACACAGACAAAAGTACAGTGGTAGCAGGGCTGTTAGTCGCTCTGGTTGTTTTCAAGCTCTACCCAAGTCACACAAAAGTTTTCAATTTTCAGTGGAAAGAATATGATGATTGGAATTTGTATCATGGTGAGAATTTTAACTATGATTAATATGCAAACTGTAATACATAAAGAAATAAACAACTGATCTACTCATCTTATCTAGTAGGCTACTCCATGGTCGTGCCCCAGCTTGGCCCCAGGGTCTAATAACACGTTGTAAAGCACTGACCAAGCATCAGATACATGCCACAAACACAAATAAACACTCATCAATTTTAACTTCATTACCAACTTTTCCAATTAGCCCGCGGTATTAACACCTGTCACCGCGCCACGGTCCTCCCTCCCTCTCCACAAACTGTTTCCTCCTTAGTTTCTCTCAGACAGACGAGAGGAGCGGGGGAAAGAAGGGAGGGGGCGGAGGTCACGTGACTGTGTGCACCCCATTCCATCAGACGGGCTCAAGTTCCGGACTAAGGCAAGAAAGGAGCGTCTCTTTTTCCTGAGCACATCCAGATGTTGACGCGCCGTAGCCAGCTGCTGCGTAACGCGTAGTCTATAACAACACTGTTGCTCTCCTCACGCATTATCACGCAATAGTAGGCTATGGTTTAACTACGACAAAACTGGAAATGTCACAAGCTGAACACAAGTAGACTCCGTAAAAAGAATAAACATATTTCAAGTTTATGAGTCTGAGATTCTGCTAGATCAAATGTTGGCACAGCCGTACCACTTACCTTTCAGTGATCTTGGTTTCGCTTGCTTGCGGCGCGACATCCTATAGAAAAAAGAACGCCGAAGTTGCTCAGTTTCTGTTTGATATGGAATTGGCGTCAAAGCTACGTGCGTAAAACCACCGCCTTTCGTAGCATTCCACTAATCATACACAAGTTAGCCCCGCGCTATTGGCACGATGTTATTTAGCAGGGGTGGATAGACGGGTAAAATCCAATTAGCCCTCGCCCGGCTATAGGCGACTGTGTTTAGTTGTGGAGCAGCTGTGCGTCGGCAAAAGTGCGAGAACAGCGTTCCGTCACGCGCTTCCATTCTCCGGGAAAACACACACGCGTGCGGGCATCGTGGATGGATAAAAGCGCTATACTTCTACTACGACTTCTAGCATTTCGCATCTCTCATCTGAAATGCATCCGCGTGAGAAAGACATCGGCAACCGTCTCCTGTGAGAGTGCGAAAAAATGCAACAAAACACCCAAAAAAGCAGGTAAAAACGAGCATCAACACTTTGATTTCAAATCCAGCTAACAGCATCAAAACTCTCCTGGACTCTAGCGCTTTTCCCGCTGCACTCAGCTAATCATGAATTAGGTTCGGAATGTGCTCTAAGTCTACGTCTAAATAGCTCTTAAAAAGAGGATGAAGAACAGAGAGAAGATGGAAGCTCCCTCCTCATCACAAACCTGCAAGGTCTTGGACTGCGCTGTCGCTCCGGTAGTCCACATAATAATGGAAAATGGAAGCAAGGCCCCCAAAGCCATCAGGATGGCTCCAGAGGGGGCCCCTACCCCGCAGGGACTCGCTCTGTACGTAATCACTGAGGAAATCATTGTCAGCCTGCCTGCACTCACACACAGACAGAGAGGCATGATTAAAATCCGAGGGAGCGCGGCAAGATGCGGAGTGCTGGATCGGCTGCTCGCGCCGGATCCGGACTCCGAGTCGTCCCCTCCGCCTCGCGCTCGCCGCCGGACACTCTCGGTCTATGGCAGACGGACTGGTCCCCCTTCTGGTGGAAAGGCTTCAGCAGAGGCGAGCCACAGACAGAGCAGAGGACCGGGAGCGCATGTGAGAAACAAGGACCACTATAAACCAGGACGAAACGGACATGGATCTAGGCTATTTGGAACATGTTGATTTCAGTGCTTTAGTCATCTGACATCATTTAGTCAGAAGTGTATTGGCCATTGTTATTTAATTAATAGGCTAGGATAGTAGCTGAAACTGCAACCCCATTCCAAAACATATCTTACAGTCCATGTTCCTGTGTCAAGCTTTAAAATTCATGCATTCAGTCGCTAATATTCACATTCACATACACATTTATATTGATACCGGTGTTTTTTCTCTGATTAAGTCTTCTTCATTATAGAGACATCACATGATCTTCTCCAGTATCTGTTATGTTTCAACAAATCATCCAAGATTACAGTAAACGGTGCCAAGTTTTCCAAAATGCATGTTATGCATTACCCGTGCAAAAGTGAATGCCAGACTGCCTGCAAAAAAAGAAGAATCTCCAGAATAGTACAGTAGTGTGCATGAACTACTAAAGACCACATTATTTTCTAGACACACAGAAACCCTTTACTAAACTAAAATAATAAATTAAAACTACACCAACAAACCAAAAAAAAAAAGAAAGAAAAACAAATATCAAGGGTGCCTACCAGTAGAGTAGAGTGAAACCTTTGGGCTGCACTGGAGTAAAGGAAACATCAAGCCCACTTGATTTGTTTATGGTAAACTGTATTAGTAAGCATTGCATCAAAAGTCAGACTGAATTTTATAATATTACAATTTATTAGCAGCTACATACAGTTCACCTCTATTGTTTTAGAGAGAATAATGTATGTATAATGTATATAATGTGACTATTGTACAAAGAGCTTGGCAATAGGGAAATTAAGGTTATACATTAAAAAGAAACAGCAAAATTGTCCACTCTGCACCAAAAAGTTTTAATATTTAATATAAAGAACTTGCAGCCATAGAGTTATATGGGAAATTGTAACTTCAAAGACTGTTTTCTCAAAATGCACTCAAAGTAGCATCCACATACACCAAACTTGATATGCTTGTAATTAACAAAATTTAACAAAACATACAGAAGATTTTTTTCAGTTTTAATTCCAGAAAATGAGGCGAAATAAAACTTTTTAACTTTTTTTTTTTTTGAAGATTGCTGAAATCTCCTCTGAATACGTCTTAGTATCCAATATGACAATAAAATGAAGCAAAAAATGTGTACCTGGCTTCATCTATTTTTGAGATTCAAATGTCTCAAAAATGATAGATTTTGGCAGTTTTACACATAAAATGCCTCATTTTAATATGAAAACATTACACAATGAAAAGCTTCTAATCATTTTCTTACATGTATGTGAGTAAACAACGGAAGAGGTTTAAAAATTTATATTTCTAAATTTAATATTTTTTCCTATTGACCTGCAGTGTCTTGTCTATTACTATTCCTCATCATTGGATCAGTGGTTCTCAAACTGTGGTGTTCGTCCAGGCGATATACACTTTACTCTAATATTAGCTAATAATTGTTGATTTAATCCAAGTTTTTGTCCTCCTGTTATTCTGTGTTTAAAATGTGTATAGCAATTATGAAGTCCAATTTTTAAGTCTGTTTTTTGTCTGTTTTTTTTTTTTTTTAGATCTGATGTCATTTGATATATGCTTGGATTTGCAATAAATGAGATACAATAAGTTTAGTTAAATCAAAATTAAAATGTATATATTTACTAAATTAGGGTATATACTAGACTGTGTCAAAACAAAAAAACAGACTAAATAAATACCAAAACAAGTCTAATGATAGATATTTTTTGCTATTATTGTGCCGCATTAATCTTAATCTACATTTGCTACAATACTTTTTCTGTATCTTGTTTACTTTATTTCAAATGCAATTTCAATCCTCTGACAGGTAATTATGCCAACTATATATTTAAACAACTTATTTAATGTAGGCTTAACAAGTCAAACTAATTAAAATTCTTCATGTATATAAAAATATCCTAGTCTCACCTCCTGCTTTGGCCCTGACCATGTGAAAATGAGATCCAGGCGCCCCCCATACAAACACCAGTCTGTGCATCCGTATTCTCATTATATGTGCTGCGATTGGCTGGAGTTTAAAAGGAAACAGTAACCTTTAACTAGAGGTTCAGAGTACGCTACTGATTTGTTTAAGAAATGCAGAAAGCTATCACAGTTAATGATGAGGCGCCACATACAAGGCTGCGTCTATAGGGAATCCACACCTTTGGCTCCCCAGTTTATAATAGGATACACCACCATTATATGCACAAGTGTTTTTTCCACATTTTTTGTATATATATGAAGCCAACAGTTAATTAACTGCAAAAAGAGAAAATGAAGAAGCAAATATCAATTCTAAAAAGTACATTTGAAAAAAACACATTGAAAAAGATGAAAGGTGAAAAGGATGTTCTAAGTGTCCAGTAACACAAACTTAAAGGTGCATTGTGTAACTTTTCCTGTGGGTATGCCACTTCCTTTTCAGTATGGAGATGCCATTGCTTTGTCTGGAATGTTCCACAATACTGTGTTAAACTTAACTATCTAAGTGGAGCCTGGCGACACCATTAGGTCAAGTTACAGGTCAGATCTGTGTGTGAGTGTTCCCAGTAAGAAAGTATGTTTTTAACAGATCTTTGAGCAATAAAAACTTTTTAATTTAATAAATACAAGACAGTTACGTTAAATGCCATTCTGTGTAACATTCCAGAAAAAGCTGTAACATCTCCATGGAGACAAGCAGGTGGTGGACCTTCCACCAGAAAAGTTACCCAGCATCTCTAAAATAACAGTATGAATGTCTGTTGACAATGTAACTTTCTAAAGGTGGCATGTCACCCCCATGATTCCATGGAGATAGAAAGTTAAAACCATACGTCGGAACATTCTCCATGGAGAAAGATAAGTTTTATTCCATACAGTGGAATATTACAGCCAAAGCAACAATGTTTCCAAGAAAAGAATCAGAAAAGAGCCCCTCCACCAGTCCAAATAAGAGTTTGGTTTTCCACACTACGTGTCTGCACTAGAGCTGGGTATCATTAAGAAGTTGCCGATAAAATACACATACCTCGAAACATGGGCCATGATACGCCTCTTGATACAGTGAGCTTTCGATTTGATATGATTCAATGAAATATATTTCAAACTGATTCATCAGAAGTAATGGCTAAATCACAGCTGTGATACTAAAAGCATTTATTAAACGACATTTTGTGCAAAGTCAATATGAAACACACCCATTTTAATCAGCAAAAAGTGAGTATGTCAAATGTGTTGCATAAACGAGTGTCCTTCCTCTAATCTGTATCAAAATAATTTAGTAAAATATACCAAAAAATACTTTTGGCCATATATCGATACAACAGCCTACAGTATCGATACTGTATCATCACATTAAACTATATCAATATTTGTGCACCCCCCCTAGTCTTTACCAAATGTTCCACCAAACAGTGAAACAGTTGAACAAGTAAAATAAAATGTTGGTAAAGTAATTTAAATCTTCCAAAAAGTAGCTAGTTTGTTTGCATTTAATTTGTTTGCCACTACATCAGTTCATAAGCATTCTACTGGAGACAATAATGTATGATATAACACTGTATACTGTATACTAAAAGCCTGAAATGTAGGGACTCTTGTGTGTCTTCCTTTGTACTTCTAATTATGTATATCAAAAGTACATTTTACCAAACTCTTGTCCTCTTTAGTGCGAAAACAAGTTCAGACTCATATGACCTAAATAATGAGCCATCTTTCATACATTTTTGACTCAATTGAGAATTTTGTTTTTCATATAATTCCAGCCGCCCACGTGCTTCCATCAAATACGTTGTGCCGGAGATCAATAAAGCTAAATGTGACACAGATTGACGTGACACGCTTTGGTTCAATTCAAAAGCCCTCACCGACTTCACTGCGGTCGGTAAACACGCACATATGAAACGCCTATTTGGAATCTTGTCAGGAGGTCCCCGGGTGTCGTAAAAACTTCAATCTTAACAACCCGCCCCCCTCAGCGTGGGTCTCGATGCGCTGTCAGAAACATCTCCCAAAGTTTTGCCACCTTGCACCTCGTGAATGCTCTCAAAAACACCAAACAAACAGTAGTTCTAGGTCCTCGCGGGCACTTTGCCACTTTCATTAGTGACAAAGTAAGTTCACACTCCAACTTACAGTATACACCAGTGCAGCGGAGGTTGTTGTTGTTATGTTTCTTCAAATGCAGGAGGCCTCGGGTGGCTAATGTTGCTCACGACGCGCCCAAAAACTCTGACATGGCTGATCCCAGAAGGATAGCTTTGTAACTTTGAGAGAACAAAATCAAATATAGGGTTTAGGGAGCAAAGAGGTACAAAGGAAGTAATAAATAATCTAACCTTTAGAAAAATTGTGACAAGTTTACAATAGTGAACGTGATGATGTGTAAAAGTAATACAATCTGCAGAGTGGAGCTATTTAGTCAGTCACTGAGATGATCAGTGTAATGAAGAGTTATCATTTGGAAACTTTACTTGATTCTTAAACGATGGGGTATTATGCAAAATCATTGTATTTATTTATTTTAGCTTTCTAGCATGTTAAAACACGCCTGAAGAGCTTTAAGATGTCACCCGTGCATGTTTGAGTAATTTAGCGATCTCTCCCTTGCCCTATTCGAACTCAGCCCACAAGCCTACGTCAACCATGCTCCCAATCAAAAATTCTCCAGAAATATAGAAAAGCATGATACAAAACTACACAACAACTTGTCCAACCTGAGGTGATGTGTTGTAGTTTCATTAGCAGGATGCACACAGATTGTGTTGTGATAGCACTCTGAAGGGGGGGTGCGAAGGGAGGGGAGCCTCAGAGTGTCAAAAACAAAAACTAAAACTTGTTAATATGTTGTTTATGGTTAATATGGCAATTTTATAACTATACAATTTTATAACTAACACTATACAATATGTTATGTGTTAGCATTTAATATCCCATAGAAGGAAAACACCCCCTCTTTAAACTCTTGTACAAGGAGCTTATCATACTTTATATCAAGTTTGTACCGGTCTACATTCTTTTTTGGTATATTGAGTTCCATTTTAATTTTCATCCTTTCTTTATCAAGGCAAAAGCATGTGCCCAACAGAAGACATATCACTTTTAGTTAAGTAATACTGTACTATTTGGCCAATGAACTCCTCCCCAGTGCTCCACTCCAGGTATCTGCACTGCACTAGCTAAGCAGTTTAGAAGAGAATGATCTGATTTGGTTTTCTTGGTTATTTACAGATTGCTGAATACCACCTCTCAGTTTTAATGGCACTGTACCAGATGCTTACTTTTACTCTTGAAAACATGAAAACAGAATTAGTTCATATTAGTTAATTGTAACGCTAACAACTACTAGCATGCTAACGATAGACCAGCATTACTTCCTGGTTGTGGATCATTAAAATACATGATAATTAGATGCAAACAGTGATCTCATTTTGGCCCCAGGAGAGTTGCTTTTACAATATACCTATACTGAGGCAGCACTTTAAAGGTCTAATACTACGCAAAATGGACTCCTGTGAGTTTTAAGCAATTTGAGAATGTTATCTCCTCAAAAGGTAGTTATTTTATTTTATTTGTCTGTCTACATCTCCAAAGCTCAAAATTCTCTTTTTCCACATTGTGATGTCATGTAGTGGAAGTTTTCAGCTACCTCCTGCCTTTTGTTCAGTACAGATTGACAATTCCAGGACTAAAATTATTCAGAGATTCTAGTGAAGGTGTATGGAGTTCAAAAACGAGGTGGAGCAATTCCTTTATTACCGCATGGCATCAGAAGGCGGAGTGTTTTCTATCTGAGAGAAGAACTCTTAAATATGGATTGTTTGTGCGTTAAATGTGTGAATAAAATAAAACACAATTCCAGGTATGTTTGTGATGAGGAAACATTACAACATAGATCTGAAAATAGCCCTTTAAAATGTTACCCTAAATCTTAAATCTCTTAAAGCTGCACAGGACAAAAGACCAGTAGACCACCAAACTCCACAGAAATCCTAGGCGACTTTTCAGATCACCTAACCGCCCTCACCCCTCGCCTCTGGAGCTAAACTGAGCAGTGGCGATGATTCGGTTCACCCCCCGTAGTTTTTACTTAGACCTGCTCGACTCCACGCCAAGAGAGCGTGCCTGTGCATCCGAGAATCCACTCTGCCCCCTCAAGCGACCCAACCTTCCCCCAGTGGACTGCCTCCGCCCTGGGGTACTCTCTCTGCCCTCTCACCCCGCCATGGGTCCACATCATCCGAAATAACAACTTCCAACTTCTCCACCAAAAGTTTTTATTCCCAATGAGCACCTCTTGTCTCTCGTCGAAATAATAATCACTGAAGGCGATTTAGTTTTTCTTGCAAACCGTGGTTAAAAATGTCTTAAAAGTGCACTCAGACAATTACGCTAGTTAGAAAAGGGCTAGGAACACACCAACGTACTCTCTTGACTTGCCTCATTAAAACCAATCCCAATACTAGATAGTTTGAGATGTGAACTTTTCCCACGAGGAGCGATCGTTTTGTGAAAGACAGAAAAAAAAAAAAAACAACTCTCTTTTTTTTTGCTTATAATTACAAAGATTGCGAGAATGCTTGACCCTGAGAATAAGGCGGGATCCGCTGAGAGCACACCAGTAGCATCACCATCTTCCAACGTCTTGCAAAGTAATTCTCCGCGGTCGGATGCCACCCACACTAAGACCATGAGTGAGGTCGAGTCTGCGCCCCCGTCAGGAGAGGAGGACTCCCTAGAGGGGGATTTAACACTCTGACAAGCCAAACTCCTAAGGGCAAAACCAGAAGAAAATGAAAAAAAATCTTTATCATTGGCCTGTTTGAGAGGGGAGGCTTGCTCTCGCTGCAAACTGATTAGAAAAATAAGAGAAACAACATGGAGAGCTAACAATCAGAAGCACTGTGAGTTTGGCAGGCGAAGCGCAAGGGTCGCGTTCCAAATTCACTCTTATCCAATTTGTCGAGCAATTACACACTGGAACGGGGAGGATCATATGTATGAGGTCCGTATAAACACGCGTCCATTGTGAATACTGCGCCGACCAGCAAACTTCAAATGATTGTGTATTTGTCAGGGAGTAAATAGTCACATCTGCCACCATCTGATTGAGGGAGACAGTTAGTGTGATGTCCAGAGTACACATGGATAAAGTACTGGCAATGAACACAGGAGCTATATCCGATAATACACATGGGTATATTATAAGCAGAAGTGTAGAGGAAGGGTCAATTGTCAGTTAGTTAAAAGACTGTTGGTTAGGCTTGCCATGATAATTACTAAATCCACTTATAGTTCAGTATATGAAAGTTAGAACAATATATAACAATCTTGGGTTCAATATTTATCGTGGAAACTTTTTCTTTGCAATAGTGGTGACATATGGTGCCATTTTTGTTTTAATAATGTACGGTTTGAGCTGTAGATGGTACAATAATTAACTTTTATGGCTAATTATAAAATTATCGGTACATTCTGCTATTTATTTGTTGCAATATTTGTCTGTAGCAATATACTGTGTCTCAAAATTTGTTATTGTGTGGGCATACTGTTGGTTTGAACTATCATGGGCGTCCTTGGACAATGCATCATTCACAGTATCTGCATAGCTAGTACTCTCACCTCACAGCAAGAAGCCTGGATCTGTTTGTGTTGAAGTTTCAAATCTCCCTGTGTCTGGGTGGATTTCTTCTGGGCACTCCGGTTTCCCACATCAACCCACAACAAGAGCAATAATTACAAAAAAAAAGTTAAGCTAGTCCTGATCAAGCCTCGCTCAATATCTAAATATAGGTCTCTGGACGCACCGTTGCATCCACTGCTAATGACAAGCTGCCCCAGCGGTACTGAAGAATAGAATACAGAGAGCCAGAGTCCTGCAGGGGTTCGGGTACCCGCGGATACCCGATGGGTGAACCACAAATTTTAATGAAACGGGTGAAAAATGTTGTGCTGTGTCGGATGTGGGACCCAGGAGATCGCGGGTCTAATCTGCGGTTTACAAAAATCATGTGCCAACAAAAAACAGGGCTTTTAGTGAAATGCAAAAATGCCATTGTTTTTGCAAGATGATTAAATGTAAAATCCATATGTTTTTGCTTCACGGATTCCCAGAAATCCCTGAAAAGAAATTTAGCGAGTGGAGAGTATAAAGTTGTGGCTCTTTTTTGGCTCTCGGACTGATTTTTATTTGGTTTCTTTTTCGGTGTCGGTAGGCATTTATAGCAGGTCGGATCGGCTGCAGAATTTTATTTTAATTCTGTCGGAAAATGGGTCGGATGCGGATTGAGGTATGACGGGTACAGGCGGGTGCAGTTTGTCAAAATCAGACCCGTGCAGGACTCTGGAGAGAGCACATTCATCCTTTCAAACTATAGTCTAATAAATAAGTAAATATAACTATCTTTAACCTTTCTCGAATAAGTTTGTCATAGCAGCAGCTTTATTTTCACAAACCAAAACAAACAATGTTTAAACAGCCAATCCTCATTAATGGCATAATTGTTTAACCTTTTACATTAGCAGATTGTGGTAAATTAAACTTTTTATTTATCAAAGACTAGTGATAACAATTGTAGTACAGTGGAGTAGTAGTTCTTTTTTATTACTGAATGCCGCTCCCTGCTCTCACCATCATTTCTTTCTTGTTGTCTTTGCGATAAAGCTATAAATAGACCAAAATACAATAATGTCAAAAGCTTTCTCTCAATCCATAAAACTTTTGTATAGACTTTTAGAACTTCCCTTGTCTACTCTGTTTAAGTGAGTGAGTGGTCCCTCCTAAAACGGTGACCTTCCAGCTGGATATCCACAACTTCCATGTTTCCCAAGCCAAGAAGCCCCACGGAGCAACTCCCCAACCGGGTCATTAGCGCCGCAGTGTCACCAGACAGCAGATCGTGGGCCAGAGAGGAGAGAGGAGAGGAGAGGAGAGAGGGGGGACTCCTGGCTCTCCTCTGACATCCAGGCCTGGCTGATCTATGGGGCTGGGGAGAGCGTGCCCTTGCTCTGGGTCTTCAGGAGGAGAGAAGGCCCTGGCAGTTTTCCCCCTTTGTATCTTACTCCATTATAGAACCCAGGCCGCGAGGTGCTTGACTCAAACCTCAAGTGCAAGAGGTTTGGTAATAGCCATAGCCAGGTGGATTCTGTCAAGTTTTGAAGAAGAATCCTCAGAAAATCAGAATCTCCATAGATGTTGTGACTAGGGATGCACGCACCGATACTGGTGTTGAATATTGGTGCCAATACTGAAAACTTAGCTGGATTGGGTATTGGTTCTATAATATAACAGCATTCTTTGTTTACAGCATTTTTTCACACCTGCCTAAAACTTTTGCACAGTACTGTATATGCACATCAGAAAAGAGAACGCTTGGAGTGAGCTACCTGGGGTTTGGGTGTTAAAATTGACTTTTCACTTTCACAAGAGTTGTTTTTGACAAGATCCTAATACTTTTGACAGCTTTTGTCAGTGCCCAGCCACAACTCAAAACATGCATCATAGGTACAGTCCTCCAGATGAGGCAACCTTGACCAAGCCTAGAAACAAGATGGGTCAAATGCAGAGAACATTAAAGTGTACCTTAACCTTAAGCTTTCTTTCGGTAAATGAGTGTTTAGTCCAATTCCTTAGTCGACTACAGCTCTACTAATCTTTTCCATAGGGCTGATGGTATCCTTTTACTGTGATGTTTTACTATGGTGTTTTTATAGCACACATTATAGTATAGAACTGTAGATACAGCCTTGTGCAACAGAAGCCACCTCTGAGCGGCTAATTTATTCCCCAAACTTTAAAGCACTCAGTCTGACCAGAATCACTTACTGGCATGAGCGCAGCCATTCCACCACAATGGGAGGGTTTCATGGTGCGATCAAAAATCATAGGGGTTTTATGTCCTTCTCAAATGGCTTTGACCTCCACAGCCTGTCTCCGGCAAATGGTGACCACTATGAACATGCCAAGAAGCCAATCCCCCGGGAGCATTAGGCAGAGCCAAGACGGACATAAAAATCAAACTCGTCCAAAGATGGACACTTTCCACTTGGCACCGGTGCTCCAGATGAAAGGATAAGATGGTCTTTTTTCCTTTTTTTATCTGAATGACTTTTTCCTTTCCTCATTACAAGTCTCTCATTAGACCATCTCCACTTTGAGATAGAATCAGGAAGTCACCTAATATCATGGTACAAGAGTTAACTAGCCCTGCTCTTATCATGTTCTACATTTTACACTGTCGAGAGGTAATGATATTACCGGAGCTGAGTTCAATTATTTAAATCACATATGCTGTAATATCGTTTTTACATGTACTTTAGATTAAAACACATACTGTGAATCTTGGCTTATATATGTCCAAACTTTGCAAATAATGTTTTCAATAACGGAGGGCACAAAGTTTTATAATGTTGTAATATTAGGCCATAAGGATAGTGGCGCTGTGAATTAAGTATTAGAAGGCAAATACTTAATAATTTGCCTTCTAACCTGAAGAGATTGCGATCCTTTGTGTTCCTATAGAGTACTATACTTAACCCTCTGAATGTGAGATTTTTACAACCCATGTTTCCTTTCCCATGCTATTTGATGCAACCATAAACTGTATAAAGAAGTGGACTAGGGGAGTGTGACGTCACCCACAGCTTTTGGCTCCAGCTCAATAGAAAGTAAATTGGTTCCAAACGCCCCCACGCTTACTTTATTTACATTTATAAAAGGGCTATCAAAAGCTGCCAAAGCACAATACTAAAATGTTGAGGTTAACTTAGTGTGTATGGGAATGTTAAGTGATAATGCACGACTCAACTTCTGGGTTCAATGGAACTCTAACCTCAACTCCTATATGACTGCATAACACTACAAAGAATACATTTTAGTTATAATACCACACAGAACTCACAATCCTTTAACTGGAGCACTGATGGCATCTTTATGGCTGTTTCTCCTCCACTAATGAGCCCTAGCCCAAATCGAGAGCGGCCATCTTCTCATCAGCATGTTTAATTGACTTCTGCGGTGTGTCCCTTGGAAACAGGCAGCTGGTGAAACTGTATCTGAGTGAAGGCACGTTAGGATAAAGCTTTGGCTCTCAAGGATTAGGAGAAGCCGGATCTCCCAGGTCATAGACACATTATTCATCTGCCTCCTCTTCCTCCCCTTCACCTTCATCCCTTCAACCCGCCCACCACAGCTACCACCTATGGGTCTCCGAGTCCACCTTCACCTTACAACACTGCAAAAACTAGTAGTTAAAACTTTAAAATGCTAGTAAATATATTTTTTAAAAAGTGTATCCTATATCTTTGGAGGGTTTAAATATTCACCCACCAACGAAACCAATCAGGCTGTGGCTGATTGAGGCAGGAAGGGCATCAGGTGTAAAAACACAACACAAAAACTTCAAAATGAATCTTGATTGAAACTTGTAAATGTACTAACATAACGTCACATTTCTGGAATTTATGGAACCTACCAGCCAGAAGATATTTGGCTGGTTTGCTGACTTGTCACCAGTTCAATATGAGAAGATTAAAAACCCAAAAGATTGTAAAATTTGAGTGAAATTTGGTTTGAAGAAAGAGAACAGTATTGAAATGACTTAATTTGAAACAATTTCGTCTTGGCTTGAAAGAATCTCAAAACTAAAGTCAAGATAATAATCTAAATTCCAGTCATTTGAACTAACCTAGATAGTCCTTTTTGCAGTGTTCTCTGACAGTTGCATAAGGCCCTCTCTGGACAACGGTGGGGGGAGTTAGGGAGTTGGGGTAGAAGTAATTAAAAGGAAAGGTTAGCACACAAGAGGCCGACAGCGCACACATTTGGGGGCCTCTCCTTTGGTATAGCATCTGCTCGGTGCTGTGGGCCCCCCGGAGGTATTCCATAGTGGGATACAGGGACAGAGAGGGAGGGGGGGCATAACGGATAGCGCTGATTCTGACCTGGCGCTAAGGAGGGGAGCAGCGGCTGGTTCCCCTTACCTGTCCGCCACAGCTGCCCCGCCTGGGCCCTGGCTTTGGAGCTGATTAGTGGGTCCCAAAGATGCTCTCGCTCCCCTCCCTAAACGCCGCCCACGCAGCTCCACACACAGTTCGTTAGAGAGCGGGACACGTGCCAGGCCCCATTACGGGAACATGTCAGCGAGGTAAGAAGAAGCAGACATGAGCTGGAGATGAACACGAGGAAAAACTCTACTCCGAGAAGAGAGAGAAGAGGAGGAGAAGAGAGGAGGAGAGGTGAGAAGGTCCAGGGACAGGAGCTGTGATGGGGCACAGCTGGTGGCTCTGGCTGATCCATGTGTGATGCACTGTCTGCGGGAGGTGGCTAAATAATGATGAATTATGGGCGTCAGGTTGCCCAAATGGAGCTTTATTTTCGAAAAAAGAAATGCCCATTTGGGAAAGGAGTTGGCCTACTTTAAGAGCGCCAACATTGAAATAGGTGTTTGGGATCAGCAGGGAATAAGTGATAAATGGATTATGCTTTGAGGCAATATTTAAGATAAATTCATTTACGTAAATTAAGAACACAGAATCTGGTTAATAGTCCAAGAATGTGGGCAAATGTTCCACCAAAGTTCTTTAAAACTTCCAATTTCCCAACTGCCCATTTGTTTCATCATTGGATAACTTCTGTATTGTTTTCCCTGAACATTACAAAGTAACTCTGAAAATAGATTATTATCAGGCAATTACTTTTTTGCCTGGGCATGTTGGCTTCCTGAAGCTTTCTTTAAAGTGTGAAGCTACACAATATAAACTACTATAATATGTATAGGGCTGCTGCAACTAACGACAACTATTTTAGTATTTGGCTTTGTTTTTGTTTTGTTTTTTAATAAAGGTTGAAATATGGTGACTTAGGGCTAGTAACTACAGAATATTTACACATACATTGTTCACCAATCAAATACCAAATCAAGTGTACACAAAATAGTCCAGATAACAATGATTAAAATACAATTATGATCCTTTTTATAGTTGGCTAGTCACAATTACTATATTATAAATTATATCATAGGACACAATCACAAGCTTTCACACTAAATCATAGATTGTATTTCACAGTTCATAATAAATGTTGATTAAAAAAGTGAATCTATTCCCTCTCCAGGAAACTCAAAAAGGTGACAATCAAGCAACGCAAAAACAATAACTGCCAGTCAAATTAATTCTTAATAAATACTCCAGAGCCTGTAAGACAAACATGAGGGAGTTACAGAGTTTTCATAGCTTCTCCCCAGACCAGCTCAGATAATTAAACCTGTGTCCTCCTCAGAGAAGTGCTCCCACAGGATATATGTGTTTGATTTAAAAATGTACTCTTCATCTGACTCTCTGCTTTGTATCTCCAACAAGACTTTAATGCTAAACTAAGAATCCACCTGATTAACCCTGGCAATAATTATAACAGTGATGTTTTTAATATTATACGGTCAGGTAGATTCTATTTTAGAATTGGGTGCAAGGAGTCAATATACTGAACTGAATAGATTCACCTGCTAGCACTGGCATTGGTTCCATGTATGCCAAATTCTGTAAGTTAAGGGCACAGAAAAAAGGAGAGAGGAAGCTACTCATGGGCTCTTAAAGGTTGTGTGTGAGCGTGAAAGCTAAGAGCCAGATATTTCACCAAACTACCACAGAACAATAGCCACCACAACAACTCTAGCATCTTGCATTTGTCACTATTGGAGACCGTTACACACAGAAAAATGAGGACCTGGACCTGTTGTTCATCATGTACATTTACCTTAAACATGTGACATTCATTACGAAATACCAAGTCTAGATATTTTTTTTAGATTTTTGAGATAATTCAATCACATTCAAGCTGTGAGTATTCAAATTTCCAAAGTGTGATTAATCTGATTTTTAATTTTGACAGCAGTTTTCATTTTCTACCTCCAAGGAGTAGATGACATGCCCAACACTTGAAACTGTACACATTCAAAAAGCACAAAAGAAAAAAAACATGTATGATAACAGTGCTTAAGTAGTCAAATAAGTCAGTCTAGCATTATGAAGGACTCTTCTCTACTAAACCTCTACTAATACTATAACCTTTGCCAGAGAAAACTGAGTCTGTTTTTGTATTCTTTCCTTATTTTCTATGTTTTTTTTGGAGAAAAGATCCCAAAACTCTTCCAGGAGGAGGGTGTGCGCAGTCAAAAAGCTGGAGGTCCCATGCCATGTGCCCTCCTTATTGTAACGAGTGCGTTTGTGTGCTCCGAGTGTGACTGGTGAAGCGTCAGGAGCACAGAGAGAGGAGAGAGATAGATAGAGAAAGAGTGGGACATAGACAGAGAGAGACAAAGAGAAAGAGAGAGAGAGAGAGGGGTTGTTCTTAAGAGGAGACAGGCTGCTGCTGAAAAACTCCATGTTACAGTCCCATCTCTGCTGTCAGATGCTTGACACAATCATCCAGGGACATGAGGCCTTTGTTGCTCTGGGTCTGGACATTGGCCTAGTTTCTCGCCTCCTGTACACTCCCCTCACCCCTCCGCCCCCTCCCTCACCTATCCAGCCCCCCTCCACAACATCCCACCTACAAAACGCTCCCCCTCATCTGTTCTGTCCTGTCATCCTGACCTCAATGGGCTGCCCTTCTCCAGCCATGCACTCCCCTCTGTGTGCGGGTTCCTTCTGGTCCTATTTTGTCTCACTGCCTGGACAACGATACAGTAGTATGTGTAGGGTGTCATTAAAGGGACAGTTGAGGATTTGTACCCCAATAATATAATGAAGCCCACAGAGATTTAGGGTTTTTCCCCATAGGGCCTCTATAGTGTGGCTGCCTCTGCTGGGTCACCTGCCTCCTTCTCAAAGGTGGAGCAGGTTTTGTCCTCAGTTTTGATGTGACAATATTGTTTCTGCACGCACTTATGACCGTTGATTATTTCAGATATGCAGATCCTCAGAGCACATCTGATTTTGGATGAATGGAATTACCATATTTTCCGGACTATAGAGCGCACCTGTATATAAGCCGCATCCACTACAAAAAAAAAACATTAAAAAAAAAAGAATATATAAGCCGCAACCGGGCTATAAGGCGCTGATATCCATGTTGAAAAATGAGATATTTACTGCATATACAGAACAATTTTTTACTGTAAATGTACATTTATGTTAGCGTCTTTTAACACGGCAGCAACTGTGCTGATTAAAATGAGGTCAAAAACAGAAAAGAACCGGTAATTGATTAGCTTCATTTCTCCTGTGCAGTGAAACCACAAGTCACTTTAATCATCTTCACTGAAACCATTGACCCAAGCTTACGTGCAGCAGCACGGTAGAGGTCTGCACGGGACAGAATTTTCAGTCCCACTCCCGCCCACTCCCGCCCACTCCCGCATCGTGCGGTCGCGCTCCCGCCTGCGCCCGCAATAAGCTTTCAGAATGTGTCCCGCGCTGCACTGTTTTGTATTGGGTCCCGCGGGTGCAGGGCTCTACAGCACGATTTCCTTCCTGGAGCAAGATCGATGCCTTCAACTTAAAACTTGCATCATACAAACTCCTTCGTGTGCTTTTCATGATGAAGGGGTGAGGATTTGAAAATAATTACCAGTTAGTCATTTGTCATGCGTGTTATATCTGCTAAATAAAAAGTAGCATATTCTTTGCATTAATTTTCCGTCTATCTTGTTTTTAAAATTCCGGTTAGAGCGCCCCTAGCGGTGGAAGAAAAATCCTTTGTAAAAGCCACATGGTTCAAAGCCTGGGAAAAAAATAGCAGCTTATAGTCCGGAAAATATGGTAGTTCAGTTTCTACCTATGTAGCTAACTTGGCTGTATACCCATGGTTCTGAATTTTTGCTCAGTGGATTGTAAGGTTTTAGGGGAAAAAAATCACAATTATTCTGTAGTATTGTGATGTAGTGATTAGATTTGCAATATGTTTAAAAAGAAGCATTCTGTTCAGATTATTGTAAACAACTCCTGGAGCATTAATATTTGTGAGAAGACTGAAATATGAATTGATAAACCATCAACTGTCTGTACAGGTCTGTTGCATGTAACAATTCGGTGGATCACTTAAACAGTAACGGTTTCTTTTTGTTGCATACAGGATTCTTCAGTTGAGACTACAGCCTGCTCATATGTTGACCTCTACCAAACTTGTGGACAAACACAAAAGCCTCCACACAATATGGGCCAGAACACTGGTAGTAAATGGCAGCAGGGGTCATTTGGCTTAGTTCATTCTGGCCCATATATTTTTGGATGACTTCTTCAGTACTGGGTCAAGATCAGCAGTATTATGAACAGGTTTACAACTAGTTGTTCAGAAGATTTATTTGACAAAAAGATGCTAAGATGTTATAGACTTGTATGATTAAAAAAGTAAAGACTGCATTTTTTGGTAACACTTCAGCCTTAATAAAGCATGAATAAAGAGTTAATTCATAATGAACAAATGTTTACTAATGATTCAGGCTTAGTAACTACTTAAAGGCACTGTATCTGATTTTTTCTTTAAAAATGTGAAAACATTGTATCATTGTAAAGCGGTCCAAAGTTATTACTCACTTAACTTATGCTTTCTGAGAATTATAATTATTCACCATGATGAACTTAGTATTTTACACAACTTACACAGACCAGAGCAGAGTTTTGCCATTACTGTAAAGATACAGCTACACCAGCATGTAAACGTCCACTTCCTGATTATCGGACAATATTACGCTTTATAATTAGATGCAAAAAGTGGGTAAAGGGCATTTAACTATTTGTTCATTATGAATTTTTCATGCTTTCATAAGCCTTTTAAATAATGTAATTATTACAAAGTCTTACCCTTTTTTGTACTAGAAATATGTAATAATTCATGGACAGTACTAACAAAGTAGCAAACTTTGCTCGGTTGTAATCTTAGTATTTCTAAACAGATATTTTTTGTGTTAAATGACTTCCCATTACTTCCTCTCATATTTTATGTATAAAATGCACACTTTTTTGCCGCACCAAGCTTGTATTCTCAAAGCTCTACTGCTGTTCCGTAGTATCATCTGCTCCCCGCTTTACAAATGGCTGTCTGTGTTACCTCAAATCCAACATCCAACACCCCTCCGCGGCCCCAGCGTGTAGCGGGTGACACTTCTTCAGATTGGCTGTGACAGGAAGCTACGACTCTTGCACTTCGCATCATACAGTGTTTATGGAAATCTCTCTCCCCCTCTTTCTCTCTCTCTTTCTCTCTCCTCCCCTCTCTCTCACTCTCTTTCTCCCTTTCTGGCAGGTGTAAATGGCGCAACTTTCCGTCTTGTTCAACACCCATGCTCTGTTTTGATGTGTTGGCAATCCTCCTTTTCCTGCCAGACCGATAACTCTCCAAAGCCAGCATTGTCTCTTTTGTCACACCGCTTGTTTTATTCTCGTTCTTGGGAGGAAGAATTCTCAAGAGATACATAGTGTAGGTCTTAATTTCCCTTGGGATTCTCGCATTCCTGGTATGAGAGAAAAAAATTGAAAAGGGATACATCATGACATCGGGTCAGATAACCAGTTAAGTGAGTTCTGCAACTTGTCATAAGTCCGTGTTTGGCATTCCATCTCTTTGGTTGGTAGCGCTTTTGTTTTTTTTCAAGGTGGAGATTTTTGTATCCAGAGAGGTGCAGGCAAGTCAGAAGGGTGTCCCATGGGAAGCTGTGCCCCGTCGGGTTGGGGTATGTACGCTTCACCGCTCCACTGGGGAGGAGAACCTTTGCTATGTTGACTGTCATGTTGCGAGAAGTATGTGGCGTCTTGGCTTCAAACGCATCAAAGGCACCCGTACAGGAATACTGATGTCAGGGAAGGGGGATTTCTGTCCATACTTGCAACCGCTGTGGATAAATTTGACAACACGCACTCGCTGTGGCCTATTGTTTCCATAGTAACTGTACACATCATTGGATAGACGGATGACTTTATTATGGAGAGAATTGAAATTTTGACATATTATTTGTATTTCAGAAGATTCCTCCTGTTTACGTACATGTAATTATGGGGATCACACTGGTCTATATTAAATATGATAACAGTGTACAATATGAAAGTAGGATACAAAATATATACCTGTTCTTGGGCTTTTAAAGGGCTCATTTTACGTTATTTTCTGATCTGTTAAAATGATGTTTCCTCATCAAAAACACCTTTAGTTGTGTTTTGTTTCACTCACACATGTTTAACACACAAACCCTGCATATTTAGGCTAAGTTTTTCTCTCAAACAGAATCCTTGTGGTACTGTGTGGTTATACAGGAAGTGCTCCACTGTGTTTTTAAACTCCATACACCTTCACCAGAAGCATTTGGATCTTTTCAGTCCTGGAATTGCAATGTTTTTGACCGTTAAATGTAATAATCTGATCCACCAGTTGCATTCACCATGTAATTCTAACCTCACAGCAAGAGAGTTGATGATTCTTTCGGTCTTGGAATGTGAAGTTTTCTTCCATCTAAAATTGGTGGACTTACTCCCGTTCCCAATCCAACTAAGCCATGCACGATAGCCAAAAATAGATCTTCAGAAGGGTGTCACGACGAGGGTGAGTCAAGTGCAAAAACAGATTGCGTTCACCTATCCATGTGAAACAAAGACTGGCACAAAGTTCAGTGGCTTACCTATCAGCATAAATAAATAAAAGGGATTTTTTTTTCACAGTAGCTTCTGGAAATGGTTAACCCCAAAGATGTGAATGTTGTCAGTTAAAAGGACATAATATTCCTATAGGATGTCTGAGGAGCTACGCCCTAACAAACAATGATAGGGTTCAACAATTGTAGAAAATAAATGTGGATATTTCTTCCAAAAAAACTAAAAACTACAAATCTCCCCTACAGTTATAGTCCCCTGCCCTCCATCGAAAATTACGACATGACGTGCCCGCATCTTATTAAATGGGCCTGAAGCACAAAAACAAAGTATTTTAACAGCGTATATGGAACATTACCATAAATCAGCATGAAGACTTGAGAGCCCACTAACATTATCTTTGTACATCCAAAAAGAGCACGTTGCCAGATTACTGTCGATAACCTGTTGTTTGCGACACCGGCCGTCTGCACTGCACACCACGCGCCTGTCGTTGATTTATGGAGAGCTGTGGATATAGATTTGACTCGCAAAGCATTGCTCCCCCTGTGGCTCACTGCAGCACTCACGGAGGACCGAGCCTGGAAGAGGAAGGGGAGGAGTGGGGGAGAGGGTGGGGGGGCACTCGGGGGGAGGTTGGACTGGATTAGACGGCTGACAGCTGGGCCACGTCTCTGGAGGGGCTCTGAGGAGAGGGCCCCCTGTCTGCCTCGCCTCTGCACCAAGTGTCAATTTGAGCGTGGAGGCAGGATGGAGTGGGTGAGCGACTAAAGTAGGGGCTAGTGAGTGGGCTGACACGAGCATCAAGACGCGATGACTTAAGGGCGCGCTTGGTTAACGCTAAATAAACAGCAGTACGATTGTAGCTTATTTCAATTGTTTATGTGTCCGCAGTCCACCGTGTCTTCTTTTTTGGCCTCTCATGGCAACAGTAACTCAGTCAACACATTTAACCACTAACCTGAAAGTTTTATCTACGTGAAGGGCAAATCAGCTACATGGTAAATAATGACCACAAGATCTATCATTTTATATAAAATCTGTTTCTGAAACTTTCTACAAACTGCTAAGATATTAAAATCTTGAATCATTAATTACAACTTGCTCTTTGGATAGTATGCCACATAGGTAGTTTAAAAAATGTAAGTCTACGTGAGAAATTTACAGACATTTTACTTCCAGAACCAAAGTAGACTTAGAAGTGCATGTGATGGTTGAGCTCCCTGCATGACTGCCCAATGTCTCAGCTTCCTTCCTTGTGTGGTCAGCTAATACTTTACAATGATGTTATGGCCTGGAACCATATCCTGTCCATATCCATATCCTATATCACGGCTGACAGGAAGATTAACTAAAACAAACACGGCAGTTTAGAAGTAAAAAGAAATCTGAAGAATTAATGAGTAAAGCACTACCCTGTAAATCTGAGCTTTATTTTTAGATCTGAATAACACCAAATGGAGATGTCCTCCACCTGAAACCTGAATGTGCTACAAATAAGTGGCTGCAATTAGACTGTAGGAGTACTATAAATAACATCAGGGAACATCAGATGGTTATAGTGTCAACAATTGTAAATAATTATAAAACTGTGATGTTTTTTCTCACAATAACCATTACACAAACTTTTGACAATGAAATATCCATATCTGTAACATGTGAGACATGTAAATAACAGACATAAACAATGATACATAATAAAATTTTACCAAGTGACTATATTCTATAATTTCGTAGTCATGCCATGAGCTCATGTAAATGCACCGTTATAGTCCTTGTATTAATTATATGAGATCCTTAATCAAAGCACAGCCTATTCTTTTGCAAATCAAAGCTTATAAAAAGCTGTGAAACCAGCTCTCCTCGGGTGGTATCCTGTACAATTATGTGCAATCAAGATTACAAACTACTTCAAAATCAAACACATTGCTATGTTTTTTTCAGCAATGGAATATGTAATTAATCCTGACTGCTAAGTGGCTGTAATAATTCTAAGGCTTGACTTTCAACGCCAGAGTTAAAACTCTTTTCTAGATAGACTATTTGATAAACCCGACACCATTTACTTGCACTGATAATAGTTTTTCTTTCTTTTTTTTATTTTTCTGCCATGCAAGAATGTTTTCCGTAATAGGTTTTGTCTAGTCCTTTGAGAATTCCCCCATCTTATATCCCCGCTGCATTGAGACTTGGCCATGCGCGGGTCGACTTTATTAGCCGCTGTTGTGCTAATGTGATTTATTTTTATAAATGAGTGCGAGAGGGAGGGGGCCGCTATGCAAATGTGGACCCTCATTAAACTGGCAACACCATGGCACATTATCCCAGAGTTGTTTGTGCGCTGGTTTTAACGAGCTGCAACGGCGTCCGCTAAACTAATGACAATGTAATGATCAGATAGAGCCATCAGCGCGCCCTGACATGTACACAACCCCACATACAGGAAGTGAGTGTGCCACCCATGCGCCCAGGTGAAGTGCGGGTCGGCCATCATTATAGGAGTCAGAGGAGAGGTGGAGATGGAGTGCGTGAGGCAGGTTCACAGTATGACTTATGGTGGGGTTTCGATGATGGGTAAAAAGTTAGAGTAAGACTATTTTGTGAGAAGAAGTTTTGAAGGAACTTATAATTAGGCCTGTTACGATAATTACAATAGTGACTTATCGTTCAGTATATAAAAGCTAGATCAATTATTTTCAGGGCTCAATATTTTTATCATGTGTACAATTTCTTTGCAATAGTGGGGAGATTTTTGACATTTTGATGAAATTTGAGCTTGAGAGGGTAGAATAAATAAATAAATATCGGTTTATCCAGCTATTTATTTGTTGCAGCTCAGGTCTTTTAATGATTCTGTCTTTTTAGAAATGTATTTACTGGGATTATTATCCTGCTTTGTGTCAGTGACATAATCATTTATCATCATATATCTCTGTAGCAATATATAATGCTTCAGACTTTTTTATTGTGACAGGTCTACTTATGATCTGTTTTTTTTGGTATTATGCATTAAAAAAATACTGTTTTAAAAATACAATGTAAGTTTATTTGATATTTTTTTTACCAGTAGATGGCAGATGTTAAACCTGTTCCCCTCTTCCCCTCACCTGGCCTTTGTTCAAACTCACCTGTGCTCTCTGGTCTTCTTCTGTCAGCCCAAAGCTGACAGCAGTAACATAGATAGCATCTAGTGGTGTCATGTGATAATACAACAGGGCCAAGTTGGCCAGTCTAATTACAAATGGTTTAAATAAATGTCATTAGATAATTAATGGTCCACTATGTAACTTAGGGGATCCACATCCTGCTTGTCGCTATAGAAATTACTGCTTTGTTCAGTATGACATTAAACATATAAATTTTGCAGTTACTCAATTATCCATCCATCCATCCATCCATCTTCTCCCGCTTAATCCGGCTGGGTCGCGGGGGCAGCTTGCTGCCCAATCCTCAGAGCACCTGACCCCCCCTATGAACCCCTCTGCAGGTGGTGAGCCCACAGGAGGGTGGACAACATGGTCCTTGATGTTAGTTCATAGGGGTCCGGGCATGTTTTGGGTTGATGGGGGAAACCGGAGTACCCGGAGGAAACCCATCCAGACACGGGGAGAACATGCAAACTCCACACAGAAAGGCCCGGGCGACCCGGGGATCGAACCCGCAACCTTCTTGCTGTGTGGCCTGAGTGTTGCCACTCAGCCCACCGTGCTGCCAAATTGCTTGAAAATATCTTTAAAAACAAGCCGTCTTAAGATGAGTAAGTGCGCCTTGCCACAGATCTGACTTGTAACTTGGCCTGGTGGCGTCACTTGCTTGTCTTTAAGGACAGAAGTCATGCTGTGGAACATTTCTGGCAAATTCGTAAATCCTACCGATCTTATATTGGGAAATCTCAAAATAACATTAGATTTCCTAAAAGTATACTAATCTAAAAGAGATTCAACATAAACTCATACTACCGGTTAAAAATATTGTTGTAAGTTCTCTATATTTAGCGCATGATTAGCCATTTAAATATACTACTGCACCGATAAATGCAGTTTAAATATCTGCTTTGACCCTTTGTCCTCTTATCAATAATTAATCAAATCAAGTGGCGCAATTCTGCAGAGTATTTTACATCACGTTTTTGCACACTAGAATCCAAAGCTGAAATGTGACCGCTGCATGATTCTTTGCTTGGATAATGTGATCATGATTTCCTTGGATTAGTAAATGGCCTTGCAGTGGCACATTCGTTTTATGTTTGGTCCTTGAAACTTTTGTGTGAAGTTGATCTCACTCCCCAGAGACGTCCCACGGCCCATTTTCTGCACAGAGATGTTTATCGTGGAGATTAACCCCGTAACTACCAGCCATCTACAGCTGATCCGAGCATCATTAGTCCACATTAATAACCCATGGAAGTGCAAATGGCCTTCTATTTTATCTCCTTAATTACATCACATCTGAAGCGCTCCATGGCACTCTTTGGAGACGAGGCGTTTGCTGTCTTCGAGGTATTTGTGTTTCCAAACTCCTACTCTCACAAAAACACATGGGTTTTGAGTTTCAGTGCTTTGTGGGGACGTTGTATTGACTTGAATTCATTTCCTGGAGACTAATAATAACCTTAAAGGAACTATATGTAGCCTGGGCTCTTACAGTTTTAAAAAAGGTACTAAAATCACAAATGAACATAAGTTGCCAGTACCTTAACCTTCATATGGACAGCATATCCTGCAGCCGCAGAGTCTGCACTAGCACTGATAAATGATACCTGCGGGTGCTGGGGTTTAAATAGTGAGGATTCAGACAAGAGAAAGTCCTTTTAGGTTTAAACCAATTGGATTTCAGAACTGAACCAAACCTAAATAATAGACTCACGTGAGGCTCTTTTTGCCTTCTACCTCCACAGTCATCTTGAGAAGCAAAAACCCCAAATTCAGATATAAATAGTGTGGCTATCATGTCAAATGTTTTTATAATTAAGAATAAATCTGTATTACAATTGTTATCAGTAAAAGTTATATTACTATATTGATTTGAACCAGTTTACTTCGTATCTGGGGAAACTGTTAAGGTTTATGAATTCTAAATCTTACTTACAGCCACTAGTCACTACTTGCCTAACCTTATCTAGTTTAACCCACATCTAAACCGTGTTGTTGATCTAATAATAAAGTATTAAGCATGGGGATCTGATTTCTGCCCCATGATATGAGTGTGTCTACAGATTTTAGTCCCCACATTGTCACAAATACCCACCCGCACGCACAGGTACACACCAAACGCAGTAGCCGCCCAAAGTAAAAAGGATGCCATCGGCCATTAGAGAGATGGATTGACAGCAGCGTGGAATAAATCTTTGTGGCAGAGTCAGAAATATAAATAGTGCACCTAAGATAGATTTGTCTCTGCTGTTGATGAAGTTACCTTTGGGGAAAGAGGCTCTCTACCTTTTTAGTAATGAGGACACATCCACCAGCACTTTGGTCTCCTAATGAGGAATTATAGTGTGGAAGGTGCCATACAAAAGTGCCATAGGATTACACAGGATCACTCTCTCACAGTGCAGTGATTCTCATTTGAAACAGAGAGAGATGGCTTTCAGTAAGGAGCAGCCCCACCTGGTGGCTTTGAAGTACAATGTGAGATATAGGGCTACACTTAGACATGACACTGGGTTGTAAAACATAAATTGAATATGTGATTCATTTTTATGGATGTGGGAAATGATGCTTAAAAGAAACAAAATGAAAACACCTAACAAAATCTTTCATTTTTAATACACTAGCAGTCAGAATGAAGTACACTTCTACTACTGCTGCTACTACTATTACTACTTTTCGGTGTTTCAGACACGTACACTGCAATAACATAGTATACTGACAGCTGCCACTATAGATGAACCAGGAGGAATGCATTAATGTAGGGGTGTCCAAACTTTTTTCATCAAGGGCCACATATTAAAACACAGACCAGCATGAGGGCCAGTCGAGGGTCATAGGCTGGTGGTCAAACAGTGAGTAATTAAAATCTGTGCTTTTATAACAGGTTTGAATGACCCTCAAGACCTTTGTTCATGCTTAGACCATCAAAGGGACACACTACATTTGCTTGATCAAGGTAGATTTCAAAAACATGCAGTAAAAAGTACTACTTGTGGCAGTATGCACCAATTCACCTGGAAGCTTACAATTGTTCTGAGGGCCACATTTGGCCCCGGGCCATAGCTTTGCCACACCTGCATTACCTGGCGACTGGTGGTGACAACAGTTTCACATTGGCAGCCCACTTTTAGCAATCTGGCCCAGGTCAACTGTGGCTACAATATAAATCTCATACTGACACTCAAGTTACCTATCATGCATCATTCATTTACGTCTCAGTTATATTAATAGTTATCTCATTCTAATGATATACTGACTGTTAAAATATAGACCTGCCATCCAGAAACATCACCCAAGGACCCAAAAATGTCTAAACAAAAACAACAACAACTATTGTACAGAGGAGTTTGTGTAAATATGTTATGAGTGTACCTGTATTATCTTGAAGCTTAAGTGCTCAGAAAAAGCCTATTTCCACTTCCCACCTATCTCCTCCCCCAACCCTGTGCTTCTTTTTGCAATTAGAATAAAATACATGCAGGGTTAAAAAATGTTGCATAGCCAATTCAAAATGAAGGCATGTTACTGGAAATGTATTACTCACTGGTAAAGCTCAACTATGAAAGGTTTGAAAAGTAAGTAGATCCTTTTCCACAATTAAGTCATTTTAGATAATGATTTACAACAGACCTATGAATATTATAGTTTATTAGCAAATACCAGAAAAAGACAGGCAGCTCAATGAGAGAGATCGGTGGGACACCTTCTGTATGCTTGAACTTTCTCCATATAACAAGTTATATAGGACTTGTACACAGATGGGTTAAGACTTGGGTGGACAAAACACAATCAAGTACCGACACTTTTAATCAAAACTCACTTTCCATAAAGTGCAAAAACAACACCATTAACGAGCTGAACGCTTTTAATTAGATCAATAAACGGTGCTAAAATCAGGCAGGTAGCAGAGGGGGAACGGAGCGCACTATTACCAATTTTATCATCAAAGCCAACGCTGTGCTAATTACGCTAGCAGCACCCAGTCAGAGGGGCCCACCGGGGACTGATAACAGAGGACTGCCCAGGGTTACGGTGATTGCACACACACTGACTCCCTCCATATTTATACAAACTCCCAAATACTGCATAATATTAAAAGGGCGTGGCGGGTGGTATGATGCTTTCTTTAGTGTTTTTTTTTTTTTTTGGAAGGAGTCGCGGGAGAGTGAGGAGAGCCGGGCACCGCATTAGAGTGCTATAGCTAATCAATGTGGGGCATTATAGGGCGTATAAATCATGAGCTGACACCTGCTGTATGGGTCGTTAGCAAAGGGAGCCACCAGGGACGGACAGAACAAACATGTAGAGGAGCGCTCGGGTAAAATGTCCCTGGCAAAGAAGTGGACCACCACCAAAACGCTAGTGATCACACAGAAGGATCAATGAGGAGTGCATGGACGACTTGATAAGCTTCAGAGGGCTAAGGTTTCGCTGGAAGACTATATACAGATAAGGAGGAAGCAGAAATAGAACACATGGAAATGGGGTGTTGCTTACAAATAAAATGATTCAAGTAGAAAGAGCAGAGTCAATAAAACAGCATATAAAAAAGTACTACAAATGTAACTACAATGTAAAATGCTAATACAGATGCTATTTCTACAACTACTACCAGCACTACTACTACTTTTCACTGGTATTGTATCCAAGTAAGATGCAGTAGCTGCTACACATGTACTTATCTGTACTGCTGAAGTAGCTATTTCTATACTATCGGCATAACTACAATTACTTAAACAACTCTGGGATAACTGTTAGTACAACTGGTACATGCTACTATGACTACGACCACTACTACTACTACTACTACTTATGCAAATCCAGTTAGCGTATTTTTTGGACTATAAGTTTCAGGGTTTGGGTGGTGGGTGGTACCCATAGACCGTATATATGAATCATATATATGGATCAAAAATGAAAAAAAACAAACAAATCTTTATCCATTTTTCCGTTTTGGTTTTAGAGAGAAAAGAAAAGGGTTGTTTTTTCGTTTCCTTATTTTTGGTTCTATATTGAAAAATGAACGAACGAATGATACATGGATTGTTCTCTATTCGGTTGTTTTTATTACTATAACTTCTATAACTTGCCTTTCAAGATGATATGTCGGTTCTTGGTCTCTGATTTTACTAAATAAATTTCCCCCAAAAAGTGTGAGCGTATAGTCTAGTACTTATACATGTTTTTTTCTTCTTAATAGTGCATTTTTTGGCTGGTGCGACTTATACTCCAGAACGACTTATAGGCCGGAAAATACAGTACTCAAGCTACTACTCCTTCAACCCACCCAGTCACTTTGAATTCAAATGTCCAAATATACAGAAAAATTAAGAGCGTAAGACACATAATTAAAGTGCAATACAAATATTCCAGTGTCACTACTTCAAAACTTACTACTGATATTATTGCCTTGTGCATTCACTCCCCCACTTGTGCCGCTTTCGAACAATGTAATCTAGGCTTACACTATTATTCGTAATTTACCATAATACTAAACAAGCCATGCAGCCCAGACCTCCGGAGGTGTAACTCAAATATTAGTTGGCTTTTTTCTCCCTGTGAACATTTTTAATTGAGGATGTTATGTTATTCTGCCCGAAAAGACACATCGGAAAGTGCACACGCAGCCATTTGTAACCTGCGCGTGGATACTGTGGGGGGACCATCTGAGGCCCCTTTGATGTCTCCCGAATACCAGGCATAATGCATGTGTAATTAATAAGCCATTTGCATATGATGAACTAGGCCACTTAGCCGGCGTTCCAGGGATACAAATACCTGAGGAAAACAATAACAACAGAGAACATTAAAAAAGGGAGTCGACGCAACAAAAAAGACAAATCTATGGCCCCGCTCCGGATTAGAAATACATTAGCAGCTCATTATGTCCTAATTGCCAATATCTGAGCAGGTGCCTGTGCTTAAGCAGTGGTAATGCCCTCGCCGAACGGGCTCATCAGGAGTATCCTCGGGTGGCCACAGGACGCCCTGTGTGGGAATAGTACGAGGACAGGGCCAGACCCACTTATGGACAAGAAAGGAGGAAAACAACACAATAACACCACTACTACTATTTTAACCCTTGTAAAAAGTTAGAAGTGCAGGTGCATGCACTAGTTTCGCCACTACTGTTGTAATAAATAAATAAAAACAATATATACTGTGGACACTTTTAATGTGTTGCTCACTTGCTCATAATAAACGTCACTTACAATAAAAAAGTAGTAAATGTTTGCAAGTCTCCACTAAAATAGGTGGATTTTCTCTGGTGTATCTCATGCTCGTAAAGCAGCTGGACCAAAAAAATGTAAAACAAAAACAAACAAAAAAACATATGAGGCCAGGTACTATCAACAATAGAATAATCATAGAACTGGAGATACATTTAGTAACTTTTTATTTCAATTCCAAGTATATTTGTATATTTGTATACTTGTTTGTATTATATTTAGTTTCATTGTTTTCTTCACAAATAAAACGCAATTCTACACTATTGTATAGATTCTTATTTTTAAGTATTTATTTATTTATTGGTAAAATATTTTGGCAGGTCTGTAATGCTTTTAACTGTACTTCCAGGTAGTACAGGCTTTCATCATTTACAATAAAGAGGAGATGTTTTCCTTACCTCAAAATATGTTTAGGTGTTCAGGCTGACGGGCAAACAGGTCCTTCCAGGTAAGGTAACCACCCCTTGTTGAGCTAAAAGGCAAAGATATATTAAAGATATTAAAATAGGAGACAAAATGAGCACTCCTGGACTAAATACTTTATTGACATGTAATCAAATGACAGGAAGGTCTGGGCCAGGACAAGGACAATTCAGAAAGCCTGCATAAAACCGGTCCCATTTCATTTTGGGATTACATAAAATCTTGGAACTCGGAAATGGTAAACTGCAAAATCGTACCTTCATAATTCCCAGAAATGTGGCACTTATCCAAACGTATAACAATAATAAGTCTTACCCAAATTAACAGTAAAAGCTCAGAGCTGAAAAAGATAAGAATTCATTCTTTCCTAGACAAATATTTTCAAAGCAATCCCAGACCTGAGGCGCGAGGTGGAATTCTCTGGCCTAATCAAACTGCAAATGTAACCGTGTGCTTGATTAAATATTGAGCGTAGGACTAGTTCCACATCCCTTTTTTCACTGGCCTGCTGGCATTTGGCACTGAAGGAGTGTCCAACTCGCTAAAAGTGCTGAGCCAGCTGATCAAAGAGCGAAATGTCATGGAGGGAAAAGTAATGTAGCGCTAGTATACATCATTAGAAGGACTTCCTCACATCTGACATTAGAGATTGAACAGGGACGCCAAGGGAACTAACGCCAATATAATTCAGAACAATTTAGCAACACAAGTTTCACTGTACAAACTTTTTGGTGTTAGTTGCAGAGATTAGAGGATTTTTAAAACATGTACAGTACATGTACTCTTTAATGTCCAATTGCAAACTTGGATTTCTGTGCTGTGCCAGCCCCACACTGCCACCCCATTATAGGGAGGTATAATACTCCTTACAATGAACACAAGGAGAACACTGTCACAAAGTCTGGAGGGTTCAAAGTTTCCCACCAGGAAGCAAAATGTGAAACCTAAAAATGACCAAATGCACACAAATGCAAAGAATCTAAATAAGCAGTCCAACCTGCCATAGGAACTAGAACAATACAGCAAAATTAGGGATGCAACAATACTGAATCTTTCAATACAACCCACAAAATACATACGTGCCATACTAACCTCCATAAAGTCCTAACTCCTATATTTAAACAGAGAAGTGATATTTATTAGTGTTTTTTATTATTATCATAGAGGTGATGGAAGAAACATTTGTTGAAGCTTAAATGTATTGGACTTGTATCTACTTTAATATACACACATTTCTCATCATGTTTTCACATTTGATGACTTAATTTAGCCATGCATCAGTTGATACCAGATGATTTTATTTAATTGTTAAGATAATTTATAGGCCTAAAAATAGTTGTACATCTGTATGGGCGCTTTTTCTTTTGCTTCTTTTGTAATTCACCAACTGCTCTGTGATGCAATGCTGGGTCACTTTTGCCTCATATGACCCAACTGTCATGGTTAGTGAGCAATTTATTTGATGACAGATCTGGCAATATTCATCAGGTTTCATCAGGCATAATGACGTAACCTATACCATATGGCTAAACTATTTTTAAACATTTAAGGTGGATGGTTTTTAGTAAAATACGGATTAAACTGACAACACTAAAACACAGCAGCTGATTATGCCCTGCCTCTTATTACAGTGATAATACTACACAGCAGTGGTGCAAGAAGTGCTTTGTTCCTTAAGTAATAGATACAGGCGGGGAAAAATAACAATACAAAATAAGGTACTTAAGTAAAATAATTGAAGTACAGATTTGGAGAACTGTTAAGGTGCATTGCATTGGTCGAGGGTCCATCATCTGCTTGTCTTCATGGAGATGGAGACGTTAAAGGCTCCATTATAGGTCAGATTTATGGAGACACAACCCCATTTACAGGGAGAATTATTTTTGAGCAGTAGAAACACCCATAATAAATAAATGCTCGATAGATCGTGTTTAACTTGATAGTATGGAACATTCCAGGCAAAGCAATAACATCTCCGTGGAGACAAGGAGGTGATGGACCATCCACCAGAAAAGTTGTGCAATACAGTTTTAAATATGATATTAATAAAGAAATGTGCTGAATTACAAGAGCATTACAAATGAATTTCTTAATCTTTCTAGTGGATATTATGTATATATTTTTGTTTGCTCAATGCTAGGACTTGAACTCTAGAGCTTTAGACAGGATGTTACCATGAATACGCCAATCAAATGAAAAGTACTTTTTATTTTCCAGTCCAGTGAAATACATATACCGGCTCTGAAACGTAGTAAAGTAAAAGTAAAAAGTATCAACTTTACAGATACCTATAAGTTGTACTTAATTACAGTACTTTTACTGCTGTTTTTTCCACCACTGCAACAGTTATGTCAATTCAGTAAGAACCTATCATCACATCCTAGTTGAAACTATAGCCTAACATGTTCATTACAGATGTGATTTTGTAATAAGATACTCAAAAAGTTATAGATTCAGATTATTTTTCCCCATAATGTCAGACATGCCCTTCCAGAGACCCTATAATTAGGCTTTCTGTCACCACTAGCCCCAGGTCTGCACTTTGAACAGCGGTGACCTTCACCTATCACCAGTCGAGACAGGTCATAGATTTTTCATATGGACAAAATACAATATTAACATATGTTGTCCACAGCCCAAGTGCCATCATTCCACATATCCTTGTAACTACCTTCACATAATAGTCTAAAATACCATTTCCCCCTAGCTTCCATCCGGATCCCCCATGCGCTACATCAAATATCACTTCAACTTTTACCCTCCTGTCTTTTTTTGTACCACTCCTAACCATTCTATTGTTCGACCTTGAGTGAGATGCTGTCAGGCGCTTTTTAGAACATAAGCGTTGCAGTTTTTTCCCCACAATCCACTGGGAGCACCGAGGTGAGAGCTATGTGGCACCGGTAACACTCCGGAGTGGCTGGCAACGGATCAAAAGCAAAAAAAAAAAAAAAAAGGTTCCAGAGCTCATTCCAATTATAACGGCACACACTATCAAGTACAAATACAAACAGTGTGTAAGTGATAGCGCTGGTGGCCAGAGAGCAAGGCTAGCATGCTAATCAGGATACCTCTTGCCATCGGCTATTTAGGGAATAGCCTCAAATCTGCACCAATTCCCCGTGCTTTAGCCAGGGAAAAGAAACAGGGAAAAAAGGAGGGAGAGAATTCCCTCAGTGCACAATCCAAGGACAAAATATTTGAAAATGGATCTTTATCTTTGCTCTTGGCCAACATCCATATTAATTACAAAAATTAGAAAAAAATACACTTTAGCTTGAGCATAGCAAACACTACTACTACAAGTACTATTATTATTATAAAGACTTAACATCAGGATCAGTATCATGAGCGGGATTCAGCTACTTCTAATGAATAATTATCACTAGGTCTATATTACATGAATGACTAGTGCAACAAGCTAGTGCATAGCTGTAGTCCTATTACAACTAGTCCGTATGTGCTACAATAAGTGGTTACAACTGCAAAAAACTACAATAACAATAATAATAATATAGTATTAGTCTTGTATGTACTAGTGGTGCTTTCCTAGATGCTCAAAGTTGCTTTACAATTTCATGCAATATTAATTCACTCCATATTCGGTGGGGGAAAGCTAGTATTGTAGCCACTGGGGTAGAGTGATGGAAGCAAGGCTGCCAATCTGCATCACCCCCTCCAACACTCATGCACACTACAGTCACAGGCTAGGTGAGGGAAGCATCTTTCTTAAGGACACCATGACAGTGCTGACAGGGATATTGGTACACTTTTATTGCTGCCTCCTTACATTTGTACTTTGATCACAAGCAAAAATGTTGGCTCTTACTCCTTGCGATCAAATGATCAGCTGTTGCAGTCTGTTCGTTTTGCCCGCACAGAGCTGGGGAAGAAAGCCTTTGTCCACTCTGCACCTTTTACCTGGAACTTGTTGCCAAAAGACTGGAAATTATCTGAACTATTGTCCTTAAATGTTTTTGACACCACACTGAAAGCCTTACAGACTGCCTCTATAATGTGCAACTGTTTTTCATAACCTGTGCAATTTAATGTTGTTTGTACTTGTTTTGAAATTTGCTGCCTCTTGGCCAGGACTCCCTTGAAAAAGAGGTTTTTAATCTCAGTGGGACATTCTGGTTAAATAAAGGTTAAATAAAAAAAATTAAATAAAAGTTGCCACTGCTACCCCATGGTGGCACCTGGTATTCCCAAGCGGTTTCCCGTCCAAGGCCCAACCTCGCTAACCTCACGAGATCAGGCTTTGGCTATGAATATACTTCAACTACTACTTGGAATACCAGCAAGTACACTACCTAGATACACTACTATTAACTTTACAAGCAGTTACTGACACACTCTAATAATTTTGTATTCAAGAAAAAAATCATACTTGAAACATGTGGCTACATAATACAGTGCAAATATTTAATACCATGGCAGCCATCTTATGTATTGGTTTAGGCATATACAGTTTGATGACAGCTGGTGAGTCTTTAAAACTTTTGATGAATTCCAACATCCGAAGTTTATTTCAGTTAAATGTGCATAAGTAGGTCATTCAAATTTCATGCAATACTTTTGTTGACTTTATTATAACTTTATTCAGTTTTTTTCTGTCCAATTTGTTAGTTTAGTATTTTTTTCTGACTTTATGATCATGAAATAATAACGCATAGGCTATAAATTTAGTGCTTTTCTTAAATTGTCCTGACGCTCACTGACAAAGACAAATACGTGGCCTCCTTACTTACTTATATGTGTGACCACTTATACATAGGCGAGGAGAATGTAGCTATCTTGCCTAAGGAGTGGAGGAATTACAAGCTGGAGCTGTGATCGAACCTCCACCCTTCCACTCAGCTGCCTAAGCCATAGTTGCTATCTTCCTGTTAAGTTGCAGTATAATTGTCATTGGTTTTATTTGGTAGTCAAAAAGAGCATCAAATTGGAGTATATTAAAAGGTACAATATATGACTTTTTGGTGATGGCTCTCCCACCTGCCCTTTACTCCATGTTTTTCTGTTGCCTCTCCACATATTGAACTTGTAAGTTGGTCAGGTGTTTTTAATGCCATACTGTGAAACCTGGGATAAACAATAACATCTCCATTGAGACAAGAGTGGTGGATCCAGACATCCATCTGATAGATGAATTCCATTTCTGTGCTATGCCAACTCAACACTGCCAGCTCAGTCCTTGTCATCTTGCCACACTTTCACATCATTTACCACACTCAGGCTACTTCAATTTATTCTACAATAGCACCTAAGAACAAAAATAAGTCATGATGTGTCATACTGCCAACTCACACAACGGCTGGTGGGCCTATCATTGCTGTACCCTTTGAGAAAGGTTTAGCCAGCTCCTCAGTCATTCTCACACCACCTCACACTGTTTATCGCAATTAGTCTGATTATTCATAACATCTTCCACCAGCATCCCGCCGTCGTCGTGGGCAACACATCCAGCCAAAGTGATTTATATCCGGTCAATCGTCATGGGGAGAGGAGTGTGAGCGAGGGGTGGCCGGTTGGGTTGGGTAGTGGCGGGCTTTTTCTGTGGTGCACACGGGCAAGCCAACCCCTCGGAGCTTGGCAGGTCTCCAGAGAAGGGGGCGGGGCTACAGCGGGAGCCCGGGCGAGAGGCACACATTGCGGCACCGCGGGACCCCACCACCCCACCCCTGAAGGCACAACTCTCAAGGACATGGAGAACTGGGGCAGAGAACTTCCAAAAGCTCCCCACTGATAGGGCACGAGGAGAGGGGAAAAACAGAGGAGTTTGAATCTGCATCCATGTGTCTGTCGCAAACATGGTGGCTGCTGCTTGTAGTAGAGAAACTAGATAATAAAATATAAAAGACATGGCTGCTGTTAAAAGGGACATGTTATGTAACAACTTTTGTGAGATTTTAACCATGTTCCCCCATCATTAGCTTGTCTGCAGTTGGATTTCAGTGAATTCATGTATGTTTATAATAATCCCATAATCAAGGCCAAGAAAATTTCTGTTTTCACCTACCCCCTATCTCCACCCACTTCCCTGTACTTATTAGCAATTATTCCAAAAATTCAGACTACAGATCATACAGGTATAAGTAGAAGACTTTATTATATGGCGCCAAAAATATATGAAATATGTATTTTCAGCAATAGTGCTGCTTGTTATGGTGCAATGTCAAAATAAAGAGGCTAGGCCTACCAGTTTTGAACAGGAAGTCAATTGACCTTCTGTTTCTGTTATTAATATTAGTGTGTCATTTTTTGGGAGAATTATTGATTACATTGGGCTTCACGTTAGAAGATGACATATTTTACTTCTTCAAAATGTTATGCTACTGTGAATATTGTTTTAAATGTACTAAAATTATCCCCCCTAAATACTAAATATTATGTACATGTTTAAATGTGGAAATACTAAACCCATACACACATAACCCTTCACCATTGATGTCAAAATGCAGCCACTAAAATGTAGTTAATTTGATGATAGCATAAGCAATTGACAAATTACAAACTAAATTTACAAACAAAATAAATAGTAATCATTATTCAGATGTATTAGTAATATTTATACATATTGTACATACATAGAGTACACATATTTTCATCACAGATGAATGTAGATCATAAATGCTGTCCTAACCCTTACCCTAACAGATCGATAATGATGCATTTTACTGTTTGATGTCAAATTGATATTAGTAATATAATATAGTGTTATGGTATGATAGGTTTTGTTTTGAATAGTTACTTTCTAATTATTTTACTTTACTTTTGTTTGGCTCATAACTTATCAGCACACAGGTGAAATCGCACTCAAACATAGATAGCTCTACTTCTTTCTTAACAAACCCCTGGTACTTCTACTACAGAGGACGACGCCCACCTATACGATGGGGCTTCGACCTGGAGGCTCTGCTCTGCCCCACACCAACAGGGAGTGGTCAAGAGCCACAGGAGACCCAAATGGTGTCTCTCAACATCCATTAGCCCTCAAACCAAGAGGACAGAGGTTTGGCCCAAGTACTCCCACCCCTGGAGGTGAGCACTCTGGTCAGGTGCTCCATGAAGAGTGGGAGCGAGCAAGGGCCAAACTTGCAGATAAAGTCCAAATAAGCAATTCTTTGGACCATAAGCTTAGGTCTCAGGAGAGATTCTTAACTTGGAGTTGAAAAACCTCAATGATTCTCTTCAGAAGAAAGACAAGAAACTGCAAGGCCAGAGTAATTCGCATAAGGAGATCCAATACCTGTACAACTCTACAGTACAGAAAATGTAGCTGAAGCAGGAGCTTCCAAAGTCCAGAAAAGTCAGGAATAAGACTGGCGATTTGGTGATGCAAAAACTCAAAGTTTCTCTCCAGAAGAAAGACAAAGAGCTGGAGACCCAATAAATGCATGCAAGCAGATCCAATATCTGTATAACAGTTCAGTGAGAGAAAATGTCCACCTCAAACAAGAGCTATCCAGTGTAAAGTCCTTGAAAAGATGAAGGAACACCTTAAAACACAAGACAATATAATCGCTAAGATGAGAAACACAAGCAGGTTGGATCCAGTGGCCTGCAGAGACTCTCAAACCACTGGTATTAGAGTTGGTGGAGATGCAACGCACAAAAATAATGAGGAACAGTCCAGGAAGGTGCAGGAACACTTCTCAGCACGAGAGGAGCTGTGTTTATTGAAGTTTCATTGTGAAAGGGAAAGAGCACAGCAATCCACCCGCCCGAAAAAAGCGGATGTAGTGGAGGAGCAGAGGAGGGACCCTGGTACTACCAGCGCTGAAGCCACTCCAAACATTACCCTTTACCCTTTGCATTATTAAAAAATAAAACAATGTTTTAAAACATGTTGTTCTCTCTTCTGTGGTAGTTGGTAGTTATTCACATTAATTGTTTCAGATGTCAAAACTTGAATGCACATGCCAGCCACAGCTGCAGTGTCTTGATTTTTATTAATTGGTAAAGTGGAAATAAAAATAATAATAAAATATGTTTTTTTAAAAATCTGGGGAAAAAAATGCCTTTATTTTTAATGGTTCATTTGCGCCACTGACCACCACCTCATTTTATATATAAAATGGCAATGATTTCTTGGCTGGTTCCATGATGCAAAACACAAAGCACCATCCTGTACAGTGTCTCCTCATCTTCCCTTTGCAATAATCAAGACGTTATATTAATATTAATTACCCTAAAAGACATAATTATTTCTTGGAGCACTTCCATTAGTCGGCCCCTTGGCAGCTGTGGCTACCACCACTGAGTGTGGAATGAATATATTGTAAAGCGTCTTTGAGTGTCCAGAAAAGCGCTCTAGAAAACCCATCCATTATTATTAACTAATGGGGTGGTAAAACACTAACATGGCCACAGCTGCCCTGGGACAGACTGGCAGAAACATGGTTCAAAGATAGACTTGTGAATACCTTAAGCAAGAACACACCTTCCGCCCTCCAGCAGTGAATGAGGTGCCAGATTCTAATTGTTCAGGGGTAAATGCTTCAATAAAACATGCACTTGATCCTACACTGACCTCTTGTGGTTCATTGTTTAATCAAAGGAATTATATGGATATCACAACAACGTCCTATTCCTGATGTCATCCATCTAGTCTTTACCCTACAAAGCAAATAGCATCAGTGAATCTTTTCTCATATGTGGAAAAGTTATGTGCATTCATAACCAAATGTTTATATATGCTAAATCTGATCAAATATTAGTTCTACAAAACCCCAGGAACTTAGCTGCAGGAATTGCTGGCTTATATAGTGTTACAGCATTCATGCCGGGACATAATTCTAGCTTTAGCCAAATAAATTACAATAACTTAAACAGAATATGCTTGGGCAGAACAAAGTATACAGTATCCCCAAGACACAACTAACTTCTGCATTTTTCTGACAGTGTTGCATTTGTTTTATTTTGAACCACTGGGCCATCCTTGTGAGCATGATAGCACAAAATGTCCTTATAGACTAATTCACCCCTTGCTCAAAATTGTGATGTTTTCACTTTGTTTGAGCAAAAGTTTTTACATTAAAGTTACTGTATGTAGGCTGTGCTGTACTCTTACAGTCATTATAATTAGAACTAAGCCTTGGTAGCCAGTGTCTTAACCCACAAATAGAGGACAAGTTTTTCTCATTCTCAGTATATGGACAGGCCATTCCTCATGTGAAAGCTCAGAACCTCCAGAATTCACTCACTGAGCAGCAGAGGCTGCACTAGCACCCATTAAGACTCATTCTTGGTTTCTTTGTATAATCATCTTGAGGATCATCCATAATGCACAATGATTTTGGAACAAAGAATAATTCATGAACATGTTTACCTCATATTTGGGGACAAAGTTAGGTTGATGTTTATGGAATTTAAAATCAAAATCTTACATACAGTTCCTTTGAATACATTTTAGTGAATAAAAATCAGCTCTGAGCCCTCTAGAATCATTATATCTCTCAATACTCACGGCAAGAAAAGTCAGCAATTCCACCACTGTCATATTCTTGGTAAACACAGCATTTTAAGTTTTGAAACCCTGATAATGTATGCAAATGTGTGTGTCTGTTGCATAAGATCATTCATGATACTGCTGCTCGTCCGCTAAGACAGTTTGTTTCTTTGAGCTCTGAAACCACCTCCCGAGCTTCTCGATCCACTGTGTGTAGCGAGTGCAGGATCCCCAAACACAGGACGGCAGCAGAGCTAATCACATGTACAAACTACGGCACATTCTCGCGGCTGGCGAAACAGTGGCTCCTTTCAACCCAAACCTCTGCCCGTAATGTGGACTGAGGAGTGTCTGGAGAGAGTGTGATGTTCTGGAGTGAATGAATTGAATGATGATTTTGATAAAGGTGATGATTTTAAGATGCTGAGAGAACTGGGTATGAATGAGGAAACAGAATTGTTATGATGCTCCAGTCATTATAACAACAATCTCTTTGTATATTTGATTTTATGAACTATAACATCAACCTGCCAGTGGAAATTAGCACTGGCTCTACAACCTGGTACAATGCATTTCTCTTGTTAAGGTTAATGTAAATTGTGCACTGTCCCTGCCTCATTAAATAAATAAACTAAACTAAACTAAACTAATAAAGTCTACATCCACTGATCAAAATTTCTGAGGACACATATAAAATAAGGACATTTAACTTTCCTGCTTAGGTATTATTTGGTGAAACAGCATGCAGAGGGGGACTTATTTTACAGCCCCTGTCACTGTTGCCATGGCTGCAGTGCATGACTGAGGCTTTGAACTACTGTCCAAAAGCCACACTCACCTGATTTGGCACCACCCGTTCTAAAACATTCAAAATAAAAATTGGCACTAAAGACATAGTGGTTAGGCAGCACTGAGTGATTTTAAGATAAACGCATTTTCCATATGTTTTGATGCCAGAGGGTAAAGAGGGAGGCATGCAAGTGTAATTGTTCCAGACAGAAGTGTTGGTACAGTAGTAAACATGTCAGTGCGTAATCGTCTATACTGGTTAGTACTGGATTATTAGTAGTGGTAAGCCAAGGATAGGCCTAATCCACTTGACTTGCGGTCCAGGGGGCTAGATCAGGACCTCTAAACAATATAATTCATCCCTCATTTCAAATATTCACATTATTTTCTCTTGCTTTCTTTTTTAGTCCTTGTTTAGACCTTTTTTATTCTGGTTAGTGCTGGTTTAGTCTTGATTTGGTCATAGTTTAGTCCTTGTTTCATACTGCTTTAAACTTGGTTTAGTTCTTGTTTAATTCTTGGTCCTGGTTCAGACCCAGTTGGTTCTAGTCTAATCTTATTATTAGAAGTCATACAGTAGACGTAGCCTTGCCATTTCAAGATATGCCCAGACATAGTAGCTTGGTAATTTTACTTCAAAACAGTCTCCACTTTTACCAACTTGTAGCAACAAGAAATAATGCATAAAATCAAAATCTATTGCTCAGTGCTTTTTGGAAAATTCAAAGTAAATCCGCCCTCTGCCTCTCCGCCCCCTGCGCGTTTGGATGCCAGGTTCACTGTGGGTCATCCCCCTCTCCTCCTCTCCACTTCACGGGGAAGGAACCACACTGCTCGGAGATGGAGTACCCCCGACCAAACCTTAGCCCATCGACCCATTGTCCCATCCTGGGCCTCTAATGGAAGTCCCGGGCATCCAGACGTCTCCCCCGCTCCGACACGGGCGTCAAGTAGCGCTCCACTCATCACTGAAAAACAGCATGCCTCGCGCCCCCTCCCCTCTCTCCGCACACCCCTCCCGTTGCCTCTCCTGGACTCAGGCTTTTTGGGAACATTGCGCACGGGGCAGATGTGTCCAGATGAGCATGTTCTAATGTGTGCCGGCCCAGGTTAATGCGCTGTCAGTGTGCACCCCCGAAGGATCAATAGCTTTATTTCCCTAAAACGCCGCCATAGTGAGACCCGAACGGCACGGGGTGCTTTTAATACCGCCGCAGTTCCAAAAGTGCCGTAACTTGGGCTCGTATTGATCCATGCCATGCGTGGAACTACGTGCCGTCTTCTGGGGAAGGATCTATTTGTGTCACCCTGGGCCGCGGATGGGGACGAGGGGGGCTTCACTAGAGGAGGAGAGTGCTAAGCCAATGGAGGATGCCAAAAACATCAAAACAGCCATGTTTACAGATTACCCAAAGGGAAAGCAAATTACAGCAATTATGCAGGCTGAGGGAATACTGATATCAGTGCGTTACCTGCATGTCAGACCCAGCCAATAGACTTTTTAATGAGGCAGGCGACATATAAAACAGCACACTTTGTTTGATTGGATGGTCTCAACTAACTACAGGATTCTAACAAAGCACAGGACTGTCAGATGCTTGCAGAACAATGCAGGCCTAGGAAATTCCAGATAAAGTTATATCAATGTTTGTTTCCCTCACATAGAATTGTGACCTCTGCATGGTGACCTCAGGAAAAGACGGCTTAGCAGCAGGTGTTAAGGGTTAGTGTGGGAAGCAGAAAACTGAAAAACAGCTCATGTATTGGGAGAAATTTCACAATCAAAAGTGTCCCGTCAAGAATCAAACCATCATGTGTACATTCTGCCACTCAGTCAACAGAATAGTAATAAAATAAACAAACTTATTGAGCCTATACTACTGCAGCTAGTTCTGGGAAGAACAATGTGAAAGTATTAATAATTTTCAAAGTCTGCCCTCCTAAACCCCTTACTTCTTCTAGTACTACAGCCTAACTACTGAATTACTTCAACAACACAGTTTCAAGAGTCCTGTCATTGCACTACTGCCATGCCTAAATATATTCCTACTACAACTACTGCTATTACATTCCCCATATTATCTCATTTTTATAACTATTTCTGCTTCCACCAGACCAAAAGGCTACTTCAATGTTACGTTTGAAATACTTTTTTAAACATAGACCTACTAAAAGCATATTTTTCGTCAAACTTTCCCTAACAAGCATGTATTGTATTGCATTGCATTCAGTCCAACAATAGCAATTAATCATCAGTAATCAGACTAATTTACCTTACAAGAAACCCTTTTACCCTTTCCATGTTCATCTCATACATCAAGAGCCCACACCACACAACCTACAGCCAGAGACTTACCCAAATTGCAGCCTTTTGTTTGCAGCCTGTCCTGACATATTCATGACCGGGGCCATAATAGTCAGATTCCTGCTCCGGCCCCCAGGGAGAACCGGCAAAATGGTGTCAGCTCCAATTACTGCGCTGCACATAGAGGTAAATCAAAACTGGTGCCGTGAACCCTGCGCAAGCTGCACCAGACAGCACCCCTGTCAACACAAGGAGAAGAATGGAAAATGCATAAGAATAGACAGCAGTATGGGATAGGATGATGGCTTTCTAAATTGGTAATAAAATTTCACATGCTACTACTGCTACTACTGGTATTGCTTGCAGTATTGGTGGTGTATGGTGGTGTATGGCTATAGAAGCATTTCAGAATTGCAAATAGGACTGCTACCATTAATAACAATGTACTGGTACTGTTCTCAACTTAACCGGGGGTGTAGACTTTTTTGCTTTGGTAGGGAACCTGAAGTTCAGGCTGATGCACACTTTATTGTCCCTGTAGGGTAATGTGTCCTCTGCATTTGACCCGTCCTTCAATGCTGCTAGGGCACATCATCAGAAGGGGGGGGCATCTCCAAATCTTGAGCTAGGCTTAGTGAGGAGGACTACCTTCACTGAAGGATTGCATGTATGATGCATGTTTAGAGTTGATGGGGGAAACCAGAGTGCCAGGAAAACCCATACAGACACAGAGAGAACATGCAAACTCTGCACTGAAAAGCCCAAGTGGCCTGCGAGTCAAACCTGGAAACTTCTGGCTGTAAAGCATGGTTGCTAGCCATGTATCCACCACGCTGCTGCTCACCGAACTTACACTTGTGCTTTAAGACTTCTAATTCCACGTTTGTGTTTGTAGCTGTAGTATCATCACAAAGTTACTTTGATTAAGTCTAATTCCTGAACTACAACTGCAATTCTGTTCTCACCACTAGTGTGTCTAATATACCACCCTGTACTACCTAATTAATACTACTACTCATTGAGCACAATTCTACATTACTATTACTATTACAATTACTACAATATATTATACTATGGCTTTTTATATTCAAAAATATTAATATCTGACCTACTATACCAGCATTAGCCTATTAGTACCACTAGCATTTCACCACTATTCAAGTGCAAGCTTTTCTTACCCACTGTAGCCTACACTGTGATTTGGAAAAGGAAAATGATCTTATCTAGAGACAAAGGGGTCGTCAAGTTTCCCTCACATCGATTGGCTGTGTTTTTTGCAATGCGGTGAAACCTTTGTGTTGACGGTGGGTCTTGGGGAGGCCTGGTGCTTTGCTTGTTGGGGGCCATCTCAGCAGTGCATAGCCCCGTTTCACCCTGGAGTGCTGCAGAGCTCCTGCCCAATAAAACAGGCTGCCTCCCCAGGGCCCCTCCCTCAAGCCTCCAGTCAGCGCTTGTTTTTGCACCATTTATTTAGTGTGACACATCTCCAATTAAACTGTGGAGGCTGCTGCATTCCCCCCATAACTACCTCTTATACCTCCCCATAGACTTTCTGTCACACCGCGGCTGTGGATGAGAGAGTGAAAGGCAGAGTTAGTGCCCATTGAGAGGGGGAGAGAGAGGGATCGCATAGTGCCTGCCAGCTATGATCACAATGTCATTTTCCCTTCAGTGGAGAGGAGCCTCCTCGGAAAGGTGCCCTGAATTATAATTATCAAAATATTGAACAAGATAATCATCCCCTTAAATGGCGCTGCCACTGCACTGTTTGAGTACACGCCATAAAGCAGTACAAACGGTGGATCAGTGTATGACATGTTATGTTCATTAAAAGTGATGGACAAATGCACGTTGTTACTGGGAGGCAATTTCAATTTAGTTTAAAATTTGGAAATGGCTTTGCTGAGGCCAGACAACTACAAAAACATTAAAGATAATATTGTATTACACTTAGCATAGCCTGCAAGCATTAGGCTCAGGGCTTCAGAGAATATGGTGCTCCATAGTAAAAGAGCCCGGACTATGTACACTGGCGTCACAAAAATCACACTTTGTTGTCCACTGTATTAACATAAACATTTCAAAGTAACTACACTGAGTAAAGAGGAATGCGTAAAGATCAAATAAAGGTTAAGACATCATTGTGTAGCTTAAGATTGAAATGAAAGTTATTTGTGTCAGAATCAAGTGGAAACTCTGAGTGTACTGAACCTGCTTCAGTGACTTCGGTTCTCTTGTGCAGTCTCTTTAAAGCGAGGTCAGATTAAAAAAAAAAATCATACCATCGTTTGTGGGAGCAGTCACCTCGCCTCTGCCCAAAGGCCCATGCAGACAGTCACAGGAGGAGTGACTTTGTGCGACCCCAGTGGGTCTGTGGGAGCGCAGCTGGTGGGGGAGCACCCAAACGCGGCTGAGCCAAGAGCGGGGCCAGGGCGCCCCCGAGCAGCTGGGAGGGGCGGAACGGCCAGCTGTGGAGCAGCAGGACAGTACACTGAGGTGAGGAGATCCAAGATGTCACTAAAGAAGAGGAGATACAAACTGTTTTAGACCTCACTAAAACATGGAGTACATCTGAAATAAATGTGCAGTAAAAGTACACGTACTAGGCTTATACCTGAGCCACATCTGCTCCTCTCACAGGCACTCATCACCTGCTCAGGACGATGGAACAGTCTGTGGCCCCAGAACGCCAGCTCTGCTCCGGACACACATCTGCTGTGCCATCTGTGCCCTCCCCTGTGACAGGTAGAGCTCGTGCCTCTGGAGGGGCAGGGGAGCAGCACGTGGAGGTAATTTTGGGTGTAAATGTGCTCTGGACCTCTCCTCATGCATCTGGACAGAGCACAGGCTAGGGCACTATCATTAGAAAGAGAGTGAGGGCACGCAGATGAAGATACAACTATCACACCAAGCTGTCATGTTAATACCATCTTATGTACTATAAAAATGCAAGAAAATGTCTATTAAAGATTCTTCCAATTTATTATCATGTACAGTTATACAATGCCAGAACACCAAATGTGACCACTTCAATGGGGTGCAGATGCAAAATATTACAACAGCCATATAAACAGTGGGAGTTCCTCCCCTTCAGCTGTTGTGCATATGGGATCAATAATGAATGCTCCATAAAACAGATATCAAGCCAGTGATATAAAACTGCACAACCGCTGGTACTGTCAAATTAACAAACCCATTGGAGGACATTATTATTACATTTTATGTTACATATTGGACAGTAACAATCTTCATATTAACATACAACGCTATTTGAGTGAAGTAAGATGCATTTGAATTGAAACAGGTTGTCAGTACTAGGACTAACAAAATAAGAAACATCTAGAAGTGTGATCGTCCCCTTTCACCACTTTGCAGTCAATGGACAAGAGTGAGGTCCTTGTTCAAATAATGAGCCTTCTGTAGTGGCAAAATAATGATATATTGTTAGGTGTTATTTATCATAATTTATCTCATGTACAAAAAATGTTACCATGGTTCAAATTGGACTATTCCCACTAACACAGAAACATAGGATTTAGCCACGCTGCATGCTTTATCCATAGCTAGTATTCAAAGTTGATGATTTTTTGTTGGGTAATTCCCTATATCTCAGTTTTTTTTTTCTTTTTTCTTTTCCATTTTTACACAAACTCTTACAGTGTCCATGTCGCCATTGATTAGATCCAAGTCCACAGTTGTACAAGGGAACAAAAAACATAAAAAAATAAAACAAAATGTGCTGGATGGGTCATCATAAAAAACATTGACACATACACCTTTATGAAATCAACAACACATCATTAGGACTAGTTCTGTCTTATACAAAGTTAGCTTGATCTAAAAAGCATAAAATATATTTGTACATAATCACATACAACAAGACGTGTGTGTACCATGGCGACGCAGGAAGTTCCTTACATGGTTTGGAGAGGCCTCCCTACTGCTGGCATTATTGCTTCATATTGACAAGGACTGACAATGAATGCACCGCGATAGAAGAGTCATTTTCAACATCTTACACGATATCCAGAATTTTAGTTAAGCCCATTTCACAATCAATGCAATGCTCAAGAATAAGGCAGTTCCATTTGTAAGGCATTGCTGCTTCTTTGAGACAGATGGGACTTGACAATACATGATCAGGTGAATTTTTATAGGCATGAGTCCCATATGGAGGGGGCAATGTGTAACGGTTGGAATCAGTCTCGTCAGTAAACCAGGATTAAAAAGGTTGCTGTAACAATCTTTCATTGCTGGTAGTTTCCATACTGGCCCTGTGAAGAGAAATGCAAAAAATTCTCAGTCAAAAGAGGAAAGCGGCTTTTAAAACATAATAATGCTTAACAACTGCGATTTTAGGTGATGACCAGCAGGTGGCAGCATGACATCACAACTGAGCCGAACATGTTCCCTTATGGCATTCCTCACTGGATAGGGATTTTCATGTCAAATTCAGTGTTGTTGTTTTTTGTTTTGTTTGCCAAGCATGCTAATTTGGGGGCTTGATGTCACACATTCTACCCCTGATTGAAACAAATTATTCAAAAAACAATAAGAAATGAAAGGAGCAGATAAAAGGAAAAGTGAGAAATGTATATCATAAGCAGCTTAAGGCTGCAGGACAAAACAAAAAAGTCTAGGGTCTTCACAGCAACCATTACCTTTGCTTCTTAACAGAGCTAGTCAGGGGGTTCAAATCTCTGGTCTTTATTTCCTCATGTGCCCCTGAATGTTCAAAGATAAAGACATCAAAGTGCAGCGGTGGTCCCACACGAGACCACAGCAGTACAGGGCACACACATACACCCCCATTTAGTCACAATCACCTTTAGTTTTAAGTTTACCCAAGTATTTATCACAGTATTCTGATTAGCATTATGCACAGTGTAAATTAACAGTGCCATTTCTAAGCTAAAGAGTTTTATTTGTGGTTAGTATACTAACCTGGTCGTAGCCGTAAGGGCGCTGCTGTTGTCCCTGTGGAGGGCCGGGCTGAGGGGGCCGGTAGCCCCCGTACTGCTGCCCCTGCCCTTGAGGATAGTTCGGATATTGGCCAGGACCGCTTTGGGAGGGGCCTAAGAAAACAAAAAAAGCAACTTTTCAGAACGTAATCTTTTAAAACTCTATGACTGTCATAGAACAGAAGCATGAAGCATTTTCTTATTGGCACCAGGTTTTAAAACAGGACAGAAAAATACAACACACCGTTTGAACCACAAACACTCAAGCTTCATTGTGGTTACTTGACCCTTACTGAAAATCTCCATGCATTTTATTTAATACAAGCAATCTGCTTCCATAGACCCAGAGATTGTTGAAGACTTTACACACAAACATTGTGCTGCATTTTTTCCATCTCCAACTGTACCAACTTTGGATAACATTCATTGTTATCACTCTAACCCTAACCATTGAATGATGCCACTGTCACAAACAGTTATTAGACTTAAATCTAAGAAAATTAGCATGTCAAATAGGAGCTTGGTCTTTCCTAATGCAACAAGACATCAATAATCTTCATTAAAACCAGCCAAACAAAAATCACTTCATCTGCCTATATTCACAACAACAACAGTGCTCCTGTGAGGTGGAGAGGAGTAGGCAGAGGAGTGGGTCTGGAGTCAGATGTGGCCCACGCAGCATCGTTAGGCTCTGCTAATGCCTTCTGCTGTTGAGCGTAACCTTGTGGGGGCCGCGGAGAAAAGCGCTGGTGCCAGATGGAGCTCACCTCACAGCCTCTGCCTCTGCACGCGCTCATTACCAACTGAACACCAGGCCTGGCCAACGCACGGCCTGACGGATGGAAGGCTCTGCTGAAAAATGGGATGAGGAGGAAATAGACACAAAATGGCAAACTACGCCAATACTGCATGTCGAACTTTGTGAGTGCTGCGGAGGTAGGAAGGATAGGATGGGCACGCTTATAGTCAGGGTGTGTACTGCACTCAGTTTTTTCACATAAATGAGTCAAATTTGTTTTGCCCCAATACAGATATATTGTAAAAGCAGCTCTAGGGGTCATAATAAGACCGCTGTGTGCTGTCTGCAGTATAAATTGCTTTTATCCTCTGCTCTGTTTGCTAGTTGATGTTAATATTAAACTTATGCGCTTATGAGCTATAAATCATAATGCTAGTAAAGTGAGAAATACATTTTGACTGCTGCAAAATATTAAATTAACACTTGACATTTTAAGACAATAAAAATCAAGTACAGCACCTTTAATGATGAAATTCACCTATTTTGACACTTAATTCCATTGTCAAAGTTGCATTTGACCCATACTCCAATATTACTTTTGTGATAATGAGACATCTTTAAAGTTGAAGTGGAAAAATTGAAGCACCTAGGCATTCAGTAGCGAGAACAAACAAGCTACGAAATCTTTAACAAAACCACATCCCAGTGCACGATCTTAAATTTAGCTATCTTAAAAAAGTATCTATCTGATGAAAGACGTGTTCAAATCCTCCTGGATGTGGCACTTTAGTTGCTGCGACAGTGATTTGATTATTTATGCTGCAAATATATTAGTAATGTTTTGCAGTTTTCATTTCGCCAACACCTACTTACGTAAATGTATCATGCAAATTGTCCTAAGGGTTTCTTGGATGTTCAGAACCAATTTTAACAGAATCCTGTAAAACAAGAGGCTTAGAATACACATACTAATGATGAAACTTTGCTCCAAGGGAAAACTTAAAAAGAAATCAATTGTGCTTGAAGTTGGGCTTTGGAGTTGTGCAAGGTCCCTCCGTTTTAAAAGGGAATTGTAGAGTAAAACATGGCACAAGAACAATTAAATGAACAATTAATGTTAGTAGCCTATTCATATGCATTTTGTACTGCTAAATTAGAATTGCATGAAAATATGTTGAAAGAAGTTTGGAATTCCAAAATGGTATAAATTGTACTAAGAATCCAAATGAATTTTTAATGCAATTAACTAGCTAGTAAAAGTAGCTAGTTAAGAATGGTAGTATTGCTGGTAATCATCATCATCATTTGTATTCAAACAAGAGTTTTAGAGAATTTTGGCGTTTCAAAATTGTTAAAATGAAAAATACCTCAATAATTTTGGCTGCCTTTTCACCATGTTTGTGCCCTTAAGCAATCACTGTTTTGTACTTTGTAACAACTGTGTGTCAAGTCAAACTAAAGCTTGGGGAGAAATGCTAATATGGTGGTTCAAACGGCTTGTAATTACTCGTCTACCAAACGCCAATCCTCCAACTGCTCATTAAAGCTTCTATATTCTGCATCTTTCTGCTACTAGAATAACTACCATTTGACACTCAAGATTAGACTGTGTTTCGTGTTATAAAACTAAACATAAAATAAATGTAGGGCTGGTCGATTATCAAAATTCTAGTCACATCTAAATCACTGAAATTTCAAACAATTATCCAGACTATAATGTCACAGTTACCCTGTAGTGAAAGTATAGAACTCATTTTATGTAATGCTTTGCTCCTGATATTGAGTAGCAGAACAAGTGCACATATTATTCTGAACTGAAGGTAATTCATTGTATTTTAGCTAACAACGAACACAGTAACAATTGAAATTTGACTAGTTGCACAGCCATATATATGTATAATGGAAAGCATAAAAGGGAATGCAGTAGTGACTTTTAAATATTGAAAAAGCCCATTGTGGTCGGCAGAGGGCTCAAAGCTTCCACTTGCTTATTAACTGAGAAATGAAGCAGTTTAAAGGCAGCTAACTCGCATTCACAGACTGACGTGACTGATGGCAAGAAGCAGAACTAGTTTTTGGTCTAAATTCCGTATATTACATATAAACATTATAAATGTGAACAGAGCAATAACACACAAAAGTGCAAAGCTCACTTGAGAGGTATTTTTTCTATGAACACAATCTGTACAGTCTTACTCTTTTCTAAACCTGCATTATGGACTTTACCGTAGCCTTGTTGTTGCGGTGGGTAGCCCTGTTGACCCGGGTACTGCTGTTGAGGGGGGTATCCCTGCTGTTGTGGGGGGCCTTGCTGGTACGCCTCCTGCTGCTGGCCATACTGCGCGTTACCTTCACCAAGCAACACAAGACCACGTCAGATTGTGTTGACAACTAAAATACGGCTAAGTATTTAACTAACACACAAGCACAGAGGTTTGTTAAGATGCAGAACACACAGATTAATATATCAAGTTTTGTTATTCCAAGATTTTTTGTCCTTTTTTTTGAAGGGAGTTGACTGGTAAGAGATGTTAGTATGCAATCAGAATCACATTAGTATTAGCTATAAGATACTGCTTCCTATTTAATGGTGATTGCATTCATCTCTACATGAACATAGCATGAGAATCAGTAAAGATAAAGATGAAGAAAAAAAGCAGAAAAGCAACTCAAGTGCTACTGAATTTCTATTTCAGTGTAAGAGAAAGTATTTATTCTTATATTTCAACGCAAATATAACTTAGCTAAAAATGACTCATATCTACTCTTTTACTAAAACCCAGGAATATCGGTTAAGATCAATTAGTAAATGATCAGTTTAGCCTTCTTGTTTATTGCATGAATGCCCTTGACTTCTCCTTCACACGAACAGGTGGAGCTCCTGGCACAACTGGGAGCTGCTACGACACTGCTAAGAGGTGTTGATGTGTCTGTGAATCCTAGTTACAAGGATTCAGTAGTCTTCTGGACAAACTTATTTTTTCATTTTGGCACTCCTACCTTCTGATGCTCCCTGTCCTGCATGACTGTACTGGTCCCCATAGTAGTCTTCCTGCCCCGGATACTGCTGAGGGGGTCCTATACACACACAACATACACACAAGTAGACCCAAGGTGATGTGGGTGGTGTAAGGTTGGAGGGTAGGGGGATGATTTCTGCTCATTTTCCTTCAGTGCCTTCAGATTTCTAATTAATTTCTGATTCCATAAATATGTGATGATATCCCTCTCTCACCAGTATACCTGTATCCATTTTCCAGTAGTAGAAATGGTGAATCAACCGCATCAATTAATCTGAAGGCAAGCAACAGGCACCTGCCCCTATATTTTTTAAAACTACATTATTCTGCGATGACATCTGAAATCCAGGAAATAAACTAAACAAACTAAATCAGAAAGTCAAGGAAACAGGGGAATCAAATAGAAAGATTGAAAGGAAATGTTAAAAATGTGTTGGATTAGAAAGAAAACATTCATTCTTCATAGCGTTGGCACTGATTGGGCTCCACAGGCTATACCTTGCTGTGGTGGTCTGTAAGGGGGCATTGGTCTCTGGCTCATGACATGATTGCCCTGGTTGACCTGCCCCATCATGCCCATGGGGTTTTGTTGCCCTTGGTAATGTTGTCCTCCGCCACCAGGGGGCATGTTGTACTGCTGCGAAGGAGGCTGCTGGTGCATCATAGGACCTGAGAAAAAATAACAAGGTCAAAAAATAACTTTGAATGAGTTGTGTATCAAAACTGTTGGGTAAATACTTCTATACTTATCTACGCTGATATGATTTATTCTTGTTCATACCTTGGTTGATTTTATGACATAATTGGAAAACTCTTTCTCTCTGCCTTCACCGTTTAGTTTCTGTATGTCTTTACTTTCCACAGTGGAAGAGTATGTTAATTGAGGGTCATTGAGAGCAGAGGCATTAAAAACATGACCCTTACAGTTAGTTGGGCTGGGTAATATTTAGAAAAGAAATTCAGGCAAAACAATATTTTTCCTCAGATTCAAAAAAGGGTAGTTTCTTCCTGCAAAATCTGAACTATGCTCCATACTACATGCTTTTACTTAAAATATCGGCTGTAGCTTTCTCACATAAAAAAGCAGCACATCATTGCACATCATTTACAATTAAAACTGACAGCATCTCAATCTCAATTAAGATTTGGTTAGCTGCCCACACCTATATCTACAAACATAAATCATTAGATGCCTGTAGAAAGTGTCTTATTTACCTTGGTTTGGCTGCATGTTCATGTTGGGTCGTGGGCCGTAGTTGCCTATGGCCTGTCCCTGGGTCATATTCATCTGGCTCTGTGCGGGCATGCCCTGTGAGGAGGGAACCGTGTGGTTGTATCCACCCATAGAGCCATGGCTGCTGGGGGGTATGTTCATGGAGCCGCTCGGCATGTTGGGAGGCTGATTAGGCCCAGGACCGGGGCCTTGCATGGGCATGTGATTCGGGCCTGTGAAAAAACACAAGACTTTTGTTAGCTCTTAGTTGATAAGGAAGGCATTAAATACAAAAAAGATAGTTAGAGATCATTATAAATACACTCCAGCAGAAGTTCCTCCCAAGTACCACAAGATATAACAAGACTGTTCAAGGTAAAAAAAAATTGGACTACACCATTACTACAGATAATACAGAACCATTGTTTATTAAGAGCCATGTTAATAAGTGTATTTCTCTACCACAAGGATAATAATAGGGCTGGACAATGTTGGAAAACTTTGTAATATGACTGTTAAGAACTTTGACTCAATAATTCAGTTGTAATAAAACAAAAATATATGCTTTGATTTACAAGTGAAACTCCAGTGAAAAGCAGGACTAAATCAAGAGTCATTTGGGACCTAATAAGGAAAGTCATTAATAAAATCAGCTTTATTTTACATATTCTTTTTTTAAACTGTGGATTTTTGTCAGATGGAGAACATTGATGCTATTGTGATGTATTGAGTGTGTTGCAATATCGTGATATTTTTGTGATAGCCCTAGTTAATAATGGTCTGATCAACTGTAGCTGTACTCCTCTTTTAACAGACATGGACTTATAAAATTAATACCAAACAGTGCAAGACAGAGGTAAGTTTTGGAAAGATGAATGAGCAATAAAGCATTTATGTACACGTATTGTCAAGGAGTTAACCATGATACTGCTGTATCAGTATTTAACCAGAGTTAGCAGTATTTTCTTTTTAAATTGCCGCCTGTGTGATTGCTAATTACATCCATTCAAATTGTGATTTTGACTGATTGATTGATTCCAGCTCCATCAAGCTCTGTGCATCAAAGTGTGATATTAATGAACAAATAATATTAGACATTTGTGTACTTTTTTACAGTGTAAAAAACTCAGTCGTTCTCCTGTATACAAAGCAAATGCTTTTCAATACAGAATTTGTTACATGGAATTTCCTATAAGCAGTTTGGACTTTACATAAAGAAAAAGCAAGGAAAGATGCACATTTAACTATATAAATGTCCAGGATCACCAGAGCTAGAAAAGGTGACATCATCCTTTCAGAGACCGACCTCCCTCACAGCTCTGTGGTGTTGCTAGGCAACCCCAGCCAGAGTGAAGGAGAAAAGGGGACGAGGAAAAAGAGACGCACATGGGGGACACTCACCAGGCATCTGTCCATTCATCTGGTTCTGCATGTGTGGGGCAGGAGGGCCACCACTTACCATCCCCTCAGACGGCATGTTGTGACCATGAGGTGGCTGAGGAGGGGGGCCGCTCTGGTTCATCCCACCGGGGCCCATTGGCATATTCTGAGTGGGTGGCTGTAAGCATACAAAGAAGAGACAATGTCAGCAGTAATGACAATCTTATTGAGACAATTTCAATCCATTAAATAAGGTTAAATACAATCCCATACAGAACCTTTGTGGTACAAGGTCTTTCTATCATAGTTTCATTTGTGGAAATTATTGATGTTAGTATTTAGCTGGCAGCTTTAATTACCTCATTAACTCATCCCTTAATACAATTTAATTTAATGTTTATGACAAAGCATAAGTACACTTGTTGTGATCATCAATACAATCTGTGATTGTGGTCCATACTCACAGCTGGGAGTAAAGACTGCATGTTCTGATTTGAGTCTGCTATCGTGGCCAGGTACACAAGATTTCTGTGCAACATCTGCTGGTACCTGGAAAGTAGGGCAATATTAAACAAATGAGTATGGTTACTTTTGTGTATGATCAATCAATGTGCACTTAATTTAGTCCCCTTTACTTACTGTGAACATTCTGCTGTCTTGCCTTTGCTTTGAAAGTCCATTATACACTGTATGAGCTGGTTGTTTTCATCAAGCAACTGAAAGATCGGATACATACGTTACATTATGTGCCACAATTACTTTACTTAATTCATTTACGAATTACCAATGATAGGGCTGTAGTGAACAATGCATTTCAGGGCACAATAGAAAATGTGTGTTTGTGCCTTTCTGGGAAACAAAAGAGGGTCTCGCCAGCTAACATTGTTCAGCTAACTAAACCGCGGGGCCTTCATTCATTTGTTTATAGAATCGGTTTGAAACGTAGTAAGCATAGAGATCAGGCTAACACATGGCGCCCTGACTCCGCACAGGTTCATATTGAGCGCGCTTTGACACCGCGGCTCTGTTCCCGATGTAATCACAGTAAAGACTTTGGATGCGCTCTGCTACGTTCATTAGCTACACGGCTAACAGCACCAGCCTCCATTCTGCGACAGGCTAAAGAGATGAATTACCTTTTGTATCCCAGCGGGTGTTATGTCACCCTTTCCACGCTGCCTGTGAGGTGCGAACGCCACCGACATGGTAACACGGTGTAAATGAAACGTGGGCTAGATCATAAAAGTCTGAGGAATCCAACACACTTCACACAAATCCGTACAACTCCGATCAAACAGTTCAGAGAAGGAGGATGCAATTTTGTAATGTAGTGGTCCGTTTCAGGGGCGTAAATCTCAACGTTTAGTTTATCCTTATATGTATTTTGTATCTCTGCACACATTTCCGTTTCCATTTTAATATAAAATTATAAGTGTGTAATAAAATATTTCTGTGAGTATATTTAGAGAACTAAAGTTAATTTTCTTATGCTTCAAAAAATATGGTTCTACCTATTTTTGTGACATGGTACAGTCCACATTTAGTCCGCAAGGCCACGGGAACTGAACCACTCAAACAAAAGAGACAGGTCAAAATGATTATGAATTTAATAGATATTTTGTAAATGTATTTATTTGGCAGTCATACAATTTAATAATGTGTATGAAAGCTATAAGCTGTTGCAATTGTTTCTAATTTATATGTACGAAATACCATAAGCGTGAGAAAATAGTCGACATGTTTTGGTTTTTTTTTCACAGATGAAAGGTTAGAAATTCATCAGACTAATTTATCATATAATTTATGTAAAAGTGTGTTTTTGTGCTTCTTGTTTATGTGGGGTTGGTTTGTCCCGGGTCAGAGTACACGCGCAGACTCAGTAGCAGCGAAGCGGTCCGCGCTATCCATCCAGCTGAATCATTTAGTTCAACTCCTACTTTTTATTATCATTGTACGTTTGCTATATTGCAATGGCGGCGAGATATGATAGAGCTATTACTGTCTTCTCTCCCGATGGCCATCTTTTCCAAGTGGAATATGCGCAAGAAGCTGTAAAGAAAGGCTCCACTGCCGTAAGTTAGAGATATTTTAGCACAGATGCTAAAGCTAACTACTCAAGCTAACGAGCTAACATGCTTTCATTCATTAATCTCTAGTGTAACTATTTTATTGTAAATCATGGAAAGGCAAAGCTATATTTAAAATGATGTAGTTACTGCATTCTGGTATTTACATCTGTTATAAACTGCAAAAATCACATTCGGTCTTGTCGCTGTGTCACTCTTGTCATAGTTTCAGTTTCATTAAACCTTCAGTAGGGCATTTGAGAATACTTGCATATTTTTGGCTTTAAATTAAACAATATGGATTTATTACTTTGTATAAGCGGACTAATTGCTTGTGTGTGTGTGTGTGTGTTAAAATCTAATTTTTACGGTTACTGCTGTCTTCAAAATGGTAAACAATTAAACTTGTTACCCACCACTGGATATTTCAGTTTATGCCATTGCATGTATATTGTAACTTGAATGTCAATCTTCTTTTAGGTGGGAATCCGAGGTAAAGATATTGTTGTTCTTGGAGTGGAGAAGAAATCTGTAGCAAAGCTGCAAGAGGAAAGGACTGTCCGGAAGATCTGTGCACTTGATGAGCATGTCTGCATGGCATTTGCAGGTACATATATTAGGATACGGTTAATTACAGCAGGCAAAGTTAATCAAACATTTTTGTTGATTATATTAAATATTTCTGTGTGCCTCTTTTAGGATTAACAGCAGATGCTCGTATCGTGATAAACAGAGCCCGTGTTGAATGCCAAAGCCACAGGTTAACTGTTGAGGACCCTGTTACCGTTGAATACATCACACGCTATATTGCTACACTGAAACAGGTATGAAGACTTTTTTTTAATATATATACTTATTTTGTTGTTGCCCTGGTTAATGTTGTTTTATTTTTTTGCTAGCGCTACACACAAAGCAATGGACGCAGACCATTTGGAATTTCAGCTTTAATTGTTGGCTTCGACTATGATGGGACCCCCAGGTTGTATCAGACTGATCCCTCAGGAACGTACCATGCATGGAAGGTTGGGGAGATTTTTCTTGCATAATACTTTGCTCATAGTCAAAACCTCAAAATTCTGACCTAAATGTTTACAACCATTAGGCAAATGCTATTGGCAGAAGCGCTAAAACCGTCAGGGAGTTTCTGGAGAAGAACTACACAGATGAGGCTATTGCCGGAGACAATGAAGCGATCAAGTTGGCCATTAAAGCCTTGCTCGAGGTAAAATTGTTTGGTCTATGCATACTTTTTATTATTCACTGGAATGTAGATTGCACTTTTTACACTTTAAAATGTCCTTGAGATACATTTTGAAATTCATTGCAGTGAAATTCCTTCTAAGTAACAACCATTGTTTCCATATGTATAGGTGGTGCAGTCAGGTGGCAAAAACATTGAGCTTGCAGTTATCAGACGGAATCAGCCACTCAAGGTATTGGGTGCTTTAACTGTGTTTCATTTACCTTGTTCATATCCAATTAACATGTGTAATGCAAATTCATGATTTCATGCAGATTTTGGAATCCAAAGAAATTGAGACCCTGGTAGCTGAAATTGAAAAAGAAAAGGAGGAAGAAGCAGAGAAGAAAAAACAGAAAAAGTCCTCTTGAAGTCATTACCTGGTCCTTCTTATTGCACTTAGACTACAAATTATTCTTTAGGTTGCAAAAGCTGGCACCAACGGGTTGATCATATTTGTTTCATACTTGAGCTACAACAATATTGTCACTTTCAGATCCAGCTTGAGTTATGATTTCTAACTTTTACTCCAGTTGTACTTTTTTGTATATTCTCAAGACTGTCCATTGATGCATTTGTCAAATGTTTAAAACAATTTATACACATTCAGGATCGTAAGCAAATAAATAATAAAATGGGTTTGTTTGTAAGTAGTCTTTATTTCTTTCTTTGTAAATAGAAGATTGTGTGCTTTATAATAACAAAATGCATTGTAAAGTAGCATTGACAATGTGTGTTTAGAGTGAAGCCTGCCAGTGGATTTCAGCAGGGGGCAGTGCTGTTTCCTCTTTGTTCACCAACTTCGGTGTTTTAAGGGTAAAAAAAAGATTTGAGCCACTCATTGTGACTGTCCAATGCCCAAATAAAGACTGGTGCATGAAGGTGGTTATCCTGTGCGATGCTAAATAGATAAAATACAGATTGCTGTGCTGTGCTACAGTGTGCAAGATTGCCATCTAGACTTTATTTTGACTCCAGCTATTCTCCCATGAATTTTTATTTTAAAAACAAAGGCACATGTTTGTATAATACAAAACCCACTTCATAAAATGATGAGCTTGTCTTTAATGCTCACAAACTGTCAGGGAAGCATATTGCTTCATAAAGCACTCACCTCTCCTGCTCATTTAAAACAAATTAGTGATGAGTGAACACAGAGTCTAATGGTGGCCCAATGAGACCCCCTTTCGCTGCTTTCCTTTTTTATTTCACCCTAAATTCGCTTATCAAGCAACCGCTGCTCTGAATTCTCAACGACACAATTATGGCCGGCGGTGTGGTGGGGCTGCTGCTTAATGGGATCCTGGCCTCAGACCCCAGTGGGAACTTTCAGTGACTTTAATCTGGGAGCCCTTTGAAAAGTTGTGCCGTGCTGTGCTGAAGAGCCCCGGGGGTTCCCTCTGACTCTCACCAAAGACATAATGGTGAATGGTAAAGTCCTTCATTTAGAGTCATCTCCCCGAGCCAGGATTTCCTTTCCTGAGTGGGTGCCCTGGCTGTCTTGACGAGAGCAATTGCACTTTCTCTGCAATTTGTCTTGTTTGGAGAGACTTAACAGAGGTGTGTGGTGTGGCAGATGTCAGGGTGCAATTAGGCAATAATGTCAAAAACTGCAGAAATAATTTGATTTGTGCCTCATTCATATGAATAAGATTGTGCCTCCTCCTTAGCATATGTATGTATTTTCAGAATAATTGACAATAAAATTAATATTTTTACAATACCTTGAGAAAGCCCTATCTCGTCTGATCTCAAAGCTCAGCAGGGTTGTATGGTTAGTACTGGATGGGAGACCACTGGGCATATCAGGTGCTGTTGTGGGGTTACAGTGACTCTAGTAACCCTCCTCATCTCAATGTTGAAGTACATTTGTAAAAGCTAAGCAAGTGGGTTCAAGTGGGAATACCAGTTTTCATAGTGGGGTGGCACTGGCTCTACACTACTGTTGTGTCCTTGGGCAAAACACTTCACCCAGTTTCTCTCAACTGTTAAAGTACACTGGTGTATAAAAGAGAGAATCAGAATCAGAATGTTTTTTATTGCCATATGAGTGAACAGGTTCACAACATTAGGAAATTGCTGCGGTACTTGGAGCAGGATGTAGACAAACACTGACATGCAACAAATAAAATAGAATAAAATAAATTAGAAAAAAAAAAGCTATAATATAACAACAAAATTTACAAATTTACAGGAATATAATAGAGAAGTCTGTAAGAGCAAATGCGGGACAACAGATGGAAATTAGAGTGACTACAATCTGGTGTTTTTACAGCACATATATTATGTTTGTTCATTACTGTCCAGACCAAACAAATAATGATAATTTAAGTAGTTCTCAAGTGGGAAATCTGTTCTTCTCTTGGCATGCATACTAAGAAAATAAGAAAAATCTATGCTAAATTATTGTACTTGTCTTAATCAGTATTCATAAATTGAAATTTGTCTGTCTGTCTGGATGTCTGTCACAAGAGTTGCCTTAAAAACAACCAACTAACTCAACAACTACCCAAAAAAAAAAAAAAAAAAAAAAAAAAACTGGGTATGTGTACTTGGGCTTATCCTCCAGCAACAAAGATGGCCAGATCCATCTTCTTGTAGCTCAATACGGCTTATTCTATACTGCTGTCAAGGCCCCCTCCCAGTCTTTTTTAAACTGCTCATGGGAAGACTTTACTTTCTGTCTTCATCCTTAGTTTTATTTATATATTTGCCACAGCGCTCCAGGCCAAAGTCCATCTCTCTCATCACTGACTTCAGCTCTTCATTAATGCAGAAAATAATGGCTTCACCAGAGGTCATCGGCAGCCCCGGGATTGGAATAGTGTGCAGTGCTCCGGGCTGTCCACTCTGTTTGTATGCACAGGCCGAAAGCTCCCAGGCCGAAAACACAAACAGCCCGTGGATTCTACTCCGTATTATGTGAGCACACAACAGACTCTTTTCAAAGCCCTGTGTTGGTACATTCTGTCATGTTTGGTATCTGGAACGTGAATACCGGCATATACAGAATATTGGAGGAATAGTTGTATATTGGGGGAGTGGTTATTGTAGAGAAAATGGTTACCAGTTTAGTATACACCATCATCGTCATCAAAGAGATAAGTAACTGAGGTTTGTTTTGTTGACCAGAAAGTACCACAACATAAAATATGAGATAAAATTAACAAATAACTTAAATTCATTAATAGTTCAAATTAATTTGATTAATTAATTTGGTTGAGGTTAAACTACTGCATGTTTTTACTGTGCCAGGGTTAGAGCTGCCAGGAACATTCCACACTATGGCATACATTTTTTGCTCAAAAATACATGTAGACAAGCAAGTAGCGGACCTTCCACCAGAAAAGTTACACAATGCACCTTTAACTATAGAAAGAAATTGTATCTGTTTCTTGGAGCTCTGTAAGCTTGAGTCTAGGCTTGAGCACAAGACAACAAAGCTATAAACATACAACACATGCTTTCAAAAATATAAATAATAATTTTTTTTTTTCAATTTACAGAATACAAAGTGAGTGAACAAAAGAAAAAGACAAAATCATTAAGAACTATCTTCAGCGTAAAGAAGAACAAGAAGTTGTGGAAGTGAAGGTCTGTTCCCCACAGAGCCCTGACCTCAACATCATGGAGTGTGTCTGGGATTAACATGAAGAGACAGAAGGATGTGAGGAAGCTCCATCCACTCAAGATCTGTGCTTAATTATTCAGCCGAGTTCCTCCAAAAACTGTCTGCAGGTAAACCTAGAAGAACTGATGCTCTTTTGAAGGCAAAGGGTGGTCACAACAAATAGTGATTTAGATTTCTCTTTTATGCATTCACTGTATTTTGTTGATTAATGAAAATAAATGATCACCACTTCCATTTTTGAAGGCATTCCTAGTTTACATCATTTTGCCTATAACGCTTGCACAGTACTGTACATAGCAAAATATCAATCCAGTGTCTTGGTAGAGGTCCACTACAGATTTGTTTATTTACCTTACCGTATATTTATTTATTTGTTTATTTATTTATTCATTAATTTATCTACAGTGTTTTTTGTTTGCTTGTTTGTTTTTATTTTTTACTTAGAGGAATGAACTCACCCCTAAACTATTGTGTCATTCTGTTTGTGGCAATGGATTAATGCCCTGGCAGAGGTCTACAGAGGCGAGGTTTTATTCTCCCTATTTGAAAATGCACATTCCATTTGCAAATGACTGCAGCCTATCTTTCACATTATTCACATTATTCGCTTTGATAGAGTTCTACTTCCAAGCTATTTTTAAGGCATCTACATTTTTTGTCATTCTAATTCGCCTCCCGCCGGCCATTTTTTTGCCAAAAGCAGCCCCCTCTTGAGGTTTTTAAAAATCTGTCAGCTCTGAATGTCCTTAGGTCCAAATAAAGCAACCGCTCCAAGGGTAGACACACAGACACTCCATCCTGGGGGACTGGAGCCTACATTAGTCCACTTCTCCATTATTCTCTGATATTATTCACACCTTTCGCCACCAGAGGGCAGTGTTGCATCAAAGCAGCGTTCCCCCCGCCACATCATATCGTTGACACTTTCTTCTCGCTTTGCATCCTTGCACAGATTGACAGAAAACGCTCCTCTTTAGCGAACAGTAAGCACAATCCGTTGGCATGTTTTTCTCTGCACCGATGTTGTAAAGGTCTTCTGTGAATACTACTTCAAGAGGCGGTGCGGTTGTTTCGAAATTGTCAGATGAAAAATGCAACTTTGGTCGTGCCCCAGAGCCACGGCCAAGCTGTCAGAGTGAGTTGGGTCATAAAAGGCTACGCTATCCACACTGTCCTGTTTCAGCTCATCACATGTCTAGAATCCTCACCCATCCACCACTATCGGATGCAGAAGATGGGGCCTGACTCTCCTCACCGAAGCTCCAAGGGGTTTTGCAAGTGTAAAGTAAAGTTTGGGTTTACTCGGCTTACGTATCCATAAGCGATCAAAATATGGTTCCTTTTAATGTTCTCTTTTAACTTGTAGCTTCAGGGAGACGTTCTGAATATCATTCTATTATCTTGTATCGCACATCTCATCTCCTCCATCCTTAAATCTCTCTCCATTTGAGCTCCTTTCACACTTTCAGAAATGGAAAGTCTTATTTTTGAACGAAATACATCCTTAAATACGACCGCTGACGACGTTGAGCGAACATGAACCACAGAATAGGCAAGAGATAGATCATGGAGAAACGATCTGAAGCAAATCGACAAGATGAAAAAAAAAAAAAAGATGGTATCGAAGAGCCAAGAGGTGATCAAAATAGGGCTGCGACTCACGATATGGCGATACATGCAATAATCGATATACTGCGCATGATACTCTGTGATATATTGCTGTTTTTTAAAGGACCAAGTACATTTTAGCAACACTATTTCTTTATTAATCATTCCGTGTCCTTCCACTAAATAAGCAACCAAATTGTAGTCACAAAAAACTAAGACATACCAAAAAATACTCATACAGCAGTCCACGATAACGATACTCTATCACAAATTTAGTATCACAATACATCGATACTTCAGTATTTTTGCACACCTCTAATCAAATTCTGCAGGGTATTATATTTTAATCCATGTTGTTTTTGTTTGCTAAATCATTTGCCTGCATGTTGTTTTGGAAGAGGCCTAACCTCGTCTCCACATGGAGTCACGTTAATTGGAAATAAATCTACGTTGAATATGTTTGAAAGTCAAATGCTCTTTTAGCGATAGCACTGGCCACTGTCCAAAGTGTACCTCTCTTTTAATGTTTATTGTTACTGGACACGTTCCAATCATTTGTACCCTGGCAGGCAAAAGATGATTGAATGAAGAATTTGATACTGTAACAGGATAATTGAGTAAAAATCTGCTAGATGTGCAAGATAGGGCAAGGAAGAACTAAAGTTTAGGTCATTTCTCAAGGCTAGCAGTCATAGGAGTGAATTTGGAGTCAGTTCCATATTTATTTACAGACAAAAGCGAAATAAGAACACCAGGATTATGGGAATTTTCAATGCAAAGTCAAATGAAGCCAGAGTACATCATGAAAGAATCTCAATATTTGAAAAAGTGTTTTGCATTCTGGTTTGGGCTTATTCAAATATAAATTGTTACTGATAGTACTTATTTATAGCCCACATATTTGTTGTTGTTTACCTTAATACTGGACTCTAACACTGTACGGCGTGGTTTGAAGTTGCCCCTTTCGGAGTCACCTGTCAAAGCTCGAATGTCTCACAAACACATACATGGAGAGTGGACACAATTTGCCTAAGGATAGATGGGTAGGAATAGGCGAAAGAAGGAGTCAGACGGCACTAAAAACAATTCTGACTGAGGGCGAATGACCCTGGGCATGAGTGCTCTGTGGGCTGTGGCAGGAGCCAGTCACACACATCACATAACATTACTCGGGATGGGGTTACAAGAAAATGTCAGCCGACGCATAAGGAGGAACCATCGGCCCATAGGATAATTCGATTGCCTGAGGGGAAGTGCAATCTTGCGTTCCCACGATTCTTCACTATCCACCCACTCCCTCTTTTCAATGCGTTTTTGAAAGAAATCATACCATTCTCTGTTATTTTATGTTTTCAATTTGGTTGTTTGCTTTGATACCAGTGTTTTGTTTTAGAGTTGCTGTGTTCTTGTCGCAGTGGGTTGGAGTGTTATCCCTCTTCTCTCTCCCCCATGGGAATTTTCCAGGCAAATGGTTCATAGCGTGGCCTGTGATGCCTGATTTTTGTTTCAATACGGTTTTCCTCCCACTCTTGCAAATTCCAAGTCCCATCTCTGGTTATGGTACAAATTATGTCCCTGGAAGAACAGCTCCGGCGGCAGATGGTGTCAAGATGCGCAGAACGTGGAATGGTGCGTTTAAGCAGATGTTAGCATACACATTAGCACTACCTTACAGTTTTCTGTTTGGGAGAGAAACAGGCAAAGGGGAGGCAGGCGAGAGAGAGTTCAGCGTGGATATGTGAGTGTGTCTGACAGAGAGGACAGCCCCGCAGGCAGGTCCCAGCCCTTCAGCACCAAAAATGACACATGACTGCTTTGACTTTTGTCATCGCCATCTCCCTCCGCCTCCAGACTTTAGCCACTAACACACAACAGTGCTAGCACAGACACACACACATGGTCACACACTGTATACTGCTTAGATTACATTATCTTTATCCTCAGGACATGAGCCCTCCTTGTTGGATGACATTTGGGCTTGTGCAGCACTAAGGTTACCTTTCTTTGCCCCTGAGTTAAAGATGCCTGTCTCTAGCATGCATTGGAAATGAAGGACAGGGGGTGAAGGAAAAAAAAATCAGATGAGAAAGATTTCCAAAAGCACTTTGATCAGAGGCATCAACAGTCACGCACAAACTTGTTAAGCAGTATGTAAATTTGGGCTGATACTGAATAAAGTTGCCAGAATGGCATGAATCCATTGTGCTGCGATGATCAAAATAAAAGAGGGCTTCATATGCTCCAGGGCAAGAAAGTCACAGACATGAAGGTTTTTTTCTACAAAGGGGCTGATGGGATGCAGAGGAGAGAAGGAGGGGAGCGAAATGAAAGATAGGGTAAAGCCTGCGAGGATCTCAATCTAAATTAGCAGAGTAGGAGCAAGAGTGTGCTGAGTGAGACGTATAATTAAAAGCAGAGCAGTAAAAACATCATTCACTCACCAGATGGGTTTCTCTACGATGTTAAGGTACCACAATATTGTCAAAGTGCTTCAATCTATGGTCGTTTCTCAGAGCATTTTTCTCCAACCATCTCCTTACTCCTCCATCTCCACAGCCTGGCCTTTCTTCTTGCCTGACACTCAGAGATGAATAGACAGTGTCACAGAGACTCTTGTAGCCTGTCAGCTTTTAAACAAACTGTTAGGACTGGGATCGCTTTCACAACAAGTGAAAGTGTGGGGTGGAATTGCGGCGCTGTCTGGATTCTGTCTGTAAATAAGTGTTGAGAAGAAAAAGAGTACTTAACAATGCCAAGTTAAGTATCAAAATAGTGTCAACACAAGTTCTCAGTTCATCAACCTGAGAAATATGCCATCTTCAATGCATCTTAAGGGGAGTGCAGTTGTACAGTTGTCTAAATGTAGTAGCCTATGTTGGTATATGCTAGAAACAACCCTAAGCAAAGAGAAAGCAGACCTCTAGAAAGACATTAACCTTATTGGTTTGTAGTGTCGCAATACAAACATTTCCATCTTTCCCGTACCAGGATAACAATAAAAAACACTATTTATACAACAGAATGTCATCATCAACAGTAAATAATAGCACTTTCTTTTATATTACCATGTGACCTTATAGCTGTGTGTTTTAGTAGTGTTACTTGCTCACATGAGTATCTAGTTTTGATCCCAGTTTTAGTATTGATTAGTGTTTGGCTTCACAATCAAATCTGGCATTGAAGTGCTATGAAGCAGTTGTCAACATTTCATTTTCACTATCTCCCAGTTTTTGAGCAGATTCCACAAAACGCACTTTAGATTCCTTTGGCACTTTGATTGCAGCGCCGCTCTGCATCATGTCACAATGCTAACAGTTTTATTAGCTCTGGCACTGTATCTGTAGCCAAATGTCTATGGTGAGAAGTCGTCTGGTCTGAGGGGCATTTTCTCTCCCTCTACCATTACATCTGTCCTCCCTCTCCACAAATGTCTCTGCACTAAAAAACCAAACAATTCTGATTTTTTGTGGGGTAAGAGACAGAGAGAGAAACAGCCCCAATGGCCCCTCAGGTGTGCTCTTGCTTTTTTGCACCTGCACCGGTCTCTCAAGTTGTCGTGAGTCCCTCCACACACAATGGAGACAGGCAGTGCATCGTGGCCCGTGGCGCCTCTCTCCAGCTGAGAGTCACCATCTCTCCAGAGGACAAGAGGAGGAAGACTGCCAGCACTAACAACTGATGCTGGCAGATAAAGAGGCAAGATACGCCCAGGGAGAGTGCCTTGGCCGATGCGCGCTTTGCCCCCACGTTCACTCACGCTTCCTCCAGCTCCCAGATAAGTGCCTTATACAGCTACAGCAGAGGAAGGTGGAGAGAAAGGACAAAACAGGGACACAAAGTTGTGGTAGTAATTGTTGTTGTGTTGTTAGTGTGATAAAGTTAAGCAAGTAGCAGGGGAAATAATCAGTATGATTTATAATGTCCTGAATACTTGAAACTAGCATTTAAAGATTGTGCCCTATTGTCCTATTGTGCTCATGTCTGCTACATAATAATGCTATAATCTACTACACCCGTGGATCATTATGTTATAATTTGCTCATTTTAAGTCACAATATTCATCTAAAACGACTTAATAAAAGAAACAAGACTACTAACTTCTGTGCTAGAAAATTCCGGTGCACAACAGTGCACAGTAAACACCATCACAACAAAGCAGTGGATTTTTTTTTTCCTACCCAAATGACGCAATGCTGCATATCACTGATACAAAATGGAGGGAGTTTGGATAGCTCTAAAAAGTCTATTTTGCATAATAGGTCTGCTTTAAAAGTCTTCTATCAAGCTAAATCACTCCAACAGACTTTTACTGTCTGAAAAAAGTGAAAGACAGTACTAGTGTGTTTTAAATGATTTCAAGTGAAACAAAGTATGTCTAATTTTCCTAATGCATTACTAGCATCATAATCATTTGTTGGGATTGGTTTATTATTTTTCACAAATTTCAGAGGCCATCACAATTTGCCGTCACAATATGCTGACAAACTAGTAAGTACTAGCATGTTAAAAGCGCACTATCTGGTTCACTGACACTAAGAAGGTGAACACTTTATAATTAAATACAAACAGCATCTCAGTCTTTTGACCTTAGCTGCTTTTACAATATACTGGCGGCAGAACTAATTTTACTCTATTACATGAAAAACATTGCATACAGCCTCTTTATTCATGTTTTACTTTGGTTCAAAAGATTTGCTCATTCACCAGAGTTCAAAATAATAATTTTGTTGGTACAAACATCCCCAAAAGCAGCAAAGCACCTTAACGAAGACATCTTATTTTAAAGTGTGTACACCTCTTCTGTAGGGCTGGTGCTTGTTTTCTCTCTTCACATTGTTTTATTGTAAATGGAGAACACATTAGTATGGACATAGCCCATGGTTTGTTTTCTGCTGGGCTCTGTTCTGCTCATAGTAACTGCACTAACCTCTCTTATGTGCGGTCAGCCATATTGTGTAGGGTTGCACTGACCACATGTCTCAGGATTCATGTGAGCTGTATAAGAACCAGGCCCCGGTTCCCTCTGTGGGCTAAACTGTGCCGGTCATCTGTGGTCATGGCAGTCGGAGCAGAAGCTAAAGCTTGTTTGGGTCTTTTTAATATGCTGTAATGTAGCAGTGTCAGGCAGGATGACCCAGCAGCGGATCAGGGGAGCTTTAACACTCCCGCAGGCACTTGAGTACACAGCAATTCGCCAGACCACAGATGGGAACCACCAGGAGAAGTCCTTATGTGATTATATGAACATTTGAACTGCATCAGGACAATACTTGAAGCTCCAGTTACATATTTGAGGAATGTACAGTGGTATACTGCAAAACTATATTACAGTCAATATTTTGGGTAGTGTCTTCTGCCAGTGAATCATATTGCATATGTTTGGAAAAAATAAAACTTGGAGAGTACAGGAAAACTCTATAAAAAGTCAACTGAATGTGTAACTATAGAGATGAAGCTCAAGAAATGTTCTGACACAGTTAAGTCATCAGTTTATCTCATATTAAACATCCACAAAACCCATTTCCTTTCATCTGCCCATTTCATTTGCCAGTTTAAGGGAGAAAATGTTTTTGCTGCCTTTGTATGACATTTATTATCTTGCTGGCTTTTTCATCTGCACTATGACTGTGTAACTTTTTCAGTGGAGGGCCCAGTAGCATCTTGTCTCCACAAAGATGATATGTTCAACAAAAGGCATTAAAATGATAAAATGATCTAAACTGACAGCATGAGTACAAGTTACAGCCCAGATCTGCAAAGAGCTGACCCTGCGCACAATAATGCATGTTTTTCAGTTTACTTTGGAATAAAACACCTGTCACTGAATAAATGTAAAGTAAATGCAATACTGTTAAACATTCCAGTCAAAGTAATAACTTCTTCATGGAGACAAGCAGGCAGCCTACATTTCCATAGTACTAGTGCATCTTTAATAATATAACTATTACTTAAATATATTGACCTGGACGTTTGTTCTCCAAATCCTATATGACATTTCCTGATTTGCATAGTCTGTCCTCTCCTAATCCATCCCAGCAACAGGGCCCATTGTGTGTGTGGTCCACCAGAGCCCAGTATTTGTCCTGAGAAAGACCTTGATAGGAATGGGGCCTGAGTAGGAGCGCTTATTTTATTCTCCTCTAGGCCGCTGCAGGCTATGGCTGTATTAATGCAATGGCAGGGATCTTTTGAAGTTGTGACTTTATGAGACAAAAGCTAATTTCCTTTCCTTTGTTCATTATCGAGAGAGACTTCCAGCCGGGCGGAAAGCATGCTGTGCTAATTATTCCATTCATGAGTCGTCTCCAAAGTATGTAATGGATTTCAGTGGGCTTTTCACAGGTAAGCAGTGTGATACGATACACACTGTCAACGCGAAGCCTGGTCCTGATTATACCGCTGGGAGACGTGAAGCCCGATGGATAAGATGAGCAAATCAATGGGAGCTTTTATGGAGCACCTGAAGGCAGCCTACAGCAATTTCATAATGCTATAAGGTTTGTAAGGGCCTTAGCCAATGTGTTCCTATACCGTTTATTCAATGGGGAATATGTCAGATCAAGTAAGGCTGAAATATGTAGTGTGCAGTCGATGAGAATGCACAAAGCCTGCATAAAGTTCGCAACATCACATAGTAAGGGGCGGTTTCTTGGAAATCAGAATTGTGTTTCACAATTATAACAGAATTAAGGAAATATTCTGCTCTCAAGTACCTTTGCTTTGACATTTCATGTTTTTGAACTTAAACTAATGTCTATCTTCTTAAAGTAGACACCTTGTTTTGAAAGCATTTATGTACTGGTTATGTTGTCATCTACTGGCAGAGGAAGGAATCACAAACTCTAGCGGTGGTGATACCTTTTTCTGACATGCTAATTGAAACATCCAGTTGTGCATAAAAACAAAAAAAAACGACAAAAAAAAACAGGAGACCTCCAGACTTTTATCTTTTAACCTCTTGAGACCCTGTGGCCTCATACGAGGACATTACATTTTTGCCTCTTAGCACCATGATTTTCAATTATTTTAAACTTTCACCTGTAATCAACTAAAAACCTCTACAGCAGCTCCCGAAAGTAAAAAAACTGCATGGTAAAGTTTAGATGCAAAATTTATGAATAAAACCAATGTATTTATGTACAATAATGTCTCTTCATGTATCTCAATATATCTTCATTTGGCATTAAAATTTGACACATTTTATTGACCACAGCAGACGAGAGCATCAGGAAATGTCATGTCCTCGTTTGAAGACATTGGGACTATGTTATATTATTGATTGTACATGTTGTTAGGTAAACTTGGGAATATTTAGATGAGTTTACAGTTATAAATTGCTGGACGTTTCTGCTGCTATAGGAAACTGCTGCCTGTCTCCACTTTTGCACCTCTACTTTTTTTTTGTAACGATTGAAAACCATAAAAAATTAAAACTGTGGACCACATTTTCAGGCCTTTTGTGTGTTTTTAACCTCACTCACTGAACCCCAACCGCTCACGGTTGACCTACGTCACATTTGGCAGGTTTAGGGCTTGAAATAAACAGCTAATTGCTGTTTTTTTTTTTTTTTGTAATTTATTTATACATTTTAATGTTTTTACTTTTTTTAACCAATGGTGTCATACAGAAAACTTACTTAGTAGGTCCTACTTATCCCAAATAGCAAGAAGAAATGAAAAATGCACACCAGACAAAAGCTCGGGTCTCAGGAGGTTAAATAACAAAACTGTGAATTTCAAAATTTAGAGGAAGTAAGCTACTGCCCTAATGACTTATTCAGACACAATATCAGGCGAGGTTGGCACATGTTTTACAACTATGGTGTACTACGGCATATTTGAGTACTGGAAACTCCTAGAAGATTCATCTAATTAGGTGTAACCCAGCATAACTTGTTTCTAGCTCTCACAAAGCCTAGTGCAAAGCCACATTTTTGTATTTCAGTATAGATTGCCTTAAGGCGGTATAGAACTGCTACTTCCCCATCTTTAGTCTTTGAGATGGGCTATTTCATTTATTTTTATTGTACTCAAGCTTGGATGGACTTGGAAACTTGGATTCCAATTATGTTGAAAACTTCAGTTAGTACTCTGAAAATATTTTACTAGTAAAGTTTAGTGGCACATACAGAGAAACAGATTTCCTCCTCCAAGCTTCTTCCTGTACCAAACCAGGGCCAACCAGCTCCTAAAACACTATAGGGACTATTGACAGAATGTTGCTAATTATGATAATGTATGTTAGCTATAGGCAAATATGAAAATTCCAAAGTAAACTTAAATCAAGTCTTGTGTATTAACGGAAGAACAAATATTGCCTCATTGCACACTGCTCCGAACCGCTTTGCAACCTGTACCCAGTTTTGACAAATGACTTTAGGAGTTAGTGAGTTAGGCAACAAACGTAATGGGATTTCCATCTTTCCTTGAACCAGTACTTGGCAGCGCATGAAGGCAAATGGCAAAACACTTCACTTTACATCTGTAGCTTCTTCCACCCACAACACCTGAGCCCTCTCTTCTCTGCTCTCTGCTCCACGGCATGATGTGCTCGCCCCCCATCCATGTTCAATCCGCGCCCTGCCACTCAGAGTTACATCAGATGGCAATGGGAAAAGGTGTGTGGAATGGCAATACAGATCCAAAGCAAATAGATGCACGGTTTCGCTTTGGATTGGTCATATATTCTGAATGCCTGGCCAGCCAAAACCGAACACTTTGACAATACTCTACAAAGACGAATGGGTCTGGAGCTATATCTCGTCTCCATGGTTTCCAAATGCCGTGATTGACGGGTAGATTATCCAATCAAAAACGCATGATCAGATCAGGGCAAAACAAACATGGTGGCTCATGAGGGAAAAAGGAAACTAAAATAACAACACAAATATCAGCAGAAATAACAAGCAAAGCACTGAACTCAAGTAAAAGATGTGACGTTCTGAATGATAGGAGAAATTTCCAGAGGAGTGGTCTACTGTATTTGAGAGATGCGTGCCACAAATTAGTACCTCTGATTGGACTGTTCCAAGTTAGGATGGTTGTTTGTCCCTTTTTTGGTGCAGATTTAGGCCCTTCTGCGTTTGTCCAGGATGTAGGAAGAATTTATTTACAATTTAACTTTTTCTTTGTGGTCTTAAATTTCGTGGTTGTTTATTTTACTTGGTTAAAGTCTCACAAGAACTCATTTGATGTGGCATTCTGCAATGACGTCGCCTCTTTTGTTGTTCAAAGTTATATTGATGATGGAAAAGTTTAACCACTTGCAACGCTGGCACATTCTTTTCTACCACACTTAAGATCTGTCATCTGTGGAAGTAGCCCATGAAACTGATGTCTCACATGTTGCACCATAATCCAAGCCCAATGTATCCTGGCATCCAACCATATCTTGGACTTTTCCAACGGAAAGAATTCGCTCCGTGTGTTTTTGAACATGCAGAACATTTCATTGAGGCATATCTTTACTTCAGGTTGCATGTTGTTTGACCATCCAGTATGTTATTAAAGGAACTATAAGATTTTTATATATAGTTGATGGTGATTTCATAAACTTGTGACCCCAGATACGAGGTAAACAAATCCAATATAACTCTCACTAATTACAGTTGTAATGTTAATTCATTCTTAATTACAAAAACATTAGACATGACGTTCCATTTATTTCTGCTATAATTTGGTGTTTTTGTTCTCTGCACAGTTATCCAATCAGAAAGAACAATGAGTCCCACACAACTCTCAGATCTCTCTGATCTGAATCCCCACTACCTAAACCCCAGCACTGGCAGCCAGTCATTACTCAGTGCTAGTGCAGCCTCTGCAGCTCAAAGGGGGAATTCTGCAGGTTCTGAGCTTTCACGCGTGGAATGGCTTGTCTATATAATGACACATACACTGGCGACCCAGGTTCAGTTGTGATTGTTACCTTAAAAAAGCAAGAACACAGACTCCATCCAGTTCCTTGAAGTAACATGGTTTATCCACTTTCCCATCAGCTATGATCACAGCAAGGACGGTCTAAATGTTACTATTAGTTATTATTGTTAATTAATTGGAATCTGCATTTCTAAATAAAAGTTCATTTTTCTTTATGCACAGTTTGATCACACCGCTACTCCTCACCGTGACCCTTAACATGGATGTTCAACCCGCTTTCTGCCACCTGGACTTAGATCAGCCGCCAGTAGAAAAGGTGTACAGAGTCGTAAACAACTAGCACCTGCCCCTCCCTCCTCCACCCCTTCCAACTCTTTGTTTGTGCTCATTTTATTCGGCATGCGACTCAGGTCAAGGTTTACCCTCACACACCATTTCCCCCGCACAGCCGCCCGGGGGAGGAACACTGGCGGCCCCAGGCAAGGGCACACAGCTCCTAACAAAATGGCCGCCTCTCCTCAACCTAGAAGGACGACTGGCCACACATGGTTGGATTTTATCTCTTCCTCCCTTTATTGATTTCTGTCCATAGCAAGGTATATGTCTAATAACTGCTAAATTTAATCGAGCAACGTAAGAAAAACTACTCATTTGTTCTCCCCCGTAGTGTAAGTGTTCATTTGGAGAGTCTGATACTAACCCTGGCTAGGAGCGAGTGCTGGATTTTTAGCTGTAAATGGAAATCGCCTGTGGGCTTTTCATTTTCTGGGCCCAGACGTTCCCTTCATGGTGTCGGAGCCCTTGTGTTCACAGAGTTCATGTTTCGCCGTGGGGCAGTTTTTTTTCTTCTTTTTTATTTTGTTTTATCTCATAGCTTAGACTAGCAGGGCTTTAAACTCCCCAAGGACTCCTGCGTAGCAACAGCGGAGATCAACAGAGTAAGTTTGTTTATGTTGGCCGTGTCCGCATGTTGTCGACTTATACATTTCTCAGTCTCCATTTCCTGCCTCTCCTTGCCCCAGGGGAGAGCAGTCCTCTAATTGGATCTTGTTCTAATTGAGCCTAATACTAGAGCTAACCGGAGTTGGGCCCCGTGGCTAATGAAGAGCTGAATCTAAACTAAAGCACTAAAAGTTTGAGTGTGTGTGGAGTCTGGATGTGTGTGCATATTTCGCTCTATTTTCCGTCTAAGATGCACCACTTTTCCCCCCTTTTGGTTAAGAAGTTTTTTATATTTTAATACTAAAACATCAAGGGAAGTGCACTGCTTACAAAAATGTGTTTTTTCTACAGTACCTATAGCGATGTTTAGGTGGGATAGAATTACAATAAAAACATGTTGTCAGTCTTACAGGCAGAGGAGTAGTTTGCTATGTTGCATTCATTCCCACAGTAATTGGTATCAAACTTCTCACCACAGGCCTATATACAATGACTACATGTCTAGCTAAATAATTTCACAATATGTCTATACATCATACTGTATACTTGATCACTGACAAGCACTGGTAGTAAAACTTTTCTTATTCTTGTAGTACTTCATCCATGATTGCTGAAAGGCACCAGTCTCAGTCATACACATTTTGCCCTTAAAGATCATCCACTACAGGCCATAGAACACAGTAACTCAATCAATTAGCGAAATACAGGTCATTTCTATAAAAACCTAAATAAAGGTCTGGTTTTCAGTAAGCATATCAGTAATTTCATAACTGCAAGATAGCTCTAATGCCATACTGTGGAACAATAAAAAAGCAATAACCTCTCCATGGAGAAAAAGCAGGGGGTGGGCCTTCCTTCTTGTTCCATTGACTCTGCTTCCAATTCACTTAACAGTCTTAAAATGTTCGTATTATCCCACTCTACTTGACCCTGGTGTTTCTAGTTTGTTATTTTGTCTGTAAATCAAGATATGAACATTAATAAAAGGCTAATCCTTGTTTTTTAAGATCGCTTCAGCTAGAGATTGGCTCTTTCGTAGCTGTGATACTCGCAGTCGAAATACCGAATACGGAACTTGGCTTTAGAGCCGCTCCTGTCACTGCCAACCTCGATAAGCTTCATTTGACTGGAAGTGAAAGCTATGGGTAACATCACACTCCCTTAGTGCACTTCTTCATACAAGTTACTTCAACAAAATTACCCCTGCATGGTTAAAGTGAACGTAACTGCAAGGTCTTAAAACGTTAAATCTATATGTGTTCTTGATGGATTGTTTTTTTTACTTACTCTTTCCTTCCCTGTCACATCATATTTCAATGCAGTGGATATAAAATGCGCCAGGCCGTGTTGCACACAGTTTAAACACTCACACTGTAGGTGAAGGCAAAATGAAAATAAATGAAGCCAGGTTTTGCGCTGGGGGCACAAGACTGGAATGACTGCTCTCTCGCCAGCAGCCATGACACTATTGTTTATATATTTTACCTATCTGCAAATCATCTCGCTGCTTCATATAGGACACATTCACACAATAATATCTCAAAGCTATGGTGTATCCGTGTCTACAACATGTTTTAAGTTTTAATACCCAGAAAAGCAGGGCTGTTTTTTCTATCTGTATAAACTATAAACCTTAAGCTAATATCTTGCAGCACTACACGTGGGTGGTTTAGCCAGGCAAGGTCATAGCTTAAAGTAAACTGCGCTTTCTTAAATATTAGCAATTAGTAGAAAAAAAGTGTAAACAATTTGATTTTTTTACGGTGTAGCAGAAATAGTTCACAGCCTGAGAAAATTTTCCAGAATCGCATATGGCACAGGTTAAATTAGAAATCTACTTAGCTCTTCTAGTCATTGCAGGTCCCTTTGACACTGTGTTTGCATGGAGGGTTATTTAAAGCAATATACCACGCATGAAGTGTTGAACCTTCAGGTGTTGCAAAATTAACTGATAGCCAGCTCGCACCAAGAATGAACTTGAAAATAGTTTTGAGCTCATTTCAAGTGTGTAACTAATTGTAGGCTGGATATCAATTGACCAAGTTTGGATTTGTTTTTCATTAAGCGGGAGAAGATGGATGAATGGATAGATTACCTACATTAACTTGAAAATTAAAAACATTTTGGGAGGGTCTGAAGGTGTTCTACTTAACTTCTCTAGTAAAGTATATGCTCCTTGCTCATCTCCATGGAGACATTCTTGCTCTGCCTAGAAAGTTCCACATAATGGCATTAGTTGACCTTTAATCTGTTTGAATTGGTTGGAGACAAAAGATCTATTCAAGACTTTTGCTTCATACTGTATAGAGGGGACAGCAACAATAAAAAAAGCTTACAGAAACAGTCGAGACAAGAGTCAAATGTAATATTGAGCAAGAATCATAACATGAATGAAATGAGATCCGGTTCAAGGTTCGTTGGTTTATTTTGTCACTCATGAGATAGACTATGGACAACTCTTTACTAACATATGTGACCGGATGAGGGCGCAGGACATGGAGAGGCTAAATGTTTCTAATTTATTGAGCAATGCCATCCCCAATTTAAGGGAAACAGGGGGGAAAAGAAACAAAGAAAAGAAATACAACCACCCCGCAATTAAAAGGCAGCACAAGTCCATTTCAATTGACTTGACAGAGACTTACAGTTGAATTTACACTTTGTTTATTCATAAATAATGGTGAGCTAGTTTCCTTTAGTTTAAGTATTGTATACACCAGTTCAGTTCACTTTTACATTTCACTTTCACATTCGGATAGCACAGTTCAGTACAGGTGTGCAGTTGGTACCACCCCAGGCAGGGGGCGTAAGCCTGTAGAACCCAGACTCCACACACACCCCGAGACAGGTGTTTTCTCGGTCTGTAGGGGAGGCTCACCGCCAGCAGGAGCCTATTAACAATAAACATCAACCTACATTTACAATACAATAAAAAATAAACATACCATTAGCGAAACATACCGGGCGGCTTTAGAACGACGCACCGCCTCCAGGGATCGCGACCCAAACGCCACTACACGCGACGGCCCGGGTAAGCTGCAAACATTCGCCCATTAGCCTCGACACAGAGAGGGTAAAACACGCACTCTGGACTACTCACCGATCACCGCGCCACTACTCTGATCGCTGTGCTTGACGCGTACCATACGATCTAGTGCGCCTAATCGTACTCTGCGGCTCCTGTGCTCCTCTCGCACCTCGGCCTGCGGCGGCCATGACAGCTCGGCTCCTCCTGACGTATGACGTATGACGTTGGGTGGGGCTGAACACCGGTGACAGCGCCCCTTTTATAAGCGGCCTCCAGGCGCACTAAAGCCCGCATCGCTACATATAGTTGTATACAGTGACAGACTCAGCTGTGTAGTGTGTTCAGTTTGTTTGCTCTTACTGATAAAAGAGCAAGCAAAGACTGATTACAGAACAGGCGGCACGGTGGCTGAGTGGCAACACTCAGGCCTCACAGCAAGAAGGTTGCGGGTCCGATCCCCAGGTCGCCCGGGCCTTTCTGTGTGGAGTTTGCATGTTCCTCCCCGTGTCTGGATGGGTTTCCTCCGGGTACTCCGGTTTCCCCCATCAACCCAAAACATGCCCGCACCCCTATGAACTAACATCAAGGACCATGTTGTCCACCCTCCTGTGGGCTCACCACCTGCAGAGGGGTTCATGGGGGGGTCAGGTGCTATGAGTATTGGGCAGCAAGCTGCCCCCGCGACCCAGCTGGATTAAGCGGGAGATGATGGATGGATGATTACAGAACATAAATTAAGAAGTCGAGGCCAAAAGGATAAGATTACAATGCTATAACTTGTATACAACGTTAAGATGTTTTATTAGGTTGATAATAATAATAATAATAATAATAATAATGTGTACAAGCTCAGGTCACCAAAATCAGCTTTGTTTCATTTAATCAACACAAGGGAAAGTGTAGCTGGTTGATACCTAAGCCATCACTTCATTTCACAGAGTCTGAGCTGTTTCTATAGCAGAGGGCCTCCGGGGCAAACAGAGCTGGTGATTCGGACCATGGGGGGTGGATGTAGCCGAGCCGCTCCAGGTGGGCCGACTTGTACCCCCCTGAGGCGCTGTGCCAATGTCTCAAAAAGCAGGAGGAGGGCACTGTAAATGGTTCCAGAGCAAATATAGCTTTCCCAGCGTCCTGCCGCAAGGATGCCGCCCGGAGGCCAACCAGAAGATTGGAAGCAGATGAAAGAAAGGTATTTAGGTGGGGTTCTCTTATAAAACCCGGCTGTTTTGACGAACTTTCTTTTGAACATATTTTTATGTTTAGTTAAAAGCAGGATACAGGTAGAAGCCAACCCAGCTCTCTCACTATATATATGAGTTATAAATGATAAGCTTTCAGTCATTCAGAGTGGCTAGCACTACTGAGTAGCCCTCCAGCTCCTGTCTTGTTTGTTGACAGTATTAAACAAATGGTCACAAAGTCCATTACTCAAGGGGAGATGAAGTGTGAGTGTGTGTATGTAATGTGGGTGGCCCCTCCCTCGCCCTGCAGCCTTCTCTGGGGTTTCTTGTCACCCCGTGTCTCAGAGGTGAGAGGGCGGGTGAGAATTGAACACTCTTTTTAACAAATGTAGTGAACAGAGGAATCGAAAAACCTGTTAATGAGATTTCCCTCTCCAGGCGCTGCTCAGGGATATTATTCTTATAATTTTCTTAATCTAATGAGTTACTCAAAGTTTATTTTCAAAACGTATTTCTCCCACTCAGCCTATAGGGCTGCTGTTTTATTAGCTGGTGTTTCTCAGTAGCTCACAAACTTTATTAATAAATCCATTTACAATGCTGTGGAGAGGGTTCCAGTGAGCTCATAGACAGGGGCTCAGAGTGAACAGAGAAGGTTGCTGTAAAGGCTACACCAGCTTTGAACAGGGACCTTCTCCATATTTGTGGTTTGTTTACCCCACAAGATGGCTCCTGGCTTAAGGAATGGACCATGAAAATGGCTGCTCTCATTGGCCTGCAGCACTCAATATAGATTGGAGTTTTTCATGTGGCACTGAGGCTGCTGGGATATGGGCCCCAGGGGATGAGCTCTCATTAAAGGCACTGGCCCGGGGCACTGCTGCTCTGCTTCCTGTGGCCACTGACCTCCTTTTAGCCCTGGGCTGGAGCTCCAGCACTGCTCTGCCTGCTCTCCTGTCACTCCTGTTCTGGCCAAGCCTCAGGGTGGTCACATGACTCGAGTGACCCATGATCAGGTCTCCCTTCCCCCCCGTCCTGTCGGCGAGGTGCTTAGAACCATCACACCCAGCGAAGGGTCACACATACCCCCTTAAAATGGCGCTGATGTCCTTGGGCTTGTGGAGGAAGACTTTCCAGAGTTGACAGTGTCAAAACATCATGTCAGTGGCAGCCAACTCTGTGTGTCATCTTAAAGCAGTACAGCTGCTCTCGGGATGCCCCATGCAGAGCAAATCTGAAATCCCATCACAGTGCAGTTGGCCTAATGAAACAATGTAAGCTTTTTACAGGACTTTCTCCTGAGACATGAATACAAATCTGCCAAAGTTATTCTAAAATCAAGTTCACAAATGTTCCTTATATGCCTGACAGTAAGCAACAGCAAACCCCCCACACAGAATATTAACATCGCCGTTCTCCTGAAGCCCCTTTCTCACTTTAGCCACAAGACAAACTGACATTGTGTGGTGCTTATTCTAGATGTCAAATATGATAGTTAATCATTGATCATAAACATGGCATTAAAACGCCGGCAGCCTGAGATACATCAATAAAACCTCCCAGTCCTGCTTTAATTAAAGCCTGCTGCTGAATACTTTTAATGTCCATTTTATTAGAATCATTCTCACAAAAATAACCTGGATACCGAGGCACTTGGGCAGTATTAGCACACAATGAGTTTTTAAGACAAAGGCTGTGGGGTGGCCCTGCGTCGCTGATTGGTGGATTGAGATATCAAACCAGTTCTCATCAGCACCACCCTCCTTATACCTGCAGGCCAAACAATTTTGTCCTCCACTAGTAAAGCAATTAGATTATATCCAAACACACACATACTCCTCTTCTCAGTGTGTCCCCTATGCAGAAAATGCCTCTTTTTTGACTTGGTATGACACTGGCTGCCTCCATATGTGTTAGTTTGTGTTAACATGGGCAAGCGAGCGCACACATACTTACTGCCCTCAGGTATGTGGTTCCAGTTGGTATAGTATCTCTGTCTCTAAGCCCCAGTTTGATGCCCCAGTCTTATGGCATCAACCCCCCTCTCTCTCTCTCTCTCCTCACATCGCCTCGGGCCTCCATGGATGTGTATGTGTGTAAGATGGCTACTGAAGCAAGAGGCCATTGTTTCTCTCCAGCAGGGCTTTATAATTGAACATTCATGTTTAGGACTTATTTATTATTTATTTACAAAAAAGAAAAAAAAACTTTCTATCATATTCTTAACTGGGGTAAAATACCATGTTTAATCATCAATTATCAGCTATGGGATTTTCATTAGTGCCTTAAACTTATAATGCTGTTGTTATTATTCATATACATGTAGTAGTAAGATACATCTGTAGCCACTGCTGCCCCAGAAGCGAAGCTGCAAATCGACACCATTGGCTCTCCGAGCACCACCAACATTCACTCATATACCACATTAATACTACGCATGAGGGTGCCTTGCCTAAGGACACAACGATTGGTGGACGCTTGCTCTACCGACACAGGTCTGCAGCCAATAATCTGCCGGTAAAAACTTGAATTTTAACTTTGGGGGAAGAAAATTATTAAAAGTCTGCATTGTTTAGCCATTTTTATTTGTTTTTAATAAGACAAAGTAACAGACTTGAACAAAATTGTGACACTTTCCCCAGCTCTAGTTGCAATTCACTCTCCACTTATTTGTGCACTTGGTCGCACCATACTTTGATTCGTCCAAGTTCAGCAGTCAAAATGAACCCTAAGTGGAGCTATTCAGGAGGTGCTAACTCCAGTCACCACACATCAGGTTGTGCGTATACGTTCATGTGTTTATTCTTTGGCTCGAGTGGGGGAAGAACGGAAAAGACAGCAGGCAGCAGGGACAAACCCGTCAGCCACTCAGATCAGATCAGGTCTGTCGGGACACATCGGTGCACAGCCAGCCTGATGGGAAAGGCCCTGGAGGGGTGAGAGGTCCAGATGACATACAAACCACAGGCAGGCGGAAGGCAGGAAGGAAGACAAAGAATAGACCCATCTTAACATTGATGCGCAATATGTTACAATTATGAATGCATTACTATACAGTCGTCATTATCTAGATGCATGCAGGAACTCGCACCAAACATCTCGCCGCATATGCTAATGTTGAAGGATTCTTATGAATGCTGCATATGCTAGCAGTGCATTGGAAAACACACTGGGGTACATATGTCTGGAGGGCTAAAGCGAATAGGAAATAGACACTTTTACTCCATGCCTGTTTTTTAATTGGGGCATTTATAGTTTTTTTCTTGTGGTGATGGTGTTTACTTCATTAAAGCACATTTGAAAAAGGAGAAAAATTCTGCATGTTTTCAAGGTTTATATAAGTGACGCTCAAAGCTATTAAATGGCAAATTAACATATGACTGTGGGATATGCAAGTCCAAAGATGATTTTTTTTTACATTTTCACACTAATCAACTTGACTTGAACACGTTGGATTTCAGTTTGATTTCCTTTCATCGCAAATATCGCTTCCCCCCGCGGCGCTATATTGTGTGGCGTCGCTTGTCTGTGTCACCATGTGTCTTTCAAAGTAAATCTTGAAAATAAAAAATAAGCGCACAGAGATATCCAAGGACAAACATGTACTAATGTTGAATATTCTGTATTGGTTTTACTGTAATTCCTTTTCTAATTCTTAGTTTATTCAATTTCATCTCCTTGAGGCTGGTAGGTATGGAAATGAGGTCTCTTGGTTTTTTCTGCGTGTGTAAATTGCAGCTATCACCTCAAGCCTTTTGAACAAGATTACCCAGATGGCCTTGCGTGGTGCGCCTGAAGTTTTATTTTCCCTCCATTCGCACTGCTTTTCCTTCTTGGCTGCGGGGCTAAGACGAGTAAGGAACTTGGGAAGCCTCCTGAAAGCTGTAGGCGAAGCTAGCAGGCAGCAGCTGTGGCAAGGAGACATCTTGACGGGAGGGGGTGGATTGAGAAAGTGTAGAAGAAGACTAGGAGGGAGGGGTGGCAGAGCTGGCGGGGTGGATGAGGGCTGGTGGTGGGGCAGTTGCTGTTTATGCATGGGTTTAGAAGCTGAGAGTACCAGGCGCTTGTCCTCTCAACCCGCTAGGTCACGAACTTCCATCGTGCTAGAGCTGGATATGCCATGATACCAGCCTGGCAAGACCTGGAAGGAGCAAGTGCATCTGGAGAGTTTTTGGATCAAAATTGGTTGAACTTGGGGTGAACATGTTGAAGTGAGGTGTTGCCATGTTACTTGAGACAGCACACCTGGTAGCCTTGAGAATGCTGAGGAAATAAAGTTGTTCTTATGCGCAATCAAAAAAAAAAGTAGTAGTTACTGACCCATTTGGATTAACCTGCATGTCAAAGATACCCCAAGAAAATACCCCAACTATGATTTCCCAACATAAAAGCAGCCCAAAACATACACAACAGACAAAATCTTCCAACTAAGGTGGTTCTATAGCTGCAGATTTATGGGTAGGTTCCGGGTGCAGCTACCATGGTCTATGCTTGGACCCAGCGGCAATGAAGCATATAAAAGGTCAAATGCAGATGACAATTGTATTTTCTTCTGAGGATCATTATAGTAAAACTTCAAGACTACCAACTGTGCTAATGTCTGCCATATAGTTATAATCTGTGACACCCGTAGATCATTATGTTATTATTTGGACATTTTATTGACTTCCACATTAGAAAACCGCAGTGCCCCATGGGAGCTGATGTCATTGTGAACACCCAAATCTACAAAAGCTACAATACAAAGTAAGTTTCCAATATTTGAGTTCACTGTGGCAATGGTTTAGAATTTTGTTATCTCAGGTCGACTGTTCAGTTGTTCTGGTTGGAAAGATCTGGTTAAATAAACACAATAATCACTGAATATTAATGTTTTAAAGCAGGCTTTTGATTTTGGATATTCACGATTGACATGTTTTTCTGGATGACAACCCACCCAAATAGTAATGTGCTGTTCTGCAAGTCCAAACGCAAAAATTAGTACATCATTGGGAGTGAAACAGCCCTCTCAAAAAGCCATGTTTTCAGCCACTGCGGCACAGGTGATCATTGTCGTAGTGGGATTTGTCATTGGGTTTCCACTCAGAGTACCTTGGACATAATCCGCTGCTGGTTCTCACCCCGGAGGAAGAATATCATTTTAATATATTACAGATACGAAATTATGCCGAGTTAAGTGTTCACCTGTTTATTATTCCAACATGCAACAGCCTCCCCATCCGCACTAATCTCCGAAAAGTACACACCCGAGTCCCAGATTGCTGATCTTAGCTTCGAGGCAATGTTGGAAGGAGATTCTTACCTGAGATATGTTGAGAGGACAGGAGGAGACTGTGGCAGAGAAGGGGGAAGAAAGCAATATGTTTAAATAATAAATATGGAATGAGAACTGGCAGACAGAACTTTACATATAGGTATAGAAATTATTTATATTTGCTTAGTACATACATGTTTTTCTCATGTCAATCAAAACAAGAAACGGTTGCGCTTTTCTTTCTATTTATGTTATAAATTAGCAAACAGATTAGCATTTAGCACCCAAAATATTATACGCTCTTCATATTGTGTTAGCATTAGCATTAGCAAGGCAGCACCTGTGTAAACCGTCTTTCTCCGATCATCATATGACTTGTGTACGTTAGATTGGGCAAAGGTGCTGTATCCATTGCTTCAGGCTCGATGTCCATAGCTAACTTTGGGTTTATAATCTGATAAATTGAGCTATTGTTTGCTCATGTATTTTTTGATCACCTTTCACGTCGCTTGACCTCTCTCCACATGTCTGGTTTGAAATGTCCAGCTGAAATGAAAATACTTCATCCAGTTTTGGTCAGCACTTTCCCCCGATCCTTACGCCCTTTCATGCTTTGTTTGCACTCCTTCCCATTTGTTTGTTTTGCTAAGCTTTCCATCATAATGAATCACTTTTTTTTCCCTCTCGCCCCGATCCCGCTCTTATTTATTCTCCATAGCTGGAAGGTCGAACGGTGGTGGTTGATGAGGGGCTGAAATGAACTGAGCCTTAGCCTTTAGCCTCGGGGCCGGTGCATATCTTAGCATAAGTGATGGCCAACCGCGGGGCTTGCATAGAGCTGAGAGAGCCCCCAGGACAGCCACTCTCTGACAGATCATGTATTTATAGGTCTGTTGAAAGACCTCTATTGTGTCCCACATCGCCTCTGAGCATGTCTGTCCTCTGTATTATAATAAAGCCGCTGGCCTTAACCGCTATGATGGATGGGTGGCCCTTCGAATGGCAAGCTCCCGAATCATTAGCGGGAACATGCAGGTCTAACCATGTGAAGACCAGCGCGATACCGGTGAGCAATGCAGACCAGTTGAGACCTTTTAATCATAGCCAGGTAGCCGTTATTAATTCTAAACTGGGCAGGCAAAAAGGGGAGGGTTGAATGGAAAATATTGAGAGTATGAGGGGGTAGGGTTGTCGATCGCCAAAGGATACATTCGCAATTATCTTGGCTGCTTAAAATGCCTTGCGGCCTTTTTCATTGCAGGTTACAATGTGGGCCCCTATACAGCGTTTATGACTAGCTTTCAATAGCCAGAGATTTCACCACTGTGGAAATTCACGCTAAACATTCCATCATACTTCCTCGGCTCCATGCAGCGTCCATAAATGTTGTATAATATCTAATGCATGTAAGATTGGTGGAGAAACTAGTGGAAAAAGAGAACACAACTTGCTCAACTATGCTCCAAAAAAGAAGTAAAAAAAACTTGACTTTTCGGTGCCTTAAGCTTCACAAGGCAGAGTGGTGTTTGAGCAGTTTCCCAATCTCATGTTCTTCTGTTACCTCTGGAGTAGAATATAAATGATTCCCTCTCAGTGTACAGTGTATGCCAAAGGGGCTCGCAGCCACCATAGTCCGGTCTAAAATTCCTCACTGCTAGCGTACCATAACTCAAGGCCTGCCTGATAAATAAACAAAGAAAAGCAGCACAGCAGTTTTTTTGCATGCTGCAGTACCTTCAATTCACCACTTGGAGTGCAACAGAAATTTTGAAGCCAGTTTTTTTTTAAAAATACATATATATTAAGTAAAGATTCACTAAAGAATGGACTTGTTAAGATACTGGAATACTACATTTTGTAGTCTGTTTCTGCAAGTACTAATAGTTAAAGTAATAACTGACAATTTTCCATTTCTTCAGTACCCTCCAGTCTTAGATAGCCGTAATAGAGTACAGGTGGAACTATTGTCCATTGCATATTACAGCTATGGGAACCAAATTCAGATAGCTAGTTAAAAAATGTGTTTCTGTGAACCTATTCAAAACAGATAAAGGAAACATTATACACTAATGAAGGAAGTTCTTATTTATGTCACTTGTCTATTCTAGTTTGTGCTGTCACCATAGACTGTATAAAAAAGTGGACCAAAGGAGTGTGCCATTATGCATAGAATTTGGCTCCAGTCAAATGAAGCTCATTGAGGCTGGCAGGTGAATTTGGAGCCGAGTTCCGTATTAGGAATAGGAATCATTTTACAGATAAAATAGGGAAATAAAAACACCAGGATCATGTAGAGTGGGTTTAAAACCAAAATGAGGAGTTTGAACGGCAGCAGTAACAGAGAGAAGGGCAATGTTTTTTCAATAAAATAATTGGTAGTGAATTGGAAAATGGAGTTGGACATGAAAGCACGTCCATGCTCACTTCATATTTGGAATGCAGCTGCTAATATGATAGGTTAGCTATGTCCATTTACAGTCTATGGCTTTTGCTCTATTATGTGATTCAGTGAGTCCCATGTGGACCTGCAACATTTAGGCCAAGAACACTATTCTGTTGATTTTCTAAAGGGTGTGGCTGACAGTTGGATTAACCAATCAGAGAAATGCATATTCCAAGGAGACATCTTCTGCATATGAGAGAAATGTGCTACAAACCAGTGTTTGTAATTGGAATGTCCCAAAATTGAACATGCTCTAGTTCCAGATCCTCCTTGTTTGGGACACTGTGCTGATCGATTATTCCCCTTTGACATACGGCTTCAGAGGTTTCATCTAAACAAGTAGACAAATAACAGTTGAGTACTTTCTTCAACCGAAAATTGTTTATAGTCATATGCAACACAGCTACACTTTTTTAATAAAGTTTTGCGGTCTTAAAATTGGAATCCTTTTTTGGAAGTTTCAAACTTAACGCAAAGTAGATAAGTGCTAATTATCATCATAATTTATCACAAGAACAGGCTCATTGTATTTTACTGAACAGTACCAATCTCTCCCCCTTTTCCATAGATGCTGACACATTATTTTAGAGCCAGTGTCCTGTTTGAGATATTATCCTTTAGTGATTGTCCATCCAGGAACATTTACACCCTTATATAGTGTAGAGGAATTCATCATACGGATGAACTAATTTTTCCAGTAGAAATAATGGCTAGAAATATGTGGCCATTATATTATAATAAAGATATTTATGAGCCTTCAATCTTGCCCGGTCTCACTATGAGATATCTTTGAAAATTTGAAATCAGCTCCCGAGGCTGAGGGTGGGGAGAAGCGAGGGAGGCTGAGAGAAAGAGAGGGATGTGGGAGTTGTGTTTTGCTTTTTCGCCACGGGTTACGTTTATAATTATCTAGCTGGCATAAAATGGCCGCCGGGCTTTTTCAATAAAGGTAGGAGGCACCTAGAGTGGAGAGCATTACCTACAGATCAACAAAGCCAGACTGCGGCAGAGAATGAGGTCCACGGTACAAAGTCAGTGCGCTGTAATATTAACTGTTTGGCTCGGGCACTCATTAGCAGAACAGGAGTGGTGATTTGAAGGAGGAGGTGAACGAGTCCATCCACTGACCTTCACTGTAGTGGTGAGTAAGCAGGGCCCGCGGAGGGAGAAAAAAGATGTCCGCGACTATCCCCTGGCTGCACTCTTGACTTCTGATGAGTCGAAATAATCACTAGAGGAAGACAGTGAAGAGACTTGATCACAGAGGGGCTACACAAGATCGGAGAGCGCCGCCGCAAATTGCTCCCCGCAAAAAAAGCACTGCAAGTCAAGTTTCTTAATGCCATTCATCTTTTTCCTCCGAAAGGCTGTGTCCTCAGAGCAGGATATTTCTAATTCCTTTTTAAGTTGGGCTCAATTCAGGAAGCGCAAAGAGATGAGGCTGGATAGGAGCTCATTATAGTTAGGCTGCCTCACAGGTCAAACAACTTACAAATCACATAGGTTTGCACAAAAAGTATCTCGGAAATTCCAGCTTGCTCTTTTGTTTTCTCAACTCTCAGACAAACACCACTGGAATAAAATTTACCCCCTAACACTTGTTATTTTGATGAATAAAATATCTGTTACTGGACCTATTTAGCTACTTTTATTGCGCCAAAACAGTTGCTTACCTTTGAGGCTAGCAATTTAAGCTAAGGCTAATGCTACCATACTGAAAGCAGGCTACAATGCTAACCTTATGCTTACGCTTCGAGCTACGCTGACCAGATGTTCATATTTATCCGGGACTTTCCTATTTTTAAGCCCTCTGTCCCCATGTCCAAGTATATTTATCCCAAATCAAGACCGATTTGATACCTGCCAACAGTAAAAAGCCACTGCATTGTCATTTATTTAGCTAAAATACAGACTGTGCTTGAAAATGACCCTACAGAAAAAAACGCAAAAAATCTGGTCACCCTATTTCAAGCTTGAGTTTCAATACTAACTTTGGTGAACAATAAATAATATAATATGCAATTTTAAATGTACTTAACAGAACAAGAGAATACTATTAGGACTTCTGTCTATTTTTGACATAGCTAGCACCTCTTTGTTGCTTCAGGATAAACAGCAAACCAAGAATTAGGAAAAGCAACCTATGTCCCAGCATTCCTAGCATGTTTCAAACCATTGTTTTTCTCTCATTTTTCATTTTTCTGCTGCCAACCCTCACCGCATAGGCTAATTTTCACAGTAACCCTTCAACAAGGCCCTGTATGCCAATATTAACTATTCATAGCATCACAACCAACTTGATAGTTCCTGCCTTGGAGTCAGAGTATGTGCCAATCAAACTAGATCAAACTACCTCTCCTTTTGTGGAAGGGGCTTCAGCAAAGAAACTAAACTCAGCGGAGTGCACTTCATTGACATAAACCAACCTCCCTATGAATTACTGATTACATCAATAAACCAACATATCAGTGACACAGGGCCATTGATGATGAATGCCACACTTTTTCCAACAAACCTCCTTCATTCTCATTTGAATTTATGATTGAAAGCAAAGCATTTGTGAAGGGCTGCACTCACAGTTGCACCTCTGGCCTGTGAGAATAACAGTCAGTCAAAAGGGAATCTAGGGCAAAGAGGCCTGAAAGGGAGACATATAGCACAAACTGCAGATAGCCAAAGAAAGTGGAGATTGTGCCAAAAGCGATGAAGGCAAGACGACGGGGCCCTGTGTGGGATTTCACTTTAGATTTTAAGCCAGGAGGGAAATGTAGAAGCACAACTGGCAGGATGGGCGCAGAGAAATCGAGTCTGTTCAGTATAACTAAGTAAAGAAAACCCCATGTGGTGATGCACCTGGATTTAAAATCTTAAATTTTGCTCAAAAATGTTGAGTATCTGTGTAATGCCTCAGTTGTCCAGGTAATCTTGTGGAGTCAAACTTACTTTAAAGGTACAGTATGTAACTTTCTGGAGGTGGCATGTCACCTAAATGATCCCATGGAAATAGAAAAGTTAAAACCTTTCTTTGGAACATTCTCCTTGGAGATAAATATCTTTCAAGCCATATTATGAAAGATTATAGCCACAGTAACATTTCCTTAGAAACAAGCAAGGCCCCCAGGTCAAATGAGAGTCAGGTTTGTGGAGATGCAAGCCCAATAAGGACACATGTTTTTCTTAGTTTGTCAGTGCAATAAACAAAAAAAATATTATATTAGGCTATTTTAAAAAGTTACAAATAGTGGTTTTAAGTAATAAACAAACCACAAACCAAAAGAAAAAAACACAACTTTTTTATCTGGAAAATTTATTTATTGTATGCTGCTTGGTAATATTATGAGACAAGTGCAATATAATTGTTAAACTTTTACAAAGTCAAGTCAAAAGTTTCTTTTCAAAAACACTACACAAGGGAATCAGAAAGTTTACTTTGGATGTTTTGTTCCATGTCTTGGACTCAACGGGTGCATGATCAAGTCAGGATACATTTCCAACAAGAATAACACCATGACAACTTCAAATGAAATGATTTCGACGTAATTTTTGCTACATTCCTCTATACTTAAATTTAGAGAGCGTAGGAGGGTCTTTCATCTCAAGAAATACTTATAATACTAATATAAGCAACTTCATATCTTAAAGTGAAAGTGACTAAAAGTGGGTAGTACAATAATCTTTAATCTTTTCAGTCCAGTCTGAGGCAACATGTTCTCCTTTAAAAAAGATTCAATGTAAAAATCACAAACACATTTACAGTGGTGGAAACATTTACAGTAGTGCGTCCAATTAAATCCCAGATACTGCAAGATCTGACGTTTTTAACCTAAAGCTTCCGGTGTGATGTGGAAATGAAAATCAAATATTCTCTTCAAACACTTCATTGGTATCACAATTTTACAATATGCTGAAAAAAGCTCTTTTGAAATGAATCGTTTTTGACATATGAGACATTCTGCAATGTAAAGCAACACATCTGTGACTTTTTTACAGTGTGGGATAGAAAATAAACATATGGGCCAGTGAGAGTAATTCAATTCAGTGCTGACAAGCTAAGAAAACATACTACAATATTATTCAATGCAATTTTAATTTAAAGGGGTAACATAGAAACTCATATGTAACCTAATGTAGGCTTAAACAATCTTTATTTGGGATCCAGCGTTTCATTTTTAAGGGGGTGAGACAATCACAAATGCCAAAACAAACTCTTCTTATGGCGAAGAAAAGAGAACTCGGAAAAGTAAATAGTCCACAAAACTCGGTAGTGCCATTCAGACACCACAAGTAAAAAGTCTAGCACCTCCTAGTGTGTGGGAGGCCTCTAGTCCAGCTGCTCCTGCTTTATCCTGTTTGAATTGAGCGCTCCTCGGTGACTTGTCCTCCGCAGCTCCCTCCTCAGGACGTACTCGCTGAACTGGGAGGAGTCCACCCCACCACCACAAGAACCTGCGATCTCAAAGCCCCGCTGCTGCAGACGCTCTAGCACCTGGAATCAAAACAATAACAGATAAGTCATATGTATGTGACTACTGTAGCCTAGTGTTGTCACAATACAAACAAAACTTTCAAACTTGTTTACCTTGAATACCAAATCCAATACCACAATTTTTATGAAAAACAAAGCTTAGACAATAGACAATAGAATGTGATTTTCAACATTAAATGATAGTACTTTCTTTATATATTACCATACGGCCTTATATCTGAGTAATCCCTCAGTCGTCCAGGTAGGTTCCATAGAAATCCATGGGCACCTATTAGTCTATGGTCTTGTACTTGTTCTGAAACAGCTCTAGATCATTCTAAAGCTATTCAAAAACATTCATGTCTGCCCTGTACTTTTTTTTTAGTACTGATACCTGCCCAAACGAGTATTTAGGTTAAATAATAGTTCTAGTATTGTTTAGTATCTGATTTTTAATACTTTTGACAACTCTACTGTAGCTATAAATCAAGGCTGCCAAGGCGCTAACTGCCATTTGACTCAAATGTCTTCTCCAGCACCCATCACACAAAACATTTGGTACACTGATTAAATCTCATGCAACCTTCCTTTTCTAGTTAAGTTTCCGGCTAATTTAAGCAAGCGACAAGAGATTGCTACCCCTTGCATTCCATACGGCACATGTTAGAAGTTCAGAATTTATACAGTAGATATAAGGATTGTGTTGCCAAACTGCAACATGAGATTTGAAGATGCAAACTATTGTAGAACACAAAACATCTGATACTTTTATGTGTTATGCATATGTTACAACAGATGCTGAGTGGTCATTTCAGAGGCAGTTTCAGCCCAGTTCGGACCAGTGCATAGTGCCATTGTGTCACGGGGGAAGAATATTAACCCATGTTGCCCTTTCGTAGTGTTCGAGTGATGTGGTCAGAGGGGCTGATGGCACAGACTGGCAGCCTCGCTTCAGTCTAACCAAGGACACAGGCCTGTCATGACAATTACTATAGCAACTGATCATTCAATATATGAAAGCTGGAACAACATATTTTGGGGCTCAATATTTATCGTGTGGATAATTTCTTTGCTAGTGTGGGGAGAATTTTGAGATTTTCATGTATTGTATGAATTGTTTGCAACTCCTTATTTTAATGATACAATATATTTTAAGATGCACTGTGTAACTTTTCTGGAGAGGGTCCACAACCTGTTTGTTGCCACGGAGATGTTAATGCTTTGGTTTAAACTATCCACAGTATGGTATTAAACTAATCTATCTCGCAATCATTCAACTACAAGTGTTATTTACTGATCAAAAATATCTAAAAAAAACATTACTCTTACTGTGAGTGGGTTCCCCTCTCCACAGATCTAACCTGTAACTTGGCCTGGAAGTCTCTGTAGAGATTCTTAGATTTATGTCTATACTGTGGAACATTCTAGGCACATCTCCATGGAAACAAGCAGGTGACCTTTAACACAGTGCACCTTGTAAAAATCGGTTTAATGGGATTATCTTAGTTTGTGTAAGTGATATTGAGTTAGTTTCAATATGACAATTTATCGCAATATTTCTCTGCAGCAAAATATCACGCTTCAAAATTTGTTATTGTACCAGGCCTGCAAGTACAGACGTGGTTAGAGAAGTAGAATAGAGTCTATGAATAATATATAAGTAATGTGTCTGCACTCACTATACAAATCAAATACATCAGACTATTATTATAAATTAATTTAATCTGCCATTGTGATGACATTAAAGCTATGAGCTATGATGTTCATGCTGATGCACCTATCCATTAGACAGGTGAAGGTGTGCATTATTCCACAATGAGTCCTGAGGAGGGCAGGCGCCTCCTGACACTGTATGCAAACGGCCAGTTTTAGGTCTGCTCGGTCATTTTACACTCCATCCAGATGCTGCATAATTTCCTGGCATCTGCAGTCACCCTATAATGTGATGCTTAAACATTAATGCTGGCCTCTAACCTTTTGTTTACCACCGCAAGGCTGGCGAATTTGACAGTTTGTCTGGCTAGTTTTGCACCGCCGAGCTGGAGTCTAGCATTGGAAATAGCTTTGGGAGTGGTACAGCATACGGTCTGTGATGAGAATTTGGATCAGATTTTTTTTATTGTGTTTTGCTACGACTTTTCTACCCCGATTTTCATTGTTTTCTAGAGTGCATATTGCGCGGTTGTGTGCAGTTAGAGCCTTGCAGACATCCACAGACGTAACCGGGAGGGCTGTAGGATCACATTCCATCAAAGAGCCCCCAGGGAGTAGCCGGGTCTTTCTCCCCGCCATTTGGCTTGGTCTGGGCCACTCGGCAACCGCCCCCCCAACCAACCACCCCTCTTCTTTCTCTCTTTCTTTCTCTCTCTCTTTCCTCCACCCCTTTCAGATCCCCTCAGGCCCAAGCCTCCGCCAAAACTACAAAGGTCCCTCTACTGCTGGCAGCTCTCCCCCTCTTCCTTCTCTCTCTCTTTCCCTCTCTCTCAAAAAAAATAAAAAAATGCCTTGCCTCCATTAGCGGCAGATACAGCATCCACCGGCGGCAAGCTTTAATATCCAAACAGGATTATGGGCCTGCCCGGGGACAACCTGCCAGGGAGCGTGCTCAGTCTCTTGCTTGCTCTCCACGACTCCCGCACACACTTTAGAGACATGTTGTTTGTGTGTGTTCGATTTTGGACTTCCTCTGATGGAGACATAAGCCAAATCACTGCTAAATCGTGCCTTACATGCACATGTGCGTTCATTTATTCACACAAGTTGGCGGTTTGTGTCATCAATGAATTAGTGGGATTTCAATATTTTAGATAAGACTATAGAGAGGCAGAGGAGCTCATTCTCAAACAGGCTCCTACAGCTCTGCTCAAACAATGACGGATACTGGAATACATTCATACTATACTCCATACAACTGTACAACTACTCACGCTTCTGTAATAGATAACTTTCTGTCATGTCTATCACTATTTCATCTTTGCACTTTGTTCTTTTTATGACCTCTTATATTATACTAGTAGCGGAGTGATATAGGTTATGTTTGTATTACTATAGTTCTGTATTTTTATTGTCACTTGTACCATATTTTTTGGACTATAAATTGCACTTTTTGTCAGGGTTTGGGCTTATACTCAGGTGCGACTTATATATCACATTTTTCACACTGACAGTCCATAAACCATATATATGAATCGTATATATGAATAAAAAAAAAAAAAAAACTAATCGTTTTCAGTTTTTTCATTTTGATTTTAGAGACAAATAATAAAAAAAGAGTTCTTTTTTCGTTCTCTTATTTTTGGTTCTATATTGAAAAACAAACAAACGAATGATACACGGATTGCTCTCTCATTGTTCTCCCAAAAAGTGCGACTTAGATATGTTTTCTTTTCATCACAATGCATTTTTTGGCTGGTGCGACTTATACACCGGTGTGCCTTATAGTCCGAAAAATACAGTACATACACATTGATATACTGTATTTTTCAGACTATAAGTCGCACCAGCTAAAAATGCACAATGAAGAAGAAAAAAACATATATAAGTCGCACTTTTTGGGGAAAACTTATTGTATAAAATCAAAAACCGACATTTCATCTTGAAAGGCAAGTTATAGAAGTTATAGTAATAAAAACAACCCAATACAGAAGAATCCATGTATCATTCCTTCATTTGTTTTTCAATATAGAACCAAAAATAAGAAAACGAAAAAACAACTCTTTTCTTTATTATTCGTCTCTAAAACCAAAATTTAAAAATGGATAACGATTTGTTTTTTCAGTTTTAATTCATATATATGATTAATATATTTGGTCTATGGGCTGTTGGTGTGAAAAATTTAATATACAAGTCTCTCCTGAGCAAGAAAGTCGCAGGACCACCGAAACTCTGAAAAAAGTGCAACTTATAAGTAAAAACTTAAACTTGTATAAATAAAAATTATGCCTTATTTGACACCAGTCTCTTGTTATGTTTTGCTACTTATTTTGCATTTACTATTACCATTTACATATTTGCTCTTTGTTATTATATTATACCGTGATGTGTGAGCGACTGTGTCCAAATAATTTCCCTTGTGGATCAATGAAGTTCATCTAAGACTAATACATAATCGTGTAAATGCAATACTGACACATCCCACCCGGAAAATGGGCAGAAGCCAGAAAATGAGACAGCTGTTTTGGTTGCTAGAGTTGTCAATCAAAAGTATGGGTTTGATTCTAAAATGGAGCATTGATTTGAACCCTGCTAAACACTCAAGGGCACCATCTTGTGTCTATTGCATCCCAAATTGCTCACTTCCTCATGCTGTCAGCCTCTTCCCCTTCGGTCCACGCATTCATGTGACGATCCACCTTGATGGAAGATTTCTCCATTTGTGAAGTGTACAATTATCGCCCTTTGAGATAGTCTATAGTGGCGACGCCCCACAGCAGCCACTATAGGAGTTTATAATGGCACTCAAACTCCATCTGTTTTCCTCGTGGGGGTAAGTTGTAAGGATAAACAAGTTTGTACAATGTCCGAATAAAGTAGGACTATGCTGAAGTCAAAGTTGAGATCAGTACAGTGGAGTTATGGCTGGTTAAACTGCATTGCTTTCACAGTCATGGAGTTTTTGTGAGAGGAACTGAAATTAAATTGAGTCTATTTTCTTTTTTATACAGCTTTATTGATACTATTTGTATATAATTAAACTACTACTACTAATTCTGTATTTGTTATAATGTCCCTCCTAATCAGAATTGGGTAGAAATAAGTTATGTTTGTTCAAATAGCTTTTTTGTGACTAAATGTAGATTATAAACGATAATATTGAAAAAAATTTATGCCACTGACACAACAACCCTAAAGCAGGATTATTCCAAAAGACTATTTTAAACCTGCTAAACTGTTAAAAAATAAGAACTGTAATAAATAAATAAATTAGTTTGTATCAACAATGAATAATAGAAGTGATTTATTCAACCCTCTACAGCTCAAATCTAATCCTAGAACAGAAAAATAACAATAACTTCCCCACTTTTACTATGAAAAAGTACAAACAATAAATATTTACCCTCAAAAAATGATTTTTCCGTCTAACGTGTACTGAAGTTGATATAGTAATTATCAGGAGAGGCCTTAACAAAATAGTTGCGTAGTAGTTACCTGGACAGAGTTGAGGTGGCAGTACCCGTTAAGAGGAAAGCGAATGACATGTGTGGAGTCGTGGTTCCAGCCGGCATTGACCGAGTTGCACATGACGTCTCCGATCTCAGGGAAGACGTCTTCGATGAGGGCCTTGTCTCCGCTCAGGGTGATCCTCTCGCCCAGGTCCGGAGCCACCCGCACCACCAGGCACTCACACGGACGAGACACACGGTTCAGCTCCTGATCCTGACGCCAGCGCTCCAGCTCCGACAGCATGGGGTGCAGCTGGAAGTACCGCGCCTCCTCGTACAGAAGACTGTAGTCCTGAGGAGAAGGTACAGGAAGGGTTCATGTTATGGAGACAATACGCTTTCTTTTAATGTGTTATTGCACTGTAACATATAGGCTTTTGCAGTATTCACCTAATGAATGCCAAGGCTTGTAACACTGCTCCTTTGTGAATAAATCAGTAGTGAGATTTTTATCTTTTAAAGTTGGACATTTACATCACATATATCACATATTAAGCTCTTTCAATGCACTATTTTTGACAAAACTCCGAAGTAGGGATGCAGTGAGCCAGTCTCAATACCAATTTACATCCCATTCCTTTAAGTATCACCCATAAACATTTGTTTTGTAGCTGTAACTGTAAAACAACTCTGCATGAATAAAAGTTCAAACATTAACAGTCTATGGCCACTAAATATTCAAATTACATCAATTAGTATTCCCAACCAGGACACTGGCTGAACCAATATTTGGAAGCAGATGTCCAGCATATCTTCACGCTTTACTCTCTACAGTAAATGTTTACTGTAGCATGCTAATCTAATCATGATAATGCAGATTCTACATTGGTCCACACTTGCACATTAAATGTAGACTCTTTTTCTCGAGGTGCTTTCCTAAAATCCATTCCATTGTAAATGTGGCCTCAGAGTGAACCTAGGCCTGTGCTTTGTCTTTGCTTATTTTAGCTGACGTACTTTACAGTGATTGAGTCGCCCTGCAGACAGTCCATCTGATAATGTGCTTATTTGTTTTCCCTCTGGGCAAGTTCAGTAATTACAGCCAAAATGGCAGCCAGCAATATAAAAATCCTAATATATTACACACAATAAAACAAACGATGGATAGGCAAGGCATGGACACAAACTGTTACCCAACTTAGATTGTCTCTGTATGAACTTATTCCTTTGTCAGGCTATGAATATTCAAGACAAATGTCACTGAGTATTTGCATTTTCCCTGCATTTGACCCATCATTCACCCAGTGTGCCTGGGCAACCTGTCAGGGCGTTTGTCCCAGTTAAGTGCAGTGTTTGGCAATCCATGTCCAGGTTAAGACCCAGCAGTATGGGTCAGTGCTGTGGGTCAGATTACTCTACCAGTGGATTATCCTGTGTGTATCTGTAAATATTTTGGGTTAATACTGAACCTGAAGGAACATGCAAACTCAACACAGAAGGACCTTTTTGCTGTGAGTAGAGCTGAGGCAGGTGTGAAAGTAATGATTAACTTGACAAAGAATTTAGTATGAAATGTAAATGTGTCAGTGTTGGTAATCTTTTGTCTTGTATTTGGCATAAACTTCTGCCTTTGCTTTTGTTCAGATCCTGCACTTCTATGTCCTTTATTTATTGAATTACCCTTGTTGATGGTTCCATGGGTTTCAGAGTGATGAAAATCTAGCACCATCGCCATAGCAATTAACAATTAAAAACAAATGATTACATATTTTGAATGGGCAAAGATCATCAAACATCACGTATAAGAATTGATGGGTATTATGATGTCATTTTGAGGATGATTTACCATTCAAAAGATATAATATGTTGTTATGAATTGTTAATTTTTATGGCTGAAGCCCATGCTCAGACTGCTACTACATTTTTTAAATTGAAAACAGTTCCATGAATCATTTCTATCACATGATTGGCTAATCTAAATGCATTGTACTTCCTTTATACCTGCCGCTTACTATATAAATACTACCTACTGTATGTGATAGGCAAAAACACTAAACCACCTGCTTCGATACAGCCTCCCTCCAGTGTGGATATAGCATAAGCCTTAGCATTCATTGTGTGTGCAGATTTGAAGGAGCGCTGACTGATGGGACTTTGTACAGTTTCCTCAACACTCACTTTGAAGTCGTCCGGGATGAGCAGCTTGGACGTCCTGAGGAAGTTGAGGATGTAGCGGAACATGTGTCCATCCCTGTCAATGAAGTAGTGCTGCTTGAGGCTATCCAGGACTATGGGCTCTGTGCCATCAAAGAGCCGGCCGATTCTAGCAGCAGAGAGGGGAGGGCAGAGCGGGTTAGGCAATTTATCTTCGTGTTTGCATTGGACAAGTTCAAGACATTCGGTTACATCATGTGCTTCTTTAATCTATTGTCCGTTTCCTGAGAAAAAAGGTATAAAATGCTTAACTTGTGCGATTGTTTGCTACTAGAGACAAACTACTTAATAAATTAGGATCGTCATGTAGAGCTGTAACTAACATTTCTTCAGCGATTCATTTTTCGATTAACATTGCAGCCAGTATATTTAAACTGTCAGCTATGTTTTGTTCCAGCAAAATGGCAAAATCGATGGGGAATTACGTAGACCATGATCCTTTGCTTCATTTCAGTGCAAACTTTTATTTAATTTTGTTCGATTGGACGTTTAACAGAACAATAGTGGTTCCATTTATGGCGTACCGATGACAATTTTAGAAAAAACACGACATACTTCTACTTACCTATTTCATTTTATCATTTGAGGGAATCATTATTGTCGCGTATCATATTATAAATGAGAATTCATCTATTGATTTAACCTTGGGCAGTTGCTCCTCCTGATGCAAGCCATTCTTTTTGTACAAGCTCGAGGCGATAAGAGCTCCATTGGCTGGGGATCCCTACAGCTTGATTAGAAGGCTGTAATGATCGTGGCAATAAGAAGAGCTCAGAATGTTCAGCCAGTATACAGCCACGTCTGGGCCAGAGATGCTACAACTGCTTTGGTTTAAGTGATCTCATCTAATTAAAGGCAAATGTCTATTCCCGCACTGGTGATTTCAAACTAGGAAAAATAAAGACATTGGGGAAGCTTATAAACAAGGATAACTTGAGCTAGGTATGTTTAATTTAGGCTGGCCAGGACTTTAACTCAGATTTTGACATGCCAGTTTATCCCAGCTGAGAATTGGCACAAAAAGTCAATTGTTTTAAATTAGGACTCACTACATGACAAAAATATTCAGTCTATTTCAATTATTTCACTGATGTTTTGCACTCCCCGTCTCATAGGCAGTGAATGACGTTTCTGTGGGCACTGGCAGCAAATAAGCCGTCTGATTTCAAGGTATTCAAGGTATTCACACGTTTAATTTGGGATAGATTTGTGTCAGATGCCCTCCCAAACGTAGCCCTACAGAAGACTTTAAGAAGAGAAGAAGAAAATAACATGTTTGGGTTATCGTTGATAAGACTGAACGATTTATCTTTTAATAAATGCGGCTGCGATTGGATTCGATTCTGTTCAAAGTACAGCACACTAATCATATTTCAGAACATGTTTGTACAGAATAAAACTGGATATTTTGATGTTTGTTGAGGAAACTATGGTACTTCCAAACCTTTGCAAATTGCTAACTGTGTCCATTCAAATCACAGTTTCAGTTCATTTGTGATTAAACTTACAGTCCTTACATTACCTAACCAATGCCAACAGAAGCAAACAGGAGCTCTAAAAACAAGCTAAATCTGAGGTGCTGTGGAGGTCGGAGCAAGCCGGGTGTTGGGTGCCACAGGCGGGTGCCAGTCACCCTAAGGGGACGGCCCGAAGCGACAGTGCAGCCCGGCAGCCTCCAGATGGCCCCTCACCCTTTGGCCCCTTCACTGCTGCTGCGACATCTGTCAGAATAACCAAGTCGCTATTGTCTGCCTGCTGCACTTCTGCTTTCTGCTCAGTGATGTAGGTTTGTGTTTAGGTTTTCCACAAACAAGGGACTTTACCGGTGTATTATAACTGTATTAAATTCATAGAGTTAATCTGGGGGTGCTTACATTTTGGAAAACATTAGATTAGATTTGCAATATATGTTTGAAATGCAGGATTCTGTTCAGGGTGCACACTGTAAACATCTGCAGGAGCAATAACATTTGAGAAAAGACTGAAATATGAACCGATAAACTAATACAAGAATCCCATGCATTCCAGAATATGTTTGCTGAGGTCTAAACTACGTAAACGATTTTTCTCTTACTCTTTTCAGATGCCATGCTGTTATTTTTGCATGTATGTACGGCATTTTATTATCGAAATAACTGCAGCCTTTGGGATTTGATATTTGTGCCAACTCAAACTGTGATTTTGATTTGATTATGATATATTGTGCCCTGAGTTACCACAAGTCATCATGGTCTATGTAGTCGAATCTGACTTCATGCCACTGTAACACACCATACATTTTAATCCTAGGAGCTCACAGTTCAGTAATCACAACATCATAACATGACAACATCTACTACATAATACAATGTCACTTCTAATGCTAGCTGTCTTACCGGGACTCTGGGAATTTGGTTAAAGTGGCCAGGCTGCTGGTGTACATGTGCCCGCCCACGTCGATGTGCACGGGGGCATTGGACTTGGTGAGCTGTGCCGGTGTGGGGATGCCCTGGTTACTCAGAGGAGACACTGGTGACCGCGTGATCATGGGCCGAGACATGCTGGAGCGATTATCCTGACAAAACAAGCAAAAAGACAAAAGTTAGATGGACAATAGTGCATAGGTGTTAATCTAAAAGTCTGAAATGAAGCTTGTAAATGAGACATAGAAGATGCTATTGTGACATGTACAATGCTCCGTTATGTTAGCATTGGCCTTGTAGTGTTGTCATGATATTACAGTTTCAAACTCAATTCCAATACTAAGGAATAGACTTGATACTTATACCGATTCTGATACCACTACAATAGAATATGAGCTTCAACATTAAATCATAGTACTTTCATATTACGATTTGGCCTTATATCTGTGTAATCCCTCAGTCCTCCAAGTATATTCCATAGTGGTCCATGGGCGTATACTAGTCTATGTGGTCTTATACTAGATTATTCTAAAGCTTTTCATAAAACGTTCATTTCTGTCCTGTGAATGTGACTGTTTTAGTATCGATACCTGCTCAATACTGATACTTTTGATAAACCTACAGCATTGGTTATGATACTGTATCATGGACTGCAGTATAGATATATTGCCAAGAATATTTTTGTCATCTTTTACTAAATTAAATTAAACAGATGTAAAAGAAGGTATTTCACAATAACACAGGCACAGGTAGTGGTTTACCAAAGAAATGCTGTTGCTAAAATGCATTTGGTTCATAAAAATAGTGATCAATAGTGACAATGTGATGTTTGCCATGAGCCATGTATCGTGTATCGTATCGTGAGGGACCAGGCGATTCCCAGCCCTAGTTTTAATCCTGATTGTACTGCTAAAAGTAAGTCTAAATGGTTGTACCTATGTCATTCCTATTATAATGTAAAACAGTTAGGAACACTGATTCCTGTTAAACTTGGTGCAGCCTGACCTTGACCCGGATGGTGCCCTGTGTTTTCCTGTGGGCCATAATCTTCAGAAATGAATTAATTTGGAGCATCAATTTCACCGTTTGAAATGAGCAATAATGAGCCGCCTTGATTTCAGAACGCTAATAAGGTTTTTGGTGAAATGTCTCTATGCACTGGTAACCTACAAACATGGTTTAGCCGAGGGGGTGAATTTTGACACTGATGAGAAGTGTTTTCAAGTTGAAATTCTAACAGTAATCAAGCCTTATCTCGTTACGACTATACTTTCTCCCAAAACACAAACGGAGAATAAATATCAAAGCATTCTGAACAACATATTGTAGAGAATGATGTGTAACTGCTGTAGGGCGAGGAGAGAGGTCCCTATAGCTGAAACCCACTACAGTGTGTGTTAACAAGCAAACTTCACTAAAGCAATACATAACTAAAGCAAACTACAAATGCTTTTAAGCTGCATTTTGTCTATACCACGCAATAATGCATAGAAGAGACTGGACTTCAGATCATTTGATACTTCTCAGAGGTCTAGACATGCCTTCACTGCTTAGAACCCAGACTTAACCAGGACTTAACTTTGGCTAAACCAGGACCTGAGGCAAAAACTATTACAAGCCATAAGTGTGCGTAAAACCAGCCAACAACAGGACTAAACCAGGGCTAAACAAGGATAAAAGTGTGAATAAACCAGCTTTAAAACTTGTGATATCACTTAAAAAGAACTTCTGTAGTACAAAAATCAAGGTAAAACATTCTAACATACACTTTCTATCTTAAAACGCCACAGAAGTGCCAAATGTGGCCAAACTCCTCCATCCCCGGACTTTTACGCGCGCGCTTTACCTGAACCGGCATCACTGTGTTGGGGGAAGAATTCACAGAGTGGTCATTCTGCTTGAGCGAGGCAGCGGGCAGCGGCTCTCCCCTCACCGCGGTGTACATGTCCCTGCTCTCGGCTACTCGCATCGGCAGCCGCTTGAGCGTGGCGTGCACCGCCTCGTCCGCGGAACTGATTGGACGCGCGCGTTTCCTCGCCTTCTGATGCGTTAAGTCCATGATATCCGTTTCGTCCATTTACAGAGACGCGTTTAGGGAGCGAACAGGGCTGGTGCTGTCTTCCTTTCTTTCTTTGTTTTGTTTTTTTTACCCCCGTTGTCAAAATATAGCGCGGAGTCAAAGGTTTAAAGACCGGAGGAGAGCAGAGATCAGCAGCGGAGTCGTGCGTGGCTGTCACACGGAGTAGCTCCTCGTTGCAATGGCTGGGAGAAGTCAAAGCCCCCGACAACATTAGCATTGTAGCGCCCGAGGCTCTTCTGGGCTGTCGCTGTGTCTGTGGCAGGTATGTGTGTCGCATTTTCACAGCAAAGCAGTCGAAACCAAAGCCTTTCCCGGCTAATACAGATGTCACGCCTGGGTCCTGTCCTGTCACCGCTGCCAACTGCCCTTTGCCCCCTTTTTTGTTTTGGAAAAGCCATGTGCGCGGACAGCCCTCTGCTTCCGCTGACATCTCTGCTTCCCTGGTTCTGATTATGTCGAGCAAATCAAAGGCAAGCCACGTTTTTAAGTGTGACCGAGCACCTGGACCAAAATGCCCCTTATTATCTCCACCCACAAACGTATGTCACTTCAGACTGGCCACATGCAAAAGCTGATAGATTTACCCTGTTTTCTTACTCACGTTGTTCATAGTAGGTTACGTATTTTGAAATGAACAATCAAACTTAATAATATAAATGAAAGCGTTTTACCCATATAAGCTCACACCAGTCATGTTTCTAGCATTTAGAGGAGGATTACAGCTAGTCTAGGTACTTTTCATGACTACAATAGAATTAAGATAGGTTAAATGTAGGTTTTATTCAGTTGAAAAGTTAAATTTCGTAAAGTACCTAAATGCTGCTACTCCTATTACCACCCTGTTTCCTTTGTATTCCAGCAGATACATTTTCAATAAAGCAACTTGGCCTGACCAAACATGAAAACCCATGCCTTTAGAAAAAACAAACTTTCCACCCCTCTCTGACCAACCACTACCAATCATTCAGTGTCTTGCCCAAGGACACGGCAGCACTAACTATAAAACGCCTGTTCGGCTGGTGTCCAAACAACCAAGTGAGCTGCAACCACCCCAAACCTAAACTCAAATTTGCTCTTTTCTTTCATCTCAAGCTCCTCGTCCACGATTCCACCGTGCCGGCCACATTTGTATGACCGCTCCATCAACAATGCCACACCGCTAATGACATATGTATTACAAGCCCACTTGAAAGTACTGTTCGAGGCCTCTGTCGGGCTGTTTTCCCCTCCCCCGAAAAGCGCTAGGAATCCACACACATTTTAATAACATTTAGATTAAAATTAATTAGTTCAACCACTGGCCTTAAAACATGCACACTCTTCCTTGCTTCTCATTGGCAAGTAGCACGTTTCACACCTAGATACCCAATTAGCAATTAAGCTTGCCTTTGAGTGCAGGGGCCTCCAATGCTGTGGCGTGTGATCCTGCTCTGATTTGCATGCCATTTGTGCGCACGCTGATAAGCCCAGGCATATACATAGTTTTTAAAATTCAACTCCTCAATCCCTCTCCGCGCAGAAGGCAAAGGAGAGCCTACGGGGCAAAACCGAGGGAGAAAATCACATGGCTGCTCTTCAAAAGGAGACCTGTGTTAGGCAAACCAGGCAAAGTGCGTAGGATCACACTCGCAATGCAGGTAATTTGTTCCCTGACTAATTTGCCAAGATGGTGTTATATGTGTGTATGTGTATATGTGTGTGTTATGTGTGTGTGCCCCTGCGGAGAGGAGCAAGTTCTGAAAAACAGCTCGGCCTGGAATTGGATTTCCTCAAAGCCTTGTCATCGCAAAGGTGGATGGAGTGTAAAAATCTGTAAGGCATTATGGAGAAGTGCAGAGGGAAGAAGTGAAAGAGGAACACAGGCAGTCGGGTGGGTGGGAATCATGAGCGCGCTGAGGGCTCCGAGGAACAGGTTCAGAAATTATTCCGAGTTTGGAAATGCCTACAAGATCATGGGCCTGTCATGTTATTTGAACTCATGCCACAATTATGATTTCTTTACACTGTTCTGATCTTATTGCAGGTCAGAGAATCGCTGTTACTAACTAGAGTTGTCGATCAATATTGTATTGTAATCAATATTTAACCTAGTATCAAAGCTGCACACTCATTTGAACAAGTGTTGATGCTGAACAAACATTGCACACATAGAATGAATATGAAGCTTTTCTGAAGAGTTTTACAATGTTTTTAACGTGTTTAAATATTTTTAACGTGTTTTGTGGTATTGGTATTGTCTGTGTTCAATTTTGAGTTTCAAGACTTTTCCTAGAATCTAAATAAAGTTTGGAATTTCTGTATCAAGGTATTAAAGTAAGTATAAAAGTACTCCAATAATCTGCAAATAAATGTCACCGAAAGTGAGTACTAATACAAATTTTACCACCACCATCGTTTCTACTACTACTCCCTCTCTCATCAGAACTGCAGCAAGCTACACCTATATTACACTAAAATGACTCTTGTGAGCTTGAAGCCGTGTTATAATGCTGTTACCTCATCAAAAAACATACCTAGAGTTGAGTAAACCTGGTTTATTATTTATTGTCTACAACTTCAAAGCTCAAAGTGCTTTGTTCCACCTTGTGATGTCATGCAGTTTTCAAGTTAACAGCTGGCTTTACATTACATTCTATAGAGATTGGCGATTCCAGGTCTGAAAGTGGCTCTTTTCACGTGACGTCACAAATCAGGAAGACGTTGCAATTGCAGGCGGTACTTCCGGTCTATTTGCCATAGTAATAGGTGCAACTACTGCGAATAGACCAATAAGACCAAAGGTACCGCCCACAGGAAGTTATAATTGCATCTTTCCAAACGTCTTCCTGGTTTGTGATGCAAGCGTGAATAGATCCTTTTAGTGTCAGTAAACAGTGATAACGTAGGCACGGTTGCGCACTCATTTTGGCAACAGAAGTATGACAGAACTCAGCAGCTTGTCGAGCTCTGCGAAGACTATCGCCAAAAGATCGAGAATATTTCCTCAACAAGCTGACTTTGACAAATGGTGTCCGACTGCCAGATCCTTGTGTGAACAGTGAGTAAAACTTTCAAACTTTAGTCCACCGGTAGATATCGATTCTGACAACCACACACATAACAACCAGACATTTTGGTGCTGGAAATGGTTTTATCTCCATCTTCTTCTGTCTGTGTTCAGTCTGAATGAATCGGAATGAGTGGGGAACAATGACACTTCTGTTGCCAAAATGCACGTTCAGCTTTTTATTTTTTATCACTCCCGCCCTAAAAGGGTCTATAGAGCCTATTATCCAAATTAATCTACTGAAGGTGTATGAAGTTTAGAAACATTGTGGAGCACTTCCTGTATTACCACATGACATCACAAGGTGGAACAGAGGGTTATCTGTTTGAGAGAAGAACTAAATATGCAGGGTTTATGTGTTAAACGTGTGAGCAAAATAAAACACAACTCCAGGTATCTCCAAGATCTGAAACTAGCCTAATACGGGCCCTTTAACAATGGGAGTGATTGTGTAACTTTTTCATGTATCTGGATAGAAATGGAACTTGCAACCCCCCAGTTCCTCGACAAATGCTTCACCTTCTAATACACTACTGTCTCCACATCCGACTACCATTAACTTTACTAATATACATTTAATATGGCTTCAGTGTTAGAATATAGTAACATATGTGTAGTATTTCGTAATTTTAGCTAATCACGTTTCAAACTCCAGCCAACATGCAATTTTCTCATCTTTAATTTGACTTTTGACTTGTGGAAAGTACCGAATGTCCCCTCATGTTTGTAACCTCTGCGGCTTGCAAATGTTTAACTTTTCATATTTAGCGAAATGTGAGCGTGCGTCTGCTCCATTTGTATACTTTCTGCACCACAATATGCACAAACAAATCGAAAACAGACTGAATGCATCAAGAATCATTTGGCACGAGATTTCAAAAACTCTGGAGATCTGGAGAAAACCAGTACTTTGCTTAGGGCCCATATGAAGCAAGATTATGATTTTGAACAGTCACTGAGAGAAAAATTAAAAAGCAATGTATCTAATCACAATTTATCACTATGACTATTCAATAAACACAAGCACTGACTATACAGGACTATATGGGACTGGACCAAGTAAAGGCTGGCTACACAGAAGTGATGTGAACTGGATTTGAGCTTAACTAAGAGTAAACCAAGAGTAAAGAGAGCCAAACTAGGCTGAACAAGAACTAATCAAACTAAATCAGACATAAAAACATGACTAGGAGATCTAAACCAGTCCTTATCTGGGAAAAACCAAGATTATAAATCACAATATAAACATTGACCATTTTAAATGTACATAAGCAAGTAATTTCCATTAAATCAGTTGTTCAAAAAATTCAGAAAACATTCCTACCTGCTCTTTATTTCACATTTGGAAAGTTTGATTTGATAAAGCAGGCCACATAGTAGATAGGCCTGGTTGGATGGGAGACCACTGGGAATACCCAGTGCCACAGTGGGATGCCAGTGGCAAAAAACTTTGTGTCTTTAGGCAAGGCACTTTACCCACATTGCCTGGTATGTGGTATGTCTGTGTGTTGGTGGTGGTGAGCTACTCCTGGGGCAGCTGTGGCTACACACAGACTTACCACCACTGAGAGTGGAATGAATTAATAGTGCACTGCCAAGTGCTTTGGGTATCTTGAAAGACGTGATATAAACCCAATGGGTTAATTAATAATAGAGGTAAGGTAAGGATATACAATGATAATGAAAGAAAGGAATTAAGGATTTCACTATTGTTTGGGCAATAACCACAAATAATTGCTAAATCGTGATGTTCCTCTCACAATTGAAACAGTAAAATTTGATCTTGTGAAATGCCTACTTTACCTAAAACCAGTCAGGCCTAAAACAGCAATGGTCAAGTACTCCAACAGAAACTCTACCACAAGTGTTACCATACCACATTTTGAGAACCACTTTGAAAATGCCAATTCTTGAAAACAAACATCAAAATTTTTAATTCACACAATGGCAACACAAACTTAGAAATGTTGACTTATACAACAAAGTCTGCCTGTATTCCGACATATTGCAGAAAGAAACAATTAGCATTTCAGATCAGAGCATTAAGATTCGGTCGGAGGCAGGCAGACTGGTATTTACATAATCTGGATGGGTTGTCTCTGCTTTCTTGCCCCTGGCCATTTGTTTCAAATGTCCACACACAGACAGACAGGAGCTCGCTGTGGCTAAGTACACTGTCTGTGCTGAGGAACAGCAACACGTGTAGGAGAGGTACACTCTGGTGGGAGCAGAGAGGGGTGAGTGGTAGACTTGGCGTTAGGGATACCGGTATATCACCATTTTCTTAAAGGCATGTCACGATTTCAACTTTATCACAATTCATGTTTTAGTGTCTTTTATACAGTCTTTAAAGGGCCTATGTTACACAAAATGGATTCTTGGGAGTGGAGTTGTTTTGTTTCATTCATGTTTGAGTAACCCTTTTTATTAGTCTGTCTACATCTCCAAAGCTCAAACAGTTCTGTTCCACTTGTGTGATGTCATGAAGTTATTAAGTTAACAGCTCCTTTTAAACTTTAGTTTAATAGAGAATGGCTATTTCACATCTGAAGTTATCCAAATGATTCTAGTGAAGCACTTCCTGTATTGCTACATGACATCACAAGGTGGAACTGAGTGTTTTCTATTTGAGAGAAGAACTCAGTCTAAATGTGCAGGGTTTGTGTGTTAAACGTGTGAATTAAGCAAAACACAACTCCAGGTATGTTTTGATGAAGAAACAACATCATAACATAGATCAGAAAATAGCGTAATATGGGTCCTTTAAGCTAAATCTAGTCTCTGAAAGTTCATTCTTCACTGTGGTTGGTTGTTTCCAGTTATTACTCATTCAAAACATGATGGAGGCTGATCAATAAGAGGAGTGGATGGTGGAATGTGTGTTTGACCATAGAGCTGCATTAAACAGTAAATAGCATGTGGTCACAGACCTGACATCACAATGATTCAAAGATGAGGTGGTTATTTGATTGGATGGATAGATGATCGTGGGAATACTTTGACATGATGATAGCTGTGTTTTTATGATATCATATTTCATCTAAAATTTCAAATTGAATTACTAAAATGTTTTCCTAAATGAATTATGAAAACCACCGAATGAACAAGTAACTGGAACTGAAATACAGTTACTCAATCATAGTTCTGAATACATATATTTGGTACATTAAGTTTCTTCTCAAAACTGCAGCTAGAGCATATTTTTGCTGTGAAAGTATTAAACTATATGCCATTGCAAACTAATATCCGATTTGGGTCTGAATATGTCCAAGATTAGACTTCATGCAAGTAGAAAGTAGTAGCAGTAATAGTTGTAGTAGTAGTAGTTGTAGTAGCAAGGATTAATATTAATAAACTTTTGTACAAAATATGTTATTGACCTTGAGTGGATTTCACTACAGTCTCATGGTACATTAGAGTACAAAATTGGGACTAAGTGTGAAACTAAACCTGGATTAAATCAGTACTAGAAGAGGACAAAAGCAGGTTTACGTCAGGACAAAACTTGGCTCAAATCAGGACGTGTGAACCCTTAGATTCTCTGGAATTCTGGCAAGATAAATTTAATCATTAGGTTACAGTTGGCCTAAGGCTGAAGTAGTAGTATAGAGCTGTAAACATGTCTATTAGGTCTACTTTAGGTACTTGTTTAGTTTAAATACTTTAATAGAGTATCTTTAATTTAAAATTTATGTTTAATTCAGTTCAGAGCTGAGTGTGTCTTGCATTTCTGCTTTTAGAGACAAGAAAAGTGACATATATGCTGTGTGGTATTCAGTTGTGTAAATAGCTATACAATAACTAATTAGGCCTATCTCTTACATATTTTGTTATAGGTATTCTCTCATGAAATGCCAGTAGTGACTCCAAGTAGCTCACAGGTACATTTAAATGCTATAGCTCCCTGATACTACAGAGTAAAGCAAAAGTCCATGCAACGCCACGCTATTCAGCCTGACATCGCAGACCAGGAAGTGCGCCGAGTCCCGTGTTGCTGGAGGCGCTTGGTAACAGTGCATGTTCACTCCAAGCGCAGTGTCCCAGAGCGCAGGAGTGGCAGGCCTCTGATGAAAAACAATAACACAAGCCCTCCCTATGGATTCACTGCCATAACGCGCAATAACGAGCAACCCTGAACGCGCGCTCTCAAATGAGGCCTAAACTCTGCGAACTTCTGTACAAGTTCAACAGCACTGAAAATACTCAGCGTAATCGTCCAAGTAAGAGTTGTGACTCCAGCGCCATCAAGTGACCGCTTCAGGAATTTCACGTGTCAAAAAACTGAAGTAGACACCGTTTGCTGTTAAGGCATGTGAAGAGTGTTGTAAATGTATATCACGCGCATACTTTTTGAAATGTAATCTAAATTGAAAAAAATATATTTGTTTTTTACACAAAGCTTTAAAAAAATCTTATAAAATATATAACTGGCATAATAAAAAAGACCTTGAGGCGACATTTAATCTATATATCAGTTATGACAGCAGTTAATTTAATGACAATGTATTAAAATAATAAACACAAACCATAATTGTGCCCTGAATAGGCTACTCCCTCTTACGTGTTCAGATAACCTCAGGAGTTTTTACACACGCTCCATCCACGAATGCCCCTCTCCATCTACACAATAACGTTATCATATCAAGCATAGATTTAATAATTATACCTAAGATTAAGTTTGCATGCTGTGGTGATTCATATATTGCGTGCGTAAAGCCGAAGGTACATCCTGTTTTTACAGAAAAAGCCAAATGGCCTGGGGCAAAATTACTCCACAATGGCGTCTTTCATTAGAGGATCTGGGGCAGCCTGAAAAGCGAACAGTTTCACGACTACATCAACTTAGTATTACGCGAAGAGAGGCGCATATATACGGTTTGTGTAAGTTTGGTACAAGTTACAGAGCCCCTGCGTCGCGGGCAAGCACTGGTACCAGGCTAAACGCGCCAGAAGCCAAATGCAGCGGGCAGAAAGTGTAGTGCCGTTGTAACCCACCTCTCCGAAATTTCACACACAACACAAGTCATTTGCTTTATGAACACTCTCCTACAATCGTACTTATAGCGACAATAGCCAGGAAGTGGTTAAACATTTTGTAAAAGAACTGAACCGCTCGAATCGCTTTTTTGGCACATGCGTAAAAGCTACTGCGCCTTCGAATGTCCCAGTCCGTGTTGCTGCCTGCTACCCCAACTACTACTGCTGCTGCTGTGGGGAGGAAACACGAGCAAAGCGAAGAAATCCTCGCACTTACCTGAAACATAGGGCTGCATAAAGTCGATCTTTTTTGACCACCTTTTCGCTCTCCGATTTAGTCCCCCCACGAGCGGTTTCTTCTTCGGTCTCCCTTACAGCGCTGAGAAACGCAATAGCTCGGCTTGGGTAGACAGAACAAAATACAGAGAATACTGGCTCCGGGGCTCTCGAAACCCCTCAAGGCAAGATCAGGATACAATTAGCTCATGTCTCTCTCTGCCCCAGTCTAACCAAAGTGGAGTATAAAAAAACCTCCCGAGCTACACACACCTAACAGTATAACAGCAGTGTAAGAATTTATACTTTTTAAAATATCAGAATGAAACCTTGTATTTTCTCTTCCTTTCCCTCTGCCTCAAACTTGCCTCCCTCACGAGCAGATCTAATCGTTATGATTAGTTTTGATGTAATGTTCCCCTGGGGCATCGCTACAAATGGATGGAGTGTTTCTTTGCCAGAGAGGAAAGGCAGCAGATGATGATAATTATATAGATTGTTGGTTGGGACTGCTTTGATATGTGCTTTTTTTTATTGCGCGCTCTTTCTTTGTTGTTTCCAAATCCCCCCCAAAACCGGTTTTCACACGTGCGTAAAGGCGCAAAATATACTTGTTGATTAATCAAATAAAAAATCTATGGAATCTCGCTAATGAATCTCGCTATATTGAACTCGCTCTCTTTATTTTTTCTTCTTGTCCGCTTTATAATCCGTTCAGTTTCCTTTGGACAACCTCCAAATGACGTAGTTGTATAAATAAGCACTTGCAGCTCGCCTTGCCCCAATCAAGCCGGAATCAGTGCCCCAGGCTGATGCGCCAGCTCATTTCAAATGTTCAACCATGCATGATTTCAGCAAGATTGAGACGCTTCTAAAGCGCCTTCTTTTTGCATCGTTCCTCCACGCACACAGCAAACATAACACGCGTTCTAAATAAAAAACACACAGCGAAAGGAGTTATATTTTGGAGTTTTGGTAACGTATCGGTGTGGACTGGAGTGTGACAAACTAAGTGAGACAGACTATAAGGCTCATATTCGCCCCCTACTGTTGACAGCGTCATTTGTTAGAACGAGACAAGAAATCAATGCAGCCATGTTTATTGTAGAAGCAGAAATGATAAACAGAAGAGGGAGACTGGTCTGAAAGGGCAGTGTAAAATAGTTTAACATTAAAGGCATTTAATGCCAATTTGACTGGTATACATCAGTTTGGTAGTATTCTAATCGTTCCATTATCACTTCATGTTGAAAGTGTACTAGAGATTTTTATATGCTGAAAGTATACTGGTGTTTTTATATGCTGAAAGTATACTGGTGTTTTTATATGTTGAAAGTATACTGGTGTTTTTATATGTTGAAAGTATACTGGTGTTTTTATATGCTGAAAGTATACTGGTGTTTTTATATGTTGAAAGTATACTGGTGTTTTTATATGCTGAAAGTATACTGGTGTTTTTATATGTTGAAAGTATACTGGTGTTTTTATATGTTGAAAGTATACTGGTGTTTTTATATGCTGAAAGTATACTGGTGTTTTTATATGCTGAAAGTATACTGGTGTTTTTATATGCTGAAAGTATACTGGTGTTTTTATATGCTGAAAGTATACTGGTGTTTTTATATGTTGAAAGTATACTGGTGTTTTTATATGCTGAAAGTATACTGGTGTTTTTATATGTTGAAAGTATACTGGTGTTTTTTATATGTTGAAAGTATACTGGTGTTTTTATATGTTGAAAGTATACTGGTGTTTTTATATGCTGAAAGTATACTGGTGTTTTTATATGCTGAAAGTATACTGGTGTTTTTATATGTTGAAAGTATACTGGTGTTTTTATATGTTGAAAGTATACTGGTGTTTTTATATGCTGAAAGTATACTGGTGTTTTTATATGTTGAAAGTATACTGGTGTTTTTATATGCTGAAAGTATACTGGTGTTTTTATATGCTGAAAGTATACTGGTGTTTTTATATGCTGAAAGTATACTGGTGTTTTTATATGCTGAAAGTATACTGGTGTTTTTTTTATAGGTTTAACTGTTATCATCATGTCTTGGGGGTGTGAAGCTAATTGAAAGCACTACTCTGTTAAAAGCTCTGTTACTCAAGTTAGACTTAATCTGAGTTTCATTTGAACACAGTCTGAAGCAGAGAGCTGATTTGTGCCATTAAACAAGTCTGACACATAAAATTACAATCACAAGTTAGCAAGCATTAGCCAAACATTTTTCAGTTTGTTACTCTAAACATATTTATCTCCATGGATGCAGGCAGGTGACGCCACCAGGCCAAGTCACAGGTGAGAACTGTGGAGATTGTTTTTTAAGGAATAAGAACACCTGATGCTGTGGAACATTCTAGGCAAAGCAATAACATCTCCACAGAGACAAGCTGGTGGTTGGACTCTCTCTCACAGAAAAGTTACACTGTGTATATTTAAAAGGAGTAATTTACATGCGAAGTACTGAATGCCATGTGCCACAAACTTGGATTTCAAACTAGAAAGCTTGTTTACATTTACCTTTCATAAATCGATTAGAGGAAAACCATAAAATATATCTATGAGAAAACTTGAAATTCCTTCGGGATCAGTGAAGTATCTGTCTGTCTATCTAAAAGCCACAATGCTGAACTAAATGTCAACACTTGTAGCAACACTTTGTACTAGTCCCACACTAGCATTAACAGACTTCTTTGTTGTCTGCGAGCTAACTTTGTGATCAGTGGAGTCTTTTACACATTTGCTCTGATCACTTTCCCAGAATTCCACAGTGCGTGCTTCATTTTCCACTGGACCCCCCTCTCTCTCCTTTACACCCTTATGATGTCATTGGGCCCACATCTGCAACCCATCGGGATAATTTATCCGCCATCGCAGCCAAAACTTGTTGCTTCTGCTATATCTATATCCAAGGAAAATACTACTGTTAGCACATACAACACTGGAACAAAAGTCAGATGACAAAGATACGGCTGTCTTTTCTTATTTTCTTAAATAAACATAAATGTAAATAAACACTTAAATTGTACTTGAAAAGGATTATAAAGGTTTCTGTGTTGTTTAAACCATCATTAGTTATTAGTCATATATTTCCTGACTTACATGGTTACCACTGCAATTAGTGCAACTCACATAATGCATAATGATTCCAGGTTCCAGGTCCAGTTTGCTTTAAATATTTTAAAGGTGCACTATGTAACTTTTTTGTGGGGTTGTGGAATCTGTTTGTCTCTATGGAGATGTTGTTTTGCATGGAATGTTCCACAGTATGGTATTCAATCACTGGTGTTTAATTGCCTTAAAGGGATAGTTTGGGTTTTTTGACATGAATCTGTATGGCATTCCCATCCCGTCAGCAGTGTCGTGCACCAACACTGACTTACCTCCTGACAGTGTCCGGTGAGCCGAGTTCTTCACCAGTTTCAGTGCTGATGAAAGTAGTCCAGCAAGTTGGCTGGGGTCATGAAAATAAAGCATTTTTTTCCTCAAAACAATGTGTGTTCAAAACAGCGATACATTTGCATCACAAAACCTTCCAGGAAAAAGTCAGACCTCATAATCGCTTGGTGCTATTTTCTCTTCGTTCGTATCACTGTGCTGCCACCAAGTGACAGCCGCGCATGAATCCAGTGTTTACACACTCAGACTAATGAGCGCTGCGAAGCCAGAGAGCTAACAAGAAAGCTAAGTATATACGCTTGTATAAGCTATATAAGAATATATATATATATATATATATATATATATATATATATATATATATATATATATATATATATATATATATATATATATATATAAATAAATGGTGTGGACTTGTGATTATCCAGGCTGTAACCACAAAAATCTGGCTGACTCACACATTTCACATTTTCCTGTCATGGACATTGCTTTGAGGCAACTTTGGTTTCTTGCCATAGGCTTCAATGTGGAAAAAGGTCTGCAAGACACCAGCGTTCAGGATTGCAGGAAAGTTGTTATGATTTGTGATGCAGACAGAAGTTGGCACGCTGGCCTCCTCATCCATTGAAAGGTCTTGCATCTGTGGCCTGCTGAGATCTCATTCATGGCAGCAGTAGCTCTCCACCTCTGTCGGCATTATTTCACACTTAAAACAAGTGCACTACCATTTGTTGGTCAAACGGTTTCTCACGGCTCCAGCTATGGCTCTAGCTTCAACTTGTACCACTTCCCTGTCCCTCCTCTCTTTCTTTGCCTGTTCTAACTCCATCTGGTGAATTTGGGCATCAGTATATTCGGGTTCATAAAGATCTTCCCTTGGCTCTGTGCTAAAGGCCATATCTTCATCGTTGGTGTCATAGTCACACATGTTGTTAACTTTCCGAGCAGTAAACACAGTGACACAGGCGCAGCTTCACCTGGCGGCAGCTCAGTGATATGAACGGAGAGAAAATAGTACCAAGCAATTATGAGGTCTGGCTTTTTCGTGGATAACGGTTTTGTGATGCAAATGTATCACTCTTTTGAACACATATTGTTTTGAGAAGAAAAACGCTTTATTTTTATGATCCCAGCCCACTTGCTGGACTACTTTTGTCAGCACCCAAACCGGGCAAGAACTCTGCTCACTGGACGCGGTCAGGAGGTAAGTCAGTGTTGATGCACGACACTGCTGATGGGGATGCCATACAGATTCATGTCAAAAACCCCAAACTATCCCTTCAAAATACCATGGGAAAAAAACATGCTTTTCCACTGATCTGACCTGTACCTTGGTCTGGTGGCACCATTTGCTAGTCTAAAGGGAGATGTAAAGGGAGGCATATGTTAAATGTCATACTGTGGAACATTAATTAAAGGTCCCATCTTGCACGAAATTGACTTATGAGCTTTAAGCCATGTTAGATTGCTGTTATTTCATCAAATTTTGTCCTTTATTATTCTTCTGTCTACATCTCCAAAGCTCAAAATGCTGTTCCATCTTGTGGCTACTTTTTACCTTTTGTTCAGTAGATATTCCATGGATGAAATGATCCAAATGATTCTAGTGAATGTGCATGGAGTTTAAAAACACAGTGGAGAACTTCCTGTATTGCTACATGACATCACAAGGTGGAACAGAGTGCTTTCTGTTTGAGAGAAGAACTCTAAATATGCAGGGTTCGTCTGTTAAATGTGCAGGGTTAGTCTGTTAAATGTGTGAAACAAAACGCAACTCTGGGTATGTTTTTGATGAGGAAACAGAACATTGATGAGAAAAAAGCATAATATCTGCCCTGTAAACGGAAGAGACATAATTTAGTGAAAAATAGATACTAAAGACTAAATTTCCTTGTCATTTACTCACGCAAATATGCATTTTGATTGATAATAGGGTTTTACATAGAGGTCAAAAACTGCCTTTTTTTTGTTCAATAAAAACACAAATAAAATAGGAACTCAATGGTCCAGTTCCTATTATTATTGAAGTTTACAATGAACAAAATGTAAAATAGATCTACGTACAATATGTTATAGTTTATCACAAAATAGCCCAAAAAGCATGCCCTCTTTTACACATTACTCCACCAGCCTCATACAAAACCTCTATTGATGCATTTAATTCTCCTAACCTCAGCTCCCACTTCCCCAGCTTGTTTTCTGCCGACTCTTCTAACAGTAGCGCTAGCCCTGGAGCATGCTAATAGCTGCTGTACGCTAGCCCACACCCTGCTCAGCATGGCCTCTGGTTGTGTAAGCGAGTGGGATGGATGCAGGCAAAGTGCTGAGCATGACTCAATGGTGGCCCGCGGGGTTGCAGTTTCAGGCCAGCACTGTTCGTCAAATATTATCTCTGCTATGTTGAAATTCACCTTTAGGAGCTTTAGAAGGGGCTGTGTTTGCATAGGCTCATTGTGCAGTCCAAGTCATGCCATGAGTACAGCCTCGAGTGCAGAAATAGCAACAATGGTGATTATATGATCTGATAGAAAAGGCTGTTTGTTGAGCGAGGTAGAGAGAGGAACAGAGCAAAGGCGTAGCAGGATAAATATATTCTGCCATAGTTTACTCTGTATCCTATTAAGTGGTTTCAGCTTCCCGTTATATTCGGCATGGAGAGAACTTTTTCTCATAGAAGAAATGATGTTGTGTTATTGATTTGCCTGGGATCAAGAACAAACACATACACGCACATACAAGATGGTCAACACTGAATCACTGAGTTCAGACGGGTCTTACTGAAAGGTATATTAGCAGATTAGGGACATGTATGGGTGCCTACAAAAAAAAAAAAAGAAGCAAAATTAATGAGTGAATCACTAAATCTGTGGTGAATTATTTTTTTTGTCCAAAATTATGATTATCTGTGAGCTCCTTCATCGATTTCTGTCAGCTCCTTCATCGACCTGGAATTTCTCCATTTCTACTGAACTAAAGGTAAAAGGTAGCTGTTAACCTGATCATGTGTGAAAGAAACACAACACAACTCCAGTGTTTTTGAGGAGGTAACAACAATCAGTATTTATGTCTTTAAGCTCACAAGAGTCAATTTAGCAAAATACAGAACCTTTAAGTTTGCTTTAGAGCCCATGACCACTGTAAAATGACATTTAATCTTCCCTTTACCCAAATGTTGTTGGTTCAGTCACCCCCACTACACAAAGAGCATAAACTTTGAGCAAGACACATCCCTTCTACCTGCAGCAGTGGGCTATCAGGATAGAAAATTGGTAGATATATTTCACAATAGAATTTTGTGATCACAAACTTACAAATTCACAGTTTCTATTGCCCCTGGGTACAAACCATCTCTGTGGGCCTGGACTACAAGCAGTTTACAGACTTTATAAAGGCTCCTGCATTATAGGTTCTGGGTAAATGTGTACCCATGACTCCCCAGTTCAATGTCCCTAGTTGAACTGATGCCAATATTATTACATATGCTAAGTACGGAATAGAAATGTACAGCCTAATATTACGCCCAAAACCATCGTTGTGGCCCCATCCGAGGACAGTGACACCAGCATGAGGAAGCAGAGACAAGAGGCGGGGCGGCCCGGGTGATGCTTCAAGGCGCTAATAAAATGTAATCCTATTATATGGCTCCCACTAGAGGGCAACAATAATAAAGGTTTCCCTAATAACGCGAGCAGCCGACCCAACCCAAATGGAAAACAGCTCCCGAGGTAAAGTCCCGCACTTGTACATATATCCTCTCATTAAGCATCATTGCTGTTGGGCCACATTACAACCACCGGGCCTGCCAGATTCAGACCGCGATGGCCAGGCAAGAGTTAAGTCAAACAAATGTGTTTCATCAAATGCACAATAGGACGGGAGGCAGAGGAGGAGAGGGAGAGTGAGGGAATGTGCGCGCATGCATGGGGAAGTTTGGGAAAGCGCAAGCCCCCAGGAAACCAATCAGAAGTTCTCCTCCCACCATACCCCCACCGCTCCACCCGCACTTCCTGTGTCTGCCACCGGGGGCTCAGGTGCTAATACCTCCCCAAACCTGATTGTTTGTGCCGCACTAATCAGACTTTGGTGAATTATCGTTTTGGAAATCATAGTGCTGTCACTGGTAAACAAAAGTGCAACAGTAGTGAAGAAGTTTGCAAACTATGAGATTAGTCTTGGAGAAATAATCATTTGAAAATACTGAAAGTTGGAAAGTGATTTAGATCCAAATTGGGAAACGAAAAGTGGCAATCTAAATAAAATTGAAATCATAATTCTAAATTAAAACTAAAATTACTCAGAAAGATCTTTTTGTATAAAATTGTATCCACCTGAGACACAAAGTAAAACTTCATCGGGTAACTTTTTAGAGGGGGATATGCCACCTGCTTCTCCATGATGTTATTTGATTGCCTTAATGTTCCAGAATATGGCATTATATTTATCTTGTATTTATTTGATTACAGGTGTTTTTATTTCTACAGTATACCCTGAAAAATATCCACCTTTCCATGGATCCAACCTGTAACTTGGCCTGGTGCAATCACCTGCTAGTCTCCATGGAGATAGATGAGTTTTATGTCACGCTTTGGAACATTTCAAGCAAAACCATAAAACATCCAGAATAAACTTGAATAAAGTTACGTAGTGCACCTTTAAAATGAATTGAATAGCAACAACATAGTAAAGCAATACAATAGGACCCCTCTTGGTTAGAGAATCAAACTTGGGGCCAACTTGCTCATTACTTTGTTCCTTTGCTGACTCCTTGTGGCTGGAGTTGGTATCTCTTTAATCTACCCTATATAAAAACAGGGATTTGTCATGGTTTTGAATTCACACAAAAACGTTGTAAAGTTGTAGAAAGAAGCAGTCAGTTTGAGTAATGCGTACCAAAAATGTCACTGTCGGCTGTGGAATAACATAAACACAAAGTTTCATATTTATGTGATTTGCTAATGTAATGAACGACTGCTTCCCTCTGCCCCTATCTCTCATACACACCGTCAAATATTCATCATAAGTGACAAGGTGAGTGAGAATATCCATCACCGAGCCCAGACAGCCCCACTTATTAAGTGCGCCAATGTAACAGTATTACAAAACCCAGAATAACAAGTTATTTATCTCCCTGTGCATGCGCGTGAGTGAGTGCGTGTGTGAGGGTGTGTGTGTATGTGTGTGCATGGCTCCTTCCTGCAGCCTCCTTCCCCACAGCCGCACACTGAAGGCACTTTCCAGAATCAAACAATTTCACGCAGCTACTGGAGGAGGAAATGAACTGAGCCCTGAGCAATAATAAAATTATACAAATGTTATTACAGACTCGCCTGCTACTGTCCTACTTTAATTCAAATTTGGGCTCTCCAGGCGCTGCTGGTGGCACAGACCTTCCTGAATAAATCAACATTAGCTTACGTCTAAATTATTAAGGAAGTGGGAGACTTTCTTGTTTATAGTATGAATTATTAAACAAGTGTTTAACGCTGTTTTGCCTCCATGAATCCCCCAATATTAATTGCTAATGATCTTTAAGGTGTGTGTTTTTATCATTTGCCTTGTTCTGTTCGGGGAATTGGAAGTTTTGGCTGCAAGAGAAACTGTGAGTCCGTCTTTAGATAGGCCTAAGTCTGAATTGCACTTTATGGTATATGGACATATACATAACATAATATTCATGTTGTAACACAGTGGTTAATGGCAGAAGTTAGCCATTACCCCTTCTAAATTTAACCTGTAAACTTCAACCATCATTAATCTTAACATCTTAACTACCAAACCTATTGCTGGGAAGTAACTGAATCCATATACTTGGAATACATATTCAGAATACACATTCTGAGTACCTGCTATCCCAGTTTCATTTGTTGGTATTCAGAAAATAGCCAGTTTCCTAAAATCTAAGGGATCCATTGCTGTACTTGATCACACAATGTTGGGTTCCACAGTATTAGTGAGAAAAACACAAAACAACACTCTTGTGGTGAGTACCTGATTTTTCCTTCTCCAGTTTGTGATAGGAATTGCAGAATAAATGGTGAAACAAACATAAAGTTGTTTTCAATTCTATATAGTTTTTACACTATAAAGTAATGCAACTCAATGTAAACATAACTACGGTAAATACATTTTCTTCCCATCAATGACCAAATCCATTATTGTTATCTGCTAGAGTTGACAAAACAACAACAAATTAAACAACAACAAATTTTCATAGCGTAAAAATGATCACATCCAGGTCAAAAAGTCATGTTCAAGTAACTAAAATAAAACAAAAGTATATGCGAGTCCGCAGTTTATCCCAATATTACTTCTATCATTAAATCAGTCTGCTAATGTGAAAGTAAATCAATTAAATTGTTTAGTTTTTGCTGTGAATGTCCCATGGCAAAAGCAGTTTGCAGAGGGAAGTAATAAGGAACAAAAGTGTTTTGTTTTTTTTCCTATTAGACATGTGCCTATTAACCAGCAAGGTTGGTGGTTCAATCGCTGTACTGCAATGTGTGTAGATGGGTGAAATATGTTTACAAGTGTAAAAATATTATATGTCAATTTTATGATTTATGTAAGTAGTAGGTATAACAACCAACATATTTGTAGATTAAAGGTCCAATATTAACGCTCTCGTGAGCTTTAAGCCATGTTAAAATTCTGTTACCTCCTCTAAGACATACCTGGAGTTTGTTTCATTCACACATGCTTGAGTAATAATGATAACAGATCACTTTTATATAGCTCATTATTATAGAGCATTATTCATTCACTACACTTTCGGTGATAGTGAGATCTATTGTAGCCACAGCTGCCCTGGGACAGACCTTTATCATTAGTCTGTCTACATATCCAAACCTCAAAATGCTGGGTTCCACTTTGTGATGTAATCAAGCTGTAGTTCCCAAGTTAAGAGCTACAATTTACCTTTAGTTTAGTAGAGATTGGCAATCTGGGCTGAAATCATCCAAAAGATTCTAGTGAAGTTTTATGGAGTTTAAAAAACAAAGTGGAGCACTTCCTGTATTACCACATGACATCACAAGAAGAGTGTTTCAGTTTGAGAGAAAAACTCCAGGCATGTTTTTGATGAGGAAACAACATAACATAGATCATAAAATAGCATAACAGGGGCCCTTTAAGTAATAATTTTGTAGTATAGGACACACCAGCTAAATGTGTATTCATCTGCTATCTGTACTTCTTACTTTTCACAAGTACGCAAACAACTTTGTAATTATTTCTGAAGTCCCACTTTTACTTTCTTGTTGAATCTGTGGAGGATTGAGTTACACATTTCGCAGACAGAAAAATGCCCCTGTCATATCTGCTGTCACTTTGAGTCGACTTCATTCTATCAGAGTTTTGTCCACACTGGGAGGAGTTTTTGTACCTCACTTCTCCTTGTAACCGTTTCTGACACCATCTCACTTTGGTAATTGCTCCACCAGGCACCTTTCCGCAAACTTCACAGCTTACAAATCCCTAACACTATATTTTGAGTGCAAGAGAAGGCAGTGCTAGCACCTGTCCCGGTCACAAGCTTAGGTGTATGAGTGAGTGTGTTTTACATATTTTGGTCCCAGGAGGAAAAGAGGGGTGAATAAAGCAGCACGTTTATGCAGGAGGTATAGATGATTAAGAGGAATTGAAATGGTGGTTGCCCTGAGTAACAGGCCTGGAGGGAGAAGGCACAGTACCAAAAAGAAGGAAGGGGGGCTGTTTTGTGTGTGTGTGTGTGTGTGTGTGTGTGTGTGTGTGTGTGTAGCAGCAGGTTGGTAAGTAAGGGTGGATAATATACGAAGAAATATTTCCATGTCTTTTATTATTTTTAGTGCAATGTTTTTGCCAGTATTTTAGTAACATTCTTTTTTTTGTAACATTGAACACTTTTTTGTCATCACAAAATATCAGTCACTACTTTGTCTCTGTTCAAAGCTAAGATAAGGACGTGTTTGTTCACTATAGTTTTTAACACATAATAAAAAAAAATAAAAAAATAAAAATTAAACAGCTTTATTTAGGTTATGACTTTGACTTGTTTTTAGTGCATTTATGGAAACACTTTAAACATTTAGTTGCTACTGTTGTAAAGCACTATACAAATAAAGTTTGATTTGATTTGAAATATTATTACTATGATTACATTGTAATTATGATACTGACATAAAAAAAAAAAATTAAAGTCATTGTATGTAATTAAATACACAGATGAAAGGTGATTATCTAGTACTGAGTTGTAAAATCCATTAAAAACGTCAACAAACAAACCAATAAAGTCTGAATTCTGAATGAGTACTTAGTTGTTATGAAAGGATGGACAAATGTAGCTGTAAATATTAGTAACTTGTATTGAAATTTCCAAACCAGTCCATTTTTGTAAGATATACAGTGAGTACTGTGCACCTCTTTTTCAAATCTTAAATAAACTAGTCCATACAGCCTTGATAACATTTGCACATCTGGGGCATCACAGCTCGTGACTGCCCTCTCCTGGAGAAAGTCCAGAATGATCACACAAACCGCAATACCCACACTGACCACAAGGTGATGCTGGAGTCTAACGTGATAGAACAAGCCAGTAGTACTTTCCTTTTAATCTTCATAGTCTTCTGCAAAACAATACAGTAAGTAGAGCTGATGGTTTCCGGACAGGGCAGGCACAAGATTGTTTTAAATGTGTTTAGGACCAGTGACATTTACAGCTTTTCACCTTTTCGTGTTTTTCTATATTTTGTTTGCATGTCCACGCTTCAACTTGTTTTCCCCCATGAGCACTCAACCAGCAAATCAAATCCAGATATACAAACATTTTGCCTAATCCTTTTGGGCTAAATATACTTAAATGTACACCTGTAATCATGTAAACTATTTGTAAAGAAATTCCAAATAAACTAAACATGAAAGCAGATAAAAAAGTAAAATGGCACATAGAATTCCAACTGTTCCTTAGTAAAGTGTACACATAACAGCACAAAGCAGGTTCATTTCCTGTGCCTCTGTGTGCTGCTGTGTGCCTGGGGGAGCGAGATTACACAATGCTTTTGACTCACACACTGCACTGGACACTTATCTGACCACAGGGAGACACCATTTATAGGTGATATTAGCCCCAGCAACAAACATGTTTTTAAGCAGCTGGATTTTTATCAAGGCAATATTTTTAGGCTGATAGGAGAGGAGGAGAGGAAAGACTGCAACCCCCGGCCTCACTGTGTGCTCTTGTTACATGCTACTTTGTACTGTACACCTGATTATAACTGGACAACTAATAAAAGGGAACATAAGATAATACAAGATAGAAGTTGGGGTCAGTGGCTTTGTCGATAAAAGTGCACTCCATAAATTCTAAGGTGGAGGGTCTGCTACTTGCTTGTCTCTATGGGGGTGTTATTCCCTTCCCTGAAATGTTGCACAGTAGCGCATTAAACATAGCTCTTTATATTTTTAAATTACAGGTGTTTTATAGCTCAAAAATGCATACAAACTGAACTCTCACCATGAGCTGGCTTGCTCCTCCACAGATCTAACCATTAACCTGTCTCCATTGTGATTACAGAGTTTATTTCCATACTGTGGTATAATCCAGGCAAAACAGTAATATCTCCATGGAGACAAGCACATGGCGGACAGTTCACTAGAAAAGTTATGCAGTGCATATTTAAAAGGAATAGTTAGCGTCCTTTTTGATGTCATATGTAGAGGTATTCTGTTTTAGAACTCACTATTACTCCCTGTGTTTTTGTAGTTTTCTCTCAACTTCTTTTCCATAAACTGCCACTTGACCAGTGGCGGCTGGTGATTTTTTTTTTTTTGAGGAGGGGGCACATAGGTATATATATGTATTATGTATAGGCTATATCATATTATAACAAATGCCAGAAACAGACAGTCATTTTGGTCACTATTTGCTGAACTTTATCTAGAGCACAACGCACAGCGAAGTTTATGCAGCAGCACAACCTGATCCAACTGCTCACACTCTCACACCCAACCCCAACAACACAACGTTAACCCACTACTCACAGCCAGCCCCGACACCCAGCCACAACAACGTCATGAAAATGCAGTGAAAATAAGAGACTCTGGTCACAACACAGCATCAGCGCCGCTCCTACAGCACACGGCAGAACATGGGAGCTGCTCTGTTGCTCTTTCATTTATGCAATTACCTGTTAACACTATAATACTGTTTACTGTGAGGCTCCTCCTCAGATTTGCCCCAAACAAACAAAAACAAGCCTCTTACCTTCTCTAGGGGACCATGCAGAGTGTATCCTCTATGCGCTGTTCTGTTGGTTCTGTCTCCAATATGTCCCGGTCCAGTCAGGTCCACAAGGTCCTGGAGCTGAGTGCAAGAGCTGGTTGTAAAACTCATCTTAATCCCACTTCAAACCAGTCCAATCTTACAGTTACGCCCGTCCATATTAGCACCAGGGGGACGTAAACCCTCTGCGCCCAGGTCAAACGTTTACATGAATCCCGGCGACCAGAGAGCAAGCCTGCAGCAGCGGGTGTCACGGGTCCCGGTCAGTGTCGTGTGTCCGGTGCTTTGGGTATCTCCTCCAGCTTTCCTGTGTGAATGCTTAGCATTAGCCAGTGTGTGACCCGCAGCCAATGCACTCATTTCAGCTCAATGCCGCATTTTTTGCTTGGCAGAAGGGTCCCGCTGAAGAGAAGACATGTTCCTCCCTGAAAACTGTTCCTCGGACGCACTTTGACTGAAGTTGAAGGCCCCATAACTGTATAGCCCACAGCTCTGTAGTTCTCCATTCGTTAGCCTGTTGCAGTAGCATTAGCCTGTTGCAGTAGCATTAGCCTGTTGCAGTAGCATTAGCCAGTAGCAGTAGCATTAGCCTGTTGCAGTAGCATTAGCCTGTTGCAGTAGCATTAGCCTGTTGCAGTAGCATTAGCTTGTAGCAACAGCCACCAGTGAGTTTGGGTGAGGCGGGACAGAGCCGCTGAATCCTCCTAAGTCAGCACACTTGCGCCCTCTATTCACCACCCGCCACTGCACTTGACTCATGTAAAACTATGATAAATATTTACCACAAGCACTATCTCAGCAAATCAAGTTAGAATTAGAAAAAATAATATTGCTTTTTTAAATGTTATCTCTGAAGGACATAATTCCATTCTCCCCAAAACACTTATTTCACATTTTTTACACTTTTACGATTTTATAATTTAATGTGATATTTATTTTGAAACAAGACAAACAACACTTAATAAAACAAAATTTAATATCAGTATGATCATATTCACACTTAAATCATAAAACTGATTATGTACATACATGATTGTCCAACATTTTGGCTTACACCAAAGATACCAGTTTAATCAGATGCATATGGCGTAACACCAACAAAATAAAACTTATTGACATTTCTCAATATGAAAAATAAAATCAATACAGAAAAAATAATGTGAATAAAATGGCATATAAGGTTGTACAAATTAGGCCCGTTAGACTTTAATTTGACTTTTCTTTTAACTCAATCTGACTATAAATAACTGACTTAGCTGGAACTCTAACAGATGAGATGATTTCGTATTGTTAAACAAGTCACTCACATATAAAGTTAATAAAGTTAGTCACTCACTTTTTTGTTGAAAATTAAACACCTAAACAGGCCCGTGATTGCTCGCATTGATCACAGGATCCTGAAAATGTGTTGTTTCAATCCATTTTGAATTTTTTTCTTGAGTTTGCAGATGATCTTACAACTTTTATTGACAGTGTTCATTAATGTGTGCATTGTGTCACAATGGTAACTCCTAAACATGCCGCCATTCGAGATATGTGTAGAACACCCTCAACGCGATGTCACTGCAAAGTATCAAAAGGTGCACTGTAAATATATAGACTGTTATAAGACACGGTGTATGTCCTGTAAATGATACACTTCAGCTACTGCTGAGTGAGCCTGGACTTTACATGGACCAAATGTGACACTAATCCAGAAATAACAAGGCCCCATTTTCCTCCTCATTACTCCCATTCACTGCACCCACCTCACCCAACAGTTCGACCCTACATATGTTTTCACCAACACAAAATACAAAAAAGAAATCAATGAGATAAAGAGAGCTACAACAAATGAAAAATCAAGTTCTGTCAACTAGACAAAGAAAGAAAATGGTTAAAGGTGCTTTGTGTAACTTAAACTTTTCTGGTGGAAGGTCCGTCAAATGCTTTTCTCCATGGAGATGTTATTGCTTTGTCTGGAATGTTTCACAGTATGGTTTTAATCCTTTCTATCTTCAAGGAGACCAAACCAGACCAAGTTACAGGTCTGATCTGTGGAGAGGCAACCCTGCTCACAGTCAGAGTGCATGTTTTTCTAGGTATGTTACAAGCTACAAAACCATCTTTAATTGAATAAATGTAAGGTAGAGCTGTTTAATGTCATACTGTGGAACATTCCAGGCAGAGCAATGACATATCCATAGAAAGAAGCAGGTGACAGACCCTCTACCAGAAAATGAACACATTGCATCTTTAATAATTAGAAACAGACAGCAAAAAAAATTCACTTTATCACATAAAAAAACAAAACATAAAAACAAAAACAAAAAAACCCGTTAGTTACAGCTCTTTTAAATTGACAATCATACCTACAGGTAAAAAGAACGCATTTCAAGTTCTATATGTGTAATTTTCTAAAGTAATTCTGCTCATTCATGATTTTGGTGATTTTAGAAAAGCTGGTGTTTACATGTCATTATTTATTTATGTATATTAGGTTACCTGGAGACTATACCTGCAACTATGAGCCTTAGGATAAGTTTGTATTGTAAAAATTAACTAAATTGCTAATCTTTCTGTTATTGAATTCCAGTATTTTTCAAATATGGTACATGGTAGAATATCACTCAATACAAGCAAAAAATATCAATATGAAAAATTAAATCAATGTCGCAAAAATGAAGAAAATGGCTGACAAAATTGTACAGTTCTTTTTCCATGTTCTGCACTGTAAATAGAGATCACTGTAACACGACAGTGGGCTTGTCCTATCCCCATGTATTGTACTTAAGGTAGAATTATTGCACTGTTTATTACGCTGTACAAGCAACAAATATATTTTCAAATCAGCCAGTAAATTCCTACCAGTAAGTGACACACGCTTGTGACATCATAAGAAGGTGCCTGATTCTTTGCATGGACGCTAAACGTTCATGCTACATAGTGAGCTCTGGAGTTACAGTCTGCTGTGATTGGTTAGTCGAAGATATAAAGTTTAGGAACAAGATTATAATTTAAGGTGGAAAATGGGTTATGGTTAAAGTGCCCATATTACTTTATTTTCTATTTTCTATTATCTATGTTATAAAGTTGTTTCCACATCAAATACAAAGCTGCTCTTTTGTTTCATTTGCATATGTTTAACACGTACATCCTGCATATTTAGGTGTGAATGAAACAAAACACAACACGTGCTAAATTTTTGATGAGGCGACATCAATATAACACATCAGAAAACAGGTGTTGCATATGAGGAACATGCACCAGCACAGTTACGAAGAGGGATGGGAAAAGAGCTCGCAAGACAAAACTACACACATGCTGAAAATGATCTCGTGAGATTTTTTTGTGTTTGGATAAAAAATGTACTGTTAGGTAAGTTACATTTTTTTCAATGACAGCAGAAATATTATAACTAAATCAAAAATGGTGAGGCTAAAATTGGGAACTGGATTGCACAGTTTCTTTATAACAAATAACGTGAAAATCTCATCTGGTCTCATTCTCGTAAATCTCGTCCCATCCCCAGTTATGAGGACAGTTATTTGGAAGGGACAAGCTAAAAGGTGGTACTAGTCTGTTCGTGCTACAGATTGGTCTCTATTTGCAGTGCTCGTGATAGTCATACGGACGATAGCACATCTCCCTTGTCGTTGTACAGGTCCTTCTTCTCGCCCTTCTCCGCGTCGATACTTCCCGGTTTTATTGTGATGTCGTCAGCCTCCACTTCCTTGTATCTTCCCGATTGGTCCTTTTGGAAGACCTGCTGCAGCCGCTTTTTCACCTCCGGGTCAGGGCAGAAGAGGTATTCGTAAAGACCAGCGGCCAGAATACCACCCAATAACGGACCCAGCCAATAGATCTGTAACATAAACAATAGGTGCTCAAGTCAAATGAAGCTTATCGAAGCTGGAAGTTATAGGAGCAAATCTGGAGATGAGTTACATATTTGGAAATGCAACTGCAAGTATCATAGCAACCAAAGGTGCCTTGTTGGTCTGTTATTAATGTTCAATATTTTGATTTACGGACAAAATTGCGAAATAAACATAAGCTCATGTAGAGCGGATTAATACAAACATTTTAAGACCAAAATAACAAATCATATTGCAACAGTTTCAGAGGGAGGAGTGACAATTTCTCAATACAAAGTGAACTGGAGCCAGAGTTAGTAGTTGGAATGTTTGGAAAGCGAGTTAGCTATGTCCATTCATATATACAGTTTATCGAGTAACCCTAAATTATATGTGTTAGGGATCTGCTCCACAAACTTGCCATATTTGTTTTATTGCTCCTTTCAGCTGTTGTTAAATCATCACATCTTTAGGAGTGAATAATGGCACCATTTTCTGTAGGTATTGTGAACAAAAATTAGTTCACTTTTGTTTATTTGTACTGACAGAAGATTTTGAACCTTGTGCCAGTTTTTATTTCATGTGAATTGGCCCAGTAATTAAGCGAGACCACAAATCTAACAGTTATAGTATTTTGACCCATTTTCCAGCTCAATTTTAAGCTACACAGATTCTAGACTATTGCAATGTCACGTGACCACAAACTATTAGCAGAATGAAATGTTATGTTTTGTTACCTAGCGCTGAGCAATTAATTACAGACGCGCCGTGATGCTGTTTAATCTCCGCACTGAAACCCCCTGAATGCATGTATTTAGAGCTAATGCTGTTTACACCTTGTTAATTCAACCCAATTATTTATCCACAGATGGTAGTGATTTACATGCATAATGCTTTGAAAAAAATATACATATGTTTGATAATGTAGACATAGAAAATAATATGGTGGCATGGCATTTGATGTAAAAGACATTGATAGTGTTTAATTTCTTGATTAGTAGGGACTTTGTATTCAGAATACGGGACACAGGAGAGAGTTCAATTTGTCAACTGGACAAGCGTTTATTTGGTTGAATACGTTTCGCCGCTCAGCTCATTCTTCAGTTCTGGTCAGAATGCTCGAGGACACTGCTTTATATCTGCCTGCAAGTGGGGGAGTTAGAGGCCAAGTAATTACAATGAAACTAATACCTTGTTTGTTTAAAGTTTCTGTTGTTAGCTAGGCCTATTGAAATTGACAGAGTGGGGTCAAATTAGCAGAATCATACAGGGCCATAATGGCCCTGTATGTTGTTTTCACAACTCTGGGTCTGACCTGGCCACACCTATCGTTTTCTTAATTTGTTTTGATTTAGGTTTGATGATGGAGCTATAGATTTGGAGACTGGTGATGTCTGAGTTCTCCATTTCTGTTTAAAGAAGGGTTCTCGTTTTTAACAAAAATAGCCTCTGTAACTCCCCCATTCAAAACAATTCTTCTCACTGGCTAAGATCTGCACCTCACTGTCCTCAAACGAGTGGTGCGTGGCTTTAAGGTGATGTACAGCAGACTGAGGTCCACTCTGGCTCTCCCGTCTGTGCTGCTACATCCTGCGTAGTGGCTGTTTTGTTTCTCCAGTGTCGTGCTTACTGCAGTCTTCAATGCACTGAATAGACCACATTGCTTTGTTTGTGGCTCTGTGTTTTGTCCTTTGTGTGGACCAGTTTCTGTCTTAAAGTGTGTGTGGGTTTGAAGTAGACTGGGATTTCATGTTGCCTGAAAATCCTCTGTAGTTTTTCAGAAACACCAGCAAGGTAAGGAATAGTTACCCCCTTTCTCCTGGGTTCTGATTCTGTGTTTTCTTCTCTTTGTTTTATTGAAAGCCCATTTAGGATGGCCACAAACAGAGACGGTGTTCTGCACATGTTGTTCCTCTTTCTTTTTTTCCTCAGTGCTTATAGGAACCACTTGGGCCTTGTGTCGTAGTGTCCGAATAACTCCAAGTTTGTGCTGCAGTGGGTGGTGTGAATCAAAAAGCAGGTATTGGTTCGTGTGTGGGCTTTCTGAAGACCTCCACATGGAGTCACTGGTCTTCTCCTATCATCACTGCACAATTCAGAATATGGTTGATTTAAAAAAAAAAATCCTCGGCTAGTAATGAAACACTGAAAGAATGGTTCTGAAAGAATGCTGAATGTCTCTTCCAACTCTCCACCTCTTATTTCAAGCTAGTATATTGGGCCTTTTTGGACACACACAGTTGTTTAGCATTGTATTATATATTCACTCCGCACAGTACTGCCGTGTACCAGAGAGTCAATAACTGACTCATACTGCATTCATACATTGGCAAGGAAGGCGATGTGCCTTGCCAAAGGACACAAGAGTAATCCGCGATAGTCAGAGCTAGAATTTCAATGAAGATCATCCAGTTATAAGACCACTAGCAAAGAACAATTGTCATTCTATTTCTGCATGGATTGTATGAGAATTCAACACACAAATTCCTACAAACTATGATACATCTTTCAAGTGTGGCCCTAGATTAAACAAACCATTGGAGTTATTACATTAGCACTACAGTAAAGTCTGTTTTTGCCACTGTCACTGGTGATATAATCATCTAACTACTGTATTTCATTCAACCTTTTAACCAAACCCCCTCAGGGACTCCCAAGACACAGTCGTTCAATTGGAGAAGCAAACTGGGGCAATGCAGCTGCAAATTATTACCAGAAATAATGGCTCCTAGAATATATTTGGAAATTGTTTTTGTTAACAATTTTATATTTCAATATTAACTGCTTGTATTTGTATTAAATGGTCCTATATTTTGTGAAATTGACTCTTGTGAGCCCTCAGCCATGTTATAATGTTGTTACTTCTTCAAAAATATAGCAGATATATCTGGAGTTGTGTTTTGTTTCATTCACATATGTTTGAGTAATCTTTTATTATTTGTCTGTCTACATCTCCAAAGCTCAAAATGCTCTGTTATCTTTTACTACCTTTTACCTTTTGGTTAGTAGAGACTGGCAACTCCAGGTCTGAAATGATCCCAATGATAAGAGAAGGTGTATGGAGTTTAAAAACACCGTGGAGCACAGTGCTTTTTGTTTGTGAGAGAACTAAAAATGCAGGATTTGTGTGTTAAACATGTATGAATGAAACAAAACACAACTCCAGGTATGTTTTTGATGAAGAAACAACATGTATATTATAATACATCAGTAAAAAAGATATTGAGAACACATGGGGCATAACCTTTTGTAAGTGTTATATAGTTTGATTTTTCTTACCCAATGATTTTTAAATGTTACAGTGACTACTGCAGGTCCAAATGATCGTGCAGGGTTCATACTCGCTCCTGTGTATGGAATCTGAAAACCCAAATAGAGAAATGTATTATTTGACCCTTACCACACACTGTAGTTAGTTGATATACATTGGATTGTAAAATTATCAAGCCTGATCCTGTATTAGACAAATCATTTAGTGAGCTTCAGCAGGGAGTCATGTGATGCAGGCAGGTAGCACTTATTTCCCTGTGCATCCATTTGCTCTGTGTGTTCCTGCCTCTGGAGAATGGTTGCCAGGCAACGGAGGACTCCAATAAAGTTGTGCAGGTGGGTGTGAATCAGTGAGACACACGCAAGACCACACATGAAGAATAATGGGAGATGTTTTAGGCATCAGTTTATAATGCAAATAATGAAAATAACATTGCAGATAATGTGGTATGCATTTAAAAATGTTGTTGTATGATTCACCAATTTGGGTGGTAGTTTTGTTAGTCAATAGTATCTGAATAGTATCTGTAAAGGCTGTACAAAAGTTTATTTGAAAAAATATTAAAATCAAAAACAGCATAGTAGCATAGAGAATATCATATGAAAAATAATACTTACTCCAAAAAGGTGTCCAATGACAACAGCCACGCCAATAGCCAGCGCTGCAGAGCCTCTCAGATCAGTGCGTTTGGGGTCACACGTGGCAAAGACGGTAAACACCAGTTGAAATGTTATGATGATCTCTACCAGAAGGCCATGTCCCACTGAAATGTCTGTGTTTACCTAAAAAATGAAATATTTCTGTTTGTCATATGCTGTTAGGATTTATTGAATATGTAAATGAATCTGAAACATTTAAAGGTGCACACCACTTGTTTCCATGGAGATGCAATTGCTTGCCTGCTCTTGCATGTATTTATTTACATGTGTTTGTGTCTGCAAAAACACCTTGAATGGCAGACATTTTTAGTCCACTGGAAATGTTACAGGGGCCTTTCATTTTTATTTTATTATTTTTTCTGGTCATAACTATGAGATATGTTCGCAACATAGGGAGGTATTTGGGACCCTCCAAGCTAGTCGTGATCTACAGAAGGGTCTGCCACGGTCCACGTGCTTGTCTCCATGGACATGTTAATGCTTTGCCTGGAATATTCCACGGTATTAAACTTACCCATCTCTATGAAGACAAGAGTGATGCCACCTGGAGAAGTTTTTCAATATATTTTTTGAGCAGAAAAAACTCATTTAGTGAATAAATGCAAGATATAGAACCTGGGTGCCCAAAGTAGGGCACACTTGTCAGTTTCCTACTACTGGTATTTAAAGTCAATTTTAATTTCTTTGCAAAAAAAATAAAAAAATAAGTGCAAACTGTCTTTAGATTTGGCCCTTGATCACTGGTGTGCATTCATTTTGGCCTGCCGAGCAAAAAACTTTGGACACCCCGATATAGAAGTTTAATGCCATAATTTGGAACATTCTAGACAAAGCAATAACATCTCCATGAGCCGAGCCGGTGGTCCATCCGAAAAGTTACATATTGCACCTTTAAAGTACACTTCACAACCCTTACATCACTGACTCCAAAGGACCCCCTCATTGCTGGAGGCGTGACCATGTATAGTAACCCTGCCCCAGTGATGGCTCCCAGGCACTGTGCCAACACATAGAACAGAGCTTTGGCCAGGCTCAACTTCCCGGTCACCACCATCGCCGCGGTAACAGCTGGGTTGATATGTCCTCCGCTGATGTGCCCGAAACACTGCACCATGGTGGCTATGCTGAGGCCGAAGCACAGGGAGATGAGCACCAGGTCGGCTGGAGGGGGACTGTCCTTGCCCGCGTGCCAGTCGATTGTGGAGCCCACCCCCAGGAAGACAAAGATGAGGGTGGCCATGTACTCAGCGGACACTGCCCTCCAAAAGTCCTTGGTCCAAACGCCTTTGAATGCCACCATGACTCTCCCACTGTTGCACCAGGACAAGAAGCTCCTGGCCAAAGGAAGAAGCAGCCAAATGACTATCTATTTATATACTGTATTCACATTGTGGGCATTCAAGTGTAGATGCTCTCAGTGTTGTTTAAAGGGCAGCCTATGGGTACAGCATGTAATACACTTAACATGAGAATAAGCCCATACCTTAGTTTACTGTCACAGAAATATAGGTTTAGCTTTACCTAACTCACTCCAGATTGATATCTGTTTCACTCTGAATTGACTGCTACACATTTATCAATCTGGAACGCAGTGAAAGCGATCAGAAAATACAGAACCTTATAACTACTATTTGAATCTGATTGGCTGAAAGAATCAGTGGAGCAAGACGGAAAAATCAAACTTTTGTTAGATCCACTTGAGAGAAAAACACAGACATCTTCCAAATGCACTTTGACAAATGCTACCTTCTGCAAGTTTTTCCACAAGCAAAATAGTCTGTATTGATGCTAAAATAAGATAAAGTACGTCTATTGGCATAGTCATGTTTGTTTTGGTATGTTTGGCCGCTTCTACACTAACCTCAATGCTACTCTGTGATTTGTGCGCTAACCACCTGGCAGGCCTTATTGTAACCACAGGCACATGCCAAGATGAATTCTTGTGAGTTTGTGAACTCAAGAATCGAGAATCCATCTTGCTGTGCAAAATTCAGATTAGCTGTAAGCAGTAATCCAAAATATTGTTATCATAATTTCCTTAGAGCTAGACCTCAATGACCATTTGTAATTAGACTTGCTGATGATGTTTCTTTAAAAAAAAAAAAAAAAAAAAGACAAAGATGTGTTTTGTCAAGGTTAAAACAAACCTTTTTGTCTAGAACACATAAGGTTTCACATCTGCCATCTACTGGCAAAAAAATCAAAGAAACTTACAGGTGGTAGCTTTAAGAAGTGAGACATCTGTTTCTTTTGAGAGTTCGTACTTGACTGTGATCAAATCCACCTGACACTATCTCAGAGCGTAAGGTAAAGGGCCTATAGGAGGGGGAGGTGGGTAAGTGTATGTGTTGAATCATATAGCAGCTTTATACAGAGAACACCAACATAATATATCGATAGGGATCAGATCACAATTTCATTACCATCATAATAATGCCCAGCCTATGGAAATTTGGTTAAACCTTATACAAAAGTTGAATGGCACAAGAACTACCAAAAGACTCAACAAAACAAATTCCTTAAAAATTAAAATCAGTTTATCTTGCATGGTTTTAAAGGAGACATATGTTACCAAATCAACTTTTACTATCAAGTATCCAAAAACATATATCTACTTCAAACAATTTCCACAACTAACAATATTTGTGGTCAGCTCTTGCAATAGGATTTTTTAAATTTCAAATCTACAAGACACTATTACTACTATAGAAGATATTATTTCTATATTTCCAATAGAATAATCCATAAAGAATATAAAAGCACAATATTTTGCCATGACTACAATGTTTTAAAATATATTAAAATTTCAGTGAATGTTTGTACATATGTAAAAAGACATTGATTCATCTCAAATACAGTTCTTAAACACATGATATAACATGTCCACTTACCTACAGCACCTTCTGGCTCTCTGTGTCCTGTCTGTATTTGCATTCATTAGTGGTGTACCTGAGCAGGCAGCACACTCATCGCTCCTCTTCTCTTCTCAAATGGTGTTTAAAGTCCTGACCTGGTTTTACTCACGGGGCAGGTCTGAAAGCAGCAGCAGCCAAAGGAGTGTCCCTCACCAGAACATGATCCACCGTGATGGCACCACTACGCGCCTTTATTGAGTTACCAAGGAGGGCATCACCTCGTGGGAATTAACAGACAAGCCAGGGGGCGGGGTTAAGGTATGAGTGGGAGGGGCCATTTTATCATCATGTTGAGTCAGTGTCACTCAGCATCTCAGGAACACCGCACATAGCAGTACAATGGCAGAAAGGTGACAAGAGTGAGGAAAGTGAAGAACTGAAGAAGTTATATTATGAAAAATCTGTCATATAAAATGGGCTGGATTTGGATTATTTTTACTTATACATTTGTCACTTTAGCTTTGTTGCCCTTCTATTTCCTATTTAACTTATTGGGGTTATTTCAAAACACTCTTATGCACTGAGGATAAACTGAAAATGCCTTGTTGCTATTGACAAAGATTTCAATTTTAGAATACAAGAAGTGCTCCACTGTATTTTTACTCCATACACCTTCATTAGAATCATTTGGAGAATTTTAGCTTTGGAATTTCCACTCTACTGAACTGAAGGTAAGGAGCAGCTGTTCACGAGACAACTACCACTTCATGACATCACAAGGAGGAACAGAGTATTTTGAGCTTTTAATAAAAGGTTACTCAAACATCAAACATGAATCAAAACAAAACAGAACTCCAGGTATGTTTTTGATGAGCTCAAATTTTTTTTATGTACTATAGGATCTTTAACAAACCAGATGCCCTTCCTTACATAATCAACAACATATTGTAATGCATAATGACAAATAAAGCACATAACTTTCCTTGTACTGAGACTAGACTATTGAATACAAGCTGGAGTAATGGATACCATAATGCAAATGGCCAAGGCTTGAAGCAGTGACCATATAGTTGTGGGGCAAAAGCTCAACCCACTGCAACACATACTTTCTTGCAATTAATTTGATTTATGCTGCAAATGTACCAGAATATAGTTTGTATTTGTATAGCTCCATTTACCACAGTAATACAATGTTAGTTAATCCGTTGTATATATTCAAAATGTGCCACAACTTGTACATGAACAAAAGAAAAACTTAACTATTTTGTTTTCCTGATTTCCTGCAGATTGCATCTGTTTTGTCAACAGCCTGCTCTTCCTATTACTCAGGTTTTAATGGGATCTCAGTGGAGGCTCTATAATAATAAGCCTATTGGGTTTTCGCTCTCCTGTGCTCAGAAATAAAGCATCTTTAATGGGCTCACAACCTATTAACGACTGTACTGTCATATTTTTATTAATACAGGATTGAGCCTCTATAATAGAAGTGTTTTCCTGTGTGCATAAAGTGAAATAACTGTTTTCTACTACTGAATAATTCATTAAAATTATTAGAGCTATAATAACTGCCAAAACAGAATATTGTTCTCTTTTAAACAACTAGCAGAGATGGGGATTTGTTTACCTGGGATCCAGAATACACACTTTTTAGTATTTACAAGAAGTATTGAATCTCCCAGAGCTCAGATGGGTGTGATTGACAGGTGGATTAGCCAATCCGGGACATCTATGGCCTGTCTTTGTCAAAGCGCACATGTCTGATTATGAGGAAAAAAGAATTATCACAAGGGACCGAAAACAGAATCAGTGAGTGAAAATTTAATTTGGTTCGAAGTGACAGGTGACCAATGAGCTCCTTCATTTAACATGTGTCATGAAATAAACACATGTGATTGGATAGCATGGCGAAGAAGAAAGTGGTGACCAGACGATATCCCTCTGTATAAAAAATAAGGTATATAATTTTGGCAAGGATTTTGTGGGACTTGTTGTTTGACCACAGAAACTTGGCACCATGAAATACAGTCTTAATAAAACCTTTGGGAATAAAGGAACCAAGGATAGGGCCTAATCCAATTATATAATAACATAATGATAACAAAGCTTTTCCCCATAAAGAAATTGTGAGAGAAACTGCTTGTCCTTGAAAAAAATAAATTAAAAAAATTGAAAACAGCAATGGGGCCCATAAATCGTGGTCTTTATCTCATTGAGATTACACAGTCAGTGAAAACAATGGCACACCAGCAGTTGTGATAAGCACTGTTTAGTTTTAACAGAAAGATAAACAGAAAAAGTGCCTCAATGATGTTAATCTAAACTTTAATGCTAAATGACATTGTGTTTTAAGTAAAACCTGTGTGATTATATTTCCAGGTAAATAATTCCAAGCCAGTAAAAAATACAAAATGAAAATTATTAAAAGATGGTCTTGCATTTTGAACAGCTGAAATGGTCCTATCACGTTTGTTATAGACAATTTTTTTAATCTTTACATGCAGCAGAAAGGTTTTGTGATTTTAGTAGTAATAAAGAAATACATTTGACCAAAACAAAACTGAAATATGGAAAATGTCAATGATGAATACTTAATATTGTCACTGTATATTGCGTTATCATCATAGTTATTTATAATATTGTAGAGTCATGAAATATGAAAACTAAAATAGCCACACTTTGACCTAGCATAGCCTTTAGTTGCATTCCTGTACTGAATTCTGATGACGAGTGTCACTTTTAGATTCTAAATTGTATGTATTGGTATCTGGCGAACATTTACAGATAGTACTTTCTTGTCCTGATAAGAGCTGCTAGCTGTATGCATATTTTCATGACATAGTTATGTGTATTGTGTATTTTTCCATCATGAGATAATTATGTAACGTCATGTTTTGCTACTGGGGTTGAACAGGGCAGTAGGTACATACAGATGAAGGACATTTGTATTGTTGACATGTGATATTCAGTTTACATTGGACATTCTTACCTGTGGTTGGGCCAAAGCACTGGTTAAGACAGCACTAATAATTAACAAAAAGGGTAAGATCAAAGTAAGGAACAGTTAGAAAGTAAAAACTAATAAGACAGGAAGTGCAGCAATAAAAAATCTAATAATTAATTTGGTAATAATTGCTTTGCCTGATGTTTACAGTTTTTTTTAATGCAGATTTTTTATTGCTCAAAACTTCATACTTTGAACAAATGGTAACTTTAATGCCACTGTGGAACATTCCTGGCAAAACAATAATAATCTCCAATAGATGGTGGTACTGAAGTTGAAGTTAATTAAGATGGGTCTGTTACTAGGTTACTACTATTACTTGTTTTCATGCATAAGAAGTAATTACTTTTGCACAAAATAATCTCCACTAACCCTATATCTATTTTTAGATTATTTTAACATCCAGTTACTTTACAAACTTCATGAAACTTTACATGTAACTGTCAACAGTCAAATCCACTGACCTACACTTGTCCTGTCTGCATGTGACCAAAACCATAACAGACATTACCAGAGAACAGTCATGCAATAAAACTGCTTAGCCCATTCAAATCTCTTTATGTGTACTGAATATGTGACTGATTTGTCCCTCCTGCACACCAGTAGTTAGCTCAGGGCTTACCTTTGCTCTGGATACTTTCAGAGCCTCTGGCTGAGGGTGGTAGACCCACATGTCTTATATTACAGAGTGCAGAGGTGAGACGCCTGCATACATGCGTCCAACATGCATACTGCAAACAGCTGGACGAGCACTACTCCGTCACTCTCCTGGAACCCTCTAAAAAGAAGGACATAAAGTATGGTGACAGATGATCTACTTATACAGTATGTAGAGTAACGTGAATATATCTCACCAGATCCATATGTGTTGCTCTCTGAATTGAATTCTACACATTATCAGTTCTCACTGAAAGCCCTTGGGAAAAGCTGGAATGTCAACGGATATTTAAAGCTGATTGGTTGAAGTGAAGGAGTTCAAAATCCAGACTGCAATGAGAATATTACAGGAATTTATTTGTGTAGAGTAACTTTATTTGTGTAGACTAACTACTGTAGCTTTAAACTTACAAGATACATATATAGTCCACTTCAGGCCTTTGGTGCGTAATGTTCTGATTTGTGTGATTTGTGCTTGTTGCCACTGAATACATTGTGGCATATTCCTGCGTGATGTGAGGTTTTAGGATTTTAGGATTTTATTTTGTTGCACTTAAAGGGCCCATATTACACAGAATCACCCAAGTTTAACACACAAGTCCTGCAAATTTTGCAGTTCTCCCCTTAAACAGAAAACACTCTGTTCTACCTTGTGATGTCATGTGGTAACACAGGAACTTTGTTTTTAAACTCCATAAAAAATCACTAGAATCATTTGGATCATTTCAGTCCAAATTGCCGATCTCTACTGAACTTAAGGTAAAAGGAGCTGTTAACATGAAACCTACTCCTACATGACATCACAAGGTGGAACAGAGCATTTTGACCTATGGAGATGTTGACAGACAAACAATATAGGATTACTCAAACGTGTGAATGAAACACAATTCTGTGTGTTTTTATGAGGTAACAACATTCTAACATAGTTAAAGCTAAACAAGAATTCATTTTGTGTAAATGAGACGCCCAAACAGCATTTTCCATAGGCCCCCAAAAATTCTCCAGCTATCTTCACCATATAAACACAGAACCAAACACATGTAGAACTATTTAGAATAATAAAGTGGCCACAAGGCTTGCCCAGTCTACACTACACACCACACATAAGGATGGTGCGTATTAATGACTTGTATAATTTACTGTAAAAAAGCTAGTGTGGTTGGATTCTATTTCTGTTGCACCCCCGGGCAGTTCTCACTCTCCACCGCAGTCCTTTCTTCACTAATTAAACGAACATTTCAGATTAGCATGTCTTTTAATTACTCTTGGGTCAGTGTTGTGTGTTGATACAGTGTGGGTGCTGCGTGATTAGAGAAGTGCTCTCCAGATTGAGTTAAAAGGCTCATTTAAGTAACCCAAGAAGACAGTTGTTTGACTGTGACTGAAGGAGAACGTTATAATTAGTGGAGCAGTGGTTTTAGCTGTGCGGGTTGAAAACAATGTAGTTCAGAACTGACAACAACTTTGGGAGACTATTTTGGGATATTGGGAAAATTGTCAATAATATAATAAATATTTTGCACAATGAAATAGTACAAAAAACTACCACCTTATAACTAGATATTGGTTCAAGCTGCTCCAACCAGTGTATACTGCTGTTATGTTATTGGGCAAGGCACTTCACCCATATGATTTATACAGATTTGTGACTAATATAGTAACATACGCCCTATTTCCACCAGGTCAACTTGGTTCTATAAGAATTGTAACTTTAATTAAGCATTAACAAATAGTTTATTAAGAATGAGTCAGGCTTCATAACATAATTAATACCCTAACCCCTTAAGTAATTAACCCTAAATCATTAAAGTATGCCACTTTCTGGAGGTGGCACGTCACTTCACACCATACATTGAAACATTCTCCATGGAGACAGATTTTATGCCTTACTGTGGAATATTATAGCCAATGTAAAATAGTCACTTTTTTATATCGCGCTTTTCCACCTTCAAGGCGCTCAAAAGTGATTTACATCGAGGAACCACTCCCCCATTCACACACAAATTCATACACCAGTGTAAGCAGACAAGGGGGGTTAAGTGTCTTGCCCAAGGACACAATAATAGCTTTTACCTGTGGGAGCCAGTACTTGCTCCATATGATTGAAGTCATCATGTTTTATTAAGACTAATTAAGATATAATCATCATAAAGTGGTACTGTAAATTAGAGTTTTTACATTTTCACTAAAACCCATCACTCATACATAAATCAGTATACTTTCAAGCATATCTTATTGTCAGTACTGCGCTCTCCCCGTCACCCATGGGTGCTCTGACATGTAGCACAAGGCTCAGCGCTATAACAAACATGTTTTGCTTGCCCAGTAATGCTGCCATGCTTCGTTAGACACAGGCTAGTGCCCTTGTTAGCTCGGCTCCATGCCAAGTTTTCCAAATGCCACAGCGGTTCTATTGTATTATGTAAGCTATGGGTCTGACAGGAGCTGAGCACTGGCCTCCCTTTGTAAGATGCTGCTCTTCGAAGGGGCTGAATCTTATGGACATAATTGAGGTAAAAGGAAACAATGTGTGCGTGAAGAGCTGGTCTGACCCTTGGACCAGTGACAGAAACCTGCTGTCAGGCCATAGGATGTGCTAATCAGGCAATCATGCACAAAAATGCTACAGTGCACAAATCTGTTCACTAAGCACTATAGAGAGGCATTATTAAAGGGCCCATGTTCATCTATTTCCTGGCCTATGCTATAAAGTGGTGTCCTCATCAAAAACAGATCTTGGGGTGTTTTTTGTTTCGTTCACACACGTTTAAGTCACAAATCCTGCATATTTAGTCTGAGTTCTTCTCTCAAGCTGAAAACACTCTTTGTGATGCCATGTGGTAATACAGGAAGTGCTCCAATGCATTTCTAAACCCCATACATCTTCACTAGAATCGTATGAATGATTTCAGCCCTGGAATTGCCAGTCTATTCTGAACTAAAGGTAAAAAGTAGCTGTGACTTGAAAATTACCACTTCATGACATCACAAAGTGGGACAGAGCATTTTGAGCTTTGAAGATGTAGACAGATAAATAATAAAGGATTACTCAAACATGTGTTAATGGAACAAAACACAACTCCAGGTATGTTTTTGATGATGTAACAGCGTCCTAACATGGCTTAAAGCTCACAAGAATCCATTTTGTGCAATATAAGACCTTTAAAGAATGACTAGACTAAACATTCACAGAGTTAAAACTGGAGTGTTGAATTATTAGGGATTTAAATAGGTCCATTACAGTAGAGTTAGTGTCCATTGTCATGACACATAGTATTAGGAAAACCTAATTTTTGCATTCTGGGTGTTCAGACTAACAGATTGGACATCCACAATGTCAAATGTTATTATCAGTATTTGTGTGGGGAATATCAGCTTTTCACACTGAGTTGGCAGACATTGTTATTATAAAACTGCGTATCAACAATATGTCATGTGGTGATCCCATTTTTTCTTGAGAACATCCACATTTTCAGTGGATTATTGACACTGTGGACATCCATATTGACAGTATGGTAATCCACTTTTAATGGTGTTTTCACATTTGACATGGCTCCACGCAAGTTTTGGTGGGGAGGAAAAGAACACATTTTCCAACAAAAACACTTTATTGCTACTCACTTACATGCAGTAAAACAGGGGAAAGATGCTACGTGTGCAATTTAAGAAACTGTATGCAATATTTTAATTTTATTCCATGTGTTCCCAGAAGTAGATAGGTTCAAGTTCTATACTGCTTTTACTTGTAGCAGTTGTAATACTGATTTATTTGTAAATACAAACCCTTGGACATGAGCGCCAAGTAATTATAATTTGTTGTTTAGGTTCTCAAGATGATTATCAAATCAGAAAGCAGAGTGAGCCTCACATGAGTCTCTCATTTGGGTTACCACTTTCGACACTGAGATCCAGTTGGTTTAAACTTAAATGGACTCGCTCTGATCTGAATGTTCACTAAACCTCAACACCTGCAGTCATGAATGAGTGCTAGTGCAGTCTCTGCAGCTCACAGAGTGAAGGTTCTGAGCTTTCACCTAAGACATGGCCTGCTCATATACTTAGAATGAGAAAAACTTGCTGTGTCCTCTATTTACAGGTTACCACTGGTAACCCAGGCTCAGAGCACAGGTACATACAGTTTCTTTAAAAGAAAAAAAAAGTTTTATATCAATTGGCTGTTGTTGATGACTAAAACAATTCAACAGAGCAGAGCAGTGTCAGGTACACCTCTGATGTCTGGAGGCACTGCAGGAACTGCTTATATGGATGATAGACGAATTATTATACTTGTATATGCCTTTTGTCTGTTTTAAAATGTTCTATACGGACCCACTGGAGTCTAGTATAAAGCTTGATTGACTGACCAACAGGTCCCTCTCCAAATCTGTATTACAGAGCCCCTTCAGTGCCAGGTTAATCTTAGATGTTACTGAGGTGTAGCTACAATTAAGACAGAAGTAAAATAAAGGCTATCATTGAAATTAAAAAAATGAAACCTCTTGCAGATTATAATAATACATCTCCATGCTAGTTTCGAGCACAGATCTGTAACTGTCGTGTATTCCAGTATATGCCCAGCATGCTGTTCTTTGAAAACCTTTTGAATTCCCTCTTGTCATATGACAGACCCTCACTATTCCCGCTCAGAGGAAATCACATCATCTTCATCACCTGCTGGGGATTTCAGAAGACCCTTTTCTTTCATGTCACTTCCACTTTCTTTCACTTCAAAGAGGAGCGGCCGCCTGCTCACAAATGTTCCAATGTAGAGAAAACCTATGTCACCAAACCACAGCCATGAAGATTCTACAGCTTAATCCGCCAGGGAGCAAAGGACACACTGAACAGAGCGACGATTCATTTTGGTCGTTGGGTTGGAAAATGTGTCCCAGGGCTCAGAGCATGTTTTGTGCGGCGTATTGTCCAGGCAGTGATAAACAGGATTGGTAGAAGGCTGAAATTGCCAGATTGAGAGCTGTTTTTTGTTTTGTTTTGTTTGTTTGTTTTTGCTTTGTCAGTGTTAAAGGTATTTCATTGCACAACTTTTCTGGTTAAGGGTCTGTCACCTGCTTGTCTGGAGATGTTATGGTTTTGTCTAAAATTTTCCAACTATAGGCTACATTACAGGTCAGTTCTGTGGAGAGGCAACTCTGTTCACAAAGACAATTATTGTATTTTTGAGCAATAGAAACACAAATAAATGCTAGATATATGTGTTTAATATCGCACCATGGAACATTCACGGCAAAGCAATAAAAAGTGACCCTCCACCTCCCAAAATGTTAAAAGGTTAATCTGTTTATGTTAGTACATAAATAGATTAACCTTTTAACATTTTGATTTACAACAGCTAAGTAGAAATAGGACCACTGACTTCCTGTAAACAACTGCAGAGCTGAGAAACCTCCACCTCTTTATAATGGTGCATCACTGTAGCAAGCAAGAGTTTCATTCATGTGTTTTTACTTTTGATGTATGGTGAATGTTTTTTAACCCTATGTTTATGACTCTTAATGTCTTAATTTTTCTATATAATTGCAAGTACTGGAATGTGGGCGGGGATAGGGGGTAGGTGATAATGTGAAATTCTCTGAGCATTCATGGCACAAATGCAGGATTATTCAAACATGCATGAATCAATCACCGCAAGTATAAGTTATTACTGAAGCAACACTTTTAATCTGTATTTTTTTAAAGACAAAATACCATCAAAACAGAAGACATAATCAATTTTATGAATGAAAGAGGGAACATTAAAGAGGGGGTATTGTGCCAAATAAAGGTCTTCTGAAGAGGCTATAGATGTCACCATGCATGTGTTAGTTATTTAGAGATCTAGATCTCTCTCGGGCTCTAGTTGAACCCTCCTTACAGCTAGCTATAAGATTCTGTCCACTGCTCAGCCCACAAACCGTCATCCATGCTCCCACTCGACTATTCTCCATAAATATAGAAAAGCATGATACAAAACCGTACACAACAACTTGTCAAACCTGATGCAATGTTCAGAGCAAAAGAGAGCAAAAAGTGAAACGTATAATTATTAAGTTGCTTTCAGCAATATAACATTTTCAAAACAATAAAAGGTAATATGGTGATCTGAATATGTTATGTGTTAGAAGTTAATACCCCAGAGAAGTAAACACCCCCTCTTTAAGTTTGGCTCTGGTCTCACTGTAGGAGACCAACCCTGCTCCTCCTGGAAACACTTGATCAGACTGTCTGCTCAGCACACATCGTAAATAGCCCAGGTTCACAGTAACTCAAACATCTTCACGTGTGTCTCCTGCTCTGGGGGGCATAAATAGCGGAGCTGTTGTGGTGGTGGTCGTTCATCTGCTTGACTTGCAGACAGAATTCCTCGCCTGGATAATGTGTGTTTCCGGTGCAGTGTTCCATCACCTTCTGCAACATGAGCTGCACTTCCCCTGGTTGTCGCATATTTACAACCAACATGTCAAAACTGGTGACTCTTGGTCTGTGTCTGTATTATTAATGGAATATTCATTATCATACAAATGTCTATTGTAATTACTTAATGAGTACTGTGATTTGAGTGGAGGAAGTAACTAACTAAGTATATGTACCAATCCCGCAGACTTCCACCAGGGTGCTCCTCCACCCACATCGTCATTTTCACTTATTAAAGTGATTATTCTTTATAAGCAAATTAATTATAGTTTTGATCAGTTTTTGCCTTAGTTCACTATTGCATGTTATTAAAAGCGAATTTAAATTTTTGCACGTATTGACACCTCAAAGATTGTACTCTCAATACATGTCTAAAAGTGTACTAATTTGAAAGTATCTTTGTGTTGTATCTGCTCTACTCTGCTTGCATAGGGAAATTAGCACTTTAAAACATTAATTAACATTGTGTAGCGTACAATCCTAGTATATCCTAGCCATTTGGTATGTGAATGTGCCCTGTGTCTGGTTAAGATTAGGCACAAACCTGTAATGATTAAGGTTAGGATAAAGTAGAGGTTAAGTAGGGTTAGTGTTGGGGTTAGTCTTTTGACATGGCCGTTTATTTACTTTTAGGGGCCTGTGGATGGAGGTGAATCTTGTGAGGGTCATCCTGGTGGAGGTCTGCAAACAGATCCCTCTCAAAATACTTCTCATTTCTAGTCAAAGTGATTGTGCCGTATTAAGTATTCTGAATACAGTACTCTGATGGGATGGGATTGATTAGAAAATACATTTTACTGCAGTTATTCAGTATTATCAGTTATGAACAGTATGTGGAGGCTTTCCAAGTATTGTTTGTTGGTTTGACCTGGTCAGAAAAAGGTAAATACATTGAATGTTCATAAAAAAGATCCAACTGGATGAAAATCTTTTATCAAAAAATCATTTTATTTCATGCAGGTCAAGTAGTCTGTGTTTTGTTTCATTTTTGGCAAATAAATAAATAAATAAAAATCTCTGCAAATAACATAACATCCCGTTCAAGGACGTTTCAGTTCAGTTCAGTTTATGCTTTCAGTCAAAAGCATAAAATAAAATATAATCAAGTTACAATGTAGTGAGTGCTTAAATATGTAACACTGTATTAGAGGCACATCAAGTTATTTTGTTATTTTGCCGCATTTTAAAAACTACAGCATCTTTGCCCAAACACAAATAAACTTAATTAATGATCACTGGAATGAAAACTGGAGGGAAAATGGTTAAAGCCAATCTGAACAAAACTACTAAAATAGTTGCATATGTTGTACCCCTGAAAAAGGGGAATGTTGTACTATACTCCTGAAACAAGAACCACAGGGTGATTTCGTGCTGCTTCTCTCATATACAAGTTTAATACAATCAAAATATAAACAGTGTTTTACGTGTGACTCATTAGCCCGTATAGACACAAGATGGTGGAGTCCACAATGCAAAATAACGGCAGCTCTTATTTATCAAAACAAAGCAATAAAACGTTTTTCTAGTTATTCCAACAGGTAAGTATTTCAACAGTATACATCTAATAGCTGTAAAATACGTGGTAAACCCCACCTGAAACAAGAAGAACCACAGGGTGATTTCGTGCTGCTTCTCTCATATAGAAGTTTAATACAATGGAGAGAAAGAGCACGAAATCCCCCAAGTGGTGAGGAGGAGTTTGACTTTCTGACCCAGCCCTGTGCTATTAGATCATGTAAGTAACTTTTCATCTCTTGATAGAGGGGGCGTGGCACTGACATATATGTGCATTTGACAGGCTCATTGTCTTGAAAGTGAAATAGTAATTTTTAGATTCTCAATGCAGCCTGTGTCATTGTCTGTTTTGGAGAAAGAGTCACATTCCTCTCTAAGCATTTGCTTGACTATTACTCTCTGTTCTTCACTAAGGTGGCTGAGATCTGCTGGTGGGTCCCACTTTTCACTAGAGCTACATGGTGGCTGTATATTTGTGGGATTGACTGCAGCTACAGTAGCTTTTTCAAACATCTGGTCAGGTAAAACAGCAGTAATAGTCTGCATTGTGCAAGCTACTGTACAGCCTACAAGGACAATGTGATGGTCAATGGGATTAGAGACATCTACAGTTATGACTGGCAAAGTGCCCTTTTTAATTTTAGATTGTCTGGCCACTGTGGATTTAAATCTGGCTCAAATAGCATAGTCATGTCTTGTTTAAATGGCTGTGCAGCTACACTCAACTTAAATGTGGCTTTGTTTAGGTACAGTCATACAGTTTTTTTTTTTTTTTAGTTTTTACTTTAAACTCATCTACTGTATCTGCAATGACAGCCTGAAAAGCTTTCACCTTGTTTCTTTTGAGACTGGGGAATGTTTTTCTTATTGTACTAAATACCATAGCTTTTTCAGTCTTATTTAGGATGTATTCAATGACATTGTAACCTATAATGGGGCATGACAGGTAACAACCTTTCATTACTAGAATGGGAATGATCATTTTCTCAGTGGGCTCTGTTCCGGAAACAAGTTGAAAGGTAGTCTCGATCCTTCTGAGGTACAGCATGCTGGTCCCATGAGCTGCAGTCAGGGTCAGTTCAGTTGAGTCTCTCAACTTTACATGGCAAATAGTCCTCTTTCCACCTCTCATCGATGATTGACACCTGTGAGCCAGAATCCCACAGAGCCTGGAGTCTGTGGCCATCTAGGAGACACTCGACCAAACACTGCCTGCCCACCAGAGATGTGACTTTGTGAGGGGTGTTCACCTGGGCTGGCGGCAGTAGGATATGGACAGTCTCATTTCCATTGTTTGTCTTTAACTCAGTGCATTGTCTCTTGTGCTCATTCCAGTGTTGTTTTTGGCATGCTTTTGAACAGTACAATGTCTTTTTACATACTGGACACTGTATCAGGTTTTCCTCTGGGTGTTCTCGTTTGCAGCTGGCACACTGTTGGGACTTGTAATGAGCGATGGTTAACACTCATCCCTCAGTGGTAACCATTGCCTGTTTAAATGTCTTTCTCTAGTTCAGGGGTGGGCAAACCTTTTTGGCTCAAGGGCCACAAAGGGTTCTAAAATTTGATGGAAGAACCAGACCAGGAGCAGATGGATGGAGTGTTCTAGTCTGACTACGTCAACCCAGCAAATAAGACGAAAATAACTTGCAGGATCCAACAATTTACATGTGACATATTCAAACATCTCAATTCAACATGTGCACCATATATAGGGCCACTGATTTTCCACTTCAAAAATTAACATTTTTCATTTCAGAAGTTTTGACTTCCGTTTGATTGTGACACATTTGATAATTCTGTTGACAGTGCTGGGAAGGTTACTTTAAACTGTATTCCCTACAGATTACAGATTACAGACCCCAAAATGTAGTTTGTAATGTAATCCATTAAATTACTTAAATAAGTAACTGGATTACTTGATATTGTCATGTTTTTTTTAAAACTACATGATTGTAGGAACCACCTCCTGCAATTTCTTGTTTGGTTTTATACCTGGTTTTAGTCCTGGTTTAGACCTGGTTTTAGTCCTTGTTTAGACCTGGTTTAGATCTGGTTTTAGTCCTGGTTTAGACCTGGTTTTAATCCTGGTTTAGACCTGGTTTTAGTCCTGATTTAATGCTTGTTTACACATGGTGTAGACCTGCTTTAGACCTGGCTTAGTCCTGGTGTTAGTTCTGGTTTAGAGGTGCACAGGAGAATGCGAGGTCCATGCAGCGTATGCAACAAGACACAGTCCACGCGCGGTGTCCACACCGAACAAGAGGAAATGTGGCACGCGCCGAGCAGGTGCAGTGTGTACGGCACACTAGATATATACTTGCCGCAGTGCTTTATGGGAAAGTTTTCGGACCATGAGTGAGGAAGTCGTGTTCAAGATATAGTTCTACCCCTCGGGCACCGTGCCATGGGCACATGTGGATAATTTGGTTTTATGTATCAATGTATCTAGAGTGCGCCATCTATTGGGAAATGCCAGAATTGCAGGGAAAATAAAACTAATACGTTTTATTGCACTTCATTCAAGTTTGGCGGGCCGGATTAAAAAGGTTAACAGGCCGGATGTGGCCCCCGGGCCGTAGTTTGCCCACCCCTGCTCTAGATGGTCCTGTATCTCTGGTTTTGCATCCAGCTTGAAAGTGTTCTCCGCTTCCACAGAGGTAGCAGTGTGTGCAGCGTTCATTGGCTCCGATTTGCTGACAGACATGACACCTCCTCTCTGGACGAGCTTAGCGGCTTAGATAGCGCCACACTGGATATTGTGGGAGTGGTGGTCTGTGGCGGGGGCCTTGATAGCTATAGAACTGCTGTTGGGGTTCCCTGTCATACTGCATACCTGGTGGCGGGGCATATAACAGAGGACTAGACACTGACTGTTGTAGCATTTCTTTAATCTGAGCTATCTCTGAACTGAGACCTTTCAGGGATGCTACACCTGTCTTAAGCTCTGCTAGCTCGGTAAACAATTCAGGAGGTATTTTAGCTTTAACCTCTTTTACTTGATTCTTAACGGGTACTGTATCCTCTGACTGGACTGCACTCATGCTAGTCGCTGACTGTGAGGCTAAACACCTCTTTTTGTTTTTTCTTTCTGCTTCATTAGCACAAGCCATGTTTAACTGCTCTAACAAGAGCTCATCTGGTGTCTCAGAGTCTAACTGGAGTGGCTGCATGTCTATCCTGACACTGTCACTCTGAAGACCTGTAAGTATAGTGTGTAAGCACATACGCTGTTCTAGTGCAGGGTCATATTTAAGACCTGACTCTGAGGATGCAAATAAGACTTTCTGGTTTAAATCTAGGACTTTCATAAAGAAACTCTGGGCAGTCTCCTTGGAGTTTTGTACCTCTGAAGCAAGTTACTTGTAGAGTTCAGTGGCACTCTTCTCCTGGAAATGAGAGCGGAGGATGCCCTGGAGAGTAGGCAAGGTGAGCTGGGCCTTCCCCTCCAGGTAGCTGCGTAGCTGTAGACCTGGCAAAATAGCTCTGATTAGAGCATCTACAATGTCAAGCTCTGAGTAGCCTCTGCTCAGTCCATTTTCTATCTGATGATAGATTCATGACAGATAAAGCCCTCATCATCTATTATTCCATTCTCCTCCCCACATGTTTCGTGGAACCACTTTTGCCACTGGCAGCAAGCCACCCATTCATCAAGTGATTTTGGGTCACTTGAATCCCCATATGCCCCCTTGCAGACAGTACAGGGATCACTTCCCTGTACTGTTTGCAAAAGAGGGATGCGAGGCATGCAGGACTTTTTGGGATGCACACCTTAAGACTTGGAGACTTGTTTTTTTTTGTTTTTTTTTCTTTGGCCTTAACAAAGTCAAAGTGTTCTGGGGTTGTCAGGTGGTAGGTGGGTGGCCTCACCACTATCCTCTTCTATCCCTGTTCCCTTGTGGGGATATTGATAAGATCTGTGAACTGAGAGGCAGAGGTGGATGGCCCAGCTGTGACAGCAGATGCAGAGGTGGATGGCCCAGGCAAGAAGACAGACACGGAGGTGGATGGCCCAGGTGTGAAGTTAGATGCAGGGGTAGATGGCCCAGGTAAGAAGGCAGAGGCAGGGGTGGATGGTCCAGGCAAGAAGGCAAAGTCAGGGGTGGATGGCTGAAGTGAGAAGGCAGAGTCAGGGGTGGATGGCTCAGGTAAGAAGGTGGAAGCATACACTTCATTATCAGGCTGGCTCGTTTCCACCAGTCCCTCTACACCGAAGGCTATTTCTGCTTCTGACAGCAGAATGGTCTCTGATGTTGTGCCATTCACCCTTTCTGTTGTCAGACTCGGCATGAAGAGCTCAGTGGGAATGGCATCCATCCTGACTGGAAACATCCCAGATGCCCGGAAACCTGCTTGGGCATTTTCAACTGTAGCTGCCTTTCTCCATGCGGGGGTAAACACCGAAAAGAACAAATGTTTTGGAAGCTTCTTCCCCCCGTCTTCCTTGTCTATGCGCTACCCATCTCATGCCAGTGGTGCTTTAAGCTTCTAAACAGGGATTTGTCTGCAGGCTGGAGAGCATGGGTGGTGTGGGGAGGGTAGCTGATGACATTGACATTGTTTTCTTTCATGACCTGCAAAAATTGAAGATTGAACACATGGCTCTAATGGCCATCTAGAAGCAAAATATGGGGCCTTGCATCTTCCGTCGGTAGCTGCTGTACAAACCACTGCCCCCACTCCAGAAACAGCTGAGAATTTATCCATCATTCTCTGACACCTTGATGATGGTGTTGTCGTGTCTGCTGTCTAGCCACTCTGTCCTGAGCCGCTTTCCCTTAAAAATCACAATTGTGGGGGGTAAAGTCCCAACGCCATTGAAACCAGCCACGGCAGTTACTGTCTCTCCCTTTTCCCCTGATGTCACCGGGTAACATGACTTTCCTGTCACTCCAACAACCCTTTTGGATATGAAATGGTCCTGCAGCCCTGACTCATCACAGTTCTAGATATGTGATGGCACATCATAGATCTGGAGGTGGTTCAAAAGGGATATGTATGACTGAAACCACTTGTCAACAACGGCAGGGTCCATACCAGAGGCCCTTGCAGCAGAAAGTGCTTCTGGTTTTCTAAGACTAAAACAACTGGGTTGCTTTTCAGAAACCCCTCAAACCAGTAGTAGCCAACCTTTTGTTTCTCTTCTGAAAAACCTAAAATGCCATTCATTTTGGCATACTGAAATGCTATGCGGCGTATATCCCCTGCTTCTAGTGGGAACCCCCTTTCAGTCAACAGCTTGACCAACTCAGCCAACTCAGCCTCAGTTGAGCGCAGGGGGGCTTTACCAGACACATGGCCAGAGCCCTTCACCAGCCCTTTAACCCGCCATTGAAGTGTGGATTTTGGGACGTTCCATACCCTTGCTAGAAATCTTAACTTGGGTTCCTGTCCCTCATGTACCTGCGTCTGGTATTCCTGAATTGCCCCTGCCATTCTTTTTTCCTTCCACTGGTTCAGCTTCTTTCCCTTTCTATATTCTTCTTTCCTTCTCCCTGACAGCCTCTCTCCTCTCGTAGGTATCATTTTGCTTGACTGCCAATCTGTAATGTTATATTTTGACACATTATATTTTACAGACAACAATGAGTTACAAGAAATTGTTGTCCTTTTAATTATAAATATAATATTTTTGGATGAAATTGCTCTGTTGTACATGTTAAGATGAATATTAGCACTGAAATGCCTCAACCTGAAATGCCCTGTCCCACTTTACCTAACAGTGGGACAGTGGTAAAAATCAAATTTTCATAAATGTATAAATCAGTTTCAATTTTATTATTAGTAATTTATAAACACACTGTCAGTATAATGTATCAAATGCTAAAAGAAATATTGTTTTATCATAATGGACAGAGTTATCAACCTTATTTTTCTGATATAGATCTACACATGCACATTCTCTTACCGTGGGGTTCCAGAGGTCACACGATTTGAAAAATAACAAAAAAACAACCTCTGTGACATCAGACCAATCACAATCCTTGTTTCATGTCCAGTAGACATTCAGCAATAACAAAGTAACAATTGCTGTGATTGGCCAACAAAATGAACCCTTTATATGACCGCTAAACTTAAGTGTCCCACTCAACCTGATGTCCCACTCAACCTGACTTTACCCTAAACAGTGTTTTACGTGTGACTCATTAGCCGTATAGACACAAAATGGCGGAGTCCATCATGCAAAATAACAGCAGCTCTTATTTATCAAAACAAAGCAATAAAACGTTTTCCTAGTTATTCCAACAGGTAGGTATTTCAACAGTATACATCTAATAGTTGTAAAATACAAGAAGAACCACAGGGTGATTTCGTGCTGCTTCTCTCATATAGAAGTTTAATACAATGGAGAGAAAGAGCGCGAAATCCCCCAAGTGGTGGGTGAAGGCATTACCAATCACCAAAAACACAGATCACAGGCTTAAGAGTCGATCACAGATTTTGCAAGAACATTTAGAATAAAAAAGAATAGACATTTCTGTGAACTTCCAACTTATTGAAGTGCTTCTAAGGCTTATGTATATTAATTCACTGCAAACCACGTCAGGCAAAGAGCACAGTACCAGAGGCAAACAGTGCCACTCTAACCCATCACACATATGCTGACAAACGGCACATGCAGCATTTGAAGCAACAGAATAGAAAGTTTTAGTATAGTGGGCAATATTCTGAAACCTTTTTTGCCTACTAAATAACCACTGATTAACATTTGATGCGTAACTTGCTCTAGTGAAGCCAAATTCATGTTTTTAAAATGCTGCTTTATTTTTGTACAATGTTGAACCTGGAGAGACAAAATAGGCATTAGACTTAATCTTAGACAAACGTTATTGATCCACAAGGGAAATTATTCGGACACAGTAGCTCACACATCACTATATACAATAACAAAGAACACAAATATAAATGGTAAAAAATAAAATTATTAGAAAAGCTTTAGTGCATGATGAGGTGCATACTGTATATAATGATGCTCTGTGCTGGGCTGATGAGTATTTAGGAGGTGTCTTTCCCCTGGAGCCTGGACACTGTTGGTAGGGCCATGAGATGAGATGAAGACAGCTGGAGAATCTGCAGCTTAGTTTTATGGGCTAGAATTTCCATTTCAGCTCCACATGTTGTTGTAGGCCCTGTCAATCGTCATACCATCTTTGCACTGTTTTCCTTACAACCATTCATTATTTTTTCTATTTTATTTTTACTTGAACATTTACATTTATATAATTATGTCTTATTTGGCACTAGTTTCTTTTTGCTACTTAATTAGAATGTATTATTGCCATTTACAGTTTTTACTCTTTGTTATTATACTATATTGTGATGTGTGAGCTATTGTGTCCGAGTAATTTCCCTTGTGGATCAATAAAGTTTGTCTAAGTCTAAGTCCATGTTGTCTAACTCCACAGGTAACAGATCACTGGGATAGTTCAGGTATCTCAGCAGTTATGCACAATTCCTTTGGAGGATGCATTTGTTCACATTAGTGTATAGGCTTATATAGACCTACCTTTAGTACTGCATGCACTTTGAGAAAATAATTAATGCTAGACCGAGTGAAGCAGTTTCTATTTGTGTTATATTACATTGTTACATGTAACACTGTATTAGTATTACTGTCATCCCCATCCCCAGTGGTTTGCAACAGCATCATTTCCCTATTGAGACGTCACTATAGTCTCCTAAAGGCAGTTAAACCAGTGCACGACAGCAGGCCGAGACAATGCTGTTGGACCATCACCTCTCGGAGAAGTTTTTGATCTAAAATTCCGTTTGAGAGCCTTGTTGTAAATATTTTCCTTGTGGTGTGGAGCTGATGCTAGCACACATGTCAGGGGAGTGGAGGTTGAGGCTCGGCACTGGGCTCCTGACAGCCTGTCTCTCTGAAGGGGCGCTAATGAGAGCTGCGGTTGGTTGTGTGGGCCCCGTCTCACAATGACACGTGCTCGCTTGTATTCAGAGCTCACTGTGGTTTTCTTCCCTTTAGCGTCACTTCAAAAAGACACAAGGACAAACTTTTAGTGTTTTTTTTCTCTAATGTGGGACTGAAGTTTTGACAGGAAGCTTACATTTTCATTCTTGTGTCAGATTACAATGTGTCTTTATCATTGAACACTTCAGGGGGGCATTTTGTGTAATAAACCCATAAAACTGTGTCTTTATTTGATCCAAGGAGGCTCATTTGGTCTTTTCTGGTCTAATTTATGCTAGAAATGACAGCTTTAACTGTCTTAATTTGCCAGGCCAGCCAAGATTAGACGCTTTTACACTACTTTACAAAGACCTAACAGTATCCTGTCTTCAATTTCCAATAGGAATGACTGACAGCCGGACTAACCAATCACAGAAACATGGTCTGTGTCAAGGCAAACATGATGGTTTACAAGTAAAAAAGAAAGAGACAAAAATAAACAAATGGGACACATTACATATTTCAACAGAATCAACAGGTGGATCATGGATAAAATAATAAATAAGCGATCTGTTGACCTCTGTCCCACCCACTTTTGCCTGTTTCAGTCACAAAAAAAGCAAAAAATACTCTTATATCGATCCAGCAACCGACAATAACAATACTGTATCACCAAATTTAGTATCACAATATATTGACATTGCAATATTTTTGCACATCCCTAGTTATTACATTATGGGCTTCTGAAAATGTGCTTTTGGTCACATTGATGGGTATTGCTACACTTTAGCACATGCATTGAAAAGCCACATGTTTTTTGGACTAGTGTATTTAATGAGTGAGGCTTCACATCAGAGGGCCTGGCCAAACTGCAGCGGGGCACTTCTGAGCTCAGGACTCGATTGCAGTGTGAAATATCACACTTCAGCTACAGTTACAGAGACCTGACTTTGTCTGGCCCCAGAACAAACCTGTACAACAAAACAGCCCAATATAACAGATTTTGGATTTCTCTATTAATTTCAAAAATTTCATGTACCATATTTTAAAAGATGAAACAAACAAAAACATTCATCATAAGTCATGACACCGTGAATGTGTCTTCGCTTTCTCTAGTCTCTAAATAGATCAGCTTTTGGAAAAGTGCCTCGAAAAGTTCTTCAGTCACTTGATCATTTCAAATTCCACCTGTCTGCTAGAATACAGAGCCCTCTGCTGGTCAGAAGGGTCAGAAATGCTCCATTGTCACTAAAGTGGTGCTTGGGTGAGCACTGGAAACTATAATGTAAGCCACTGCTTTAAAACATATGGGAATAATTCTTACTATTGGGTTTTCAATTGATGTGAGATGAAAAGGTGAAAGAATTTAAAAAGTCAAGGCACACTTTATTAATCTGATGGGGAAACCAATCTACCCAGCCACCCGCCCACCCACGCCTCATGGTGAAACATGCAAACTTGTGACCTTGCTGTGAAGTGAGAGCCACTGTAGTTTTTGTAGTGGCAATTTAAGGCATTTCAGAGGGAAACGTGGGAATTAATAGCAATGACACATCTCTGGTCTGTTAAAGGGCTCACATTACGCTATTTTCTGATCTATGTTATAATGTCGTCTTCTCATCAAAAACATACCCGGAGTTGCGTTTTGTTTTATTCGCACAAATCTTGCACATTTATGCTCAAAAGAAAATCTGTTGTTCTTTGTGATGCCAAATGGTAATACAGGAAGTGCTCCACTGTGTTTTTACACCTCATACACTTTCACTAGAAGCATTTGGATCATTTTAGCCCTGGAATTGCCAGTGTCTGCTAAACAAAAGGCAAAGGATAGCTGTTAACTTGAAAACTAAGCCTTCTTAGTTTGGAATAAAGCATTTTGAACTTAGAGGATGCAGACAGACTAATAATAAAGTGTTATTGAAACATGTATGAATGAAACAAAACACAACTCCAGGTATGTTTTTGATGAGGTAACAACATAGCTTAAAGCTCACAAGAGTGACTTTTGTGAAATACAGGACCTTTAAATGACTCCTACGCATAACCCAGTGCCCATATAATTACCACACTAATAAATCCTGTACCAGAAATGAATCACTGTCATTTTATTAGGACGAAAGTTGATGCAGTTACCAGCAGTGGCCTCACGATGGCGCCAGTGTGCTTCAGAACAATCGGCTCTTCGTGTCCTCTGGTCTCCATATGCAGTAAATCCTGAGTGGCAGCCCATATAGGCATAATGTAAAATTAAGTTAAATAGTGGGTGAGCAGTTGGAGTCTTTCTGAAATCACTCACTTCCATAGCTTTTTAAATCCCATCATAAGGACAGTGCTGAAGAGAAGGAACTACAAATGTCATACTATTCTTCAGTGGCATTTGAGAGAAACAAGCATAACACAAATTGGGCTGTTAAAATCTCTCTCTCTCTTCTACTGACACTATTTCCACAAGATGAGACGAGACACAAGATTAGGTCCATGAGAATAAGACAAGAATAGATTTTGAAATAATTTATAATAAAATAATTCCGTGATCCCCTTTGTAGCTTTGGCTCAACATTTTTTTATCAAATATTTTTAATGTTGTAGTAGCAGACCTACTTTGTGTAAGCTACTTTGGTGTAAGTTACCAGCTTACTAACCTAACTCTTTTTGTCCAATCAAAATGTGAATTACAGTAAATGGGGAAAAAAATCTCACACAATCATTTTCTTCATGTGTGCACAACCCTGTGGCAATTTAATCTCAGACGATCGAGATTAAATTGGTGACGATGAATGACAATCATCTCCCTGAATTTTGTCCAGTCCGAGGTGGCATACTGCTGTGGAAAGTTCATCTTTGGTGTCCTTTGTCCCACCTCCAATTTATCTTCTCGGTGAGGAAGAGAGTTTCCATCCCCTCCTTCCTCTTACACTGTCGCAGAAAATCTATCTGTTGTTTTCGAATCTGCTTTAGAAGTGTTCTCTGTGAACCAGTTTGTGCAATACAGTGTCAATAGTTATAAAGCGTTTTACTGTCCAATAATCAGGAGATATTTGGACCACTGCAAACTTTCCCATGTTTTTAAGACGGTAAAAATCAGGTCAAATCCCTTTAAAATTGTGAGAGTAAGATGAAAATGGTCATGTACTATCACTAAAGTATTTTTTTTTATACTGCATAGTCTATATTCATTTAATGTAGTCCAATAATGTTCTTTCTAAATTTGGAGTGTAGCATCAGAAGTAGCCGTATAAGAAACATGTAGTAGCAGACAAGTATAGTAGTAGTAGTTGGCTATAGGTTTTTGTTGTTTAAGTTTATAGCTTCATAGTAACAAAAACAAAGAACTCCCTCTGTACCTGGTTTAATGTGAAATAAACATTTATACAATGTCCTCACACAGAATCTATTTGTGCTCACTCTTCTATATGCACAAGTGATATTACAGCTGCTGAGAACAAAACAGGTGGTGGGTTTCATTCTTCACTTATTTTGTCACAATATGGGCAGTTGGCAAAGAAACATCACAATATTTATACAAAAGTCCAACTGTAGACCTGAAATATTTGAGTCTATTCCTTCTGGGAACACCCACACTATTGTCAGAGTTTAGTTTGACAAGTTGTATGGAGAAAAATGAAGAATAAGCAAAGATGTGTTTTGACAATCTTTAGAAATGCTTTTATTTGGTTTCTGGTTGATTCTATGTTGGCGTGTATTTAGAATATATACATTTATTGTAACTACAACCCCACAAGGCCACTGGTCACAATAATTATATCATTAATAGGTCATTCTTATATTTTTTGAATTATGAATGAAATTCTTTTTCCATTAACTTTAATTGTAAAGGTTTCCCTCTCCCCCTTTGCACAAAGTAGTAAAAGTGTCTGCATACTTCTATAGCTGTGTTTAACACCAGACCTTAGAAAATCTTTCACTGCAAACAACACTTTCTAACACTTTAACTTGATGAATCATTCACTGTTTAACCGCTTTAACAGTTGCTGCCTTAACACTTGAATACAGATTTTTCCTCAGTCACTGATGACGCTGGTCTACTGCTTGTATGAGTCAGTAGGTAACCTGCTTTATTTGTATGCCAAAGGTTCTCCCTGTGCTGATGGAGCAGGTGGTGAGACACTGGACTGGAGTTCTGAGAACAGTGGTTTGAATACCGCTTAGCTCATGCACTTGAATCTTGGGAGTGTCATTACCCACAATGCCATGTTCTTCAGAGCACAGCTCCAGTTAAACTTGATTGTGTGAGCAGAGAAACCTACTCCAAACAAAAAGCAGACTTTGTTATGTCCTGTGCAAGCTGTAGTGTAGTGGCTGAATCACACGTCTGGGAGACCAGGGCCTGCTGCTTTGACACAGTGACACATCTCGTCTTTCCATAACATGTACATCTCCAGGACGTGTACACCTCCAGGACTCTGGGGTGAGCGTGTCAGATCACAGCCGACCCTTCTCACTCTGGACACAGACTATTTGAGCCTCTCCCCTCACGCAGGAGGCTACGGTCCATTCAGACCAGAACCTCTCACCACAAACACTGTTTCTTCCCCTCTGCTGCTGGACTCATGAACACTCTATAACATCTGTCACTTTATAACACCAACTACTGTTACTTTAAACAACTATATTTAACCTACTTGTTCTGCCCTAGTGTATTTGTACATCAAAGCCTATTTTCATTTACAGTATTTTAATGCATGCCCTTATTTTGTAATGGACAAAAACACACATTTACTACAAGGAAAATGATTTTAATTTAAACCAACATATCTTACTGATTCAACAAGCACTGTACAGGTTACATTAATAATTCAGTTTTACACATTAGTTACCCACATCTGCTTAGGTAACTCTAAACTAAAATATTCTACATCAGTACTTATGCCACTGTAGAAAATGTGTCCTCCAAGCTTCCTGCACCTTTAAGCTCACTTGACAGACTGAGACATCTGGCCTTATGCGCACTAGTTATTCTCAGGTTAAATGTAGCATCACGGTATACATGAGGCTAGTCTCAACAACGGTTTAGACATGACATCAGGCATGTGGAAAAAATGAGTCACTTTCTCCGAACTGTCAGACCTTCTGTATATAGCACAATTCATTCAGTGACCCAGAATCCCTAGTGTTTGGCAGTCAGCAGATTCACCTTTTGGATATGCCAGTTGACTCTAAAGGAGCTGTACCTGATTTTTACTGTCAAAACTGTTTCTCACTCACTGTTCCACATTGTGATGTCATGTGGTAATACAGGAAGTGCTCCACTGTGTTTTTAAACTCCATGCATCATCACTAATCATTTCGGAATTGCCAATCTCTACTGAAAAAGGTAAAAAGTAACTGTTAACTATTGCTTCATGACATCACAATGTGGAACAGAACATTTCGGAGATGTAGACAAACTACTGTAATAATGCAGAATTATTCAAAAGTGTGAATAACAAACAACTAGCATGCTAATCAGACCAAAAAAGCTTTGTATTTAGACAGGATACAGTGAACTTATTTTGACCTCAGATTATCCATTATATCTGTACAAGGGCAAGCCAAATTTTGCTCAAATACAAAAAAATAAAATAAAAAAGGTAAATCAGGAACAGTCCCTTTAATCTAATTTTGTAATGTAAAGCGTCTCCCCCGCAGTTATATATTCCAAATGTCTTTTTTCGCCTTTATGCCTGAGTTCAAGCTGCATAATTGGTAGCCTAGAGTGTGCGTTTTGGGGAGCATGCATATAGAAGCCATATCCCCCTGTGGTGACATGTGCTTGATGCAGAACTAAAATGACACTTTCTGCCCCTCATGGTTCAGCTGTCAAATAAAAAAAGAAGAGTTTTGCGTGTTGGGAAGGTTCTGAGAGCTGGTCTGCATGCGGCTCTGGGTATACCTGCGTGTGATTCTGTGCAGAGTGCATGCTGAGGTAAGAACTTTGTGATCAAAATGTTAAATTATCATGATGGACACTATAGAGGGAATAGAAATCGTAACATTTAGTGCAGTTTTGCTACTGTTGGCTCTTGAGAGACACACACCGCACACACCACAAGTACATTTTTAAAAAGGTTTTGTGTGTGATTCTTAGGCTATGCAACATTTTTGTCTATTCCTGCAATGGCAATACAGCAAGTGCTCCACTGTGTTTTTAAACTCTAAACGGCTGGACTAGAATTATTTGGACAATATCAGCCCTGAAATTGCCAATCTTTACTGAACTAAAGGTAAAAGTTAGACGCTAACTTGAAAACTAGGGCTTCACAAGGTGGAATAGAGCATTTTGAGCTTTGGACTCATCATAAAGGATTACTACACATTTTTGCTACTTTATTATTACCATTTATATTTTTTTCTCTTTCTCATTATACTATATTGTGATTTGTGAGCTACTGTTGTGGGAAATTACTTAGTCTACTCAAATATGTGCAAATGAAACAAAACACAACTCTAGGTATATTTTTGATGAGGTAACAACATGGTTTAATATTCACAAGAGTAAATTTTGTGTATTATAGGATCTTTCATAACTGATGCAGTGTTAGCAATACCAAATGTTTGAATGAATGTTTGAGATTTCTTCATATATAGCTATAAGCACAGGACCTGAAATCTAAAGTCACAATGGACAGGCACAAAGCCAACTTCGGATTCAGGTAAAAGCATTAAATCTATAGAAAATGCCATGAAACCCATAACCATCCATCACAGATGGAGTCTTAATTTATAGTTTTGCTTTCACCTGTCTTTGATGGAATAGTGAAAAATAAAGAGACAAGCTTGTGGCGTCCACTGCAGCTGTATAACTCTGAACCATCAATCACTTTCCAACCCTTGCATATGCACTATTCGTATGGTTATAGCCAAACGTGGGGAGAGGACTCTGAAGTAATATTATTCAAGTACAAAGTTGTGCTCCAAGAGTAATGTAAAGTATATAGGAAACTACTACTTAAATAAGAGTAACTTTCAGACATACTATCTGATTTATAATTTGAAATGAATGTACTTTGAATGACAAAACATTAAGTAACACACAAAATCTGCTCTTTTTGCTCTTTTCAAAGATAGACAAAGTGTATTAAAACCTCTAGAGGAGCAATTCAAGAAACAAATGTTCAAATAATTTCATATTGTCAACATAAAGCTTTTGTCGCTTGTAGATTTATTCAGAGGGAAGAGGAACCAAAACTGTTACTCAATAAAACATATTACTCAAATAGGAATAAAAATATGCTGAAAAGTACTGAGAAAAGAATTTCTTTAGTAAACTACTCAAGTGAATGTAACTGAGTGTTATGACCCAGCTCTGCTAGGGGCAGGGGAAGTAAAAAAAAAAAAAAAAAAAAAACAAGATGGAAAATGGAATAAATAAGGTAATTTAATTAACAAAAAATAACAATAAGGGGATGTAAAATATATACAGAAAACAATATTTACACAGTTCAAACAAAAAGGGTAACAAAGGGTAAAGTAAACTAAGCAACTAAACATGCAACAAAGAACTAAACAAACAAACAACCAAACAGAGTCAGCACTGACAACGAGAAACGAGAGACACAAACTAAACTAACACATTAAATACCGGAACAAATGCCTTTTTACCAAAAGTCATGGACCAACTTGACAAAGACACAAACCCAAAATGTCAAACTGGCCACACAGACCAGCAGCTCTGAACAGGTGAAGGAAATGTCCTTAAACAGGGGGAGGGGCAGGAGGTGAGGTGGGAGGGGCCGAGTGTTGAAGTTTCCACCAATCAGGAACCAGGGCTCAAACAGCAGGAATCCATATGACAAAAAAGAAGATAAAACACACACAACACAAATCAAGGAACTGGAGGCCTGAGTAAATGAACTACTCACTTCTGGTTTTGGTCTGTTTTCAATAGGCTGGTTGGTAGACATAGGAGTAGGGTACTTTTACCCAAGTATGCCTTTTCCCACAGTGAATACGTTTACAGACTAAATCACATTGTTATGTTGACACTATAAACTTATTTGAACTTTGCCCTTACCTTTTCCAATGGATTTTAATGGTCAATTTAATCTGTACATTGTTTTGCATTCTAAGTGCACACGTAACTTTTCTGGTGGAGTGTCTGCCACCTGTGTGTCTCCATGGATATATATTTGCTTAATGTGTTGTCTGGAATGTCTCTCAGTATGGCATTATGTAGGCTACCTTGGATTTATTCAATTACAGATGTTATTGCAGGAAAAAAATCACCTTGTAAAACATATGTTCTTTCAGAGAAGGTCTCCTCTGCATCTCCTGCTTGTCTTCATGACATCCACCAGAAAAATGACACAGTGCCTTTGCCTTACTTGGCCTCTTTTTACTTTTACTAGTACTTTTTAACTTTTGCCAGCTAGTTCAAAGCTACCATTTATACTTGGCCCAGCTGGTCTTGGTGTATTCTCACATATCACCACGAGATGCTACCTACATTACTGTGCGTCAGCTTAGGTCTGGCCGAAGAAGACCAGAGCACAGGTGAGTCTGAACAAAGGACAGGTAAGGGGAGATGGGGAACAAGTTTAACATCTGCCATGCATTTTAAAGCAACTTGAGTAGAACGTTCGCTCCATCCCACTGCAGGTTGGACAAAAGTAAAGTTGAGTGGGAGCAGTTGGCTTGTGTTTTTGGATAGACTCTGGCAGTAGTGGTTAAAGAGTGGGTGGAGGGGGGAATGCAGAAAACTTCCCTGGTGTAAGTGGATGTGACAGGGCTCACAGCAGAGCACTTGTTGTGAGCCCACTCTGCGGACCTGCCGAAACACCTGTCACACCCATCTGGGACTAACACTCTCTATTAGCCAACAGGTACCCAGGGGTAACATGCGCAAACACACTGCATCAGTATGCTAATGGACCCCACCATAGAGAGTTCAAGGTCCTGTATTACGCAAAATTGACTGTTTGAGAGAAGAACTCAGCCCTAATATGTAGAATTTGCGAGTTAAACTTGTGTGAATGAAAGAAAACACAACGCCTAAAATTTATGAACAAAACTATGGCAATATTGACAAAACTGTAAAATAAAAATATTTTAAAAAATCATCATGGCCTTGTAGCTGCATTGTAAATATGGAAAATTGCTCCTTTACGTCCTTCATAAGATTGCGTGATTCAATAACTGCATCAAAGGCTTTTTATAGAATCTGTATTATTGTAGCCTCTCTATAAACTGACGGTTAAGTTGAAGTGGTACTATAAGATGTGGGCAGTATTGGATCAAAAAGACTATTTACTGCCATTAAATAACAGTAATTATGTTGTTTTCTAGTGCTGGAAAGAAAAGAAAATGTCTGTTTGTCCCTCTGTTTTGTCCCTGAAGTAAAATGAGCCGTTTATATTTTACGTTTTGATCTTCTCTCCTCTTTTGGCCAAGAACCTCTGCATATGACAAATTTGTATGTTTTTTTTCTAACTATTACTTGGCAGAGGCAATTTATCCGCAAGGAGAAGGCATTTTTCTTATGTGTCACGTGACTTGTGTTGTTGTCGACCACATTAAGGACATCACTGTACACTGTAAAAATAACGCATCTGAGGAGGAAAAGGAGCAAGACTTTAAGAAGATGAAAGTTTGGGGTTTTGACCTTTATCTGCTGCCTCGCGAGTTGGCAACACAGTAAAAATAGTGAAAGCCAAAACTAACTTTTACGGACCTGTATATCCCTCATCCGCAGCACTCCTCCATAAATTAAATTTTTCAATCACACTAAAGCTAAATGTTACAGTTCCTTTGGTTTGTAACCAAAGCCAACTAACCAGATAAGAGCACCGTGATTTGCAAATTGTAAACTAAACGTTAGGCATACCTAAAACAAAGTGTTCACTGCACAGTCTGATGAACAGGGTCTTAAATGATTCCTTCTTTAGAGACCTGTTGTTGGTACAACCCACAGTGCAGCAAGCAGACAGTACATGTGATGTCACTTTGGACCCATGTATATCTGCCGCCTGTGTCCAACCAGTGCACAGAAACAAAATTCTGAACTTCCCAAAAAAGAAATAAAAAAGAGTGAGGAAAGTCTCTAACACTAAAATTATAATAATACCTGTTAGCTGACTCATCCACAGATCCTGTGCCAGTACAGTGTACCAGCTCCTCACTCCCACGTGACAATTTTGGTTTACCAATGATTTATGCCGCCATAGGATCAGAGACCAGAATGAAACAGATTTTTACTGGTAATACACGTGAGGCCATGCGTGACCGCTCGCACCACGTCCGCCCGCCATATGACAATTATCAAGATGGATTCGGCCGTAAAGCTGCTCCAAACGCACAGGTATTTGAAGAGATAAGAGCTGCGCGACGTGGAAATAAAAATGATGTATATTTGTGAGTGGGGATGACACACTACAGGGAGAATGAGCCTCAACAGCTTAACGCCGACAACTTTTCATTTTGGTAGCAAAATAATTACCTGTCAAAAAGTGTTTATACATAATCTGGGTTACTTAATGTGTGGAGATAACCCTGAGGAATGAAGTCGCCAGAGGAATTGGGCACGCTGTCACTCTCTTGTAAATGGCAATATAACCTTGTTTGGAATGCTGGGTGGAGTATGGAATTTTCTACGCTGGCTTGAATATGTTTTTTGTGTGAAGTAAGAGCAGGTTTATCACATGTATTTTTTTCTTAAAGGGCCCATATTACTCTGTTTTGTGATCTATGATTTAATGCTGTTTCCTCATCACAAACATACCTGGAGTTGTGTTTCATTCATAAATATTTAACACACAAACCCTCTGTTTGAGTTCTTCTCTCAAACAGAAAAAACTCTGTTCCACCTGGTGATGTCATATGGTAATACGGGGAGTGGATGAAACAAAAACCAACACATTATATGGCTTAACGTTCACATGAGTAAATTTGGCATAATATATGACCTTTAATTTTCATATCAAGCAGTATCAAGTTTGCTGTAGTTACATTTAAAGGTGCACTATGTAACTTTTCTGCTTGTCTTCATAAAAATGTCATTGCCTTGCCTGGTATTTTCAACAGCATAACATACCCTCTTCTCTCTGGCTCTCCATGTAGGCGGTCACATTTCTCTCCTGCCCTTATCTTCCCTGCTTCGCTTCCCTCGTCTAGTCTAGTGTCTTATACTTTTGAGAGACTCTCTCCGCTCTGTTCTTCCAAACCTAAAATTAATCATGGATTTGATCAGTTGGTCTCTCAACGCAACTGACACGAGGAGCTTGGGTTCGGGGGAACCCGACTGCCCTACTGGAACGTTCACAGTGGGCCACACAATGAACGGTTGGGAGAAGTGGGCATCGTGTGTCTGTCTCTTTCCATGGAGGACATAGAAGACATCTACATATTCAGAACCATGACGTCAGGCCTTTTGCTGATTGGATTAGGCATGGCCCTGATTTTTCAAAAAACCGAGGCAGCTGTTCAAAGCCCCACTCGGCTGCCCAGTTTGATTGGAACATTGGGCAGAGCTGTCAGCACTGTGGCTATAAACTTTAAACAGCAATATGGATAACATCATGGAGAAGCTCACAGTCCTGCATAGACAAATGGATATACACGGAGATCAGTATGGACAAGAGAGTAGTTGTGGGAATTGAAATGAGGCTACTTGCCCCAAACACAGACAACCTGAATTTGATCTGCTTTTGCCCCCCCTCATCTAGCACTGGCCTCGGACAAAGCCGCTCCTGAAACAAACAACTCCCCTGGATGAACAAGGCAGGGAGACACTCTTCCATTCTTTTCCCTACTCAAACTGACACCTGACACCAAACTCAGTGTGGGACCTGATCAAGGTTGTGCCCATGACAGTTAGCACTGGGTGCCAGGAGCGAGTCTCCAGGCCCGCCCCGCGTCCCACGCCTTTGTTGTTGTATTGTGTTTTTGTATTGCCTGTAACTCCACCCCCCAGTCTCCTCCCCTGCAAGTCATCATGTTGTACTGTGTTTGACCATGTGCTTATGTCGTGGTGTTTTTTTTTTTTGTCCAGGTCCCACATTATGCTCATCACAAGAGCATGGTCCTCCTCCTCTCCTCATGTTATGCTGTATCCTGAATTTCCCCTTTGGGGGATCAATAAAGTATTTCTCTATCCCCACCATAAATGCTATATACTGCTCCTTTAATTAGCAAGTGAAACAGTATCTGAGATATAGATAAAGATGTCAGTTTTACATATTGCAAGCTTAATATTATTTTAAATACATTTTATTTATTCAGGTGGAAAAAAATCCACTGAGATTGCATTACAATTAGTTACTCCCACCATAAAAAAAGAAGAAACAACAGTGTTTGATTTCTTGCTGCAATAACATCCATGAAATCACCAATGATAGCCAGTGTCTTCTAAATCACTGGCTTCCCATTACTTCTCTATTGCCTCTCCGAGCGCCTGATAAAAGGAGAGAAATTCATTGGAACAGGTGGAGCTGTGGAGCATATCCCATTAGTGAGCACGCCAAAGGCCAGGCCCTGAAGGAGTTAAACCACCTCTTCATGCATCACGAGCGCCAGCCACTGATCCAGGCAAATCTATGTGGGAAAAAAAAAAAAAAAACTGTTCCTGGTTTATAAGGAGAGAGACGGCATCAGGATAAAGAAGATAAGAGGCGATAACTCTGATGAATGAAGTCGCCACAGGAATTGGACACGTTGTCACTCTCTTGTGAATGACAATAAAACCAAGCCTGAATGCTTGGTAGAGTATGGAATTGACTTGGCACCGTTGATTTCCAAAAATGTTGCTCTTGCCAAACTTTTTTTTTTTTTAGCAATAAATATAATCACTTTTGAATATTTTGTTCAAACATCGCCAAAGGTTTCAAATGTACACATCTTTTTAAATCAATAAATACATTTCAGTTTCCATCCAGAAGTGATTTTCAATGTGATGATTCTGGTCTGAGACAAAGATTTATAATGCACTGAGCTAAATAAGTCCTTTATTGTCTTAAATACCCCTGACAAGCTTCGTCTCACTCCCCTAACTTGGGAAACGAGGATTTGTAACTATATTAACTAGAATTGTATTAATTATTTGTATTATGTGTTCATGTTTTAAGTATATTGATGTCCAAATCGTCACACAAATCCTTCTGGAGAATGTAGATTGTCCTCCAAAATACATCGTATACTCAAATGCTATTCAGGTTCCCCTTAGTTTGTAAAAATCTGAAATCATTGCATGTGCCCCCCAAATTGAAAATAAGTCATTTTCAGTTTGAACGGATGGGATGGGATCTGAAACATCTTGATTTTAAAAGCAGTGTCCAGATAACTACTCTGACTTTTTTTTTTTTTACCTTGATACTTCTGGATGATTGAGAAATTACACTTAAAACTGAATAAAGTGGAAACTAAATCAGAAGAATTGTATGAGGAAATACATGCATTTATTACTTTTCTATATTTCCATACCATAGTCACACTTATATAAGAATAGAACATGTCCACACAGATGCAGTCATATTTTTCTCAGAATTGCAAATCCGTAAAGTTCATTCAGTGATAGATGCATTTGCCCTATAGAACTTCCACAGAAAAGTCATTATAAAAAGTCAGTGGCTAAAAGTGTACCTCTGTGTGTTTGTGTATGTGGAGGTGAGCATGTGGAGGTGAGTATGTGTGTGTGAATGTGTGCGTGTGTGTTGGGGGGCATTGACATTGACCGGCTCGGCTCTCGGGCCTCTCCCCACCTTATGGCAGCACCGGCTCATTCTATAGATAGGCTCTGGCTGAGCTACACAAATGAGGGCCAGGGACGTGAGGATGTGGTGATTGTACACTTGATATTGTGGTAGATGAGAAACTGAAAAGAGCAGTGCCTGGTTCATTAGCAGCTTGTACGTTACTGTGACAATTAACGTAAAACAGAGACCAACAAACGCATTTGTTTCTCGACGTTTTTAAAGTTGCACTGTGTGACTTCTTTAAGTGGAGGGAACATCACCTGCTTGTCTCAATGGAGTTGTTTTTGCTTCACCCGTGTCCAAACTTTGGCCCTCCGACCATTTTTAGTTGGCTCTGTAGAATTTGAAGTAATTCTTCTTCGACTATTGCCTCAATAGCACCAGACTGCACTGTGATACAGACCTAAAGTTAATGTTGACTTGAACTTAGACTTTATTGATGCGCACGGGAAATTATTTGGACACAGTAGCTCACGCACCACAATAGATACGAAAAGAACAAAAACATAAATGATAATACATCGAAAATAAGTGGCAAAAGCAAACAATACAACTATATATGTACAAATAAAAATTGAACATAGAAATATAGTAATAAAAATATATATGGGCTATATACAAGAGGTGAGTCAGAGGAAACGGTGCAAAGATGAAATAGTGATTGACATGATATAGTAGGGTAATCTATTACATAAGGTGAATTATTGTACAGTTGTAAGGAGTATGGTATGGTAATGTTCCAAGTCTTATTAAATTTGCAGGTGAAATATCAAAGCTGCCTGAAATACACCATTTGGATGATTCACTGTACTGACCATAGCTTATACCCATGGCCCAACACAACCGAGACTGACATTAGACCACTATATGGAGAGTTGAACTAGAGACGCTCTGGTTGATGAATGGACACTTGACCCACTTCACCACTGTGAGATATTGTTGATTATATTTACTAAAGCTTGAATTCCAATGAAACTCAATACCAACACCCGCTTTAATATTTATACTGTCACCATGGCCTCCATTCTTCATCAGCTCCTTCATCTCTGTCTGCAAATACAATGTGAGATGCCAAATGTCCAGAGACCATAATTAAATATGCCATCTTGGCTGCATCCTATTATTAATTAATCAGGCGATAATTGACTGGCCTTTACAATGGAAACCCTTTATGTGCTGTTTACACATTTTAATGCAAAAATTATACTGAAAATCTACCGAGACATGACCCTGCTCCATACTAAATTACAGATAATGACCAACAGCTACAAACATACATTTTCCAACTTCTTCTAATCTGCTTTTCTGTTTTTGACGAATGATAATGATTTTCTAAAAAATTTTCTGTTAAATCAATACATGTTTTAAGCACTGCCACAAGGGGACTACTTCCAAGTGGCTTTTGCTTAGTCTTTCAGTTCTCTCAGTAGTGCTTGCACCTCCAACACTAAGCCCACTTTCTCTTTCCCAAGGTAATTTGACAATATTTGAGAGACAGCTCCTGCGAAGGGTAAAGAGGCGCTAAAAGGATTGTGGTTAAAGCAAACAGACACGTTGCCATGGCGCATAATGGAGGCTGTCTCTTCGGGGGGAAACCATCAGAGAGCTACGGGCACATCCGGATCTTGTGCCTTTCTGCTGTGAATTTTGGTTGCCTAAATAGCCCCGTCCTCACTCTGTACTACAGTGTATAAAATGGATTATCTACATGTACAATATCTGAAGGATATTATGCAATGTTTTTATTGTTGTTGACCTGAGCACCTTTGGCACCTCATGTTTTAAACTCCAACATTGTTTTCCAGGTCTGTCTAATAGCAGCAGAGGGAATTACCATGGGGAGTAAACAAATTTTAGCTAACAAACAAACAAACAAAGCAAGCATGCAATTGTAATAAGTGTCATTTGATGGCAGAAATACTTTGAACGGGTCTGGTGATGATTTATGAAGTTATAAGTGTGCAGGGTTTCTACCTGTGACACAACAATCCTGGGACAATTCAAACCTTATATTCTGAGGCTCAAAGACAAAGTACTTTTTTTAACAGTGGATAATGAACCTGGATACAGTGAAATACAAGGTGTGTTTTTAGATGAGAGGTGATAACGTGATTAAAATCTCAAAAAAGTAAATTTTGCATAATGTGTAACACTCAAAGACCTACAACATCGTATACGATTCCGAGGAATATGTTTTATATAACCGCACATAAATTTCTAATTGTAAAAAATAGAAACTTACTTTTTTCCCTCTGAAAGCGGAGACATAGCGGTTTCTGTACATATCTGCGGCATTATGCTAGGTCACACACACGCTGCTTGATGACGTGTGCAAAACGAGTGTCCAATAGGAACTTTGTTTCCTGCCAAACGCATGCGCTTTGTCCATTTTGTTTGTTCAAAACTTTACCAAAGAGTGTAGTGAGTCAAGATGGTGTGTTTATAACAACTAAAAAAGTCGCTCTAAGTGCAGTTTTTTCTCAAATAAATGGCAAATTACACATCTTGGTGTGCGTAATTGCGCATCCCTTGCTATTTTTTATTTCAAAGGTTTATTTCACTCAAAATAAACAAATATAAATGTGATAAATGCCATGGAAATGCATTACAAGTGATTTGGCTCTGTTCTATGCTCTGACCCTGGACTTTACAGGAGCTGTTTCCACTGGCACCAGAAAAGTAATGGAGCGACTGGACTTTTTTGGTTTTTAGGGCAATAAGGATATTTTTAGTTTACTTACAGACTTGATATTTTGCAATTTTGTAGCTAAGGCCCTAAATTAAGCATTTTTTATGTCCAAAAAGTTGTTTATCCATGTTTGCTGTGTGTTTTGTATAAAAGAGTGTGAATTTTATTTTCTGTTTTTCTTTTTCATCTATTTTTCATCTCTTTTTCATCATTTTTGGTCCTATTGCTTTCATTACAGCCACACAACACAACTACAGCAGCAGATTGTGAAGTAACAGGTTGTATTGAACAAATGGATGTATAACATTTCATTATAGGGTAAAAGGGGCAGTTTTAAAAGCAAAATTAAGAAAAAAATCCAGGTGAAGAGAAATGTACTAAAATTATCCTTAGGTCTTCGGGGGGTAAAAAAATACATATACACATAACAAAGACCAAAGTGTACCAAAATTTACTGTATTTTTAATATGTTTTATGGGTATTTTATTTTTGTCTTGTTGTGTATGTCTTTGCCTCATCTAGTTAGCATAAAGAAACATGCCCTTCTTCTGGCGTAACAAATTGTAATAAGTATAGCACTTCTATTTTACCAGCATAATTCACACTTGTCTTGGAGCAGTAGACACAAGCATCCTTATCACCTGTTTAGCTGTTAGTTTCTCTTTCAACCATACTGTACATGACACTATTCAGAAGAATAAACCACAATCACTCCCACCAGTACAAATGTAATGTCCTTGAGCTACAGACGACTCCAGATGCTGAGATTAACTCCATGACCACATAAAGTAATAGCTATTATCGGGATTATAATAAGAGAGTTCCATCTCATCTTATATTTCTTGACCTTTCATTTAAATAGCTCTTCTGTGTGTACTTGACTGCTAAATCAATAGTGCATCATGGTGCTCTTTATTTCTCATGCAACAACAAAAGCCACTGGCATCTCATTGTACTTAGATTATGATAGGGTTTAAAAAGTTGTCTGCAATAACCATGAAGAAATATGCAGGGTGTATACAGTAATATGGAGACATAATAAGAAGACACTTTGTCCCAGAAGAAAGGTGAATCAATAGAAATAGCAAATGACAGACAATAACAATAGAAATATATCCTGGCTTTAATGGCGCAAATATACTGTGACTTTGATGCATGATACAAACAATTATATTGTGCTTTTTTGTGCAAAGAAAAGTCATTTTTTAAATAGACGGCTAGTCAAAAGTTTGGACACATTCTTCTCTTTCAGTGTTTTATTCTTTATGTGTGCTGCCTTCTACACTGCCTCTATGGGGTTTTAATTGCTAACACGTACCATATTTAGATCACCATTTTACCTTTTATTGTTTTGGAAATGCTAAATTTAATGTAACATGTTTTTAAAGGTTCACTTGAGGCCCTCCTCCCTCTGCACCCTGCTTTACTCCCCCTTCAGAATGCTATCACAACACAAGAGTAATGAAACTACTGCACATCGCATCAGGATTGGGAAGTTGTGGTGTATTGTTTTGCATCATGCTTTTGTATATACCATAATGAGGGTTCAAATAAGTAAAGTGTACTGCAAAGGATTTGATGTGTGCGCTGAATGTCTTGGCAGTGCAATTTTTTTTTCTTTTCTAGAGCTCATGCCACCCCCCCAGCTGCCCTGTTGGCCCGTGCCTAGGACCGCCCCAGCATCAAGTGGTAGTTATCAAGTTAACAGCTACCTTTTCTTCAGAAGAAATTGGCAATTCCAGGGCTCAAATATTCAAATGATTCTAATGGAGCTTAAAAACACAGTGGAGCACTTCCTGTGTTTTCTATTTGAGAGAAGAACTAAGCCTATATATGCAGGGTTTGTGTGTAAATATGTGTGAATGAAACAAAACACAACTCCACATCTGTTTTTGGTGAGAAAACAATATTATAACATAGATCAGAAAACAATGTAATCGTCTACTTAAGACATTTGGTATAGCACCTGCAGGTAACATACTGTCTATTATCTATATTCCAGAATTTCCTTTTTTACATTTGAGTTTTGCGGCACATTTCATCAGATTTTATTTTCGGGCATCACATGGTAGCTCTGCCTGACCTTCGTGTAGTTAATATTCACAGTACCCTCTCGTCTCTGTACTTGTCTGGGGCCTGCCTTTAAAGCTGCCTGTGGCCTGGAGTGTAGCCACGTCTGTCGCTGGATCCTTGGGCTAAACTTATCAATACTAAAGTGGCCAAAAGACATGCGTTCTGTGAAGTTCTCCAGAGAGCCTACTTTAAGACGGGCAGCTCAAGAAGTGAAGAAGTCGGCAAAGTGGCAGAGTCTGAGTTTTCTCTCCCTGCAGACTGAGTGCACTTCAGCTCACACGCACACTCAGCTGGTGCTGCCGCAAGCTTCAGCGGGTTGTGTTAGATTAGAATATTCCACAATGTACTTTAGGCGAATTAAACATCTTTTTACTGATCAATGTAAAAGACAGCAAGGGAACTTAAGTAAAGTTTCAAGTACATGCATGGTAGTAGATTATATACACTTTGATAAAGTTATAATGAATGTAAATGATGGTTAGGGCAAACTGAATACACTAACAAATTAAGTTTGCAATATGTATATATGTAGTATGTAGTCTATAGTAGCAGTATATACAAATGGACATTCAGTAGCTAACCTGCTACTATGTTCCAAATAAGGTGTGATCAGCTGTGGCTCCAGAGTCCTTGAGTCCTCCTACTCAAGGAGAGTCCTGCCTGATTGACAGTGTGCGATCGAGGGAGGGACAACCTCACTCCAGATTGACTTTTTGGTTGTTATGATACTCATGGGTGGAATTCAAATATGGAACTTGGCTTCAAACTCGCTCCTATAGCTGCCATCCTCGATGAGCTTCATTTGACTGGAGCTGAATGTCATGGGTGACGTCACACTCCTGTAGTCCACTTCTTTATACAGTCTATGGTCAGGAGTAGCTTTAGGTTTACTTTTAGGTTTGGTCCAACATAAATACCTATATATGTTATTTCTATTGATTGGTTACATACAAATTAAACTCACTCTTTATTATTCATAGTCATTCTGATTTGACTTATAGCCAGTGTGCGATATACAGGGGTGCGGGGGCCCCACCCGATTAACCCATCACACCCCCTAAAAAGCCTTAAAAGCATGTTTGAGGCTGTAACGTTAGAAAAACTACACGATCTGGTTGTAAACAGGAAGGAAAACAATTTGTACGAAAGTGAGAAGTCCCGTTTGGAGGAGGTGGACCAAAGCACAGCACATCTGCACCGATGCCCCCGCATGAGGAAAACACGAAACAAAGTCCACTTCGAAACATACAGAGAATCTGCAACAAGGACTGCGGTCAGCGACTTCTCTCCCCCAGCACATCCACAAACAGAATCCACACCTGCCCCACCACGCAACAGACACCCCCTGCCACTGGACCCATCCTCTCCGACAAAACCGCAGCTCCACCGTGGGACCCGCAAACAGCGCCGTGCGACGATGGCCGCAGCTCGGCAGGTGCAAGCGCAGAACTTCAGGTAACCGCGCCCCAGCACGGCACGGCCCAAAAGTCCCAGCGCGAGTGCCCCGGGTACAACGGGAGTTGGGGCGACAAACACAGTCTAACTGGAGATCACTGGACGTCCTTCAGTAATGAGAACTACCTCAGGTCACAGCCCGAGATGGGGAGCAGAGTCCTGCACCCGACCCGGTGCTTGCAAATAGTTGCTCAAACGGGCGGGTTTTAACATTCTGGAATTTTCCGGGCGGGTAGAGATTCCACACAGGCGGGTTGGGTGGTGTTGTTCTCAATCCTGCATCCAGCGCTGCAGTGACAGAGACTTTTCCTCCGCTGGATTTGTGAAGAACGCAGAACGCACCTGAATCCTGCGACTGAGGACGATAAACTGCTCCTGCACAGTGACCTTGGTTAGATAAAATGAAGGCTTTTATTTTGTCTTCAACTGAGATTGGTTGTTTTTTTTATTGTTTGTTTTGTTGCTATTGTGCGATTTAGGGCTCAGGTGGAGCAAAGCTTAGCATCAGTTAGAAAGCCTCAAATTTGAGTGATTTATCACTTGCAGATAATGGGTGGAATATTAACGGGTCCGGGCGGGTGCAGATTTAACTTTGATATTATCACGGGTTTATGGGTAGGTGTAGTGCTGTACTGTGTGGGGGCGGGCGGGCGTGGGTCTCCAAAAATGGACCCATGCAGGACTCTGATGGGGACCCCCCGAATATTGACGGGTATTTTGCACACTGCTTATAGCCATTCATATTACACTTTCACAAGCATTTCTGTTTCAACACTATGCAGAAATACACATTTATCCTTCACTTTCTTTCTCTGGCAGTTGCTTTCTCATTGTCAGTATAAATAATCAAATTTGTTCAGAAGAAACAAGAAAGTTTTAGCTCCAGCTCCAGCGAAGTGCATTAGGGTGCTGTGTCTACTTGCACTCCTGCATTGGTATTGCCTCTTACTTTGTTAAAACATAAATGAGCATTAAAAATAAACCATGAATTTTCTCTTCTCTCAAATTTACTTGTATATCTGTTGCAAAAATACACTGAAATAAATATGGGATGTCAAGCCAAAGGCGCTTCTGACTGTACTTTGCACAGAATTCCAGGATTTTAAACTGATTCCTGTAGCTTTCAATGGCAGATACAGAGCTGACTTGTTTCTGTTAAATCATAGTTAAGACCCACTTTAAGAAAATAGAAAGGAGGACATTTTGACCTGGCTTTTCATTTGCACTAGAAGATTCACTTATGCCTTATATTCTAATTTAAGGCAGTTTATTTCAGTTTACTTCACTTCAGTTTACTTCACTTTAAAGGATCACACAGATCTTCTCTCAAACGGAAAACACCGTGTTTCACCTGTGATGTCATGTGATAATGCAGGAAGTGCTCCATAAACCTTCTCTAGAATCATTTGGATGATTTCAGCCCTGAAATTGTCAACCTACACTGTTATATTCTTGTAAATTTGTAAATTTTTGTGTCATATTATTTATTGTTTTCTACTTTATTGTATTCTATTTTATTGATTGCATGTTTAATGTTTGTCTACGTTTGCTCCAATACTGCAGCAATTTCCTAATGTTGTGAACCTGTTTGCTCATATGGCAATAAAAACCTTTCTGATTCTGATTCGGAGCTCTCCTAAACACCAAAGAGCTTCATGACATCACAGGGTGGAACAGAACATTTTAAGCTTTGGAAATGTAGACAGACAAATAATAAAGAGTTGCTCAATGATGTGTGAATGATGTTCCAGGTATGTTTTGAGGAGGTAACAACATCATAACATGTGCACTAGTCAATTTAGTGTAATATAGGACCTTTAACACAGCTATATATGCAATACTTCTAAATGGAAACACTGATCCAGAGAGCAGCAGTCCTGGAGGCAAACATGCTAGAGTTTGCAGATTCCTTCAGGCTTACACACCAAATTTGGCTTTAGAGCAAATAAAAAAACAGCTTCCACCAGAGCTTAATTTGCAAATCAGTGGTTGGTGGAGCACATTCGGACTGGTGTAATTAGATGAGAGAACAGGCTAAAACAGACACTGAAACATCCCCATTAAACACCTTTAAAATGCCTGGATATTTCCTGGACCTGATACAATGTCTGAAAAAGTACTTACTGGTATATCTATTACCCTTCTGATAAGTACTACTACTTCTATCACTGCTGAGATGAAGAGAAGAGCCTAGAAACGTTTATTTACCATCAGCACAGGACCCAGCACCTCAAAGACATTATGATAGTGTTGTCCATTCCAGTTTAATGCGGTCCAGTCTGGCTATGCTTCTGTTGTAGGGAGTATTATACCTCTTATGACATAGGCTAAGATAACAAAGACTGAGCTGGCAGTGAGAGCCCTCAGTACAGCACTACGTTTAACTCAAAACCTAAAGCATCTAATGAGCCTCTGACTTTGTCCAAAGTAATAAAAATGATCATAAATATACTGAATTAAAAGCAGTCTTCTGTACAATATAGTGTCCATTACTTAAAAGAGTTGCATTTCAGAAGTAGTGGAATATATGGGTTTGTGTGAAAAACTAAAACTCCCAACAAGCACTTTTTCACCATCGGGATAAAAGAAGAGCTAACATTAAGTGCTTTAGTGTATAATGTATTTCCCTTGTGACAGTTACATTAGATTACCTTGGGATCCAGCCTACACTCTCCTCTGTAAACATCATTTGAAACATGTTATATTCCAATAAAAATACCTGGAGAAGGCTTATCCGCTCTGTGCCAAGTCTCCCATCAAAATGCAAACTTCCCAGTCAGCACGCCTCAGTCCAGAGCACTTCCTGGCACAGCGCTGTGAGACTCTGCCAGCAACTTCAGCTCTCTCATGACGAGCGAAATGATGATGAAAAATGATAAATAACAAAAAGCAAGTGATTTATCAAAAAGCTCTTAATTGCACACATCATGCAACCAACATGCAAAGCAATCTCAGAATTGAATATCACAGGTGCACTCTGTAACCTTTCTGGTGGAGGGTCTGTCACTTGCTTGTCTCCATGGAAATGTTCCAAAGTGTGACATTAAACGTATCTACATGAAAACAAGGAGATGAAACCTCTGGGTCAGAGCAGAACATAGAACATAGATAGTAGTTAGAGGTTTGGGGATGTAGACAGACTAATAATGAAGGATTGTTCAAATGTGAATGAACCAAAACAACTCCAGGTATGCTTTTGAGGAACAACATTTTTAACATGACTAAAAGCTCACAAGAATCAATTTAGCATAATACAGGACCTGTAACTGTGCACTAAAATTCTATCTAAAATTCTTTTGTGTAACTGCCACCTGCTTGTGTCATGGGGATGTTATAGCTTTTCCACAGTATGGCCCTGAACTTATCTGTCTTGCATATGTCCCATTCCATCCCATGTGTTATTATTGCTACAACTAACTTCAAAAAGCTCTATTCTCAATGTGAGTGTGGTCATCCCTTCAGAGATGTGACTTATAACTTGGCCTGATGGCCTCACCTGCTGGTCTCTAGATACAGATACAGGAAATTGTTCCACATAGTGGAACATTTCAGGAAAAAACAAACACTACAGACAAGATCTCTGGTGGGCCTTCTCCCAGAAAAGCTACACTGGATTACGCTGAATATATAAATATTGCTTGTATTGAAATGTATGTATAATACATAACCTCTAAGCAGTTATTTTATGATTACGTTTCCACATGATCTTTTAGTATCTTGGAAAAAATGATCCCGTATTGCAACTTTAAATGCTGTGGACATCCATTACAGCCCATCTCGTGTGTGTACTGTCACTGGAACCCTACACAGCTCACGTCGCCATGACGACTCTTTGTTCTTATTGAGGAAGACAAGTCACGTTCACTCCCATTCTCCCTGCCCTTTTTCAACATTCCTCACTGCATCGTAAGAATCTATTATCATTTTCCCATCAATTTAAGATTCAAATTATTCAGTCGTCCTTAGAACATGTCCCTGTCAACAAAATGCACAGATATCCAGGAAAAGATTGATGGCAGTAGTGAGTATTATTGAAGAAATGTAAGGTGCTGGGTTTATGTGTTCTAAGTGTTGAGTTGTTAAATGTATGCACTGACTAAGACTAGCCCCCCCTAGTGGGCTGTGAAAAGCAAAGCTGCATCTAAGTGTGAGAGTCTAAATGACAGTTCAAATGAGTGAAACTAAAAAGGTGTAGACAGGCAATTATGAAATTATGCAGCGTTATCTTATGTGTTCTGGTGATATTCTAGCAGCTAATGGAGCTCAAAAGTCGATTCCGGTTCTGGAAGTAAAATTATTCCCATTCCCACATTCCAATAGACTTTTGGAAAATCTAACATTTTAAAAGTTCAGAGACATCGCAGAAGCTAAGCAGCTCGTGGTAACTTATATGCATAACACAGTAGTGCAAAAATGTAGTGAAATGTTTTATAACTTAGAGGTTTATAAAGACTCCGAAACCGATTTGAACTAAAATGATAGGTCTTGAGATCATTAGTTACCACAGCTGATTAACCCTAAGCAAGCTTTCAAACTTTGGACTTTCCATGACAGAAATTAATGGGAAATTTACTTCTGGAACCGGAGGCAGGCGGTCAGTCCAGTCTTCCACACCGCAGCCAAGGACCACAATCAATGAGTTCAAAAAGTTACATTAGCAATGTTTCGACCAGCTCTGCTCCACCGGGCACAGTAGGTTCTAGTTAGTTATCTCAAGACCAAGTTGAGGGAAAAGTTATTATTTCTGTTTCTATCTGTTTTCTGCCAGCTTGTTTTTGCTTGTTTTTGCTTGAGTTTGCGTTCTTTCTTCTCCATTCATCACACTGTGGTGCCTATCTCCTCCTTGGCTACAGCTGAGCAGAGTCTTTGGTCGCCAGTACTAGATGGTCTTCTCTTAGTCTTATTTTTTGTGTTTTTAAAAGTTGTATTGTGACTTTGACTGTGATTATCTCTTTTCTATGACTTAAGAATCACCAACACACTAAAGTGCAGGTGGAATTATTTTAGTTTTATCATCAGCATTAGCCGACTTCCATGCAAAAACATTTTATCTTAATTTTAAGCTACATTTAATAAGATATGTTTGAAGAAAAAATACCGCAGACACTTATTGTTATTGCCAGACTAAATAATTATATTCCACCCTTGTACAGACAAAAGCATTCAGTCTCTTCAAAGCCACATTTGACCTTAATATTCATAAATCCATGACTAATGTTCCCCAGAGGAGGCTTTTACTAACTTCAATAAAGGAAAAGATGTTTGTTGTTAAAAATATTACAACCACAAATGTTTAAAGACACAAGTTATCCCAAATCCCTTTTTATTACTAAGCTGTACTATAAACTCCTCATCATTACTTCTTCTAGTTCCAACTGTCACATGGTTTTAGTGCATTCAAGGCAGAAGGCAAAACTCAGTGGGGCAGAAGCTGTTGATTGCTTAATAACTGCACCGAAGGGAAATGTAATGTCAATATATTGTGTTGAAATGAAACAAGTTTGGAGAGCTATTCAAAAGAGATGCTCTAAAACATGATCCACACAACTATTTACTAACGTGTGGCGCAAAGAGTAAAGCATTTCCAAAACAAATGTTAGCGAGATAAATTGAATCTCTTGTCGGAATTGCACGAAATATTTTAGCCAAACAGTGGATGGAGATTTAAGCCCCACGCTGCCAATGGAGTTGTGCTAAGAAGAGTTGGAGCACAGAGAGTATCATGGCACCAGAACACTGCTTGGAGTAGAATTGCACAATTGAAAAAATCATTTAAATTAATTAAAGAAAGACACAAAACTCTAGTCTTTGCTTGGATGCTCTGTTGCTGAAATGTTGTCTGATTATGGAATGGCAATATTTCAGACTCATTCTTACTAAATTATTCATTCTAAATGAAAGCCCTTGTATCAGATATTTTCCCATGAATTTGATTTGTCTGAAAGGAGCTGGCTACACTGAGACTCCGAGCTGGCTCCAGACACAGATATCAAATAGCAGACAACAAATTCATGTGAAAAGATCTTTAATTCATAATGAACAAAAGTAAGATAGACAGATATAAAGCAGTGTCCTGCCAGTAAACTCAGTTTCTCGGTTCAGACCTGAAGAAGCTGCTTGGATGAGTGGTAAAATGTTTTCAGTCTAAAACTTTTGTCCACACAATTGAATTTCTTTTGCTATTTAAGCAAAATTTGTCTTGTCCCTGAACATATGATACACATATTGTATCTTCAGCTCGCAAGGTCAAAATATGTGCCCTGAGCCCCGTCTGCGTTGAATCATAAAGTGTTTTATTGTCTGCTAATCAGGAAGTGCACGTTGTTGCACTGTTACCAAGATCCTAATGGCAAAACTCTGATTTGATCTCTGAAAGTTGTTAAAAAGCGCTTTTTTTCTACAATTTAAAACTCTCTAGCATGGACTTGATCAACTTGACCCTTTTCTATTCTATCCACGATCTTGCATCACTTTCAAATTAGGCTTCTCTTCTTGTGTTTTTGTGGATTTCAATTGAACTAAAACAAATATAGGACAGAACAACTCATGTGTTGATGATGGAATTAGCAGAAAAGAGCTAAACACTTCCAAACAAAAAGTGTATCACATCCTGGACATTCTCACATTGACCCCAGCACTAATCAAACCTCTGAACCCCCTATACATGACTGACCCCCTTTACATTATACTTCTACAGTGGGATTCAGTGTCTGCAAAGGCAAAATGCTCATGGAAGCCTGAGGTTGGGTTTTAAAGGGCCTCTAAAATCAACAAACATTTAAATAGTTATGGTAACATCTGCCAGTGACAACACAGAGAGTATCACTTATTAGCTGTGCTGCTAATAAGTGATTTTAACATGTAAAATCCCCCACTGTTACCAGCAGAGGGCACTAACTCTGAAAACTAAAGTTCCAGATACAAACAAGAACTCAAGAGGCAGGCATTGTTAAGTATTGTCTTGTTTTCCATTTTCTCCTGATTTAAAATGTTACAACGATCTCATCTCAACCTTGGATGTTATTAGCTGCTTATATATTGACAATGTGTAGGGTTTTAGACATAGAATAATGCACATTAAGTTATACAGCATAAAATATCACTGAAAGTATGCGAACAAAACTGTAACAACATGGACTTTACGCTTTATCCATGTTATAAACTGTCTGAAGGACTGTGTTAGCACTTGTGTTATCTTGAATGGCTCCTGCAGAAAAGCGTTTGTATTGTCACATTTGAGCCTTGAACACAATCACGGGGCTGCCTCCGCTCAGCGCTCACACCCAAACACACGAGACGGAGGAAATAAGCTGTGGCATGGCGTCAACAAACAGCTGTCAACCACCGCTGTGCTACACCACACCAGCACCTTGACCAATGGGAAATGACACGCAGACAATCTGGTGATGAACTGCCCTGGCAAACATGTGGCAACGAACAGGATAATAAGAAATACACTGTGAAAGAAAATGTGATATCATTTCTTCTTTTGGTAAGACTTAATAATAGCTACACTTTTCGTAGCCTGAATAAACCATGAACAGATATTTTTTTTAAATTTAAGATTCAGGCCTATGCCAAAGATGCGTCATACCAGACTGATATGTGTAGCACGTTGAATTGAGTTCTATACATTTATTAATCTGGAGCGACTCTCACTGAAATTGGTCAAAGCATCATAACAGCAGAACAAGGTGAAAAATCTAACTTTTGTTACATCAGATTGAGAGAAAAGCAGAGGCATATTCCCTGTCCGCAAATGCACAAACCTCTTACCTTCTGCACAACTAAATAATTTCTGTATTTCTCCAAAAACTGATTGAAGTACGTTTGTCGGCCTTGCCATGTTTTGGTTTATTTGAGTGCTTTGCCTTTAGCCTCCACACAGACGTCATTGCTGCTCTGTGATTGGGCGCACGCCAGTGAGGGTCAAAAAGAATTCGCTGGAGTTTGTGAACTCACAAATATTGTGAAAATCCATCTAACTGTGTAAGGTTAACTTATAAGTACACAATAACCCTAACCCCTTAATTAAATACACACTAAACCTGAATAATTCTTAAAGAACAATGAGTTAAATATTAGTTAAGGCTTTATTAGGACTAATTAAATTATTATAAAGTGGTACCAATTGGTTTAGAGTGTGATTTCTTCACTAAACATTCATTATACCGTAACCTTAACCAGTCTCAGCTTTACTCGGAGGTGCGTTTGAGTTTAAAGAGTTAGGACTATATGCCTAGAATGGTGCTGATACAGATAAGAAGCGCTTTTTAAAATGTAATGCAGTTGTCGCTTATTTATTGTCTATTTTCTACGCTACATTCTCTGTTGCAAGATCACATCAGGTCTCCCCTGGGAGCCTTTTGGAAAACTGATGTTAAAATAAACCGTTTGGAAGCATCCATCTTTCTCTCTGCGTGATATGTAAACGAGATCACCCAATAAGGCTTAATAATCACGGCCTCAATCAGCTCCCGTTCATCGCCGCAAACTCGCCGGCGTCGTTTTTGTCATCATAAGCCAACATTAGCACACGTTTTGAATATGCACAATTACGCAGGGTTTTTTTCTTTCGTCGGAATGGCAAAGGCAATCAGACGGAATTGCACAGTGGAGCTTACAACAGAAGATTTATGCCTCTTGTCTTTTCATAATGTAGCCGCAGTTATTTCATGTTACCACCACAAAGATGTAAAATGTGTTTGCCAGCTCCATTATGAGAAGACTAAGTAAACGCACTGTATCATCATGAATCTATTCACTTCGAAATCGTTTTAAGTGGACAAATTGTTTTCGTGAAAATCAAATAGTCACATATGGTTTTATTTCTTTCTTGTACAAATTCAAATACAAGTTTATAGTTTATGCGTACTGAGTGTACTATATGTAAAAACTGCAGTTGTAACTTTTGAACATTTAATTAGCTTCATAACACTGTAATAATTATGAGCAGTAAAGCATTGTTTAAATCCATGTATTATTTTTCCTTGAGTTTTCAGACGATCTTAAAACTTTTTTGACCTTGTTTGCTAATGTAAGCATTGTGTCACCATGGTAACTTCTAAATCTTCTACCATTTAGAGATAGTTGCCAAAACACTCCCAGCGTGATGACAAAATACCGGTATAGGGTATTGCTAATATAGGTGAAGCTATAGCCCACAGGGATCACTAAATGATAATACATGCAGACAGTCACCACGCATCAACCCAGAAGAAATGGTCTCGAGGTACTTCTACAGTGCTCCAAGTTTGGACTGACAAGTGTTGGAAGAATTCTGTCTTCTGGGCTAAATATTTAAAAGTTTCTTCGAGTAATGACTTTTGACACTGCCCCGTGGCAAAGAAAAACTGCCGAGTAGCATAGCATAAATAACTGAGAATATTCTGCGAGATGCACGGACTCTAATTTTGGACTGAAAATAGATACATTTGCAAAGTGCTCAATGGGAGGGTAACTACTTAATTTTAGCTTTGGATTGTAAGAGTGGTTTTAGAGGTAGCAGAAATGATTTTTGTGTCAAGCTGCGAGACAAAGAAGGGTTGCCGCAGAAATAGATAATTGAATGGAAATGATTTTGGACTTTTGTGTTTTTCACAGTTGATAATGCTGCAGTCATTACACACAGGAAATAATAGCATATGAATCCAGCGCACTTCCAGCCTTCAATAAAGCTAAATCCTGAGGTCAGCCAGTTACTATTTTCAATAGAGTTAGAAGTCTTTGTTGTTTGCTTTTTGTGTATTTGGTCCCCACTCCACCATTCATCTTAATGGCACATGGGGAAATGGCTACACTTTTATATAGATTATATTTAGCTTTTCCACCTTCAAGCTTTTGACATCAAGGAACTTCCCGAGTCATTTATACACAACATTCATCTGCAGGAGCTGGACTCACACGCCAACCTGTGGGTCAAAGGATCTGACCGCTCCACCAATGATGTTTGTATCGAGACTGAGATTCGAACCACCAGCATTTGGATCAGGTAAGTTTATCTTCCACTGGCTGGACTTTACTCCATCAAAAGCGAGTAAAAGTTGGAACAGGAGATGATAATGGTTTGGAATGTTCCACAGTATGGCATTAAATCATAGACCGTATATAAAAGTGGACTTAGCGAGCGGGATTTCGCCCATAGCGTTCAGCACCGCTCAAATGAGGCTTGGGATGCTAACGGCTACAGGAGCGAATCTGGAGCCGGACTCTATGTTATGAATAGGGTTTTTTTTGACAGACAAAATAGCAGGGGAAAAAAATCAGGATCATGTAGAGCGGATTCATGCAAACTTTTTAAGACCAAAATGACGAGGCTCAGTGCAGCAGTTACGGAGAGAGGGACGATAAGCTCCCAATGTGAAAAAGGGAGATAAGGAGCCGGAGGAGCCTCCTGGAGCACTTCCTGTTTGGCACACAGCGGCTAGCACATTAGCTATGTCCATTCGTATATACGGTCTATGCATTAAACTTGTTTTAATTAGAATTTATTCAGTTACACAAAAATGCTCAAAAATACCCTGAAAAAAACATGCACTTTGAGCTGTAACTTCACCTGGTGGCACTACTTAATTGTTTCCATGGAGATAGGTGAGTGTAATGGTATATTGTGGAACATTTAGGCAAAGACATAACATCTCCATAGAAAGAAGCAGGCAGCAGAAAGGTTACATAGTGCATCTTTAACTCCAGCCCTGGGAATGATTGATCACCATATTCATATTCATTCATAAGGAGATCATTCTGATTACTGACTCTGCTCGATCTATCACATTTGAACTATTTATGTGACACTGAGGGAAGCCTGTAAACAAATGCTGGGCGGACTAATGGCAAATAAAACAAGTTCATCTAGAATAATTACACAGCAGAAATGATCACAAAGAACTGGAGCTGACTGTTGAAAGCAAGTTGAAGAGGAAGGAATCTAAACCATCTTCACTAAACCACAAACGTGACTGAAAATACTGTGATGTGACAATTTAGAGCATCAAAAGAGAAAAATTCCACCCACTGATTTTTTTTTTTTTTTTTTTACATTTAATTATATTGACTGTTCTTTAAATTACATAGTTCATTATTATTGATTTAAGGTACATTATGCAACTTTTCGCATGCAGTGTGTGCCATCTATTGGTTTCCATGGAAATGTTATTACTGGAACGTTCTAACATATGGCATTACTCCGGCATGTTTGAAGCTAAAGTCCATTTCTAGAGGTGGTTGAATACTGTCAGAGGCTAAAAAAATGGCACAGATCAGTGTTTTTGTCGTGACAGTGACTCTGTCAAGGCAACAAACTAGTGTTATGAATTGGGCAAGTTCTTCCACGTAAAACAAAAAATTTGCTTCACAGTGAAGAAGCTTAACTCCACTTTCTAACCCATCTTACAACAGCCACGAGTCTAACAAACAAAACGCTCTTCCTCGCTCACTCATTAGTGTCTGGAAATGTTAGAAAACAACTTTATAAGCAGCTTTAGACTTACCTTTGTTGATTTCCTACTGTGCATTGCGAAAACACAAAAGACTTGATTTTCGACTCCAGCGGCGGTGAACGGCTCGAGCCATCAGAAGCAACAAGTGAGGATCGACTACTGACGGTGAAGGGCAATAGAAACTGAAAGCTGTTGAAAGAAAATGTTTCAGGAATGTTTTTTTCCCGCATTTTCCAAAAATATAATTCACTTGTAAATAAATGGGATTAGAAACAACATCGGCGATCGAGTCTTTTGGGCTTTTGCATGTGCAGTGGGAAATCGACAAAGGCTAAGACTAAGGCTGCTTATAAAGTTGTTTTATAATGGTTCCAGACCACTTCCAGACTCTGTGCCGTTTTTTGGCTTACAGTATTCGACCACCTCTAGCAATGCTTCAAACGTGCCGGAGTTCCCTTCTAAACATTCACTCAATCACAGGAATTCCTCAAAAAATACCTTAAAAGTCACGTATTCTTACTGTGAGTGGTCTTGCCTCTCCACAGAGCTGACCTGTAACTCTGCTCTAAGTTTGGTGGTGACAATGGACAAATCAAATCCATGCAAATCAACAATCTCTCAGTGAAGACAAACAAGTGGCAGACTCTACATCTGAAAAGTTCCATAGTGGGCCTTTAAATTAACTTTTCAATTTGTGTACAATTCTTGAAAACACACACACAAATCTACTTAATCTTCTTTCTTTCTTTCAGTCAGCGCCTTCATTCTTTCGTCTGTTGATATAATCCTGCGCTATAGGCTACCATAAGCAGCACTTGGCATATTGTAAAGCACAGTTCATATCATGCACATGCACTAAAGCCTCTCTGCTACAAACACACAGGTTCAACTTTTGATTTGTTCTCGACTCCTCTGTGTAAACAAAATGCGAGCCATAGATACTGACAGATGTATCTGAAGCCATCTGCAATGTTTTTGCGAAAGGCAGCACAGACGAAACAAGCGTACCCCGCATCACAAGTGAAACCCGATCCGCTGTTGTTATAAGATAAAACGGATGGAGAAAGGTTTAAATTTGCTACATTTTTCGATTTTATTTGGATTTTTTTGCGACTTTGAAACACTGAGTTGCACGTAAACAGACTACAAACCCCTGGCAACGTGTGGAGAGATCCCGATGTGATCAAACTGAAAAGGGGGATGACATGTTGTGCAAAATTCAAGTCCGACTGTTGTGATAAAACAGGCCTCTCCATGCGTCTGTTTTTGAAAAAAATACAACCTGAAGCCCAAAGTGTGTTTATATATTTAAAACTTTTTTCTTGCCTTTTCAAAGTTTTCACTCTTTTCTCTAGGGTTCCCTGCAAGCGCCCTCAGAAGTTGAACATTTACGATATTTTATTCATTTTTTACAGAAGTCATTTTTCAATATCGTCCAACGCTCTTGTCAGAGTCCTGTATTATGCATCCAAAACTGCCACAGAAGATTTCCGTTTTTTAATGAAAACAATGTTAGCGGAGTTCTCTGGCCTCTGCCTTATCAAACTTGTAATTTCTTCCATCAAACATGAGGCTCTGGAGACAAACAGCTTGGGTTCTTAGTATCGCACGCTGCTTTCAGACAAACCAAGTTAATGCTTTATTGTTCTCCCCAAGCATCTGAGGACCTTTTCAACTTCCAAAAACTCAACTCAATAAATGCTGAAATTACTATTGTGATTGCTCATTTCTTTTTGTTGTTGTGGTTGGATTTAACATCTTGAGTAAAAATAGTTTCGCACCAAGAGAAAACTTTTTATGACTTCTTGAAGCGATATAAATATTCAGTTCAATATATCTGATGATTTCATTAACAAGGTGTAACAGAAGATTTATTCTGTTTTGAATATAATTATAATTTTGATTGTGTCAAAAGTAACACTCTTACTTACTTGATTTACTTAATACTTGATGGAGGTTGGCATCGCTCACTCTGATTTTCACCTCAGTTCACTTTTGTTATTCTGAAGTCCTTTTTAGGCCTATTTTTGTCTCATTTTGCTCTCCAGGCCCTGCTTCAGCTGTAGGTGTGTTTGGCTCGAACTCAGCCAATCAGATTTTTATAGCCATGAAAACACAAACCGCCCCAGTCTTCTTAGCAGTTTATTTTGTTTTTTCCCAAAAATCTTGAAAATTGACTTAGGCAATCCTGCTATGAGGCTAATGATTCTGTGACTGAGGTAAAAAGACCTACTTGCAGGTCTGGAATTGATGGTTTTCATTTTCTAGAATGTGATGGTGTCATATTACCAGATTTTATGAGACATTTTTCTATTGATTGCACAGTACTTAACTAAACTAAACTGGCTAGTCACAGAGGGAGAGACACGGGGGTTGCAGGGTTGCAGGGTTGCAGGGGTCTCCAGGATTAGAACCCCTGCTATTAAATAATATTAGAGGTGGGTCCATTTGAGCCTTCTTGCCCTGGGCCCCCAAAATTAGCAACAAAATTAGCATTTACCATATTTTTCGGCCCAAAAGGCACACTTAAAATCCTTTATGTTTCTCAAAAGTTGTCAGTGCCCCTTATAAGATGGTGCACTTTATGTGTACTGACTTTGAACCGATTTTATGTGGTACACAGCGCTTAAAAAAATGTCAAAATGTTTTAGTACTTTTTTAAGCTACAAAGCCTGATGGATTGTCACATGAAGTACAAAGTTCTCAGAAACACTCGCGCATAGGACAGAAATGCGTGCGTATTTGGCTGAGCCCGGAGTGATACGTACTGTGCTTCAACATCATATTATGGTGTGTGTGTAAGGCCCTGAGATGGCCCCTGGTCAGAGACATGCTGACTTACGTGCCTGATTGAAGCAAACTGAAGGCCGACTTTTAGTGCGTCGACTCGTGCGTCTTGTAGCCGTTGTTTTTGATCTATGGTTCTGTGTCGAGGTCTATGCGCCACAAAGGAAATCACCACGACAACGCTAAACCAGCCTATGCTACTGCAGATGTATAATCTCCAAACAGTTTAACATGAACTATCTCCAACGCAATATACACACAGGACAGACTCACCGTAAGCTCCACATCCCTTTGAAACAGAAAGAACACAAATAATCCACTGAACCACGTCTGTGCGAGCTGTTTTTTTTCAGCACAGTGTATGCAAATTAGCCATGTGGTTTTAAGTTTTGTTTCTGTAAAAGTAAACAAATGTGCAAAGCTGCATTAAACACATTTTTACTCAATGTATATATAGAGAGGCGTAATGTAAAAACTGCGAGCTGTGTGGGAGCGTTGGACGACAGAAGGCCAACACACATTCACTAAGACAGAGAGGCAGGCGAGTTACCGGGCGAGTTATGCCACGATCTACCAATGGATTGTGGATGTCCGGGCTAAGGTATCAGTTTCACTTAATGCGCCTTATGGTGTAGCGCGCTTTATGTATGAAAAAATACCCGGTCATTGATCTAGCGCCTTATAATCCGGCCTTATGGTCCGAAAAATACAATAACAATATTAATTTCAGCTACTCCCCACCTGTATTATATATTATCAGCCTATAGAATGCTGTAATGTCATCGGAAAACCAGCTATTGGTGACAACTGAAATTAAAATGTCGCTATGGCTCCATCCAAGTATTTTTAATTTCTTCCTCCTCATCCTTTGTACACATGTTTTTTATGCAGCATCAGTGTTCTCAAAACTTGCACACAGCATAACAGCAAACAATGGTCACATAACATGCCCCGTGAAAGCCCTAAGTACATAACTGTGTACCTCTTCAGAATGGCCATACTACATGTTTGGCATTAAGGAGCTGAAAGGATATGTTCTGTACTGAATGATGAAGGAGGACAGAGCACACAGGGTAAATACTGAGTGTTCTCTTCCTCAAGGATACTTCACTGAGTACTCCTCTACATGAAGCACACTACAGGGAGACAGGATTATGTACGGAGGATAGTGGCCTCTACTTAACTGTCCTTCACCAGACCAGTATGTACTTTAAAAACTAATATACACATTTTCTTCAAGCCCATTAACTTTTATTTACATATTCATATCATATAGAATAATGGTGAGTCACATAATTGATTTACTTTAACAGCCAATTAATAAAATGTTTAAAATATAGTAGTCGAAACCTGAACTATATTCATACCAACTGAAAAAACACTCAACTATCTTTATTACTTGGCCAGCCTTTCTTTAGTATTAACAATGTACTTTTTATTAGCTTTGAATAATGTTTTTTTCTGTTATCAGAAGTACAATATTTTAGTCAATGTCCCTTTTCAGCTCTCAGATGTGTTGTCTGTATTGTGCTAATCCACAAAGCTCCTCAGTGTTTCTAAAGTAATGTCACCTGACTCAGACCATTTCAGGATTTCTCTGTAATGACCTTTTAGGCTGGTTCCAGTTAACTCTCTTCTACTTATTGTAAATGTGGGTGAAATCCCTCAGTTGTCCAGGTAGAATCCAATTACAAAAGGAGAAATGCAATCTGTCAACTGGACAAAAGTTTTATTTTGGCTGAACACATTTTGCAGCTCATCCAAGCTGCTTCTTCCCTTCATGTTTACAACACTTACTGTAAAACATGATCTACAAAAAAAGCTAAACCGGTGTTGTAAACGGTGTGTTTTTTTCATGAAATGTGGGGGTGTAGATTTAATGTTCTATTCAATGTTTCAATTCAGTTTAATGTTCTAATTTTCACGTTGAAGAGAAAAACAAAAGATCTTGCAATATGATTTTTTTCCCAGCTCTAAGGGCAAGGAGCTCCTTTACTTATTTCTTTCATATGAGGAAAAAACAAGTAGCTAACACTAGCATAGGTCGCCTTAGCAACATAACACTGCAGTCTCCGTGCAATGTAGGGAGGACAGTGAATTTGTAAAACACTGGGTTGCGGTCACTCCATTCTTGTGTAGCTCATTTCACAACCCACTCTTAAAGAACACATATGGTGCTTTATTGTGGCTTTGATTCCACTTCAGACATTGTTCACACTGGGGTAAGTTGAAATACAGTTTGCAAACACACTTTATAAACTCCACCTCCATGTAGGGGCTGGAGCTCCCTCTGCTGTAACGCAACGGGAATGACCAATGGGAAAATACCCCGTGACTGCTAATGATTAGCTCATAGGGCCATGCATTCAGTGTGCAGATAATATGACTGCACAAAGACTCCACTCATCCAAAATCCATTTTTGCAGTGTTCTTAATAAACCTGTTTCTCCCTCAAACCGCCACTTATCTGATATAAAACTATGATCAATATTAACATCAAACCAAGTGATAATTAGAAAAACATAAAAACACTGCATGCACGAATGAAAGGAAACAGCAGTGGTTTTGATGGCAGAAAATGATATCACACTAATTCACACCAAAAGGACCTTTAGTGTTCATTGTTTTTAAAATGTATCCTTCAAAAATGTGAGAGATGTATTTAAGGTACATTTTTAAAGTACTAATTAGACCAGAATTACTGTAGCAGAATTATTACACAATTGTGTTACGTTCTTTAAAGGTGCACTATGTAACTTGTAGGTATGGTTGTGGGTCCACCTGCTTGTTCCTATGGATATGTCATTGCTCTGCCTATAATGTTCCAGAGTATGACATTAAACAGCTCTTTCTTACATTTATTCAATTACAGGTGGTTTTATAGCTCAAAAATACCTAAAAAAATAGGCACTCTGACTGTGAACGGGGCTGCCTCTCCACAGATCTGACCGGTAACTTGGTCTGATTTGGTCTCCATGAAGATAGAAAGGTTTAATTGACATTCCAGACAGAGGAATAACACCTCCATGGATAAAAAAATTTAAATCAATCAATCAAACTTTAGTTCTTCAAGTTCTTTAAAGTTGCACTATGCTTAGAGAAAGACAATTTAATGGATTAATGAAACCAGTGTGATTGAAGCAAAAGGTATGTATTTGATTAGGGGACAACAATAAAACGATTTTCAAATTTCGCATAATATCCTTGAATGACTCTGAACGAGCCCCTTTTGAATATGCAGCGACACAATAGATGTGTGGCAAATTTGTCAGGGAACTCTTGGGTGGATAGACATTTTAACAAGCTTTCACCTTTGAGTTGCCAGGATACAGAGACAGCCTGTGCAGCATTACGGGAACAAAATCAACGCACACACACTCTCAGCAGAATTAAATAAGCAAGTTGAACCTTATAAAGCCCAGGGCGGAGGCGACCGGGCCAAGTGATAAAGGAGCCAAAAGCCGTTACGGGACTTCTAATCAATACCGCTGACATAATCCAAGCAGTGGCATTTAGATAATTCCTATTTAAAACCAGCTTACAAACAATTCAGTGTCATTTTCAATGAGGTGGGAGCGTGAATGACATTTGCACGGCCATTTTCTTTGTTAATTATGGTGTGTTTAGTAATATGCGGTGTCCAGATCCTGACAAGAGGTATTTTTCTGTATAGCTAATGTTTAATTTAGGCTTAGTATCTCTCATGCTAAAAAATCTCCCTGCAGGTATCAGTGCGGTGTTAAATTATACCCACTAACTGCATCTGAAGAAATGAACACTTAGGCGGCCCATATTACACAGTTTTCTGGTCTGTGTTATAATGTTTCCTCATCACAAACATACCTGGAGTTGTGTTTTGTTTCATTCACACATGTTTAGCACACAAACCCTTTTCCCTGTGTTTTCATACACTTCCACTAGAATTATTTGGATAATTTCAGCTCTAGAATTAATTATTTCCGCTAAACTAAACATAAAAGCGTGTTGTTAACTTGAAAACTACTGCTTCATGACATCACAAGGTGGAACAGAGCATTTGGAGCTGTGGAGATGTAGATACTCAAACGTGTGAATGAAACAAAACACAACTCCAGGTACATTTTTGATGAGAAAACATTATAATATAGATCAGAAATAGCGTAATATGGGACCTTTAATAAAGAATAAAAGCTTCTAAAAAACAGATGCATAAAAAGAAGTTGCCATGTTGAAAGCTTTCTCCTTCGAAGAGCTGTAGGTATGAAACTTCTCATTTCATCTGTCTCCTGACTCACCTCATTAAAAGTGCCTGCTCCTGAGGTACAGAACACAAAGTCACTTAATCAGACGCAAGGGGACTTTTTCAGGTTTCCTTTTAGTTCTACCTGAAAAACAGCTTGAAACAGAATTCTTTTTTCTCAACTTTTGGTCTTCAAATTAAATTCTTCAGCTCAACTTTCATCTTTGTTTTTCGAAGCAACAACTTTAAATTGTATATATCACGCTGTTTTCTCAACTGTTATAATGCTGTTTCCTTCAAAAACATACACAAAGTTTGTTTCATTTACACAAGTTTAATGCACAAATCCTGCATATTTAGGCCGTGTTGTTGTCTTAAACACAAAGGACTTTACACACTTTACTCATTGTCATATTATGTGGTAATACTGGAATGACTCTACTTTGTTTTTAAATGCCATTCTACTCCATTTTCTAAATATTACACATCCATTCAATAAACCACTTTGCAGGTAAGGCTTCCAGGTATGTATGTATGCATGTATGTATGCATGCATGGATGTATGTATGTATGCATGTATGTATGTATGTATGTATGTATGTGTGTATGTATGTATGCATGTATGTATGTATGTATGTATGCATGTATGTATGTATGTATGCATGTATGTATGTATGTATGTATGTATGTATGTGTGTATGTATGTATGCATGTATGTATGTATGTATGTATGTATGTATGTATGTATGTATGTATACATGTATGTATGTATGTATGTATGTATGTGTGCATGTATGTATATATGTATGTATGTGTGTATGTATGTATGTATGTATGCATGTATGTATGTATGTATGCATGTATGTGTGTATGTATGTGTATGTATGTATGTATGTATGTATGTATGTATGTATGTGTGTATGTATGTGTATGTATGCGTGTATGTATGCATGTATGTATGCATGTATGTATGTATGTATGTATGTGTGTATGTATGTATGCATGTATGTATGTATGTATGCATGTATGTATGTATGTATGTGTGTATGTATGTATGTATGTATGTATGTATGTAAGCATGAATGTATGTGTGTATGTGTGGATGTATGTTTGTATGTAAGTATGTGTGTATGTATGCAGGCATCTATGTGTATGATGTGTAGATGAGTGAATGCACATGTATACATTTGTATAATGGTGTGACTTTGAATTTTTCACACTGTACACTGTTTTCTGTCATTTCTACCACTGTATATTGCTGTCAGTCACTGTATATTGTTGTAATTTTGTTGTAAATATTTGTATATTTTAATTTCACTGCTAAGTGCACTGAGACACTACGGTGTGATTTTGCACTTTAAATCTCAATAAACTTAAACATTCACCTTCACTAGAAATGTCAGCTCTGGCATTGTTGATCTCTGCTGTACAATGTGGGATAGAGCATTTTGAGCATTGGGGATGTAGACAGACTAATAATAAAGGATCATTCAGACATGTGTGAATGAAACACAACTCCGGGTATGTATGAGGTAGCAACTTTTTAACATGGCTTAAAGCTCAGAAGAATCGATTTTGTGTAATATAACATTTTTTGAACAGGATTTGGAGGAGGGTCCAGCTCTATTTATATCAAGAATTGTACAATTTCAAAACTTAAAAGTGCACTATATAACTTTTCTGGCGAGGCTCCTCCTTGTCTTCATGGAACTGTTACTCCTCCATGAAGTTTAATGCCATGCAGTGAAACATTCCAGGCCAGGCAACATCTCCATGGAGACAAGCAGGTCTCTTCTAAACTCCAACTACATTTTACAAAAAACAGGTCTTCCATCTGACTCCAGTTCAGCTCCAGTAATAACCACATTAAAAGGTGAGTTGTCTGAATATTTACGAGGTAACTTCTGCAACCGTTGTTTGAAGTCGGACAAATGAAAGCAGTAAATCAGTGCAAAATCCACAAAAATCATCTGTGGGTGATTGTTTTGGAGAAAAACAGACTAGCAGAGCAGACCTGAGCCTAATGTGATTGGCATGTATTTTGATGACTGCTGAAGTGTCCAGGTGCCCTCTTATCTCCTCCCCCTGGTGGCCGTGGGAGGCAGCGCTCTATAATAGTCTCGTTATGGATGCTGCTTAAATTCATTATGAGAGGGGGGAGGTGGGGGCAGCGGTGCGCTTGTTGTTGATGACATTCTACTGGCTCAGGCCTCTGCAGGGGAGTCGTGTTTCTCATTTTCATTAGATTTCATTAGATAACACCTCGAGTTTCAGAAAAAAAGAAATGAAATGGTGTTTTGCACAAGACGGATTCTAACAATATCTTTGGCAAGGATGGAAAGGCTGGACAACAAATGGCTCACAGCAGAACATGGAGAAAAAGCATTATTAAAATGTGCTCGGTTCTGATTTGGAAAACAAACTGCAAACATTTCTTATTGAAGGTTGGGATACAAGGCAAAATCCTCTACGTCTCTGCTTATATATGTCAGGTACCTTGTATATTAATGTCTGTTTGAAATTAACATGTAGCTCAACATTTAGTAATAACTATTAATAGGACTATAACTTTTTCTTGTCTTCATCTTGTCCCAGTATAATATTAGACATAGAGATTTTATACTTAAGTCTGCACTTTAACCCTTTTTTGATCAAGCCAAATATGAACATGAAAACATGAAATTAGAGAACCCTAATCAGTAGTACTGTCTAAGAAGCTAAAGACTATAGAATGATTTTAGAATGATGACATATACTATAGGGTGATTTTATGTGCATATGACGGGTTAGAATACACATTTCACTAAACATGGTAGCGTGATGATAGCTCAGTTTGTAGAGTGTTTGTCCACTGATCCAAGGTTGGCACTTTGAATCCCACTCTCAACATAAAAAACAACAACAACAGCAACAAAAACATTGGTGGAGTGGTGAACCCAGCTCACCCATAGTGTCTGTGCACACTAGTGTCCGTGTGAATAGGTTTTTTTATATATATAATTTGACATCCTGGTTGGTCACACGCAACAGATGTGACTAACACAGAGGTAATTCCATGACTTAGCAACCATTATGGTAACAAGAGCCAACACTTCTGTAAATTACAGGTAGGAGTTATGAAAGTGAAAACACCTTTAGTTTGTTAAACAAGGGTTTAAACGGTGAGAAAAGTGCCTTCCATTCACATATAAACTGTGTTTTCTGAATAGAATTCTTCTCTAGTACTTTCTGTATTTTTGCAGTGTTCTTAATAAACCTGTTTCTCCCTCAAACTGCCACTTATCTGATATAAAACTATGATCAATATTTACCATCAAACCAAGTGATAATTAGAAAAACATAAAAACCTGTCACACTGCATGCATGAATGAAAGGAAGCAGCAGTGGTTTTGATGGCAGAAAATGATATCACACTAATTCACACCAATAGGACCTTTAGTGCCTCACAGCAAGAAGGTTGCGGGTTCGATCCCCGGGTCGCCCGGGCCTTTCTGTGCGGAGTTTGCATGTTCTCCCTGCGTCTGGATGGGTTTCCTCTGCGCACTCTGGTTTCCCCCATCAACTCAAAACATGCAGCACCTGAACTAACATCAAGGACCATGACGTCCACCCTCCTGTGGGTTCACCACCTGCAGAGGGGTTCATGGGGGGGGGTCAGGTGCATAGTGGATTGGGCAGCACAACTGCCCCCGCGACCCAGCTGGATTAAGCGAGAGAAAATGGATGGATGGAGGACCTTTAGTGTTCATTGTTTTTAAAATATATCCTTCAAAAATATGAGCGATGTATTTAAGGTACATTTTTAAAATACTAATTAGACCAGAATTACTGTAGAAGAATTATTACACAATTAATAATAATAATAATAATGCATCAGTTTTATATAGCACTTTTCAGGACACTCAAAGATGCTTTACAGAGCATTATTCATTCACTCCAGACCCGGTGGTGGTAAACTACTATTGTAGCCACAGCTGCCCTGGGGCAGACTGACGGAAGCAAGGCTGCCAATCTGCACCATTGGCCCCTCCGACCACCAGCACCATTCACACACACACCACTTTCATACTAGGCAAAATGTGGGTGATGTGCCTTGCCTAAGGACACTACGACAGTTTTTGCCACTGGCGCCCTCCTGTGGCACCTGGAATTCCCAGTGGTCTCCCATCCAAGTACTAACCAGGCCCGGCCCTGCTTAGTTTCTGAGATCTAACAGGATCAGGCTTTGACGAGCCGGTATGGCCACAATTGTGTTAAGTTCTATAAAGGTGCACTATGTAACCTTATGGTTGGGGATCCACCTGCTTGTTTCTATGTGAGTATGGCATTAAACAGCTCTATCTTACATGAATTCGATTAGAGGTGGTTTTATAGCTCAAAAATACCTAGAAAAACATGCACTCTGACTGAGCGAGGCTGCCTCTCCACAGATCTGACCGGTAACTTGGTCTGATTTGGTCTCCAAGGAGACAGAAAGGTTTAATTGACATTCCAGACAGAGTAATCACATCTCCATAGATAAAAACATTTAAATCAATCAATCAAACTTTGCAATAGAAAGTGCTTTTCAGAAAAGTTACACATTGCACCTTTAAGAGCAACTGCTACTGTCAGCTGTACTTTGATCTTTTTCTCAAACTTTCAGTCGTCCTTCCTCTCCTTTCCCTGCACCTGCTCCTCTCTCAGTACCTGTTCTTGTTTATCTGCTTTGTCCTGTCTCAAAAGCCGTGGCCTTCGCTCTAGATTATTAATCAAAGTACAGCGGGCGCCTGTTAGTCACTTCAGCTCAGCCTTCACTACTTTAGCTGAAGCAATCAATTAACTGCCTTTTTCTTTTTTCCCCCTTTTTTTTCAGCGTGCTAAATTGTTCCCAAGTCACCCACAGACCTCTGCTGAAAATGTCAGGCAGATTAACAAAGAGCATACCTGCAGCACAAAGGGAGGTGTCTGCCTCTTTCAGCTGCACAGCCAGACAAAACAAATGATAATGCTCCAATGGCCTCGGACTCAAAGTTCGGGACAATATGCTAATGACCAAGGTTACAGTCTAAATACCATGCTTTACCACATGAAGTGTTGTCTCTCAGCTATTCACTGACAGTGGACAATGATGTGAAACCAAGATATTGTTATTACATCTTTTTGTAATCAAATAAGGTGTGCAGCATGTGCAGATCAAAAGACACAAGTAAGTGATGGTTGGATTATGCGAATTGTGTGTTCTGGTGTCCACACTACAAGCTTTTTAGACCATATGTGGCTTCTTACACCAAATGTGGCAGAGGAAATGCTTCCAGAGGAAATACTTTGAGAGAATGGCACATTTCATAACAAGGAAAACAACAAACTTGAGCGAGGCTTAGGAGAGGCTTCCCTGTTGTGTTCACCTGCCTCCCCCTGGACGCTGCAGTGATGCTGCAGGACACAGATGAGGAACCCTTTTGTCCAGAGGGCTCTTCCTCACCTCAAACTGCCCTGACACAATATCTGTTGACCGTACTCTGACCAGTCCTCCTGTTAAACTGCACACAGACCTTTGAAACAAACAAACGTGTAAAAAAAAAAAAAAAAAAAAAATGTGGAAAGCGGTTGATTGTAATAAAATTATGTTTAGGCTTTGAAACTTATTCAATCCCTTCTGCACATAATTTTCTCAGAACATGAACATAAATGTTTTATGTTGATGAAATGTGATCAAATCATGCTGAATATGCATATTTATCTTACGTTACCTTACGTTTTAAAGTAAAATAATACAAAAACAGTTCTTAGTTTTCCACAGTTCTGTATTGTCTTAAACAGAATTGCACACAGAGAGCACAGGTACAGTGAAAAAACATCTGTTTGGAGTTGAGAACTTTTCCATTATGATTTATTACTTTGTGTTGTATTTTTCACAGGTAGTTTATGTTGAAAAAATTGAATTCTCTTAAAATAAAAAGTTGGTTTACTTTCTTCATCTGTGGCCTGGGAGATTTTAAGTTTAACTGATAACGTCACTTTCAGAATGGTGCAAAAAATGACTAACATCAACTGTAACATTCATGAACGTCCCTACAGCTACAGCCGTGCTCTGGATCTCACTCTTTGTTTGGAAGCAACACATTCAGTTCTTAGTACAAATGTCACACTCTTGTAGATGGGCAGTGATGCTAACAATTTATTTCATGCAAGTCTTACGTCCAGATCAGTTCTCACAGTCCTCCTGCTCTGCACTGTAGAGGCTCCTGTAAAGTGTCCTGAGTTTGTCCTCTGGTAACACGTACGTCAGAAGCAGAATTGGCGTTCTTTTATATATTCTAACAACAGCACTCCTTCCTCCTTTACTCATACTGCTTTATAATTGCCCCATCATTTGTGGAGCTTTGTTCAAATTATCACATTTAGTCAGTACTGTAAGTGATAAAAACCGTCTTTAGGCATCTGCTTCCTTAAAACAACGCTTCATATTCTAAGTGGCTACAACTGGAACACAAAAGGACCTAAACAACAATTCCACAGTGTTTTTGAAGCTTGCTGTAAATCGTGTTATATATCGCGGCTCAGGAAAAGAGGGGCTTCTTGACAGGACTTGGTTACAATGACATCCATTGTGTAGCCAGATCAAAGCTCCCATCAGGCTCCAGTCCACATACTAACATTGTTATATGCTCTTACGCCATAAAGGAAAACACAGCTTTTCCACTTTTTGTGCAGCAACAGAAAGGCTTATTACTGCCACTCAACATCATCACAGAAATACAGCTGTTTTGGACACAAATGTAAAGTCGCACACAGTAAATCCTTCCTACAACACAAGGTAATAATGTGAGAGTGTATCCTAAATGTGTCATATGTATTTCTAACATAGCAAAAAGTGGGTCATTAGCAGTAATTTAGTATGCAAAATGGAAAAAGTCCACTTCATAACAAAACTAGAATTTGATTAACCAACATAAACAAAAACTTTTCATTTTAAACGAATAATTCAGGCTTAGCAACTACTTCATTAAACATTACGTTTGATGAATGTGTTTTGAGCATCCAGTACCCACTCGAGGGCTAAATACGAGAGGGAGGGATGGGTGGGTGGGGTAAATGCACTCTCCATGATCTCCCTCCATGCACTTCTGGCTCTCCATGCACATGTACAGTCCAAGGTCACAATCTGGTCAAAATCTAGTGAAAAATTGATTGAGTTTTTTGGCTAAAATTTGACCTATTTTTCAACTGGCAGCCAATTCCCCTAAATAAGATCCAAAGCACTTCAGATGTGCATAACAGTGCATCATTTGTCATTTGAAGCCTGTTTGGGGCCAAATCGTAGCCAAAGCTCAGATTTTAGGAAAGCCAGTGGAGCTGTTGTAAAAGCGGGGTGCATATAAAGAGGTGAGTACTTACATATATAGTCAAGTCTGAATGTAATAGAAAAAAATGAAGCAAAGTCATGTGTTAAGCAGATTCTAACCTTGAGGTGAATGTCAAAGTAATTATTCATCTCGAAATTATACCAAAATGAGTAGAGCCATGTTTTAACTTTGTAACTTAACAACATAATACAACATAATGATTTTGTATTCATTAATAATCATAATTTTTGCTTTGGGCTGAGTGAACAGTGAAATGATGAAATCTGGTGTAATCACTCTGCCTTAGAGGGCCTGAATGCCTTTAAAGACTTTTTACAATGTCTCTAAATCTGTACAAGAGAATCTAATGATGAATTAGTGTGGGTGCTGATAAAACACAATACAATGATGTGAGGAATATACCTTCTATTCGCCGGGCCTTTCTCTGCCAGCAGACAGAAGCCTCCACCAAACGCTGCTATTTAAATCAATACATCCCTCATTACTGGTGCATGAATATTTCATCGCTGTGACTATTACTTCAAATGAATAATTGAAGTGTTATATCAGTGCAGGTTGGTGGGGTTACACAGGGACCCCTTTTTAATGCCATCCACTCATTATGGTGCTTTTTATAAGTCAGTGGAGAGGTCCAGACCAGGTCCGGGTCGGAACGTTGTCCCCAACCCCATGGAAAATGCCAGGGTCACCACTCAAAGCAGAGACAGGAGAGGTAGCGGCAGGACCAATTAGCCTTGACATATAGATTGTACTAAATCACATCTCTTATAATAATGAGAGCCATGGCTAGTTAAACCCAAGTGAGTCCGCTAGCTTTGAGCTCATTAGAATCAAAACGCCACATGACCCAAACCACTTAAGGCGACATATAAAAGGTTATTACAGTGAAGGTGTTTTCCCAAGTACCACAACTTTGTCTTATTAAAACATAATAGCATCTTTTCAGTTGCCCATGAGCGGACTTGAATGGCAGACAGTCATAACCTTAATGCAATTCACATTTTGCTGAACCACATAGATAAATAGACATATATATAGAGATGTACTTAATTAATCCCAAGGAAAATTCAGTGCGTGCATAGATCTTTTGTGTAGTATTTTCTATTTTCTACAAGTTTTGGTTGTTTTTCACAATATGATGTTCAGCACAAGGAGTACATTTTTCATGTCATTGCCATTTTTTTCACAAGAGCCACATTGGAAGAGCAAAATCAAGAGGAGAGCTGCTTATATTTATTCAATTTTCTTAATCGATTGTCAGGAGAATTAACAATTGATTATGTTTTTATGTTAAAATTATCATCATTATTACTATTACTAATCTGCCCCTTTTTTGGACCTTCAACCACAGTTTGCAAACACCTTCTTTAAGAGAACTTCCGCTGGCACTTTACACAAAACTGTGAAGAAAGTGAAGTAAGTGGGTAAGATTTTTAAACCAGTTTTTTTTTTTTTTTTCAAATTTCTAACTGAAGTTACATTATCTTAACAGTTTTGCAGTGGTATTTACCAGCGCCTCTGCACATTTATCAAACGCACGTCATAACAAATACAGATGCATTTGTGGGATTTAGTCATACTTCACCCACATGTCGCGGTAGACCTGCTCTGCACTGTAGATCTGCTCTGTGCTGTAGACCTGCTCTGTGCTGTAGACCTGCTCTGTGCTGTACACCTGCTCTGTGCTGTAGACCTGCTCTGTGCTGTAGACCTGCTCTGCGCTGTAGACCTGCTCTGCGCTGTAGACCTGCTCTGCGCTGTAGACCTGCTCTGCACTGTAGACCTGCTCTGTGCTCTAGACCTGCTCTGCACTGTAGACCTGCTCTGCGCTGTAGATCTGCTCTGCGCTGTAGACCTGCTCTGCGCTGTAGACCTGCTCTGCGCTGTAGACCTGCTCTGCGCTGTAGACCTGCTCTGCGCTGTAGACCTGCTCTGCGCTGTAGACCTGCTCTGCGCTGTAGACCTGCTCTGTGCTGTAGACTTGCTCTGCGCTGTAGACCTGCTCTGCGCTGTAGACCTGCTCTGCACTGTAGACCTGCTCTGCACTGTAGACCTGCTCTGCGCCAACACTAACATAAATCACATTTCTTCTTTTAATCAGTGCACATTGAGGAGGGAGCCTGTATAGTCTGTAAAGAAATGGACTAAGCGAGTGTGACGTCACCTGTAGCGTTCAGCCGAGCACAAATGAAGCTGTGAACTTATTAATGAAGAAAATGGCGAAATAAAAACACCCGGATCATGTAGAGCGGGTTAATACAAACATTTTAAGACCAAAATGATGAGGCTCACTGCAGCAGTTACAGAGAGAGGTGACAATATTCCGATGTAAAGTCAATTGGAGTATGGTTCAGTAGGATCCGAAAACTCCCCCATGTTAACCCGGAGACTAGTCCGTTAGCTATGTCCTTTTATATATACAATCTACAATCATTGCTTGTAAAAGAAGGAAAAAGGCAAAGCAGAATACTTGCTCAAATCGGTTGGAAACATTTTTTTGGCAGTATTTGCAACTGCTGGCCACATACAGCATTATAGTTATGCGTAGCTACAATACAGTTAATATCATCTTTCATTTACTTCATATTAAGGGGACCACTACAGTTCAAATTTTCCACACTAAACCTATATATTTTTAGCTGGGCTCTCACAAAAAAAAAACACCTATATGCACCCTCTTAATGTTTTCTTTTTTAGATTCTACGTGGATTCCTCTTATCTTCAAACATCTCATACGCTCTTTGAAGGATCAGCACAGCACAGATGGGAAAAAAATCCTGCAATCGAAGCGTCATGAACCGACCCAAGCAATAACACAAACAGATATCAAACTGACATAAAAAATCCCCATCATACATCAAATATTAAGTGAGTAGGTTTTAACCTTTGGGATTTCCACTGGGAGATGGGAATAAATCCACTTCCACCCCCAGTGAACTTCATCAAAATGGAGATAAGACTTCTTTCAAGTGCTGAGCAGTTCCATGTATTAAGTAACACCGGGTCAAACCCAATGTTCATGTAAGATTATTGAAATGTCAGTCTCTGCCTCGTGCTGTCTACTGCAACAGTCGATTGTGTGAGGAGTAGCTATTTCTTTTTGGGCTTGCAACACAATATCACCCGTCTCCAAGCAAGTGGTGGTTTGCATATTGATTTGGCAAATAATTTATATCAGAAGTCCTCCCATACAAACCACCAACCACCACTAGCTCTGAAAGAGATTAAGAAACACAGTTTTAATGGTATTAATCATGTCTTCAGTTAGGCCAGGCACCATCTCCATAAGACGATAAGACATGGAGCTGGCGAGGATTTGGATTTGAAACAAGTGTCCTTACAAAATAACCCAATATATAATAGACAAATAGATGCAATATAACATACACTAAACAGGTTCGAGCTGAGGCCCACAACCAGCGCTGTTTTTGTGAGATTGTTAAATGTCTTTCTTCTTTCCCCGTGTGCTGATTGTATGAGGAGTACCTATTTCACTCACAAATGCTCATTCCAAGGTTTCTTTCAGACAGGTTATAATTTCACCATAATTACCTCCATTAACAGGAGCTGCTCTTGTGACGCTCAAGAGTGTAATGACATACCGGGGAGGGGAATAGTGGCGCATCATAGTAATCCTCTTTTTAAAATCCACCACTGTCTGTCTTCAAATAAGCCATTTACTCGGATCATTTGTATGTATGAGATCTAATAGAAGTGCTAATATCTTAAGGGACACATGCAGTTTGATATCAGCAATGAAGAAGTGGAGGCAGACTACTCATAATATTTCAGAATAACATTATTCAGGTAGAAACATATTACAGTGAATGTGAAAATTGTTTAGAAGGCTGCTTATACTGCCCATGGCTGTTTAATATTATGATGCTGCTTCTGCTGCTGCTATTACTACAGACCTTAGCAGCATTGCAACTACTATCATATAAACTACTACAAAAGACAGTGCAGACTATAGAGTGTAGGAATAGGGCTGTATGATGGAACTACTGAAGTACTGTACTGAAGTACGACGCCTGCACAGTGTGTTGTGTTCCTGCTGCCCCTCTCAGTGAGTGCCCCTGGGCCCCGGCCCCTCACCTCCCCCACAAACCACCACTGGCACCATCACTAGGTATACAAGCTTGTAAACATAAGGTTTATTTTGCATATTTGTTTGTTTGCTGTGTGCATATACAGTAGAACTACATCTTTGTATTTCACATTACACATGGATTTCAGAATTTTGAATTGGTTAGTATTAGGATTTTTTCTTATCACATGCACAGCACATTAACAATGCCCTCTCATCAGAGCAAACTCTCATGTTAGAGACTGTCACTCCACGGCAGCTTTCGCTTCTGCCACCAAATAATGCAGCATAAGGCACTTTGTGTGTGCTGAAATGCTTTTATTTTAACTAACTTTTATTTATTCTAATTTATTGATTTATTTATTTATTTTGCTGTACAGCACCCTGGGAACAATCCCGTTTATAAAAAAAAACAAAAAAAAAACAGCGTTATAAGTAACATTCATTCATTTGATTCAAAGGATCCTAAGGTTTACGGTGAACTTGATAAAGTAAAAAATGAGCAGTGAGATATCAATAAGCACTGATTGTGTCTTAGAAAACACTTCAAGTTGAATGTGGCTAATCATTGGGCTCCTGATCATTCCCATTTCCTTTAAAAACAGGTAAATGGTGGGTTACTATTTAAACACTGGCAAAAGGTGTCAAAGGTCTGTACGTTTATGCATCTGTACAAAAAGAAAATTATCTGTAAAAAATATCCACTGGTGCCATTGGCATCACATGAATGTCTTTCATACGTATCTGAACATAATAGAGACAAATATAACATCAAATAATCAAATCTTGGTATTTGAGCTCAGAGGATGTGCTCCTCATTTCACATTCATGCTGCATGTGGAGTGTGTTTTACATCTGGGACAGCCCACTCAGCCTTAAAATTTAAAGTTCAAAAACAGAAAAAAACTACTTTGAAGTTAAGTACAAGTTTGGTAAGACATGCAGTTGAAGGAAACATTGTGAAATCAGATCGTGGGGGTGATTCTTGAGTTTCTGAACACCTTGCTTCAAGTGGCATGTTAATTTACCATGGGCTGAAAACATACGTGAATATTTTAAGGACTCCAGCTACAAGGAACCTATAGGAGCCGGAGGAAGTCCCAAACTTCGCGCACACGCCGGAAGTCTGAAAGGATCGGTGTTTGTTGGATACATTTGTGAGCAAAAGGATAAATGCAGAACACCCAGTACTCATGGATGGAACACGCAATGCGGGGCTCCATCACCAGGCTTGAGGCCAAAGAAGGGTGATTTTAAGTGATATTGACTCTTAACTGCGCTCATGCTGTGGTGTTGCTCCAGAGACAGCGGGTGATGTCAGAGGCGCCCAAAGGTGGAGCAGGTAAGAGACCCACCCCTTTAAAGGCTCAGGCCACACCTCATAAGCTGCCAATAGGTACACAGCACCCACTGCCACATAAATGCTAGACAGTCTGTAAGTTTAAAACCATAATGCTGAACTTTCAAGACACTCCAGTGCATCTCAGTCACTATGGAAATAAGCAAGAGGAGTATCCCCACCTGAGAACACAGTACATATTTAATGATCATACTCAAATCATATTGTTTTATTTACAAGCCCATGAAGGTCTTTGGAAGCTGGACCACCTATAGGAACTCAAGACAGAAACAACTCCAGACAGAAAATCTGACCACCCTGCTCCCCACGACTTTACTTTTTGGTGGGTCCTGTTACATGGACAGCTCATTTGCATGACTACATAGAAAAATAAGCATCTCCACATTTTAAATTACGATCTTATAATCAGCTTAAATGTGAAAAGCTCTGCATATCTCCCATGAAAAAGTCGTCTTTTCAACAGCTCAATCTACACAAGTTTTCATTAAATTTGCATCACAGCCGAGCATTTTCCCCTCTGCTATCAGCATGCATATTAAATGAAACTAAAAATACAGACACAGCCTAAAAACCTACTTTGAGGACATTTCTTTGTTAGCAGGACTTAAGAATTTTGACCTTGCACTTTCAAACTAGTGTGACCAATGTGTGTGCGTATGTCTGTCTCTGTGTGTGAGTCTGTTGTGAGTTTGCATCTGTGTGTGCAGCTCTGTGTGTGTTTGTGTGTGAGGCTAGACTGACCTGAGAACCAAAGTCCATCTGTGACATGTCAGTGCCATATGAACCATCTGCACTCTGAGAACCTCAAGGCCTGGCATCCTGCTGGTGCCCAGAGTCAGGACTAAACACGAGGAGTCAGCGTTTCAGTTTTATACACCTAAAACCTGGAATAGTCACTCATTAGTGGTCTGAAAATGTCATAAAACAACTTTATAAGCAGCCTTACACTTACCTCTGTTGATTTCCCACTGTGCATTGTGAAAATCCAAAAGACTCGATTGTGCTGTTGTCGTTTCTAATCCCATTTATTTACAAGGGAATTATATTTTTTGAAAAACGCATTCAATACATTCTTGAACCATTTTCTTTCAGCAACTTTCAGTTTCTCTTCTTCTTCACAGTCAGTTGTTGATCCTCACTTGTTGCTTCTGCTGGAGTATCTCTTCCTGCAACAACGAGTTCACGTGTGATTTCAGAGCGAGAGTTCAGCTCGGGGTCAGAACAGAAGGATAGTTGCAAAAGCTAAAACGCACAACCCAATGCCTGTCCATGTTGTTACACGCGCTGCAATATTGTTGTGATGATTTAAATAATTAACCACAGGGTTTTTCAAAAGATATAATTCACTTGTAAATAAATGGGACTAGAAACGACATCGGCGAGCGAGTCTTTTGGGCTTTCGCATGTCCAGTGGGAAATCGACAAAGGTAATGCTAAGGCTGCTTATAAAGTTGTTTTATAACGTTTCCAGACACTAATAAGTGAGCCAGGCAGAGCGTTTTGCTTGTTAGACTCGTGGGTTGGGGTTAGAAAGTGGTGTTAAGCTTCTTGTGTGCAAATTGGCATTTTATGTGGAAGTTAAGAACCTGCCCCATTACTACACTAGTTTGTTGCCTTGATCTCCGCCAAGGCAACACTGATCTGTGCTGTTTTTTTGGCTTCTGACAGTATTCGACCACCTCTAGCAACGGACTTTAGCTTCAAACATGCTGGAGTTCCCCTTTAAGGTTAATTTTATGTTGATTATTTATGTTTTGATTAGATTGTATTGTGATTTTATGTTTTTAATATTCTAAAGCACTTTGTATAGCACAATTCATACACAAAATAATGCAATGAAACTTGCCTTGCCTTTTGTGTGTGCGCGTGTCTGTGTGTGTATGTGCGTTTGTGTGCATTTGTGTGTGCATGTGTGTGTAAGCCTCTTTAGGTGTGATGCATTCATATCCTCTGCAGCAGAATGTCCTCCTACGCTTACAGCCGCAGCGGAAGTCACTTATCTGGACGTATCCCTCTGCGGACTCCTCGCTATCGCTCCATCGGACTGTCCGAGGGCCTCAGTGAATGACAAACGGTGGCGTTCTCAGCGAATCAATGCCTCATAAGTATAAACCAATTTCCTTCACAAAGTGCACTCTGGGAAATAAACAGGCCCGAGGAAACTGATACCATGTGCGTTTTGGTCGGTCATTATTCATCTTAATGTTGCGAAACTTTGGCACGTACCCCCACACATCACGGACCGGGTTAAAGAGACAACCTCTCTTTAGAATAATGGAGGCTATAATAACTCAAATGTCGATTTCTTTGGATGTAACAAGTGCATTTAAGTGTCTTTTTGGACGTCAAATTGCTGCCAGAGCCTCTTTGTTTGTCTGTCCGGTAATGTTTCAATTATAAAAGCATTAGTCCATTTGAAATCAGTTCAAGTTAGTGTCAGGAAAAGAATCATAATGACATAATGCATTAAACAGGAACCGTATAAGCTTTTTACCCATTAACTTACTGCATTCATGCATATTTGTAATCCTGTATTGTTCCACATTAGAGGGGTGAGTGCTCAGTAAATTTCCATTATCACCTACCACCTATCCCTTCCCACAGCTCCATACTTGCTATTCTTTATAAAAAGGAAAAAGGATGAATTGTCATTTACGAAAAAATAAAATTAAAATCTACTACTTCTGCATTTCTTTTACAATTTACAGAAAGTAGAGCAATAATTTACATAAATCCCAGACCTAGACTATTCTTTAATACCAGAAAAAGGCACAATATGTCTTCTTTAAACTTGAGATATGAATGTGTTTAGATGGTGCCACAAAACATTAAATAATCTCTTCCTTTTTACGGTCGTCTATAAACACTGGCTTCCTTACATATCCCAAAGTGTAATCGGATAAATATTGATAAACATTTTGCACCGTGTAATCTTTACTTTATTGATCAAGTTGAACAATCTTTGAAAGAGGTTAGTGCGCAGGGCAGTGGTTAGTGCTTCCGTAAGAGAATTGATTTCTTTATATTGGATTTGGATTACTTAAATTCAATGAAAGCAAGAATTAATCGGAGTGAACACTACCCATGGTGTGGCCCAAGTTACTGGGATTTGTAAATTGTAGATTTGTTTAGATTTGTTTTTATTCCCTCTTCTTGCAGCATCTAGGGATTTTGTGTTAAAACGTATAAAAATATATGCTTATGATTACTCTGGTCTGCATAACAGGAGGATTAGCAGAAAGTGGATGAATAAATGTATACATGTGGTTAGTCTTGTTGAGTTGTCTGTCTGGATGTCTTCAAATGTGTCTGTCTAAAACCTGCATTACTCTACATCCCAAAATGACCATAATTCCCTTTACAGAAATACTACCTCACTGCTTACATGCAGATTGGTCCCAAATGCGTAAAGAACATATGGAAATAATCATTTTAAGTGCAGGCTCTCGCAGTGTGCTTTGCGAAATCTCTGATCTGTCAGCAAAAAGTCCGACCTTGCTCCGATTTCACTTCTCAAAAAAAGCAAAAAAAAAAGCCTCCACTTATGAGTTGTGAAGTGTTGCCTGATTGCGTTAACAGCACTTATTTAAGCTCTCTTGATGCTGCTTTGGGAAAAAAAAAAAAAAAACTCTTCCTCCAACAAATATCTCTCTGATTTGCCAACACCGGGCCACTTCACCCATAGCATTAAAATCTCACTCCTATTCCAGTCTGTGTAGCTCATACTCCTGCTGATATCAGTGATAACGCAAGAGGACAAGACGGAGCACGGATTGTGATAAATGGTATGACACTAGCTGGGATTCGATAAAGGGTAATGCAATTTTTGAAGATATAAATTTGAGCCTTTATTGCCTTTGTTTGACGTAGATAACAGCGCCCATAAAATACAGGCAACAGGCTGTGGTCGGAAGCCAGACCTGGGTAGCATAAGTTGTGTAGTTATCTGTCAGATTAGTTTTCAACAGTAAAAGGGAGCACTGTAGAATGCTTAAATAGGAGTTCTGAGCGCAAGAAATATAAAAATAAAGAAATATAAAACATTCATTAAGTTTCTGTCTATTTCTGTCACGTACGAAAATGTTTAATTGCAAATTCAACAAAAAAAACCCTACAATTAAAGCAGAACTATTATTCAAAATCGGCTTTTCTGAGCTCTAAACCATGTTATAGTTGTTTCCTCTCACCATTTACTCACTCATCTTTAATCACTTATTTTCAAGATGTTATATACACAATATGCACTGTGACCCTAAAGTAATTAAATAGATTCAGTTGTGTATCGTCAAAGTTTTAGAAATAGTCCTTCTAACTTAAATCTGTCAAGTTGCTGTAACATATTCTTCTTCTGGGGTAATTTTAACTAATAATTTTTGATTAAAGATATGGTTGTGGGTATAAGTGAGTGTAACTTCAAAAACATAGATGTACAACTTAATAGATTTAAGTAATTAAACACTGAGAATGATAAAATTTTGTTACATGCTGTTGTTTCTTGTTTCAAATAGAGATGATTTAAAAATAAACTTCATTTATATAGTACATGCTAAACTACAATACAATTTAAAAGCGCTTCACCAAATAAATGATCTTATTCCGGTGGTTTGAACTCCAAATTTTAAGAAAATAAAGGAAAATGCTGGAGTTGCCTTCACAGAAAACTAGAGTCATATTAACTGCAAATATTTGAGTTGAGCTAAATAAGCACTTTTCATTCAGCTGTTTTCAAAAGGTCCAAGTAGCAAAGCATCCAGTCCTTTTAAGTTCTGGAAGATTGTGACTTTTAAGTTCAACAACTTAAAATAATTGAGGTAATCGATTGCCTCGTTTTCTTTTTAGTTCTGGTAACTTATTTGGGTTTACAGTGTGTTTTTCCTGTTTTCACCACCGTCATATGTGCACTGTTCTGTACTTAGTTCATTCTCCAACTTTATTTTCTTCATTGGTGATACACATAGGATTTGGTAGTGTTGCGTAGTCATTTTGGTACAAATAAATAAAAAAAATCAGCCCCTTTGTTAGTGTGATCTTCAGCTATCAATCAGAGATGCCGACTTTGTTGTCATGACGTTTACAGCGACATCAGCACCCACTGGTCACCCCATTTTTCTAACACGGAAGTTAGCAGCCTTATTTCTTTTATTAAGTCATTTTAGATCAATATTGTGAAAGAAAATGTACAAATTACAACACAAAGATCGATGAGTGTCATAGATAACAGCTATAGCAGACACAAGCAGAATATAATAAGTCTTCTTTAAAATAAATAAAAATTGGCATAACCTTTTAGTAATGATGATGAAAGATGCAATTTATTATGTGATATATGCTAATGGGTCCTTTTAAATGGAAAGTGCAGCAATAGAATGTTACTCCATGCTATTACTGTGCTGTAAAGTTAATGCAACATTGTGGAGCTTTCTGCAGGTGTCACATCTCCTGAAAGTTAAAGAGATTTAATAGATATGTTTATAAGAGTCACTTTTGTGGAAATGCAAGCCTGCCTATTGTAAGGACGCAAGATTTTTCTGTTTTTCAGTATAAAAAATATATCCATAATAATAAAAAAAAAAAAAAAAAAACACTCAAAGACGCTTTAAAGTGCATTATTCATTCCACACATCACATTCTTAGACTTAGACAAACTTTATTAATCCACAAGGGAAATTATTTGAACACAGTAGCTCACACATCACAGTATAATATAATAACAAAGAGGTAAAATTATAAATGGTAATAATAAATTCTAAATAAGTAGCAAAAAAAGATAGCAAGAGACTGGTGTCAAATAAGATTTAAAATAATTATGCAAATGCATATGTACCAGTCAAAATAAAATAGAAAAACACGAAATAAAATATAAAATCTGTTTTATACAAGCGGTCAGAGGAGGACAGTGCAACAGTGATATGATGATAGACAGGACATAGGGTCATATCATACATTCATTACATAAAGGGGAGTTGTTGTACAGTTGTTGGGTATGAGTATGTGTATGACTTTATTTGTCAATTTCTTCACATGGACACGACATACAAAGGAATTGAAAGTGGACCTCACCCCATCACTATTTAAACACACAATACATGACATGGGGGTACTGGACTTGGGCTGGTCCAGAAGACAGGAGCAGAGGAAGAAACAATGCAGCATAACATGAGGATAGGGGAGGAGGAGAAAAAGAGAATGGTCCCAGACCATGTCCCTTAACTGAGACATAGCATGGAATGAGTTACACACATACAAAAACACACCACCTCTGCGACATCAGCACACAGGCAAAACACAGTACAAATGTTTCACAGGACTAGCAACAGGGTAAAGGAGGAGTGTGGAGTTAACCCAACGTAAACAGGCAGCCATCCGGATCCTGCAGGCATTGAGCGCCGGATACAACAGACCCGCCCACCAGGCAGGATGGCAAAGCTGCGAGGGAATGGGTATTCAAGGGAGAGAGCGTCTCCCTGCTGTACTCTCTCCAGAGGAGTTGATACTGACCTGCTTTGAGACCGATGCTGGCTGGGGAGGGACAATGAGATAAGATTTGTGTTGTTTGGATTTAGAGCGAGCAGCTGCCTTTCAGTTTCTACAACTACTCTTTTTGTCCGTATGTTGGTCTCAAGTTCGTTCTTCTTTGCAAAGCTTTGAGTTTTCTCCAAGATGTTATCCAGTACTGCAATTTACAATCACCCTGTCTATTTAACCAGTAGTCAAAGACTGCAAACCCGGCCCGTTACTGTTACATAAAGTTGTTGTACAGTTGTATGAGTATGGTATGAATGTAGTCCTGTACCTCTCACTGTTTGAGCGGAGCTGTAGAAGTCTGTTGGAGAATGAGCTCCTGTGTCTGTCTATAGTCTGGTGCTACGGTGGCCGACGGGGGCCAAATACACTGCAACAGCCCAATGTGTCTCAGAGAAAACAACTACAGAAACGACGCAAATTCACAAACTCAAACACAAGTTTAATCGAAGTACAAACAAAGAACGTGGTGCAAATGAAACAAAGACAAATGTATCAAAACGTGGTGCAAATAGAGAAACGATGCAAAGCACAAAACGATGAAAACCAAGAAAACAAGAGTCACCACAACGGAAGTATTCCAAACCTGCAGGGGGCACTGTCAGTGTAACAATGGACAGACACACTGGACGGAGAGAGCTGTACAGTGATATTTGTATTACTTATGAACACAAGCCATGTCCCAATTCAAGGGCTGCAGCCTTTGAAAACCAGACCTTGATGTAGTCCCCGCCAGCCTCAAGGCCGAGTCGAAATGGGGCAGGTCTAGCCCACGGAGCTGTGCCTGTCGCCCAGCAACCGAGACACACTGCTAATGCTGATGCTAACTACATGACCACGTAAATTACACACACGAGTAATCAAACTGTTGGATTTTGAGAGTTATTCTTATAATTCTCATCCAAATCTTATGGCTAAAAATGAAAACTTATGTTTAACTTTTTCAAAACAAAAGGGCTATGTTTCTGGGATACATCTATAATAGGCTAAACTACCTTAAAGTTTCAAAAACAGTGATGAGATATGCATTAGTAACCCCTCAAGACCTTTGAATTTTAGTACATTTCTCTTCGCCTGGATTTTTTTCTTAATTTTGCTTTTAAAACTGCCCCTTTTACCCCCTAATGAAGTGTTATACCTCCTTCACAATCAAAGAAACTTCTGGAAATACATAATGTGAATAGTCAAACATTGGACCCTTTATACACACACACACACACACACACGCACACACACACCCACACACACACACACACACACACACACACACACACACACACACACACACACACACACGCACACACACACATGCACAATGTATTAGTAGGTTAGTAAAAACGGCTGTATGTCAGTGTACTCTCAAATTGTGGTGCCTTTTTGCTGAAGCAGGTGACAATCCAAAATTAACATATTATCTTTGCAAAATATGATCGGGTTGAATACCACTGCTTAATTGTAGTACATGTAATTAGTTACTATCAAAAAAGACATCAGATAAATGGCACATCTCACCATGAATCAAATGTCAGTATATGTGTAAAATCCCTGTCGTCCAGGTAGAATCCATGGCAAAAGGAGAAATTCACTTTGTCAACTGGACAAAAGTTTATTTGGTCGAAAAGGTTTCACAGCTCGTCCAAACTGTTCAGTTCTGAGAAGCAGCTTGTCAGTACAGATTGGAAAACATTAAGATAAGAGTATTATGAGCAAATGAAACGTTTTCAGTTTTGACTGAAACACTTGTTAAGGTCACATAAGGCCACATTTATCGCGGGACACTTCCTCAGTGATAAAGCTGTTTAGATGCTCCTCAGCTAAGATGACAAGTAACTACAATTTTACTGTTTCACCAGGAAATGAAAGCCTAAACACACATCACCGTTTAGACACATTAGGGACAGCAGCAGCCAGCATGTGCAGGAGGGAGGCCTGATGCAAGCACAGAGGCCCCACAGGTCTTCTGCAGTCACCATGGACAGTGGAGACAGGAGCCAGTGTACTTGGAGCACTCAGTGTGATTTATCTCATGTCTTCTGGAGGAGGAAGAGCAGAATGGGCCTTATGTCTGAGTGAAAACTGTAATGACACACACATTAAGAAAACTACAAAACTATTAGAGGAAAATGAGGTTCACAGAGCATGTACACTCAGATCCAAAGGTAATTTATATAAAACGAAACAGCTAAATTAATAGATGAATCCCACACATTTGAGAAATGTGTCTTTTCACAATGTAATAATGATTTCAATATGAGCATGATTCATACAGTCCTTATTATTACTGGAGTTTTCAATGCAGCATGGCCCATACCTAATCAGGGGCACGAGTCTGGGGCACCACACCTCCAGGGTAGCGTTGGCTTTACTTTGTCATCTGCATTTGACTCATTTCATGAATCACAAGCATCTCATCAGCCAACAGTTCTGTGGCCCCAGCAGTGTGATGTGTCCTCATCCAGGAGGCTGCAGATGAGAAAAGAAAATTCATATAAAACACTTCAAACAGTTTTCTCATTGTTTTGACATTAGATGTTATCGGCATGACAGACACAGGCGTCTAGTGTCTACACCAGTGTCTGCACAAATCTGTTAAATGAGCCTAATGTCCATCTTAAATCTGACCTCTCCAGGCAGTATTATTTACTCTTCACTTTACAACCTTGCACGGATTGTAAAAAGCAGATAATGGATTCCCAGAATGAAATGCATGTCTTGGAGCTTATATTATGTGATTTACAAGTAAATATAAGCTTTGATATAGTCAAACTGTGTCTTTTAAGTTTAATACATGAACTAGTGTTTTTACCTCACCTCCGAGTTACACTGGTCCAAGTGTTTAATCTCTGTGAAAATGTGGCATTTCTTCCTTGTAGCTTAAGTAAATCACTCTGTGGGTTTCCCCTAACAGTGAAAAAGAAAAATTAGTGTTTGACGGAAATCTGTCCAAATATGAAACTTTGAGCTGACTTTTCATTGCGTTAGCTGCAGATTACTACCTTAACTTTTAGCTCAAAACTCCGCGGTACACACAGCTAAAAACAAACTTGGGAGTTATGGCTGTATTTTATGTTTACAGTTGTGTTAGTAAAGATTTCCTAAAGTGAAAAGTGTGTACTCACATGTCTCTGAAGGGCTTTTGGCTCTCTGTTTTTCCCTCCATGTTTTTCTGTCTCTCTCATAGGCTGAGTTTTTCTCTCTCTCCATCCAGTGTGTGTCTCCATTGAGCTGTTACACTGAGAGCGCCCCCTGCAGGCTTGGAGCACTTCTGTTGTGGTCACTCTTCATGCAGCGTTTTTCATTTGTAGGTGTTTTCTTGGTTTTCATCGTTTTGTGCTTTGGATCGTTTCTCTATTTGCAGTGCTTTTTTTCCCCGTTTGCACCATGTTCTTTGTTCATACGTTGATTAAACTTGTGATTGAGTCTGTGAATTTGCATCGCTTCTGTACTTGAAGTTGTTTTCACTAACTGAGACGCACTGGGCTGTTGCCTGTAACACTGACAAATGTCTCCAGCTCACAGAACACATGACCAGCTTAGGCACTGTGGGTGAAGTGTCTTGCTTAAGGACACAGAAGTTTTTGCTAATGGTCATTGGTCTCCCATCCACTTACTAACCAGGCCTAACCCTGCTTTGCTTCAAATTAGCCAGCAGATCCTAACAACAAGAGCAGGCACGAGGCCATGTACTGACCCTGGTTTAGAACTGTAGACGTTCGTGCCGCGGCCTCGCCTTCTAACTCATACAGATTCATAACATATGCCAATTATGCACTGAATACTATAGCATTTTTACACACGGTATACAAATCATCCACAGCGCATACGATAAAAGCTCTTGATCTCACACAAGAGCCATCCCTCCTGAACCCCTCACTTAAACGTTCCACCAGTACTAGCCAGCGTCTCACTCCCACCGAGAGCTCTCCTCCGCTCATGAATTGTCTGAGCGCTCTGAGATCATTTAATTCACGGGAGATGGTGATTAACATGTGCAGTCAATTCAGGTTAGGCACCTCTTTGATGCCAGCCGGGGAGGAAATGAGATGTAGTAGTAGGGAGAATACAGAGGCAGCCATTAAATAAAAGCAGAGGCAGAAAAGAGAGGAGAGAGCGAGAGAATGCTTAATAACCTTGTGTTCGCAAAAAGGTCTCAATTAACTCAGCAGATATTAGCCTGATTTTAAAGCACAAAGAGCACTGTGAATGGGCAGACATTATCAACACAGCATTTAGCGCTACAAAGAAAGCCGGGAGCAAAAAAAAAAAAAAAAGAAAAAAGAAAAACAACCAAAAAATTGTGTGTTAAAAGTGAGTCATAATTTTTCAGTATTGTCCAGTATTGACATCACATGGGATTTAGGGAAAGCAGATAAATGTGAGTGGTTACTATGGTGAGTGGTTATTGTGAGTGAAAGTCCACACTGACAAAGAGCAAAAAGCTACGAACTCAAGTGTGAGGGGGGAATTGTTTGTACCTTTTTTCCATTGTATTTTTGATGATATGGGAAAAGTATATATTTTCTTTCTAGCTGGACAATTTAGTCACTGCTGCGATGATGTAAATATAACATTAACAAGTATACTAATATTTGTGAAGATTTGTGAGACAGGTGAATTATCAAAACAAACATGACTGTTTACAAGGAACAAAATATCAGGACTGAAAAATTAGATTTTTGCAGAATCACTGAGAAAAGCATTAAACTCTCTTGACTTGAGAAATTGAATTTTGTTCAAAATGATGGGTGAGCTCCTTCATTTCACACTTTACTGAAATAAACAAACCTGATTGGACAGTCGTGTTTAAGTCTGGCTCAAGTCGAAGAGGGACAAATTGAGTAAAGAACAGACTGACTCTGTAAAAACAAATACAGACTTCTGGATTTGCCAGGCAATACATTTCAGATATTTTGAAGTGAAAAGGGGCAACACATGGGTAAAAATATTCAGCAAACTTAGGGTAACCAGACATCCCTATTTAACCGGGACAGTCCCAGTTTTGAGCCCTGTGTCCCTTGTCCCAGCAGATTTATACAAAACCAGTGATTTGTCCCAGTTTTATAGAAGAAATGTCCCTGATGTCCCTATTTTTGACCATTTTGATCTACATCAGGTCTAAACCAGGACTAAACTAAGACTAAACAAGGACTACATCAGGTCTAAACCAGGACTAAAACAGGACTCTCACAGTTTTTGGCAAATCTTAGCCCTGCCAACACTAAAGAGGAGCAAAAATTGTCATTTGTTTCAGAAAAAATGTGTTTGACCATAAAGCAAAAAAAAAAATAAAAAAAAATGCAGTGACAAAAGCCCCTCAGATTATGACTGACACGAGACACGAGAATGCACAATGTTACACAATTTCATTTATACCAACCATCCCAACCCGGGTGTGTCCCAGGTTTTGGAAAATTTGGTCACTCTAAGTAAACTGCCAGATTTGAGAATTGCCACTGCTACTTTACACCACATTGCTTAAATAATCCTAATAACACCTTACACTTATAATGGGCTTCAGAGGCTTGTCGAAGCCCCTCAAAGTACTTCACTGCTGCCATTATTCAGTCACACTGTACTGGGTGGTGGTAAGATTCTATTGTAGCTATAGCTGCCCTGGGTCAGACAGACGGAAGTGAGGCGGCCAATCTGCACCATTGGCCTCTCCGATCACCACCATCCATTCATGCACACACCACTTTCATACTAGGTAATGTGGGGAAGTGTCTTGTCTAAGGACACAACAATATAACTTGACCACTGCTCTAGCCACTGAGCCACAGTCGCTTAAAACATCTAGGACACGTATTTTATTACTAAAATGCCCCTTTACAGTTGCTTCAAAGCTAATGTAAGTGAGCAGATACGAATAAATGAACTGGTTGGAAAAGTTATTCTATGTTCTGGTTCTCATTTAGAGCAGAGATAATTTTGCTTCTTCACCTGAAATAACGTCCCATCAGCTTCCTTTGGGTAAATATTTCATTGTTTTAAAGGTCAAGTCCCAAACACTGATGTATAACTCCCACAAAAGGCCAGTTGCTCTTAGACAAAACCACTGGGCTCATTAAACAAAGACAAACTAACTCATTTGGTCATAAAGTAATCTGGTATTAATGAGTTCTTCTCTCAAGCAGAAAACTCTACTCCACCCTGTGATGGTAATACACAAAGTGCTCCACTGTGTTTTAAAATCCCCACACCAATTAGAAGTTTTAAAGTAACAACACCACTACTTTTGCATTTACGTTAAAACACACACAAAAGAGACCTCAAAAAATGGAAATGCTGTGTTATCTAGTGTAATCTCGGGCGAGCCAAGAAAGTGATGCTGCTTTTACTATTCCCTGGACCAACCTGTCATTGCTCTGTAGGTGTGGATATGGCTCGTGGGGATGATGGGGGACAACAGAGGCGATTAGCTGGCCGAAGTGCTGATAATACGCTCTCAGGGGCGCACTAAGTCTGCCAACGTGGGCTAGCATCCTGGTTCACCGAGCAATTAGCCCTGGTGAGTCGAAGTCCATACAGCTTAGTCTGGAGCAGTGAGCCCAGGGTCACTTTCAACCCCTACCAGTCCACCTTAATGCACCCATCCACCCCTCATCGCCATGGGGACGAGTGAGGCCATTGCGCTTACATCAGTGGAACCTTTCTACAGCTTTCCCCTGTAATTGTGTGTTACATTTCCTTTGGCTTCTCTCCCAGATCGCGAGCTATACGTACATTCTGTCTTTACGCCCTTGTTATCCCCAGTTGGTTAATGAATTATTTATAGCCTGGTTGGGTTGAGGGGTTAAGGGTGTAGCAGAGAGTGGAGAGCTTTCTCCTTCTGAGTAAACATACAAATAAAAAGACAGATAAGCGCGGAACAAGAACATAAGGATGGCGTTGGGTAATGGATTCCGGAGCAGTCTGATTTAAGCAGTTAAGCGAGTACTATACTTAAGTACAAATACGTGTCTGTCTCTGTTTCTGCCTTACATTGGGTCTTGACAGTAATTTTTATTATTGTTGGAGTCCTACTGAAAGAGGTGTATTTTTAACATGTTCATAATTTGAGCTAACACAATTATACAATTAAAAACAGTTAGAAAAATAAATGATTCAGTTGTTTCTGTTGAACAAAATTGAGCAAAAATCTTCAAAATCACAAGATCTCAAAATATTTCACTTTTTACTCTTTAACTAAATGTTTAAACAGGTACTTTAATACTTTTACTTACATGTGATACTTTTATTTGAGTATTTTCTGCTCCAGAATCTGTACGTTTACTTAAGTAACCAAACGGAGTACTTCATCCACCACAGGATATAACTGTATTTTTGTATCTTTTATGGTATTCTGGAAGCATGGGAAGTACAGCAAAGTCCTTGGGCAAAACTTAATTTAAATTAATTTGTGATGCAAAAACAATCGATCAGTCTAATCCGACTTGCTGCATAAACTGTATCGATTAAATCCTCCAAAATGTTGTGTTGTTTCGACCTTCGCTAGAATCTCGCTCCTTCGCAAAGTGATTGAGTCGAGTGTCCACAGTTGCACCTCAGCGTATGGGAAACATTTCATCAGAAGGACCCTACAGAGAGTGAAAGGGAGTTTTTCTCAATGCAGTTGGCGAGATTACAAGAATAAAAGCAGTCGTGCCTAGAGGGGAACAATTTTCATCTTAACACATTCATGAGGTCTCCTTCTGTCTCTTCCTTTCTCTTTCGCACCCTCAGAATTCCCCGAAAAATCACTGTTCCGATTTACAGCTTTTCTGAGAATGTGAACTGCAGTAACTGTCCCGGAGTGAAGAATCAAGTTCCTGATACATTTCATTAATTTAACAAGCGATCCCTTTGAAAGATCAAAAGTCAGAAGAGAAAACTAGTCAGTTGCTTATGTCCCTTCCAATCTTCCATTTTTCATATATTTGTGTATATTAATTCTTAATTTTAATTTTTTTATCTTTAGGAGAATGACAGTACTATACCTTGTTCTAACTTTCAAGTACATGACCATTTTCACGGTGGTCTAAACCTGTAACTATGTGTCACTGCTCTAATCTACAAATCTTTACAAAAAGGTCCTATGTTACACAAAATGGATTAGGTGCATTGTGCAACTTTTCTAGTGTAGGGTTGGCCACCTGCTTTTCCCATTGGAGATTTTATTGCTTTGTCTGAAATGGTTCACAGTATGGCCTTAAACCTTTCTATCACCTTGGAGACCAAACAAGGCCAGGTTACAGGTCAGATCTGTGGAGAAGCATCTCTGCTCGCTGTCAGAATACTTGTTTTTCTAGGTAGTTTTGAGCAGTAAAACAATCTGTAATTGAATAAATGTAAAGTGCATCTGTTTAATGTCCGAACAGTCAAATCAGAGCAACAACATATTCATAGAAACAAGAAGGTAATGGACCCCCAACTAAAAAGTTACACAGTGCATCTTTAAGGCATGTTATAATGCTGTTATTACCTCATCAAAAACATGTGTTTTGCTTTATTCACACATGTCTGAGTAATCCTGGTTAGTCTTTTATCTCCCAAAATGCACTCTTCCACTTTGTGATGTCATGCAGTTGTAGTTTTCAAGTTAGCAGCTACACCTTTTACCTTTAGTTCAATTGGCAATTCGAGGGCTGAAATCATTCAAATGATGCTATAGTGAAGACGTTTAAAAACACACTGGAGCACATCCTGTACCACCACATGACATCACAACGTGGAACTGGGTGTTTTCAAAAGAGAAAAGAACTCATGCAAATTTGCAGGGTTAAACATTTGTGTGATGAGAAAAAACATGATAAAATACATCAGAAAACAGCATAATATGGGCTGTTTAAACTTTGTGGCAGCTTTCACCAAAGGGAATTTAAGGTTACAGCAAAGCAAAACCTAGTGTTCAAATAAGGCAGTGACCATGACGCTCTGTCTGACCCCAACAAGGAAAATGGACAATTGTGCTGTTATGGCATGGCAAATGTTTTCTGTTATATAAAACAAATAGCGCTATGTGACTCAGCGGTGGAAAGATTACAGAGAATGTGGGTCAAGTAAAAGTACAGTTACATAGCTAAAGATATACTCGATTACAAATACTGCAGCCAGATTTGTATTTCAGTAAAAGTAAAAAAATATGCACGAGAAACTACTCAAAGCACTATTTTAAATATTTTCATTCTGCATGCTTTCTGAGCTTTGTCCATTCTGTACAGGTGATGAGGTGCTGTATTTTAGGAAAAAGGTATTTATTGTATACAGTAGTTTTTTTTTTACATTTATTTACCCAGGAAAGTCACATTGAGATTACTAATCTCTTTTTCAAGGTCCTGCCATGCACACATCACGTTCATACGAACTAAATTACAATTACATGCTAGAAATGTACTCAGTTGCATGTAGGGTTTAATAAGTACCAAGATATTCTACTCAGTTGCAATAACATGAGTATTTGGAGTGATAGGAAGAATACTAAAAATATATTTAGTTACAGAATACTGAATACACGCATTAAAATGTATTTTGTAACATTTCGGAACATGGTCTTTTCTGAATACTTTTACATCGAGTTGCATTAATTATAGTGCAAATAACATGACATATCATTACAGGCATTTTCCTTTCTTAGGCTTTTTTAAGACAATGTTAAAGAAGAAGTTAAGAAGTTAAAGTACTAAGAAGACATAATGAATATTTTTGGCATAATTACAGACATTTAAGTCTAATTAGAACAAGAAAAATGACACGTGCACCCACTACAAGAACTGTTTTCTATTTGTCTTTATAATACTGTTTTGTTCAAAGCCAAATTTGCATGATGAAGTATCGTCATGTATTCCTTTTAATTTAGAAAAGTAACTGCATTCTGAATACTACTATAGAAAGACTAACAATACCAGAATAGAGCTACTCAAAATTCGTATTCAGAATGTGTATTTTTGTATATGTAGGTGTATATATATTCCTAGTATTTGTAATGAGATACTTTCCATCAGTGATTGTGATTAATGGGAAAGTGCCACTAATGAAAAAAACAGGAGGTAGAGTTTAAGCTGCTGAGGATCTTTGTGTTTGTGTCGTGCAGGGGGCAACTGAGGTTTCGGAGATAATTTAACTTCCAGACAGAAAAGTGAATATTCTATATTACTGCTGCAGGTTACAGTCGATGGGAACAACGACCATATATAGATGTAGTGAAAGTGGAAGTTCGCTTTCTGTAATACTCCTCCTGTTATCCAGCCTTTTGTTATTCTCGAATCCCAGTAAAAACGCATGCAGTCGAAATACACTCTGCAAGTTCACGCCCCGCAGCTTTCTTTCTCGATCTGCTTGTGAATGCACAGGAGGGCGGTGATAGGTCAGAGCCTGAGAGCCTGTTAATTGAAGTTGTACATAATAAAAGAAGGGGGAGCGAGGTGGAGGGATGTGTTCATTAATAATTGATCAAAGAGCCGTTAAATTGAAATGTGTTTGCATCAATTAATCATTCCCCCAGATGCCACTAATCAGCTTTCCCATCGCCGCATCATAGAAATCCAGCCGAGTTCGCCGCTATAGCTCGGTCCATCACTCATCGGGCTGGAGCGCGCTTAAAAGCAGTCCCCAAGTCCATGACAGAGTGATTAAAATACCATTGCTTTCGAAGGACTTTGTGAACAGTCTCCTTCTCGAAAAGTAGCCGGCGGTCCACGCTGGGTACAGTTCTAAAGCTGATTACCATGTTTGTTGCGAGTTATTGATATTCTTTGAACTTGAACGGAGTAGTGGGCGACAGCCTCTGCACCTTTAAATGTTCCACTCAATCATTGTCAGATTGTAATGCGACTTGAAGGGGTGGTGTGGTGCTAAAAAATATAGTGTACAGTACAGTGCAGTGGCAATATGGATGACTGGACTGAAGTTGAAGAGTGGAGTGTTTAGAAGTAATTAAACTTTCATGTCCAAAGCAGCCATTATGCGGTGATCCCAATCTGAAACATAACATACATTGAGTCATCTTAGCATATGCTTTGCTGCACTTGTTCTGAGCATAAGCTTGGAGGTTAAAGGTGCAGTATGCAACTTTTCAGGTGGGTGGTCCACATCTGCTTGTCTCTATGGAGATGTTAGTGCTGTGCCTGGAATGGTATGACATTAAAAGCATATCCTGCATTAATTATATTACAGATGTTTTAACCCTGTAAAGCCCACACCATTAAATAATTGGCAGAAAATTCCAATTCTTTGAACTTGGAGCCTTTATTGGTCCCTCTAAACAAACAAACAAAAAAAAATAATATATGGAAAATATCATTTTCCATATATTATTATTTATGGCAATCTTGTATTGTCACTGGAGCACCCTCTAATCAGTGAATCACACCCACTGTTGGATTATTTGTGCACTGCATGTATCTGATTGTATACATCAGGTTTTTCAGGGAAAAAAATGTCACACTGCTCATGTGGAGGGCTGAAAAACTCATGTATCAAATATGATACGTTTGGCGTTATAGGGTTAAATACCTTGCTGGCTTATAGGTATCATCTGTTTGTCTCCATAGAGATACGCTTAAAGGGATAGTTCGGGATTTTTGACATGAATCTGTATGGCATCCCCATCAGCAGTGGGCGGCTGTCACCTGGCGGCAGCGCAGTGATATGAACCGTAGAGAAAATAGTACCAAGCAATTACGAGGTCTGTTTTTTTTCGAGTTCAGGATTTGTGGTGTAAATATATCACTCTTTCAACACATATTGATTTTGGTAAAAAAAAAAAAAAAAAAAAAAAAAAAAAAACGCTTTATTTTTTTGACCCCGCACACTTTCGTCAGCACCGAAACCGGACAAGAACTCGGCTCACTGGACTCTGTCAGGAGGTAAGTCAGTGTTGATGCACGACACTGCTGACGGGGACATAGAGATTCATGTAAAAAATCCCAAACTATCCCTTTAATGCCATACTGTGGAACAGTCCAAGCAAAACATCTCCACGGAGGCATGCGCCCTCCACAAGAAAAATTACATAGTGCATCTTTAATATAACAAAACTTTTTGATGCCGATTTTGAGTCGTATTTTGGGGGAATAAATTATACAGTCAAATTTGTCACCATTTCAATGAAGAAGTGTCTTAACACACACACCCTCTCATATTTGGACGACAAGTAGCTGTTCGACCATTAACTTGAAGTTAATGCCCCATTGTGCCCTTTGGCTGCACACTTTAGTCCAATGAGGTTTAGTCAAGCACATTTCCTGCACTGTCTGATGAATCAGTCAGAATAAGACACAAGTCCCTTTATTTCCCTGAAGTCCCCTTATTTATTATAACGTGATTGCCCAAACTAAAACAAAAAAAGGTTTATGGAAAAAATGTGCATATATAACAGTACCTGATGCCCATTAGTTTACAAAGGCTCCAGAGGCTTAGACAACTCTGTGTTCATGGAATAACTTAAATATTAAAGTTGCTTATACTTTAAAAACCTGACAGCTCAAACAGCAGTATTTCTTGTTAAGAAAAAAACATTTGTACAATCCCAAAGAGCCACTGTCATCTAATCTCCTCCTCTGTAACTAATTTAAGAGCACAAGTGATGCCTGCTTGTACTCACTACTTGGGTGAACGTTGAGGTTAATCCAGCGGAGTATAATTACCAAGAGACCAGCCGTGTCAGGCACTTCCCTTTAGCTATAGGTCAGAATGGACTTGTGTCGGACTTGCGCCATGCCAGGAAATGTCCATCATCATCTTTATTTAAGGTTTAATATCTCCAGGCTGCGTTTTCAGGCCTTAAGCCGCTGACATGAAAATGATCAATGACAGTGGATGGTCCCCATGGGAAGTGCAAGATACACATCGCATGATTAATGGCACTGCAGGCTGTCATGAAGTATAGTGGACCAATACGGTGACGGCTTCATAAATCATAAGAGTTCTGACACGTGAAGTTTTTGTACATTTGCTAGCTTTTGGTTTTTTTGCTCCTCCGAGTCAGCTTAACATGATCAATTTCGCTTAGAGGGTTCTCCGTTTATGGTAAGTATATTTTGTTGACAGTATTCCTATTATGAAAGTGCCTGAGGTGTAATGATGAATTAAACATGAAATTTAAGAGTACAAATACAAAATCCCGCAGGAGAAGTCTGACATGTGCTGCCATACACTAATGAATCTCCTTTAAAACAGCATTAAGTGTTTACCACACCAGAGAAGAAAGGCTCAACTCCCCAACAAACAACAACATAGGCCTGGTATACTGTGGACCCCCAGGCAAAAACATTAGTGGAAAATTGTGGAGTTTCACATCACAACCGCTGCAAATGTGGCCATACAAACGCCTCTCTTCTCTCCGCAAACTGTCAGATGTAAGCCCAATTTCATCCACGGCCCGGTCGCTGAACTCCGGGGAGAAATACCTGGGATTGTTTGGGGTTTTTTTAATGCAAATGAGAAAACGGGTGGAAGAGCCAGAGAGTGTGATGTTGTTTTTAAGCAGACTTTACATTTGGAATTGAACATATACTTTGGCAAAACATTATGCAGTGATAGTGTTTTGCTAGTTCTATAAAATGTGATGTCAAGTGCACATTTCTTTTTCTTTTTTAGTTGCAAAAACATCTTGCGAAAGGGCAGAGATCAACCAGCTGTTGGCTTGCAAAGACACTGAAATCACTTCTACATTTACAGCTTCTAAATAAAATAGCTCATAATTTCTCAATTTATAAAAGTTTTTATTATATCACAGTCAGTGAGAATTCTAATGTTGTGGTCTGGCAACAGTTAAGCAGCAAGGGGTACCATGGAAGTATAATAAGATCTGGAAGATGAACTTAAATTGACATTGTGTTGTTTTCAATGTTGTGGTTCTTATTATAAATCCATGGGAGGGACGAGCTTCAGCATCCATGGAAAACGTTGTCAGATGGTCCAATGAACCATTTTCATTTAGTAGGATAATGGTATAAATTAAACAACCCAATTTTAACACACCCCACAGTTTTAACACCACTCGCTGTTTCATCCTCACTTATAATCATGACTGTTACATCCTTATTGTGGTTCTAATCCAGTCTTAGCTAAGATACATTAGGTTGCTTCAAGGAATGACATGTGGCAATAATACAGTTATTTTTAAAAAGTAACTGCATTATCAAAAACTCAACAGGGAAACAAAATCAAGCTTTTTTCTTTCAGTGCAGTTTAATTGTTTCTAATGAGTCTTTAATTAAATGTTTGTTGCTTACAGTAATTAAGGTTAGATGTGTTGAGCAGCAGATGGTACAAAGTGTGGAGAGAAACCTGCATTTTTGAACACCAGAGGAAATAAGCATGTTGTGGGTTGTTGTTGCCTTTATCTTTTATACAGTGATACAAGAAAAACCTGTCAGGAACACATTGTGAACATGGTGTTGGACTGTGATTAAAGAGTTTATTATATCACACAAAACACAAGTAGCTTTAAGCTATGTTAAGAGACATACTTAGACTTGTGTTTTGTTTCATTCACACAAGTTTGAATTATCGTTTATTATTAGTCTGTCTACACCTCCAGCGCTCATCATGCTCTGTTCCACCTTGTGACGTCATGCAGTGTTTTCATGTTAACAACTACCTTTTGCTTTTAGTTAAATAGAGATTAGCAAATCCAGGGCTGTAATCATCCAGATGATTCTACTGAAGGTGTATGGAGTTTAAAAACACAGTGGAGCACTTCCTGAATTATCACATGACATCACAAGGTGGAACAGAGTGTTTTCAGATGGAGAAATGAGCTCAACATAAATACGCAGGGGTTAAACATGTGTGAATGAAACAGAACTATGGGTATGTTTGAGTTGAGGAAACAACGTTATAATGTAAATCAGAAAATGGCATAAAATGGGCCCTTTAAATAGCCGTTCCACAGAGGCTACACTAAAAAAGTACTTTTGGTACACAGGGTAAATGAATGCAGCGTCAGTCAAGGCTTCACGGACTGAAAAGAGCATTGGTCCTGCACTGGAGCATGGAGGGGAAGTGAACTATTTATTGTAAGACATCATTATGGATTATTGAAAATCATGATTTATACAAGCCATTCATTTAAGTACGACCTCCAGTTTTTCCGAGCATTGTCAGGTAAGAGAAACTCCCTCTTATTTGTATTCAGCCCACTGAGATGCCATGTGGTCACAATAGCTTCCCTTAATGACCATATTAGTAAAACAGGTCATCGGGGGTAAAACTTGGGAACGATTACAGATCCGCCCACCGACCGCCCACTCATATGTACACACCAATCCATTACTCATGTGTGTGCACCATAAGAAAAGCAGGGCAAGGGAGCAAAGGGAAGGAGAGAGCTAGAGGTCAGAATTAATCGAAGACTGAACCCTTAATAAGTCTTAACAATGGTATGGCTATTATGAGTGTAATTATACTCATTAGGCCAATATCTCCTACCAGCGCCTGTCTGGAGTAATATGCAACATTAGCAAGATCCATCTTCTTCCAGTGGGACTTGGCAAACATATGGTGCATTTAATGATCTGGAGAAAGATTGAAACGTAAACAATAACTTATAGACCTATAGGAAAACTAGAAAAACAAAGAAGAAACAAGCATTTACAATTATTGCTGCTGAGAATGTTCCACCGTATTAAACAGACATTAAACCAATTGTTCATGCATTTTTCCACATACAGGAGATTTTATTGTTGAAAAGTGCCTTGAGAAACATACATTCTTACTGTGTGGTTCCTTTTAAGCAAGGACCTTGATTAGCAGTATCGACCTTGTATATTAAGCACAGTGTGTATAGAATGACTGGGAAGAAAGGAGAAAATCTATTCTTGAAACAGTGGGTTGGTAGATCAGGAAAGGTTAACACAGAAATAACAAACCGGAGAAAAAAACTAGAAGACTTAGTCACTTTAAAAACAAGACAGTTGACCAAAGTGTTGTAATTCAGTCTTCTAAAAAACTCAACTAAACATAATTATTTTAAACTCAATATTTGTAACACAACCTACAGCATTACGTTAAGCGGTTTACTTCTTACACACTGCTTGTATAAGTTCAGTTTCCATAAATACTTCACTTTTTGTGGACAGTGAGAATTCATATCTGATCACGACTTGACATGGGTCATTTGTTCAAGGTGTTATCAGAGCTGTACATAGGCATTGCTTTATCAAAATAAGAAGACAGGGCAGCCACGCTCGTCTTACAGCGCCGATGTTTCCAGTGTAGGAGACATCACATTCACGTAGATCACCAACCTGACGAACCACAACCACTTGAGGAACCACAACCACTTGAGGAACCACACCCAGCCTGAGGAACCACAACCACCTGAGGAACCACATCCAGCCTGAGGAACCACACCCAGCCTGAGGAACACCAAACAGCCTGAGGAACACCAAACAGCCTGAGGAACTACAACCAGCCTGAGGAACTACAACCAGCCTGAGGAACCACATCCAGCCTGAGGAACCACACCCAGCCTGAGGAACACCAAACAGCCTGAGGAACACCAAACAGCCTGAGGAACTACAACCAGCCTGAGGAACACCAAACAGCCTGAGGAACCACAACCACCTGAGGAACCACACCCAGCCTGAGGAACCACACCCAGCCTGAGGAACTATAACCAGCCTGAGGAACCACAGCCAGGTGAGAGCCTCCATCATGGGTCTAATCACACAGGGGCACTGAGCATAGAGAAACAAAGGATGATCAGAGCACACAACCAGGAAGTGTGTGGGGGGCAAAGGGTGAGAGGGTCAAAGTGGACGTCTTTTATACTGAACACTATTGCCCTCTGCTGGCAGGGATTGCACTATCCTTACCTCACTCTGCTACATTTGGATTGTCAGTGTCAAATAGAGAAATATATTTTCAATTCAAAGCATAAACTTTTTTGCCTTGAGACCAAAATTGTATAGCAACAAGTTTTTATCACAGATAACGTTTCCAATAAAGCATATTTTGAAATAAAGAATAAATAAAGGATTTGAACTTGTTTTGGGGCTTTTAGTTGCAGGTTATAGTTAGAATAACAAGGTCAGCCACACTCATGTTCAGTGTTAATGTTCAGCTATTGAAAATCAATGTTGAAAAATACTCCAAAATGAAGGGGTGTTTTTTTCCGAAGGTCGAACCCAGCTGTTCAAAGAGCTACATTTTAGATTGTCTAATATTGTTAATGGCCTTTTACATTAGCATATTTGAATCACACTTATCTCTTACCTTGGTTGGATGGTTTATTTGGCATGTAGTGGCCTTGTTAAAAAAAAAAAACCTAAAAAAACTTGTATTCAAATTCAAACACATTCAATTCTGTATTTTTTTAATACATAACCAAATCTTTTTCACTTACATTTTCAGTTATTGAATGCATTAGTATATTCCATCAGTTTAGTAATTTACAAAATCTTCATTCTTCACACAGTTCTTGATTTAGAATCATTCACATGTTTAAATAAGCCTCAAATAAGTTTGCTCCTCTTTGTGATGTTTTCTCAGTGTTCATCTCAGATGTGCTCAGTCCTCAAACATCCCACACTAAACTATTCCTATCACCCAGTGCAGCAGCAGTGGGTTTACCTTACACAGCCATATTGTGTCTTCACAAACTCAGGAGAACTGTAAAGCTCCTGCTGCTGCGCTTCAGCTCCAATCCACCTGTGGACTGGAGAAAGAACCAGTCCAACAACAGCTCTGGGGTTTTGGTGGAAGTGAAAGACAAAGAAACCAAGCAAACCATAATAAATATACCAGCACAACACAAACTGTTTATTTACCCCACAGTGGGATTTTTGCAGGGTTTTTGTGGCATCTAGGCTCGGCAAGAGAAAACAATGAAAGAGCATTTTGGAAACTTGCAAGATCTTCATGTGTTCTGGTGTGTTTTTTCTTGATTTAATTGAAACACACCAAACAGGCCACCACACCAAACCAAAATCATTATATTATCTTGACAAGTGCAATCACTCATACAGCCGTTACCATAACATTTATTCTTTTTTTCCTTGTCATGATATGATGTAAATAACCTTTTGCTGCAGCATTTGACCTACTCAAAGAGATAAGGCCAGAAGCTAGAGTGTCTGTAGTTTCAATGAATCACCGCCTGTACCTTGTTGATTAGCAGCTTTCAAGCACAGATGGCTACACAAAAGTAGTCATTTGCATTGGGAAGACATTGATAATGAACACTAGCTAGCACATATGAGCGTGCAAGCTGCAGGACAGTCAACAGAATGACTCACGGATGTCAGTGCAAACAGGAAGCGGAGTAATAAAGTGTGAAAGAGAGAAAGAGAGAGCCATCTGGGAGAAATACTTTTGCGGAGGAAAGTGATATAAAGAACAATCAGCAAATCCAGTCGTGGAAGAATGAGCAGCAGAAACTAACGGAGGTGCAAATTCCATTGTGTCGGAGCAAAGCAAAGCACAGCCTTTTCTCTCACTAAACGAAACATACCACAGCACAAAAATATTTCTCATCTCAATTGAATTTCTGCCTCAAAAAATGTTGTCTGCATTTGTCTCAAACATGATTGCATTGTGGCATATGCAGTGGGGATAGGCGACGCCACAGTTTTTGGCATAAATATGATTTGTTTCCTGACCAGCCAAACTTTACATTCTGCTTGAATCGAGAATTAATTTGTAGCACGTGTCTCTCAAATGTAGGAGACATCTGATCTCCAAATTTCAACCGCAACAAAATATATAACTTCTTTAACCTGATATAAGTAATAGTTTGGTGCTTTGATCATTGAGTCTACAAAATCTGCACTGTTTCTCAGTCCTTTATGCAGTTTTTTCCTCTTTTGTACATGTAAACCACCGTATTTGTTTTGTTTTGTGTCTCTCTGATTGGTTAATCCGCCATCTGAAATTGGGAGACAGGATACAGCTCCAGAGCCTCTCATCTTTGTAAAGTTTTGTCAAAGGGTGTGGTTCAGGCTGGTCAGGTAAGTAGTTTAGAGGGTAATTTTTTATACCAATATTCCATACTGAAGAAAGTGCCCTGCCACCTTAAAATGCACATATCTGAATTAGTGTCCATAGATGCATAACAGAATCAATACCCGCATTCGCACTTAGTCAGTATTGATATATTGATACTTTGATGCCGATACTCCCGTCCCTATAATATGCAGAAGGTGAAAAAATGCACTCAGGAGCCCAAATACTAAAGTCCTAAAGGGTCAAAACGATCTAATCCAACAGATTGGATTTTCTGTTCAAATATTTTGTATGTATTTTGTGCCTTTATGCTTGGTTGGAGTCCCGTAAGACCAGATCAATATTTTTGAGCTTTTAACCAATACGATACTGTTGGCTCTCAAACTTGGAGCAGTGATTTCTTTAATTAATGTGTGTTTGGGTAATGAAGTGGGCTGTAGTCAAGTCGAAAATGCTTAGTTTGAAAGTTTTATTTGGACGCCTGAAACCAGCATTTCCTGCTGGTTCTGACTTGATTCGTAGCTAATTATACCTAACTACCGTCGCAAAGCATCTGTTAGTGTGAAGTTATTAAAGAATGTGTTGCTAATTAGTCATTTCAACATACGTTGGCCTGTTTGAATGTTGAGTCTGGAACAGGACCCGTATAAGTTAAGTTTATTTGTACACGTCTCGCAAATGAAGAAGTCATTTCCTCTCAAATATCCATGTAATATTAAGAACGAAAATGAAAAAAATACCTCAGATTAGCAGTTTAGTCCCATTAATTCTAAAGAAGGCCATTCATGTTTTGTTTTTTTCTTTTTAGATGAATCCACTTGTCAGTCATGCTCATCTTAACTTTAGAGAAATTAGACTTGATCACAGTTTAAGTCCTACTCTTTCTTGCTTTACCCAGAACAGTTCAGAGATTAGACACTTAGTTTCTGACAGAACACATTTCAAATGCTACTCATAGGGCTGCAAGGGATGAATATGATTATTTGTGATTTATGTCTTTAAAAAAGGATTCTGTGATTTACATTTTCACATTTTAAACATTCAAGTATTGACAAAACACTGGGATATGAACTACAAAAACGAATAAAAAGTTTTTTGCAGAGTAAGACTGAATATATGGCTATTTGTGGAGGAAATGATGGTTCTTCAAAAACTGCAGCCTTTGTGATTTGCTAATTGCGTTAATTCAATTTGAGATTTCGATTTGACTGCGCTTAATCTTGTAGCTAGGACTGTCATGAAGTATGATATTGCTGAAGAAAATACTGATGATAAACGATATTACTGAAACTAAATTATGCCACTGACACAATCACCCTTCCCCCCAAAATATTCTAAAATATATTATATGTTTAAAAATATGAACTGCAATAAATAAAAAGCAGAATGAAACATGTCAGTAGTTAGTTTGTGTCTATAATGAGTGATAGAAGTTACTAAACAAAAGCCATGATAAATATTGACCCTGAAAAATGATTGTTCCATCTCTCAGGTATTGCTGATAGAGTAGAATACCGTGTGTTCTTGGGTCTAGACAATAAAAGAAATGACCAGGTTCAACATTTGTTACTTTACTTTTTAGATATTTCATGATAAAGTACAATGTAATCAATAGGAAAAAATGGTTCTTGCCCTGGGACAGTTCACACTTTTTAAAATATTCCATTCGGTCCTTGTATTTGCAGAAGTTGCTGGTGCTAGGCTAGTGCATGTCAATGGCCATAGTTGTCCTGCCACTAAAAACAGTCTTACCCACTCCACAGTGCACCTGAGGCAAATCAATATTATTAGACTGTCGATGTGAATGTCTGTGTTGAAAGAGTTATGTTTGAAACAAAACTAACCTTGCATCACATGAATCATCGCATGTTGAGGGACTATTTTCTCATATATCAGTCCGCTGCCATATAACAGCTGCCAAGCTTTCTATCAGGAATCAATCAATCAATCAAAGTTTATTTATGGAGCGCTTTTCATGCAAAAAATGCAACACAAAGTGCTTTACAGTGCTTAAAAAAAGAGCAATCCTACATTTCCCTAAATAAGTGAGTCGAACTGTAACAAACCTATCTTTATTTACTACTAACAGGAAGTACAACTCCCTGCTGCTGCTCAGACATAAATCCTTCAAATGCAAGGTTGGTTTTACTTCTAAAATTATTCTATTGACACAAACATTCACATCGACAGTCTGGAGTTATAACTGTTTTGCCTCGGGTGCACTGTGAAGTGGGTAAGACTGTTTTTAGTGGCATTGAAATGCGCTAGCCTAGCACCAGCGACACCAACACTGGGAAATGAGGCCCTATGTCCAAAATTCCAAACTGTCCCTTTAAGACAATATAGTATTTATTGTGACTGTTCTACTTGTAGCTCACCTATTCAAGTGAAGAAACCTGCACCTTTTTCGATAAAGCTCACTGTGTACCACTGTGTACCAGCCATCCACAGGTTCATATACAGTGCCAAAGAGTAAAGAGCCTCTTAAGCTCAGTACTGCTCGCGAACAGGAGATAATAAAGGGTCATTTGGTGCAGTGTGCGGGGGAAAGGGCACCGTCAGAGTGAGGGGGATCCGGGACACAACATCCTCATTAAGCGCCGTGTCTGAGCTGCAAACAGACCCGTGACCCTTTGATTACAACACAGCCAAGGACAAAGCGGCTGCAAAATGGCCGCCCTCACTCCTGTGATTAATGCCACCACAGTCAGAGTCTTCCCCGCGCTCTTGGATCATATCAGATCATTTCAGTTCAACCAGCTTTCCAACAAAAAGAATAAAACAATAATAGCGAAAACAAGAAAATACCACACAAGTAAGAAAAGAAAGCAAGGACAATGACAACAATCTCAACGGAGCCACTCGTCAAAGAAATGGTCTCTTGACTTTGTGGAGCAAATCACCAATGGGGTTGCAGTAAATGACACCATTGGAGTTTCATTCAAGAAACAACGAAATCTAGATGAATTTACTCGAAGCGAAATGAACTCTGCAGTGATGTGTTCTCGGTTAGCTCCGCGCCCAGCCATGCATGACACTGTTGCTAGCACACGAACAAATCAAGCGCAGGCCACAAAAAGGTAACAAGAGTTTCAGTGCACAGTGATAGCCAAGTTTACTTTTGCTCACAAGAGAAAATGTTGCAATAAAACCATAAAAAAAACATAATTTGAAGAAACCCTATCATTTTCAAGGTAATCGCTTGCAGTGATATGTTTCTGTGGCTTTAAAGGTGCACTGCGCAACTCCATAGAGATGTTATTGCTTGGTCTGGAATGTTCCATGGTATGACATTAAACATATCGTTTACCGTTTTTATTCCGGGTGGCAGGTGGCAGACCTTGTAGAAATGCTACGCAGTGCACCTTTAACTTTTTGGTTGGAGGTCCATCACCTGCTTGTTTCTATGGATATGTCATTGCTCTGCCTGGAATGTTCCACAGTATGACATTTAACAGCTCTACCTTACATTTATCCAATTACAGGCGGTTTTAAAGCTCTAAAATACCTAGAAAAACAAGTATTCTGACTGAGCGAGGTCGCCTCTCCACAGATCTGACCTGTAACTCGGTCTGGTTTGGTCTCCATGAAGATTTTGAAAAGTTTAATGCCACACTGTGAAACATTCCAGACAAAGCAATAACATCTCCATAGAGAAAAACATTTAACAGATCCTCCAGCAAAAAAATGACAAATTGCACCTTTAAACAATAAGAAACTTTAGGTTATTTTTTTCAATAATACGCAGTAACAAATGTTTTAGTCCAACTACTTTATTTGCATATGCTTGTTTTGCAACTAAAGGCTACAAGCTATATTTATCAAGTTAATTACACCAACTTAATTGCTTATTTTATCACCACACAATGCATTTCAATGACATGTAGTTATTTAATTAAAACTCACAAAAGCGAAGTGGAGTTTGCACGCCGACTTAAAAAGTTCAACCCCAGACAGTTGACAGTGGCCCTTCAAAGAACCAGAGGCATTATTCTCACAGTCTCCAAAGCAAACTGGACTGACGAGCTGGAAGTGGATTCTCCCTGGATCTCATTTGTGCAAGTCGAGCAGAAACACTCTCTGGTGAGCCTGGGCTTCCTGCTCGGGCAATCACTTTTGGACACAGTAGCTACAGAATGTATTTATTTCAACACAAGATTAAATAAATGATGCAGATTTCTCACAGGTATATGTAACTTTTCTTTTGGAGGTCTGCCAACTGCCCGTCTCCATGGAGATGTCATTGCTTTTCCTAGAATGTTTCATGGTACGGTATTGAACAGATCAATCTAGCATTTTTTTCAATAAATACACTGAAAATGATGGCTTCTCCACAGATCTGACTGATGATTTGGCCAGATGACATGAGGGGGTATTCTACTACTGTGGGGTATTCACTAACACATAACATTAACATCTTAAACCACACAGCCCCCAAATTTGGGGGCAAGCGCCTTTTTTGGAACTTTGTACATCTGTATTTACAACATACTGAGTGCTACACTGTCATGTTATACACCGTTGGAATCAGCAGAAACACGGCTAACAATTTATCCACTTCATTTTCACCACAGCACTTCACATCTCAAACTGAAGCCATCTATATCCACACATATAAAAATACAACTGTCTGGGGCTTATCATCATCTTGCCCTTTATTGCTTTAAAAATGCAAAATTCAGGTTTGTGAAGTTGCTGTGTACAGTTTTGGATCATGCTTCTGTGTATTTTTGAAGAATGGCTGTGTGGGAGCATGGGCGAGGCTTGTGGGCTGAACTTTGGAGAGAATCGTACAGCTAACCATAAGGAGGTTTGAACAGTGCCCGGGAAAGATCACTAAAATATTCACATGGATGCAAGGCCGGATTATCCATATGGGCCAGTGGCACGGTGTCCAGGGGCACCAGAGATTCACAACCAGTGAGGAGGCACCATATGGCACAAACTTTACAAATATTTTTTTGAAATTTGTAAGGTATTCACTTGAAAATATTAAATGGCCATACATAACTCATCATTAACACTAATTTCATAATAACCACAATAATAATAATAATAATAATAATAATAATAATAATAATAATAATAATAATAATTGATTATGTGACCAGATTATGTGACCATTCATTCCCCCTTCCCATATCTGTCAGTTGAGTCAGTCCACAAGTATGCGCAAATGTATAACACATATTAGTAAAATATGTAAAATATTTGGATGCTGTAAATTATTTTCATCTTAATTGCTGGGGTGATGTGTGTGTGTGTGTGTGTGTGTGTGTGTGGGGGGGGGGGGGGGGAGTTATAGTGACCAGGGGCACCACATTGGCTTAATATGGCCCTGCATGGATGACATCTAAAACTTCTTCAGCCATGTTTTTGATCAGGGAACATATTAAGATGGTAAAAAGCTTCATTTTAGCTTAATACCTCTTTTAACTAATGGTCATACTCACAATTAAAGGGCTGTTTTATGCTACTGACATTCAGAATATTTAACTGTGTCCATGAAGCTCCTCTGTGTTTTTAAAGTTCATAAACCTCCTCCACACTTGCTGATCATGACAATGCTCAGTTCTTCTCCAATGCACAATTTACCAATTATTATATTTTATTAGTTCTGTACAAACTCTTAAATTGTCTTAGACTTTGAATTACTCATACATTATTTGCAAGTTATACGCTACATAAACAATAGCAAGGTTTAGTTAGTTTTAATTATTATTTTCTTTTAAATTAATTAGAACAATGATGGAGGAATTATTGGTTAAGGTCATACACTCTTAGAACCTGAAGGCCGTCCTGCATTGCTTCAGTTCCATTATGCTATTCGTAGTATAACGGTATCCTCATTGTAACTACTAATTACTACTGTGCAGTTAAAAAAAATAAAAATTTAAGTCTATTTCTGGTGTCGCCCGCTGATTAATAGGTGTTATTTCATTACAAGTCAAACATGCCATTTACAAAATACTTAAATAATTAGGTGCACATTTAAAACTGACAGGAGATTTGTTCTTGTACTTAGTTCTGTGTACATTTGAAAGTGCTACATTGGCCCCGGTATGTAAAGCACCATTGTACACGGCAGGAAACCCCGGTCAGGATGTGGTCAGGTAATGTCTGCCACAGGAATGACTGAGGGCGCAAAACTGTCCACCGCTTGCTACTCTGAAAAATGACGTGTAAACATACTTGTGAAAGCAGACAAATGCAATAGGATCAAACTAATGGGAGCAGTGTCAAGGCTAATGCGTTTGGGTTTTAACACCACAAGTTTTAGTGACCAGACTTTGGCCTCTGCGCTCACATGTGGTTTTGATCAGTCCAGCCCTCGCGGTTCTGTAACCTAAACTTTTAGACTGCTCCAACATTGCAGTGAATTATGAACAAGGTGAGAGATCAGTGGTTCTCTAGACGTGGTATGTGTCCCACTGGTGGAACATGGGGATCAGTTGGTTGTATGGAGGGTTGTTGGCATTTGTGGCGTTAGGATTCGCTTAATTAAAAGTTGGTTTAAAAACACTTTGGTTTTTTTGGACTGTTTTCTCCTCTTTAGCCATAATTCAAACCTGCTATAGTCTCTTTATAGACCTGGTTTCAATCTGGTATTTGGAATTTTCTCTGAAAGGAGCTCGATAGTTGTAAGGCTTCAATCATTTTAAAGGCGCCAACAACCTATAGATGTTGTTATCAAGCTGCTGTGAAATGCACTTAATTACAGCATAACATCTGGAATCATTAAATGAAAATGTAGTTAGTTAAGAATAAACTGTAAACACGTTGTCAGGTGACGTGATATAATAAGTGAAACCTGAGAGCACACACAATATGAATATGTACGTGCCGGCTGTTTTAGACACTAGAACAAGTCTCTATCCGTCTTTGATAAGGGTTTATATAGTGTAGCTGCTGAGATGAGAGTGGAGCTACTGTATTATGCTCAACACATATACATACAGACACCAATGTGCCACTGTGGGGCCGTGATCTGCCCTGAGAAAAACACTGTTTAATTCAATGCGAAATGCAACTCTTTTCTGGCAGATTATGTATATTTTAAATGCAACTTCTTCAAGTCAAGTCACAACTGGTCTTAACGGACATTGTGAACACAGTTGCTAATACTAATATATAGCATAATAATCACCATGTTACCTTTTATCATGTTGAAAACACTATATTCACTGAAACAAACATATTTAAATGCTGGAAGTCGTTCTCTTTCGTTGGCGTGGTAATCGACTCCCCCTTCAAAGTGTGCATCCCCCTCATGAAACTACTGCACATCGCACATCATATTGTATCATGCGTTTGTATATAGGACAAATATATAAGGCTTGTGGACTGAGCCTTAGACAAGCTCGTACTGCTAACCGTAAGGAGAGTTTGAATAGTGCTCAGAAGAGATTGCAAGAATACTCACACACATGGATGAACCTCTTCAGGCATGTTTTTTTGATGAGAGAACATTACAATGTGGTAGACAGCTCCAAAAAGTAGATTTTGCATAATGCCCTCTCTGTAACAGATTAGCATGTGTGCAGGTAACATTCTTTCACACTTATCACACTTTCATCTTCTCCGTATCTTCACTTCTGCATTTAGTACAATATATATTCTACACTAGAGGGTGAAAAAGCAGCTCTTCACCATTAAAATGAATAGTTTTATATGCTCCCTATTCCATTAGGGGGCGCTCCCTCAGATACAAACGCATCTATTGTCTTGGAGTAATATGTAATCCGACAACTATGCCTTAATTAGCCGATAGTGTGGAAAAATGGAGTTAAAAACAAAGCGTTCTACCTTTCAACTATCATGAGCTCCGGAAGCCTTTTATCTGGAAAAAACAAAGCGATTGTTGAACATAAAGAAGAGGTTTTCATGTTTTGTATTTGATTAAGAGCCATCTCCTGGGAACTGTACCACCAAAATACACATGATTAAACACCCAAGCTGTGAGAATATCTGCCGAGCTGGAAAGAACTGCAGAAAATATAAAAAAAAACAATGTAAAAAAGGAAGATTATAAATATTCTATAAAACTTTGTAAAACAAAAAACCTGAGTCATGATCAGGAATAAATATGGACGGGGACCAAGAGAATGTATGTAGCCTAAATGTTCCACAACCAAGAATTATTATCACATTTAAGAAGAAAAAAACAAAACAAAAAAACAACAGCAATATAGACTGTATAAAGATTTGGACAAGCAAGTGTCATGTCACCTGTAGCGTTCGACTTCAGTCAAATTTCGCTCAGGAGGCTGTTACAGGAGCGAATTTGGAGCCAGGTCCATATTTGAAATAGGAATTTATTTACATGCAAAATAAACCCAAATGGCGAGGCTCACTGCAGCAGTTACAGAGAGAGGAGTCATCATTTTGCAATGTAAAGTCAATTGGAAACTGGAAATTGGAGTCAATGGAGCCAGAAGCGCCCCCGTGAACACTTCTTATTTCGAACGCAGCGTCTAACGGGTTAACTATGTACATTTATATATATATACAGTCTATGTGTAAACCCCAACATTTATTTTTTCATCTCTTTAGTTTGAACATTAGAGCATATGCACAGCTGATGCATTGAGCCAGTGTGCTTTGGATTGCCATATTTGGTAAAGTGGAACCCCATAACACAGCGCTGAGGGGAGCCCCCAGCTAACCTGATGTGATCTGCTAGCAATCATTGCCTACTGAGTCACAGGCCAGTGGAAAATGTCAGATAAACATCGCACTGGGATCGCTTCCTTCATTACCCCCTTCACTCTTGGGCCGAATAAGAAGGTTAAGAATAGCACAAGGAGATGAAACTGCTTATTTTAAATGACACTGGCTGGAGTCAAAAGGTCAAATGAAACTAAAATGGCGTAGCGTGAGTTACAGACCTGCATATGTTGTCAGTTCGATGTCAATTTACGTTTTTTGTTACGTTGAATGTTCCGTCACTCGAACATGTCAGCTGTCAGCGCGCATTAAGCTGTACGAAAACAAGATTGAAACCAGGAGAAAGTGAAATTTGAGTCACTGCTACAAAAACACTCTGTGCTATGAGTTCATATCAGTGCGTGGCTTCTACACTTCTCGTCCACTTCACACCAAAAGCTCGCTCTAATTTCCTTTGAGACCTGAAAGGGGAAAATGCATTCAGGAACATTTTTCATGGCAGGTACAGATAGTAAACCACATAAGGGACAATGATATTTCATTTTTGCTGAGCGTTTCTTTGCCGTCCACCGAGGGGAAAAGTAGTCTAAGAGAAAGCTCTTCCAGTTGCTTGACGTATTGTCCAAATGCGGAACTCTGCCGCGTCTGGGACTGAATCTGTCTAGAGTTTAGGTGCAGATATATTGGCTATTAAATTGTTACGCTTGTGAAAATAAAAAAGACATTTCCTTAAAATGTTAGTCTGCTGAACCTGAACATACATTTTCACGCTGGGATAGTTTTCACATCTGCTGAAATGCTATGGTTTTCTATTACAACAAGCCTTTAGATACAGAAGAGCATAAAGCCTGTTCAAACGCCTAATTAGCAACACAGCTAATAAGAGGTATGTCGAATTAACACACAATGCTCATCAAAAACTTGTAAAAAATGCACTTGCAATGTGCTTTACGGGCTTTTCAAAGTCAAACTGTAATTATGGTACCCACAACTGCCCTGGGATATAGCGACAGAAGTGAGGTTGCCAATCTGTGGCATCAGCCTTTCCAACCACCAATCATTCACGCACCACATTCATACTAAGGGCCAATCCCATTTCTACTTTCTACCCCTACCCCTTCCCCTTGAAACTGAGCAACAAGGAGTAGGGGTAGAAAATCAACCTCTATGAACTGGGACACCCCTTCAACCATACGTCATCAGAAGTCTTTTACGTAAGCTTACGTGAGCACAGGGATATCATAGCGGAATGACACACAGACCCTTCGAAAGAGCACAACCTGAGCTTCTCTAAGGGTTAAACCAATGATTATCACTTTCAATTACAGGACAACAGTTAACTGTGTAGCACGGACGCTCACAATTCCTTCACAACTTTGTTTCCACGCATCAACCGATCACTCAAATTACAAATAACGTGACACTTTTCAATGTACTACTAGTGATTTTTCCATGTGCATTTTATGAAGAAAATTACCATTACGCACTTGAACACCGTTAAACTTAAGACAATACAGCAGTTATCACAAATTTTAAACCATAAATAATGGAGAAAATACATTTGTGAACTTCTTTGGTCTCTTTGGTTGTGGCAGCAGTGATCTTGCCGGTGATTCACAAGGCATTCTGAGAAACTGCTCATACCTCCATTTGGAGTGTGCCTCTGAAAAATCTTCGTTTGGAGGGGTTTACAGCCCTGCCACTTTCCCCTACCCCTCTGCCATAACGGTAACTGGGACACCCCTACCCCAATATGTGAACACGCAAAATGGAGGGGTAGGGGTAAGGTGTGAAATGGGATTCAGCCTAATGCCTAAGGACACAACTACAGACCTTGGTCCACCTGGGAATAGGTCACTGCTCTAACCACTGAGCCACTGTCACCCCAACTATGTATCCAAATTGTCTCATACTGAATTGACAGGAGTGTTACAAGGACATAACCGACGCAGTGTTTGTAATATACTCGCCATTCTTCACTATGAATGAGTAGTTCAAGTCGACCCTTACTGTCATAAGTATCTTACCTCGTCAATACAAGCATATTACAAAAGAAACAACACTCGAGCCGTTTTTGAGACACAATCATTCTCAACAAGGTTACAAAAAACATCCCGGCAAGGTTAAAATCTCAAAAACAATCCAGGTTAAAACAGCACCTTCAATCCTCGCCACTGCGCTATCTGTCGTACACTTTGTTTGTCCTCTTTGGCATTGACTCTCTCCGGAGCGGGTGGTGATCATGGCAACGGCAGGACTTAGACACGTAGACAGGTCCGGTCTTGTCCAGTCCAATCCGAACCGTGCAGTCGTCTGCTGGGTACACTGTGTTTAATTAGGCCTATCATGCTGAGAGGAGTCTGTTTATTTCCCCCATGACACTGGGCTGATCTGCACTGCGCTGACAGTAGAAATCATTATGCATAGACTTCTCCACCAGAGCACCCACTTTGTACGGTATAGATAGAGGCAGTTACACACCCACACCTAAACGCATACAGCAGCCGTGGCGTACGACCTCAATTTCCTTTCACTGTATAGAGTTTATTTGGTCTTTTTTGCCTGGACAACTGCTTCTCGGAGTGGTAGCATCGCAGTAATGGTTGGCTGGTTTTTCAGAACTTTAACAACATCCCACTCAAACACATGACTGCCTCGACCGTCTGTTTCTCTGTTATCCTTTCTCGATATTGAAGGGATGTACAAATTGTGGGGGTTGAGGCTTTCTGGATTTTTATTTTTTTCATTGCCCACTCTCTGAATAGACAGCTCCGCTCCTAAATTTAAAGTTAACGTGGGAAGTTTTTAGATTGAATACTTTTGGTACCTAAAAGTAGTGTTTCCCAAGCTCAGGTATGCAAATAACTTCAGGTGGTATGAGAGGCCAGCTACAGTTCTAATATTTACGTAAAGGCCGCATTTTATACTATTTCCTGATCTATGTCCACCTTGTGATGTCATGTGACCATACAGGAAGCGCCCCACTGTGTTTTTAAACTCCATGCACCTTCACTAAATTCATTTTGGACAATCTCAGCCCTGAAATTGACATCACAAGGTGGACCAGAGCATTTGGAGACAGAGACATAATAATAATAATAATAATAATAATAATAATAGTAATAATAATAATAATAATAATAATAATAATAATAATAATAATAATAATAATAATAATAATAATAATAATAATAATCATTAAAAACGGGTTAATCAAACATGTGTGAATGAAACAAAACAAGTCCAGGTATGTTTTGACATGGTTTAAAGCTCAATTTTGTATAATATTGGAGCTTTAATAAAGCTCTAACAGCTCTACTGCATTTGTCATTTACATAGTCAAAGCAGGTGTTTTGTGCTTGCCATTATACCCGTTTCATTCTCATTTTCTCATCTTATTCTGATTTTTGACAGTAAAAGTAAGTACACATAACCCTCCTGTCCTCACGGTGTAAAACTACACGTCCTGTGGGAGAAATACCAGCGTTGTGTGGCTGCCGGGTACAGCTTCAAAATCAATATCCATCCTTTAGAAAAAGTGGAAAACCATAACTCTGACTGAAGTCAAGTCTGACGAGAGAGTTTATCTCAATCCCTTCTGGGCCCAAACTCCAGCGAGCTCTTTTATACATTAGCTGTTTAATTTAGACGCGGGCCCACTGAACTGGAAGACTGTTTATCTGGACAGGGTCTCTATTCGCCAGACATAAGCATCGGGTCAGCACAATGTAGCAGCCAATCGGGGAGACAGAGATAGATGGATGGTCAGAACACCTCGCTAACAAAACTACTCATTGGACTCACTTGCTATATAACTATAATATGCTATGTAAAGGGCCCATAGTTTCAGATCTATGTTCTACTGTTGGTTCCTCATCACAAACATATGGAGTTGTGTTAAAAAAAAAAAACATAATACAGTACAATACAAAAAAGAAAGAGCTGGATGAGGGTGAGAGAGACCGACCACTGTGGAAGGTTTTTCTCTTTTGGCACAAACTCGAAATCAATCAATTCACACATAATTAACACTCAAACCCTCCATATTTAACCTGAGTTTTTCTTTTAAACAGAAAACACTCTGTACCACCTTGTGATGTCATGTGGTAATACAGAAAGTGCTCCACTGTGTTTTAAAAGGATCCCCGGCTACATTAACATGCTGGTCCTATATGATTAACGTTGGAGTCCGTTATAAATACGTAGTACTAAAAAGTTAAAATATGTTCGTTTGTAGTATTTGTTTTTATAAAAAAAACAAAATACGCCCACTAGTAGGTCGCCAAATTTGTTTTCATCACAAAGCATTCTGGGTCGATGACATGAAAAGGTTGTTGTCATTGGATTCAGCGAGTGCAAAACTCAGTGTTGCTCACACCAGCAGTTTATATAATGCCACACTGCGTTCAGGTTGAACAGAAGCCGTGTTCATCTTACCGACACGATCTTCAACAGAGATGAAGAATTCTAGAAACCACTTGACGCTACCCAGAATGCACTGCGACGAAAACAAATTTGGCGACCTACTAGCGAGTGTATTTTCGCCTTTTTTATAAAAACAAATACTACAAACGAACATATTTGAGCTTTTTGGTATTACATATTTATAATGGACTCCAATGTTAATTATATAAGACCAGCATGTTAATGTAGCCGGGGATCCTTTTAAACTCCCTACACATTCACTAGAATAATTTGGAGAACTTCAGCCCTGGAATTGTCAGTCTCTACTGAACTAAAGGTAAAAGGAGCTGTTAACTTGAAAACTACCACTACATGACATCATAAGGTGGAACATTTTGCATTTTGAGCTTTGGAGATGTGGACAGATTAATAATAAAGTCACTCAAACTTGTGTGAATGAATTATTATAACACAGCAAAAACTTCACAATAATTAATTTTGTAATTATGTAATAATAATAATAATGTTCTGGTGGAGGGTCCCATATCCGTTTATCTCCATGAAGATACCATTGCTTTACCTAGAATGTTAATGCATCTATATTCCTTATTCAATTACAGGTTTGAATTAAAATCCTTACTAATGTTTTTGATGAAGTTACAACATTATAACATGCATTAAAGCTCACAAGAGTCAATTTTGCATAATATAGGACATTTAGGTGCACAGATCGTGTCGACTCTGTGATAGACCAGCGGAATAAAGTATGCCCCGCACATTTTCACTTTCCTCATTGTGTCTCTGTAGTTGCAAATTGAGAACAATTGGAACACATGGCGAGTTAGAAATCAGTTTGACTGCTCTGGCACCTAGCAAACTGTGAAAGTAGGACTGGCAGTGGAACCATATGCTCTATGCCAGATTCTTCCTGTTACACAAACACTACGCAGCAGCCGCTCACAGATACACTTTTATTTAAGGGAAATATGATTGATTGCTGGCTCCTTTATGAGAGTCTTCTACAGAGCCAGCTCACTGTCAAAACCCCGATGTGAAATAGTTTACATAAGACAACACAGCTTTTTATATTCAAATACAAAATAGCTGTACAAGATGCTTCACATTTTACCGCAAGCGAAAACACACTTTATTTGGACGTGGCAAAGAACAAATATACCCAGCAGTGAGAGGGCTCATATTATGCTATTTTCTGATCTACAGTATATATAATATAATGTTTCTTCATCAAAAACATACCTGGAGTTGTTTTGTTTCATTCACACACGTTTAACACAAAAAATCCTGCATATTCTCTCACACAGAAAACACTGTTCCACCTTATGATGTCACATGGCAATACAGGAAGTGCTCCACTGTGTTTTTAAACTCCTTACACCACTAGAATCATTTTTTCAGAAATGGAATTGCCAAAGCTCTACTGAAATAAACTTGAAAATTACCGCTTTGTGACATCTCAAGGTGGAACAGAGCATTCTGAGCTTTGGAGATGTAGATAAATGAATAATAAATGACTACACAACCGTGTGAGAATGAAACAAAACACAACTCTATGTTTTTAGGGGAGGTAACAGCATTATAACAGGGTTTAAAGCTCACAAGAGTCAAATTTGGTAATGTATTTCAAAGAATAGAGGATTGCAACAAATACAAGTAGGAGTTGTAGCAAATGTTACTGTTGGTACTTCTTGTTGATCTGTAGGTAAAATGGCATGAATTTCTCTCACCAGGACTCCTTATTTACACCAAATAAAATGTGTTTTACATGTGCTGGGTTGAAAACTCCTATTTACACCTAGTCCACTGCATTTAGCGTCACTTTATATTTTATTTAGCATATTAACTGCATTAGTCTGGCGCCAGGTGATGTTAGATGGACTTCTATTACCACAGCCAAATGGGGGAAATGTAATTCACTGTAGAGTTGAAGCTAGTGCAGACTCAGAGTTATATTCATACAACACTACCCTAGTACACAGTGATGCATGTAAACAAAGGTGCTCTTCTGTCCTTTATTTGGGTATTATGTTTTTAGTAGGTTTCACTGTCTTATTATAATGTGACGTCTATGCTGCCTGTACCGTATGTCTACTCTGAAAACCCAGTTAATTCATTTTGGTTTGTTATCAACTCAGGAATTGCATTGGAAATGTGATTACTGGTGGGAGGTGTTTTGTTAATGTGATAAATGCTAAATGGAATGGGAACTATAGTCTGCACACAAGGATTTTTAAATGTTCTTCAGGAAGATCTGTTTATTCAAGAAGGTACGCATTTGTAATAATAAAACATGGTTTTGCTGTGGATAAACAAATAGTATTTTTCAGGCGTTCTCATGTCAGTCCCTGTTAATTTGCCCTACATCATCAGAGGTATAATACTCCCTACAACAGAAGCACAGAGGCTTGAGGGTTCATGTGTCCAGGTCCTGAACTGGTGATATATAAACTTAAGCCTGACACACAGGATAATTCGTTGTTATCCACTTTTTTTTTTTCTTTGACCATATGTACGTAGATTACATTATTTTAATTAACAATTTCTGTCTAGTACTGAAAATAGTGGGCTGTGTAAGTGGCCACTCCAAGTATTTCTTCAAACATGCTAATTATAGTCATCACTTCATAAGTGATCTGGTTTCCTTTTTCCCTCCTACATTATAGCACATTTCCATATCTTATTTTTCACTCCTCCCGCCTTTATGATAAAAACACAATATACTCCTTGTTAAATGGAACAGTTTCTCTCCTCTAGGCTAAATACATGTGAAGAATTATTCATGAGACACTTTTTTTAGTATCACACCGCGGGGCTTGTAACGCAATGGCCGCACGGTATCATTTAGTCAGGATAATACGAGTGAGTGAAAGGACATCGAGGAATCCACTGGAACAGCTCAGTATCAGTTGTGTATGAAGTTTAATGAGGGACCTCCTTGTCACTGTCAAGCGTGATAGATTCATTAAGAGCTGGAATCACGGGCTAATGGAAGAGTTCACCCAGTGGGAGAGTTACTAGGTTATAGCGGCACACGCTCGTTTCAAACACAATGCGTAATGACAGGTGTATTTATACTTCGCGAAAGCTCATATTTTTTCAGCTTTAATGAAGAGGTGGAGGTTTTCTGGGTCACTCCAACTAACGATCTAATTCACATATTTCAGTTACTTTTTTAATGCTGGAGACTTCTTGAGTTACTGGGGGTTCGTAGAAGTAGTAGTAGTAGTAGTAGTGGAAGTAGTTGCGGAAGTAGTAGTAGTAGTAGTTTAATCCTTGCCCTCTTTCTTGCAAATAATACTGGTGTCCTTGGGCACGACACTTCATCAACCTTGTCTCTAATGCCTTAGAATGAAAAATTGTATGCAAGATCAGATTTTTAGAGCTTTTAAATCATCATATAATTATTTCCTCTTCTTTTTTACTCACTTAAAGTTGTATGTAGAGTGATTCATGCAGTAATGAGTAATCTTTATTCTCCTGTTTTCAAAACGTCATCGCCCACTACTTTCTGTTTATTGTGATTTAAAATATATAATACACAACATAATGATCTGCATGTGTCATAGATTATAACTATAACAGACGCAAGAAACAAGTATTAAAATTCTGTCAATTCGAATATCTATAGAATTTGCGCATATTTTAACGGTCCTATGTTACACAAAATGCAACCTCATCGAAAACATAACCCGAGTTGTGTTTTGTTTCATTCACACACTATGAATAACCGTTTATTATTAGTCTGTCTATATGCCCAAAGCTCAAAATGCTCTATTCCACCTTGTGATGTCATGAAGTGATTTTTTTTTCAGGTTAACTGCTACCTTTTATCTTTTGTTTAACAGATATAAGGGGTAAAAATCATACAAATCATTCTAGTGAAGGTGTATGGAGTTTAAAAACACAGTGGAGCACTTCCTGTATCACCACATAACATTACAAGATGGAAGTATGCAGGGTTTGTGTGTTAAACGTGTGAATGGAACAAAACACGACTCCAGGTACATAGAAGTAGATGACGAAGCAACATTTTAACACAGAAAATAGCGTAATATGGACCCTTTAAAAGTATGTAATATATTTAAATAAAAACAACAAGGGCATTTATTCTCAACCTTCTACTATACGGTTGTGTTGTATTGTTGTAAGATTAACTGCAGAGTTGGCCTGACATTTGAGTCCTTTTTCCCCTCACTTGCAGACGTAGTATTTTTGACCGTAAACTCAGATTAGGAAAGGTCCTTGGCATCCACAGCCTCTTCCTCGCCACGATAAGGAGCAATCTCACGAGCGGCAAGAGCCACTTGAAGCCGACCCTTAGAACATATGAAGAATGCCTCGCACACACGGCCCATCGCATGTGTTTACTCCGACCTGATTAAAATGCACTGATCTTTGCGCGAGCGTATGAAAGTGATCATGAATTGGAAATGTGATTTTACTGAGGAGAAGTGTTTCGCTGTCCTCGGTTAATGTGATAAATGCGAAATGGAAGGAATACAATAGCAGCTGTGGTCTGCTGCTGTGGCATGAGAATTTTAAAATGTTTCTCAAGACGTGTTTACTTAACAATGCTTCACTAGCAAGGACCATGCCAATGACACATGTGCGAAGAGAAAGAGTTTATTATAGGGAGACGAGGGGGGCGGGATGGGTGGGTTGAGACTCAGGGTGGGGGGTCAGTCTCAATCTCCACATGGCCCAGCAGGAATGGGATCGCCAAAGCAGGCGTCTTATGTTTGGAAGGAAACAGATAGGGGTTGGGTGGGTGGGGTCGAGTTATTCGGGTCAAACTGGTTTGCCGGGATAGGCTGCTACAAATAGGCTTCTAGGAAACTGAGGTGTGGTAGAAGTGAGCTGTGATTCGCTGGAGAGGAGGCGAGGGCAGTTGAGGCGTGGTCCTGCTCCTGAACCTAAGTTAATCATATTAACTACATATAAATTTGTGATCAGAAAATATGGTTTTGTTGTCGATTAAGCTAGCGTAAATTCATGCCTGGGAGATCAAAACTTTGCTTTGGTCTACCAGTACCTACTAGTACACTTCTCCTTGTCTAATCAGTGCCCAGTCTGCCCAATTTAAACCCTCACTGCAGATGACGGGCACTTCGGTTTGTGCCATGCCCCTCCTCATCCCCTCATCATCCCTTTCCTCATCATCCCATCATCCCCTTCACTCTCCTCGGGCTCATCTCTACCACCTCCAGTGTCCAGGCTCCGGGCAGAAGACATCACCTAAACTTCATTTAATCAGCCTCATTGTGATGTCTTAACTCATTCAATAAAACTACTAATACTTTCTGTTTGTGTCGGCCCGAGTCTCTCCATGCTGAAACGTGACTTTCCTACACTCCCGCTCATCTCAGTCCTTGTTACCTTGGTCTGTGTCATCAAAGGTATAATGCCCCCTACTTTATTTATATAGCACATTTACAGCAACCTATGGTGCCTAAAGTGCGTTATAGAACAGAACAACAAAGGAAAACCTACAATCAATATAGAAAACAGAAAATAACAATACTAAATGTCAAAGAATAAAAATAGAAATGCAGCAAAGGAATAAGAACCAGCTCAATTTTGCATAGTCAGACCGGACAAGAGTGGAATGGATAATACAACAATCGAAAATGTCTTGAGGGTTAATATCTCCAAGTCCCAGGTCCTGTATTGGCGCTAAACAAACATACCCTGTTTTGGCCTCTAGTTACAACTCCTGGGCTACTTCAATTTACTCTCAGTTGTTTGTTGTGGTTATTACTTAATATAATAATAAAAATACACTTAAGACTGCTTATCCTTAAATTCCGTTGTACTGCAGTATTTGGGTAGTGAGACATCGAAGAGAGAAAATTAGAGTATCCAGTACCTCAATCCAACAAATACCAGAGATTTTCCTAAAGCAACACCATTGTATAAGTTAAGGTGCGAACATCATGAGATATTCAACAATAACAGTGATCGAGCCAAGGCAACAGAAATATGCTGCTTCATTCTACTATAGCAACTTTGATGTCTCTCCGAAACGTCGCGAAAATCGGGTGTCAAAAAACTGGGATAATTTCATCACACTCCTCCAGTGTTAGTATCATATTGTCAGAACACAAATATTTCTTGACAGGCTTCACGACGGAGTGCCAAAACACATTCACACAAACACCACACCATCTTTTGCCAAATGTTTCCAAAGATCATTCCGTGGCTAAACCGCCACTTTAATTATTCCTGATTGCACATTATTAGTGGGCTTCCTCTTCGTTATGTTCTTCTATCACCTCGTGTCTGGCAAATTAAGTTCATGGTTGATTTCCCTCTTTTTCAGGCAGGAGAACTCAACCAAGCTATGATCAAAGCTTCTGAATGAGAGAACAGGGCGTACTGGCATTGTAAGAGGTACGAGGGCATTATCCTCGGTAATGTCAAGCAAGAGCTCAGTTATCTCCGGGTTCTACGCTCAGCAGGAAGTAGCGAAAAGGCACCGTTTTGTGAATAAAGTGATCTGTTTGAGGGTTTTAACTATGTTTTTGTACTTTTGGGGTTTTTAACTATGATTTTTGTGCTCACTAATCAGTACAGGACCACTGGTAGTTCTCTGTCAGGGTGTGATTGAGATGTCAGTCAGGCTCTGCGGTGCGTCAGGGCAAAGCGTGTTCCTCGATGATTTAAGCGTCATTTGTTGATGTCTTCTTGACAGTGATATCGGGTCGGATTTGGGTCACAATTATGCTGTCATTCATGCCGAGTGATTTTTTTTCAGTATTTTATTTGGAGAATTAATTGGACTCTTTACATTAAAATGATCCATTCTGTTGTCATATTGGATTTCCTTCTAGTAGAACAGATGGATGAAGATTGTAAGTAAGTAAACAAACCCACCAGTAACAATACAACACTTGACTTTGCCTTAAATTGTTTTAACTTGTGAATTGAATTATTACAGTACATTGTTTGTTATTGAAATTTAAAATGTTCTTATTGAAATTTAAAATGTTCTTATTCATTCAGAGAGGATACTTTAAATGGGCTAACCTTTCTGTAGGCTGTGTAAAACGTATGTAGAAACTTTATACATCTTTACCATCGCTCAACCTCAAGTTGTCACAGTATTTAAATTTCTTGACTTGACCATTACTATGAAATAGGTTCAAACTTGGTACCAGTTTTGATATCACAACTAAGTGATGGGAAGAATACTTTGAAAATGTATTTAGTTACAGAATATTGAATACCCAAGTTAAAATGTATTGTACAACATATTCTGTTACATCGTACTACATTCTGAATACTTACAATACTTTTACACCGAGTTGCATCATATTATTAAGAAAAAACTCACAACATATAAACAACTTCATTTTTGTGTTTTTTTTCTCACTAGTACCATGTAGTTAAAGTTAATTGCATGAAGTACCGTCATGTATTCCTTTTAATTTAGGAAAGTAACTGTATTCTGAATACCACCAAATGAAAGAGTAACTATACAGGAATACAAGTACTCAGAATTAGTATTCAGAATATGCATTTTTGTTACATGTATTCAGTTACTTCTCACTGCTACCACAATGATAACAACAAACACCCATTTCAAAGAATAGAGCCAATAGAATGGAATTTGCAAAACAAAATAATAGGTTATTTAATATTAACTTGTGGTCTTATACGCAGTTATACGCAAAATTATTCTCAAACTATTCTGCAAATCAGCAGTTCTGATTATAGTTTTAGTATGAGTTATTATCTGAATATCTTTTTTGACAACAGTGAAAGATTTGTATATTTCACACTCAGTTATGTTGTTCTCACCAGTATGACAGTCCATCTGCAGTCACCTCTTTGACATACCACAATATTTACAACCCACAGTTACCACACAGACCTTCTCACAACAATCCCAGAACACCTTTTCCCCTTTGCGTTGGATTCCATTGTCTTATTAGCATAAGTGGGGCTAACCATCGCTGTTTGACACTTTCCCGCTGACAAGCTAACGACCCCCATTCGCACCCGACATCCACTGCTTGTACATAATTATGGCATTCGATTCTCGCGGTGAGAATCGGCACTGGTTTCTATGGCTCCATCCCACCAGAGAGGAAAATGGTGACACCCCCCCACATGGCCAAGTATCATTAAGCTCCAAGTGGAAGCAAAGTTCAGCCGATGACTCTTGGATTAGGTCTAATGGCTACGCACCGGGAGAGGCAGATGATTGGGGCACCGCGATACACGACTGGTTAGTAATGATGAGGTGGATTTAAATAGACATTGTTAAACTTGTGCGGATTCAGACCACGAAGGGGAAGTATGAGAAGTATAGTTATATTTTGTTTTACTTTTCTTGAGTTATGACATTGGCGTGCAAACGTGCCAGAGGGTTTGCACTGGGAATTTTGGTTATAGAGGGGGTATTATGCTAAACCGACTTTTTTGAGCTTTCTACCATGTTATAACAGGCTCTCATCCAAAGCATGCCTAAAAAGGTTTTAGATCCACTTTTAGGTGTCATCCATGCATGTTTCAGTAATTTAGTGATCTCTCCCGGGCCCTATTCGAACCTTCCTTACTGTTAGCTGTAAGATTCAGTCCAAAAGCCTATAACATCCATGCTCCCAAACAAAAATCCTTCATAAATATACAAAAGCATGATACAAAACTGTACATAACAACTTGACAAACCATCATTTCATTTGGGGGATGCATGCTGATTGTGTTGTGATAGCGCTCTGAAGGAGGGGTGATTTAGCATGGAAAGCAAAGGGAGGGGAGACTCACAGCATCAAAAACAACATTTCAATACGTTGTTTTCGGCAAATATAGCATTTTCAAAGCAATAAAAGGTGACACGGTGAGCTAAATGTGTTATGTGTTCGCAGTTAATACCCCATAGAAGTAAAATACTGCCTCTTTAATAGCAGTGTATAGGCCAATAGGAAGTGGAAGTCTGAAAAAGTGCTTCAGCTATGTTTATTTGAAGGGGAAACAGCATTATAACATTATGAAAAGCTCAAAAAGTTAATTTGCATCATTGGGAAAATATTGTCATTTCAGTTTTGTTAATGTGTCTCTAAAAGTTGTGGCCATTCTGCTTTCAGTTCACAGTTAATAAAGTTAGTTAGGTTTGAACACAAGTAATAATGCACAATATAGGCAAAAGTCCTTAACCCTCTGTTTTTGTTTTGAGAAAGGAAGTCATGTAATGTATATATCTAATTCGACTGAGGTTAGCATAATACTGCATAAACGGTTTCATTGTTTTCCCTCTTTAAACACCGGTTGCATCTGACCCCAAAATGAACTTAACCATGTTGAATAGTTTTGTGGTCATTTTCACAAAGCTCTATCTCACCACAGTAATTATAGGCTGCTCATTGTTGAAAGCACGTATTTCAATATGTTCAACTTAAAGCAAACAGAGATTAGTTTTCAAGTCAAAATCTGATTTATTGGTTTTGAAAAACATCTCATTTTCGCTAGGAACTACATGGGGCATGGAGGTTGTGGGTACAATTTTTGGGAACTGTAAAGCGGCCGCACATTTATGAAAAGTTGTCTGTCACTGACTATATTTCCTGGTATAAGCTTGGCACAAAAAACGTAACGTAAAGTACACAATTTTTTCCATGTATTTGAATTTGTCCCAGTACAGACATATATTATATAAGGGTCAATGACATGACGCTGTCCAATTGCAATTTCCTCAGTTAAAAGGTTCAAATTTCATAATAATTCACCACATTTCTGTAGTACCTTTGACCTCTATGGAACCAAATCATTTTTTCAGAAATCATTAGTTATTATGCATGTTTTTTGTACTTAAAGTGATCAACTGTCATGTGGTGCGACTGTGTATCATGTGGTGAGACTAATAAAAGCAGGAATTCTATGGCTGGAGTTTTAATAACACGCAAAGTCGACTTGGGTGAATGGGATTTTTTTGGCATTTTACAGGGCAGTAGTTTGTTCATTAAACACAAGCAGGTGACTGTCATATTGGAGCAAAAGAAAATATCAATATGCATTAAAAAATCTAAAGAAATGCCAACAGTTTGTTTCTATACACTTCATATTACTCAGAACTTAGATTAACATCCCAAAAGTTTTAGAAAATAAAACTATTTTTTTAAGGTTATTCTTGGTCACACCACATCTTTTACTAAAAATGCTTAATATAAATGTTAAACATAGATTTATGCACCCGAAACTGTAAATATATGAAAAAGTTCAATAGAAGTTGATATTTTTTAGATTTAAAAATTTGCCTGTTGAAAATCCAGCTCTTGAGGTCTGCGTGTGATATAAAGCATTTTCTTTTCCGATAGTTAGGAAGTGCACTGTTAACATCCTTGTTGTTGTTAGCTCCTCTGGCCTCTGAAAGTTGTGAAAAGCACCTATAAACTCATTGAGGTGAATAATTAGGATGCTCAGAATGCGTAAGATAACTGTAAACTGTTTAAAATGAACTAAGACAGCAAAAAAACCAAGTTTAATAGAGACAAATGCAACACAATGAAAGCAACATAATACAAAAATGTTCAGTAGTATAGCCTAATAAAGTCGATTTTTATTGTATACCTTCAGTTCTGTTTTACTATCATGCTTAACCCTGCCATAGATTGCCTTCATGCCATAGAAATGCTAACACGATACGAAATGGTTTTGATATGCTAATCTGAATGAAATTAATGCATAAACAGCACAGCACTCGGCTATATCAGAATTGCCAGCATTGTTCCTAGTTCCTCGTAGTCAGATCTGTGGCAGGTTTGTTGTGTTTAATGCGCCACATAATATTTTCATTTAAATGTAAATGTGTGTGTAATTTCCTTCTACATGCATGCTTACATGTTTAGACACTTCTAGGTCAGAAACAAGATACTAATCCAATCTGCTGTTTCTCCCAGTGCAGTACAATACAAACAAGTGCACAGTGTCCCAATTATACGTCTCCAAATGTACCAGGAACACTCAGCTGCTGTTCATGGGTTTGTCTAGACCAAAGTATATTTGCAGCAAACTCCACCTTAGAGAATATCCGGCTTGTAAGGTACGTAGCATCACGGAAATATGAGTTTAGTCCAAAAAAGAGTTGCAGATTGCATGAGTTTATGAGAATGAAGCAAGCACTAAATGTCTACAAGATTAAGTTTAATGGAAGACTAATTATGAACTAAATTCGTTAAGTGTAAATTAGGAAAGCAGTTACAATGCTGACACGATGCACACATTAAGAAATAAAACTGTCGAAAAAGTTTTAAGATCGTCTAAAAACTCAAGAAAAAATACAGGCAACACATTTTCAGGAGCTTCTCTAGCGTCCATGGAACTATTTAGGTGTTGTGACCGTAATTTTATGTGTGAGCGACTTGTTTAACAGCACAAATCAGCTCATTTGGTTGTAACTCCAGCTAAGTCGGGTTTTTATGGTCATATTGCGTTAAACCAAAGCTCAGATTAAAGTCAAAACAAGTCCTCAGACAGAGCAGAGACTACAGTTAGCATCACACCTCCAGGGAACGTCGACGACACCTTCTGCAAAGTTTTGGGCGCAAAGTTATAAGAAGTTCCACTCTGCGAAAAATCGTAATATCTTTAAATCACACTTTATCACTTCTTAAACTGCAAAATACTCCCTACTCCGAGCCGTCGTAGCTCTGGCACCCGTCCCGCAGAGTTCCACAGTGCTCCAGATCCATCATCGGCGGGCCGTGGAGGAGCATTGTGTGTATCCATTAACTGTATCTATGGTGCAGGCTTACAGAGGCCCAGCTTGAAGAGGGTCACCAGTGCGTGGGGCAGCGCCGTCATAAATCTGCAGCGGGCCCAGAGCTGAAGCCTCCCCTGTGCTCCGCTAATGGGGGTCTAATCGCCGGCGCCCCCCCTCCTCACCCGGGATGGAGAGGTACGGCGTGACTGTAAGGCTGGAGGATTTCGATAGCGTTTGTTTTGAAAGCTTTGTGACCAATGAGCCCTAACTACAGTAAGTCTTTCTTCTCCAACTCCAATACTGAAGCGGAATATATTGAACTAGTATATTGAACTTAGACACAGCATAGACATACATGCTCTCCCTCCCACCAGCGTCTCTGCAATGTGTCAATACTTAAAACTTTAAAATGACCAAAGTATATCTCGCATAAACAATAAAAACAAGTGTGCCATATTATAAAAGGTATTATTTATTCCACTGCAGAAGCCTTCTCTCTTCAAACATTATAAGAACAGTTGACAATTGCTTGAGTAGGAAAAATACAAGTTCATGGAACAATCTGGTTTGGACGACACACTTTTCAACGCTTTGGGACCAATGAGCCCTAACTAATCACCAAGTCTTTCTTCTCAGATCGTGGGCCATTTTGAAAACCTATTGCCGAGATATTGTATAAGTGATTTTCTTTAAGTCCTTCTTGCGCACTGTGCTGTTAATATCCATATGAATAAAATATAGGCTGCTCATAAGGGATAGCCTGAGAGTTGACTGCCTTGCTTGCAGATGGATTGCATTGTTCCTCATTATTGAAGTGGGTCAGTGGCTTCTAACCTCGCTGCTCACCTGTAGAAAACACCAAGTGGCTAAAGAGAAAAGGCTGAAATATTTATGTTTTTCTCTTGGAAACCGACCATAAGATGGGCAAGTTTGCTGATGTAATCCACTGTGGTTATAGTATGTATAGAGAATATATACTTTTCTAAAATGGGGTTTGTGTTACATCGATAGGCTGGTGGGGTCGTTGCCACAAATAATACATTCCAGGGGAGTTGGGAGTGTTCTGTGCAGAATAAAAAATTTGGGCCTCAACATTGTGAACTTGAGATCCTGGCTAAAGATTTTCAAAAGGGATCCCAGTAGTAACTGTAGTCGCACTGTGATAGGAAACAGTAGGTGACTCAGTGCTACAATATCAGGTCAGGAGGGATAGGTGGTTGGTCATTTGAAGTGATGAACGTTATTTTTAAGTTAGGAAATGGGTCATGGTTAAGGTTAGTATTAGGAAAATGGTTTGGGTTAGTTAACATTTTAGCAGAAGTAACTTTAAACAGCAAATTTGTATTGATATTGGTAATTGTGTGTGTGTGTATTATAGCTAAAATGCATAGTTTTCTGATTCCAGCTCAACAGAAATCAGCAGCATGGGAGGAGACAGGACCTAGCAAAAAATGTAGGAAATATGATCCTGATTATTTAAAGTTCAGTCTCACCTGATCGGGTTCAGAGACTGCACCTCTGCCACAACATCATGTAACCAGCAGGAGCAGCTCTGGTTCAGGCCGGGCTCAGATGAGCTGGACTGGGGAGTGGTTCGGTTCCTCGGCCTGAAAAGCACTTTTCCCGGCAAGAACAAAGTGTGCGAAGGATGTACTGCTCAGAACAAAATATAACAAACCAAACTGGATTTGCACTTCTGTCCAAATGCTTTGCACCAGCATGTTAAGCATCTTCTATTAATTTGGCTCCGTCTACTTACGTTCAGAGATGTTAAAAGTAGCCTCAGTTAGGCCTGCGTTGCAAAAATCATTTATGAATGCACTGAAATGCATCATTGCAGGAACACAAAAGATGCATTCAAGGCCTGTGTGGGGGAGGGCAGGCGGATGGGATTTTGGGGAAGGGGGGAGGCTCGGCTGTCTTTACCTACTCTAAGCAAGAGCAAGACACCTAACTTGCCACTGTAAGAATGAATAAATAAAGCCAAGGCATTAATAGCAATTTCATGACAGCACGGAGTGTTAGATAAAATTAAAGTGTGATGAGAAAACCTCTAAAGCTAAATCTAAAACAAAACCTCCTGGCAGGTGGATTTGCCAATGATGATTAATATACATTTCTGTGTTCATTCATCTGTCGTAACGTTACAGTTTCTGCATTCATTTCATCTAAAGCTTGAAAATTACATGGAATAAATTAGCTTCATGTGATTTCCGTTTATTCTTCCCTATGGCAAAAGTCATGTAATGAAATGCAAAGCAGATCCGTCCATCTTTCCCAGTCTGAAATCTCTGAAGTGATGTCAACTGATTAGCCAAACAATGTATGACAGCTTATTTAGCATGTCTGTGCCTCTCACTACTGAATACTAAACAGATCCTCTCTCCAAGCATCGCTCAACCGGCATCACTCATGTGCAGTGCTGGAAAGAGACAAAGTAAAAAAATGACTGTACTTAAAAATGCATTGTGTAACTTTTCTGGTGGAGGATCAGTCTCCTGCTTGTCTTCATGGAGATGTTATCGCTTTGTCTAGAATGTTCCATGAAATTAAGAGAGGCAACATGAGGCTACTACAGGTCAGATCAGCGGAGAGGCAACCCTATTCACAGAGAAGTACATTTTTTCATGTGATACTTTTACTTTTTAACGTTTTATTTTATCTTTTTTGGATATGTAGTTTACTTTTCAGTCACAAAATTGAGTACTTCTTCTACCACTGCTTATTTGCCTGCTAGCCCCACAATGGCTGCCTCTGCTGCTCTACATAACATCTCATATTTTAAGAGCAGATAATTTTAGCACACCTCCTCCTCCTCATAGTGATTGCCTCAATGCTTTGGCGTATATTCGCTCTTCCATGCATGTCCTGTCCACCTCCAGCTCGGTAGACAGCGGACTACGCCGGTGCTGCGGGCGTCCTCTCCAGAAAGCCCAGGATTCACTAGATTTCCTACAGAGTCGACCCACACAGTCTTTAAGCTAATCAGTGCCCGCTCCTATTGGCGGGCACCATGCGGAGACCCAAAGCACCAAAACAAGTCTACCTCTCCACTTTCCTCCCCGTACGCCACGCTGGTTTTGGCAAGCACTTCTGTTAAAGGACACTCCAGTCGATAGCTTCAAAAAGAGGATGATCAGATCTCAGAGGAAGGGCGCAGCCACAAGAGATGAAAGACGATGGGTTTGTTTGGCCAAATGCAGCAGGGATACTGTTGGAAGGCACAGGAAGTAAAAGACCACATTTAGATACTACTTATTGGTTCTATGACGAGTGAAAGAATGACAGTAAGGCCTTTGTTATGAACATGACGTTAATTTGTCAAGGAAAAAAAAAAGAAAATTCACAAATTAACATTACTTACTGTAAAATATATTAGCTTGGTCCAGCACAAAGATCAATGTTTTGATAGCCAAGTCTAACCTCTAACTTAGGGTTAATCTAAGTTTTTTTTAGTGTGTGCAAGTTTTTGTTAGTGTGGGACTTGATTAAAAAAATAGACTTTGTAATTAATTAATCTCAGTTAATCGCATAACAGTATTTGCCACAAACGCAACATGTATTTTATGTAAATGAATTTTGGATTTAGTGGACTCATTTTCTTCCTGAAGCCAGTCATTTGTTCGACACCTCTTGTTTGTACTCGGACCAGAACAGCTCCAGCAGTTTCCGTGCTCGCTGTCACATGTTTTGAATTAAAATGGTATCGTAGGGTTGAGGTGTTTCTGTTTGTCGATGCACAGTTTGATGATACTTCCATCTTTTTTTTTTTAAATTTACCGTCCAGCAGACCCAGAGCACTTTCATGTACTGTTGTAGTTGTAGTCGGAACTGTGTGTGTCACTTTAATTGGTGCACCAACAAACGTTCCGTGTTGTTTGGCAAACTGCGATCAAATGCATTAATATTTTTAATTATTATTATTGTCTTTGTAATGAATTAATTGTAATTAACGCGTTAATGTCCCACCCCTAGTTTTTTCTTCTTCCCACTCCTTTTCAAGAAATGTGCTTTTCTGTTGTTTCCAGTGTATATGTGGTATGTATATGATTATTGTTTTTCTCTTGGCACAAACTCCAAATAAAAACAAATCAATCAAAAGAACCTTAGTATAAAACTTCCAGTCAGTGAACTCACCATTATTTAACCCTTACTTCATTAGTTCATAATTCTTCTGCGCCCTGAACTAAAGAGGCATGTTTTAGATGATACTGAATCATTTCATGCATCAGTATTCTAAAGGGTCACCGTAGTGTTACTAAAGGCTTGTTCAACCACACATTTCCCTTTCACACTTTAAAGAAAATAAAAGAAACGTCATTTTGCATTTGCAGTATGTATAATTATAACAAAATATTATCTACATGCAAAACTAATTGAAAAGGCTGTGATAAAGAATTGCAGCATATTCAAAACTTTTCTGTATAACTTTCCAGTGCCTTCACTTTTGAACTTAAACCTTGACACGGACATGTTTATGATGAACCACTTTAACATTGTACAAATGTTGATATGAAGAGAAGAAAAAATAAATAAACCCTGATATATACTTTGTCAATATCACCCACCTCAGTACCGTAGCTGAGAGGTACGGCTCTGACTGTGGAATATCTGACACATTTTTACTGGACCACTGTGGCTCTCTGCTTCTCGACTTCTCAATTCTACCAAATAAAACCTTAAAAGGATCAAAATATCTCTGCTGCATCTTTAAAGATATGATTCATTGCACTGCAGGAGCCTCCAGCCTTTTCTCTCTCCAAACATTTTAAGAACAGTTGACAATTGCTTGACACTTTGAAAAAGGGAAAATAAAAGTGTACACTCCAATCTGTTAGACTGTAATGGTTGTCTATGGAATAAACTGCAACTTGCCGATAACAGTCTCTAATTTGCAACGCTGTGGGTGTAAAAATCTTGCCAATCAAAATGCACTAGGTTTAAAGGTGCACAAAGGTTAAGTAGCTTGTCTCCATGGTGATGCTATTGCTTTCTCTAGAATGTTTCATAGGTGCTGCCAAAATCTATCTTACATTTATCTATTTTATGGGCTTTTATTGCTCAAAAATACCTTGAAAATATGCATTCTGTCTGGCCTTTCCACAGATCTGACCTGTAACTTTGCCAGGGCTGTCAGATGCTTGTATTCATAGAGAAAGTTGCCATATTGTGAAATATTCCAGGCAAATCAGTTAAATCTCCATTGAGACAAGGAGGTGGGCGATGTCAACTGGCAAAGTTACACAGTGCATCTTTAAGAGTATCATCGCAGAACACTTTAAAGGTCCTATATTAAACAAAATGGACTCCTGTGAGATCTTAGTCATGTTAGAATGTTGTTCCCTCCTCAAAAACATACCTTGAGCGAGATACTTAGAGATGAATTTTGTTTCATTCACACATGTTTGAGCAACATTTTATTATAATCTGACCACATTTACAAAGCTCAAAATGCTCTATTCCACCTTGTGATGTCATAAAGCTGTAGCTTTTACCTTTTGTTCAGTAGAGACTGGCAATTCCAGGGCTGGAATTATTCAAGTGTTTCTAGTGGAGATTTATGGAGGGTTAAAAATACAGTGGAGCACTTTCTGTATCACCACGTGACAGCACAACAATGCTGTGGAATAGTGTTTTCTGTTTGAAAGGAGAACTCAGCCGAAATAATAAAGGTCTGTGAGTGTGATGGAAATTTATGACAAATCTTTTCTTCACAGTATAGTACAAATGTATAGTACAGTGTAAATGAATGTGACCCAGACTAGTCATTAAGATATTTTAAAGCTCAGCCGTCACACAGGTCACACACTGTTGTTTTACCTGTCTTCAAGTGTTACTCATGTGAAACAAAAGTCTCTGTTTTGCTATGTATGTAGCTTTGTATATCTGCATAAACACTCACAGATGCTTTGGGCGAGACTAGCGGACATACTCAGACTCTGAGGAACATTGGCCAGGAGGCTGGCAGTCTGAGGCCAGGTGCTATTTGCTGTAACAAAGAATAAACCTTTTTTGTTTTTCATAACGCACCAGGCTTCACAAATGGATTATCATTATTATCATTCAACATTCAAGAGATACAATTTTCCACAGCATGTTAAACATGTGTGAATGAAACAAAACACATGCATGGAGTGGAGAGTGGCGTTTCCATATTGCGAGGAGTCAATTATACATCTAGTGGCATACATGGGGTTGAAAGACTGCCCATAGCCATAACCCTTTATTATCAGTGAAGCATAGGGAGCAATACATAGGGGAACACTAGATCAGATATTCATTCAAAGTAATTTCCACTGTGTAAACATGAGTGTCGTCCTTGATAAGGTTGTGGCCAATAGCCCCGCGATGATGATAGATGGACAGTGATACACCCGGGTGCAGTTGAGCCACTCTCCAAACATGCTCATGCCTTCATTGCAAATATTAGTATGCTTCTCATGTGTCTGCAGAGACAGGGACCAAATATCCAGTAACATGCCATGGATAATAATGCAGAGAGCCACTATGTGCTGTCTTCGTCTAATAATAAAACATTTTAGAGATCACAAGAAAGAACCATGTGAGTCACTGTAACATTTTGGGATGGGAGCTGACTTTCTGTGTAAGGGTCTGATCTAAGGGCCAAAACAAACTATTCACTTATACACGAGCCAAACCAGTCTATTCAGGATATCTGACTTTTTCCACTGGCCAGCAGGGGGCATGGAGTAGGAAGAGATTGGCTGAGACGTCGACATATTGTGATACATCATAGGTGATACAGTATCAATATTGTGAGCTGCTATATCGCTGCTATTTTGTATGATACACAAAACTTAAATTGTGGCAACTTTACAATTTTGTTGTTTATTTTAATAAAGTGTTGGGATAGCGAAATTGAGTGTATTTGATAAACAGAGAACATATCAATACATGTGAACTAAATATTTTTGATGTAGGGGAAAAAACTGAACTCATTTTTGAAGGTTCACCATGAGTATATTTGGGTTCGCTCAGATGCAAGCTCATAAGTAGTGCATTTTTCGAGTTTCAAAGTCCTTACGCAGCCATGGACTCAGAGTTGAATAGTTTTGCAGTTTTTTTCTAAACTGTTTGGCGCTTTGCTTCTGAATCAATTCATGATTTATGTGCAGAAAGCAGGAAATCAATTGCTGAGTTCCAAATTTGAGTTCTCAACATTTTGCAGTGGTGAATCAGTGCATTTATACGTTCATGTTTTAAAGGAAAAGAAAAAACATGAATGTATTTTTAAAGGAAAGATATAGTGAAAATGCAGAAATGACCTTATTTGAATGTGACAGCCCTGAACAGTGCACACAGGGCAAAGGTAGGTGAACCTCACTCTGAGTTACACAATATCAGGACTGCATTGTCTTTGAAATTGACAACCTCCCCGGCACAGCAATGAGACTATAGAATAAGCACCAAAAATCACACAAAGACATGAGCAGGGAGGTGCAGGGTTTGGGGGGAATCAGGTGAAAACGTGATACAAGCCTCAGCGTTTTCTTATTACGGCGTGTGACTGATCACAGAACTGTGCGATTAATGGTGAGGGGGCTCAGAGACACACAGGATAACAAGGTCAGGCTGCCACATTACAGCGCAGGGCTGCTCTTTGACAAGGTGGCAATATCCAGCCTGACAATCCAACATCGACTGCACCTCAATCCACATTTTATCTCACATAGATTTTACTTTTATATAAATCAGTTGACTGTTAACGAAAGATGCACGATGAAATGTTTCTGCTGGAGGGTCCGCCACCTACTTGTTTCCATGGAGATGCAATTAGACCAAATTACAAGTCAAATTTCTAAGGTGATCGCTCACAGTAAATATGTAATGATTTTAAGGTATTTTGAGCATTACCAACTACGTGAATTAGGGATGGGCGTGATTAGTTGATTAATTGATAATTGATCATTAAGAATTTCGTTGATCACGTTCATTTTAATCAACAAACCGAATGTAGGTGTCTGTGCGTAACGTAGCGTAAGAAGTCAAGGCTGTGTCTCACAGCACAAACACTGGAGTTGTGGCCTCACAGTCCCACGTCTCGGCTCTGGCTCCTTGGGGATCACTATATCCCCCAGAGTGTGTTTACCTCCAACGCGACATAAGCACAGAACAGACTCACCAGCACCAGAAAGAACACTCATATTCCACTGCGTCATGTTCTTGAGTCCAACCGAAGCCGACCACATCAGCACAAGGAAAGAGCTGATTTTTTTCCGCTTTCTTATGAGCCATGCGGTTTAAGTTTTGTTTCTGTAAGACATAAACATGTGCACAAAGCTGCATTAAACACATTCTGATCTCAAACGGGCTGATGCGACTCTATAGTGATTATGGTTTATTTGTTGTAAAGTTGAGTTTATTTATGCAGATTAGTTATAGTAATAATTGTGATAATAATTTTAATATAGAATGTTATTGATTAATCAAAAATTGATCGTTAATTCTCCCGACGATCGATTAAGACAATTTAATCAAATGCCCATCCTTACTTTGAACTGAATAAAAGCCCTCACTAAAGTTACGCAGCGCACATATATTTAAAGACTGCTAGTGTAATTGATCAACTAGATTTATGAGTATATTACAATAATGGTAACTTGGAAATAAGTCAAATTGAACAACGATGCCATTGCCAATTACACAAACCACACACTTGGCATTGTCGGTGGGATTGTGAAATTATGAATCATTCTAACTAATGTTACATCAGTTTCTTTAAAGGGGTGCATTTAAAAAGTACATCTACTGAAGAAATTCCACTTAAGACCTTTAGGTGCTATTGTTTAAGCTTCTCTATTAGTGCCGATGACATAGCTTTCATTCTTTTGAACATACAGTCGTCCCTCACTATAACGCAGTTCACCTTTCGTTGCCTCGCTGTTTCGCAGATTTTTTTGGTGCAATTTTACAACGCGCATTGTGTTCTACGCCCAGATTGGCTATTCTGCGTCATCGAAGGTGGCACACGCCTCAGTTTAGATCGCCGGCATATTTGCGTGGAACGCAAGTGTCTGGTTGAGGGATTTTGCAGCCTTAAAACATATATAATAATTGCAAAAAATAAAGCTGACGACTTTGCGGATTTCGCCTATTGTGGGTTATTTTTGGAACTTAACCCCGGCGATAAATCACGGACCACTGTACTCATTTTATTCGCCAGGATGGTAAAAATGTAATACAATTTCTCCCAAAGGTTTTCAAACTTTCTAACACTCAAAACACTTAACCTCAAGTATTCACACAGCAAAAAATATGCAAACTGCACCAGGATACAGAACACAAACACATTTTAACAGTGCACGTCTAAAAGTGGATATTTTTGCAAGCGAAAACAAGTATAGATCGCCGTGTTGGCTCAAACTGTATGCCTGACCGACCTTATATTGATGTATGCTTAAAAGAAAAACAATAACATTAAGTCAGTGGAACGTACACCAAGTCATGTACATCGGAATACAATAATATGATAGAATGTTAAACGCTGCCGGACGGGTCGATGGGATTAAGGTTACAAGGCTATTTTGCATATAAAAGTTTAATGACTAACAGACAAGGAATTAGGGGCTTTGGACTCCGTGTGGGCTGTAGTCTTATTAAATCAATGATCGATCCTGGCCTCATACACGATTGATATCTCTGTCCTTGGGTACCTCCTTATTGACGTTTTTGTCTGGAGTAAGTCTACGGCTCTTTCCATCGAACTGCAATCCTCCGTTCAAAAGTGTTACGCAATTTATATTTCACGTTTAACACAAGCATGGATACACACTGTCATGAGTTGAGAAGTCAATATATGGAGATAATGAGGTGCAATTGCAATCTGAAAAATGAATGTGAAGCGATGTTAGCGGCATATTTTGCAGCCAATTAGAATGGATCTATGTTATTGCCTTGCGGTATTGTAATGGGGAGTTTGAAGAGATTTCTTGAGGTCATATGCTTCATCAAAATTACATCACAAATATAATGAAACTCCAGGGTAGAGCGTAAGATTTATAATAGATTACAGCACCAGTCTATTTGTTCATTTAACTGCTTTTAACTATTAATGCAGCGTTTGACACCTGGCTCCTTCTATGATTTATAAGGGCAGATGAAGTACAATCTGCTTTTAGTGCAGAGGTGGAGGAGTACTCCAAATTTACATTGTTAATTTAAAGTGAGGTTATAATCAGGTTATGTTTGGAAAGACAAGTGTTCTAAAACTAATTACCACCAATAAATGTTTTATCTGTACTTATTTTTCCTGCATTAAAACCATGAAAATCAGAACTAGATCACGTTAAATGGTTTGCAGGGGTTAAAATTACTTCTGACTTACATTATGTTTCCGAGCATCCTAATTATTCAACATAAGCGCTTTTTCACATCTTTCACCAGCAACCAGAGTTTTGCTGTCATGATAAAGCTAACAAGAACAGCATGCTAAAACACACTTCCTACTGGACAATAAAGCGCTTTATAATTAGATTCAGATAGAATGCAGAGGACATATTATATACCATAGCTGCTTATATCTGTCCTGGGGCAAGACACATTATGCTCAAATACACAGGACGTTTAATAAAATTGCATTTTACACATGGGAAAGAAAGATATTATGACTCACACGAAGTGCAGTAGTACTCCTGACTAAAATCTGTGGTTGCACACTGCTCCTGACAGAGGCACATTGACAAATGTGTCACATAAATGCATACTAATTTGCATATTTCTCGTTATTCCCACTTCCAATACTACAAGCACGATTTAAAATACAATACTTAGACTGCTAATAAGTACATGGCTCATTGTGTTCCAAACACTTCAAGGCACAATATGCAACTTTTCTGGTGCTGTGCATGTGCAGTTGTCTCCATGGAGATGCGACTGTTTTGCCTGGGATTATCCACAGAATGGAAATAAATCATTTATCTCTATGTAGACAAGCGGCTCACAGGAAGCTCACTTTTTTAGCACTAGGAATAGCTGTAATTGAAAACATGCAATAGAGAGAAGATAAATAATGCCATAGAGCGGGACATTGCAGCCAATTAAATATTATCTCCATAGAAACAAGCAGATATCCCCATCAGAAAGGTTTCATAGTGCAATTTTAACGGTTTAAATAATAGCCCTAGCCAAAAAACAGACACAACAGAAACTTTCCATCATATCTTTAAGTGACAGCCTCTTGCTCCAAACAATTACCACAGGCACATCTGAGTGAAACCGTTTCCATTCGGAATGTTCTGGCATTTTAAAAGTGCTGTTGCTCTTCCTGAGTTTTGAAGCTTTTAAAACCACAACAATGATTTATCCGTCTTGGCAGGCGTTTCATTTCAGCTTGTTTATAAACTGACAACTTTATGGGCTTCTAAGCATCTCTGCTGCCGCCTTCATCTGTCTTATGGTTCTGCATTTTCCCCCTTATTTTCTCACAAGGAAATCGTACCCGAAGACCTCACTTGTAAACACATTGATATAAAGGCAGACGGTGTGAATGTAGAGGCTTGTAATAACATCTCGACGCAGGTGAAACTGTTGTCTGTGTGAAAAATGGACAAACTGGAGCACATAAAAGGTTGGTGTTGGCACCCAGTGGTGTGGATTTTTGAGGTTCATTCTAATTTCAGCTCTGCGCCGGCTGATGCTAACGCTACTGCTGCAGATACAGGAGCGGGTGAGAGCATCTGTGCCCATAATGCAATTCCTCCATGCTGTAAACAAGTGCAGAAAGGCAGGATTTTCACTGCTCAGAAAAGGAATAACAAGAACACAGGAGGCCTTTGGAGTTCAGCTTTCTCGGCCTAGAGGACAGTGTGTCTGAGTCAATTCTGTTACATGAGAACATTGAATTTCTAATGAGAAAATGCACATTTACTCCAGTTTTAGATCAGGATTTTAGAGAATAGAATAAGTTGCTAAGGAGTATAGTTTCAACTGGTAAAATTTAGCGAAACAAACTGAAATATTTCAAAACAAGGAGGTGAAATTAGACTTAACTTTTAAAAACATTTCCTATTTAAGCAAAGTTTATCTTGCCCCAGTACAGATATATTGTATAAACAGGTCTTGAGGCAAGATGTCTGCTGTGTGCTGCCTGGATCTAATAGGAACGCATTTTATTGCCAATAATCAGGGAGTATGCGTAGTTAGTCTTTACTGTGATGGCAAAACTCAGTTATGGTCTCTGAAAGTCATGAAAAGTGCTCATAAACTCATCACTGTAAATAATTGGGATGCTCAGAATGCATAAGGTGAGTGAAAAATAACTGAACCACTGCAAACTGTTTAAACCATTCACATTTTTACACATTCATATTTGTTTGTCTTTATTTGCAGTAATAGCTTTTTAGTCTGAGTAGAGACACTTTCTTTTTTAATTTACAGCAAAAAAACAAACAAACACAAAACCAAATATCACAAAACCAAAAACACAAAACCAAATATCATTTTTGAAATCTTTTGTTGTCATAATTGATCTGAAAATACAAATTTTAAGTGACAAAGAGAACAACAAGCACCTTTAGATATGTTATGATTTGTCACAAAGGTATGTTTTTATTTGCTTGGAAGGGGTTCCAGACCTGTATCTCATTAAATAAACAGGCTGAGGCTTAGGCAGCAGCTGGAAATGAAGCAGCACAGCTGGTCAGCTCCATGACACTCCTGAAGAACTCTTGTTAAGAAGATATGTCCTGGACTTTTTTGAAAGACAAGCTGCAGACACTTTGTCTCACTTTTTCCAAAACACATTCCAGGTTAAGCCACTTTCCGAGCACTTCTCCCACCTAGAATTGAGGGCACCGGGTCAAATCAGGAAAAAATAAGGCATTTGCTAAAAGGACGGCCCACAGTGAGATTAGTCAGTGCTGGGCGCAAACTCATAGGTGCGGGGCAAAGAAGCCAATGTCATATTAGCTGAACACCAGTCAGTGCCATCACATATGTCAAAACTGAATCATGATCATGGGTTTGTGATAATAATGGGATGTAATTTGTGTAATAACTGCCATGTCTAATAAGAAAAGCCTGATTAACACCGAGTTAAATTGATGTAGATTCTCCAGTCACACAAAGTATAACAGCGGCGATAATGAACTCCTCAGCCAGAGGTGTAATTGGTTTATAACCAGATGACCTATGTGAATGGACATGTGCCGTCTGTTGGCAGTGTAAAATGCATTTAAAACAACAAAATGTCATGCACATTTGTTTTGACAACTGCAAACAATTAAGAGTGTTGGTGATACTTAACTGAGGAATATTTACATTTAGTCTGGCAAACATCAGTCTGCCAGTTCAGGTTGTCCACCGATCCATGAAGGACAAATAATAGAGCTGAAGCAATACAACTGTGTGTTTACAGTATGTATGAGAATAGGTAAAACAGATTTTATTTAATATTTTTGTGAAGAATATAAGTTGTATTTCCGTATATTAAGAAATGTTATTGGTGTACAAAAATAGGTTTAGAGGCAAAATAAATAAACTAATCTGTCAAATAAAAATATCCTCACATTTATTATGCGTATCAGCATACAATATATACAAAATTAGAGAAAGAAAGCATCCATCTTCTTCCGCCTTATCTGGCTGGGTCACAGGGGCAGCAGTTCGCAGCTCAGTCCTCTGCACACCCGACCCCTATGAACCCCTCTGCGGGTGGTGAGCCCTCAGGTGGTGGACCCACGTGGTCCTTTTAGACTGAGCCCGGTCGGGCACTAGAAGATGTAATGTTTTTTGTTGCATTGTACGCTATATGGGAAAAATTAATTAGACACATAAATGATCTTAAATGTTTCACCAGGCTCACCCATTGACCTAGATATCGGCACACGGAATGGTTTGTGCAAGGCAATCGACCTATTTAGCCCTGTGGTTGTAAAGACGTGTTGCCCATTCATCCGCCATGTGTGAATAAAAGCTGCTGCTCCTTAGTTCCACTTTGTATTGCTGCCTTTACACTATAGCCCTGGGCAATCCATACCAATGCGGGGCCACAATAGAGTTAGTAGACAGGAAAGACTAGGCTACCCCAGTGGCCTGCTTTCTCTGCGGACAATAATAAAACGGCCCAGTTGTACAATGAGCACTGCATTGATCTCCTGGCTGGCACACCACATTTATTAGCTGCTGATAGCAAAGCCCTGCTCTGCCACAAGCAACATGTATTTAAAGTTGGGGTACTTGATTTTCCCACCAGGAATGGAGAAAGTATACATTTTTCAATCAAAACAGTTCCTTCCAGCTCTTACAAACTCATGGCTCTTTGCAGTATTCACATGTAGTTTTCTTTTGACACGTGCAAATACATACGTATTTATTTTTATATAATTTGAAAAGAAGCACAATGGGTCACACAGTGTTATCATGTTATTTAGTAATTAAATTGTGAAGGGAAATCATGCATGCTGTTGTGTCCTTGGGCAAGACACTTCAGTCCTTTGAGAGTGTGCTTCAATGATGGTTATGGATTATGGTGAGAGTGGAGCAGTAGGTTAAACTGTATTTAGAGTAATTGCATCCCTGGGCAGCACACTTCGCCCACATTGTTCAATACAGTGTGCACAATGTTTAGCTGTTGGAGAGAGAATGTGGGATTACAAAAAGACACAAAAATCTGAATTGCCATGTGACAAAACTATCAGAAGCAATAGTGCAATCATGTAGGTTGGAAGCAGTAGATTGCAGGTTATGTTTTATCTCTAGACAATTTTCCTCAATAAGTGAGTAAGGGGAGAGGAGTGACGGGGTCTGGAGCTATGAACAGTACTGTGGCTGGTTTAGCAGGTATCCACACTTTAAAGGGGCTCTGTGCAACTTTTTGGTCGGGGGTCTGTTACTTAAGCAATATGGTATTAAACAGCTCAAAAAATACTTACAAAACAGGCATTCTGACACTGAGTGGGCTTGCCTCTCTGCAGATCTGACCTGTAAAGTTGACCTGGTTTGGTCTTCAAGATGATAGAATGGCCTAGAAAACCTTAAACTCCACCCCTGCAGCCAGGTAACCAGGGCAGTCTTTTGGGATGTCACTAACTGCTGGAAATTGCAGAGGCAGCACAAACTTAGATTTAGGTTTTTGACCAGAAAGCTGAAAATGTACCAAGTTTGCACTAAATTTGCCAAAATCAATGTCCTGGAGCAGAAGAATGTTATTAAAACACCATATACATGTAAATAGTACAAAAAGTGGATTTAAGACAGACACAGCTATTGAAATAATACACATTAAAAAAAAAAAAAGACAACTAAAAGGGAAGAAAAGTAATTCTGACTGAACTTAGTCAATGATATAGCCTGGTTGCAGTTTTTTTTTTTTTTTTTTTTGTATAAACGAATCTACCAATCCACCAAAACACAATTAATCCAACATGAGTGAAAACACAACCTCCCTGACAAAGGTAATTACAGCAACAGGGAATACATGTCCAGGACACACTAAACTAAAGGGCATCAGCGGAGGCACATTCGTCACACAGACAGCAGCCCCCCACACACTGCTTTTGTTTACAGTACTACCACGGACAAAGAAAATGTGAAGTACAAGTACATAACAGAAGTCCTTTTTGCCATAGATATATTTGTAGTGTGCAAGAATTGAGAGCAATAATTTTTCTTTGTGTAATAAAAGGCAGGTTCTGTTTTTTTGTTTTGTTTTGTTTTTTTGGAATGCTAAAATGCTACAAGTGTGGAATGCTAAAATGTGCACAGGGTAAATACTTTTTGGCTTAGACATATTTGTATTACCCAAGAAAACAAGTTGTAGCAGTGATTTTATTTGGGTAATGAAGGTAGGTTCATATTACATAGTCCAATGAGGTTCATTGAATTTCTGAAAATTAATTTTATTCAATTATTTTTTTCAGACCAAGAGTTTGAGGAAAACCACTAAAAATGAAAACACATTCTTGGTCTGAAAAAAAGTAATAAAATCAGGTTCATAGTACAATGTATAAAAAAAAGTGTTTGTTTAATACTACATACAAAGAAAAGTACACAAAATCAGTATTTTTAGAAGGAATATATTTGTAGTAGTCAAAAATACAAGTTGTGAGCAATATCCTTATTTGATGCAACAATATACAAAAATACAAGTCTGTGTATTTTTGTGTAATACTGCAGGTTCATATATAGACATAACTTGTACTTCTTCTCTTATTTGTCATCTTCAATCATCTGAATCAGTGATCTGAATGAGTGACAAGCAAATTCAACCAATAAAAGTAAAGCGTGAACTTTCAGATGAAGCATATGACTTAATATTTCAATACAAAGCCACAATATTTTTGCAGTATCTCCTGCTCCTTATACATACAAAGAATAAGCTCAACCTTTTGTGTCGTCAATAAGAAGCTAAATAAATGAACACGTTTTTCGCTCATTTTTATAAACAAATCATTTGAGGACAGAGGAAGTAGAATTTCTTTTCCCCGTCACTGAAAAGCCAATTTACTCCTCTGTCTGTCTGGCACTAATTAAAACCGAGGAAAAAGAAAAGACAGCATGACGTCAAATCTTCAAATCACTTACATCAATTTACTGACGTAGTTATGCAGCATCCAAATAACAATGCCATTTGAAAATCAGTAATTTAATGAAAGATTTTACTTTTCAGTATACGGGGTAAACAAATCAAAATTTTCAGTTACAGGCAAAGTAAGTACCTGACGGATGGGCAGGGAGATCGTGTGTCTCCTCTTTTGTTTTCCTCTGGCATATTTCAGTCTACTAGCTCATCTCCATAGTGAAGCTCGCCAAGTTTCTGCCTGCTCTTGGCGTAATTGTTGCTTGAGTCATTTCCTGTAAGAAGTCAAATCGGAGAGAGTGTGCAGGTGTCTGAGAGGAGCAGCAGAGGACTTAGACCGGATAGGAAGGAGACATAGTTGGTTGGAGGAGAGGTTTATGATTGCATGTCCTTTGTAGACAGCATCAGCTATTCATCCAAGCAGAAGAGACCACATCACATGATTCTTTTTTGTTACACTTGGCAAAAATGAATATCTCATACACGAGTTAAAAAGGCTTGAATTCTGAATTTGAAATTGCGTGACAGTGGTGCAGTGAGGTGAGGGTTGTTTCGATTAACCAGAAGGTGGCTAGTTCAAATTATGCTCGACCAGGGGTGGGCAGTTACTTTTTTCCATGGGGCCACATGAGAAACAGAAAATACTGTGGAGGGCTGGGCCAAAATGCTCAGTATTAATTGTATTTCTTTATATAAAAAGGAGCAGTAAATAGCGTTGTTTTGACACGCTTGTCAGACTGGTAAGAGTATATGTTATGTCTAATGAAAAAGTGAGGTTGCTTTACAAAAAATGTCATAAAAAACTGTAAAATAAAACCAATGCAGCTTTAGTCTATGCATGTAAATTAAATTCTAAAATAGGTTTATTTTATAATTCCAAATGCGCTTAAACAGGCCAGTCAGAGTCAACCAATGTACAGCTCTGCAAAAAAAATAAGGGACCACTGCATTTGTTTTTTTTGTTTTTTTTTTTCTGAAATCAGCATCTCTGTTATGATATACGTTAGTCATGCTGTGTAAAGCGTCTTTGAGGACATGTGTCTGTGATAGGGCTGGGCGATATGGACCAAAATATATATCTCGATATATTTTGCTATATCTCGATATACGATATATATCTCGATATCTTTACAAGAAAAAATACAGCCCCCTCAAACTACTGCAAAAACAAAAAAACAAATTTTATCTGATTAATATTCATTTAGTACTGCACTACTGCACTCTGCACCCCTTTTTGGACCCTCACCCACAGTTTAAGAACCTCTTCTTTAAGAGAACTTCCACTGGCACAAAACTGCTTCAAAGTGAATAAAGTGCAGGATTTTTAAACCTGTATTTTCAAATTCCAAACTGGAGTTACATCCTCTTGTTTTAAAGTGGTATTTAGCCTCTGCACATTTACCAAATCAAACGCACATTGTGACAAACGGATTTATTTGGCATTTGGCACAGGCTGCAGAGAGAAGCCCCGCACGCTCCCGCACGCTCCCGCACACCGGGATGAGTTTATTGGCAACAGCAGCGGCCTTAATGAAAAATGACCGCACTCAGTATTCAGACCTTGAGTCCATGACAAGACCGAGTCCAAATGCGCTCGAGTCCGAGACAAGACCAAGACAAAAGCCAAAGCTCTCACTTTGTCCAGGGAGGGTGTCTGTGAGTGGTGGGTCCTGCTGTGGTGGAACAGGTGTGGGTCCTGCTGTGGTGGGACAGGTGTGGGTCCTGCTGCGGGGCGCTCCTCGGTTAAGGGGGCGTGGGTGTGTTTTGAAGCGGAGTTTGTTCATATGAGTGATATCTGCGCACACGTGGAGCTCGTACGCTGGAGTTGTGCGCGGTCGGAAGTGTCATGTGGTTGCGCTCGCGCTGGGAAACGTGCATTTAGAAAGTTTAACTCGTCACGTTACGTCTGTGCGCAGCTCCTTATTGTGGCTGCAGAAGCACTCGCACAGATGCGCTTGTTTCGTTTTCCATGTTCGCGCGACGAAATATTTGCTCGCAAATGCAAGTGAAATGGGCGCACTGTAAAGCCCTGGTACTAGTCCTGGTTTAGTCCGCGGCCGAGCCCCGGGCTCTGCGGCCGCGTTTAGTCCTGGTTTAGTCCTAGACCTGGTTTAGTCCGAGCCCAGCTCCGGGCTCCGCGGAGGAGCTCGGGGGACAAAAGTGAGGAGGCGGAGGCGAGCAGAGAAGGCGAAACAAGCGAAGCAGCGAAACCAGAAGTAAACATAAGCATTATAGCGATATATCGATATGTCAGAATTCATATCGAGTTTCAAAAATATCTCGATATATTTTAAATATCGAGATATCGCCCACCCCTAGTTTGTGAATATATAAATAAAGTTACCTTACCATCTCTACATGTGTGACACCCGTTCTACTCCAGCGTCTGTTGAATTCCAACACAAGCACAGCTCATTCTGCTTCATGAGCCACTGATGAGGTGATCACCTGAACCAAATCTGCTTTAAGAGAAAAACCACTGTGATTAAAAACCTGCGTTATTCCACCAAATAGTGATTTCTAAACTCTTCCCAAGTTAAAACATTAGTATTGTGTTGTTTTAAAATGAATATGATCTTGTTTTCATTGCATTATTTGAGGTCTGAAAACATTTAATCTTTGTTGTTATTTTGACCACTTGTCATTTTCTGCAAATAAATGCTCTAAATGACAATATTTTTATTTGGAATTTGGGAGAAATGTTGCCAGTAGTTTATAGAATGAAACAAAAATGCTTACGTGCCTATAAGTAGTAAAATCAGAGAAACTGATAATTTTGCAGTGGTCTCTTATTTTTTCCCAGAGCTGTATATGCAGCTAGTTACAGTTGGAAGGGCATCTAGCATAATGCTGTGGCAACCTAAATATTGATTAGCTCTAGATTACTGGTTGCATATGGGTTTAAGACCTGCGGGGCGACTGCAGTTGGGCCTGTTTGGAAGTGTTTGCCCACTGATCCAAGGGTTGGCAGTTCGAATCCCACTCTCAACATACAGTAAACATCATTGGTACAGTGGTCAGACCCACTGGCCCACAGGCGGAGGGTGCATCCGACCAATGATCGCTGTCATTGTGTCCATGGGCAAGACACTTAACTCCCCTCGCCCTTAATGTCTGCTTACACTGGTGTGTGAATGTGGGTGAACGAGTGAGTGGAAAAAGGCCTTGTAAGACTGTGACCATAAGTTTGATCTGTTGATTTTTTTAGTTGTCTGTCTTTTACGTTTACATAAAATATGATCACATTTTTGTTTAAATATTTTAGGACAGAGTAATTTAACTGATCATTTAAATCTTCTACAAGTGACACTGAACATCGGCATACAAGCTGGAAATTTCTGGATATGCAACTTGCGATTAAAAACAGCAACCATCTCCTCTCTTCGCCTCCCCCAACGCAGGGGTCCAAATGTGTCTGTCGCGTCCCTGCCCTCCTGCCCCCCTGCCCACCTGCCCCCCTGCCCCCCTGCCCACCTGCCTGGTACATGGACTGAGAGTAATGGTGGGCTGGGGTCTGATAAATGAGCGCAGATAAATCAGTGTGGCCAACAGAGGCAGAACAATATCTGGGGAAACAGGAGTGTGCCTTTCCCAGGGATATCTGCCGGCAGTCAGGGGGAACGCAGGAGGCTGTAGATCAAAGCAGCAAGACTCCAGAACAGGTCCTTTTCATTACACCGTGTGGTCCCTGCACTCCCAATTCTGAAAACTGATCGTATTGTGCCCAGGAAGAAAACGCAGGTGAAGACAGGGGAATGTGTTTTTGTAGTGCTGTGTTAAAAAGGTAATCCACATTAGCTAAAGGTGCACGGTGTAACTTTTGTGGTGGAGGTTTTGCCACTTGCTTGTCTCCATGGAGAGGATATTGCTTTGCCTTGAATGTTCCATAGTCTGACATTAAACTTAAATCTTACATTTAATACAATTACTAGTACTTTTATTGCTCATAAATTTAGCAACAAAACATGAATCATACTGGAAGCAGCTCCACAGATCTGACCTGGTAGTGTAACTTGTCTGTTACCATGGAAATAGATATACTTAATGTCATACTGTGAGACATACCCAGCAAAAGAATAACATCAGGTATAATTTAAAGGTATAATATAAATGTGTACGATAGGGATGGGCACGATTAGTCGACTAATCGATAATTGATCATTAAGAATTTCGTCGATCATGTTCATTTTATTCGACAAACTGAATGTAGGTCACTGTGTGTAACGTAGCATAAGGAATCGAGGCTGCGTCTCACAGCACAAACACTGGAGCTGTGGCCTCACAGTACCACGTCTCTGCTCTGGCTCCTTGGAGATCACTATATCCCTCAGAGTGCGTTTACCTGCACATCACTATCCCGGGTATGATAGTTTTTTTGAGTATCCCGGTTTCACATGTATACGCAGTATCTCCAACACGACATACACACAGAACAGACTCACCAGCCGCATCACATCCTGTCACAGAAAGAACACTCATATTCCACTGAGTCGTGTTCGTTAGTCCAACTGAAGCTGACCACATCAGCACAAGGAAAGAGCTGCTTTTTTTCACTTACTGTTTATGCAAATGAGCCATGAGGTTTTAAGTTTTGTTTCTGTAAGTCGTAAACAAATGTGCGCAAAGCTGCATTAAACACATTCTAATCTCACACGGGCTGATGTGGTTCTGATTTGGTTATGGTTTATATGTTGTAAAGTTGAGTTTATTTATGCAGATTAGTAATAGTAATAATGATGATAATTTTAATATAAAATGTTAATGATTTATCAAAAATCGATCATTAATTTTCTCAACGATCGATTAAGGAAATTTAATTGAATGCCCATCCCTAGTGTTTGATGACTTAGGTCTGTAAAGTTGCTTGGTTCTAATGAAAGACGGGAAGGAAGTGACAAAGGACTATTTCTAATTTTGGAGAAGGGATGGGATTTAATTAATTTTTTTTACTTCTTCCCACTCCTTTTCAGGCATGCATATAAACAAATGTGATTGTCCCTGTTTAATTTTTCTTTTCTTTTTTTGTGTTGGAGTTGCATGTCTGTAAATATGATTTTATGTACTATGCTCGAAATAAACCACAAACACAACATCTCCATGGAGACAAGCGGGTGGTGGACCCTGTACCACAGAAGCTACACAGTGCAGCTTTAAAATGACTTAACATTTCATTTTCTCCTGACAATTGTGTTGCTGCACCTGCCCCAGGTTTGACTGCAGGAATTATGGTTGCCAATCTACACCAACTGCTTATGTGACCACTGCACAGGCACTGGAGAGAGTGGGTCTTGCCAAAGGACACAGCAACAGTATGTAACGCTCAAAATTTTGAAGTGTCATGCTTAAGGACACAGCAAGAATAATCAATACTGTTATACACATTAACATGTCTTCCAATTGTTGCTTTTTCTTGTTTTGTTTGAGCAAGTAAACAACGTGAACATGATTTGAGTTTGTGAATATTTGTTAGACCAAGATTATTTGCCAGTGTGTTAAAGAAGACCTAGAGTGCTTGTATCCGCAATAATTTATGACACGCGTGGATCATTATGTTCGAATTTTGATATTTTAAATCACAATATTCATCTGAAACAACCCAAGAAACGTCATCCCAACAAACAACAGTGAAGCTGGCTGCACCTCCTGTGGATAGCTGCACGTCCCACTCGTGAGCCGAGGTTTTTGTTTTCATTTGTACCAATATGACTACACCATGCTGCCAAATCCTGCATGTCTCACAGATTAAGAAAACAAAATAGGAGAAGGAAGTCAGTACAGAGCGGTCTGCTGGTGGTGGTAAAAATGGGGGTTGATTGGCAAAATGCCGTCCTGAAAATAAGCGGTTAAAGATTGCTGAAACAAATCACTCCAAATACAACTTAGGGTGAGTAAATGGTGAGCAGAAACAACAATAACATGGTTAAAAGGTCTGAAAGCTGCTTTAAGAAAATGGCTTTTGAATTGGGACACTCTGCGTACCCAATTGGCAGACAAAACAATAATATATAGACACCAAATAAGGATTTTAAATAACTCAGCTGGACCAAACTACTGAAAAGACAGAAAACCATCCAAAGTTTGAGCTTATACAACTTGATGCCAGAGCTCTCTACCCCCTCACCGCATACACATGAAGTCAATCCTTGTCATTTACATCACATCGCATCTGATTTATGGCTTTGTGGACGGTTATGGTTTTGACATGCTCTCAAAAATACATTATACAGGTATAGTAGAACTCATTACAATCACAGTATATATATGACCTCTCCAACCTGTCAGATCAATGACATTAGATCTAGGCCAAATACAACTGATCGATTTGCATCCAAGCGGTGCTCACTTCATGCATGGGTATCTGTCATTGCTCCTGCTTACTTATTCATTCTAAGGAAAGCTCAGATGGCGTTCGGGGGGCTGTGAAAGCCAGAAAAAAAAATGCTTTGTGACGCTTCGGGCGAACGGACTTTCTATCGATAGGCCGGGTAGCATCCATCTTCTCAAAGTCCATGCAAAGGTCAAAAAGAGCATAAACTTTAGATGGTTTTGCATGGGATTGGAGCGTTCTGGAAGTCGTAGCGGTCTGGCTTGGTGACATTACATCGCCGAATGCACACATATACACACACGTATTAATACACGTACACACACGCGCTTTTACAGGAAAATATAGTCTTGTAAATCCGTAGCCGTGTGGAAGTGTGGGTGAGAGGATTGTTTCGCAGTCAATAAAAAGGGCCCTCGGGTGCATGTAAGAACAGCAATCTGCGGCCATTTTGCAACCAGAACAACTTGGGAGTTCGATCAGGGTCATAAGTTTTGTTCCTGCGCATAGTCGGAGCGTTATTATTTCAGACAAGTACAATACTGTGCGCCATATTGCTGCTTGGTTTCCTAATGGCATTGACGGTTTTACTGGAATGTGTTCGGCCCAAGAGAGAAGGAGCGGCCACATGGCGACTATTCTTAGCAAAGAGGATATTAGTTATAAAACCAATTAAGACAAAGTTTGGAGCATGTCTGGAATTTGAATAAAACAGAAGGCAATGTAATATACCAACCCAAGTTATGATTCGATAAAAAGGTGATTAAGGAAGAAGAGAGGTATTAGAAAAACAGTTTCATTTTAAAAGCGTATTAAATCGCACTTTTTCTTGTTTTGTTTTTTTCTACATTTGCTTTTCTCCAAGGAGATGTGCACTGCTTTGCCTTGAATGCACCACAGTATAACTTCTGTATCTGTTCTATCTATTCATTTGTTTAAAAACTTCAAAAACATCCTTTCTTATGACCTGGGTAACTTTCCATGGATCTGACTTATGCAGTCCCCTCACCTGAAATGCTTTTATGAACATTTGTACTGCAAATATGAAATGGTAACCGATCTTTAAGAGTAACAACATAAACATAAATCAACCTAATACATTTTAAAGGTTTAAAGAGGAAAAATAGCAGTGTCTTTTTGGGGGCATATTTGACAAAACCGTTAAAAATGGGTAGCATATCAACAAATCAATAGTCTGCCCTGCTGTATTCTCTACGGGACAAAGTTACTGGAACATGCTCTCGATTCCACCGCAGAGCCCACACAGTTAGCCAGGCCAACATTATTTATTTATCACATAATACTCCTGCTTGTGTTTTCATGTGCTTTTTGTATGTCAGATGGCACGCCAAAGCCATGCCTTTCCCATCCAAGCTAATTAGCGTTGCAAATCACTTTCTGCATATTTAATGGGGGTTTGCGTTCACTATTTTATACCCGCTGCTAAAATGTGTAAATGAGATACCGATTTGGCCAATTATTTCAACTGCAAACCATATGGCAAAATAAATGATGAAAATATGCCCCTGACACAATAGATGGCCCAGTTACTGTTCAGTCGGGAAACATAGAAAATCTTGTCAATGCAGACTTGAAATGGAAACATACTGGAACCAGACATTTTAAAAGGTGCAATATGTATCTGGAGGTGGGACATCACCTGCATGATTCCATGGAAATAGAATAGTTGAAACAATACTACATTATTCATGGAGATAAATGTTTTGTGCCATACCATACTGTGGAATATAATAGCCAAAAGAACAACATTTCTGTGGAAACTAACAGGAGCAGGCTCTCCTCTAGACCAAATAAGAGTCAGGTTTGTGGAAATACAAGGCCACTCAGAGTAAGGACGCATGTTTTTCAGTACAATATACATGACCAAAACTAGAAACTGCACAATGGCTGAAACCAATGTGAGTGACTGACAACATAAAATACCTCGAAATGTAAAAACATGTGAAAGTACTGATAAAAATTATGAAGAAAAATCCCAAATTTCTTGTTTTAAGGGTGATTTTCTTTGAGAAACTAGAATTGTTGTTTGGTTTATAACTAAATACCAAAATTTTACAGTATAAATAGGAAAAATGATGAAAGATTCCACACTGGGATACTCCCTCAAGGGTATTTAACTTAAATATATTATTATTCAACATAAATGTACATCGATCCTAGTGTATTTCCTTTCCTAAGGACATATTGAAATTATGCATGAAACATACATATCTGCAGTTCTAAACCGTGCACTTTTCTGCTCACTTTCACTGACACATTGGTAGGAGCCACACACATTTGGAGAGATCAGAGCGCCTTTTGTTGGAAATCTGTTTTTTGACCCTGGTTTGATTCTAGCAACAACTATGTGGACCTATGATGTGAGGTCGCTGGTGGGAACGGTAAATACATGAAAAATACCCAGGAATCGCTGAAGAAAGATATCAAGAAAAGACATTTATAGTGACTTTAAAATCAACATTTTTTGGGAATATTAAGTATCATTGTAAGAAACAGCTTCCCACTTGTGTACAAGTACATTTAACACAGTATGAGAGTAAATTTGATGTGAAAATCAAAATGTTCCTGAGTGAAAAGTAACTCAGTACTTTTCCTCAAACTCTTCTCACGTACTTGCAAACACATTCCTTACACCCCACTTATTCACCATTTTAATTTCAAGCTAAATTTTCACATGACAGTTAACTTTTTATAGATTCAAACGGCACTAACTTTTCCCCTCCTGTCTTCAGTTGTTGGTGGCTTTAGATGCCCTCACAGGTCTGGGTCTGGGTATCCTGTAATGTGACATCAAACTGGACAATATGATGTTCACCAACCTGCAGGACCCACCTTTGTAAAGTATTGGTATTGGTACTCAGAATCGCAATTACAGAAATGATTATACCCGTACTCATATCGTTTTTCAAAAAGTGGTATTGATGCATCCCTTGAAACAACATTACTTTGGTCAAATATGCCTTACAGTTTTCATAGTTGGTCTAACATTCAATTTGCAAGTAACCCGCTCAAAGTATCGGTCCAGCAGGCAGTCGGTGTAAATCCAGTGCCACACTATTTTCAGGTGTAATATCATGAGCATGGGTCTTTAAAGCTGCCATGTTGTATTCTCACATGAAACCACTAGGTAGGGGTGGGGGACACCTCGCTATTTAATATATATCAAGACATATTTTTTGCTCCATACCGCCCTGTCCTACCACTAGGAACCATCTACATTACTGCTGCTTGACCATGTGTCAGCTCTGATCTGACAGAAGAGAGAACAGACCTGAACAAAGGACAGGTGAGCCTGAACAAAGGACAGGTGAGCCTGAACAAAAGACAGGTGAGCCTGAACAAAGGACAGGTGAGGAGAGGGGGGACATTTACAGGTAAAAAAATAAATAAAATAAAATTAACTTATGGATGCGACATACTGCATTATGGTTTGTGGTTACAAGATCAGTAATTAACATTTTGATCTTTGGAAACTGTAATATTAATCTAAAATAACATAACAGCTTGGATAAAAACAGACAAGTAGATAAAACTGCATAACTTATTTTCTGAAGAAATTATTGGGTTTGGAATTTGGCTCACTAATGTGTATTCATTTTGTCAATTTCAACAACCTTAACCTTAATAACCTTAAACTTAAATCAAATGTGAGCCTCATGCCACATTAAAATTCTATTATCAATAAACACTGAGTGTTTTTTATGAAAGATGTCAAATGGAGCCTCATTGACGTTGGTGTTGCTAAAAGAACTATAGAGAGTGCTTTCACTGACTGTGTCGTGAATAGTTTTAAAAGTTTATTTCATTTCCAAAAGAACTTGAACAAGAATTAACCACTAGACACAGTCCAATGGTTAACGTCATTGTGAGCACATAGTGACGAAGCGCTGTCACTATGTTGGCTCAAAAGCTGGGCTCAAACTCAGACCTGGTGGCTTTAGGTCAGTTTGAACTTTAGGACTGAAGGGTCTGTGGGGTGGACAAACAGACTACTGCAGAATAAGGGGTCCCACTAAATGGAGCTGTTGTGTACTGAAGTCAAAAAGGAAAATACATATATTTTAATAAAATGTTACTTAAATAACTAAAAATACTTAAAAAACTATAAGAGTGGCAGATGTGAAAAGTAATAGCAAATCAAAATGTAGCCTAAGTCAAACAACTGAAGTTTTGAAACCAGACCAATTAGTCATTCTATTGCTTTTAATTTAGCCTGTTATTTGGCTAAAAACTTATACTTTGGCGTTTATATAATTTGCATTGTTTGGCAGCAAAACATCTAAGACAGTGCTCTACATTTTCAATGTAGATAGAAGGTCTTGTAGACACTTCCTCTCAGTCCTCAGCTCTCTCAGATTCCCAGCGCTCCTTCGGGATAATCCGTGTTGTGAAATTGAAGTATGGTCCTAGAATATCAATTCTTCTTTTTTTTTTTTTCTTGCCCTTCACCCGCTGAGGGTTAAAAAATGAAACTGAACTTGACTCTTGAAGGATTTGAAGGCGCACAAGCAATCCCAGTATCAAGACCACAATGCAGGGGAAAGGTGGCAGAGGACGTGAGGTGACAAGGAAGAAAGACACTGGCTTTTGGCTTGAATTTTTGATAATGTGCAACTATCAAAAATGTTATGCACTTATCTTAAAGGTGCACTACGTAGCTTTACTGGTGAAGGGTCTTCCTTCATTTGTCTCCATAGAGATGTTATTGTTATTGTTTGTCAAGACTCGGCTCTTTTGCATTCATTAAATCACAGGTGTTTATATTGCAAATACTTAAAACATACATTGTTACTGTGAGTGGGCTCGCCTCTCCACAGATCTGAGCTGCCATGGCCTGGTGGCGTTGCTTACTCGTCTCCATGGAAATAGATACATTTTATCCCATACTGTTTACAGGTAAAAATATATATATTATATTTATATTATTTTTGCAACATTGGGCTTGTGTTTGTGGGTATTGTTAAAACTACAGTAATGCACACAGTGGAACAACAGAAGAAGCTTTATTTCCCCTGCAAATTTATAACAACTTTACGATAATTTGCTGACTCTTAAACTGTTAAATCTACTATATTATGCATTTTACAGGCAACAAACTGAACCACTAAACCACAAAAACTATTCTAAATGTATAATATTGTTAAAAATCATGAGGTGCAATAAAAAAATAGCAGCATGACATATTTTAGCACTTAGTTTGCATCTGTAAAGAGTCATAGAAGTTATCAATTCATCCTTCTACAGCTCAAATCTTATTGTATAGCCAAAAAAATAACCAAAAATTTCCCAGTAGTGCAAAGAAAATACACAATATAAATACTGACTGCCAAAAAGTATTGTTCTAGCTTTCATATATTGAAAATAAGTTGATAATTATCGTAACAAGTATAGGGAAATGACTTCTAATTCAGTGTATAGCAGTGAAAGTTACTGAACATAAATGTCTTGAATCACGGGTCAGTGCTTCGATTGCCAAACTAACTTCACGTGGGGACTCTTGCGTCATTACATTTTCCATCTACAGATTTGTCCTACTCGTAAACATCATATTTTTTAAAGGCAAAGCAATAGATCAACTAGAAAGTAATACAGCCAAGTAGAAAAAACTCCCAGACGTCTGCAGCGGCCCTTTAAGACAGCATTGGAAAGCGTTCAATCCTCCGTCTCAGTGCACAATCGGTAACTCTCACTACATCCCAGCCACTCAAAGAATTCAATGAAACCTTTTGGAGAACAATGACTCACACGACCGCAGATCAAGGCTACAGAGAGAGAATTGTACCCTGAGTTTAAGGGAGGCCTAACCTTTCCATTAGGTCCGCCGAAACTCGGGGAAATGCAATAAAAGCTAGATGCGTGTCCACAACCCCAAGAGTAGACAACAAGTGATTTCAGCCAAACAAATGCGGTTCCGTTGCCGCAGAAACAACATCTTAAGGTCAGACGACGTGCTGCTTAGCATTTGAGTGGACCAAGTGGGGGAAACTAAAAATAATATAATACAGAAGATGTGTTTTGGGTGAAATACAGCTATTATTTTGACAGCAACCAGAATGAAAAGGACCTGTACTCATTTTTTCCCCCATGTATTTTAATAAAATTTGTCAGTACAGATGTGTTGTATAAGCAGCTCTTGACATCAGCGTATGTCTGCTGCACGCTATCTACATCTAATTATCAAATGTCAGGAGTGTGTGTTAGCATGCTAGTTGTTTAATTGTGATGGGAAACTCTGCTGGTTTCTGAATGCTGTGGAAAGTATGTGTAAACTCATTATGTTGAATAATTCAGATTGGCTGTGACGTTTAAGATACATGAGGACTATTTTGGGCCACTACAAACCGTTTGAAAGGAACTAGCTTTGCTTTTCACGTTAAGACAGCGCTTTTAATATCTCACTTAAATAATAATAATAATAAATCAGTTTTATATAGCACTTTTCTGGACACTCAAAGACGCTTTACAGAGCATTATTCATTCACTCCAGACCCAGTGGTGGTAAACTACTATTGTAGCCACAGCTGCCCTGGGGCAGACTGACGGAAGCGAGGCTGCCAATCTGCGCCATCGGCCCCTCCGACCACCACCATCTCACACACACACACACACACACACACACACACACACACACACACACACACACACACACACACACACACACACACACACACACACACACACACACACACACCACTTTCATACAAGGCAATGTGGGTGATGTGCCTTGCCAAAGATTTCCCAGTAGTGCAAAGAAAATACACACGATAAATACTGACTGCCAAAAAGTATTGTTCCAGCTTTCATATATTGAAAATCAGTTGATATAGTCATTATTGTAACAGGTCTAGGAAAATGACTTCTAGTTCAAAGTAGCAGTAAAAGTTACTGAACAAAAAGTCTTGAATCAGAGGCAACAATATCTTCCCTGTACGGACTGTAGACTGAATGAACTGTATGACTGTAAAGAGCTCATTATATCCAAACATTATGGTTTATGTTATTGCAAATCCCCAATAAATACAGTAGCTGTAAAGGTAGAGTGACAGAAATACTGCTGCTTGTTTAACGGAATACATAAAAGCTCTGTTGTAAATGTCTTCTAAACTGTGTGGAACATAAGCAGCAAAAACAATAAGACAATGAAGATTTGTTTAGCAAAGCGACAGCTGTTGGAACAAAGGTTTAAAGTTTATATCTGTTGCTTTAGTGATTTTTGCACAAGTAAGCTTCCCTGGTAGTGAAGAAACAACTACAGCTGCTCTCCCTATACGACTATTACTACAACAATTTGTTCTACACCTTGTCCTGATCTTTTTTTTCTATTGAGGGCAAAATACCATAGTTTATGAATACTTCTAAAGTAAAAGTTGCATTTTATTCTAACAGATCTTACTCAGCTATTGGTTCTGGAGTGAAGGACAAGATACTTTGGGAAATCCTAGGATTTCTTTGTTGCTTGTGATCGAAGTGCTGTGCATACTGATAGGAACAATACGATTCGCCTCATGTCCAGATATGTGGGTCTGCAGAGAGCAGTACAGGCATGTGGAACTGATTAGCATAACAGCGCTAACAATTACGACGCAGGCAAAACAAAAGCCAGGTATACGCTCCACTGGCCAGTCTCTAATAGGGCTTCATTCACTTCGTGCAAAGACTTGGAAAAGCAACATGGCTCGTGTCTAATTTGCTTGAATTAACAAGGCATGTCTATATCTGTTGAAGAGGCTACAACAGTGTCTCTGTGAATTACACTTCCCACAGAACTAAAGGTTAAAGTAGGTGAGGGCTAAATGACAGACACTAAATGACTTCCATGAGAAATCCCGTCTCATTATGGACTGCAGTGGTCCATTTGTCGAGACCATGCCCTGGATTCTAGCTTCAAACTAAACACACATGAAAGATACATGTAGCATAACATAAAATAAAACATTATATACAGCAGACCTGCAAACTTGTTGCTTAGAAAAAATAATATATTTCTTTGCTTGAGTCAAATAACGTTAGCTAGCTTTTGTCATATAGTTACCCTATGCTTTGGGCAAAATGGTGACTAGTTAAGGTTAGCTGGTTGTAATGTTAATTCAAACATTGTCTGATTGTCTTGCTAAAGTTAACCGTTTAGCTTGCCATGTAAGGACATAGTATTTCAGTTAGCCAACTTAGGCTGTAACCTTACAGTTGGTTTGTCATTAGCCCCCAACTTTAGCCAGGAGCTCAGCCTTGAGTTCTGGGGCGACGACTCAAAATCTGAGCTACCATGAGTATTACAGTGTTTCACAGGAGTGTTACACAGTGTTTCCCAAGAGTGTTACACAGTGTTTCGCAAGAGTGTTACACAGTGTTTTGCGAGAGTGCTACAGAGTATTTCACAAAAGTGTTGCACAGTGTTTCGCAAGAGTGTTACACAGTGTTTCCCAAGAGTGTTACACAGTGTTTCACAAGAGTGTTACACAGTGTTTCACAGGAGTGTTACACAGTGTTTCCCAAGAGTGTTACACAGTGTTTCGCAAGAGTGTTACACAGTGTTTTGCGAGAGTGCTACAGAGTATTTCACAAAAGTGTTGCACAGTGTTTCGCAAGAGTGTTATAGAGTATAACAGTGTTTCACAAATATCCATGCAGTTTTTTTTTTTTTACTAAATTCTGACAGGTGTTTAATGTTATAATGGAATGAACAATTAGCATGCAACTAGCTATCATACATAATCCATAAAAAAGCATGTCTCTTGTGCAATGTCATGCATGTAGTGGGTTTAGTCATATTTCCACATCCTGACCTGAGCAGAACGTTATCGTCCACATCAGTATACACCAAAGCACATGTGTCACAATCTGCAACATAAGAGTTTATGTTACTAAAACCAAATGACTAAGTAGTGGGAAATAAACTATTCATTGAATAGGTGTATAATATACCCAAATACTGATTCTGGAGGCAACTGAAACAACTTCATGCCAGCTTCATGGCTACAAAATATCCAAATAAAAATAACTAATTATCTGTTAGGAGCTCCATTAGCAGACCTGGCACCAGCACAAGTAAGGACACAATACTTACATCCAGTACAAAAAAAAGGCACATCAACACATCCAAAACATTCCGCTACTCGAGAAGCTCCTCTGCCTGTCACCATCACACACACATTATTGTTGTAGTATTAATAATGAATCAGATTTGTTCAGACTCTCAAAGCTCTTAGCATTTGTCCTTTACTCTTTCACTCTTTGGCCAGTTGTTGTACCACCTTTCTATGTCTCTCTGACCACCAAAAATCATGCAGCAGATTCAGGGCTGTTTACAAGGTGACAGGTTTTCACAAATCTGCCATGTTTTGATATTGGATTGGCCTCTATTTTACACGACAATAAGCAACGAGCTGTTCACTGAAACCACGCTGCACTGAAAATGCTGAAAGAGGTAGTTTCTTTGGGTACAGGAGGCTGCTCTGAACTCATGGACAAACGGCTTCTCACAAAATACACAAAACAAACTACAACATTTTTATATCTACACAATTGTCAGAAAATCAGATATAATTACTTACGTTTACTTTAAAGTCTTCCAGCATGTTCCAGAAAAGCACATGGTCTAAAGTGATCCCAAAGTAAGAAATGGGAGGTAGTATTTCTTCTGCAGGGTACTTCTGCACTTCAATCACAGCTCCTTTTAGTGGACAAATATGTGTACTGCAACTTATCAGAACAAGTTTTTTCTTTTCACACTTCACTATTTACGACAATTCAAAGGAAATGAAATGTTGTCCAGAATTTCAGTATAAGCAGGGACTCACACAGACAAAATGTGTGAATTGTCTTGGCGAGCATGACTGAGCTATTTCTGCCCAAAAATTAAACGGACTCTGACATACACAATTTAATTATACCCCCTGTTTAAGCCTAGTAAAGTTAACATGTTTAAAGGTGCTCTGTGTAACTTTTGTGCTTGTCTCCATGGAGATTTTACCCTTTTTGCCTTGATTATTCCACAGTATAGAAATAAACTTGGTAACCACAATAGAGACAGGTTCATGGTCAGATCTATGGAGACACAAGCCTGCACATGATAAGAATTCATGTTTTTAAAGGGACAGTTTGGGATTTTGCACATAGGGCCTCATTCCCGAGTGAGCCAGAGTGTTGGAGACGTGTGGAGACACGTAAAAAAAAAATCCATTGAGTCCTTGTATTTGGAGAGGTCGCTGGTGCTAGGCTGGCGCATGTCAATGGGCATAGATAGTCTGCCACTAAAAACAGTGCACCCAAGGCAAAACAATGGTAACACCAGACTATCGATGTAAATGTCTGTGTTGATAGAATAATTTTAGAAGTAAAACCAACCTTGCATTTGAAGGATTTATGTCTGAGCAGCAGCAGCGAGTTGTACTTCCTGATAGAAAGCTTTGCAGTGGCGGACTGATATATGAGAAAGTCCCTCAACATGCGACGATTCATGCGATGCAAGGTTAGTTTTATTTCAAACATTATTCTGTCAACATAGACATTCACATCGATAGTCTAATAGATTTGGTTTCTGTGCTTTGTGAAGTGGGTAAGACTGTTTTAAGTTGGCCATTGACATGCATTAGCCTAGCACGAGCAACCTCTCCAAATACAAGGACTGCATGGAATCTAAAAAAAAAAAAGCGTCTCAACACATCTCCAACACAGGAAATGAGGCCCTATGTCCAAAATTCTGAACCGTCCCTTTAAGGAATTTTTGAGCTATAAAAACACCTGTAATTGAACTAATGCAATAGATTTACAGTACGTTTAATGCCCTACTGCAGTACATTCCAGACAAGCAAGTAGCGGGCCCCGCCACTTTAGAAGTTACACAGTGCACCTTTATTAAGTTATATATAAAGTACGTGCAGTATTTGATCAGGGACAGGAATTAGCTCATTGCTCTAAAATTACCTCTTGGCTGCACCACTTTCATCGACGGACTTCCACATCACCTTGGGCACAAACAATAAACAAATATTGCTGCGTATAATTTATTCCCCCTTACGGTAATGTACCCTCTTATTAAAACTATTGTTCTTGGTGATAGATGGTGCAATAGGTAATTAAATTAGGCCTCAGAAACAACACAGCAACTTGAAATGAAAGAATAAATGAGGCAGAATTTTAGCTCCAAAATTAGCATTTATTGGGGTGGTTGGGTCAGAGATGTAGCATTAGTTTTCCAGTACACATCCACAAGGCTTGAATCCAGTCTTAAAGCTGACTTAAACCTTCACCTTTTTGGTACAAATTCAACAGTTGTGCTGACAAGATCACTATTTTCACTTTTTATTGACGTACTTTTTAAAATTTTATACAAAAAAACTCCTTAACTTCTACACGTCACCCAGATGTTTATTTTTTCACTTAGTAAATAAATTTTGGGAAACAACAGTTCTTACGTGTTGTCATGAAAAGATAAAAACATGCAAAAAACTTCGAAAATTTTCAGTCCAAATTAAACATTTACAGGAATTGGAACTTTTTGCACTTCTTCATATACTACATCAAAAAGAAAAAAACAGTATTTACACATCTTTTTACAGTGAATTAAAAGTATCAGAGGATGACTAAGGCAAATGAAGTGTACGTAGAAACAGTTTTTTTTTGTAGATTTTGTAAAATACCACTTCCACTTCAAAAAAGAAATGAAAGAAAATAAATGCTTCAAAAGTAATCAAAACTCCCTTTATTTGCAACCAGCGGCATAATTATCTTTTAGTGAAAAACTTCTACAAGTATAGCGCGTTGTACAGTGCTGTAATTTTCTTCATGTGGTTTAAATAATCCTTGACAAACCGGAGCATTGTGTCACAAAAAAAAAGTAAAAAAAAGAATAACAAAACAAACTGAAGCAAAAGTGGAACATACAGTTGAAAACACTTCAAAAGTCAGTACCGTTAAAGCCTTGAACATAAAACTAACCATTTTAGCTCCAAAAAAATGTACAAAAAGGCACATTATATCCCAGTGCTTCTGTACTGTGAAATTCAAGTGTAACTGAGCGCATTCAGTACCGTTCGTTTAACAATCCTTACGGCGAGAGTCCACCATCGTTCTCTTTACTTCCCCGTAAAACTCCAACGGGAGACTATTTGCCTAAGCTTTCAACAAGCTATGTATGCAGAGACTACAACGAAAAGCCTAGTTTTTGAAAAAGTTCGGAATTTTCTTTTTTTTTTCACAGTTCCCATCACTTTCTTGAGGGAATCATCAGAAGCTGTCCATTCCGGAGAAAAACAAAAAAATCAATCCACCGTTATTAAAAATTCTTCATCTTTTTTCCCCCTTCCAAGAGGAGTGGCTAAAGCAAGAGTCCCCGTGCTTGCTAGTCATCGCTCCCTCCGTACATGTCCGCCAATTTCCGGAATCGCGGGCCCCAGTCGTTGAGGTAATCGTAATCCTGATCTCCTCCGCTGCTCGAAGAGTTGAGAGAGCTGAGAGAACCGGCCGTGGAGCCGCTGCCCTCGTAGTCGAAAACTAGCAGGGAGTCGTAAGGGGGCGCTGTGGGGTCATTGTCCGCTGCTTTGAGACCCTAAACAAGAGAAGAAGAAGAAGAAGAAAAAGGGGTTACACACGGGATTACCAATGTCCAATAATGAAGGAAGATAAAACACAAGGCTAATCTCTGGATCCTTGGACTGGATTAAGACAGATTGAGCGTTTATGTCAATTTGTCCTGAGATTTCTCCTGATATGTCTGGGATGTGGGATTATCCGTGCCTTGATTAAAAGCGGAGATTGAGGGTTGGGTGAAAGAGAAATTGTGCAACTGGACTCTCCGTCCCAACTGACCACTCTTAAGGAGATGGTGGTCATGAACACCATTATGGAAAATATGGACATTCCTGTTTTTAAGCGCACCTTCACTGTCCAACAAGAGATATTAGAAATGCTAACAAACAAGAACATTCACACAGACAGTGGCTCTCTCTTTTCTGCATCACTGGAGGAAAAACTAAAACTAAAACACAACACTACCCATGCCAGTCCAATGGTGCATCTAGATCTATTGTGTCATTTTTTAAATAATTCTGTTTATAAAGTCAAACTAAACAAATATGTAAAATATTTATCTCAATGAAAACAACATTTCACAAAGCATGTATTGTCTAATTTAGTAGGGTTGCTAACCTTGAGTATCTTAGCATGAATAATCAGTCATAAATAAATAAAATTGTAATATTAGAATGTTGTTACCTCCTCAAAAACAGACCTGAAGTTGTGTTTTGTTTCATTCACACGTTTGAGTAACACTTTATTATTAGTCTGTCTACATCTCCAAAGCTCAAAATGTTCTGTTGTACCTTGTGATGTCAAGTTGTGGTTTTCAAGTTAACAACTCCTTTTACCTTCAAATGCAGTAGAGATTAGGGTTTGGCGCTAACACGGTAATACGGTATGCCGTGGTATCAAAAAGTAGCAACGCTATCAATTTCATTACCGTCATTAAAAAAATCTGCATAGGGACTTAAAACCACAGCGCAGACTTTGTCCCCTACGCTCTCTCGTGGTTAAGCACGGAGATATCGTTCCACATGCAGTGAGTAAGAAGAAAAACGTGACTGACGCTTCATGTGTGATGTTGAGCTGAAAAGTTTGCGATTTATTGAGCCGAGAGTCAAGAGGGGATGCTGGGCACTGAAGAGGAGAAAGTTCCCCACTTGAGGGCAAAGTCAGACTTTCACTGAGGAGACGGTAACTATGTGTCAAAACGACGCAGACAGCGAGGGGAAACAATGCAGACAATAAGGGCTGTGATTGGTCCTGTCGACCACTGCAATCAGTGTTTACATTTTACAAAAAAGAAACTTAAAAAACTTAAAACCGCATGGCTAATTTGCATACAGTATAAGCGCTGATATTTCGTGCACTGATGCTGATGTGATCGAACGCACTGGCAAAGTTTGGTTTGTTCATCTTCAAATATAATACAGCTATTGTGTTTCTGAATGGTATAGGTGCAAGCTACAAAATTCTTAATTAGTCACAGTAATACCGTATACCCTGTTAAAATGCTGAGAAGGTTTAATGCTATCGAAATTTGGATACCGTCCAACCCTAGTAGAGATAGACAATTCCAGGGCTGAAATGATCCAAATGCCTCTAGTGAAGGTTTTTGGAGTTTAAAAAAACAGTGGAGCACTGTATTACCACATGATATTGCAAGAGTCTTTTCTGTTTGAGACCAACTCAGCCTAAATATGCAGGATTTGAGAGTTAAACATGTACAACACACCTTCAGGTATGTTTCAGATGAGGAAACATTATAACACAGATCAGAACACAGATCAGAAAACGTAATCTGGGCCCTTTAAATGTAGCTAGGAGAGATCTTTTTGACAGGCGATGTATCAGTTGGTAGCTGCACCCGCGCATGACTTCATTATTTCATATATAGTCCCGTCATGAATGTCACACTTAGGTCAACCATCTAACCCGCGCGTGCACGACTCCAGCTCCCATCTTTGCAATCTCCCTCGACATTCCCAGAACTCCTCCACGTGTCACTATTTGCCCCTTATGGATTGCCATTGATTCCCAGCCTCATTCCATAACCGAACCCTGGAGAGATGATGGATTGCTAATCTCGAAGTTGAGATGTGTTTTGGCCGCCGAACCACTTTGGAACTCGGCCTGTTTTTCCGGCTACTCTTTATTTCGACAACTGAAGACACCTCACAAATAACAGATAGGCTAAAAGAAGACGAGAAGAGAGCCACCAGACCTTTACTCTAACGGGAACGATGTCAAAGATTTATTGCTTCCTCTGTGCTGTTAAAATGTTTGTGAATAAAATAATAGATTGAATTAAATAAAATAAAAACGCGGGGGCACTTAGCGATTATTTTCCCCTTGTTAGCTTTCGTTTAGTCTTTGCTTTGGGCTGATCTCTTTCATTGGAAATATGACAGATGGATCGTTTATTACAATTAGAGAAATAATCTTCGGAGTTGGTCGGGGCCCCTCCTGTTTACAGTCAAAGCTCTCATAAGGTGAGTTAATTACAGATGCTGAGATTTTATCACAGTGGAGACACCAAGAGAAATGGGCTGAAATATTCTGTTATTAAGAAGAGTTAATGAGCGAATCAGAGTTTTAAGTGCTTGATTTTTTGCTTTTTTACTCTGCATACTGTCTATACAACCTATTAAAGGCCCTCTGTTGCACAAAATTGACTCTTTTGAGCATTATTATAATTATTATAATGTGGTTTCTTCATCAAAACATATGTGGAATTGTGTTTTGGTTCATTCACACGTTTGAGTCATCTTTTATTCTTAGTCCGTCTACGTTGCCAAAGTTTAAAATGCTCTCTTCTGCCTTGTGATGTCATAAAGTGGCAGTTTTCAAGTTAACAGTTGCCTTTTACCTTTTGTTTTAGTCAAGATTGACAATTCCAGTGAAGGTTTTGTGTGTTAAACATGTGTGAGTTCCCAGTCTTATCTTTTCACTTTTAAGTCTTAGGCCTCTTACAGTAACATAATCTGAAGCACAATATATCATTAGAGAGAAATATAGCGATAAACGATAATAATGAAACTACTTTATGCCACTGACACAAAAATAATAAAGCAGGATAAACCCAGTAAACATTTTTTAAATAGTCAGATTGCAGAATGAAACAATAATTCCTAGTAGAAGTTACTTATTCAACGCTCTAGAAGTCCTTTTTTATATATTACAACTAAAAACAAAACAAAATCTTACCATTATTGCAAAGAAATTGTACACACAGTAAATACTGAGCCCAAAAAATATACTGTTCCCTCCATCATGTACTGAATGATAAGTCAATATAGTAATTACTGTGACAGGCCTATCTTCACGTTTTAACTTTTTTGTTTTATCATTAAAGTTCATCTTTTGTTCTGTTAATAATAATAATAATATAATAATTATATATATACGCATTTAATTACAAAAAAAGCATCCCAGTAAAGCATTCTTTTGATTAGTGGAATAGTACATTTTCATACTCATTGATTTTTACTGCATTTGTGGAAATGGCATATCAATTGGTTGAGAGAAGTGCACTCTGCATATATTGTATAAAGTTTATCAAGGCGACTGGAATACTCTTGAGTTTGAAGTTTAAGAAGAAAAAGGTCACTTATGTTTACAGAATTGAACAAAAATGTTTTTCTGTTACAAAATCAACCGGTAGTTTTGTCTCTCCTTGCAGCGATTTCAAGTAATTTGTTTAAAAGGCTCCACATCGAGTTTGAACCATGTTTTGTTGACTGATCTGACGCACGAGTGCCACATTTAAAACCCTGGAACCAATTTTCTTTCATGTATTTGAGCAAAATACCTCTTGCCCAAGTAAAGATATGTTGTATAAGCAGCTCTTGAGGTCAAAATAAATCTGCTGTGCACAGTTTGAAGCCAATTATAAGAGTTTTACCATTTGATCATCAGGACGTGCATGGTTAGCATTCCAGTTGGCATTAGCTGTAAAGTGACGCAAACTCAGTCTCTGAAAGTTGTTAAAAGAATTACTATTTTCTGATCTCTGTTATAATGTTTCGTCATCACAAACATACCTAGAGTTTTGTTTTGTTTCATTCACACATGTTCAACACACAAATCCTGAATATTTAGGCTTAAGTTCTTTTCTCAAATAGAAAACGCTTGTTCCACCCTGTGATGTCATGTGGTAATACAGGAAGAGCTCCATTGTGTTTTTAATAGGGCTGTCAATGTTAATGTATTTTGAACACTCCTCTATGGAAAGCGTAGATGGTGACCTGAAAGGTGGCGCAGGTTATTAGGTCAGTGATCAGGTCTGTCCATACGTGACTTTAGATAAAACTAAGGTAGTTTGCAGATATTGCAGTGATAAACTCTCTTTCCACAGAAGCACAACATGTTTAAAATACCATCCTAAAGCAAAACATGTGTTTGATTCAGTGGCAGCAAGGACGTGACTTGTACAACAACAGGCCGAGCACGACAAACAGCATTGGCGGAGTTCACCCGCGGCAATGTTGTCAACAAAACTACCAGCGATAGAAAAATGTCAATAATAAAACTTTTTGATAATAAATTGCATTTTTGTCAAAATATTTTGGTCTTTTTTGTAATAATTAACTGTGATTAATCAAAATCCTAAAGTGTGATTAATCTGATTAGAAAAATTAACCGTTTGACAGCACTAGTTTCTAAACTCTGTACATGTAGAATTGTTTGGATGATTTCAGCCCTGAAATCATGTGTCTACTGAACGCTTTTGAGCTTTAGAGATGTAGACAGACTAATAATAAGACTGCTCAAACGTGTGAACAAACCAACATGTTATTGAGGAGGTAACAACACTATAACATGGCTAAAAGCTCATAAGAGTGAGTTTTGTGTAACATAGGCCCTTTAAGACATTTGAAATCCTTAAACATTGCAAATTCATTTACGGTTTGTCCTCCTTTGCCTCTTGTCGCTCAAGGAAATGGGCTGTAACTAGGCTGGGCTGTTTACCGCTCATCCATGACAACGGAAATCAGCTGTATTTACATTCAAATGGATCCACTCACAAAAAGAGACCTATCAAATTGGCTTTGCCTGTCCCCCCCATGTGCACCTTGGGCCACCGGGTCAAGCCAGCACTTCAGTAAAGCCTCTGCTCCCGCCCCTCCTCTGTGGGAACAAACCAAAAGACCCTTGTTTGTCCGACTGTGAGGCTAAAGTCCTTTTTTTGCTAATGTCGTTCTAGCCTTTCTGTAATTTAATTAACAGCCACTCGCTCAGGGGGGTTTTGCACCATTTCTGGATGTAAATGAGCCTCCTCCCCCTGCCCGTCGCTCCCCTCTCTGCTCTGGCTGCTCGCCCTTATCAGTTAGGTCAGATTCTGGGGGAGAAGCGTACGAATGACTGCGCTTTAGCTACACTCACAAGAGCAAATATCGACACCGCAGTGCTCTGTGGGAAAAGTGGCCATTATTAGGAATTTTAGATGAAGAATATGTCTATATTTAAGCTTTCTGCACTGTGAGGAAGTTCCAATACTTAAAGAGGCGTTGTGTTCATTTTCTGGTGAACGGTTGGCCACTTGGAAACTTGTCTAACACCATGTTACAGGTCAGATCTGTGTTTTTAATGAAACTGTCAATGTGCTTAGAGTTTTAAATAAATTGCAGAAAGAAGAGTCAAGTAAAATAGTTATATGATATAGGCAAAACTTACACGAAATATAGAGTTGCTTTGAAACAATGATCACAAAATGCACAGATGATTACTAATAAATGATGAATGAGTTTGCCTTTGCAGTACATAAATACTCCATTCAAATACTTGCGATTTCAATTTTTCCCATAATTAAGTTGACCTAGCAATTTACAGGGTCTTGGAGAAAATTAACACGACGACAATCCAAAGTTACCATCACAAATTTTATGAAGGGTCCTTTGAGAACCTGCCTTAAAAACTTGACAACCAAATTTCTACATCAAATTTAATACAGAGTGTTAAACAGCAGACGGGATTCTTGTTCGAAAGTAATACATTTCTGTGCACAATCGTCTGCTTCCAACATGTGTATTCGACCCCGGAGAGGATGGAAAAAAGAGCTAGTTTCTAATCTAAAAACATGGGCACCGGCCAACAAAAAGCGGGCAGAGGAGTCCATTTGTAATGCTGCTGAAACTCTTGTCTGTTGGAGCTAGTGAAAAATACATGACTGCTCTTTTCATTTTACATTCTGCCTTCATGCTGGAGTCAATGATGGCCCGAGGCGAAGCAGGGCACTCCCATAGAAAGCCAATGCAACGCTCCTCTCATCTCCAATTTGGATACTGACACGCCGGGAAGTGGGGCTTTGGAGAGAGAGGAGTCACAGGGAAAAATAACAATTATGTCTAAACAGGTTGAATGGTTGTCAAGGCTAATGGGAACTTTATGGCTGTTGTATTCACCATATTTGGGAAGTTGCCGCGGGCGCTGCCATCGTCATTCAGGTTGTGTTCATTTGCGTGGGTCTGACGATAGCAAATAAGGATTTTGAAGGCTACAAAACTACATTTAGAGGCCTCAGAGAAGCAGTGTTGACTCGTTGGTGCACATTAAAGGCGCAATGTGCAACTTTTCTGGTAGAAGGTCCACGACCTGCTCGTCTCCATGGAAATGTTACTGGTTTGTCTAGAATGGGACAAGCAGGTTACAGCGCTATGCTACACAATACAGATCTGCAGAGAGTCGTCCCTATTGACAGAAGGAATTATTGAGCAACAGAAACAGCCTCTAACATCTGACGATAATGAATTAATGTCATACCATGGAACATTCCAGGGAAAGCAATAACATCTCCATGGAGACACGCAGGTAAAGAAAAGTTATGCATTTTTCTGATGATAACTCAATTTGCTGGGATGGTAGATCTGGTAAATATTGATCATCATAGTTTTACAAATTGGCTGTTTCAACTAGCATGCTAACAGTGCACTTCCTGATTATCGCACGATAGTTCATAATTAGACATAAACAGTTGATTTATTTTGACCTCAAGAGCCGCTTATACAATCGATCTGTACTGGAGCAAGACAGATTTTGCTCAAATGCGTAGACAAGAAAAGGGTCCCGGGCTCTTAAATACAAGGTGCTGATTTCATTTTGGAGAAATGAGGAGTCTAACCTCTCAAATGCACTTTAATATTGGCTGCAAATGAATTTAACTGCAATTACATAAGCATAATGTGTATTCATTTTGCCTATTAAAGGTTGTAAGTGGTATAAAGTAAAACAAAGACGGTAGTGATTCAGTAGCAGGACAAAAATTCAATCACCACCGGTTTATACATGTACAATTTAATCCATATTTCGCTCGAGGAACAAACTTATACGAGTAGATGATATATAAATGGCCAATTCCTCACCCTAAACGCTTTGACAAACATCCAAATTCACTGCAAAATGCAAAACGAGCAAAAAAGACTGGGAAAATCTCCAATCATTCACCTCCTTTTAACATATGCAAACTTTTCTAGGAGGAAGATGAAAACCATTCTACCAATAATTAATTTGATCCGATTTGCAATCTCTCCCCACTTCTCACTCCCCCTCTCTCTCTCACACACACACACACACACACACACACGTACGGTCATATGAGCTAAATTGTTTATACGGTTTGTTATAAGAAAGGCATCCAACTCGAAAATGAAATCCAAGCGTTCGTGACGGCAGCCCTCTTCTCATATTGCCCTGTTTTCCTGGGATTTGGCATCATCTTACACTAGAATGAGCAGCTTCTTTTCTTTCTTTTTTATTTTAATGTGAAATTTCCTTTACCTCGTTGATGAAGTCTCCGATGTCTCCGGGGTGAGGGGCGGCTGACCTCATGGGGTACTGGGGTTCGGGGTGTAGGGGGCGCTCATCCATTCGTCTGATTCCCACGGGTTTGATGGAGTCATGTTCCAGCGTGTCGGGCTGCTGCAGTTGGCTCAGGTCATAATCCTGAAAGACACATTGGGGTTCAAATTTAGTAAAGTTTTCATGTTTGGAGAGTACACATTTTGTTTTGACGATTTAAGAGTGCTCCATAATGGCTTATTTTAGGTTAGAAGAGTGCTCAATCTGTGTAGCTCAGCCAGTAAAAACAAAGGATGAATTTAAAGGTGCACTGTGTAAGTCTGTCTCCATGGAGATGTTACTCCTTCGCAACTATGGCATTAAGCATATCTTACATTTATTCATTTGCAGGTGTTTTTATTGCTCAAAAATACCTTCAAACACCCATTCCTTCTGTAAGCGAGGCTCCTTTCCGCTGATCTGACGTGTAATTTGGTCTAATCTTGTCGACATGGAGACAGATGAGTTTAATTACATATTGTGGCACATTCAAGGCACAGCAACATCTCCACAGAGACAAATATGTGACGAACCTTCCTCCAGAAATGCACCTTTAAGTACCCAGTGACCAAGTTGACTTTTTTTTTTTATTTTTTTTTTTTATCAAAAACAGAATTTAGATTCCATGGACAAAAAAAAATAGACTAATCCAGCTTTGTTCTCCCAACCAACGCTAAACCAAGATGGAGATGTGTGCTCCTGATAATGAAGGCACTGAAAGATGGATCTACAACCTTCACATATGCACATGTTCAATTTTATGATTATTTTTCCTTTAATTCGTTTTAATGTCTTTCTTATTCTGTTAAACACTTTGAATGACTTTGTGTTATAAACTGTGCTATAAAAACAAACCCTTGCCAAGTGTATTGCTCAGGGACACATAGTCAGTACGCAATGTCAAAACCCAGGATTCAACCTCCAACAACCTTCAGATTTGCGGATTTAAGTTAAGCCCCCTTTCTTGCATGCAGTTGAAAACATTTCTTCCGAGATGCTGTTTTGCTGCTGTAAGAGTCGGTGGTTCCGAGGCGTGAAGGGCAATCACTTAAATCCTAACCCGACCAGACCACATGACCTTTTTACTATTGATCCCAACAGCAATCCTTATGCATTTAAGTGGTTAAGTGCTTTAGGCGGCACACCTCCAGTCCTCTCCATCTGCAACTAAAGAGATAGCCAACGCAAACTTTTTAAATGTATTTGCAAGAGTGGCACTTTGGAGCACCGCAGCCAAAAGTTTGGACTCACCCTCTCTGTGTTTTTTCTATAAATTTAAGACTTTCTACATTTGATACAGAAAGCATCAACTATATGAAGTACGATGTAAGCATGTATTATTATAGTATTTGTTTCTTTTTTCTTACCACTTTTTACACTTTAGGTAAATACAAAAGACTTCAAATAAATGAAGAAAGATATATGGAATTATTTAGTAAAGGAAAAAGTTAAATAATACAAATATTTTTCGCCAAAACATTATGTGCATTATGTAACTTTTCTGGTGAAGGGTCCGTCAAATGCTTTTCTCCATGGAGACGGTATTACTTTGTCTAGGATGTTTCACAGTATGGCATTAAACCTTTCTATCTACATGGAGACTGAACTAGGGCATGTTAAAGGTCAGATCTGTGGAGTGGCGACCCCGCTCACAGGTATTTTTGAGCTATAAAACTACCTGTAATTTAATAAATGTATCGTAGAGCGTTTTTTTATGACATATCCATAGAAACAAGCAGGTGACCCCCAACCAAAAAATTACACAGTGTACCTTTAAATAAAACATAAAAAATGTGTTATTTAACCTTTTTTTTCTTTGCTACACAATTCTATACATCTTATTTTGCATATTTGACGTCTTCTGTATGTAAATTAAATGTCCATCCATCCATCCATCTTCTCCCGCTTAATCCTGCTGGGTCGCGGGGGCAGCGTGCTGCCCAATACTCATAGCACCTGACCCCCCCCTATGAACCCCTCTGCAGGTGGTGAGCCCACAGGAGGGTACAAAATAATAAACATATGAAAAAAAACAATGTGTATGAGCAACAAACTTTATGTTACGAATAATACATTTTCACACAATGTATTTTGATATGAAGTCTATTCTTATTCTTAATATCCAGGCTATTGTTTACTCTCTGTAACCTAACACAAGCACATAGCCGTGATTCTTATGGGCTATCGGTAATGCTGCTCTTGTTTGTTTTCCAAATTAAGAGTGTAGCTGTCTGACGATTCTCTTTTAATGAGTGTTGGGCTTATTTATTTATTTTTGTTTCTGTTGTCTTATATTGGATAACATAATTACATTACAACATGGTAATGATAATACGGATGAAATATATTTATGTATTGTAATGAATATACACTAATTAGACCAGTGGTTCTCAAACTTGTCACATTAAGTACCACTAAGATAACATTTGATTTCCCAAGTGCCACTTAGTCTAAACCCAGACTAGATCAGGTCTAAATGAACTTCTAAAATGAGAGGAAACCATGGGTGAGGTAGCTGTAAATAATAATGAACCCAAAGAAGGACTAAAATAGTACTAATACACATACTGTACCATAGTCATGAGATACACTGAGCTAAATTACACCATTGAATCTATTGACACTTCGCATTTAGATCGTGCTGGGGGTGTTTTACATGTAGTTACCATGGTGACACAATGTGCACATTAGCAAACACTGCCAAACTTTAAAGATTGTCTGAAAACTAAAGAAAACAATATAGATGATGGATTTAAATAGCACATTTTCAGAAGTCACTAGCTATCTCGTGACTGTAATTTTATAAGAGACTTCTTTAACATCAGAACTCAGTTTGCCTATTGTAGTCAGCGAAATCATTTCATTATAGAACTGGGCGATTCCCATCCAAGAATCTAAAACTTTCACCATGTTGTGAAAACCTCTCTTCTCCACCGAATAAATTGGAAGAATTTCATATGGTCCACAGTAGGGATGGGCATTTGATTACATTTTATTAATCGATCGCCAGGAGAATTAACAATTGATTATCAATGAATATAACGTTTTTATATTAAAATTGTCAACATTATTATTACTATTACTAATCTGCATAAATAAACTAAACTTTACAACATATAAACCATAACCACTATAGAGCCACATCAGCCATTTGACATTATAATTTGTATAATGCAGCTTTAGCACATTTGTTTACGTTTCACAGAAACAAAACTTAAAGCTGCATGGCTCATTTGCATAAACTGTAAATGCTGGAAAAAAGCAGCTCTTTCCTTGTGCACTGATGTGTTCAGCTTCTGTCGGACTAAAGGACACGACTCAGTGGATTATAGGTGCGTTCTTTCTGTGACAGAGATTTGTTTGTTTGTGCCGTTCTCGGGGGAAAGTGAGAGACGCACTAGGAAGTGCACTACAGAAAGTTTACAGGAAGTCTGCATAAAAAAATCTTAAATATAGATTTTCTGAAAAAACAAATCGATTTGACTGTCCAACTTGATTTTTATTTTCCGTCAATTTTTTACCCAGACCTAGTTCATTATGGTCAGACTATGTTAAAATAAAGATCAGATTAAAGTCTAATTTGCGTAATACATCTTCAGATTGAGTAGTGCTTTCAGTTAGCATCACACCCCCAGGGAATCTTGATGACATCGGCTCCAAAGTCTTAATACTCCTCCTTCCACAACATAATTCACCTACTATCAAATCAACAACTCACAACAGCCCGCTTTCAGCTGCAAAGCAAGTTCACCCAAGTCCAAGTGGGGAACATTTCCAAACTTTAATCTCCTCGTCTGTGAAGCAGCAGCCCGGGGACTATTTGACACATTAAAGAAGGCAGCGGAGAGGGGGGAGGAACGTACCGTACCCGCCACATCAGGCGCTGCACCGGGGGCCTGGCACTTGTGGGTGGCACTGGTCCGCTCATCAATGCCCAGACACGGGACGCCGCATATGCATAAACCAATCCTTAATCCTTTTAACGTTACCGCGACGACCTGAGCGGATGGGAGTTTGTGCAAAGTCATGGGCGTGTGTGTGTGTGTGTGTGTGTGTGCGTGTGGGGGTGGGTAGTGGAGAAAGCGGTGACAGAAGATATGATAAGAAAATGCCATTTGACGATGCGGACTGTGTGCCTAATAAGCGTGCATGATGGATTGTCCCCATTTTAAAAGATTTTCACTAATCCATCCATCTCTGTTAGAAAGATGGTCTCTGCTCAGTTGCATATGTAGTGGCGCTCTTAAGACTTCGATCCTTGTGAAAAGACTGAAAAGTGTTATATGGCACTAGGGGAATTCACAATGATGGTTTATTTTATAATAAGCATTGCAATGAGTATGTTTTTTTTTATTTTATAGATTACACTTGAACTATTTATTATCCATTCTAACATCTGTATTTCTACTATAAGGTCGTGAGCTTCAACTCATGTTATAATACTGCTTCCTTCTCAAAAACATACCTGGAGTTGTGTTTTGTTTCATTCGTATGTTTGAGTAACCCTTTCTTAGTCTGTCTACATTTCCAAAGCTCAAAATGCTCCGTTCCACCTCATGATGTCAGAAGAACCAAGTCTAAATATACAGGGTTTGTGTGTTAAACATGTGTGAAGGAAACAAAACACATCTCCAGGTATATTCTGGAAGAGGAAACATAAAAGTGACAAGAAAATAGCGCAATATAGGCTGTTTAATGCAAAAAATCTTGAGAAAAATAAACCTGAATAAAAAGAAAACTGGGGGAAAAAAGGTTTACAAAAGCTACAATGATTTTGTTTATTTTGATTATTAGGGTGTCGAAACTAATTATCAACCCTTTTCCTTAACATCTAACGATATTTTATTTAAGTGGGTCAATGCATATTCATTAACATTTAAAACAACAGTAAATATGACAGATTAACTAACTCACTTTTAAAAGCTCTAAAACAATTTACACATTTAAAAAAATTATTAGGCCCAATTTATAGGAATGTACAGAGAAATACATGAAATCATGTAGTTTATCTTATGGAACCTACCATCAATTATACAAAGCGTCTGTGTGTTTATATACCCATAGGTATGAATACTTGTACATGGATCTGTGTTTGTGTGTATATGAACATCGATATATATTGAATTGTGTGTCTGTAGTGTGTATGTGTACGTACCAAAAAACAAGTACGTATTCTTTCCTGCACTCATAAAAGATGAGTTTTGTTTCTTGTCTTTTTTCTGTAAATAGTCGTGAAATCTTGCATTTTATTCCATATGTTAATAGGGTTTTGGCAAAATAAATGTCAAACTTCAGCCTTAACCCCTTCGGCCTGTAGAATAACTTGCTGAATTTCTGTGTTAAATCATTATAATCTGGTTAATGATTCTGTTAATTGACCAAAGAAAATTAACTAACTAACTAAATAAATGACATACTATATACACTCTCGTCCCGTAATCAAAAACAAACACTATGACTGTCGTTTCCTTTAATCCTCAGAGTGAAGGACACGTGTTAGGAGCCAGAGAGAGTGGTCATCTCGCGTCCCTCCTAAGTGCAATCCATCTTCTGCGCCCGCTTCATGTCTGACTCGAGTTTGACCTTGTTGCGGCCAGGCTCTGTAGGGGGCAGTGTTGCGTGTGACGGCTGAAGTAAGCAGGAAGCTCTAATGACCCGGGCGCGCACTGTTGCCTGGAGGAGGATGACTCTTCACACCAAACAAGTGCACTGGTCGCCCCCGGCAACGTGACCCATATTTGAATACACGGGCTCGGGCTGCACTGAGATCAGCATAACTAAGCAAAGCGAAGGGGGGTAAGTAATGGGTTTGCTGTTGTGAGTTTTGCAGAGCGGAGCAGGTTTTGAAGTCTTTTATTTATTGCTAAGGATAAAACAATATACAAACTTGACTTATTTGGCCTGGAGTAGGGCAGGGTGGAGTATAGGGTTGTCGGTGGGCATCGAAAATCAGAGTAATTGATGCTAAAACTAGTACTGAAACTACGTAGATACTCATTTAAGTAGGTATCAACACTAAAAAAAGTCACATTCACAGAACAGAAATGAACTTTTCCTGAATAACTTTAGAAGGATCTTGAGCTGTGTTTTTTTTTTTTTTTTTTAAATCATCATTTTGGTACCAGAATCTCTATTGACCAGAGCACTTTCCATTTGAGAGAGGTTAAATATGCAGGGTCCGTGTGTTAAATATGTGTGAATGAAACAAAACACAATTTCCAGGTATATTTTTGATGAGGAAACGTTATAACATACTTCAGAATAAGCCTGATGTGGGTCCTTAAACATAAAATATATTCTTAGGCTAAGTTGGTCTTGTTTGTATGCACTGAAAACTAACACAAAGTGGTTGAAAAATAATTCCCTTGTTTCTCAAAAGCATTTGCAGACTCCTCTTTTGTCTTGCCCAATTATGCTTCCCAGAATATATATCTTACATTAAATACTTGCTGCAAAACTTTGTCTGCACATTGTTTAGCTTTTCTTGGTAAAATATATGCAACAATTATCACATCTGAATGAAAAAACCCTTTAAAAATGTCAAAACCAACGGTCGTTTGAAAAGACCAATATCTCTCTTCTGTCTTACACTTCCCTTTCACTGGCAAAATTGCACAGTTTGAAATTTGTCTCATTTCCTTTTTGTGTTGCTTTTTGGACAGATAAGTTTCTTTGCAAACCAATACAAATCGGCTACAACTAAAACCGTATATTCGGAAAAGCATCCACTGGCCTGACACTTCAATTTCCTCCTCAGCAGGAGACATTGAGAACAGAGAGCCCCTATTACAATGACTACCGTGAAAGTCAGGTGCAGTTTTTTACCTCACACAAACTTGCTCTGCAATTCGAAACTATTCCCGATATTTGGGTCTGCCTCCGTGCGGCTCCAAATCAAAGCTTGTTTTGTTCCCTCAATATAATATCTCCTGCATCCGTGCCAACAAAGGTTATGTTTTGGGTCCTTGTGTTAGCAAAGTATACCAGAAAGTTCTGGCTGGATGAAATGTTTAGGAAAGGACAGTCATGGGTCAGCAAATACGTTTTTTGTGGGCTTGGTGTCAGTGACCCCATTCAATACTATACTTTTACAACACTTATACAATTTTGCGTGAGATGGCAAATGTGGTGTTAGCAATCCGCAGGAGCACCTCTGCGTATTAGAACAAGGCGGCTGAAAGGTCTGGACATGCCCCTGGAAATACACATTAACTGTTAAGATACAATTACTGTCTGATACTACTACTACTGCTACTAGTAGGAGTTACTTCTGTCACGTCTTGATTACCACCACTACTAAAAATTCCTCTACTACTACTTCAACTACCATTACCACCACTAAATCGAAGACATACGACATCGTATACGATTCTGAGGAATATGTTTTATATAACTGTGCATAACTTTCCATTTTGATTGGCCAAAACTTTGCCAAAGAGTGAAGTGAGTTAAGATGGTCGAACCCTCTCGAGCGTGTATGTTTATTACAACTGAAAAAGCTGTTCTAAGTACAGTTTTTTCTCAAATAAATGGCAAATTATGCATCTTGGTGTGCGTAATTGCGCATCCCTTGCTATTTTTATTAGGTAGGTTTATTTCACTCAAAATGAATAAATACGAATGCAATAAATGCCATGAAAATGCAGAAGTGCTGTGGCTCTGGCCCTGGACTTTACAGGAGCTGTTTCCATGACTGGCATCAGAAAAGTAATTTTTTTTGTCTTTAGGGCAATAAGGATATTTTTACTTCACTTACAGACTTGATATTTTGCATTTTTGTAGCTAAGGCCCTAAATTAAGCATTTTTTATGTCCAAAAAGCACATATTTGCTGTGTGTTTTGTATAAGAGAGTGTGAATTTTATTTTCTGTTGTTTTTTATCTCTGTTTCTGGTCCTATAGCTTTTATTACAGCCATATGACAAAATTACAGCATGCAGATTGTGAAATAACAGGTTGTACTGAACAAAAGGATGTACAACACTTCATTATAGGGTAAAAAGGGCCATTTTAAAAGCAAAATTAAGAAAAAAATCCAGGCAAGGAGAAATGTACTAAAATTGGCTTAGGTCTTCGGGTTAATGCAAACACGAGAACTGAATCAAGATGAGAGTTACGCATATAACTAAGGTTCTATGAATATAATGGATAATTGTCAGAGGGCGGTGCTTAAAGCCCCTTTGCATGTGCAGAGTTCGAGTACCAACACAGTCACTTCCATCACCATTGAATGGTCTATTTAGGATTTATATGAGGTTAGAAAGGTATTGTTTGTGCGAGCTTGATGGCAGAGTGACAGTATAATGCCTTGGCGGGGGTCCTTTCTTGTTTTCATCAGTTTACGCTTGCACTTTACATTGCCCGACCGCTGTGTTCCTTATGGCGCATGCACAAGTAAAAGCAGTCCTTTCTTCCTAATCACTGGCAGATGTGTAATGGCTTCCCACTCATATTGTTACCTTAAACATGCCTCCATTATGGCCCTCACAGCAGATGTCTGTCTCTAAATGACATCAGCTCACCAATTACAAGTCTCCAAGGCTAATTTGGCGGTGGGTAGGGTCAACATGGGGTCTTCCGCTCATTTCGCCCACGTCTATAAGGCTGGTATAAGCATTTCGGACAGATAGGGAGAATAGCACCATTCGCAACATTACTGCCTTTTTTTATGAAATGATTCCATTCTGCTAACAAGAGGTCATCAGGACAATTGAATCTGTGCGAGCAGCCGATCAGTGGAGGGGGTGGAGATGGGACATGGCGCCTGTGGCTCTATTGTCTGCCGGCCGGCTTTGTGTGTCAGACAGAGAGGAAAAGATCTCTGCCTGTACGTCCAATCCCATCAAAACATGCTGGCGATATTGATTCTACGTTTTCTCATCCTGTGTATCTCACTGTTGAGTTTTCATTTTAGGTATGACGCTTTACTACAACACCACTGCACTGGAGAATAGGGGTGAAAGGAGCCTGGAGTAGTCTATATGGTAAACATACAGCAAGCAGTTTTATACGAGGTTGAAATTTGGATCTATTTTTGTGCAATGTTTGAATTTGATGAGGGCATAACATTTCTCAACTATCAATAACTAAGTATGATGGTCAAAACTTTTTTTGTTTTCAAAAATATTTTACTGAATTTTTATTGGTACCAAAAACTACACCTTAATTATTCTTTTTTTTTTCTATTTTCTAACACTGTGTTATCTGTTTATATGTGTTTATATGTGTTATCTGTCTTTGTTAACTTTTATGTGAAGCACTTCTGAAATTGTTTTAAATGTGCTATATAAATAAACTTGAATTGAATTGAATATTCTTAATAAAGTACAAACAAAAACCTACTTTATCATGAACAAAAAGTTTACAAAGAATAAATAAGGCATCGTAGCTACTTAACTAAGTGGTTAAGACTTAGGAGAGTTAAGCAGCTACAAAGCCTGAATCAATCTTAATAAACTATTTGTTCATTATAAAGTAAGTCTTTGTTTATGCTGTTAGAACATGACATTACACCTGACACCAAGGGACTTTCAAAATAATCTTGAATTCCATTAGGTTAACCTCACTCAGCATCTTGTAGCATCTTGTAGTATGTAAAATACGAGGACATACAGTAAATCCAATGGCCATTCTTCCCATTATAAAATAGCTGGATTTCCTGTAGAGATGTCCATGTTTAACGCATTGGTCGTACCTGATCCTCCTCTCCGCCGCCCTCTTCGTCGTACTTCAGGATGTTGTCTCTGACGTCGTCCTCGGGGTCGATGAGGAGCTGTTTGGCCTGACGCTCCTTGTCCCTGCGCTTCATCCACACCACGAACATGAGCACCAGAACTGCAACCAAACACACAATCTTAGTATAAAAAGTATTTCTGTCATTTTACAGAAGCAAGGGCCCACATATTAATCGCTAACCAAGTGGTAATTTAGTTGGTTAGTGATTATTCAGGCATAAAAAACACCGTACCTGATTTTTACAGTCTTAAAAAACATGAATAACAACGATTTTGAGCATCCTAATTATTCACCGCAATGAGTTTAAAAGTGCTTTCTACAGCTTTCTGAGGCCAGCTAGCATGCCAACAGTGCACTTTCTGATTATAGAACAAGAAAACACTTTATAATTAGTTGCAAACAGTACACAGCGGATTTATTTTGACCTCAAGAGCGACTCATACATTATATTTGTACTGGGGCAGGTTCCTATTAGAAGCATCAGAATAATTTCTGTTGCAATTAGTTTGATGAAGTTGTCAACAAATGTATCTGTAAATTCTTCAAGATGATGACTTACATTTTGCTAATTAACAAGTTTTCAGATCTGTGTGTAATAATGTAATGTTCTTAATTAATTTGACATCTATTTGAAAGCTGGTACTTTATAATTTGTTATAACTTTTAGAATTTGCCTGATGTAGACTTAGTTTAGCCTCAAATTTGATGTGTATGAAAGTGTTAAAGGCCCTGTACCTGATTTCTTTTCCATGCATATGAGCAAAATTTATCCTCCCCCACTACAGATATGTTGTACAAGTCTGAGAATCAGGAAGTGCACGCTTAGGATGTCAGTTGTTAGCATAAATACACCACAAAACTCTACACTGTAAAGATCTAATTCATGAAGTAAATTAGGAATAACTCTGGAGCACTGCATAGTATTTAAAATGAACTAGTTCTGTTTTTCATGTATTTAAGACTGTAAATATCTAGCACTTTAAAACTTCTTCTATATTCAGTACTGAGGAAATCGAGTACTTCCTCCATCGCATATTACCACAACATCATAATACCCACCATATTTCCATGCAATCCTACAATCTGATATCTCAAACCTTTTTAATCTCTAATCCTATGGTAATCTAGTGGCCATCGTGGATAAAACTGCCTTTATAATCCCCCGTGGACTACCCCATCGCTATGGAGACACTTACTGAGGAGGATGATGATGCAGAGGAGGATAGAGATGATGGCTCCCGTGCCCAACCCGGCCGCCATGATGTGCTGCTGGTCGGTGCAGTCCCCGTTGATATCGCACTGGCACACCTTAATCCGCAAGTAGGAGGTATTTGACATTGGGAGGTTGCCCGAATCAGTTATTATAATGGGCAGATCGTAGATTCCGCTCTCCAGGTAGCCTATCTTCAAACTCAATTGCGCGTAGTCACCTGCAAAGCAAACAGTGAGTCAATACGGCGGGGATTTGCGAGAATAATACGGATTCAAAATTGACATATCAGAAGTCTTTAGAGGGGATTAGGCGAAAAGTAGAATAGATGTTTAAATAGACCTTGTTCACAGTGAGATTACACACTTGTTATAAGAAATAGGCAGCTACCTGGGAAATACATCTGCATATCTAATCCACAAAACATGGTCGGGTTTTAGATTTGGGGCTTATGATGGTACTGAATGCCTTTCGTAATGCTGCTTAGGCTAAATTCCCGGTTGCGGTAATCTGAACGCTATTATCCTATTAAGTTGTATTCAATGCAGTTTGAGTCACACTATCTAACAGCACACAAGCTGTCACTCAGTTTGGCAACACTATTTTTAGCGCTAATTAGCATAAACAATTAGCAACTGCTTATTAGCATTGTATAATAGCGTTTCCTTAGTCCTTTCAGTAATTGGCATATTTGTGTGGCAACAAAAATGGGGCACTGACATGTATCCAGCGTTTTAGAAAATCCATTTTAAAAGGTGCACTGTGTAACCTTTCTGTCACTTGCTTGTCTCCGTGAAGATGTTATCGCATTGACTGGAATGTTACATAGTATGGTATTAATGACATGCAGGTATTTCAGTGGCGATGCAAAATGCATTCAAACATGTATTCTGTAAGTGGGCTTGCCTCTCCACAGAGCTGACCTGGCACAGTGCTAGGTTTAATGTCATACTGTGGAATAGGGATGCACCAATACCACTTTTTTGAAAACCGATATGAGTACGAGTACAATCATTTCTGTATTTGCCGATACTGAGTACCGATACTGATACTTTACCAATCTCAGAGATGCGCAAAGTGCAAAAAATGTAATTTAATAAACCCGGAAAAAAATACAAACAACCATGATATTGCCTCTCTGCACACCAGGCTGTCTCCCCAAGAAGAACTTCGAACTTTTCTTTCATTTTATTATTATTTAATTTAGTTTTGATTGAGAGTGAGAAACGTGATGTCATTTTTTTATTTGTAAATATGAAAATTTGACAATAAACTTTTTGAATCTTGAATATAATGTGCTTAATGTAGCTGTGCGCACATTTGTTTACATTTTACACAAACGAAACCTAAAACCAACTGGCTCATTTGCATACAGTATAAGTGCTGATGTGGTCAGCTTCTGTCAGACTAAAGGACACGACTCAGTGGAATATGAGTGTTCTTTCTATGATAGAGGGATGTTCTGCTGATGCTGAGTCTGTTCTGTGCGTATGTCGCGTTGGACATGGTTCATGTTAAACTTTTCAGAGATCGTACGAGTGCAGCAGCTGTGTCACTGATGTCGGCTACAGTCGCTTTATTTATGTTGCTCTGGTTTCTCATAACCGGGATACTGGATTATTCAGGATACTGAATCGGGAGACTGCGTAATGTGTCGTGTAATAGTGGTATCGGTGCGTGATATCGGCAAATGTTTAACGAGTACGAGTATATACTACTGTGGAACATTCTAGGCAACCCAAATGTTCATGGAGAAAAGCAGGTAGTGGGCCTTCCACTAGAAAAGTTACATAGTCTACCTTTAACTTATACATGTAATACGATCATATAAAGAAACATGAAAAACACAGGTAAAATATTGTCTTTTTGAAACTTTTAAACATTCTGCTCCAATTTCATGAAAGTCCCACTGTTCCTGTTCTGTGGTATGATAATCATATTGAAAGTTCTGAAAGTAAAAATTGCTTGGGGTAAAACTTTTATTTTAATACTGAATAGACATATCATGCAATTATAATGTAACAACTCTAAAGAAGAAGCCAAGAAACCAAAACAGATACTTGGTGCAAGTAGAGAAGTTGATATTAATACGGCTGGTTTTCTGCCCATACTGTATATTTTTTAATAACTTTTTTGAATGCAAGCCCATATTAATTTTTACTTTACTAGAGCTTATATTTACTATTCATTTGAAGTGTTTTATATCGCACCTCACCGCCGAAGCAAGTTCCTAGTTTCTGATTCATAAAATATCCAGACAGATCACCAAACCAAATCTTACCACTTATCCTGGTGATCGTCCAGTTCCTGCGTACGTCCAAGGGTCTGTGCGCCAGCTCGAAGGCGAAGGGCCCGGCGTTGGGGCTGAGGTCTCCGTCCACGGCTGTGATGTTGATGGCGTTGGGCTCTGGTTTCTCACAGATCTCAGCCTCCTGGGGGAACACTTTGGGGGCGTTGTCATTGATATCCAGGAGGTAGATCTGCAGCGTGCCTGTCCCTGTGGCCGGAGGTGAACCTGCACAGAGCATACATCACAGTCAGGCTGGGCTACAGTGGAGGAGGGTGGACAGATGTTGGTCTTTTTCAGATTCTTTGAGATAAAAGGCAAGATACAGAATCCTTATAATAACAAGTAGGGTTGTGTTATTAATTGATTTTTAATCAAAAATGAGATTCAGTCATGTCCAATTGTCAATAATATGCAGTATTCACACTTTGAAAGAAGAAATTTCACATTTTTTTTGCTCATGGAATTGATTTGAAAGCTTTTTTATTTGTTTAATAAGGCAATAAACAGAAATAAAACACAATATATATTAAAATAAAAATCTGTATTTAACACTAATTTTACATTGTTAAATAAATGCTGCTACATTTCTCCTTGTAGTTTTTATTTCATATATACAGTATTTATATTGCAATTCTCTTTGTAAATTTTGTACATATACTTATTCCCTTTATATTATTATTTATATTTTTATTAATGTTGTTTATCTTGATTGCATCACACTTTTTTCCTTTTTTTTTTTGCACTAATCTGTCCTGGAGCTACTGTGACTGTTGAATTCTTCACTGCGAGATCAGTAAAGTCTTATCTTATCTTATCTTATTTGCTTAGCATCTAGATCTGGTACTCATGATTAGTAGGATTTGCTGGACCTAAGCATAGTATAAAATGTCAAATTACTATTACTTTGTCCACCATTTTTCTATAAGTACATTTTATATCAACATCTCTGTCATCCTTAGCGTGCCCTCATTGGCTTACATAATACTGACTGCTTGATAAAATTGCAAATGTTAACACATTGTCTCACTGTTTCATAATTTATGTAATATAGTGCCTTATTTGCCAAACGCTTCCATGATATTTATACATTTATTTCACATACAACCGATCTCAACCAATTATCTCATCCGTCAGATTAGACATTTCACAAAGTTCAATTTTCACTTCTTCATATTAAGACCTCGCAAAACAGCTATTTACTCCAGCGAGAAGAGTTCGTTCAAACAGAATACTGATCTGAAAATCTAATCTCCAGTGTGAACAGAGACAGAAAGAGTGATATCAGAACATTGGGCTGTGTGCGCCGGGTGTCTTCCTGACCGAGGGGACAGAATACTAAAGGCATCAGACAGAGCCCACTGTGGAACGCCTCTATGTATTCACCGCTAAGAGGCTTTTTTACCATTCAAGCCACGCTCAAAGAAGCTAGTCATCCAATCCTGACCCATTAAAGCCCAGAAAGCTCTTATTGGGGGTACTTTTTAAGTCCGCTGGCCTAAGCCGTGCTCCGTAGAATAGGGTAAACCTGGACAGAGGAGGATCCGATCAGAGCGTAGAAAGGTGAATGAATCTGCGCTCGTCTTCTAGCGGGTAAGATCGCGCGCCCATTAACCTTCAAGACGAGATGGTCCGTTTTTCCAGGCAAGCCAAGTGTCGGGTACGAGGTTGACCTTCATGGAGCGAATGCCGTCTTTGTGGCTGTAACTGAGAAGCGTTTTTAAAAAGACTTGATGGGTTGGAGCACTTGCCGTTGCAGGGACAAAAGTGCTCAACGTGATGCTAGGTGGAAGTGGTGACCTTTTTGAGAGAGGCTACATTAGACATCTCCCAGAAAAAAAAAAAAAAAACATCCGAAAGGGAAAAAAACAGCACTTTCGCATCGTCAGAAGCTTATGTCTAAAATACGAGGGAAAACTTGTACATTACAGGAATTTCCTGTTTTTAAAAAAAGACTTGTATTAAAAAAAACCTAAAAACTTTCGTATTTGAGCAGTTTTTCTCGCCCCAGTACAGATATATTGCTTTGTGTCCAATAACCAGCAAGTGTGCGTTAGCATTCTGGTTTTTAGTTTTGTGTTCTTAGCAAAACTCCACAGCATTTTCTGAGAGTGTGAAAAGCTCTAACTTCAGTGCGGTGTTTGATTAGGATCCTCAGAACGCATAAAGTAAGTGAGAAATAACTTTAGACCACTCCAAACCATTTAAAATGAGTTACTTCTGTTTTTCACGTTTTTAAGACTGTAAAAATCAGGTATTGCGCCTTTAAGAGACTTCAAAATCATTCAGACTGGGATGTACCATTGTCGGTTGCCATGAATGTAGCGTTGTACAAGCTGTTCTTCACAAAAGGGGATTCTCGGTCCAAAACGGCCTTTGTTGTGATGCGCCCGCTGTTGGGGTCAATCTGCAGCCACTGGGCAGGATCGGAGAGCTTGGAATACCTGCAAGGGTAAGATAAGGGCATAAAATTTCATTACAAACCTGTGCTCTTGTTGTGAGGACTATTCTGTTGGATTAACTATAATTTTGCCAGTTTTGTACTGGGGGAACATTTTTTTTTGTGTACACAGATAAATATTTAATGCTTTTTACATAATTATTCCAACTTTGGAAAACAAGCTCGCAGGGGAGACTTGAGCAGACTTGTTGTTTTGAGTAAGACTAATTTGTACGACAAAGTGTAGAATTACAAAGCAAGCTAATTTCACACGCACACTTTAGTCTACAGGATAATGTGAGGAAAGTAAAATATAATTATTACAGCATCAAGAATTTTTATACAGCCGACTGTGATACTGAGATATTTAACAGCCTAGAAACACAATCTTACTTGTGTCTGTCAAAACTGGGCTGCACTTTTATGTTTTACCTCCCAATAATGTCACAATCAGTTTTGAGGATCACGGGGAAGATTTTCTTTGCTCTAGTGGGAAATTGTTTTTTGTAGTAAGAATATCTGAGCTGTAGAGGATCCAATAAATAACTTCTGTGACGGATATAATGCAAAATAATTAACGGTTTCATTCTGCTATAAATTTATTTATTTATTGCAGATCTTTTTTTTTTAAAGAATATTGTAAATTTAGAATAGTTTATTTGGAATAATCTATTCGGTTCAATATCACAGGTTAACGTCAAAATTTTCACCCACAATATATGGCCATTATGAAGAAGATTATGTGATAGTGACTTAACTTGACAGTATTCATAACATCATCCCGGCTCGCAGTAGAATACAATATGCACCATTGACTTGTAAATCTGACCTGATGTTCTGGTGCATGAAGCGGTCAGGGTCCTGCGCGGTGAAGGTGGTGAGGGTGGACTCGGCCTGCACTCCTTCCTCTAGTTTAACGAGTTTGGGGTCAGGCTGGAAGTAGGGGCTCTCGTTGATGTCGATGACCCGGATGGAGACGGTGGCGGTGGACTGGCGAGGTAGGTGGATGCCCTTGGCCAGAGGCACCTCGTTCCGGGCCTCTACGGTCAGCAGGAATGCCCGGTTGGTTTCATAGTCAATGGGCTGCAAACAGGAGGGAAAACTAAATAAGCAGGATATCCAGTTTGAAAGATTTATGCTGGTGGTTTGTGTTTGTTTATACACTCATGAAATACATAATGAATGGATTGTTTTCATAGTTCTGAGTTTGAAAAATACATTCATTATTGAACTGTTTATTTTATGAATTGAAACTATTTTTATTAGGTGTCCTGAATTCTAATCTTGAATGATGTAATGAAGTTTTTTTCATATCCAGGGGGGAATGAAGAGGCGGAGTTTCTTACCTTGACGACTGTAACCAGACCCTCGTTAGTGGTTGGATCAGTGGGCACGGAGAAGCTGCCGGTGGGGTCGCCCCCGGTGATTTTGTAGACTGCGTTCCAGGCCGGTGTGTTGGGCTGGTCCTTGTCAGTCACCGTCAGATTGGCCACGATGACATTCACACGGTTTTCAGGCACCTCACCCAAGAACTGCATGAATAAACCATGATGGTACAGAGCAGCCAGCGGTTAGTGATACTGCTGTGACAGCACAAAATAGTAGCAATCCCAGCCTCGTGCAGCACAGCAGGACCAATCTAAGTAAATAGACATCTAAGGTAACTTATCATGTCGTCATGGCCCTCTCGTTCCCTGTCCTCCCCAGATAGCTGAACTGTGGCATTACAAATTTGGGAGATTTGTGGTACGGTAAGTGGCTCTTTCAGCAGGGCGGACAGCCCCACTGTCGCATGTGTCAACATTTGGGAGCGGGATATAACACTTTACGCACCGCTACCTTCTTGTATATTTGGATGGCTGCAGAAACGCTGGCCAAGCAGAACCAACCGGCAAACACAAGCCCAGCTGAATGTATATTGGGGTGAACTACAGGTCCTGTGCCTCCTATTCACCAGAAACACCTCATGTTTTACAATAAAGTGCACGACTCACCATCTCTGTTGTGAACTCAGGCGGGTTGTCATTGATGTCGGTGACCCTGATCACAGCTGTGGCTGTGTTGGATAGGCCGTACATGGGATTACCCTCCATGTCAGTGGCCTGGATGATCAGCGTGTACTGAGACACTTTCTGTGGGTAAAGGCAAATACATTCATTTGCATTACTTGCACCAAAAAGAAGACGACGTGACCCAGTTTGTAAAAACACTATAAATATTTGCACATCATTAGATAAACCAGAAGCATAAGATACATCATAAACAAAAACTTGCATCCAAAATAAATGAACTAAATCAGCTTCTTTCTGTCAGCTAAAAATGTGCTTTTTGCATTGCACCAGATTTAACAGGTCACCCTAATACGCTGTGGAATGCACTGTACATAAATATTAATATGTCTGGAGCTAAAGTGAAACAAACCTGGCTAGCTTCTTAATTATGATGACTAATGGAGGCTTTTTATATGAGTCTGATTTATTCCTTTTTGCTGGGGGTTGGCTTGCATGCATATGTGAAAGTTACACCTCAGCTCTACACGCTACCGGGAAGCTAACAAATGACTCTTTTCACATTAAAAGCCACTCAGGTAACGGACCAGTTGCTGGATAATGAGAACTGGGCAAATTACTTTCATGGTGGCAACTGGCGGACACAAAATGGACGCCTCGGGGCAGGAGTGATTGAGCTGCTACCAACCTGGATTGCCCTCGCTAGAATTGCACCAAATGGCCAGAGTATTATGTTGCTAATGTTTTCAGAACTATCTGTGCCAGCTAGTTTAAAAATACAGGGGTTGGTTTTGAAGCGGTATGGAGAGAATAAGCGAGAGCTGTTTGGTGATGCATACCGTCTCCTTGTAAAAGTAAGTAAGTGTGAAATGTCCATTTACACTTCTCATTACGTTGGTAATCAGAAAAAAATCACTTAGCTTTATTAGTTTTCAGGCATTTGGATATTAGAGAAACAACATGGTGTCTAGGGAGCTATATTATATTTCAAAGACTGTTTCACAAAACCAAATGGTATAAAAAGATCTGAGGACATACGTTACTGAAAAGCAAAAATACGCAAAACTGAAAGATATTTTAGGGCAAATCTCTCAAAATTCTTATATAATGTATTCAAAAGCTTTAATATTTATTTGTTACATTGCACATTTAACATTATTTATGCATTATTATTTATTTAAAGCGCTGTAACTGATTTTTTACCATCTTAAAAACATGAAAAAAGTTAATTTCAAACAATTTGCTGTGGTCCCAAAGCTATTCCTCATTAATCTTATGCATTTCCAGCTTCCTATTTATTCACCACGATGAGTTTATACATTTTCTGCAACTTTCAGGGTAAAGAAAACAAGAACTGGCCTGCAAACATGCAATTATTTAAAAATTAGATGCAGAAAGTACACAGGAGACTTATTTGACCTCAATAGCTGCTTATATTATTGGGTAAAAAACTGGTACAGGGCCTTTCATATTTTTACTTTTGAAGCCACAGTACATCTTCTTCCTTCTGATTGTGGCTGCACTACCTGTTGCCATTTGACCTATGGCCGTGCTAATAATGAAAGAGTGTGAGTGCACCTCTCTGTCCAGGCCGGCTGCCACAGTGATGATGCCTCCGGTTTTGTTGTTAATGGTGAACATGTTGGAGCTGGGGCTCTCAGGGCTTTGGGACAGGATCTTGTAGCGGAGCATGCCGTTGGCCGTCTTGGGGTCATCTTTGTCCACAGATGTGACAGTCATTACGAATGTTCCTGCGGCAACGAAGGGGAAAAGAAACGATGAGGCGCAGAGGGAGATTTTAGGACTTAACACGAATTTTGGACAGTATAAAATCCATCTTATCTTCTGTTTTTGAAGAAGATCTATTGTATTGTATTATTATAATTTGTACATTTAAACAATATTGATCTTAAACTAGGGAAACACGCTAGAAAACTGGGGTGCCCAATGGGAGTGGACTTCGTTTTAAACATCATTGCAACAAAGAGTCCGCATCTCCAGAGCAGATTTTTTATTTTAATTTTTTTGTCATTTGTACCAAAATGGCTACGTAATGATTCAGAATTCTACGTGCAGCACAGATTAAGAAATAAAATTGGAGAACGAAGTAAGTACAGAGGTTGAAAGGCAAAATATTGCCTTGAAAACAAGCGATTAAACATTGCTCAAATATGTACAAATCACTCCAAATACAACTTGGGGTGAGTAAATGGTGAGAGGAAATAATTATAACATGGCTAAAAGCTCTGAAAAGACAATTATGCTTTAAAGAATAAGGATTAAGATGATCCCTGTATGCCTAGGGAACCCACTCTCGCCACTCAGCTACAGTGCCATTGTGTCATTAAGTTTGTTTCTTACAATAACTTAATATCTGACCAATTTCTTGTAAATATATATATTAAATGCAGTCATATTTAACTATTCAAACATATTTATTCATTCATAAGAAATCAATAAATTGCATGTCATGTTTTAAAAGGAAAACGATCATAAAGGAAGCATCGTGCACATCTATTTGCACTAAAGCTCCACGTCTTTCGCAAGAATCTGTGGCAATGCTTGACAACTATCATAAAAAAGGAAGATTTTACACTTTTAAATTAGGTTTAGTGACAAAGGAGAGGTAAAAATGCGGTGAGCTCCCTTCTGGTATGGAGAACTCAGGTGAATTTCAGCTCATATTGTTTATTTGAGCTGTTTGCAATGAAGAGGCTAACAGTACACACCAACAAATAGGAGCTGACATGCATAGCCTAAAAGGATTCTGCAGAAGGCCAAATGCTAGTGAAAGCTTTTGGATGAATTACTCAAAAATGGGTATTCTGACAGTTTAGCAGTAAAAACAGCAACTTTGGATCTTTTATTTCAACTCAATGTAACTGAAAATCAAGTGTTTCTCTTCCAGTGTTTCTCCATCCAGTGTTTTACAAGTCACCTCTGAAACGCACTGCACCCAAAGGCCCATAGCAGCGCCTCCGACTGGCTGCTCATTGGCTGTAATAATACCCAGCGCTGTACATGCTCCATTACCTGGTTTGGACCCCTCTGGTACGGTGCCATTCCACAGCTGATGAGTGAACTCGGGCCTGTTGTCATTCATGTCGATCACATTGATTACGATGTCAATGGGGTTTTCGACTTGGTTGCCGTTCAGGTCCACCGCATGAGCTCTCAACTGCGGCAAAAAATTGAAAAATTATAATGAGAAAAAAACATTATCACAGCTGGACACGAGGCTGGATGGAGTAAATGAGGTACGCACACACAAGCTTGTTTGTTAATGCAAATTGTATAAGGACAACCGCTACTAAATGGGCCTATTTAATGAACAGCTTTCAGATTGCGTACGCACAAGAACAATTGCGAGAGATAATCCACTGCATGACCGAAGGAGGAATTTGCAGCAAAGGACACATTGTTCCCAGGCTTTGGTCAAGTATGAGGAAAGTGTGAGACAAAACAACTAAAAATATGTTTAGACAAACTCGGCACGGTGAGCATTTTCAACCACTTTTCAATGCTTCATTTTGCACAATTGTTATTTACAACAGAAGGAATTCTTTTCGGGGCAGTTCTGAGTCATTCTTCCACTGCAAAAACACTTGTCAAGTGCTCTGTGATTATCTAAATACACGAGTAGACATTATACAGCTACTATTTTAAGAGAAAATAGAAATTTAAAACACACACAAATAGAGTAATCAAAATCAGTTCATTACCTTTGCTAAATCTTTTTCAAACAGTTGAATTGTGTGATCTGGCACCAAAATGATGCAAAAATGTTACATTATTGGACAGGTATTAAGACTGTCAACGTTAACACATTAATGCCTGTAATTAATCACAAAAAATATCACACTAATGTTTTTTTAACACATATTAATCACAACTTATTTTGAATGCTCATGCTCCTCTATCAAAAGTGTGGATAGTGACCTGAAAGGCGGTGCTGGTTATTAGGTCAGTGATCAGGTCTGTCCATACATGACTTTAGATAAAACTAAGGTAGTTTGCAGATATTGCAGTGATGAACTCTCTTTCCACAGAAGCACAACATGTTTAAAATACCATCTTAGCAGCAACGATGCTACTTGTACAACAACAGCCGAGCACGACAACCCGTGACAATGTTGTCAACAAAACTACCAGCAACAGAAAGATATCAATAATATAACTTTTTGATAATAAATTGCATTTTTGTCAAAATATTTTGGTCTTTTTTTGAAGAATAATTAACTGTGATTAAGCATGATTAATCAAAATTCTACAGTGTGATGAATCTGATTTAAAAAACTAATCGTTTGACAGCACTAATATATATTGACACTAGTATGTACCCCACAACTCAGAGTACATGTGAAGTATTGCGAGATAAGGTAAGTCTAGTTAGTCTTTGTGGAACGTATTTACTTAAAGGGCTCATATTGCAATATTTTCTGATCTACGTTATCTTGTTTCCTCATCACAAACATTGCTGGAGTTGCGTTTTGTTTCAATCATATGTGTTTAACACACAAATCCTGCATATTTAGGCTGCGTTCTTCCCTCAAACAGAAAACACTTGTGATTTCATGTGGTAATACAAGAAGTGCTCCACTGTGTTCCTGGAATTTCCCATCTCTACTGAACAAAAGGTGAAAAGTAGATGTTAACTTGAAAACAGCCACTTCACTGCAAAAATATAACATTAAATATGACTTCTAAACACGACTCTGAGAGCACATTTGAAGCACTGCAAGATAAGGTACGCGTCTAATTACCTCTCAAATAACAATGCTATATTAAAGGTCATCTCTTACAAAATGCCAAGTCAATATGTACATATATGAAGTGCAAATACATAGAAGACCACTGAAATGTGGTACTTGGACCACTAATGAGCGGAGCAGCATTAGAGTGAACTAGGGGTTATCACTGTATGCAATTTCACTTCAAATTCTCAGACAGACAGATCAGATTTTCTACTCAGCTAAAGTCAGTCTGTTAAAATCATTTACGGCTCAAAAGGGGAATTTCTTTTACTGTATTTTGCATTTATGCGTCATTTATTATTTATTGCTTGTGATTATGGCTGAATAAACTAGATTTTTTTCCTCACAAGCATTGCAATTGTGCGTAGATTTGTAATATATGTCTTAATAATAGTATTCTGTTCAACTCCAAAGACTGAAATATGAAGTGACAATCTAAGCACATTTCAGAACACGTTTGTATCGATATAAACTACAGGCCATTTTATGTAGAGTCTATTTTATAAGAATAGTTTGCTGACAGTAGACGAAAATGATGGTGCTTTAATTCTGATTTGATCGTGATTAATTAAGCAGCGCTATATGCAACATCCCTGCAAATTCTCAGACAGACAAGTCAGACTTTCTACTCTCAGGTCAGTCTGCTAAAATCATTTGCGGCTTGTAGGGGGAAAATTTACTGTATTTCGCATTTTACGTGTCATTTTTATTGCTTGTAATGACTATCTGAATAAAGTAAGTGTTTTTATGGACATAGTGGTGCTGGACTTACATGGAAACTGGGGATGTGTTCTCTGTCCAGGGGCTTGTTGACAGAGAGCTCTCCGGAAATGGGGTCGATGATGAATATGCCGGTGGGGGGCTGGTCGGCTCCCGGCCCGGTCACACTGTAGCGGAGGGAGCGGTTTTTGTCGTGGTCCGAGCGGATCTGTGGAAAAGGGAAAGATATTTAAAGATGATTTTATTATAACATACCGTATTTTTCAGACTATAAGTCGGTCCGGAGTATAAGTCACACTTTTTGGGGGAAATTTATTTTATAAAATCAGAGACCAAGAGCCAACATTTCATCTTAAAAGGCAAGTTATAGAAGTTATAGTGATAAAAACAACCCAATAGAGAACAATCCGTGTGTCATTCATTCATTCGTTTTTCAATATAGACCCAAAAATAAGAAAACAAAAAAAAACAACTCTTTTCTTTATTGTTTGTCTCTAAAACCAAAATGAAAAGAAAAAACAGATTTCTCTTCACACAACCAAAATCCAGGCACTCCAAAAAACTCCTAAAACGTGAAAAATGCATGAGGAAAAGTATAGTTAAAAGGCCTTTATTAGAATGGCCAAAGCCAACATGTTTCCACCATGACTGGTCTTCATCAGGGCTTAGTTGGATAATGATTTGTTTTTCATTTTTGATTCATATATAGGATTCATTTATTTGGTCTATGGACTGTCATTGTGAAGAATGTAATATATAAGTCGCAGGATGACCCAAACCCTGAAAAAAAGTGTGATTTATAATCAGAAAAATATGGTAATTTAAATATGCAAAGTTAATGCATCAAGTCTTTCTGGAGTGTGCTTAAGTATTTTAAGGACCCATGTGGCACGATTTTTTATCTATATTATAATGTTTCATCATCATAACCAAACCTGGAGTCGTGTTTTGTTTCATTCACACATTTTTAACACGCTAACGCTGCATAATTAGGCTACGTTCTTTTCTCACACAGAAAACACCCTGTTCCACCTTGCGATGTGGTACTACAGGAAGTCGTCCACTGTGTTTTAAACTCTATACACCTTCACAAAAATTATTTGGATAATTTCAGTCCTGGGCAAAACAAAAAAGGTAAAAGGTGGAACACTAATGATGGGTTACTCGTAAGTATGTGTGAATGAAACAAAACACAACTCCAGGTATGTTTTTGCGGAATTAACATTATTCTAACATGGCTTAACACTCACAAGAGTCAATTTTTAGTAATACAGTATAGCTTTAAGATGCAACAACTCATTGATATGGTTTTCTCTGTACTAGAAATGTAATTCTCATTGCTAATGGCACAAGGGAATTCTTTATTTCAACACAACAAACTGAAATTTCAATTTAAGATCACTTTTAAAACGGGTGTTGCAACAGCTTTTAATACCAAATGCCAACTAAACCTGCCATAAGCCAAATACTAACAGCTTGAAGTCCAAATATACTAATCTACACACTATACACAAAAGCCTAAAAATGGCTGACGCTATGCGAACAATCCCTCCTAGCACGATGAAAACAGCGCTTTCTATTGAGTATATCTAATCTGCGACGGGCTAAAGCTTTTGTCTCTCCTGTTTTTCATGTAAGCTGAGCCCCTTTGTGCCTCTGATCCAGATTCACACAGAGCAAACACAGTGTCATTCTACTCTCAACCTCTCAAACATGGCTTCTAATAAAACAGGATTACGAGACATACACCCATATACTGTCAGTAACTTAATACAGAAGAAAAATGCAAGCAAACGGAGTGAGCTTTTAAAGGGCCTGTGCACATTTTTTCCCCATATATTTGACCAAAATTTGTCTTTTCCTAACAGATAAATGTATCAGCAGCTCAAATAAGTCCACTGTGTCTTTCAGGAAGTGTGCAGTGAGCATGCTAGTTGTGGTAAGCTTTACCCCGACTGCACAACTCCATCTCGTCTCTGAGAATAGGTCACGATAATTACTATATGGACCCATCGTTCAGTATATGAAAGCTGGAACAATGTTGCTAAGGTCAGTATTAATCGTGTGCACATTTTCTTTGCACTACTGGGATGTTTTTTGCTATTTTTTTGACAATACGATGAGATTTAAGCCGTAAAAGACTGAATTGAGAACTTCTATGACTCATTACAGTTGCAAACTAAGTACTAAAGGTTTTCATTCGGTTGTTTTTTTATTGCAACTTCAGATTTTTTACCAATATTTAGAATAGGTTTTGTGGTTTAAATCTGCTCTTGGGTTATTGTGTCAGTTATTGTTTACAGTCTATATCTACTTCAGCAAGAGAACGTTGTGAAAAAACCCCAAAAAACTCATCACGTTGAATAATTAAAACGCTTGAAATACATGAGGAATAACTGAGGACCAATTCAAACTATTTCCAATTAACTAGTTCTGTTTTTTTAAGGCGGTAAAACTCAGATACAGAGCCTTTAACCTCCACCCACAATCACCCCGGTCATAAAACGTCAAAAATAAATGAATACATGTGCGTTACAGCCTTCGCCCTTGAGTTGCGATAAAAGGAGTAAAAAATATCATAGCAGGGGCCAAAACAATTGCGCTAGTGGGCACTTTAGATCTCTCTGTGCTTCTAAATAATGCCAGGTAACTCCGGTAACGGCTGCCCCCCTCAAAGGCTAGATAAATAATACAGGCCTGACCTTTGGAAAAGCAGTGTAAATATGAAGCGTTTTGTCCAAGGCAGGAGTCACAGTGCTGCTGACCCTCAGAATGGGCCAAAAGGGACCTGCCCGGCTGTCATATCAAGCACAGGGCTGGAAGTAGAAATAGTACGGCTATGGTATATACAGTTGTGTGAAAAGGGGATCTGATTTCTTTGGCATTTTGAGAATAGTGCAATATACGGCTGTAAAATATAGCACTAAACTATGGATATCGCTAATAATTCATATTTTTTCTGTTTAGTCGGTTGTTATATGATTATTTTACATTAGGAAGAGGGTTTGGAAGCTTCTGAATAGTGAATATTTACAAGTCGAAGTGTATTATTAATGAAAATCTGAAAATGTTTATTCTTTTTTGACATTTTGATGAAATAACACCACTGTCTCTGTTATAAAAGGTCTTTTGGCATGTGTTTAAAAGCCTGTAGTTCAGATATCAGTTACAATTATCAAAATATATTAGTACTTTTTGTATTTATATCGCAAAAAAGTAAATATATCGCAACAACACAAGTGAATTTTACAGAATTGTACCTTTTTAAAAAAAAGTAAAATGGACAAAAAGCCAGATTTTAGTCATGATTTTCCTCATTAGGTGCTACATTAGACTTGGGTTGTTCTTAGTTTACTTTCTGATCTTATTCTGATACTTTTTGACTAGTGAGGGCATAGACTTTTTTGAACTGAACTTATTGCAAAAACAGTTATCAAATATTGCATCTTTTTTCATATTGTGCAACCTTAGAGCAAAGTTATTGTTTCATTTATTAAAAAGGAAACTCTGTGCAAACCTACTCAGTGTGCCACATGAAGTGCACCCTCCAAAGGCATGATTATATTTTATTGTAAGAACCCTTTTGGAAAGCTTCAAAATGATTAAAACCCTTTTTCGTTTTGAGAGCTATTACCCACTAATAATAATAATACTAATCTTGAAACATGATTCTGACATTTGGACAAGTTCAATTAAATGAAAGCAATCCCCGAGTCAAACTGTAGCTGGCAAAAAATAATAATCAGGTCCCAACTCACTCATTTCTGCCCCTATGGGAAAATCCATTCCCAGTTTAAATACTGAGGACTAAAACAATATTGCCAATACCTTTTGTTTCTCTTTGTAATTCATTTTATTTTTAATATTGTATAACTTTAAAATGCAATTTGTTTCTGTTGTTTATCATGGCAGAATCTATTCAAAAAGTGTTGTTATTATTTACTGTGAATATAAACATAAGAAATCTAATGTAAATGCGAATACAATATTTTGACAATAGCAATTCTTGAGATACTATATTTTAGTGTTTAGTGTCTTAACTTAATATTTGTTGGACCTTTTTTGGACCAAATATGATAAAAATGTGTCTATTTTAGATCTAAAATTAGACTAAACACATAATGTAACTCTAAATAATAATAAGTGTTAAAAAATTGTCTTGAAATAAAACAAAACAAAAAAAATCTAAGTGTAGTGGCTTCCGTGGACTAGAGGCAGCCTGTATACCACAGTTTGAGAAACACTGGTCAAGGGTAAGTCTGGATATCAAAATAGGACCAAAAGTACCAGCAATAAACTGCTATTTACTCAATTAAAATTAAACCTTCCATACAATTTTTACTTCATCATTAAACTGACACTATAATAACCTCAGATTTCTTCGCCCATTATTAAAACATGTGTCAAAACATGTCAAGTATGGCTCTTAAAAAATATCAAAAACGTAAATGTCTGTCCATCACCACGTTTCTCGTCATAATAATACATGTGTATGGAAAAGTGCAGTTACCCTGACGAGCTCCTGGGGAAATGGGCCTCTGGAGTTTTCGGGGACATTGATTGGGGGAATGACCCAGTCTCGTTTCATGCGCTTGAGTTGGCTGTCGGCGTTTCTCGACGGGAACACGATTTCCTTCAAATCCTGTGATGTGGCTGCGGAGATCTCTTGTGTCTGGGAAGAAAAAGAGGAGAAAAGGAGTTAGTAAAGACATTTATGGAGGGAATATTATGGATTAAAATGAAACCCAGCATGAATTGTATGTCTTATGTAGAACTCACAAAAGAAGTGCACTGTGTAACTTTTCTAACGGAAAACACTGGGCTGTAATTGACAAATATTGCATCTTTTGAATGCTTAAAAGTCCTCAAAATGTTGCCTATAACAGGGAGCTGAAACCCATGAATAAGTTGAAATGACTTTCTTATAATTGTCTTCTTTGTAAAACTTTGGTTTGCTGAAAACCTATTAAAAATGACAATTCATGCTTTTTGTTTGTTTCAAGCAAGAAGAAACACTATCTGAAAAAAGTAAAATGAAGCTATTTTTAAACAGCTAACAAACAACAGCACGGTGAATAAAAAATAACACCATCGTTGGCGTGTAATTTATGCTCTGAAAATTGAAAAATAAAAAAACGGCTAACTTGAAACTGGTTATAAGATGTTTGAGTATAGTAGAGGAGATATACTGAAAAAAATCATTGGTTTTAGATACAAGCAAAATTATAATACTGAGTGTATCGTCTAATTCATTTTTTTATTTTAAGGGTGTGAAAAGAGCTGGTTAAAATAAAAATAAAAATGTTATTTTCAAAAAGGGACTGTTTTTTGCATCTTGTTTATGTTGTAGATGAGAAATGACATGAGCATCAATAGTGTCCATTTAGTCCAGTCCTACAGGGAGTGCTTCCATTGTAGGGAGTATTATACCTCTGCGGTTACAAAGACAACAAGGACTGAGCTGGCAGTGAGAGCCCTAAGTATAGAACAGTTTTTAAGTCCATTAACGTTTTGTGTAATACTTGAACCTTAACCACGATTCCGATATTCAGACAATATGATAGCGACCTTGCTCACTATGTAAACCAAGATAATACAAGATATATATTTAGATACTTTTAGTTCTGGCAAACACATAAACAAATAGCTTCTGATCATGATATGCAGGTTCATGAGTATAGTCACACAGTTGAACTTACACAGATTTCCCCATGTTCTCATATCTAGGAGGTTCTATCTCTAACCATCCACCATACTTTAGAGCAGTGTGATATTGCAACGACACACTACTGCCTGGCAATGCTTTGGCTTATAAATGGCATCCCCCTTCTTCTTACATCCTGATAAAATGCGGCCACACAGGCAGACCGGGGCCTCTTCCATAATAGATCTGCCATCCCTCCTTCGGCTGTAATGAATGAGATCTGAAACAAAGGAGGATGCTACCTGCGAGCCAGACACTAAACACACAGATGGCTCCAATTGCCTATGCCGGCTCCAGAGACTGAGGCTTGAGGAATAGACTCAAGTCGTGCCAAAGAAAGTTACGGTAACCTTGAACAAAATGAGGAGCAGGGAGGGCGAACATGTAAACAATGTGTAAAAAAAAAAAAACGGTCAACGAAAATGAATGACACTTCAATGAACACGCGCGCCGTAACTCGGGCTCTGATTGGCCGTGATGGATGCCTAACAAATCGGAATGCAAACACACAAATTAATTACCGCTTTGCCAACTTCTAACATGACCCATATCTCGCTCCTAACATCTGGGGAACTGTCAGGGAGCTTTTCACTAATCATGTTTGAAATCCGATTATGCTACTTGCAGATGCGGGCAGAGGCGCGGAGACAGATAGCGGCATCCTCCGAAATATCTATTACCCTATTTAAAATGGACGTCGGTGAAGGATAGTAATTATTCGTGACGCGCGTCTCGGGTGATGAATGGGCGAGGTGGGTTTGCACCAGAGCGCTGGAGGTCCGCACTTTGGAGAACATCTTCCATCTTGTGACTGAGGAAAGTGGAAAAAGTGTTAGCTTGACGGATGGGCTGATTGTTCGGAGGTGTGGGAATTACATTTGTGTCCCCTTTTTTGGGGGGGGAAATTATATTCTCCGCGCAGTCTGCAGCTATTCAGGTAACAACAAAGCTAGCGGGTAGGGATGTGCTAATGCTTGTGACAATACTGTTTGGATGTCATTGATTAAAATGTTTCCCTGAGGCTGTCGTATTCAGGCACTAATAAAATTTTCAATGCTTGATGTGATTAAAAGATGTGGGACGATTCGTGACAGTAATAGCCCTGCAGGGGAAATGAGTTGCTTATGACCTAATAACGACGGCAGATTTGGCGAAGACGACCACCGATTTTAATAGCAAACGAAGATTCTGATCATATTGACACCTGAAAATATTATATTTTTTCGCGAGATGTCTGGGTTGGGTATGTTTTTCGCAGATGACCAAGCAACAACAGTGACAAATCGAGTCATTAAAATCACATACCTGCAGGACTGCTTAATGACTGTCAAGGGCTAAAGAATGTGTACCTGAACACTATGCAATAATAACTCGGCACAAGTTTAATTTTGACCCAGCCGACCAACGCAGCCACACTGCAACTACACATAACTGTCAGTGTAAACTTGTAATCTGCGCCCACATACAACACAATGCCCGGGAGATTATCAAAACGGCCTTAGCAATAGAAACTCAAGGACGTTTATTTAAGTATAATGTGGGGATTAAAATGAGACCCAGAATAGCCTTTGTAGAATAAACAGGATTATTCCACGAGAGAGTGCTGATTAAGATTAATGAGAAAAATAGTTGCTAGGACAAACTTGTGTGCGCTAAATATGTCTATGACTATGTTGCGCAAGTAAAAATACAGTTCTACAAATTTCATATAGATCTAAATAGAAGGCAAGAAACCAGGACATTCAAGTGGAAATGCGTGCTGTTTTTTTAAGGTGCATTAAGAAACTTTTCTGGTGGAGGGTCCGTTGTATGCTTTTCTCCTTTGAAATGTTATTGCATGGTCTGGAATGTTTCACAGTATGGTATTAAACCTTTCTATCTTCATGGAGACCAAACCAGACCAAGTTACAAGGCCCTCACAGTCAGAATGCCTGTTCTTTTTTGCATTTTTGAGCTATAAAACCACCTGTACTTGAATAAATGTATGGTAGACCTGTTTAATTCCAGGTATGGCAATGACGTATCCATAGAAACAAGCAGGTGACGAACCACCAACCAAAAAGTTACACAGTACATAGGTGGCCAGATGTCAAAATTTACCCGGAACAGTCCCAGTTTTGAGCCCTGTGTCCCCCTGTCCCAGCAGATTTATCCAAAACCAGTGATTTGTCCCAGTTTTATCCAAGAAATGTCCCTGATGTCCCTGTTTTTGACCAATGTGATACCTGCTTACAGTAAAGAGAGGCACACATTGGCATCTGTTTAGGTAAAATACAGAAAAGCGACCAAAACACAAAGAATGTGACTATATAGGCTCACATATTCATCATGAATGGTCTCTGCATAACAATTTTCCTTATTTATGCACTCGTTTCACAGTTTTGTTATTACCAACCAGCAAAAAGCTAAATTAAAACTGCATTCTGGTTCTCAAGTGTCTCAAGTCTCCAGTTCAGTATACACAAATCGAAAACTTCCAAATCCTGGTGCTGACATTTTGTAGTACAAGATTAAAAATGATGTGATAGCCATATAATTGCCTCATAGACGAAGACCACTTGAGAATAACCATTTAGAAACACATGTTGGACCTTCCCTGACCCTGCGGCGTGAGAAACTACACAGGGCAGATCTCCTAGTCAGACAAGCATGTTTTATTCCCGAGTTAAAAGCTGGAGATATGATCTAATTGAGAAAAGCGCCCATAATCTAGTGTCTTCTGAAGTTTAAACCCGAGCATAAATCAGCCTGTAGTAGAGTGATTCTTTTCATTTCCTGCTAACAAGGCAGCAGAGCGATTGTAAGCCTGGCTATTATTCCTCCTACTTTGATCCTCCGCCAGGCTAACTGTTGACACACGGGCGCCCGGTCATCTGAGCTAATTGTAGATGACTAACATATACAGTGCAACGACTCCGCAGATGCTTCCAGTCTTCTGTCGCATTCGGGCACGTACTCTTTCCGATGGCGTGGCAGTAACCGTCCCCCCCAACCCCACCTCGTAACGGAAAGGCGAAATGACTCAAATCAACTTTTACGAGGCGCTATTTTGCATCTGGTGTTTTTTTCCACTGACCGTGTTGAGTATATGTTTACGCTCCTGCTGAATTGGCACATTAAGCTGGAATTAGTGCATCTCACCTGCTACACTTTAGGCGACCGGTCATGTGTGAATGTGCGAATGTGCAGCGCCTCCGATAGTGTTACGTTATTGGATGCGCTGCCAGGATGGAAGATTTTTCTTGGCGGTGACGATAATTTTGGTAAACAATGTGTAGAGTTGTTTATTGTGGTCTTAAATTGACAGTTGGGAGTGAAACGATGATTTAAAAAGAAAAATAATTGCCAAAAAACCCATACATTTTAAATGCATCTATCTGACGACATCTAAATTATTCAACTATTGCATTATAAATATAATTCGCCTCAGATTTTAATTTGACAAAGCTTCCTTTCGGCACCTGCTTGGTTAGCCAGCTCTCAGTTCAGCACCTGCCATGTTAGCTCGCTTCCAGTCCCTCATCTGTCGCTCCAGCCTGCTTCCATGTAAGCACCTGGCGTGTTTGCTAGCAGGCCACCATTTCTGCAAATGGTACCGATAGCCACAATTTTATCAGTTATCTTACAACATTCTGCTTACTTTAGGGCCTGACACGTTGGCTCGCTTGGAAACGCAGAAGCCAGAGGCGCGTTAGCCACTTTGTTATTTAGATGTACTCAGAAGAAAACATTTGTCAATTGCTGTTTTTGTTGTTTGGAGCTCAACAAACTTCTTTTTCTTTTCAATGCAGTAACAGGGTGACCATATGTCCTTGTTTAGCCTCGACAGCCCCAGTTTTGTACCTCGTGTCCCCTGTCCCAGCAGATTTACCCAGTTTTATATAAGTACTGTCCCATGTGTTCCTATTTCTGACCAATTTGATCTAAAGCAGGATTAAACCAGGACAAAAACAGGAATATCAAAATCTTTGACTAATCTAATCTCTGCCTACAATAAAGAGGAACATAAATTTGTCATTTGTTTTGCGAAAATACAGAAAACCACATTTGCAAATGGCCATAAAGAAAAAAAAATGCAGCAACAGAAGTCTCTTTGGCTACGTTCAGACTGCAGGGCTTAATGCTCAATTTGGATTTTTTTTTTTTGGTGAAATCAGATTTTTTTTGCAAGGTCGTTCACCTTTCCGTTTAAATGCGACTTGTATGTGATCTCCATTGTGAACTTTAAACTCCCCCAAAAGTGTCTCGCATGCGCATTGGAGGACACGACGTCACACAAGGGAGTGAGCTCAGTGTTTACAGAAGTGGCCTAAACATGGACGCTAGCATTGAGCACCAGGCAATTTTAGTGTTGCTGTCGTAGCCAGAACACATACAGCTTGTTTATTGTAAAGGAGGAGATCGAGGAGGAGAACAAGGTTTTTGGCCATGGTGTTTTGTGGGCTGTGGCAGCAACATCCATAGAAAGGAACGATAGGTCAAATGTAGGTCAGACGAATGCGACCTGCCGGTTCAGACTGAAGTCGCAGGGCAAAAGATTGGATATGTATCGGTTTTAGGAGCACATATCCAAGTGGCCTGGGTCGCATTTGAAAATAAATCAGATCTGTGTCATTAAAAGATCAGATACAAGTCGCATAGGGGCGAAAAAAATCGGATTTGAGTCATTTCAGGCTGCAGTCAGAACGTAGTCTATGATTATTATTAGCACAAAAATGGACAATTTACACAATCTTTTCTCAATTTATTTATACCAGCCATCCCAACCCGGGTGTGTCCCAGTTTTGAATTTTAAAAATCTGGTCACCCTGTGCAATAACCATAACACAAACACACTGATATAGCTATAGATTTATGCCAGTTGCCAGATTAGCAGCAGCATTCTCTTCATCGTGTCTTGTTTACCTGCTTTGATTGTGTGGACACTTTGACTTGCGTCGTCCATTGCCGGTTCGTGACGATATCATTGGCCTTGATCACTAACAAAGTAGGCCCAGACAGCTCTAGATCCCTGGCGGCGTAGACCGCTCCGCTCTCCTCTATCCGGAAATCCGACGGGCTGTTGCTTTCGAACTTCACCGGGCCTCTTCCACAGTCAGCGAAACCCACTGGAAGACAGAACCGAGAAATGCTGGGGTTAGAAATAATAATAAAAATGAACCGTTGAGACAAAAGAATGGAGGCGGACGGACAGGATGTAGACAGACACGCAGACAGAAGGTCCACAAAGGTTTGGTGATTCTCCCTCACACTCATACATTATTCACTGCAAGCTGCGCCCCTAAGGTATTGCTCCAAACAGGTGCAGTGGAAGAGAGTCGGTGGGGGAGTGAAAAAGTAAATAAAAAAAAAAGGAAAGTACAAAGCTTTAGGGCTATTAAGGGAAAACACCTCAAAAGCCAACCGATAAATCAAAATCATGATGTGTAAACTTGTGTAAATGTGCCGTTTTGTTTGACTTCTTTCCCATTTATTCGGGGTAAGGCTTTTCATTGTCAGCCCAGGGAAGCCATCTCATGCTAGCTTTGTCCCTGATGACATGCATGTGGATGACTACTGATCCACACACTCTCCAGAGACGCACAGACTTTCTGCGTGTGATGTTTATTTCATCAGCACACAAGCTACCTATCCAGGAAAAAAAAAGAAGAAAAAAAAAAAACTCCTGAATGTGCGCAAGGAGAGCAACAAGCAGACGGATGGCTCGTGGGGGCTGCAGTCCCACTGGTGCCCCCGGTGGTTGGAGTACATCAGCTATAAAACAAGTGAGTGACAGCATGCATACAAAAGCTCCCCTGACAGATCGCCCTGCAACTTAAGTCTTTTCTTCACAATGGCTATTTTCAATTTTTCATACTGTTGTTTACAGATTTCATTGAAGAACACCAGCTCTGAGCCTAGCAAGCCCATTCCCTATTACTTTCCAGCTTTTTAAAATATAACAAAACATACAAAGTGAATGTAAACAAAGCTACACGCCATATAATATTGTCAAAGCCGTGCAATACTCTAGGTACCATCAAATCGGGTTACTAAGAGACCACCATCCCCACTTATTTTAGACCTTTTATTTTGGCACAGCACAAAAGCTATAAAAAGGAATGAAAAAAATCCTTACAGCCAAAGAGATCAGAATGTTACCAGTTTGTGTGGAAGCCTTGAATTATTAACGACCGATGTGGAATTGCTTAACAAAAGCCTTGGAGGGTGTACCTAATCTTCCTTTGTGCTTGCACCTTAGGGAGCATGGGGGGTCCTTGGGGCTTTGGGGAAGAGGATTCACAACAACAATGTACAGGAAGTCTGAAGTTTTTACCCCAGGCCTAAATTAATAGTATCTGCCAAACACTTGCAATCGAGCCAAAGTGTAGTGTGATCTCATCTTGATAAAATATTCAAGCTGTGATAGTGTTTGTTGCTATAGCGAAGACAGCCAAAGCCGATGTTTGCGTCATAAATCGCAAATTATAATAATGTACTGACCACGAAACAACCGAGGCACCTCTTAAAGAAAAGTTCCATTGGATTTCCTCAAAATCACATCCCGCTTTGTCAAATCCTAACACAGGCACCACCCAGAGTTATTCTTCTACTTCCGCTATGGAAGACTTAAACGCTGACAAACCCAGAAAGCTGCGCCGCAAACTGGATTTTTATCTCAAGAAGACCCATTTATCTAAATATTGCTAAACAGCACATGTGCGGTGGGGTAACCTTGTAAAGCAGCCAGCAGTTCCAATAATGAAGATAGAAGATGACAAGATAGTTCCTCAGCGCTGGAATGCACCATTTATTGACCATCACCTTCCTTGTTCAATTACCCTTACCCAATTAGTTTATCTTTGAACTCGTCTGTAGACAGATGACCTTGTTCTTATCTATTGTGTACAGGAGACACATTGCTCTATATTTAAATAAAAATGCATTGTACCTGAAAGATCTTTGGAATCAATACAGCTATCTGATCTTCCATGGCTCATTTTACGCTTTTTGGGCAAGACAAGGAGATTTGATTTACCCTGAGATTTCTGGGTTTTGTATTAGTGTTTTTAAATTAAAGTGGAAGGAAATAGCTGTTTTGATGATGTTTATCCCTTATCATTTAGGGCGGAAGTTGCTTAGCCAGTTTAAAGGTGCACTGAGCAATTTTTCTGCCTGTTTGTCTCGATGGAGATGTTATGCTTTGCCTGGAATTTCGATGCTTTGACGTTAAACATACAGTATTTATTCATGACGGGTGTTTGTATTGCACAAAAATACAATAATTACTTCAGTGAATAGGGGCGCCTCTCCACAGATCTGAATTGTGATAGAGTTGTGCTGTAACCTGCGTGTTTCTCTCGTGATGATAATTTTAATATAAAAATGTTAATGATTAATCGAAAATCGAGAAAATGTAATCGAATCCCTACTAGGAGGTGGCGGACGCTCCACTAAAAATGCTACGCAGTGCAGCTTTTAACAAAAAAAAAACACACCAAACCTCCTTTTTACTGTGCATTTTTTGTGAATGTGCAACAGCGTTTTTGACAGGCCCTATCCCACTGTGACTTATTTTAGCCTTGGCCCTCTAGTTGAGTTAAGCTCCAACTCTTTAACATTGTCTGAAATGCCGCCATCGGGACAGGTCTTCCGAGAGGCTCTTCAGCTCCCCGGACCCCACAGCAATCGCTAACACAACTCCCAGCAGGCACGGCGGTTTTCAATGATAATGAATGGGCATGTCCAGCGTGTGTCTATTCACTTATCAGGCAGCACTCCTGGGTCTTAGCGAAAAACATGTGCTGAACCTGGCAGCTGTTACTATAGGTTGGAAGCGATTTGGAGATAAATGTGACGTACATTGGAAATCGTGATTTTTAGCATTGCAAAATTTCAGATACGGGTTTGAAGGATAGGAAAAAACATGGCATCTATAAACCAGGTAGTTAGATTCAAATATTAGGCCTTTTTCAATATCGACTTTGTGTATTTTTTGGGGCTCAATATTTATTCTGGGTACTTTTTCTTCGCAAAATTAGAGAGAATTTTGTTATAGTTCTTGTAATATGATAACATTTGAGCTGTAGAGAGGTGAATAAGTCATCTATTTGTTGTTATTTGTTTAATGATACTGTATTTTTTATTGGGATTATCTTATTATCTTGCTTTATTTTAACTGCTTCAGTGGCATAAATGAGTTTAAATATTATCACTTCTCTAAACATATCTCTATAGTAATATATTGTGCTTCAGAATTTGTTATTGTGACAGGCCTAACAAATATAACTACAACACAGCCATTTTGCATTTAAAGGTGACATTTTAGTGATTATCTCGTATTATATTTCATAGCTTGTATTAAAACAAGCATAAAACAGGCCTATGCAATTAAGATGGTTTAGGGATATCACATTTGCTTGCTTTTCAGCTTTTCCTACATGTCTTTTTGGTGCCCTTGTTCAAAAAAAATTGGGATTTTCAAATGTAATATTGTCACGCTAAAATAAGATTTTGTCCCCGCTGCCCAACTATATCTGAATTGAATTAATCATGGACATTGATTCAAGGCTATTCAGAGAAGTGCCACGCCCTATCAGACATGTCGTCATGGCTACAATGATAAAGGCCTACGCTTTGGACAGAAATGCCGATGCAGCAGGGAGGTTGGGGGTTGGGGTTAGGGGAGTGAAAAAAAAAAAAAAAAAAATTCCAGAGAAGAGGAGAAAAAAGTGGGTTGTCAGCAGAATGGCCTGTCCGACTAATGCCCTGCACCGGGGCCCAAAATTACCTCCGACTCAATGATCCTATTCACAGCCGGGATGCCACCCCCCGTTTTTCTCCTGACAGGCAACACAAAACCCGGCTAACCTCTAACCAGAGAGCCTCTCCATTGTCTGCTCCATCACGTGATCCCAACTCAGACAGGCACGAATAGTTCCAGGCAGGGAAAAGAGATACATTTCACCAGAGGGACAGAGAATGGGGCTGAAAAGTAAATGTTCCTCGATTTCTACTGTACTCGACTGCCCAAAAAGTGCAAGTCGGCAAAGCAGAAAGTCCCTTTTAATGTGTAAAAACCTCCAGCGTGAGATAGCACTATGGTGTAACGAATTCTGGAAAGCAGCAGTGGAAAGTACAAAGTAGTTAAGTACTATACATTTTAAGTATCGGTACTTCCCTTAAGTACATTTTAAAGAGGATATGTTTTACTTTACTACATTTGAGAGCAGATATCTGTACTTTCTGCTCCACTACATTTTTAATTAGACTGAAAAGTAATTTTAATTTTTTTTTTAAGACTTAGAGAACTTTATTGATCCACAAGGGAATTTTTTTAGAGACAGTAGCTCAAATATCACAATATATTATAATAACAAAAAGCAACAATATTTGAGACCTGCTGTAAAGGCTGAGGGCAAATATAAACAGCTAAGAATAATGTTTCTGTTGAAATTCAGCACAAATCTTGGATCAAAATCACTACATTTGAAGCTTTATTAGATCTCAAAACATATATATATATATGTATATGTGTATATATATATATATATATATATATATATATATATATATATATATATATATATGTATATTTTTATATATATATATATATATATATATATATATATATACACATACATACTTTTTCTCTTTTTTACTCTTAAGTATGTTTTTAAACAGCTGCTAAGTAGCTGTTTTCATGTGATACTTTTACTTGTACTGGTATCTGTAATAAAAAGGAGTGCTTCTTCCTCCACTACTGGTAAGTGAAGTCAGAGGAGTAGTCATCGCAGGTGTCTCATTGTTTGGCAAAGAGGACCCCGGTGGCAAATCAGAGCAGCCGCACCCACGCTAATGGAAGCAGGACGTGGGGTGTTGGTGATCGCATGTAAAAGTGGTCAGGTTTTAATGCATTAGCCCCCATCGGCGACAAGGCAGAGTAGTGATTCAGAGACCGGGGCGTGGATGTGTAAAAGCTTTATCTCATTAAGTTTCCGCTGGGTGCGAGTTCACACGAACTGTTATTCAACGAAAACTTTTAGAAACTAGTCAAAACTATATTCTTGAGTATACAGTTTAAGAAGACCAAATTATGCAATTGCTTATCTTAACTTTTTAAAAAATATATGTCAAAAAGCTCCCGAGTCTGCAGTTGGATTATATTGGATTGAACTTAACTGAATTTCTGTGGCCATAATATTCTTAACAAATTTTAGAGTAAACATTTATTATTTTGACTAAAAACAAAGCAAATATCATGCTTAAGTCTAATGAACAGTGGTGGAAAAAAAGAGTTGTGAGAATGTGTACTGTAGATAGCAAAAAGTACACTCAGCTAAAAATATAAAGGTGTATAAATGCAAGAAAAAAAGTACTTACTTTTTAGCATAGGTTTAGTAGAATTTTAGAAATGGAAAATTCGACTAAACTGGAAATGGAAATTATTTGTTTTTTGAAAAGACAATGTATTCTGAGCTCTGGCCAATCATGTTACAAAATTACATGAAACTCCACTCTTTTACAATAATGTGGATCACTGTAATTAGTTACTTTCCACCCATGACAACCAATAACTAACTTTAGCAGCCAAAACCGTTATAATCATAGTAATTTTGCAAAATTGTGAGCATGGCTTCTGCGTAACAAAAGGAAAAAAAAAAATACACAAATGGCTATATAGTCATAGAGTAATTGAGGTCTTATTTCAATCAGCCACAGCAAATAGGTTGCAGTACACTGAGTAAAGAGTCCTCTGCTGGAGTTCTAATCCTCCACTCAGATTGGACAGGACATACTGAATTAGGGTCAGCATTCTACAACAGTGTTCACATTCAGAGGCTAACCACAAAAACCCTCTTCACAGCATATTTTGTAATTGTGCAATTACTGCCCAAAAGGCTAAAAGCACAATACCACCACTAATGTTTCTTTAATAAGATGGCTGTGCTCTGTAATTGTGCATGCATACGTTACTCCTCCTATTACTGCTATTATGAATGCAAATTCTAACCGCTCCGAGGCGGGTAAGTAAACAACTGTCTGTGTGTAACATATTACAACCCAGTACTGCACATCATTAGTACAGTTTTCCTTGATATTCTTCAAATCACAGGCTAATTTTGGACTCAAGAGGCTTTGAATGGGAATACAAAACAAGCAGTTATTATCCGTTTTTCATTTTAATTCAATCCGTTTTCTGCCATTAACTACTGTGGCCTCTGAATGCATTCAGTTGGTACATAATTTGACCTCAGAGTAGTTGTGATAAATGTAGCTGTACTAGTAGTAATTGTAGCAGCTGTACTAGTAGTAGTACTAGTAATTGTAGTAGTACTAGTAATTGTAGTAGTAGTAGTAGTAGCAGTAGCAGTAATAGGAGTAGTAGCAGTAGTAGTAGTAGTAGTAGTAGCAGTAGCAGTAATAGGAGTAGTAGCAGTAGTAGTAGTAGTAGCAGCAGTAGTAGCAGTGGCAGTAGTAGTAGTAGTAGTAGTACTTCTTTCACTGTGGAGTATAATGTTGAGCGCTCCCACGGTGCTAACACAAACAAGTCAACAAAGAGCAATAAAGACGCGTTCCATTATTTCACATTTTAAATAAACCACTCAACGTTATTACTTGAAAAGAAGACACAGTTGAGAGCTGAGCGTTAGGTGCCTTTCTTTTTGCCCAAAACAGTCCATTCTTCAGAGAAAAGTAAACCGTTTGTAGCCTGGGCTTGGATCTGGGCGCGATGATACCGCCTTTTGCCAAGCTAAGCCCTTAAAGGCGCTTCACTAATGCGGAGCACTTCAAACGCCCGGCGCATCCCATGCATTTGGCGTCCGAGCCTCAAATATGTAAACCGTTTGCATAGGGAGAGAAAAAAAACAAAAAAACTTGGATTGTCTGTACTCCTAACTGTTCTCTGGCAATTAAGAGACCAAAGAGGAATGGCATCAGAGCATAAACACTTTTAACAAGCGGCTGGCTCATCCTCCGAGCTTGATTGCAGTGTCCGTTCCCTCAACACTTGGGACTGTTTGCATATTGGGTTCTTTTTTTTTTTTTATTTCTCATCATAAAATTGCAGCCTCATTTTGATTAATATGAAGTGGTGCTCTATAACATCAAATGATATTGTCTACCATCATGAAATCAAAAGTGCTCTCAAAGCTGCACTATGCAACTTATCTCGGTAGGGGGTTCGTTAATTGCTTGTCTCCATGGAGATGTGAAGATTGCTTTGCCTGGAATGTAACACAGTACGGCTTTAAACACATTCTATCAACACACTTTATATTATATTTTAGATTGATTCAATGATGTGTTTTTACCGCCTTGAAAAACATGAACTGGCTTGCCTCTTCGCAGATCTAATGTGTAGCTTAGGCCCTATCCACCCTAGTACGCATTTGAGTTGTTTTCGTTGTGGATGCAGTGTTCGTCCACACTAATGCGATGGAAAACGGCTCCAGAGATGGAACGATCTGGTGCCGCCAGCTCCCATGGATTTACCCGAGTAACAGATTTGATACAGCACTGTGTGGATGTCTGAAATCAGTGATACGCTGACGTAGGAGCTCTAGTTGCCGTCCTTATTGGACCACGTCACTGTGCTATTGCGGAAAACAGTTTAAACAAACCATAGACAAATGGGAAACAGCGTAGCTAGAAACAGAACCTCGTCATCAGTCCACGAAAAGACGCTTGCCATCTTCCTTGGCTCGAAATCGACTGCTGCAGCTTCAGACAGTGCTCCACATCCTTGTTTATACTGCCGACGTGACGCCAGCCTAGTCATGTGACTGGCGTTTCAGGTGGTTTCGCAGACACTGAAACAATGTGTTTGGACGCAAATAGTTTCCGATTCGGTGATACAGTGATTCGTTTCAGTGTAAACATGAAACTATGAGTAGGTTGTCATAATGGCAACATAAAGGGTGTCGGAATGGCGGCATCAAAAAGTGTCGGAATGGCAGTATCAAAAAATGTTAGAGTGGGGGGGATGTCAGAATGGAGAGTTGTCAAAATGGAGGGCTGTCGGAGTGGCGGTGTGTTGGAATAGGGGGTTAAACCCATGTATACATAACCTTAGCCTGCTGGCATCAACTACTTGTCTCCATGGGTAATGATTTAATGCAAATACAGTGGAATATTCTAAATATTCAAGTGGCGTACGCTCCACTCAAAAAAGTTAGAGTGCATTTTTAAATTTGCATTTGGTGTTCCTTTGTGTGCTTTTTCAAAATGATTTCTACTCGCATTAGCACCGGGGCGTCAAAGAGGTTCCGGCGCCCGTCTTTTGACAACTTCGTTATTGAAAGCACAATTACAAGATACGCAGACTCCCCACCAAGGCAACAGTCACCTCAATTTTCCTTCACAGACTCGGCGCCTCTTGGTTTCGTCTCATCAATGATTAGCTGATGGGGCTGGTCTCTCCTTATCAACTGCATGTCGGGGAAACACTACCTGCTGAGAACACAATGTGCGAGCCAGGAAGTAGTGCAAAAAGAAGTTCCAGACACTGACAGGGAATGCAGCAGAGGTACACCAGCAAATTAAAATACAGCTGAATTGCATTTTCTTTTACCAGATGGTTTGCTTGATAACGAAACCGAAATTTGCCTAAAATTAAATTATCACTGTGGATAAAAGATAAAGTAAGATCCATGGGTGTATAGAAGCAACAACAAAGTCTACATTTCTAAAAGGATTTGTGACTAAACGGATTAAGCATTCACACTTCCTGATTTAATATACAGTAGGACGCGGCACCATTTTATTTTCTATATTTATACGATTACGCACAACAAATATTGGCACACTCAATCCAATCAGAGTATTGTGTAAAATGAAATCTCAAATCAATTCCCAGTCTTCAGCAATATTTCCTCTCTATTCCATCTTCTACAAGCCTAAAACATGAAAGCGGGAAGTATGTGATGTTTGCAAACAGGCTAGGCAAAGCACAAGTGGGACATGACAATTATTCTGGGGGCCTTTGTCGGCTAAATGAAATGATTCAGTGTTTTCCAGCACAATGGAGGACGGGAATTGTGCGGATTACTGTGTCACTGGAGCCAAGGGTTGATAAGGCTAAGCTACATCCTTGTGCAGCTATCAGCGCGCATAGCTACTGGGATTTGGCGGGGGGGTTACGGAGACGGGCAGCTTGATACGGCGGGCTTTAGTGGGGTATTAAACTGACCACATTACCGGGGGTGTCAAACATTTGTAAGTCTTTATGATGCCTTCCAGTGAAAGCTCAGGGAGAAAATAAACACAATGGAAAATAGAATCTCAATAGTGAACGGCGGAGTGCTGTGGTTCAAGTGCTGTTTACAATGGAAAAAAAGGGAACATTTGAAAGCAATGTGGGTAAAACAGAGATTTTGGTGTCATTACAAGCTCGGGCCAACAATACTAACTCCAGTCACAAGGGGTCAGTAGAGATGCTAGTATTGAATTAAATTTTTAAAATGAATTCTTCTACCATTCACATTCATTAATATGGTAAAAGGTTTGTCGTTGATATGGAAAGGGACTTGGGGGACATGGTGGAGGTTTGCTTAGCTGACACAAGGGATGCACCGATTTGATATCGGTATTAAATATCGGCGCAGTTACTGAAAATTTTCCTGGATCAGACATTGGCTTCCAAAATTCCATATGACCGATATCCTGTTGGACAACAATATCTCCTGTTCATAGTTGGCCCAGAATTCTCATAATGTCTGAGTTTGTATTTATTAGGGTTGGGCAGTAATACGGTATCCCTCGGTATAAAAAAGTAGCAACGGTATCAGTTTCATTACAGTCATTAAAAAAAATCTGCATAAAGGACCTAATACCACAGCGCAGACTTTCTCCCCTCCGCTCTCTCTCCTCTTCAAACGTCGTTACGCACAGAGATATCCATCCACACGCAACAAGTAAGAGGGAAAAAAACGTGACTGATACTTCGTGTGACGTTGAGCTGAAACCTTTGCGATGGAGACGCCGCCGTGCACCTCCGAAACTTTCAAACTACGTGTCAAAGCGACAGACAATAAGGGCTGTGATTGGTCCTCTTGACCTCCGCTCTACATTTCCAGTGCTCTGCTCATTATAGACTTTGAGTAATAATGTGTTTAATGCAGCTTTGCACACATCTGTTTACATTTTACAGAAACAAAACTTAAAACCACATGGCTAATTTACATACAGTATAAGCGCTAATAAAAACAGCTTGAGCGCTGATACAATCCAATGTGCTAGAAAAGTTTGGTTTGATCAGAACTTGTGCCTCATCTTCAGATATAATGCTGCTATTCTGTTTGAATGTTACAAAAATAATTCTTAGTCACAGTAATACCGTATAACCCGGTAAAATGCTGAGACGGTTTAACAGGATCAAAATTTGGATACCACCCAACCCTAGCATTTATACAAACTTGTTCTGTAGTTAGACGTCAGATATTTGTATCAGTTTTGTCTTATTTCATTTTTCTTAAAAGGAAATAATCCATTTTCAGTCACTGCTCTGATATCGGTTAATATAGAGTATTGACTGATATTTAAAGCCATAGTATCAGAATCAGTATCGGATCTAAGAAAGCTGGATCAGTGCACCTTTAGTCGACGCAACGCACGTTAAAGCACTGCTAATATTGTGCTAACCTCCTCCCCAAAAAAATCAAGAATAAACCTTCTACGCCAAAAGCCAAATAGATTTTACTTGACCTTTTGACCCCCCGCCTTCGCTCTCTCCCGTCGTCCTCGTTACCGCCATCACGGGAGCTAGCCCGACTCGAGTCTCTCCGGTAAAATGTGCTACTGTATGCAACATTTCGCGGTACAGTTAATGCCTGCAGAAAATCTTTTCAAAGTCCGCCCCTAGCACTTTTTTATGAGGTGAGGATGGCGCCTGGACGCTCTTCCCCCTCTGTGGCCCTAATGGCAGATGTTCACATTGCAATTACAGGTAACGAGCAGGAGCACGCTGTGTCCACAACAGCTTTCCTTTGACCTTATTGTGTCAGCCCATATAGGTTGTGCTGCTATAATTGCCCTACCTTCATAACCCCCCTGCTAATGCGCACTGTAGCTATGAAAGACTAGAAATATATGTGAAAAAAGCAATAGGAATCACACTGAGGCTGGTCGTAACATGAACGCATTAATCAGTTTTTATAGTTTGGGCATAAGAGGCTTGTGTGGGTCATAACAACGGCCACCTTGCAATTCTATAGGGAGAACAGAACATTAGATAGGATGACTGGGGTTTCTGTGTGGGCAAACAGTCAGATATTTTACAATTGACCTTTGAAATTGGAGTCGTATTGACAATGGTTGAAATGATACTAATCGATATCGCAATTTCCTATACATATTTAGATTTTTCCAATGCAGGTTTCAAATAATATACAGAATACAGACGATTTTTACTCTTCATAGCCATAAATAAATCTAATACAGTCAGTAAAATGTGCATAAAAATAAATGAGCTGAAGTTACAAAGTTGCACTACGAAGGGTCTGTCACCTGCTTGTCTCCATGGACAATTGCCTAGAATGTTCCACAGAATGAAACTTATGAATCTCCGTGGAGACTTGAAAGCCAAATTACAGTAAGAATGAATGTTTGTCAAGATATTTTTGAGCAATAAATAACACCTATCGCTGAATATATGCAAGACAGTGGACAATAAACCAAAACATCTCCATGGAGACACAACAGGTTGAGTATCCCTGCCGAAAATGTTACACAGTGAACTGGAAAAATCTGAAAAACCACAATTACACATTTTTCCCAAATCCTGCAGCCCTATTATAATGCATAAGACAGTTTTGTTTCTTGAATAGTCCAGATTTTATTACAAATTCATCACTATCCATCATTACAGTTCTATACGAGTGAAACATTATGTTGTGCAGAGGAGCTATCACGAGGGCCGGGCACTAAAGCTGCTCCAGTCCGACCTGTAATGTGACATTATTGGGCCCTTTTGATCTAAAAAGCAGCAGCTCGGAGCGGGTTAGTCCATGCCCTTGATCATGCCTGTCAAAAGTGTTCCTAGAAATCAAAGAGACAGGGCAGAGAATAAGCAGCCCCATGTTAACCTTTACTGGCACGAGGTCCTGTGAGGCTGTGAATGAAGTCTTTTTGGGCTAAACTGTTACTGGGAGAAAAGCACATAATCTTTTCAGGCAACAAAGTTTACGGCCCATTGTTCCACTCGGACAATTATTGTCTGGGGCTTTGTGTAAGGGAAACAAAATAGGTGACTATTAATCACAGCGCACACACCGGTACAGTAGCTCCCAAAGCTGGCCCACTGGGAGAACCTGGCGGTGGATTGAGAAATAAGGATTTATTTTAACAAAAAAAACCTAAACAAATAAACTGCCAGGAAATTGTGGAGTGTACAGTGGACCTGTTCCAACGCAATCAAAGTACATTGATTAAAATTTGCACTGTACACGTGTGCCAATTAATGCTGCATTTCCTTGGGGAGTGACCAGCTCAGAGCTCTGTCGATTTTGGCTAAATGATCACAACAGTAAATGACTTCTGCATTCAATGGGTCATTACCTGCTGACGAGCGTTTCATTTCATTTAGAATGAGGCGCCTCAATCAAATGTGTCTGCTCTGATTTGGAGTTCAGCAAATGGTTTCGTGAGTTTGAGAATTGTGAATTCTTAATAGTCACGAAAGCTACTATACCAACGCTCAATAAACGTGTTTGTTTTGGGACTCAATATTTATAATGTGTGCATTTTGTTTGCAGTAAAGGTGAATTTCAAGTTCTTTTTTGTCAAATTTTAACATTTGAGCTGTTCAGGATTGTATAATTAACATTTATAAGACATTAGTAGCCAACTATACAAGTGTTTCATTGTGCTATTTATTTATCAGAGCTCATGTTTTAAAAGATAATGTGCATTTTAAAATGGGTTTACTGGATCACTCTGCTTTAAAGGGTTTTGGTTTGTAGCATAAAGTAGTTTCAATATTATCAGTTAATCCAATCCACTTTATTTATATAGCACATTTCATAAACAAAAGAGTTTCCAAAGTGCTGCACACTCTAAATAAAACATATTCAATAGAAATAAAAAAATAAAGCTCTAGATGCCTCCACTTGTCCTTGCAAAAATAAAAAAAAACTAGTCAAATCAAATAAGAGCAAGAATATACATGAAATAATACAAATGTAAAATAAAAGCATTAAAATAAATAAAAGACACAGAGGACAACTCACATGGTGTTAAAAGCCACAGAGTAAAAGTGGATGTTAAGATGAGACTTAAAACACAAGTTTTAAGACTTAAACACAATTTTATGTAGCAATGTCATCACACTTTAAAATCCATTATAAAAGACAGGCCGATTTTTATGTACATTTAAAATCTATTGTTAAATAAGTAATCATCAACAACCATCAACTAGTGTAATTAAAACTAAAAACTATGAGTATGTTACAAATTCAATGGATGCACAGACAGTGGTATATGACAAAGACATAACATTAAAAAAAAAAGAAAAAAATCTATAATACAAAACTTCCACAAAAGACCGTACAAAACGACACCCGCTTCATTCAAATAAAACTCATTTTTACAGAAATAATGACTATGGGTTAATTACGGGCAGAGACCTGTGTCTAATGAAAGATGATTTCTGCATACCTTATAGCTTCAAAAGGAATTATAGCAGAAGAGGCTTTACGTGTCTGTGCTGTCAATCAAACATATGCAAATGAGCGGCGGTAGAATGACACGGTCCAGTGCGTCCAATTACTAACTTAACCGCTCACATAAACACGCAGCTCCTGATCAGTTTTTTCGCTTTAAATTGCTTTATGTTACAAAAGCGAAGCATTTTCAACATATTCAAAGCAGGATTATGCAACAAAGTCAAAAACAGGGTTTGAGATGAAGCCTTTGAAAATGTACAGTGATTAAGTAAAACATAAGACCGCCATTGTATTATTAGCGGTCACAATATTTTCTAGTATTATAACATCAGTTTTACATTTAAACACATTCCTTCGACGATCACAGATGGAAAAAGAACAGCTTTACATGGACACGCTTTAATCCGGTCGACTAAAGTTAAGGTGATAATACACTTTAAAGTCCCTGTATGGAAATCTGTCCTTTGCATTTGACCCATCCTTCAAGAGTAAGGAGGACTGGTCAGCACTAATCATAATTTTACTTTAATGAAATCCTTACTTAATTACGTATTTCAACACTGTTTAACCACATATGCTCAGCCCCACTTGCTAAAACCTTCATGAAGAGGCAATACGTTTCACTTCCACTATCAGGGTTCATTATAATAAATGAATGATGAAGTTTAACTACATTTTACATCACAAAATCCCTGGTGTAGCTTGACTTTTTAAACGACTCTGTGCAAGGGGGAAAATGTGGTAAAGGCATGTGTTTGGCAGCAAAACAAAGCTCCAGACAAAGGAAGATAGCAGTGACAGCCTCTGGAGAAGACTATTATGTTCCCAGATAGGGCTGTCTCTGTGCATTTCAGTGTTACAGTGATTTGGGCCCTTGTTTACCCACTTAATCTATGCAAATTTTAGAGACTTTTTTTCTCAGCAAATCCTTTGAGACTCGGATACAAAAAAAGAATAGACAGACATTTCCTTTCTGCTAAACAACGCCAATGAGTCACAGTTGTGGGCAGACCATTGGAGTAACAGCTACCTGCCATTATATGCAATTTTAGTCACTTGCCCTGTGCCACACATGTTGATGGGCGACTCCTGCACTCTTATCCTTCGGACATGAATAGCTTTTAAAGGCTGTTTGGCCTTTTTCTGGCTTATTAAACTACTGTAGATACCTTGGCCTTGATATCTCCTGTTGTAAAATGTCAAATAATGTATGATCCTTGAAAGATTTTAAGTATGAACATAGACAGAAAACATTAGTAAGTGCATATGCTTGAAAAGAGTAGTTTATGTGAAGCTAAAAATAAGTACAGTTGGCTTCAAACTTGTGTAATAGTGCGGTGGACGTAACAATATCAGTATGGACATAACAAGGCTGGTGAAGACGGGCTTTAAAAACATAAAAGAGCATTAAAGGTCCTATATTACGCAAAACTGACTCTTGAGAGCTTTAAGCCAATGTAATGTTACCTCCTCAAAAACATACCTGCACTGTAACCAAAAAAAACCTGTTATGTTTACGATAAAATACCGGCAGCTGTGCTAATAATGTGCTAATTACAATATTTTACTGTAGAAAAGGAATATTACATAAAACACAGTATTACGTTAACAATTTTCCATGTAAATTTTCAGGTAAAACATTTTTTTTTAATTCAAAAACTTTTTTACGGTATAATATTGTAATAAGCACATTATTATTATAACTTTTTCAACTTAACGGTATTTCCCCATTAATTTTACTCTTCTTTAATTTTTCACTGAAAAATTCTGCGTTTTCTACACATTACAACCGTAAACATTAAACATATGTAATGTTTCTTAATTTACAGTAATTTGCTGTATTTACTATGGTTATATACCATTCTAGATTTTACGGCCTTTGACTGTTACAATTTGACGTTTTTTACCGTAATTTCTACAGACCTTTTTTACAGTGTGGAGTGGTGTTTTGTTTCATTCACAAATGTTTGAATAACCCTGGACTATCCGTCTGTTTTCATGTCCAAAGTTCAAAATGCTCCATTCTGAGATGCATTTGCTCCATAGGATTCTCCACGATGCCGCTCCTCCTTTAAGAGGCTTCTTCAGTTAAAGTCAGAGCAGATGACTACAACATCTCGCTCGTCTGTAAATTTGGATCGGACCATTCCCTTTAAACATTCTGTGCCGGGATAGTCGGTGTTCTCATACACAGCGGCAAAAAACTGGAACACGCTTCCAGCTGAACTGAAAACTTGTTCCAACTCCCACACTTTCGCTCATGGGCTAAAACAACGGCTTCTGAGCAGGCAGGAGCGTCAACATCAGGCTTTTTCAAACATTTCAACATTCTGATTGTAGGCGTAAATGTGTTGTGTTTGACTAATTTGTCTTGATGGTCATGTTGATGATGAATTTCAGAGGATAATAATACTGATTAATTTGGTAAATGTGCATTTTAGAGGATATGGAAAAATTTTAGAGGATAATGAATTTGAAATTTCATATTTATGGAAACTGAATTAATTAATTTTGATTGTTTTGATATGTTTAATGATGAATTTGACAGTGGTTATTTTAAGGAGACACTGTTAACAATGAAAAGTAGTTAGAGTTGGTGAAATGTAAATAGTTTCCTTAATGTGGGGCCTATTTTGTACCTGCCCAAGGACTGCAGATGGAAAGCAGCTTGTTACTAAATCTGGCACAGAGCATCTTTTTTCTCTGGAGTTTAACGTTTTCTGTGCACTGTCCTTGTTTTAAATAGATAAATACTTATAACACAGATCAGAAAATAGGCTTGTAAATAGGCCCTTTAAGGATTACAACATGCACAACTCCAGGGAAGTTTTGACGTTTGTAGAACATCAGAACAAGTGCGATCTCAAAAAGCACGTCTAGCGTAATGTAAAGAAAAAGCCAGCGTTTTCAAAGGAGCAGGATTACAGTATGTGCCAACACTTGTTAGCTGTTTGCATACATTCACCAACGTGTCAAATTTCCTGCCTGCAACACAATTAGCCTGCGCTTAAAGAAAAAGACGTCACTGCAAGATTAAAGCATAGCCACAATGTTCCCTTCAGAAAGCTTTTCAGTGGGGCTTTTTTATTTTTCTTGACAGCTTGTTAGGTGCAGCGGGAAGTAAACATTTGTACACATTTGAATTTGTCGTCTTAACCTGTCAACCTAACTGATCCAGGCGTGCATATAAGCAGTTGTTAAAGCATATGTTAGCTGTAGCCTGCTTTGACCTTTCTGACCCTTCCCCCATTCTGTACGAAAAGGATGCGCAATAAGGGTTTGTCTGAGGGGAACCAAAAGGGAGGGGCAAAGAGGATTTTTTTTTTTTTACCATATGGTTGGGTGCACGCAGAACATCCAACTGTGGCAAAGCAATTAGCGCCGGCGAGTCTATACGGCTTTACTGCCACTATCGCATAGCAAGGCATTTGGGAGTCAAACCTGAGAGGAGAAAAACAACCTTGAACCTTGAAGCGCAAATATTTCAGAAGAGGCTCTTTATTGATGTTGGTTTCTTTGGCAAAGTGTCTGACCAATTTGTAATCTTTTTATTGTGTACGAACACTTTCATATCCTTGGATTCTTTTTTCCATTCACCGATTTAACACAAGTCCACTTACTTAAAATGACGGTGTTAAAAGAGAATTGTGCAGAGTGAGCAGAATCGGAGCAACAAATGGCTCGTTCCAACAGCCCTATATGAACAGAATGTATACAGCCAATAGAATACATTCTGGCACCGTACAGACCTGGCATTAAAATGTGTCTTCAAGGACCAGCATTATTTCCCATGGCCAGTGTTCTGTAGTGTGCAGTGAAATGTGCTCGAGCCAGCAGTGAAAAAAACAAAACAAAAAAACAAACAGCCAATTCAATTTACGTCATGCTTTTCAGCAGAGATGCCACTTGTCCAAGCTTTTAATTAACTTTCTATATTATGCATGAAATAGTGGTGACTCGGGAGGTTTGGTTAGATAAGAACTGGCAAAAAAATATATTTTTTCTTTTTGTCATTAAATCAACGGATACAGATCAAATACGGAATAAAAAAAAGAGCTAAATCAAAATGTTTGCTCAGGTACTCAAACATTAATTACCTATTTTATGGACGTCCAAGTGTCCTTCATTACCACCAAATGACATAAGGTGCAGCAGAATGTTTTTAGAGGCAATCATGATGACAGGAAGTCGATTTAGCATAACACATGCAATTTTACGAACAGACCAACTCATTGACAAATTTCCAAAGCTAATACTACCAAGATTATTTGCACTCTATTAGGAAAAGACATTAAAATTCCATGTTGGCTTGAAGCCTTTAGAAACTGGCTCCTGTCCATAGGTTCCACACATGCATTTCTTTACGTCAGACCATAATGGGAATCATACAGGCATAGCATGTCACAAACGGGGATGGATACACCAGCCCCCTGCCCCCGGATGCGGCTCCAAAAGCGACGTCAGGTGTGAACAATTAGCCTTGGCTGTGGTCCAGCGAACGGAAGGGGTCTCGACTCCCCTCCACTCCCCTGCTCTATGGCCGCTGAGGGACCAGTGGCACAGAGTCGTGGTCGGGAGCGTGGCTTTGTGACTGGACGGTGCGCTCCCATGTAATCAGCTGAAGAGAGAGGATCTGCTGCAGCTGGGTTTCATTACAGGCACAATGAGTGCCAGATTACTGCAAGTGCAGAAAAAAAAGGGGGAAAAATGGCAAGGCAGTGGAGGATCAGATTGGGAGGGAGTAAGCAACTGCAAGCACATCTGTCCCGGGTTTGTCTGCAGTGCTAACACCAAAAACCGCGGGTGAGGTCGTGTACAAATGTGTACGCGCTCAGAAGGGAAATGTTTCCAGACCTTGGGTTTGGAAGGCAAGGGCTCGTGGGAATAGCGTATGGCCCCGCCATGATCACAGTGTTAGTCAGGGTCACAGTGACAGGGGCAGGAGAGGCAGGTGGCATAAACAGGAGAGGCAGGAAGGACAGTTTCTAAGGCTGCTGCTGAGCCAAGTTGTGAGAGAACAGCTTAAATGTGCATTTGTTAGTGTTGGTGTGAATGTAAGGTTAGGTTATAACACTTTCACTGAAGATTTTATTTAGCTGGCTTTTTACATTAAAACACAGCATAAGTACGAAGGTCGGAATATCACACTATAAATATGTGGTTTGCAATTCGTTGCTTTTGTGACGAATAAGCAAGCCCCATAAGGCTTGCATGCTGACTATGTTAGCAATTATGAAAAAAATAGTTCAAATGAAAAAAACAACATGGTAATAACATGCGTCAAGTAGAAAGGATGCAACTCTGCACAATTCTGTACTGTATGTTACATGTTCAGTGAGACTACTTAATCTGACATTTTCTATTTACATCCTTTCAACCATTTGTATTCATAAATTACTGTAAATATGAACACTAATTATAATGGAAGACATCATGGTTATAACAGCTAAGGTAGAATGGACCCAACTTTGCACAATTTTGTATGTACCATGTCAGTGAAGTTACTCAGTGTGAGAGTTTTCCTAGATCGTGTAGCTTCTGTCATCAGTAACAATACTTTATGATTGATAACAGATTTCCCCGCAAGTCTGTCCCAAAAAGGGAGCAAAAGAGAAAGTTCGGCGCCATTACATCTGTTCTCTTCCAACGGTCCAGCGTGTTTTGCCAACAAAGTCCATCTTCCGCAGCAAGACACCCCACTGCTATCCCCAAAAACCTTTCAAGAGCGATTAGCCATCAAACCACGCCGTGTTGCAGCCTAATCTATCATGTACTTCCATGTGGCTCCACTTGTCCTTTGTTCTTCTTATATCCCAAAACTGGAATAATCCATGAATAAAAACCTCATGTTTGGAAATCGTTCTAACACGAGATTCCTGTTTGTTGCACTCGAAAGAACTCGACGCACAATCCGTGGTCTGCAATTCCCATCGTGTAAAAAAAAAAAAAAGCCCGAATCTGGCACCAAGTCACCCACGCGCCTCATAAACACTATTCCGTACTTATTATTTGTTGGCACGGTATTAAAGTTTTCCATACCGTATTAAAACTCCTCTGCTAGCCCTCCAGGTACAAGAATAGCAATACCGCAAAACGAAATTGATCTTTTTTCCTTTAAAGTAAAAATGACGGGGGCAGCACCAGCTATGTTTTATTGCTTGCACCGCCTAGCTCATATTGCGCTAATGCTAACCGGCTTTCTCTGCTTATTCGCATTCCTTTGATTCAGTGGAGTGGGCACGAGAATATGTTTACACAACTTAAATCAAATTAGTTTCATTGGCTGCTTAAACCCCTGAAGTTAAAAGCAAGATTATTGGACATTGTTTTGTATGCTATCTCGGTACCAGGTGTACTCTTAGGCAAGAGAAACTATGCACTGCTGGCTTTGTAATGATAATAACAAAGCTTTTATTTTTTTTTTTATATATTTTTTCATATCCTTTGCAATCTCTTCCACCACTGCTCCATTTCCTCCCTGGACACAAATGGCAATACACACGGACACTAAAGATGAACAGCCCAATAAGAGACATTATATGAATTCAATAACATGTGTCTATAGAGGTGCACGCAACTTGATTGAAGCAGTAAAACAAACTTTAATATCCTAGTGTGTTAGAGGTGTAAGGATAAGGGTTGGATTGAGTTGGGTAGTAACTCAATAGCCCGACTGCCAGTGCACAATGTAATTCTTATGCTAACACTAATGTCGAATAGATAAGGCTTGGGAATGTTACCGCAATGCTCTATCTTTTAATTCTGCCCATGCATTCAATATATTGGTTTGTATTGTTGTACTGGCAGCCAATAGTGAATACCGAATATACAGTACTTCTACATACATGCACATATCATAATAGTATATAATGTGTAGGCTGTAGTACAAAAGTGATATCTAAAAGTCTATCTGTACAACTGAAGGGTCATCTAGGTGCAAATTTGATTAGGGTGACCAAACATCCCTATTTATGTCCCCTGTCCCAGAAGATTTATCCAAAACCATTGATTTGTCCCAGTTTTATACAAGAAATGCCCCATGTGTCCCTATTTTTGACAAATCTGATACCTGCCGAGAGTAAAAAGAAGCCTAAATTGTCATTTGTTTAAGTAAAATACAGAACAGGAAGCTTAAAAATGACCAAAACACAAAAATGTAACTATACTGACCCACATGTTAGTCATGAATACGCCGAGGGCAGAACAATTTTCCTTAATCATGCACTTCTTATTACAATGCAATTTCTTATTACCAACCACCCCAAACCAAGTGTCCTACTTTTGAGTTTTTGAGTTTGATAATCTGGCCAGTCTAAACTTGATATGATTATTAGCTATAGCTGTATGGAATAAGATATGACGGTTAGGATTGCGACCGAACTTAAAAACACCTGTAACTGAAAACATGTACAGTATAAAATGGCATACTGTAAAATATTCCAGGAAAAAAGGACTTTTGCTAAGAAAAGTCACATAGTCCATAGTCCACCTTTAAAAAATGTACATGGAAAATATGAGTATTGAATGTACATGTACATGAGAGCTCTATTACAGGGTCTGTACCCCATTTATTTCCATGTTTTTGAACAAAATCATATGTAATATAAATTGTATAAGATTCAAGATTGTTTATTTGTCATATGCAGGGTCAAACCAAGGTCAACAGTGCAATGAAATGCTTAGGATGAGAAGAACTGTTTGACTCTCTAATATTCAAGAAGTACTAATAGCTGCAATAAATAGTACTGTTAAAAGTGTTTGCAAATACAAGGGAAATAGTAACAATAACAATAAAGTAACAATATAGTAAAAAATATAAAATACAGATATAATAAAATGTAATAAAATATAATAACATACAAGGTGCAGGTAGGATTAAATAAGGCGTAAGTATTTCACAGATGAGTTCCATATTATATAAGAAGCTTGAGGTCAAAACCTGTCCACTGTACTGCCTGTATGTCATTATGAATCCCTATTCACCGATAATCTGGAAGTGCGTTGTTTGCATGCTAGTTGTTGTTGTTAGCGTCACCAAAAGCTAAACTCCACTCTGGCCTCTGAAAGTCATGAAACCCACTTACAAACTCACCACGGTGAATAATTAGGAAGCTCTGAAACCCTCAGAGAAGTCAGGAGGTTAGGAGCGAACTCATTTTGTTTTTCACGTATATAAAAACAACTTTATCCAATGTTCCCATGACCCACTTGAATCTACCCGCACCCACCAGCTGAAAACCACTGCTGGAGGGCCCCATTCTGTACACGCACAAGAGAATTTACTGTAGTGTCCAATGTTGTTACAGTGAGTCTGGGGTATAAAGAGCAGCTTTACACAAGTTCAGACCAGTTGTATGAGGTCAGCACTAAACTTTATGAGTGTTGTGTGAATCAGCTGCCCTTTTGTTTGAATTCTCTAAAGAACCCCATGACAATACCGCTTATTCATCCCCATGTTATTTGGCTTGAGGTGGGCAAATAATTAGTTACCAGAAGTAGGTCTTTGGCAATGAGTAGAAAGGAGAGGGGAAAAAACACAGCGCCTACTCAACAAGCTCTGAGATCACAGTGTGGCGACCAGCTGGGTCTGCGTCTGATGGAGAACAGTTTCAAGATTTTTGTTAGGGCATATGGTTCGAATCAAGAACCTCAGAGCTGTTCCGGCTTTTTAAAACAAGCTAAGGTCCTGTGTATTTGCAAACGCCGGATTAATTGAAAACACGGAAAAAACTGCCCTGTAATATGCACGCTGACATGTCCAATGATGACATCTTGTTTAAGCGACCGCATTTTTTACCGAACCCAAATCAGAAAAAGGGAGAAAAAAAGGTTGGCTAGCGCATAGGCTCCAGCAACTGTTTTACATTAAGTTTTAAACAGCCAAGCCCATTTAAGTGGTGCGATTCAGGCTATATAACGTGCAGCCGGACTGTCTAGGTATTTTTTATGTCTAGAGAATTCAATTCAGGTGGGGAACATTCAAAAGATTACAGTGGTTAAGTAAATGCAGATATTGTGGTCTGTTTCAACAAGCTGGAGAAATTGATTTTTATTGGCCAGTTGCATTGTATAGCTGCTAACGATGCAGCACGTTGCTTTACTCCAAATGTGGATCAAGGGTGAGCCAAGACTCGCAATCATTAAACCCAACAGTGAGGCCTCCCATTACCGAAATGTCAAGCGTGATCCAGTTATATTCATTAACTCGGCATATGATATGTACTTGCAAATAAAGGCGTCTAGTAAAAATGTTAATCTGCTTTTTATGGCGGAACATTCAAATCTAACAAGGTACTTCAGCAGCAGCTAAAGTTAAAATATAAACAACAACACAGGCAATCGCTTTGTGATTTTGAGATAATTTGCATTTCGGTTTGCGATATATTGTCCCCTTAGAATTTAAAGGTTCAGTCTACGTTCTGGGTAGTTCTTCAATATTGAGGTTTAAAAATGATTTTGCTCATATAAATAAATACATTAATAATAATAATAATAATAATAATAAAAATAGATAAAATAATAATAATAATAATAATAATAATAATAATAAATAAAAAAAATAATAATAATAAATACAAATATAAATAAAATAATAACAAAAAAATCTGAAAACATAATTCTAGGGGGTCTATAATAAAAAGATTCTATTCGGAGTGCACATTGTAAACAGCTCCATTAGCACTGACTGAAATATGATGAAAACTGAAACTAATACAAAAATCCCGTGCATTTCAGAATCCGGTTTTTAAGATGTTTGAACATTTTGTTCTTTGCTGAGAACATTATATTATCTTAGTAATTGCAGCTTTTGAGATTAAAAAATGACAACTACACAAGGTACAATTCTAATATATTGTGCAACCCCAGTGCAGGGAGCATACAGGAAAAAATGGCAAATTGTTTTGTCATATGTCAAAGTCGTCAAACTGGCCCATCCGGGAATGGTCAGTTGATACACTTGGATACCGGCTGGGAAAGGGCGTAGTCCATGAACCTCGGTGTCCATCTTGAATTACACCCCCACCTCTCCTATCCCATCTTTTGTGCACAAGGACAATAACAGCATGTGCACTGGTAGGGAGGACCTACGAGGAGCCGGGTCAGGTTACCTTTCCAACAGAACATATGGAGAAGGCTGGGTTACATGACAACAGGTTAGAATATAAATGTGCAGAGAAGAGGTAACAGTAGCAGTGGTGGTGGTACTTATACTCTGGAGTATTCAAAAGTAGCAACAAAGGAAAGGAGCAGCAATTTTGGAGCGATAGAAAATTATTCCGCAGTTACGGTTTTATGTTTTTAATATTTTTATGGTGCAGTTTGAGTTTCTGGCACAGCTTTTCCAATGTGGACTATGCATGGAAAATAACCTAAACTCATCTTAGGTTTCAATATTGACTTATGAGGAAATATCTATTACTGACGTGACACCAAGGACACAAAAAGACATTTCTGACATTTCTAGTTACTAATTAATTCAACCTTTCTGACAAATTTCTTTTTCATCACAACCTATTAAGTATTCAGCACTGCAAGATAGGACTCAAGGAGCATGGTTAAAATGCAAAAAGTTTAGCCAAGCGTTCCAAAATGAATAAATAAATAAATAAAAATAACACCATCACTTGAAAGCTAATGCGATGCTTGCTTACTGTATTGGCCTATCATATGTCCGGACAACGCTAGGGAAATAGCCCTAGTCTTTTGTGTTCTCATTTGCATTTTGTGGGCGTAAGGGAAGGGTCAAAGATCATCTCCATCACAAACCCCTTTGAGTGAAGCTCCACAATGGACTGGAGAGCTTGAACGCTTTTAGCCCAGCGGCGAAACGAAAAGAACGGCTCCTCCCTTGGTGCGGTGTGCATCCGTCAATATGCACACACGTTTTTACTACAACATGCGTTCTACCATTTGGAAAAATAGAAAAAAAAACTTGTAACCCGAAGCGGTTTATTGCATATCAGTTTCCGAACCAAGAGAGTAAGCCGATGCCAGGGAAAGCAGAGGAGCGATGAGAAAAACAAAAGAGAGCACAGGGGGTAAAAAACTGCTTTTACTTGAAGGCCTTTTGAATTCGAGAAGGCAACAAGGATCCAAGGCGGAAACGGCGGGGTTCCTTTGAGTTGTCAAGTTAAGTACACCGTCCGTCACTAACCTCGCTCACTTTATTCCCTTCTGACTGGCAAAGACTGGCCACTTTCCATTGTACTAGCCAAACGCTGCTAAGCCCCAACTAGTGTAAATAACATTTTCATTGGAGCCTCATAATGACCCAACACACAAACAAGGCTGTAACATTCCGCAGAGAGGAGCACAATGAAATTAAAAGGCGAGGGCGATGGGGAGATGGGAATTTTAGCGCGCTAACAAGGGGAAGCTATGCAGACACAAAACACAATGCCTACTCCAGATTTGAGGCGAGGATACCATCTTGGAATATGTAGTTCAAATAAAGTTCATGTAGTGCGAATGAAAGAGCACTGAATTATTGAAGATATAATCATCCGGGTGGGAAAAAAATGCTTTGTATTTGTATAAAAATTAAAAGCTTAGGTCAACCCCAAAGCATGTGTGGAGATAGAGTGGCTCTGGAAGTGAGGATTTGGACAGTATGACAGCTGTAACTACCCAGGACACCGGGGCGACCTGAAAGGACTAACATTTGCTTTTCTGCCTCAGTGGAATCCACATTAGGAGGTTTAGTGGCATGGCACAGACCCCCGGACGTGGCCCTGTGGCAGCTGTGCCTCGGGTTTACAGTGGAAACACAAACAAGAGGGGCCGCCATGCATGTGCACTTAACACACACGAGGGATTGGGGTCACTTATGAGATCTAAGTGCAGTGTGCAAACACAACTGCAAAGCAGCAAAAATATGGAGAGATTCCAGAGGTTGTGGCATCTTTTATGTAGAAGGTGTTTATGTTTTGCAAATGGAAGCATCTCATTGTTGCTGTGAAATCCATTAATCAGTCAGGAGATGTAATATGCCTGCACCACAGCATTTTATATTCTTTGGTAATTTATTACAAAGACCTATCTTACAACATGAGGCTGAAGACATGGGCATTATGCATTCATGATGGACAGATTCACAGAGCGGAGTGAATCTTTATGTATATTCATTAAGTCAGAAGGATATGAGGCGACTGGTAACACGAGAATCCCCATTTGAATCATAAATCAATCAGGATAACATCAGCGGGTCATGTGATCTCACACCAAACAGTGGAATGTTTGATGTTGTCCTTGCATATGTCCCCCTCAATCAGGCTTAGGTCTTCTGTTCAAGTAGACCAGTGGGAGGCACGCTTTTAAGATCAATGTAACATGTGGAACACAGCAAAGTGAGAGGGAGTGGCACCCAAGGGTTACATATAACACGGACCGACAGCTGGTGCTCTGAGCTATGACAGCACTGAATTTGTATGGAATTCAATTCCCTGTTTTACGGCGCCACATTTGTGGGCAAATTGCGGAGCATCTCTGGTAAGAACATTAAAGCAGGCCTTTTATGGGTCTTCTAGCAGAGTGGGTCATTTTAATGAGGGCCAATGTCCAGCTCATGCTCCTCCTCAGTTTAACTGTTCAGAGTTTCAAAGGCCCACTTTGGGCCCTCAGCCACATCAGGGACATCTGGCCCCTCCATCTACAAACACCACTCTTAATGGACAATTACAAAGTCCAGGGCCTAGGACTATACTTGGATTTATGGATCTTGTGTATCCGAACCCAGAATCCACTGTCTATCATGGCCGCATTAGGTTATATGAGACAGGAGGCCCATCAGACCTAATAAGCCTTATCCTTTCCAGAGTATGGCCATTAAACTCCCCCCTACTATGCCAGCCCAGCCATCAGTTCCCAGTCTAGTAAATTAAACAAATGAATGGCGTCCTCAGTATTACAATTAAAGCATAGAATAACATGAAGCTCATTAAGTCCACACTCCATCTACAGTCATTTGGACTAGGGGAAACGAATTAGAAATAATGTGTAAGGCAGACATTCTGTGTGTGCTCATGCTGTATTCTATTTCAGCCGATTAATGCCAGGCTCATATTCACTGGTGCTGTAGGCTGCTCTCCTGAAGGGAGGGTGTGAGCGAGCCAGGTTACACAGCGCCATTTGGGTTGCCCCTGACAACCTGTGGCTTTTGCCAACTTGAGCCCTCTCCATTGAAGTTCCCTCCTCTTGGTTTCACTCTTCCTCCCTCCTTTTCAGCCGGGGTCTCCTTCTCTTATAAGGACCCCTCCCCCATTGGTCACAAACACAAGCGCCTTATCCATGTCAAATCCATTGGAGACAGCCTGAGGAAGTCAATATGGAGCCAATAGATTCTTTGCACCATGGAACTGCATGGCTCAAAATACCACGGGCAGACTTTGAAACAACTCCAAGTTTGTTTCTTATTCATACACAAGAACGCACTCCCAGACAAGTTATTGAAAAGTAATGTGAAAGCTCTTTTTCTTCTACAACCATATGATGCAAGTCAGGCATGTCCACTGGAGCTACAGCCAGGTTCTTATTGGTCAAACCCCCAAACCATCAAAGCACCATTTGGAGAGTCACAGTGAGCTGGCATCATTATTTTCTATTTTCTCTGCTAGCAGCATGTTCGGTCACTGCAGTGCTAAAGGAAATAGCTGTCCAAACATGTATTTTGAACAAGAAACTATAGTTGCCATCTTATTCAGTAGAGCTTGGATTTATGGCTCTTTAGAGGAACCCAAGGCATTAGTGATCAATTGTTAATTTTAAAAGGGCCAATCGAAATATTGAATCATTTTACATTGATTTTAAGAAGCCAATCAGATAACCAATTTTGGCAGAGAAATGAATAGTCAGGGACACATAAACTATGGTAAAGGTTGAAAAAATACAACTAAAACTGTGCCTGTATGACAAATGGAAAGTCTTAAATTAAAAAAAAAAAAAGCCATATGAAGCATTTGATTTGGTTCTCATTTTTACCATTTAGTTTCAATATCGTACACTAGCAGTTCAACCTTTGAAGTTTAAGAAAAAAAAAGTTACCAACACCTAGCCTGCAGCCACTGACGCAAGCAGGTCTTTGTTGTTGCACCATTCTGGAACCAATTTCACTCGCCAGCCATAAAAAGTTAAAAGTAGTTCAAAATTAGAGCACCAGAAAGGGGTATTTGAGGTCGCCTATATTTAAATGAAAACCTGGCTATAATATTGAAGGGATTTTTCAAATTAAATACAGAGCAGGTGGAATCATCTTGTTAATCTTTCTTCGCCCTAGACCCAAAGCACAAATTCCATTCAAGTGTGAAATTTATGACTGTGAAATATCAGTGACAGGGAGGGTAAGAGACATTGTATTTGGGGGTCGTTTTTAGCAATTAACACCTGCCAACAGGCTCTCACCTCGTGTCCAGGGGCCTCAGGTGTGAGAAGGCCGACGTGTGACCTGATGGAAGCCACACTGCAGTGCCAAGCAGTCATTTCCTCTCCACTGATAGGCCATTCTTTATTTAGAGGAGGTGGAGGAGGAGAGGGGAGCTGTAGCCGCCGTAACCGCTAACACTCACCGGCCCGGGTGCTAAAAATAAGCTCAAATAACCAGAGGCAGAGTGGTCACCCTTCACAACAAGGATTTTCTGCCTGTTTTAGATGATAATGGAGTTTAACACATGGGGTGAGAAGTGTATGAAAAGAACAGAAGCAGAGCAGCATAGGTGAGCGTGGGGGTTACAGTCTGAGCAATGCAGCGCTTTTACTATTTTAATACCAAAAAGAAAACAACCGCAATAAGCACTTGAAATCAGCCAAAAGCACTAGCTTGGCTAAATATATATATATATATATAATTAAACCACAGAATGGAACTTTAGACCAAACTAAAATAAGACTAAATAGTAGGGATGTGCATACGATCCACATCACGATATGCCTGTCACAAGTCAATATATCGCAATACATCCCGATACAAAAACCAAGGACCATGTATTGTGATTTATCAATAAATACATAAAATTATGGTCAAGGCAAGTCAAGTTTATTTGTATAGCACAATTCATACACAAAGTACCTTACAGAATAAGAAATACATTAAAATCACAATCCAAAACATAAATAATCACCATAAAATTTGAAAATAGAGATGGGACATTAGAGAGAAGAGAAGAGTGCAGAATGAAAACCTAAACTTCATGAGGAAAAACAAAAAAATACAGTTTATTTACTTTTTAAATCACGAGAATGGTAAATTGAGCTTTTTTCCATGAAAAAACAACCTTAAAAAATCGATTAAGACGCATTTTGAATCGGTACAAGCAAGAATCGCGCAATGAAGTATCACAATACATCACTGAATCGATTTTTTTCTAACACCACTACTAAATAGACTAAAAAAAACAAAACAATATGGCTTAAAACGCATCCATCTTGATGAAGAGTGTATGATTTTCACTTGTTTCCATGGAATTATACCAGTTAATGCCTATATTTGTTATGTAGTAAATAGTGCAAACAGATATATATTTCTTTTTTTAGATGAATTAAGAAAGTTACTGTCAACACTGCTCTAACTAAGAAGTACAACAACACAATAAGAAGTACATGTGTTTCTCTGCCTCGTATGTAAATGGAATTAAACACATGGGGGTCAAATAAACATGAGCAGGGAAACCAAGCCTTAACAGGGCATCAGTGGTGAATGTATGAATCACCACCTGTACAGCTCTCTCCTCCCACTCAACCCATAACTGTGGAAGGGACAGTGAATACTAACACACGAGAGCGTCTCCGGGGCCTCTGTTCTGCACGCGCACTGCAGAATCCTAAATGAGCTGCTTGGACAGAAAACATAGGCTTGAAGGAAGAAAAAAAATGGGGTGAAGGATGAGCAGCGGTGAAGGCAATGAATTTTGAGGTTGGGGGATTTTTTGATATGACAGGGGCTAGTTATTTGCTGGCAGTGGCGGAGCCTTTACCAACAAAGACCCTTTCATATTTCCTGTGAACAGAGACTTCCATTAATCCCCAAAGGGAGGGCGCATCCCGGGCCGCTCCTCCGCACATAAATTACTCTCCCTATGCCCTTCCTCCCCATTACTACGCAGTGTTTACAGCATGAAGAGTCGGCAAAGTAAGCAGAGCGGCCAGCCACACATCCTTAATGTGTTAGTCAGCCTTTAAAACAGCTATGTCAACGCATTGTGTGCTGCTCAAGACCGCATTAACCAAGTCGTGACCAAGAGGAGGGTTTACACACCGGCACTGGGACAGATCTATAGGCTCTAGACAACAGGCAAAGAATGACAAACTAGGTGAAATTCCAGGAAAGCTGAACATTTCAAACAGTCAATTTTCAATCAGGATGAAATGGGACTTAAATGGACAAAGCTAGTGATGCATACTTTGTTTTAAGGTGATGTTGCTCCATTTCATTGAGTAGTAGCAGTAGCAGAAGTAGTAGCAGCAGAAAATTAAATGTAGTTTACTAGTTTACAAGGGTAAAACATGCGAGTTTAGGTTTTAAATAGACAGTTTAACTAAGCATAAAGTGAGTAAAAGTCATGGTTGGATTAGTGAACACATGGTTTCTATCTAATCCCATCACATCTATCATGTTTTTAAATTCTTTTTTAACATGCATTTGACTCAGCAACAAAGAGAAGGTCTTCCAAAACTAACCCCCAACACATGCACAACATTTGTTTAGCTGAAGCGGTGACAACATCGCTCCTCTCCATGTCCCCACCGCCTCATTCCGTGTCCACTCTGCCCATCGTCCACATGCACAACGGGAGGAGGAGAAAAGCCCTGCACAGCTGTTGCATTTCTGAACACATGAAGGAACCCACTCGGAACAGCCATACAACATGCCAATCCCCACTTATCCCACACAAAATACATCCTAACAGCGGCGCGCAGCTGTACACAGACTTGGAAGCGGCGCCTGGCCTGGTGGACGACGTGATAAGCGGCTAGAGAAGCATCGCCGGGCTTGTATGGTATGTTCACAATGGAGTTGAGAAAAGAAAAGCCCAGATAGGAGAAATAGCAAACTGAAATAGTGAACAGAATGTAGAGGCAAAAGGGTTATAAAACTACCAGCATTCCCACTTACGCTTGTGCCAACTGTCTGGACCAGCGTATTCCGAACAGACACAAATCAATGAGGCGCGATTGCATTTTCCGACTACAATGCAGACAGACCAATAAGTGAAGACTGTAGGATCACAGTATCTTAGAAAAGGCTAGACATTACATTCGTCGCGGTGAGGTTCCATTGAATGCATTTCTCAGCGCGTATCTATGCACACTTTCATGCACAATTTTAATGAAAGCAAAAGTCCTCTACTCATAAGTACTTTGCGTGAGAAAGAGTGCTTTGCTTGTGCGTTTTTCTGCTTTTAAAAGTAACAAAAGCTCTACTGTTGGCTTTGGAGGTTGTTCCCATTATCGTAAGTGGTCTAACAATGTGAAAGAACATAATAATAATAATGGTTAAAATGCATAATCTTTTTCCAACTCTTCTATTAGCGCTGAACTATTGGAAAAACAGATGAAAGCGTAGGCGATAATTACTATATTGACTTATTGTTCAATATATGGAAGCTTTTTAGGGTCAGGTGTATATTTTCTTTGCACTCCTGGGAAATTTGGGGTTATTTTTTTGACTGCGTGATAAGATTCAAGCCCTAAAAGGTTGACTTAATACTTTCTCCGAATCATTACAGATGCAAGCGATGTACTAAAGTGTTTCATTCTGCTTTTTATTTCCTGCAGCTCATGATTTAGACATTTTTATGGTTTAAATCTGTCTTGGGTTTCAATTATATCATTGATCACCTATATTTACTTCAAAAATATATCAAACTTTAAAATTTGTTGTCATGACAAGCCTATGTAAGTGTGATTTTACTGACTAGCCCTGCGATTGTGATTAGATTTGTGATGATTTAAGCTTTAATAATAGGATTCTGATCAAAGTTTACATTCTAAACCCGTCCAGAAGAATTGATAAAAAAAGAAATATACTGAAATATGCAGTTCTCTTTATTTCAAATGACGCAAACCCCACACCATGAATAAATCTAGCACTCCAGAGTCGTAAAAAGTGCCAACCGCGCATGCTTGCATCTCTGAAGTTTGGGATATCTCAAAGTGGCTTTTATTGTTCTCCTTCTTGTATCATCAAATATCTATTACCGGAGAGCCACACGTCGCCTTTTGCCTCATGAATCCTGATTGTTTAAACATGTAGAGGAGTCTTAAAATAGCTTAACAACTTACAAATACTTCAGAGTGAGGAATGCGTGGCTGTCTCCGGCAATGAATTGAATTAATATACAGCATTAAAGCTCATGAATAAATATCCCCCCTTAGTCAGCTACTCAATCTTAGGAGCAGATGTGGAGACTGAACAATGCGAGCTGGTGTTGCCTACTATACTCACGCTATGCACAGACTGGTATAGGCAAAACAAAAGGGGGTCTGTGTTATCTGACCACGGGCCCGATTGGACAGCACATTCTTGGTGGGGCAGAGGGCAGACATGGAAAAAACAGGGGAAGGGGGGCAGCGCAGTTGTGTCTTTGGTATTTTTTTTCCCGTGCAGACCCCCTAAGTGGTGGGAGTGGGCTAGACTCCAAACAAACGCTAAAAAGCAGTCATAAAGTGGTCAGGATGCTTTATGTTAGGGTAAGGGTCACACTGGTGGACAAACGAAAATACACACGCTTTTTTTCCCCTGATGCAACTAAAAAGAAAAGGTTAATTCATGGTTTATATGAACATGTAGCTGTTTAACCAGTAACTTTGCTTTTTCTTTTCGCTTAGTTTATTCCTGGTTTAGTGCTAGTCTGGTCTTAGTTTAGATCGGACTGTTGTTGAAAGACATTATTTGGTTTAAGGTATTTTCAAAGATTTAAAGGTGCACTGTGCAACTTTTCTATTCTCCATGGAGATCAGAATCAAAATGGTTTTATTGCCATATGAGCGAACAGGTTCACAACATTAGGAAATTGCTGCGGTACTAGAGCAAAACGCTAAACATTCAGTCAATAAAATAGAATAAAATAATGTAGAAAACACTAAAATCTATAACGTAACACAAACATTTACAAATTTACAAGAATATAATGTTCCATGGTATAACATTAAACATATCCATCTAGAATGTATTCATTATGGGTGTTTCTGTTGCTCAAAATCACATTAATTCCTTCTGTGAATATAGGCGACTCTCCACAGATCTGACCAGTAAAGTAGCGCAGTGCTGTAACCTGCTTGTCTCCCTTGTGATAAAGATGTTTAATCTATACTGTGGAACATTCTAGACAAAGCAAGAATATATCCATGGAGACAAGCAGGTGCTGGACACGTCACTGGAAATGCCACGTGGTTGTACATTTAAATTGTGTTTTATATTTAATTTAAAAAGGCAATTTGAGAGTTGAAATTTTAATGAAACGTTGACCGTCTTTGAAAGCTTTTATTTCGTAATCAAAACAAACGGAGCCCATTTTCAGCGAACGCGCAGACTTGAACAGAACGATTTTAGCACAGGCTTTTCTGACCATATGGATGTATAAAATGGACATCTCCACCGACTGCAACAGACTGCAGAGCATAAACAACTAAATGGAATTAATGCCCTTATTGGTTTTAACATCCGTAACCATGGTAACTGCAGTGCCAACCAAAAGAAAAGGTGCAATAATAAGGTGGTAATAAAACGGCAACAACAATGTGTTTTTGTTTTCCGGTGTGTGCGGCGGGCAGTTAAGTGCTACATTTGGCCCCAATGCACTAAAGAACCCATTGAAACAGGAACTCGGCTGTAAAATTAACTGTGGCAATAAAAATAAGAATCAAATCAAAACAACTTCATATTATAAATTACATTAACAGGGCAAAAATGGAGTTCCCTGAACTGTTTTGACAGAATAGTCTTTAGCTGCATCAGAACTAGTATAAGACCACATGGTAACAAAAAATAAGCTATTATTTGTGTTGAAAATGACAGTGTATCGACTTAAAAAGAGCATTTTTTATTAATTGCGCTATTTTCTGATCTATGTTATAATGTTTCCTCATCAAACATGGAGTTGTGTTTTGTTTCATTCACACATTTTTAACATTTTAAGACACAAAACCTGCATGTTTAGAGTTCTTCTCTCAACCTGAAAACACTGTTCCACCTTGTGATGTCATGTGGTAATATAGGGAGTGCTCCACTGTGTTTTTAAACTCCATACACCTTCACTAGAAAGATAAATGGTAGCTATTATGACATCACAAGGTGGAACGTAGCATTCTGAGGTTCAGAGATGTAAACCGACTAATAATAAAGGGATACTCAAACGTGTGAATGTATAAATGAAACAAAACACAACTCCTGGTAAGTTTTTGATGAGGGGACATCGTTTTAACATGACTTCAAACTCAAAAGAGTCAATTTTGGGTAATATAGGACCTTTAAAGTACCATTGTGTTATGAAAATCTGTGTCGAATTTATTTCTTAGTACTGAGATAAGAGTTTGACAGTTTAGGAATAGTAGTAAGTAAGTGTTTATACTACTTTATGTAGATTTGAGTTTTCTGTGGACAGCAAAACCATAAATACTCTGAATACTGGTGGTATTTTGTATTCCGTCATTGTGTGGTCAGCCCTTTTTAACCGTGAACTCCCCGTCACCTTCCGGTCCACAGACACAACCATATTTAGCCACAGATTCAACAGACCTTGAGCCCCTGTTTGGCCACATCAGCTGGCACCCACTTGTCCGTACAGTCACTCCTCAAGGTCTGAGCTTTTTTACCGCGATATGGAGCTTTTCAAGTTCCAAAATAACACACCCACCCAAATGTACCCACTCCCCAAAGAGGAGCGATAACATTTTCCCCTTCTTGCTACTACCTCCACGCACGGTATACTCAGTGAAAGCACTTCACCTGGCCACAAATCTGTCACAGCACTCTGGAGCCCACCCTATCCTGATACATTAGCCTCTTTAGCTCTCCGGAAGCACACAAACACTCGAAATTTTCAACAAGCCCCTCTAAATTAATACTACTGAGGATGGCTGAAGGAGAGACACTGGGGACTGTAGTATTTTAAATGAGGTTAGGTCTTGGCTCACTTGTAGAACGCAAGATGGATGCGTAATTGGAGCAAATATTAAAACTGTCCAGCAAGGTGGGCCTCTTTGGGGACCGAGTCTAATGACATTTATGGAACGTGTATTTTTGTTTCTTCCGTATTATTCATTTCCACTGGGAAGCGAGTGTGGTCCTGTGAACAAACAATGCATCAAGCCCCTCCAGAGTCAATAAAAATGGTTTTATTTCTAGCCCATGTGGGACCTGGAATCATTATAAACACTAGTGCCGAACCATGGAAAAACAACATCATAGCATGTTGATCCAATATAAAATGCAGGTCTCCCTCACCTCCCACTTGGCTTTACAGACTGGGAGGACAGACATGCTGATATAACATGCATTTGATCTACTGTCTCACTCCCTCCCTCTCAGCAGTCTGCACCTTTCATTCTGTGGACCAGTCTTCCTTTTCCCTTCCTTGTCCAAACACACTGTAAAGATGACATTTGCAAATAATAATCCATTAATAAGCCTGTCACTATAACACATTTTGAAGCACAGTATAGCTGAGGGGAAATATAGCAATAAACAATGATACTGAAGCTACTTTGAGCCACTGGTAAAGCTAAACCATTTTTAAATAGATAATATCGTTAAAAGGAATGAGCGGCAACAAATGAATAAGAGAATCAACCACTAATGAGCCATAACATGTGTTTTTTCAACCTTTTACAGCTCAAATCTTATTGTAATAAAAACAAATATACCCCAAATGTTCTCACTTTTGCAAAAAAACTTGTACAAATGATAAATATTGAGCCCGAAGATGTATTGGTCCAGTTTTCATATATTAAACGATACGTCGATATATTTAGTACAATGACAGGCCTATATTTTATATATATATATAGTATATATATAAGTCGCACTTTTTCTCAGGGTTTGGGTGGTGCTGCGACTTATATATTACACTTTTCACACTGACAGACCATAGACCAAATATATGAATTGTATATATGAATCAAAAATGAAAAAACAAATCGGTATCTGTTTTTTCACTTTGGTTTTAAAGACAAATAATAAAGAAAAGAGTTGTTTTTTCATTTTCTTATTTTTGGTTCTATATCAAAAAAATAAACGAATGATACATGGATTGTTCTCTATTGGGTTGTTTTTATTACTATAACTTCTGTATCTTGCCTTTCAACATGAACTGTTGGTTCATTGTCTCTGATTTTATCAAATAAATTTCCCCCACACAGGGCGACTTATAGTAGGCCTATAGTAGTTTTTTTTTTTGTTTTTTTTTTTTGGCTCTGGTGCGACTCCGAAAAATAAGATATAAGTGAATCGAAATCCGCACAATCCCTGAGATGATAATGATGACCGATGTGTGAGAAAAAACAGCTGTATTTTTTTTTCCTCTTGAGTGTTAATCCTCAGGCAGTTCATGTATTTCACCCTGATCTCCCTCCCTGAACCAGATGCATGAGGGCACTGGGATTCAGAAATTACATGCAAAACGGTTTCCATTTCACTGACTGATCATGCTGGGTAAAAAAAAAAAAAAGGACTGATTGAAATGAAAGTGCGAAATAAAAAGTTGGCCTACAGGTTGGACTCAAACGCCAAGCTCCTTAATAAGCCCAATTCATCTCCCACCACGGGTCCAGCGCCCTCGATCACTTGTGACAGCCGTGAAAGGTCAATAACCTTGGCCTGGAGCCCTCATATGGTTAGCGACGCTGTAAATTAACGGAGCACCAATGTTATTCCAAAGTCTTCAAGTCGGTCGAAGGGAGCTTATCTTCTACAAAAGGTCATGGTGCTTAGAACACTTAGCGAAAGAGCGAAGGGCAGACGCGGGGCCTATACGAGATGGAGTGTTTTGCTCACGCCGCTGGACTCTGTTGATGGGCCACAAATAGGAGCATCGCGGAGCATGTGTTGCCGATGTAGAGAGGGGAAAATGTGCACCTTTATGAGATCAGCTCGCCGGATCAATAGAAGGCGCTTTGATATTTTTGTCTGCGCACGGGGTAAATGCAACGCTTCAAAAGAGCCAACGTGCGAGGCTGTAATGTAAGATACTTATAAGGATATACTCATGGATACGCAGTCAGGAAATTGCAAAGACGTATATTTCTGAAGTAGGTTAAAAAGTGCACTATGTAACTTTTCAGGGAAGAGCTCAGCACCTGGCCGTGTCCATGGAGATATGCTAGGGAGATTGCTTTCACTGGAATGCATCGCAGTACAGCATTAAACTGGTTTATCATTTAATTTGAGATGTTTTTTTTACAATAAAACAATACCTTGAATAAGATGCATTCTAATGTAAGCAGGCCCATCTCTCCACAGACTTTTACATTGGCATGGTGCTTCTCTCCATGGAAATAAGTAACTTTAATATCACAATGTGAAAAATTCCAGACAAAGCAACATCTCTACCTGGAAAGTTACACATAGAACTTTAACTTCCTCCACGAAAAACGAAATACAATGTCTTATTCAGCATAAAAAACAGCAACCTTGTAGTTTACATCTGTACGAACATGTTCTAAAATGTGATTCTTGTAATCGTTTTTAGTTCTTATCTCAGTCTTTTGTCACTTCAGAATATGTTTAAAATGTGAACTGAACACAATCTGATTATTAAAAATCGCAAATCTAATCACAATGTGTATGAGAAAAATCGCATGTAGGCATTTTTCCCAAATCGCTCAATCCTCTCACAAACTCCTTTTTTCATTGCCAACTCCTTTTTCCATTGTCATGCCATCTGATAGCCGGAGCCAAACAGAATACCTTGAAAGTTTTTGTTAAGACTACTTGTCCTCCTCCCACTACCAAGAGATTAAGCCCTGCAGGCAGAACGGATTTTCTGATTTTGTGGCCTTGATCGGTTCATTCCTTCAGGGGTTGGGGCATTTCTGAATGTCATACTTTGCAATGTGTTGTCTATATCATTTCCTGCCACAAAAATGTGCTTTCATTGCACTTCTGTTTATGCTGGAGAGTAGAACGGCTAAAGTTTGCCCACTGGGGGATTCCTTGTCCCTGATTTTCTCCATTTGCAAATTAAGAAGGAATTAGGAGTCTAAGGATTAATGCGCCGCATCCCTGCTGGTCGGCATGCAGCACCATCAGTGTCAAGTACAAATGAGATTGCATAGCATTAGCCACATAAATATAGATTTAAATTAATTGGTTGGCCCTGTTATTGAGCTTGTTACAGAGAGTAAAGCAGAACTACTCGCCTAGCACAATACGGAGAACACCTGCTATTAAAGTACATTTCACAGTACTTTATACTTTTACTTCATTGCATTTGAAAGCAGGTGTCTGTGCTCTGTCTACTCAACTACATTTTCGAGCTGGACTGAAAAGTACAAAGAATCAAAATCTGTGTGAAAATACTTTTTACACTTAAAGTACATTTATACACGTGTACTTCAATAGTATTGCTTAAGTAGATTTTTATTTAACCATTTTATTTTTTGCCCTTGTATCTGTACTTTTACTTATGCAACAAAACTGAGTATTTCTTCCACCACTTTCCAAAATTATGTAGTTCAGAGGCATCTTATTCATATTGTACACAGCACATCTATTGGCAATTAATGTAAATTCTATATAAATAATCCAACTAATATTTGAGTTATTCAGCAAAAAGTTTGATTTCAGACTCATTTTGCTTTGTTTCTATTAAGACCTAATTACTAATAAAACCCCAAATTCTAATTCCAGAACCGATACAACTTGACATTTCCTGGGTTAACGCGCACTCAGGCAAATTCTTCAGCGGAGGAAAATACGATCAGAGACACAAGGTTACCCATGCTTCTACATAAAATTATCCGAGCTCCCGCCTCCAGCTCGCGGCGGTGGTTATACCCTTCAGCGAGAATCCACCCCCTCCAGCTCGGCTCCCACTGCGCAAACGGTACTACAGGAAATAAAGTGGATACATGTGGCACGCTCCTTAATGCCTCAGTAAATATCGACAGAGGCAGCGATAATACAAGTCCAGACAGGGCTGGCCACAGAGTGATATGACGCTCAATGCCACTGTGTGCACCCAAATGGAGACTGGAAATTGCTGTGGGTCAATCATAATATGTGCACGGAGATGGTGAGCTCCGGTGTCAGCAGGCCCGGGCGCACTACATCACTGGGGACGGTTATAATACTGCTGGGTACATATGCTCATCTTAATGAAGCCACTGTTTGAATAGGCGACGAGGGCAGTGTCCCCAATTACAAAGCAAGGTTGGACTTTAAGATTGACTCAGTTGGGATAAAAGGTAAGCAGAAATCCAAGGCTACTGTACTGCGTGAAGTCGTATCATTAAAAGGAAAATGTATATGCAACATTGTGGAATAATGAGATGCTAAGCAATCTCTGAAAATACCTCAGGGGATCATACGTTTTGCTAATTGCTACAAGGATTACAGGGAATCAATAGCGCATAACGGCTTCTTGTAGCAGCATAAAGGGTATAAACTTTATATTCATAATTGTGTTTGCAGTTTCACACATCTTGGTAGGCTAAATTATTGTGAAAGTTTCAGCCATGCAAAGTAATTTCAATTGTGATGCTAAGACGTAGGAATGCATCAATGTGCGTTTTCAGTTCCAATATGGGTTTAGATACTAGTATCTGCCAATACCCAATATTAACTGATACCAGTGCAGACTAAAAACAGCATTTATTTCCTATTTACCCAGGACAGTCCCTGTGTCCCCTGTCCCTGCAGATTTATCCAAAACCAGTGATTTGTCCCAGTTTTATACAAGAAATGTCCTTGGTGTCCCTATTTTGACCAATGTGATATGAGTAAATAGGTACAGAAAACGGTGTTTGAAAATGAGCACAAGGCAAAAAAAAAAATGCACCAACAGAAGTTCATCAGATTATATACTGACCCACAAGTGAGCCGAGAATGAACAATGTTGCGTATTCTTTTTAGATTTGATTTATACCAAACCATCCCAACCCGGGTGTGTCCCAGTTTTGAATTTAGAAAATCTGGTCACCCTAAATAAGACAGAACTGACTGAAAAGTAGCTGCTATTTGTCACTCTAACAAAAACTGAACAATTTTGTATTGTCTCACTGCATCATTTCATTTGTCCAATCAGGATATTGGCTGAACTGATATTTAGAAACTGATATCCAGTTTTTTTTGAGCGTGATACATTTATTCTCTCTGTCTAACACCAGCTAAGCTATATTGGCCATGTTGACATTTTAATAACAATTTCCCCTATACCACGGCAAATGGCAATGCTTTGTAAGAGCACAAATAAAAGTCTGTAGCCACCGAGCGGTCCTTCACATAGATACGATCAATCACCACTGAGTGACAGTGGTTCATTCATATCCTGTTCCTCTACAGGCCATAGCTTAGAGCACTATATCGAATGCTTTCAAAAGGCACCACATGGAAGTATCTATAAGCACCATCTTCACCACTACTCAGACAGCCATCTATCACAAATATGACCAGCACGGCTGAAAATCACACATCACACTCCTGACCCAAGTCATGCACGGCCAAGGTCACTACCGAGAAGTCAAATTAGAGGAAGGGAAAAAAACTGCACAACGCTTTCGGTATTGTCCTTGCATTACTCAATTAAGCCACATCAATCACTTGGCAAAACCCAGGGAGGCTTTCTATCTTTGCTAGTTGGAGGAAGGGTGACAGAAGACAAGCGGGGATGGAGAGAGGGAGGGGAACAAAGAGAAAAAAAAGGTTGCATGGACAGTGTCACGAGATATGACCTAGCCAGTCATCAGGGGCTAGTGTCCGGAGAATCGCTGGTGCGTTGTAATTGAAGCCCTCGCTGGAACACAATAGTTGGCATGGCCCGTAGGAGGTGTAGTCGTCCCTCTCCCCTCGTCCCCAAAGCAGGATATTGGCCTTTTGTGAAAGTGGTTACAGTATCTGGGTCAATTAATGTGTTCGTGCTTCAAATTTCTCTTTGTTGTCAAGTGAATAATAGAGGCGATTGGTGTTGCACTCGTGAGCACAGCACGAGATTTGAAAATTAAGAGCTTCAGTTGACATGACACGCCTGTTTTTTTCAGTGTTATTAAAAGATTTTCTTGCATATCCATTTTCAGTTCGGCTTAATGGCTTGTGCATTGTTGTTTTTTTCTTCTACAGAAATTTGACCTCTGCATTTGACCCAAGTTGAGACCTGTTCTTCAGTTGTTGTTTTTTTCGTAGAGATGCACCAACAGCTTTTCCAGTTGCAATACGGGAACGGTACTATGTCTTTAAGTGTAAGGATCGAAAATGCCATTTTTTTTCTCGCAAAACAGTTAACTTATTACAAAATCTAATTGTGTTATACAACTGCACCTAACTAGTGAACTGCTTTTATTGAATTTAAGTTCAAACATATGAGAAAGCCTGTGCCTTTATCAGCCTAATAGTCTAATTACATCCAACAACGATATCGAATTAACCAATATCAAGGAAGTGATATCTGATCCAGCTAATTTTCCTACGTCGGCGCCAATATTCAATCCCAGTATCGTTATCAGTGCGTCCATTTGCTTGATGAGGAAAATTGGAAAAAATGTATGAAAACACAGATGGAACATACAAACTGCGCTTAATGGTCAGAGAATTCTAACCCCCAAATTCACGTTGCCTTTGTGCTAAAACGATGCACTTTATAAACCGACTGATCATGTTCAGGAGACGTAGGATTTGGCTTTTTGAAAACCTTTTTGTATCAATGACGATGAAAGAAAACTGAACAAGACAATAGCCTTATTAAAGGCCATGTTGAGCATGAGGAAAAGATACATGTGAGGACGAGACTTTACATAATGGGGAAAAACAAGCACAGCCAAGCAAGAAACTGAGGGAGCAAAAATATATATATATATATATATCGAACCGCCGGATTGCACATTAAACAGCTGGAGCAACATTGCAAACACAAGCTTTTCTTTGTACCGACATGGACCCGCCGAAGAGATATGGACTTGTTTGCTCTACCAACTCCAGGAACAAAAAAGTAACTGTCCTCTGCAAGAAAAATGGCAGTGAAATCTACAAATCAGTCCACTCCGAAAAGTAAACAATTCACTTCGTAGAACCTGATGTATTGTCTTTGTAGTGCAAGCTGGCATTTTCACTCCACACGGCTTCTAATGTTGCACCGGTGAAAACAACACTCCCAGCCTAGTTATAAAAAGAGGCAGATATGCAGAAAAAGTCAGGTCAATCCGGCTATTTATACACAGGCTCATTACATAGTCGGGTCATCTTAACGCCCTCTCTGGGTGTTCTTCCGTCATGAAAGGTCCGATATTGCACAACATGGATTCTTGAGCATTTAGCCATGTTATAATGTTGTTATCTCCTCCGAAACATACCCCGAGTTGTATTTCGTTTCATTCACACGTTTCGGTAATCCTTTATTATCAGTGAGTCTAGGCCTGTCATGAAGTTTGAAGTAAATATAGATATTGAACGATAATGTTGCGACTAATTTGTGCCACTGACACAATAACAAAAGAGCAGATTTAAACCACAAAAATGATTCTAAATGTACAATAATGGTAAAAATCAGTAAATAAACAGCAAAATGAAAGACTTTAGTGCTTAATTTGAATCTGTAATCATCCTTTTACAGTTGAAATCTTATAGTATTGTCAAAAAATAATCAAATGTTCCCCAGTAGTGCAAAGTAAATGTACAAACAATAAATACTGAACGCAAAAACCTATTTACTCCTACTTTCATTGCCTTGAGTCTGACAATACGATACATATCACGATATGCATGTCATGATACAATATTTCACGATATGTCCTGATACTAAAACTATGGATAATACATCGCAATTTATCAGTACTTACTTCAAATAATATTGTCAACTACACCTTCACGAGAACCAAATTGTATGAAATATAATTGATTACCTTTTTTAAATAATGAGAACAGTGAATGCAACTAATGAATTTTAGTAAAAAAAAATATAAAAATATATATAAAAACTCGATTCAGATGCACTTTGAATCGATTCGAGAATTGTGCAATGAAGTAGCACGATATATCACTGAATCGATTTTTTTCTTACACCCCTAATAAGATCTCCAAAGCTAAAAATGCTCTGTTCCACGTTGTGATGTCATGTAGGGGCAGTTTTTAAGTTAACAACTTGTACTTTCAGTTCAGTATAGATGGGCAATTTCAAGGCTAAAAATCATCCAGACAATTCTAGCAAAGGTGTTTGGAGTTTAAAACACAGTCGAGCACTTCTTCCTACATTACCACATGACATCACAAGGTGGAACAGAGCGTTTTCCATGTGAGAGAAGAACACAGCCTAAATATGAGGGATTTTTGTAACGCGTGAATGAAACAAAACAACTCCAGGTATGTTTTTGACGAGGAAACGGCATTATAACATAGATCAGAAAATAGCGAGATATGGGCCCTTTAACTCACTAAAACACAGAGAAACGTATGTGCCAGTCACGCCACTATAGCAAGAGAATAATCCTTACCCTCATGCCAGCTCATCCGCTCTGCAAATAGTCAGAAAAAACAAATACTTGCGTTTTTTATATACTTTGTCAGGCGGTTGTTTAAACGAAAAGAGCAGATGGTAGAAGTTTGAAGTGTACGAGGTAGAGGGACACGCTTGAAGTGGCCCAGGTGTGCTTTTGGGACACTGTAAACCCCGCTAACCTTTACATGGTGGTGTGAAAAGAGCAATACACTTGAAAGGGTGCTTATCAAATCTGGAGACAGGCTGGGTGGCTCATATAAACAATCTGGTTTAGACAATGCGTTTAGCAGCCTGTGAGGGAAAAGAGAAGTACCATTGATGTGACTTTGACAGTTCTGTTTATTATGCCACTATTCTTGCTCGTGGCTGGAACTTGAAAACTACTATTTCATGACATCATAAGGTGGAACAGAGCATTTTCGGCCTTGGAGATAAAGACTCATCAAGAATCATTCTAAAAAGTTACAAAAACATGTGATTGAAATCAAACAATTCCAGGTATGTTTTTGATGACAGTATAACATGACTAAAAGCTCATAAGAGTCACTTTTACGTAATATAGGACCTTTAATTTGGAGATAGCTGATTTTGCACAAAATTTATGTTTTATCAACTACCAACCTACATTGCCCTTAAATTTTACCATTTGATCCTAATTTCAAATAACTTTTAAGAGAATAGTAATGGAAAAATATTTGAAAGAATAATGATTGAACAAGAATTGTGTTATAATTAGAATAACGGTTGATTTTTGTTTTATTATGGTGGAGTAAAATGTATTAATGTCGTATTAATTTTGTAGGTAAATGTCCATTAATGTGCTGTAGTTGGAGATAAGGGTCGGCACAATAAGCTTCAGTTTCTGCCTAAACCTGGTCAATGACTTGCTTAGTGTTTGATTTGACAATTCTACATACTGAATATGCTTTATTTTATGGACATCGCAAACTAATATTACAGTGTTAATTGTGTCATTCCTATGGCATTGCATACTGTGGTCTGTAATCTGTTGTAACCTTCCTCCAACCTTTACAAACCCGTGTGAACAGAGCAATACACTTGAAAGGCTGCTTATCAAATCTGGAGCCAGTCTCAGCGGCCGGCTATAAACAATCAGATTTGTAGTTACTGGCAGGAGTCAGAAAGTGGCAGTTAGGGTTACACAGCTCGCCTGACATTTGTCGAAGTTTACCCAAAACAGTTCACTCGTCACAAGTCTTTAATACGAGAGATCCACCGTTATTTGCGCGCCACCGCCACGTCAAACGAGGCACCGGGAGGCGTCTGGGTTGGACAAGCTAATTATACGCCAAGGACGAAGCTCGGAGTGCGCTCTAGACTGGCATGACACATTAACAACTGGCCAATGGGAGACGTCGCACACACCAGCGCCTGCCAACAGCTGAGGGCAGGGGCCTGGAGTCGATAAGAGCCGGCTATGAGGAGAGGTGATGAAAGGGCGCAGGGGCAAAGTCAAAACGGGCTGCTAAAACAAAGAAGAAGAAAATGCGTTCTCTGTCCCTGCCGCGTAATAAGGACAAATTATGTGCTAAACTACCTTGCGGTTTAGTTAACAAACTTGAAAAAGGTCAGGCGTAAATAAAATATGCCAAGTTGCGCAGCGTTATCAGGGAGGCTTGAAAGTGGCGCCGGCAAATTAGCCACAGATGGTTGCTCGAATATGCTCACATTATTAATTCATTCTTGTTTTGGACTGCACAGGAGCTAATCTTTTAAATAAGGCGTCACTAGAGTAGGAAGTCGGGCTATATATTCAAATTCTGCAACTCAATAGATGGTAATGCTGTTATATTTTGCACAATTGAAACGTTTAAAAGAGCCCATATTGTGCTGCTATCAGATCTTTGTTATAATGTTGTTTTCTCATCAAAAAACAAATGTGAAGTTGTGTTTTGTTTCATTCAAATGCTCTCTGCCCCGCCTTATGATGTCATGTGGTAATACAGGAAGTGCTCCATTGTGTTTTTAAACCCCATGCATCTTCACTACAGTCAGTTGGATCATTTCAGCCATGAATTCCAGTCTTTACTGACCAAAAGGTAAAAGGCAGCTTTGAGCTACTTGAAAAACTACTGCTTCATGACATCACAAGGTGGAACAGAGCATTTTGAGCTTTGGAGATGCAGACTAATAACGCAGGATTACTCGAACATGTGAATGAAACAAAACACAACAGTTATATTTTTGATAACAACATTCTAACATGGCCTAAAGTTTACAAGAGTAAATTTTGTGTAAAATAGGACTTTTAATGTCTCAGTTCTCAGCAAAACATTATTAAACTGCTAAGGGCTTCACAATGCTAAAAGCTAGGGCCCGACTGACATGGATTTTGTTGCAACCAATCCAATATGATACCGATAAAATGGGGGTTGGAGCTGCCAATATCCGATATAATTGCTGATATATTTACGACATAAAAATTCACTGTAAATTTATAAATTGTTTATGAAACTTGGGTTTGGCTCTATTGGATTTTCAACTGGGTTTATTTAGGCTCCATTTATTGTTATTCTGCCTCTTCATGATCATATTTAAAGACAGTAAGTTGGCCTAATGGCATTTTTGTATGATGTTCTAGCCAGTGAACAAAGTACTGTCAGCAAACTACTGCTATTAGCCTTTAGTGGTGAATGCGTCTAGCTCTATTCAATGTGTATCCAGTAACAGAGAAAACAGCCTGTTTATGTGTGCGAGCTACAGCAGCTAATCGCTAACCAATGAGAAAGAACCAAAACGACCTTCAAAACAAACACATTTCCAACATGGAGCCTCACACAGGCTCCTCTCAGATCCCAAGTCTGCACTAAGAACTGTCCTTTTAATCCAGACTCAAATTGATCGTCCAAAAAATTAATATAATCTCAGTGTTGCGCACATGGGTCTATCTGCAGGTGGAAACAAGTGCACATGGCGATGCATTCAGGAGCAGTAGGCTTCAGAGACACAGACCAATAACTCCGCAGATTAATATTGATGCAGCGCCACATATTAGGACATTTATCTGTCTGTAAACTGGATTAAATGGACATAATATACAGAGTAAGATTTTTAACAAGTTAAAACATGTCCACGTGGAATATCAGTCCATATCGGCAAGATTTAGGCCGATAGCCGATTTGTTTCCAAGTGCCCATATCGGCCGATAATATCAGCCAGACGATATATCAGTCGGACCCTAGTAAAAGCTATAGTGTCCCAACTGATTTGAATGAAACTATGACTTAACTATGCATTGCAAAGACACTAATAAACCAAGTCTGTCAATAACATAACCTTGCCATAGACAAATAAATAATTTTTTTTTAGCAGCGCTACTTAACAAGATATAGTCACGACGGCCTTCCCACTAGCACTTCCGTGTCATACTGAAGGCAACACTGCATCAGAGGTTACCTTCCAGAGCCATATACCGCCAAGATTCAATCTGCCATCTCAATATGTGGTAGTTATCTAGGCCATAGAGCTCCCAGGAAAAAATGGAAACTGGGCACATCGCTAGAACTCAACTTTATGCAGGCTCATAACAATAAAAAATAAAACAGTTCCCTCCCAGACGCTAGTGGAGCTTTTGCTGTGAACTGGAGTGTGGCCTTCATTACAACATATTGATCACCGCAAACAAAGACCCTGGATTTATTGATTGGTTACTACAAAAAAGGTGGGGAAAGAGGATGGGGGTTGGGAGGTGGGGGCAATGGACCAATCTTGCAAATAAACTTGAAGGAAAACTGCTGCTTTAGTGTGAAAAATGCATGGCCGAGCTTAAAATGGGCCCACCAAAAAGAGACACTGATCATGGGGCTGGCCTTGATGTCCCACTATGATAAAAAGGAATATGTGAGCGGCGGTCCCAGTGGTATTGAAAAGAATGGCGCATGGGCAGCCTGGTGACGGCTCTGGATTCAATCTGCAAGAGGGATTTGAATTAAGGAAGTCATGTTTAACTGTTCAATTATTCAGGAGAAGGATTCATCGCTATAGATCTCATGCACCTCAAAAGATCCCGACAAAGGACAGATTTTTTTCTATCCACAGCCAGAGCCGTCTTCTGTCACTTCTTTGGGTTGAAGCACAAACAGTGGGTAGGTTTACATTGAAGCTTGTAGCATCTAGTGAGATCCTGCAACTGCTGAAGTAAAATTATAATGTGGAATGTAGTGGTGGGGAGATGATACACCTTCTTGTTCAATTTTTACTACTACTTTCTACATTTTAGATACATACAGAAGACATCAAAAATTTGAAGTAAAATCTATTATGTAGCAAAGAATAAAGGTGAATAACTACTTTTTTTTTTTTTTAATTTTCTAATCAAATCTTCAAAGTTTGTTCTTTGTTTTGTCGAAAAATATTTTGTAGTGAAATTTATTTTTTTTTCTTTTACTACATAATTATCAAATTACCACACATCTTGCTTCATATATTTCATATTTCATGTCTTCTGTACATTTCAAAAATGGAGAAAAGTAGTAGTAAAAAATAAGTTAATAAAAGAGTATGTGCCCAAACTTTTGACTGGTAGTGTATTGTAGATATATGTGAAATTTCTGCACTTTGATCGTTTTTAACCTCAGATGATGCATTTAAATACAGTTTTAAGCACATTTCTGTTGGACTAATGTTGGCTAAGTATTGTTATAAGTGATTCTAAGTTGAATTTCCAGTTAAATCTTTTCTATGCCCAGGAAATAGCTGGGCACATTTCATTTCTAAGTAAAACGAAATCTTTTTGTCGGTGGAATTTTAACGGCACCAAACTGATCCAACTATTCACTTCATAATGAAACTCCAAATTCTACCCACACATTTCCTACCAGTCTTGCATAATTCTACCATAAATCTACGTATTTGTCATGTTTTCCACTGCCAAGCCTGGATCTGCCTTTCCAACAATCAATCAAATTTGCCGTGCGGGTCAACTTGCCATACGCTGTACATCTGTAGCCCCCCTGGTGATAGGTCGGGACCCCTTCCAACCACACCAGGAAACCCCCTCTTCACCTCCTACTTTGCCCCTAATTCTGGAGCAGGGAAGGGCCTCGGAGTACCAGCACTTGGCCCGGGTTACAGGAGAGGGTCGAGCAGGGTCAAATCTCGCCAAACAGTGGGGCCCCTTAAAAATACCAGAGTGGCCCCAGCTGTACCAGGGGCCATCAGAATCTCAATGTAGCGTGGAGAACCAAAAACAACTGGCCAAAACGGGTCCACTTAAAGGTGCATTGTGTTGTTTTTCTGGTAGAGGGCCCCCACTTACTTGTCTCCGTGGACATGTTAGTACCTTACCTTTGATATTCCAAAGTATGGCATTAAACATTTCAATCGCCTTAGAAACAAGCAGGAGATGGCGGCAGGCCAATTTACAGATGAGATTTGTTAAGAGGTGACTCCATTCACAGTAAGAATGTGTTTTTAAAAGGTATTTTGGAGCCATAAAACCACTCATAATTTGATAAATGTATCTTATGTAAGTAAAATACCATATTGTGGAACATTACAGGCAAAGCAGTTATATCTCTGTGGTAGTGGACCCCCAACCTGAAACATTAAGCAGTGCACCTCTAAGCCAGAAAGTTAAAGTTGTTTAAATTGCCAATTGGTTGGAAATGGAAGCTTGGCTTGTACTAACATAGCAAAGAGATGAGATTACCCCCTAATGTTAGATCAACAAGATACATTTAGCCTTAGAGCATTTTCTCCAATTCATGTTCTGATCGCTGACATTAATTGTTCCAATCATATTACGGAGCTAGTCGACTGGAAACCCACCCCAAGTGTGCCGCTAGCTCAGACCATCTTGACATGCGCACTTTTAAGGCTTGTGATCTAACCAAGGCTGAAGCAGGAAATGAAAAAGCCGAAGTTAAAAAAACAAACTGCGGGGTGTAGAAGGCGGGGGGGAAAAAATGGATGAACGGTTTGGGGTAGAGATGGCATAAGAGTGCGTATTAAGCTCAATTAGGCTGTTGGGCTTCTCATTAACCCACTTTTGGGAAGGAAAACCTCTGCTGAATAATGTTCCGACCGGCTCGCACAGTGCAACCCATGCCTTTAAAGACCTCATGTGGAAAAAAAAAAACAATACTACAGTGCAAATGTGTGTCAGCTCTCTGAAGCCAACACAATTCTATTACAAACCCAGGGGCAAACCCCCTGTAGACAAACTGAAATTAAATGCAACTTAGTAAAAACAAGTCCTTCCATTAAGCTACTAAATTACAAGAATGCAAGGTAAGACGGGGACTATGGAAGCCAGTTTTGTTCCGTCCTGAATGTGCATGGTTGGACGTTTTATAATAAGGTCTTGAGGGCTCTATACATACAATGGTAGGTAACCTTTGAGGAATACAGTAACAATAGGACAAGGCTACAATGGTGAGGTACACTGAAAGGCTCAATGAGGTCAATTCAAATACTTTACTTTTATACTTACTGTTACTTTTACTGTTAAGAATATGCTATATACCTCGAAGTGAAAAGCCATAGACAGAGATGCATAGAATTCTCAGTGGGCAGGATTATTAGCTGGACATCACTATAAGAAACTGGCAATTCTGGACTTAAAAGGAGTGTACATGTATCAGAACACTATAAAGCCAAACAAAAAAATGTATACCGCTTGAATTTAAAGGTGCACTATGAAACTTTCGTTGACTTGGAGATGTTATTGCTTTGTCTGGAATGTTCCACAGTATGGCATCAAAACGTATCAGCAGAATGTACTCAATGCTTTTTGTGTTTTCATTGTTAAAGAAAATGCTTTAAAAAGCAGGCTTGCCTTGCTATCGACCTCTAACTCAGCCTGTTCGTGTCACTTTCTTGTCTCCATAGAGATTAGAAGTTTTGTGTGCCCCAAAAAACCTCTAAGAAGTTGACATTTTCAGTGTAGTAAAGTTGAAAGAAATCTTCAACTAATTGTGCCACCTAAGGATTCTTGTAACTACAGGCTAGACATGTTTTTGTCTTTGCTGAACAACAGAGGAAAGTCAAAGGGAGTTCTGTATTTCACCATCAACAGTTGTCGCTATTCTTTTCAAAGCTACTGAGGCATCACTTGGCTAGCTCCAAGCTAAAGCCTAGTCATGCCCTGAGGAACATGATTAAATCTTGCAAACAATCAGCTCTGCTAACCAGGCAAGTCCCCGCAATTGCCATCATCAAATCCACAGGATGTCTTCAATTTGCTGCATACAATGTTGGCCATTTACATGCGAAGTGGCTCCATTTCCAGGTTTTAGTGTTCCACTCAGGATGCGTATTGTTACCTGGGTGACAAAGAACAGGCTTTGTGACTGGAGAGAGGGTGGACGATATTAAAAGGACTCATTTTTACTGCAGTCCACGTTTAGAGGGGGTCAGGCAATGTGATATGTGTTAGTGAACTAACACACATACTAAACAAGATCTGCTGGAGACTGTAACAGACACTTTTCACAATGTGCATATTGTATTACAGAGATGTACAAACCGTTTACTTTCAAACTCAAATACTACTCCTATTTGCTTCACTGAGAATGACTAATTTAGCAAAAATACAATGAAGGTTGTTTTTGAAATCAGGCAAATTAAGTTGTGCACTTAAAAGCTTCAGTACTTAACGCTTTAGCTCAAAATAGATTAAAACAAAAGCAGGTTTATTTTCGTGTTGGTTGTGTATTGCAGTGTAAATGGGCTTGCATCTCCACAAACCTGCCTCTAATTTGTCCTGGAGGACAGCCTCTTCCTGCTTGTCTCCGTGGAAATGTTCCTTTGGCAATAATCTTCCACAGTATGGCACAACTTATCTCCATGGGGAATGTTCTGAAGTATAGTTTTTATAACGTTTCATTTCCATGGACTCATGCAGGTGACGTGCAGAGAAAGTTATGAATTACTGCCATATGAGTGTTACAACTCGATGTCATATGTAATTTGGGGCATAACACTATGTCATCTGTCTCTGTCAAACTCAGCAATGACCTACTCCCATTTGCTTAAGTTTTGCTCCATAGGTCAGGCAGGTTTAAATAACAAAACTTCATTAATTATTTCTGATCACTGGGGGGGCAAACCTAAGCTAATGTAATGCAAGAAACCATTAGGAATTAACCTGCATGTGGCTAAAGGGGTCAAACAGATTCCAATTTCCACTCAAAAACACACATTTCACAGCAGAGAGGGAACAGCCTGAGCCCCACTCCACACTGGGGGCTTTTGTATTTTAAAACATACCGCAGGAGTCTTGAGGAATAAAGAATGCGGTTTCATTAACATCCCTTGCATTACAATGACGCAGGGGTAGTGCCCCACTGTCAAGGAAAACTCTATAGAGACTGCATCGGGGGAGGGGAGGAGAGAAAAGAAGGAGTGGGGGATATAACAAAAGAGAACCCAGCCCCCCTCCGTCCAAACCCTCCCTTGTCATGGCTCATCCACAAGGAAACCGAGGGGAATCCATCACCTGCAGGATCAAACGAGCTCTAGGTAAAAGAAGTGAAAGCTACGGAAAGTTCCAGTGTTTAGTCAGCACCTTATCACTCCTGGGTAGGGCTGAAAAGGTTTACTGGTGTAATAGTGACTAAGTTAAGATAATAATTGACCATTTTAAGTGCACTGTGTAACTTTTTTGGAGAGGGTTCACAACCTGTCGGTCTCCATGGTGATGTTTAAGCTTTGGTTTAAATTGTCTACACTAAGGTCAGAAACTAATCTTGGATTTATTCAACTAAAGCTGTTATTTAATGCTCAAAAATAGCTTCATAAATTCCATTGTTGCTGTGAACGGGGTCATTTCTCCACAAATCTATCATTTTTAAGCCCTACTGTGGAACATTCTAGGCACATCTCCATGGAGACAATCTTACAATGCACCTTTAAGGCGAGACACTACTGGCAAAACTTTTTTATTTTTCAATTTACTTTGTTTTTGGGCCATTTGCTTTCTCAACACATAAAGCTTTTATCTCCAAACGCCAACTTTTCCAATCTCCACCTAAAGATGTTTTATTCTTACATCCACTTGCATCAACGAGTTTATATGGGGCATTGTAACTTCAAAAGCTGTTTTCTCCAAATGGATTTTTCTCCCATAGGGACATGAGGATCACCCCTTAAAGTATCTCCTACGTACACCAAACTGTCCCATCATGTACATAAGTAGATCTGACCTAAATCGCAATAAAAGCCTTTTGGGAGTTCGCTCAATAAAAACTATGCAAATAAAGAACGAAGAAACTAAGGATTATGTGAAAGAAGTAGAACAATAGTCACTCCAAGTATTCCAGTTAACTCAATCTATATAAGTTCTTCTAATTCCTGTAAAAAAGAGAAAAATCAACAAATATCTTGTTTCCCCAACACTACAGCCTAACAATACAATACAGAAAATAGTGGATATTCTAGTCGTGCCTTGGATCTACAGAAAAACACCAAACAAGGTAAAACTACTGAAGGAAAGCTACATCCATCAATCTCCTCTTTACTTTGACCCCCTTTGCTTCCCGTCACCGCCCTCACTGTTCGACCCCCTCCCTCCTAACCCCCTCCTCCGCCCCCACATCCCCCTCCTCCCCTGACTCACACCAATGGCAGCGTGCAACTTTTAGGCACAGACTGTGAAATCGAACTCAAGTGCGAAGTGTTTTCTGGTCCCAAACCTGCCTCCTCCTCCTCTCCCTCACCTCTTTAACGACAAGCCGGTGATGTATTGTAAGATGTATTGTACGTTTTGGTGACGGCTGCCTAAAACTGTGATCAGTCACGCCACCAATTTAAATATAGATTCATCAGAATGTCCAAAAGTTTTCTGGCAAGAAAGTTGGTGTTACACAAACTAGAGATGTAACAATAACAGAAATATCGTAATGTTGCATCGTCAAAAGTCTCACAATATATCGTCTCTTTGCTTATATTGACTGTTTTGGTGGAGCAATCACTAAAAAAGAGGGGGAACTACATAGACCATGATCCTTTGTGCGGACTACATAAGAAATCTCTTTTGTTAAGCACTTTTACATTTTAATTATTTGTATTATAGCATTACCAAAGGCTTATTGACACATTTTAAAAAGGAAAAGTAGCATATTTCTGTTTTGTTTTAGCCTCCACAGAACATCACAATAAATATTCTACCACAAAAATAATGTATAGAGAGATTTGGATATCGTTACATCCCGAATACAAACAGCAAATTTCTTATCAAACATGGACAGCAATATATATATAAAATAAAAATATAAGCGCATGCATTTATGTAGCAGCTGCAACAATGTGCCATGTATTTCCTGGATCAAAATGTACCTAATTAGCAAGAGACGGTTGCACAATAATTGGATATCATAAGTACACAAGGCCAGCACAAGTCATTCGATGTTTAATGGTAATAATATGTACGCATAATCAGCTTCAATGCCAAAAGTGAGCTCGGAGAATTAAACTGCACAAACAGTTAAATCACAAAGTCTGTATGTGCTTGAGCGATGACATGTTCATGACGTTTAATACAGGAAAGTATGTCAAAGCCTTGTTCCGATCCTCCCCCGGATGTAAAAACAAACATGGCGCTAACCCCTCAGACACACACGCACAAGCAGGAAAGTGAAAACGGCACCAAACACTGAAGAACGCAAGTCAAATTTCACTACTCACCGTTAAAAAGGGGCTGTCCTTCCTTCGTCACATCAGGCACCACTATGCTGTACACATCTTGCGAAAACCCTGGTTTGCATGTGGGGGTCCCCTCTACTGCAGTCTGTGAGAGATAGAAACAGGAAAACAATATTAAAAGGCCCGTACTTTACTTTTTTTTATTTGAGTTTGTCTTTTTCTCGTACAGATGTATTGCATTAACGACTCTAGAGGTCAAAATAACTCTGCTGCGTGTTGTTTGCATCTCATTATAAAGTGTTCTAATGTCCAATTATCAGGAAGTGCGTGTTGGCATACTTGTTGTCATCACAGTGCATATATGCTAAGTGAGGAATAACCTCGAACCACTAGAAAACATAGAAAATTCACTTCATAAACAGAGCTAAACCTGTAAAAATCCGGCAAAACGTCTTAAACGTCGTAAAACATTCAAGATTCAAGAAATGCTACCCTAACAGTCCTGGTCACGTTCCCCTGGCCCCTACCACGTTCGCACAAAAGCATCTGTTGTTTTTATAGCGCGCACCGCAATTAGAGTAATGAGGCCAAAAGGGTTAAGCATTAGCCAAAAAGCATGGCTAGGCAAGAACAAGAACCATTTGTACACCCAACTGAAGGGGGCCCGGGCGAAGGGCTGAGGGTGATGAGTTTACTTCCAACTCTCTGATCTACCGCCTGCGTTGAACAAACATTCCACATTAAAGCAGCACTGTGTAACTTTTCTGCGGGAGGGTCCACAGTGCTGCGTTAAACTTACATCTTGCAACTATTAAATTACGGGTGTCTTATTGCTCAAAAATCCCTTGTAATACAGATATTCTTACTGTAAATGGGGTCACTTCTTTACAGATCTGACCTGTAACTTGACCTGCTAGTATCAGCTGCTTGTCTCCATGGAGATAAATAAGTTGAATCCCATACTGTGAAAGATCAATGCTATATTCATGGAGAGAAGTGAGTCGTGGACTGTCCAGTAGAAAAGTTACCTAGTACATCTTTAAAGCAAAACGCCGGGGCATTCATAGTCGATACCTATTGGAATTGCTGTAAGATAGAAGATGCATAACTTATAAATGTACAAATATAGTTTCAGGGCTGTTTGAGATGTTTTTGCTAAGATTGGGCACGCTGTTCAGATGATAATGCCCAAACAAGGCTTACTTTGTGATGAAGGACATAAAACTTACAGGCAACAGTTGGACTTGTGTCTCAAGGTAGCATAAATTAACAAAAAAGTCAGTAAGCATGACAGAATGAAATGCTTCAGTGTCCATGCGTGACTATAAACATCTATCAAACAACCCATGGCATTGATTTAGCCACTGGAACACTAACCCCAGATAGATTTTTTGATTTTATTTAGTAGAATGAAACATGGAAAATATTTCTATGTCTGAAAAAGACCGTTGTGGCACAGCAAAGAGAGTTGCCAATCGGAATCAGAGAAAATTTTAATGGAAAATGCTTGGAGAGGGGGAGGAGCATAGTGAATTTGAGTGCAAACAACACAAGCATGTAATATGGTCCCAAAGAACGTTAGAATATTACAGTTTGGAGTAACTAGAGATGCAGGGATGTTAAGAGAATTTGCATATAGCTTAGTACAGGCAAAAATCTGCGTTGCTTTCAGAAATGGTCTCCACTTGATGAATGATTAATTTCAACTACATTTACCCAAAAGCCACAGTTTTTCAGAGCCCATTATAGCTTCTTAACCAGAGAAAGCAATTAACTCGCCAAGGGACCCGCACACAGACACGCTGCAGCCATCTACATAAATATTAAAACCTAAACTAAATATAACCGAGTCGAAACTGGGTTAATGCATGCCGGTGCCCCTTTAACTTCCCAGACAATACTGATCCGAGCCGGTGCAGTCCACCTCCGGTTACAATTACATGATGCGCAAGCAAGTGGGTAATTTCAAATGAGACAGTTTAAAAAGCGTGTCGTGCGCACGCAAAGGAACCGTTGGCTCTCCGGATTAAACCAACACGCGCGGTACTGCTACTTCTTCCCAGGCAAATTTGCGAAAGCCAGGCGTATGTTAAGCATTTTCTCCCCGCTAACTACACGCACATGTTAAGGGCTTGTGAGGACGTCCGCGGCTTGGAAACGTTTAAACACCACGGCGAGGTAAAAGCGGCGAGAATCGTGCGTAACTGAACTGTCCCGGTATCAACTCCCGTTTTGCTGAGACGCCGATCGTGTTACCTGCAGTCCTGCCAACATAACCAGCAGAAGGAACAGTCCGCTGCCCTCGTGTTGTGAGTACATTGTCTCCCTGTGTTCCGTAGTCCCCCGCAGCGGTGCCAAAAAACAAAAAAGAAAGAAAAAAAGAAAGAAAATATCCGTTTGGCGCTGCGTCTGGTGACCGCGGCTTGGAGAGATATCCGTCTACGACAAAGGCAGCAGTGGCGGCAGCATGTAGCAGCCTCTCCTCCTCTGTCTATCCAGTGCGTAGTGGAGAAGCGGAGCACTGCTTGGTACTGAGGCTGCCTCGGCTCTTGCTCCCTCCCATCTAGTCCTATACAAAAACAAAACGAGCCTCGGCCACCGCCACTATAAACCGCCCCACTCACTGTCTCTCCCTACCGGTCACAGCGCCAATTTCACCCGAGCGTCACTGCTGGGACAGGCGCACGAGGAAGCAAAGGTCCCAAATGGAGAGGCATTACAGAATTCGTGCGTAATTGTTGCGTTCTGGTTCGTTCTGGTGGATTAACCATTGTTTTTATCAATAAGGGAATAGTGTATCCCATAATTGAATTAGGAATTAAATTATTATTTGAATACTGTTTTGAATAGGCCTACAGAATATCAACCAAGGGACTATAAGGTTTTTTTTTAACAACTATGGTCTAAGTGAAGAGGCATAAAATGAGTCACGGTTTCCTTTCAGTTATAATAGTAATAATAAGACAGAAACGTAAAAGAAAATGTATGGTCAATAAATACACAATCATGCAATGCCAATACTTTATAAGTTCAAGTTTTAGTTAGGGCTGGGCGATATGGGAAAAAATGAATCACTTTTTCACCCCGTATTGATCCATCTCAATTTTATTTTGTTTTGTTTTTTTAATTAGAATAGTTCTAAGTATTGCTTTCATGAACATAATCTATACAGTCTTACAATATAATCGGTTTCATTTAGCCCAAAGAAATAAATACTTTTCTTTGTCCAAAGTTTTCAGTCTGTTCCAAACCTCATGTTTTTACTGACAGAGGATTGGCTGTGGACCTCTCCATTCAAAAAGCTTAGACATGACTCATTCACAATCTCTCCATTAATTGCCTAAGTCCTTGTTTAAGTACATGTCAAAACTGCACAAGATGTACCAACCAAGAGACTCATTGGCATTACATTCTAAAATTATGATGAAACCTCTTATCAAAATTATAATTTTGTTCTTATCTTCTTATCTTACACCTTTAATCATTTACACTGAAGGCCAGAGTATAAGGTCACCAGTGGCCTTCTCCATAATCATGACCACTGAACTCATGATAGAGAGTGTTCTTATATAAACACTGAAAACATGGCACCTCTACTGCTGATAACAATAAAATGTTATTCATACAAAACACATTATAGGACAGCACAACCCATTGTACGTGTAGTGTTGGCTGAGACTGCATTCAGAAAGTGTCATCGACTTTAGTGATTTGCCCAGTTAGTCGAGTGGCAGATTGATAAACAGGAGCCTAGTGTGTATTGATCATTAGGGGCTGATTCTGATCACATCAGCCTTTTATAATTGCTCTTTACTGCATGTTTGATCTTCATGATTACGTGTCAGTGTGCGGGTGCCCAACATTTGCAAGCCTTTCCATGTTCTCTTACAGCCACTGAGTTACAAAGGCTTTGAAGCCATAGCATGCCAAAAAGTACATTAAAAAGTTTTTTTTGGTTTTTTTTTGATATTAGAAAACCTATCTGTGAACTTGCTTGCATCTCCATAAACCTTACTCTTATTTGGCCCCCTCCCCTGCCTGTCTCTATGGAAATGTGTTTCTTTGACTATGGCATAAAACTTGTCCATCTCCAATCACAATGTATGGTTTTAATTTTCTCTTTCCACAGAACCAAGCAGGTGACATGCCACTTCCAGAAAGTGACATACTGTGCCTTTAACTGAACATTGTCCTGGTGGTTACTCTGTATGCACGGCAGCGCTCTCCTGAGCCTTACTCATAGCTGATGGGAAAAACCAGTGATGACACATACTGTGCCACTTTGAATCAACAGTTTCCACCAGAGACTGTGAGCCTCTTCTCTTCCAACTAAATGCATCATTTAAGTAAACAAATTGTGGATTAAAAAAATTTAATTAGGAAATACTATCATGAAAATTTGAAGGACTAAATTAATGCCAGAAACAGAAAAAGGGCAGCGAATGATGGCGAGGTTAATGCATTAAGATACCGAGCCTTGAGGAAGTCCAAAAAAAGGAAATAATGAAGTTAAAGCAACAAAAAGGAACAAAGTATAGTTTTAGATTTGGGATGTGAGAGGTTCCAGTGTACAGAGGGGCAGATGATTCACTGCACTGTAGTGACTCAACTGTTGACTTTGCGGGGGCAGCAGATTGGATGTTGCCAGGTCCTGTGTTAAAAATTAACCTTCAAAGTGGAAGTTTCAGCCTCCAAAAATGTTTATGTTTAGTGAATGATCATTTCAGGTATCTGTTCATTTATTTATTTCGTTTATTCATTCTGTATCTTTACATGTTTCAGTATGTGTCTAGTTTTAAAAGTACTTATCTGGGTATCAGTTATACTTTACAACCCTACTGCACTATGAGGATTCAATTTCCACAAGCTAATAAAGTCTAATTAAAGGTGCATTATGTAAGGTCTAAAGTGGAGGATCCATTACTTGCTTGTCTCCATGGAGATGTTATGTTTTTGCCCGGGATGTTCCACAGAGGGGCATTAAACATATCTCTTTTGGATTGAACACCTTAAAAACATGTGCAGTCTTGTTTCTCTATTGTCTCTATTGTGATTACCAAGTTTATTTTATTTCATTGAAAGCAAAAACTGTAAGCAGGTGACGGACCCTCCATTAGAAAAGTTACACAGTGCACCTTTAAATTCCCTTCACAAAAATAAGAAGACATCATCCTTATTATTACGCGTAGATATTGAACGGTTTCTCATGCCGCCCTAAATCCTAGACTTGGATAGACTCCTACACTGCAGACGGGTACTGTCTCCAAAACGCCTGCCTCACTTTGGGCTTTTGAATTGTGCATTCCCCTCATTCATGTTCACTTAAGCTCAGAATGTGTAAGTAAAGCTTTTTTCATGTTCCTCTAAAATATGCCATGAATAATTCCCTTAAATTATCTCCTCATGTGATACGGCCTGATGAAGGTTAAATTACCTGTGAGTGCTGCGGCTGACACCTAATTAACTACGGAGAGATGGCTCTATGGAAAAGCCATACTGCACTGTGTTGTGTACTGGGGAAATGTGCAGTGGTGTAGGCAACTTTGGGAAATTCGCCTCATAATACAGTAAACAGCACAGTAATTCAGTAATCCTCAACTAGAGCAAGGGCTTGGGTTGAATTTCCGCCAAACGCAAGGGCTGTGACTGGTCGATCCACAAAGACTATACGGACAACTGATCGAAAGCAGCTCAGGGCAGCTAATGTTTGGCACAGAAATGTCTGCAAATGAACTTAATATGATGTTTATTGTCACAGTAAATAAATAACAAATAATCCATGCAAATGAAATGGGTTGGATTCCCATGATGCACCTGGCCCCCGGCTCTGCAGAGGCTCCTATGGTTTGGGTCTGCATCAGGACTCCTTTAAGTGAGAGCGGACTATAAACCAGTCTTCACTAGCAAGGACCACGCCAACAACACATGTGTAAAGAGAAAAGAGTTTATTATAGGGAGACGAGGCGGGTTAGGATGGGTTGAGACTCAGGGTGGGGGTTCAGTTTCAATCTTCACATGACCCAGCAGGATGTCTTATGTCTGGAAGCGAACAGATATGGGTTGGGGGGCTGGGGTTGAATTAATCGGGACAAACTTATTGCCGGGATAAGCTGCTACAAATAGGCTTCTGGGAAATTGAGGTGTGGTAGACGTGAGCTGTGATTTGCTAGAGAGGAGGTGAGAGCAGTTGAGGCGTGGTCCTGTTCCTGAACCTGAGTTAATCATATTAACTACATTTTAGACCAAGATCATTCTAATGCTGTTGCCAAAAGGTTCATTTCTGTTCTGTGGTTGTGACATTTTAATTATGAGAATCAGTAAGCAGCCATATTATAACACGCATCTCAGCAATTAACGAAGACGCTTAGTGATTCTAAGTTTGCGCTGCTGTGAAAAGTGGCTAAAGTGAAAGTACACACAAAACTACTTCTGGTTTATCATTAGCTTTTTCTGCATTTATTTCACTTTTCTGCATCTTTTTGTAACTTATTTTACCTGAAATTTGGTGCTTTGATTGTTGATTCTGTAAAAATCTGCACTGTTTCAGCTTGAGGGCCAATCGAGAATCATAGACTAGTGGGCAAAACGGTGAATAATTCAAATCTGTCAATTTATAACAGGTTTGAATGACCCACCAGACCTTTGTTCATGCTTAGACCCTCAAAAAGACACACTCAATTCGCTTGATCAAGGTAGATTTCAAAAACATGCAGTAAAAAGCACTACTTGCGGTAGTATGGGCCAATTCTCCTAGAAGCCTGAGGGCCAAAACAATTGGTCCGAGGGCCGCATTTGGTCCCTGGGCCATAGTTTGGACATGCCTGATGTACATTTTTCTATTTTTTTTTTTTATATGTAAGCAGCCATGTATTTTTGACTCGAACAAAGCAATCTCTCTGATTGGTTAATCCGCCTGTCAATCATGCCCTCTGAAATCAGGGAGCCAGGATACGACTTCAGATCCACTCATTTTTCTAAAGTGTGTGGTTCTGGCTGGTCAGTTAACTGCTTCGCGCCCCTCAAACAGGCCAGTACAACCAAACCAAGTAGTAAAATGTGAGACACTGTGATATGCGCTTCAAACAATCCACAGTTTATTTAGCTACTTAGACAACAAAGTAGAACAAATAAAGCCAAGATCCGTATTTGTTCACATTTACCAAGGGAACCAATAGTCAATACTACTGCATTTCACTTTTCCAGGTTCTGTTTTAAAGAGGAAAAAGTACCATTTCCAAATATCGAAAAACAAAGCGGTCGGTGGTTGAGCTCCTTGAGGGCAGGAGCTGTTTTGCGAGTTATTGGTGTTTGGAGGGGCGTGCTCGGGTTCGCACCGGAGAAATGCCGATCTCCGCCCCCGACAAATCAAAGCGTCGTCTCCGGGGGCTGCGCAGAAATCCTACACAAACAATGCAGCGTTATTGCATTCCTCTCACTGTAAGTACACAGACTACGCACCAGCAGACACGCCGTTTTCAAAAGCCCTCATAAGTGACCCGAGCAGTCCGCATCGATTTACATGTTCAGTCAAACAACAAGTGTTCTAATGAAACCCATGTAGGCTTACTTTAGGAACATGATTATGGTACTTTTAAGAGTGGTTTCACTTCAGCATACGTTTCTATTTCTGTTGAAGGAACTGTGTGTTTTTGTTCATAACGTTTTGAAGGACCAATACTGCTCTTAAAGGAACTCTTATGGTAGGTTCAGACACAAGTTTTTTCACAGGGTTGCAGGTGATGTGGTTAAGGTACCACATACCCAAATGAAATATGAAAGGTTCATTCTGCTTTCTGATAGGATTATCAGGACAAGCCTGCACCGCCTGCTTTGCCCATAATGTTCCACAGTATGGAATCCCATTCATCTATCTAGTATTTAGTCAATTACAGACATTTTTACTGCTTCAAAGTATCTTCCAAAAACATGCATTTTTACTGTGAGTGTGGTTTCTTCTCCATAGATCTGCCCTGTAACTAGGTCTGGTTGTGTCTCTATGGAGATACACAAGTTAAACATCTCATTGAAGACAAGAAGTTGGACGGACCGCGACCAGAAAAGTTACACAGTGCACTCTTTAAAAAAAAAAAAAAGTTTCAGGAGAATTAAAGCAAATTCTCACATTGCTGTTTCCCCTTACAAAAACATGCCACGACTATTGTGACCTGCTCATAATTGATATTGCATTTTGTACAAATAGTTCAATTTCTGTAATCTAATCTAATTGTGAGTGGGATCCAAATGCTTCATCTCTTTGATTAATGTCATTATCTGTCATCAAGACTCGTCGAGGCTGTGGGCGGGGGTGGAGGAGGGGGAGGAAATCCAATTTGGACGTGGTGCATTCAATCAAACGATATCGTGTTGCAAGAAGAGCCGTCCATGGCCCGGCTCAGTGTGTGCAGAGGAGGTTAGCATGACGTTAACATGGGGAGATGCTTGTATAGGGAAATACTGGAGTAGTTCTAAACAAATCATGGTTTTAAATTGTGACTTGACCAAAGAGCACAAATACACATCTTTGTACAGGAAGCATGTTATTGAAATGGGTAACAGTTAAGGTGTTTTTTTTTATTTTTGGCAAAGGAGGAATTCAATTTGTCAACTGGTTAAACGTTTATTTAGATCTAAAATGTTTTGCAGGTCATCCAAGCTGCTTCTTCAGTTCTGGTCAGACACTGGTGGGCACTGCCTTATATCTGCCTGAAGGGCATAAATACACTGAAGCTACTCTGAAACTAACACACCTGCTTGTTTGTGACAAGCAGCTTGGATGAGCTGTTAAACGTTTTTGCCCTAAATAAACATTTGTACAGTTGACAAATTGAATTTCTCTTTTGCCATGGATGCTACCTGGACCACAGAGGAATTCTACACACATCATTTTTGCTTGTTTTCAGAAAGATTAAACGCTGAATTTTAACTACACGAGCATAATGGGATATATTTCTGAAGGAAATTGGTGATAAACGATAATATTGGAAGTAATTCATGTCACAGTTAAATGGTCACATTTTTATAGCGCTCTTCTACCTTCAATGCACTTTACAACAAGGAACCACTCACCCATTCATACACCAGTGTACACAGACACTGGAGGCGAGGTGGGTTAAGTGTCTTGCCCAAGGACACAATGACAACATTCATCTGTAGACACTGGAAACCAATCACACCAACCTGTGGGTCAGTGGATCTGACTACTCACCAATTTATGTCAAGAGCAGGATTTGAACCGTCAACCTTCGGATCAGTGGACAAACGTTCTGCCAACTGAGCTACTGTCACCCAGTTGAACTTGAAAAGTTGACTGTGAGCTTTTAGCCATGTCAGCATGTTATTACCTCATTCACACATTTGAGTAACTCTGTATTATACATTGCACCCCTATGAACTAACATCAAGGACCATGTTGTCCACCCTCCTGTGGGCTCACCTCCTGCAGAGGGGTTCACAGGGGGGTCAGGTGCTATGAGTATTGGGCAGCAAGCTGCCCCCGCGACCCAGCCGGATTAAGCGGGAGAAGATGGATGGATGGATGGATGTATTATACATCTCCAAAGCTCAGAATGCTTTGCTCCACTTTGTGATGTCATGTAATGGTAGTTTTCAATTTTAATCTTTTGTTTAGTAAAGATTGGAAGTTTGGGAGCTCTATCAAAATGATTTTAGTGAAGGTGTATGGAGTTTAAAAACAAAGTGGAGCACATCCTGTATTACCACATGACATCAGACGGCGAAACAGATGATTCCCGTTTGAAAGAAGAACCCAGTATGTGCGTAAAGCATGTGAACGAAACAAAACAACTCCAGGTATGATGAAGGCACAACATTATAACATAGCTCAGAAAGTAGCCTAATATGAGCCCTTGAATTATCTACAAAAACCTCCTCTTTAAATAAATGTAATACACTCTACTGGTACCTTTCCATCTACCTGTACATTTCCCATACAGTTCTAACAGCATGCCTCACAGTCCACTCTCCAGAGCACCACCTTGCCGAAGTGAATCTTCCATTAGCCTGGGCGGAGACGAGGCCTCCTCTGTGTGCGAGCTGACACAGTGCGGTTGACTCTCATAAGAGCAGGTGTCCCGCGGGGGGGTGCTGGTGGTGGAGGAGAGGGTGGGGGGTGACCCTGTGATTCTACACCTTTTACGGCGCCGCACACACCGACAGGCGCTGCTGCCGGAGGTGGCCTTGGCGGCACTGGAAGAAAAATGGACGAGGTCGGCACCTGCTTTCACTCTGCGCTGTGCTTCTTCATGCGAACTGTGAGGGTGCTTTTCTATGTGAGTGGGAGAGATGTTTATTTACATGCATCGCCCATTCAGATACAAGAAGAAATAACAGGCTCCTTCACTTCTTTAGTTATAAGGTAATGCTATACAAGTCGAGCATTTTTCACTATTTGCCTAGTTATTTTAATTTACTTTCCAGATGATCATCAACTTTCCTTGGAGGTTTGATGCTAACTGTAAGCACTGCTCTGTCTGAGCCTTGTTAGATATTAATCTGATCTTAATTTCAATCAATCAAACTTTATTTATATAGCGCTCTTCATACAAAAATGCAACACAAAGCGCTTTACAGTGATTAAAAAAGAACAATCCCACGTTTCCCCTCCACCCTCCACCCCCCACAAAGTTAAACTAAACAAGTGAGTCTAACTGTGACATAACTATCTTTATTTACTACGAACTGAAACGGGAAACTATGAGATTACTACCGTGACATACTATCTTTCATAACTCTTTCTATCTATCTCTATACTATCTTTCATAATCTTCGATACTAACTATAATAACTATAACTAACTACTACAGAGAAAAAGGAAAACAGAGGAAGAACAACAAAAATAACTTTTTTTTTCTCACATTTTGACTATAAAGAATTGACTCTGAACTGGAACTGGTACTACAACAGATGAGCTGATTCGTGCTGTTAAACAAGTCACTAACATTATTCCGGGTGTACACTGTGCGATGTTTTCGGTCGTTTCATCTCCAGCTCAAACTGTACGACCAAATCGCAGGGTTTAAAAGTTCACAGCTCACGATTCATGTTCTCACACTATACAAAACCCTCACAAGAGACGACTGGATTTCAAACAGGTTTGATATTCTTGCGACCTACGGTTGCTGATTGGGAGTTGGTGATGAGGTATTAATCGGTTCTCACTGCTCCATGTAGACTACACGAAGCACAACGCACGATTAAGCCAAAATTCGTCCTGATCCCCAAAACACATCGCACAAGTGAAAAATCTTCTCAAAAAGGGCCTAAAATCGCACAGCTTTATCCAACAGTTTTTCAGTTAGTCATTCTCACATTTTTTGTTGAAAATTGATCTCCCAAACAGCACCATGAACGCTCGTATTGATCACAGCCTCCTGAAAATCTTAATCTGACTGTTTTAAAACTCTTTTGGCAGTGTTGGTAATATGTGCATCACGTCACTATGGCAACTGCTGAACATTCTACCAATAGATGCACCCCTAGCAGGATGTCAAAGCATCATTTTTTTAGTATCAAAATCAAGTTTGAAATTTTAGTACCATCAGCATTAGAAGGACTTGGATAGGGAGTGAGTTTGAATGATAGTTTAATCTGCCTTTTCACTTCACCATTTTTTCCTAAATATACTTGATTTAATTTCGAGAGCTTTTTGCCAGCGCTACGCCATATCCCCTTCTTGTCAGTTAATCAAAGAAAAGAAAAGAAAAGGCATGTCTTTAGTCAAGTAAGAATTTCTTTGGTCGACTACACTACAGCCCTCTCACCTAAATTAGCTGCCGTAAACACAAAGCTAACAAAGTGTATAACTGTCAAAGACGATGTATGACAATGCTTTCCCGTAAATTTAGAGGCCAGACGCCGGAGAGATTGTTTTAAATGACAGTACGAGATGGAAGACTGCAGGAGGTAGGCGGGCTGAGAGGAGCTGATAACGATGCTAAGAAGTGAGGGGAGGCTCCAAGAAGACTGGCTCCTCTACCCCATTGAGTAAGTGACAGAAGAGGGAGATTGAGATAGCAGGGAAGCCATGTTTGAAGTGAAATCCTGTGTATATACGTGTAGAGATAGAACTCATCAAAATTTCATAAGTCTTGGGTTCAATTTCTAACCTGTGTGGGGTTTTTCTATGTGTGGATTTTGCATGTTCACTGTATTTCTGGTTGGCTCTGTTTCAAATAATATCATGCACATTACTGTAATAAGTTTATGCTAATGGCTGTACTCAACAAGAGGAGAATGGTCATTGCATCTTCACTGACCATTAAGAGTGGATCAGATAGAGAGACCATTTGTCCGGGTTTCGGCCGGACAGTCCGGTTTTAGAGCCTTCTGTCCAGACCTCTATTATGTGTCCTCATTTTTGACATTTTGTCATTTCAGACCCTCGGCCATCACTGTTATACACATCACCACAAATCCCCGCCCATATTGCACTTGCGATGACATGAACCATCTCCAACATGATATACACGCAGAACAGATTCACCATCAGCAGAACATCCTCTGTCACAGAAAAAACACTCATATAATCCACTGAGTCGTGTCCTTTAGTCCAGCAGAAGCTGAACGCATCTGCGCACAAGGAAAGAGCTGCTTTTTTCAAGCCTTTTACAGTTTATGCAAATGAGTCACGCAGTTGTAAGTTTTGTTTCTGTAAGATGTAAACAAATGTGTGCAAAGCTGCAATAAACACATTATAATATCTAACGGGCTGATGTGGCTCTATAGTGGTTATGGTTTATATGCTGTAAAGTTGAGTTTATTCATGCAGATTAGTAATAGTAATAATAATTATGATCATTTTAATATAAAAACCTTAATGATTACTCGATAATCGATTGTTAATTCTCCTGACAATCGAAATTTTAATCAAATGTCCATCCCTAATAGCAATGCAAATGCAAAAAGGAATAATTCAAACATGCTCGGTGCTCAGAGCATCGTTTTGCCAGAGCACCAAAGGAGAATCCTGTGCCTTCTGTGAGCTCTGCCGTTCTGCATCACAGAAAAACCTGTAGTGATGCATGTGTGTTACTCAAATAAATCCATCTGTCTAAAATGATGTTGTCTTCATCATTTGGCCAATGTGTGCGATATATAATCATCTAGCTTCTCTTGAAACTGATGAATAATAATAAGTGTGATAATTATAATCATAATACTAATAATATATAATAAATAATAATATAAACACAATAATAATGATAATAATAGTTGTATAGGTCTGTTTTAGTTTAAGTCTGGATGTGCCCAAAATGTGATCCCTCATGGTCTATTGTCATTAAATTTGCACATGTATCACGTATGATGGTTTAATGGCCCATTTGATGCTATTTTCTGATCTGTTATAATGTTGTTTTCTCATCACAAACATACTCGGAGTGTTTTGTTTCATTCACATATGTTGAGCACACAAAAACTGCATGTTTAGGCTGAGTTTTTCTCTCTAATCCTCCTTATGACGTCTTGTGGGAGTACAGGAAGTGTTCCACAGTGTTTTTAAACTAATTTGTCATTAGCTGCATGGGGGACACATGGAGTCGCTCTCTACTCTCTGTTATGAAGTAAAATGTACTAAGTTCTCTTCTAAACAAGCATATTTTGACCCCATCGTGTCGGCTAATTACCTTGTCATTGGCAATCTCATGCATGTCAGAGGTTGCTTTGGAACAAATTAGTAAGTTGAAAAGGCCAGGCAAGTCCTCAAAGCCATTATCAATTCCAATCAAGCTTCATTGTTATGCATTCAATAAAGCATCTCCGAGGGCCACAGTAATGCCGCCTGATTATTCTCCTCTTGTGCCAAATCAGCTCATTCAGCCTTTTCTCCACTCTGTGTCAATCCACTGTTTAAGACCAAGGAGTTTAATGTGGACCCGGCAAGTAGCACAGTTTTTAAATCAATTTATTCTTAACATTTTGGATAGAGACTAGTTCGCAAACCTTTTTTTTTCCTTCTTATCGATAAAAAGGGACGATTTGTCTGGTTTTCATGAAGATGCTATTGTTTTTGATGATTGTGCTAACCCCTGAGCCGTTGATGTTCTATTACCATTAAACTGCCAGGCCAAGTTTACGGGTCAGATCTGTGGAGAGGGGACCCTGCTCACAGTAAGAACGCATACTACACAAAGTATTTAGCAATGAAACTGGTCCTGCAATTATGCAAGATGGGTAAGTTTAATGCCCTACTGTGGCAAATTCCAGGCAAAGCGATAACATATCCATGGAGACAAGCAGGTGGACAACCCCCCATCCTGAGAAGGTACAGAGTTCATCTTTAATCAGCAACGACATCACATTTATACAGACATTTTGTTGTTAATGCCTGGATTTGATCGACTTCCAATCTGGTCCAATGGCCTCTTGGACCAGTCATCAGATAAAGGCCATACAAAAGAAGTGTCTTGCCCAATGACACAGTTGCATTCTTTACAGATAGCAGCATTGGAAAAGCCATCCATTCAGCAGCACACTTTTCCGAAACTTTGATCGAAAACTAACCTCAAGCCTCATACATTTAGCATTGTTTATCAATTTTGCCAGGATTGTTGCGTCTTAAGTTTTCTTTTTTTACTGTTTGTTCCTGTATTGACACCTAAAATCATAACTGAAAATGGAGGTGTTTAAATAAAAAAATGTGAAGTAATAATCCCAAAGTAACTCAAAACATATTTAAAAGAGAATTAAAGCCACAGGAATGCATACTATTTGTTCGTTAAAACCAAAAGTGATTAATTTTCTCCAAATGTGTAATTTCACTTGAATAACTCATCACAGTCTGTTGTGTTGAGTGTTGCCGACGGTGACAGACATGTTCAAGAAGAGTCTATTTCCTGTCAGTTTGCGCGACAGTGAAGTGGCATGCATGGTACCACCCTTTAAGCCCTTTTACAAATGAATGCCAGTCGCTGCAGTGTTGGCACCATTCACAGCGTCATGTGGCTCTTACAAGTGCACGTCTGCCCAATTTGGAGATTGTACTTTTTGCCAGGGGCCACGTGTGCCCACTGTGCGCTGGCATGGAGCTCCTTCCTAATAATGATTGATTCCCTGATTAAGTTAAATTGTGTTGAACTCCAAAAGGAACATAGGAAACAGAGAGTGTGTTTGGTGAGAGATGCTGATTTGTAATGCCACAGTTGATTGAATATCTGTCTCTGCTTATTTCCTGCTTGATATCCTGGCAACTTTAGGCCGTAGGGGTGTGTGCAATGGTCAGATTCTCTTTTGCATTTATTTAAAGGTCTTATATTATACAAAACTGACTCTTTGAGCTTTAAGCCATGTGTACACTGACTGCAGCTGCGGTGTGCTTCAGGTTCGGTGCAGTTTTACTGTGACTTGTCCCACTGACTGCGGTCTCTGCTGCTGTGTGGTTACGGCGGGTTGTGGGCAGAGTGTGGAAACTGTGCAGCCAAGACAACATATTCACAGGGATTCACGCTCTGGTCGGTATTAGATTAGCATGTACAAGAAGCCCTGTTGGTAAACAACAGCGGCATTTCACACTGTGACCACCTTCTCGTGCCTTTGGATGCCACTTTATCGTGCTTTTGGAGACCGTGGCTGTACAATAGTTAAGTACATTTGCAAAGTACCAGGACTGTGCAGGGATATTTTATTCTACAAATACACAGGATCTGTCAGTTCTGTGAGTCTGATTTCCTGTTTTTCTCATGTGACTTTGTCAGCTTGTCATCAGCAACTGCTGTGGTGTCTGGCAAAAATAGAGTTCTTGCTAATTCTTTCCGCAGGCCCACGTCCCACCTGCACCCGCACCAAGGTCAGTGTGACAGGGTGCTACTGATTTGAATGACTTTCTAAGTTTTGCGGGACGCGACGCACTTGCAGTCACTGTACACAGTGTTAGAATGTTGTTACCTCATTTCACAACTCTTTATTTTTAGGCTGTCAACATCTCCAAAGCTCAAAATGCTCCACCTTGTGATGTCATGAAATGGTCGCTTTCAAGTTCACAGCTTATTTTATCTTTTGTTCAGTCGATATGGGCAATTCCAGGTCTGAAATTATCCATATGATTGTGTGATGAAATGTATGTAGTTTAAAAACACAGTAGAGCACTTCCTGTTTTACCAGGTATTACAAGCTGAAACAGAATGTTTTCTGTTTGAGAGAAGAACACCTAAAAATATGCAGGGTTTGTGTTCACATGTGTGAATGAAACAAAGCACAACTCCAGGTTTGTTTAACACACACATGCTGCATATTTAAGATGAGCTCTTCTCTCAGATGTCATGTGGTAACACAGGACGTACTCCACTGTGTTTTTAAACTCCATACACCTTCATTTTATTTATTTTTATTTTATTATTTATTAACATGAAAACTACCACTTCATGACATCACAAGGTGGAATAGAGAGAGCATTTTGAGCTTTGGAGATGTAGGTTGATAATAAAGTTTTAATGAAACAAAACACTCCTCCAGGTCTGTTTTTGAGGAGCTAACAGCATTCTAACATGCCTTTAACCCCACAAGAGTCAATGTTGCGTAATGTAGAACCTTTTAGCCTTGTGTCCTGTCCTATGGGGCCCAAAGTGACAAAAATAAATGGCATTGGTCTAGTTAAAAGAGCCCGGAGTGTTGAATCCAGAACTTTAGTGTAATTAACAGCTTTATCATTTAGACATGACAGGTCACTTGGTCAATCGGTTTTACAGAGTCAACCACAAACCAAAAACTGGGGTAAAAGCTGGACTGCAAACCTTCAATTAATCTGGAAATAATGTTAAGTCAAGAAAATAAGGAATAACTCGCTCTGTTTATTAGCAGGAGGGGAAAAATACTCAGAACGTGCAAAAATTGGTTAAATTGACTTAACCAATTTAGTTACATGAATTACAAGGCTCTTGTGCATTCTCAAGTAGCTGTCAAGTGAGCAAGTTGGATAATGATGAAAAAGACATTTTATGAAGCGAACTGAAGCCTGTACAAGCCCGTTATTTGCACATTAAAAGGATGATAGTAAAATATTTTGAGAATGTACTTTCACTTTTAGACAGATAATTTGGTTATCATGGAGAAGCGACTAAAACAGAACCATTTAGTTTTGCTGTGAAAATTGACATAAGTGTTATATTGTACATACATATACACATAGATACATACGCACTTTACAAGCACATGTGGGTCTGGAATCGTATCCTGTCTTACAAATTCAGTCGGGTGTGACTGACAAGTGGATTAACCAATCAGAGAGATCCGTGGCCATTTGTCTAAACACAATGTGGTGGCTTACACGTAAAAAATGGAAAACAAATAACATAGATTTCTGCAGAATCAACAATCAAAGCACTAAACTGTTACTTATCTCAGGTAAAAGAAGTCTTGCTCTGAATGTTACAATAATGTTTGGGAAGAGATGATTTAATGCGTCTAATTAGGAACTGTGCAAGTTCGGGGCTCAAAAGGAGAAATGTTATGATTTCAAGTTCATGTTTAGCAATGCAATTCATTCGATCTATAAAGCACCAAACCTGTAAACATGAACAATGGACCAGCAGCAGAACCTCCCTCTTCATAAGATAAGATAAGATAAGATAAGATAAGATAGGACTTTATTGATCTCACAGTGGAGAAATTCAACAGTCACAGTAGCTCCAGGACAGTTTAGTGCAAAAAAGGAAAAAAAAAAAAGTGTGATGCAATCAAGATGAACAATAATAATAAAAATAGAAATAATAATAAAAATAATATTATAACGTGAATAAGTATATATACAAAATTTACAAAGAGAACTGAAATATAAATACTTTATATCTCCTTTTGACCACCACCCTGTCCCAACTGTTCTGATATAAACAATGTTTCATCCTCAGTATTAACAGGCAGTAAGTCTTTAGGAGTAATCAGTCTGAAAAACCTTTTGACCTGCATCAAAACAAAAAGTCCTGGTCCTGCTCCTGAACCTAAGTCAATCATATTAACTATATATATAATAATAGTGGTGGTATTTATGTATTTAAGATCAAAATTCACTTCAAGGACAATACCATCTACCTTAGCCTACCTCTACTTAAACTTTTACTTCTACTTCTCACTCAGAGAAAGACCATGAACTTGTAACTCCACAAACTTCCCCTGCACTTCTGAGAACCACATGTCCAACTACTTTATGGTTTTGTGTATTTTTCTGTTAAAATGTATTCACTCTCTTATCATTATTGATCTTGGAGAGGACAAGGCCTGGTTCATCTGATTTAGGGGGCCGGTCCGACAGGGCGTCTGTGGACCTCAGTGGGGGAGATGGATTTATACATACGTTTGTGTACTTCTGCTCCTGTCTGCACCAAACACCAAGGCCTCTCTCTGGAGGTAGCCTGGGGAGTGAGATGCTTATTTTGTTCTCCAAATCACGTAATGAGATTAGGGGTTACTTCAATAAATGCTTGATTTTTGCGGTTATCTGTTAATATTTTCAGCTGGGATAGTTTACGGTTTGCACTTGCTTGATTGCTTTCATGCCGAATGGTAGAAAGCTGATTGCAAAAATGTGTTAATAATTGTCAGGGGTATAAGGAAATGATGAAGACTGAGGGCGTGTTCCCGTTTTATGCACCAAACAGCAAAATTGGGACTAAACTGAGATTAAAGTGCCCATATTACACTCTTTTCTCATCTGTTATAATGTCTCCTCATCAAAAACATACCTGGAGGTTTCGTGTTTTGTCTCTTTCACAGATGTTTAATTCTCTTAGTTCTCCATATTTAGAGTGACTTCTTCTCTCAAAAGGAAACCACTTTGTGAAGCGCTCCACTGTGTTTTTAAACTCCATACGCCTTCCCTGGAATCATTTGGAACAGTCAGAGCATTTTGAGCTTTGAAGATGTAGACAGACTAATAATAATGGTTTCCTCAAACATGTGTGAATGAAACAAAACACTTCAGGTATGTTTTTGAGGAAGTAAAGTTAAATCTCATGAGTAAAAGATGTTTTGACATGAACAGGCTATGCATTTTTCTGATTGAATCCGTGTATCATTCGTTCATTTGTTTTTCATAATAAAACCCAAAATAAGAAAACAAAAAAACAACTCTTTTCCTCCTTATTTGTCTCAAAAACCAAAAACATTTTTCAATTTTGTGTTTAAATGAATAATGGAAAAATGGATAACAGCCATTTCTAGTGCTGAGCAAGAGTCTGCGTACGCTGTGCCATTAGTGGACCAGACCAGGACTAAACCAGGACTGAACCAGGTCTGAACTAGGTCTAAACCAGGACTGAACCAGGACTGGGCCAGATCTGGGCTAGAACTGGTTCAGTCCTGGTTTAGAACTGGTTCAGTCCTGGTTCAGTCCTGGTCCAGTCCTGGTCCAGTCCTGGTTCAGTCCTGATTTAGTCCTGGTTTAGTCCTGGTTTAGTTCTGGCGATTGGCTGGTTCTCTAATGATACAGTGTCCACAGACCCTCCACATCTGTTTTTTCCATTATTCATTTAAAAACAAAATTGAAAAATGAAAAAACAAATTGTTATCTGTGTTTTCATTTTGGTTTTGGACACAAATAATGAAGAAAAGAGTTATTTTTTCTGTTTTCTTATTTTTGGTTTTATATTGAAAAACGAATGAATGATACAGGGATTTGATTGGTTAACCTGCCTGTGTGCCTGTGTCCAGTCTTAACTGGGCAGGTAAGTAATCATTTTAAACTAAAATGTTGTTGTATCATCAAAATCCTATATTTGCCAACTAGAATTAAGAAAAGAAAAAGGTGCATTATGTAACTTTGCTGGTGGAGGGTCCATGGAGATTTTATGGCTTTGCTTGAAATGTTTAAAGTGGCATTAAACTTATCTATTTTGCATTTATTTAATTACAGGTGCTTAAAAAAAGAGCAGTATTTCGTCTCCACAGATCAGACGTGTAACTTGGCTTGTCACTTTTTTGTCTGTTAAAGGCAGTACTGTGGAGCATTCTGGACAAAGTAAGAGGGGACGGACCTTCACCAGAAAAGTTACACAATTCACCTTTGAATTGACATTTCTAAAAAAAAAAAAAAAAGTACTATGTGTATGTGTATGTGTGTATGAATGTAATGTTTAACCCAGATTACACGATCCATGTTGGCGATATCTGCCATAGTCTCTCCTGCACACTTCCCCGGGGGGTCGGAGTATCTGTTTTGTCCATGTGAACAGCCCTGTTATCTGTACACAACACATCTCTATAGCTCATTAGCACTCAGCAAGTTCTCTCACAAGATGCCCTTTTGTTTTCATGAATTCAACCAAATATTACTGTCTGCCGTCCGCACAAAAAATGGGACAAAGATTAGACTGAAAACAAATATGCGACATTCAAATGCACCGTGTGTGATTAAAGACCATGTACACGATTTTTGTCCCATGTATTTGTCTTGCCCCAGTACAGATGCAAGCAGCTACTGAGGTCAAAACATGTCCACTGTATCCTTTCTGCCTCTAATTATAAACTGTCTGACAATCAGGAAGTGCACGTTAGCATGCTTGTCATTATTAGCTTGACTTTCTGCGTTCCGAGCTTCCCAATTATAAAGTTTGTGAGGAATAACTTTGGAGCACTGCCATATGAAAGACTAGAGCATTGCAAAGTAACTAATGAACTAGTTCTGTTTTTTTACATTTTAAAAAGTAGAAATCAGGTACAGCTCCTTAAATTAAAAAGAGAAAGTTGTGGTACAGGTTGACCATAATCACATCTATAGAAAATGCGTAGATAGGGTATAGTATGCAGTGGGGGCGTAATAACCTCGACTCATTTTTTAAACAAAGTGGTGAAAAGCTGAAAAAGTACATGCTTTATTTTAAAGTTCACTCCAGTAAAGGCTTGAAAGTCTGCAAGGTCAGTTTTAGATGTGAAACTTTAAGCAGCTGAAACACAAGATGACCTGACAGTGCACAGTGAGCCGGTTTGTTCTATAAGCAAGACTCTTATTGTTCACAAGTGCACATCGGATTGGGTAGTGTTTTTACTTTTAAAGATTCATTTTCTATTTAATTGTACTTTTATGAGTAGTTTTCAGACAGTACTTGTACTTTAACTAATGTGTTTTACACGGTAACAGGGGACCGCAGGAGGTACTACCCTCTAAAGCGGTCTGGAACATTGGGATGTGAGAATGGCTCGCTGGGTGGTGATGTACGCGTGGCAACACATAAATAGTGTGAACTGTTATTTAACAACGGCACAGATGCACTTACCGGTAAAACAGAAGAGTTGGAGAACAGTGTGAAATTTATATTAAAAATACCATATCTAAAATAGCTATACCAAAATAAAATACCAGTTTGTGCATTAAAGGGCTCATATTAATGAAATGTAAACCGCAATAAAGAGAATGTCATATATTCACATATATCTCATGGGTGACTTGGCTTGGTTTTGGGGTGGGGACTGATTATTAAAGAAATGTAAAAAAAAAAATTATCTGTGACTGGAGCAGGGTTCATAAAATGTATCTACTTCCTGTTCCTTTTGTTTATGCAGCAAGGCAAGTAATGGCTGGAATATTAATTTATGCTAATTGTCAGATTTTTTTGTTATTGTTGTTATTCTCTTTAAGTTGATGCATGAGCAATAAATCAATCAATCAATCAATCAATCATGCACTGTTTACTGATTTATGTTATAATGTTGTTTCCTCATCACAAACCAGGTGTTGTGTTATGATTTCAGCTCTAGAAATACCCATTTCTACTGAACTAAGAGTAAAACAGGAACTATTAACTTGAAAAATATTGCTCCATGACATCACAAGGTGGAACAGAGCATTTTGAGCTTTGGAAATGTAGACAGACTAATAATAAAGGATTACTTCAACATGTGCAAGTGAAACAAAACACACATGGGTATGTTTTTGAGGAGGTATTAACATTCTAACACATTTTAAAGCTCACAAGAGACAATTTTGCATAATATTGACTTAAAATTTGAAATCTGGTGTTACTTGAGTAGTGACAGCTGAGTTTTTTGCCCTCTTCTCACTCTCACGCTCACTCTGATAGTCGGATCAGAGTTATTCACTTGTCTAGACACAATATTGTTCCAGGAATGCTCAATTTAAGATTTTCTGTGCAGACTTGGCCCGTTTTTACCATGTCCTGGGTTTGCTCCTGAAGTCTGGGTCAAATGTAGTGACCAATTTAGGGTTTTTATAATGTGACTTATGAATAGGTCTGTCATGATCCTCTCTATATTTGTTGTGTGTATTTGGCCTTCTAATGAAACTGTTTAAAAATGGTTTACTGGGATTATCCTGCTTAAATCGCAAATTTTTTTGTGTCCGTGGCGTTTGCAGCAAAATATCGTGCTTCAAAATGTGTTTCTGTGACAGGCCTATATTTGAATGCAGTTTAAGTATAATTTTTCTTCGTATCTCTAAACAGGCTTGTAATGTGAACCTGTTTACACTCTCACCATAAATAAACAGACAAATTACACCATTAATAATAAGAGGAGTGCAATACTTTTGATGCATGGCGATTTTAACTGTGCTGTGTTTCTATGGAAGCTACAGGCTGCTTCACCATTAGCATTGCACGGCTGCACATTGGAAACTTGGGCCATTTAGAAAAAAGTTCCAGCAATAACTCTCACAAACATTTATCACCTGAAACAATAAAGGAGCAAATCATATATCCCGACTGTCTGGAATGTTCACCTCCCCTCCTGTCCTCCATCCCCCACTCAAATATATTACAAGTGCAGACTATTGATGGCTGTGGTGATGTGGTCTGTTTTGTTTCACTTTTGGAGACTTTCCGAAGTTCGCATCCAACTAACTTTTGCATTTACAGTTTCCAGGATGTCACCCAAATGACCCAAAACAAATATGGTGGTGCCGGCAGATGTACTTCGGACAATTTTAGCGCTGACTATTTTGTTTGTGGAAAACGTGCAGAAGGTTAAGAGCTTTGTGCAATTGTGGACAAGGAAGATGTTTGTATTTTTTCTCAGCTGGATGGAACAAAAGTTAGATTTTTTTGGCTTTTTCCGCTGTTGTGATGCTTCGACCAGTCACACTGAAATAATTGTCATGACGTTATGTGTTTTCCTATTGCTTTCAGCAAAAACCATTCCAGATTGATAAAGTGTAGAACTCAATTCAGTTTCAGCCAGTATACAGATACACTGCATAAGCTGCTCTTGAGGTCAAAGAAATCAGCTGCATACTGTCTGTATATAATTATGATGTGTTTTATTGCCCAGTAACCAGGAGGTTGCCTTTCGGTCACAGCACAGCTCTGGTCTTTAAGAGTTATGAAAAGTGCTTATCATGGTGAAGAATAAGGATGCTTGGAATTAGGGCTGTGTCTAAAATGGAAAGATCAGTCGACCGTGTTCTCTTCTTTGGTCAGTCTCAATGATAAGACATGTGCATTTTTAATCAACAGGTCAACAGCCAATCATGTGGCATTAAGAGTGCGAGGGGCTGACAGGGATTTACACTGTGGGTTAGGAAAAAGCACCTGAGCCACACTTTGACTCCTCATAAGTTTTGACTTAAGTCTACACGATATGACTGAAAGTCCAGTGTCACTCTCCCTCTGTCTATGTGTGCATCTGATCTGTGTGTGCATCTGATCTATGTGTGCATCTGATCTGTGTGTGCATCTGATCTGTGTGTGCATCTGATCTGTGTGTGCATCTGATCTGTGTGTGCATCTGATCTGTGTGTGCATCTGATCTGTGTGTGCATCTGATCTGTGGGTGCGTCTGCCTCTGTGTGTGTCTGCCTCTGTGTGTGTACGTCTGCCTCTGTGTGTGTCTCTGCCTCTATGTGTGCGTCTGTGTGTGTGTGTCTGCCTCTGTGTGTGTCTGCCTCTGTGTGTGTCTCTGCCTCTGTGTGTGCATCTGCCTCTGTGTGTGTCTGCCTCTGTGTGTGCCTCTGCCTCTGTGTGTGTCTCTGCCTCTGTGTGTGTCTCTACCTCTGTGTGTGTCTCTACCTCTGTGTGTGTCTCTACCTCTGTGTGTGTGTCTGCCTCTGTGTGTGTGTCTGCCTCTGTGTGTGTCTCTGCCTCTGTGTGTGTCTCTACCTCTGTGTGTGTCTCTGCCTCTGTGTGTGTGTCTGCCTCTGTGTGTGTGTCTGCCTCTGTGTGTGTCTCTGCCTCTGTGTGTGTCTGCCTCTGTGTGTGTGTCTGCCTCTGTGTGTGCATCTGCCTCTGTGTGTGTCTGCCTCTGTGTGTGCCTCTGCCTCTGTGTGTGTCTCTGCCTCTGTGTGTGTCTGCCTCTGTGTGTGTGTCTGCCTCTGCGTGTGTCTCTGCCTCTGTGTGTGTGTCTGTCTCTGTGTGTGTGTCTGTCTCTGTGTATGTGTCTGCCTCTGTGTGTGTGTCTGCCTCTGTGTGTGCGTCTGCCTCTGTGTGTGTCTGCCTCTGTGTGTGTCTCTGCCTCTGTGTGTGTGTCTGCCTCTGTGTGTGTGTCTGCCTCTGTGTGTGTTTCTGCCTCTGTGTGTGTCTGCCTCTGTGTGTGTGTCTGCCTCTGTGTGTGTGTCTGCCTCTGTGTGTGTCTCTGCCTCTGTGTGTGTCTCTGCCTCTGTGTGTGTCTCTGCCTCTGTGTGTGCGTCTGCCTGTGTGTCATAATGTAAACTGTAATGAACATTTGCAATAAGATGGAAGAAACTCAAATCAAACATCTGGATCGATCAATATGGGAGCAAAAAATCGTGATTCTTTTTTTCCCTATATGGCCCAGCCCGACTCGAAATGCAGGAGTTAAGTGTGAAATAACTTTGAATCACTGCAAACAGTAAAAAATAATAGAATCAGCAGCTTTAACTCAAAATTCATGACAGCTCTGATGCTTGAATACGATTGAGTAGAAATAACAAGAAACAAACACTATTAAATCAGTTATTACAAAGAGAATCCATCACTGGGAAGCAGGCGTTATATGAAATTTACTTTTCAAACAAATAACTTACTAGTTTAAAGTTAACTTTTTATGCAAATATTGTGTTAGCCAATTTCTGCATTTCTTAGCAAAAAAGAAAAGAAAATCTGAAATTACACTGTTTTAAAAAATGTGTATCTTTATTTTATTATGTATTTACGTCCTTATTTATTAGATATTGTTTGGTGACACATTGTGAAATTGGGAAAGACGGAGGTGACGTTCAGCAGTTGATTAAACGACCTGTATTACACTATTGGCTAATATATGTTATAATGTTGTTTCCTCTTGAGAGGAACTCTTATCTGGAGTTGTGTTTTGTTTCATTCACACTTTTTAACAATTTCTACTGAGCAAAAAGTAAAAAAGGCAGCTGTTAACCTGAAAACAACCACAACATACATACGAACAGAGCATCTGCAGCTTTGGAGATGTAAACAGACTAAATAACAGAATAAAGGATTACTCAAAAGTGTGGATGAAACAAAACACAACTCCAGGTATGTTTCTGATGAGGTAACAGCGTTCTAACAAAACTCAAATCTCACAAAAATCCACTTTACATCCACATTGTCGTATCGGCCCTTTAAGCCCAACAGCGCATCGTCCATCTCCTCGTACCAGTGTAACAGCAGGCAGCACATTTCTACAGCTTTTCATACCGCATTTCTCAAACATATGAACAAAGGAACGTGAACAACAACAACGTGCACCAAGGCCGAAGTCTTGAGTCGTCTTGCGCTCAGCAGCAGCAGCAGCAGCAGCAGAATCGCGGGGCTCGGGAGGACACGGGGGCCGGAGCAGCAGATGTTGGTGGCAGGTTGCTCGGAGCGGAGGGTGCCTCATTTGGCTGGCTCAGGGGGCGAGCGGGAGACATATTGCCTTTCCTCTCGCCCTCCTCGCAAACTCTGCACAGAGGGAGGGAGGCGGGAGAGAGGGATGTGAAGAGAGGGAGGAACAGAGAGAGAGATGGAGAGACAGGGACGTAGAGGGAGAGGGAGAGGAAGAGGGGGAAGAAGGGGTATGGGATAGTTAGATACTATTGATGCCTGGAGGGAGAGAGAGGGAGCGAAAGGGAAAGAAAGTAGCAATGGAGAGGAAGGGATAAAGAGAGAGAAAGGGAGACAGAGAGGAGGAGAGAGGGACAAAGAAAGCAAGAAAGTTTGAAAAAGGGGATAAGAAAGAGATAGATAGGGACGAGCGGGACATAAAGACAGGGATGGAGAGAGACGTGTAAAGATGGAGAGGGAAAGAGAGAAAGATGGAGAGACAGGGACGTAGAGGAAGGGAGCTAGAGAGGGCGAGAAAATAAGGGAGACAGAAGGAGGGAGAGAGGTAGACAGATAGATAAATACTTTACTCATCCCTGGGAGGAGGAGGAGGACGAGTGAGGAAGATGGGGGAGAAAGAGGGAGAGAGAGGGACCGGGACATAGACGAAGGGAACTAGAGAGTGAAAGAAAGAGGGGGAGGAAGGGGAAAAGGGATGGATAGATAGATGGATAAATACTTCATTCACCCTTGGCCGTAGGAGGAAGAGACGGGAGGGAGAAAGAGGGGGAAGGAGGGAGCGAACAGGACAAAGAGTAGAGGTATCTAGAGAGAGAGAAAGAGAGAGGGAGTGAGGGAGAGGGGGGTCTCACGAGGCCAGTCTGAACAGCCAAGGAGACAGGCTCATTTCAGTGCGCTCGCAGGCATCAGCAGTTGTGATTGCATTAACATATACCATTTGCTTTTTATTACATAAGCATCTAACAGGGCAAAACGTGTTCACATGACTCTGGTGTATCACAACCTGATATGAACCGCACTCCAAATGTCAGCAAAAAGATATTAGATGTGGGGTTATTGTTAAAAGTGCAGTACGTCGCTTTTTGGTGGGTGTTTGTCCCCGCGGAGATGTTATTGTTTTTCTGGGGGGTCCAAAACCATGACATTAGACTAATCTGTTTATATATACATGCTTTCTGTGAGCGGTCTCGCCACTCCACAGATCTGAGCCGTGGTTTTGTGGCGACGCCTCTAATTTGACCGCAGAGATGAATAAGTTTCATATTCTATTGTTCAACATTCAGATAATATCATGGAGGCGAGCGGGCGGCGTCCTGTAAACCAGAAAAGTAACTCAGTGCCGGAAAACTTTCCAATGCAGACAAATCCTTCCTTTAACTTTGAGGAACATAAAAAAATTTTTTTTTTTTCTCACATAAAAATGTTCTTCTACAGTAAAGTATTATGGGAATAGTAGCCACAAATGCAGTTATTTTTTTATTATTTGGCAAAGTCAAAATATTAAAAAACTTTCTTCACATTCGAAATAACCATACTATGTACTCGAGACCCCGACTGCAAAATAAAACTGGAAACGATAAAAACAGGTTTTAATCTTGTTTATTTGAATAGTTTATGGTATCGTAGAGTTCTGGTGTAAGGAGACAAGCTAAAAACAAAACAACAACAGTCTCAACTCGGCACAGCCAGTCTCCAAACTGACCAGGAACCGTCTCATCAAATGTCCCGTACTAAAGTAGTTACACCAACAGGTTTTCCTGAATAACAAGAAACCAAGTCACTATTAAATCAGTTATTACATAGAGAAGCAATAACTGGGAATCAGGCAGCGTTATATGAGTTCTACTTTTCAAACAAAAATATACATGCTTTAATTTACTTTCTAAACTGTTTCAAAATTTACTTTTTAGGCAAATATTGTGTTAGCCAATAAAATGTTTTTGACCTTATGTCTACTGCAAAATGTGACAAAATGAAAAAAAAGAAAAAGGAAAATCTGAAATTACACTGTTTTTAAAAATGTGCATCTTTATTTTAATATTTATTTACATCCTTATTTATTAGATATTGTTTGGTGACACATTGTGAAATTGGGAAAGACGGAGGTGACGTTCAGCAGTTGATTAAACGACCTGTATTACACTATTGTCTAATATATGTTATAATGTTGTTTCCTCTTGAGAGGAACTCTTATCTGGAGTTGTGTTTTGTTTCATTCACACTTTTTAATCATTTCTACTGAGCAAAAAGTAAAAAAGGCAGCTGTTAACCTGAAAACAACCGCTTCATAACATACCGAGGTAGAACAGAGCATCTGCAGCTTTGGAGATGTAAACAGACTAATAGTAATAAAGGATTACTCAAATGTGTGGATGAAACAAAACACAACTCCAGGTATGTTTCTGATGAGGTAACAGCGTTCTAACAAAGCTGAAATCTGACAAGAATCCACTTTACATCCACTTTGTAGTATAAGCCCTTTAAGACCAACAAGCTAAAAACAAAACAACAACAGTCTCAACTCGGCACAGCCAGTCTCCAAACTAACCAGGAACCGTCTCATCAAATGTCACATACTAAAGTAGTTACACAAACAGTTAAGAACAACAAAAAGTGTCAACCTTTACAGTAATACAGTAATATTGGACATCATTTCACTAAAAAATATATCGTTTTATACCACAGAACTGACCCCACTTTAGAAAACACTCTAATCCTATTCTCTACTTACACCCAGCTCTGCCCTCTGCCCTTACATACACCTGACATTATTCACCCCTATATTATCCAATTAGAGTCCAGATACCAGAATTACAACCACACCTGTACAGTGGAGACGCTTTGACTTATTTTAGTTATTGCTGACCCAAAAAGCTCTCCCCGGCCGGCCCTCCTTGTCCAGTACTTGATTCTCGCCTCACCTCTCTCGCTGTCTAATTGGGTTCCATTGATTTACTCCTCCGCGGTGCTCTGGACTGGCTGCGTCTCTGCTGACCCTGCACAAAACGCTTCAGCCTGCCGTTTTAGCCTGCTCTGTTTCAGTTAGCCCACACACACCAAACGCACACACACGCTGGGTTTGCATGGCTTATAGGGGACTTTACATGGACTTACATTATAGGGTTCATATTACGCTATTTTCTGATCTGTTATAATGCTGTTTCCTCGTCATAAATATACCCGGAGTGGTGTTTTAAACTCCATACACCTTCACTAAACCCATTTGGATGATTTCAACCCTGGAATGATCAAACTCTACTGAACAGAAGGTAAAAAGTAGCTGTTAACTTGGAAACTACTGCTTTATGACATCACAAGGTAGAACAGTATGTAAATAAAGAGTTACTCAAACACAAAAAGTGAAACAAAACACAACTCCAGATATGTTTTTAAGGAGGTAACAACATTCTAAAATGGTTTTAAAGCTCATAAAGTCCATTTTGCCTAATATATGACCTTAATTTAGAGGCTGATCCTAACCTTAACCATAGTTACTACTTGCCTAACACTATAAGCCCTAACTATAACTTCTTTTAAGTTAAACATGTTTTGAACAGAGCCTGGGAGAGATCACTAAATTACTTAAACATGCATGGATGACATCTATAACCTCTTCAAGCATGTGCATAATACCCCCTGAAAGGTGCATGGTGTAAATTTCCTGCTGTGAACTCCTTCAATGGCTTTTCTTTACAAAAATGCCTAGAATTAGGGCTGGCAATGTTAACACGTTAACACATTAACGATTAATCACAAAAAATATCACACTAATGTTTTTTTTTTTTTAACAGAGATTAATCACACAATTTACTTTGAATGCTCATGCTCCTCTATCATAAACGTGATGGTGACCTGGAAGGCAGTGCAGGTTATTAGGTCAGTGATCAGGTCTGTCCATACGCGACTTTATAAAACTAAGGTAGTTTGCAGATATTGCAGTGATGAACTCTCTTTCCACAGAAGCACAACATGTTTAAAATACCATCCTAAAGCAAAACATGTATTTGATTCAGCAGCAGCAACGATGCTACTTGTACAACAACAATAAGCCGCGGACAACATTGGCGGAGTTCACCCGCGGCAATGTTGTCAACAAAACTACCAGCGATAGAAAAATGTCAATAATATAACTTTTTGATAATAAATTGCATTTTTGTCAAAATATGTTGGTCTTTTTTGAAGAATAATTAACTGTGATTAATCATGATTAAAATTCTAAAGTGTGATTAATCTGATTTAAAAAATAATAATTTGACAGCACTACCTAGAATGTTCCACAGTATGGCATTAACCGTGTATATCTTGCATTGGTTTAACACCTTGAAAAACATGCTTTCCTTCTGTGAACAGGATTGTCTCTTTGTCTCTTCAACGATTTGACCTGTAACTTGGCTTGGTGGAATTTGTCTCCATGGAGATAAATACGTTTAATGCCATACTGAGAAACATTCAGCACTACAGCTCCACGGAGACACGCAGATGCCTTAATACGTCAACTTTAAACCAGGTTGTTGGTCTTTTTTTCTTGGAGGTCAGGTTTTTGCATACACCCACACATATAGATTCTAACTTTTGTACCCGGGCCTGAAAGATGTGTCATGAAAGATGTGTCATGAAAGATGCGTCAGGGAACTGGACCAGTCATCCTGCCTCTTCTTTGGCTCTCACACCGAGGCTGTATTAGCGTATTAGCCTTTTACCCAAAATACAGAGCGTTGAGCATCGGGGGGGATGGGGAGTCACCTCCACAGAGCCAAGGACAGCTAATGGGGCGAGAGGGGGTGCAGGCTGGAGCGTATACAGGCTGCGCTAATATTATGAAAACACTTTATGGACGATGGTATCAATAATGTTTGGCGTAGGAAGATTTTTTATGTGACTGAAAAGCACAGACCTTGAATGACCCTTAGAAACAACACAGTCACGATGTTGGGAATAATAACAACAGCGCATTTATATGGCATATATCAAACAGATAACGCCTGGTGGGAGATAGAACTGTAGCCACCGCTGTCCTGGGGTAGAGAGGGGCCCAATCTGCACCATCGGCCCCTCCAACCACCAAAACACACTCACACACCACGTTCATACTAGGCAAGGTGGGTGAAGTGTCTTGCTTCCGGACACAACAACAGATGTGCACTAGAATAATTATCTTAATAAACAATTATGCATTTTTACACCACAATTTTAGTTTCCTTAAATACTTGAGAAATATTGTTCTGTGTTGACACTTTGCAGCTGCAGCTGACCCCTGTGTGTGTGATGCTAACTGTAGACACTGCTCTGTCTGAGGCTTTGTTACTGCAGTTAGACTTTAATTTGAGTTTTGTTTTGACACAATCTGACCATAAAGAAATGACTTAGCTGGACCTACAGTGAGATGATTTGTGCTGTTAAACAAAGTCCCTCTCCAGTAACAGCTCTGCTAACATTAGCCAGCAGTTTAGTGATAACAGTTAGTGACTCTCACCTTTTTATTGAAAATGAAACACCTAAACAGGCCATGAACGCTCCTGAAAATGTTGTTTAAATCCTTTTTGTGTTTTTTCTTGTGAGTTAAATAAATAATTAAATTTTGACTGTTTTTGCCAATGTGTGCCATGGTAATGGCTGAACATTCCACCATAAATATACATGTAGAACACCCCCAGTGTGATGTCACTGCAAAGTACCAGTTGTGCACTGGTGAGGATCCAAAGAGTGGTGCAATTTTAGGTTATGAGGAGGCCACAACATTCGGCCCATTCTCACTCTACAATATGAAAATGGAGGATTATTTTCTTTTCTAAAGCTTGTGTACTGTGCATGGCTGATTTCCGCAAACCTTACCTTACAATGATCCATTTGATCAGACACAATAGGCTGACATTTGTGCAATGTTTCCTCTTCTTTCCAAACCAGCCATGGGTGCTTGAGGTGCTGTGTGTCACCTTGAGCGCTGTGAAGAGGGTGTCCGGAGGTGAACCTGCTGAGCCAGACCAGGCGTGAAGGCTCAGGCAGCCTGAGGTAATGGACAGAGCTATCTGCTAACAGCCACTTTGGTACATTTTAACAGGACTTCATTTTCATTTGAATTCAGCTGTTTATAGATCATCTTGGCAGGCAAAGGGCAGTGCTAACAGGCACCCTTATATATATATATAAGTGGATTTTTTCATTTTTGCTTTAGCCTGTCACATATATGCAGTCTTAGTAGATCACAGCGCTATCTGCTGTAAATGAGCCCCACTGGTATATTTCAACTAGATTATGATTTTCATTCATTCAAATTTTGATTTCAACCAGTCATATGTGTTTCTTCCTGCTTTTCTTTAATATTATTTTTTGTCCTGTTATATGCAACATTATAAGGATGATTCAAAAGTATAATAGTATAATAATAATAATATTTGGTTTTAAATTGTTTTAAATTGTTAATCACTATAGCAAAGGCCTATTACACATTTCTCATATTTTAAAACTGATGGATAGGCAGTATTTTACTTATTTTAACCTCCAGTGCTGCTTATACAATATCTGTAAGACACATTTTTGTCAGATATATGCATGTGATTCAAATACCAGTGACAGCTAAAGGTCTGTACCCAAATGTATATAATAAAATGTATAATTCTAATACTGTATAAGCAGCTCTTGAGGTCAAAATATGCATAAGGTAAGTGAGGAATAACTTTGGACCACTGCAAATGAGACAGTAAAAATCAGGTACAGCACCTTTAATATAGTACACTGAGTTACAAAAATACAACTTTACCTCAAATATATGTTACCAAACTAAATTCCAGATGAAAGAGGATTTGGCTCGTGATACTTGTGTTAGCTCGCCTGTTCCCACCCCCCTCTCTCCGCTCTCCTTCTGCCGCGCATTATAAACGGCTGATTATGGCGATGACAGCTCCTCAGGTGAGCTCTATGCTACATTTGTTATTCAGCTCACAGGCAGCGTTGGCCCTCCTTGGTACCACCTGCCTTTCCCCTCTCCAAAAAACCCCCCAAAAAACAAGGAAACATCACACCGGCATCGCTACAGCTGCCATGTCAGCGGGACCCGAGCGCCAATTTCACAGGAGCTGCATCCGGAGCTTTCACCATATATTAGTCGTGCTGTGATGTTATATTTAGTCCTTTGTTTTCTTTTTGTTTGTTTTTTATGTCAAAAGATATACACGAATATATAATTTCATCAGTTTATTTTCATACTTTTTATTTATTTTATTGAAGCTTAAAGGGCCTGTATTTGATTTTTTTTAATATTTATTTGAGCAAAATGTGTCTTGACTTAGTACAGGTCAAAGTTAGACTGTGTACTGGCTGCACCTAATCAGAAAGCACTGTATTGTCTGATAATTAGGATGTGCATGTTAGCATGCTAGTTTCTGTTAGGTTTTGCGTGATGGCGAAAAGTAGGTTTTTATTTTTTTTTTCATGTATTGTTGTGAATTGTGCTTTAAAAGCAACTGACCATATTTAACCCTATGTCTTTGAGTCATAATAGTTCACATCGACATAACTAAAGTGTGTTAAAATGGACTCTCACAGAATCAATTTTTACATTTTCTCAGGGTTTATTTGAGTCCAGTCTGTTCTAGAGTTAATTTAACATTTTTGAAAATGCTAATTAAGTAACACTGGACCAAAATTCCTGTTTAGCCCTGAAATCAAGAGTTTAATTAACGTTTTGAGAGTAAACAGATAACACTTTGGAGAGTTATCCTGATTTAGCTAATCAACACACAGAGGTGTTTTATTTTTACTCTTTATTTGAGTTCATTTAAGATGAAATTATGTACAAAACTGGTTCAAACTGGTCTTCTCTGGCGGAAGTTTGAAGTGGTGGGCGGAAGGTGCCAAAATTAAAACTAGCTGAAGTTTAATTAACTGCAACCATATCAAGTCAACTAACCCTAACTCGAACCCCCATTTAACTTTCAAATAGTTAAAATAACATTTAGTTAACCCTGAAATTAACCCTCCAGTTGTTGCTGTGTACTGTGATGTGGGCAGGGATTGGGATTAGGTGAAAACAGAAATGATCTGAGGACTCAAACCTCGCTCAAGTCTTCATCTTAACACAGTCACAAGACAACTATGAGAAAGATAATAAGAAGAGAACACAATTGTAACCTGTTAATTGCTCATAAAAGTCTATTTTGCATAATGGTCTCTTTAATTAGTACCCTTTTGCTTTGTAATGGGGCACTGTTGTTATATTTGAACCAGGTGACAGTTTAGTGGAGATAAAAAGGGAAGATTTGCATTTTGTGGGCATTTGAACCAAGGTGCAGCTCAGCAGGAGGCAGTATACACAATCTGGAAGAGGCACGGTTGAAAGAAAGCCAGGCTGAAGAGGGATGTTTGTTTATATAGTGATGTACAGGTGGGACTTCACAGCTTGGTGGTAAATCATAATAAACAGATATAAGCAAAAATATTATATAAAAGAGGAATACATATTTTATTATTGTTGGCGCCAGCGGCTGTTAATTTTCAGCACTCACAACTTTTACTCATATTTTGCAGCAGTGTTGAAGTAGGCTATATGCCAAAAGCTACCCTTTCCACTTTAGTCTCGCCATAATAAATTCAACATATTTTATTTGAATTTAATATACAGCATTATATCATTGGCTTCAAGGTCCTATATAACACAAAATGGATTTTCGAGAGCTTTAAGCCAAGTTATAATGCTGACTACATCTCCAAAGCTCAAAATACTCTGTCCCATCTTATGATGTCATGAAGCAGTAGTTTTCAAGGTAACAGCTATTTAAGTATAGATTAGGCAATTCCAGGGTTGGGATTATCCAAATGATTCTAAAGAAAGACCTATAGAGTTTAAAAACACAGTGAAATACTTATTGTGTTACCACATGACATCAAAAGGTGTTTTTGTCTGAGAGAACATCTTGCAGTGTCTCTGTGTTAAATGAAATAAAACAAAACTCCAGGTATATTTTTGATGAGGAAATAACATTATAACATAGATCAGAACATAGCAGGTCAAGTGTGAATGTGCAGAATCTATGACTAACTTCTAATTAAAGGTGCACTAAGTAACTTTTCATTTGGGCATCTGTCACCTGTCTGTTTCTATAAACATGTCATTGCTCAGCCTGGAATGTTCCACACTATGACATTAAACAGCTCTACTTTACATTTATTAAATTACAGGGGGTTTTATAACTCAAAAATACCTAGCAAAACAGTCATTTAGACTGTGGCGGGGTCGCCTTTCCACAGATCTGACCTGTAACTTTGTCCGGTTTGGTCTCCATGAAGCCAGAAAGATTTACCATATGTGAAATAGTCCAGAAAAAGCAATAACATCTCCATGGAGACAAGCATTTGATGGACTCTCCACCATAAAAGTTGCACAATTCACCTTTAAATAAATAGAAATAAATAGAAAGTGCCTTATTGGCAGCAGAACTACCACAGCATGTTTGCTCTCCCGTTTTACCTCAACCAGGGGTAAAAAAAAACAGACAGATTTAATAGAAATATGTCCATGAAAATATACTATACAGTATATCATTGAAAGAAACGTCAATACAAAGGTTATCTTAATTAGTTGCCTTATTCACAATGGAAGAGTGCGCATAATGTGAAGGCGTTGACCTCAGATCTATTGTATATACCGTCTCTGTACATTTGCAAAGCACAGACCCCTTATCCATGCTTATATGAGTCAGACTATCACCTCATCGAGACCTTCCATTTCTATCTCTAATAATACTTGTGATAGACGTAAAAGGAGCAGACAGCAGTGGCGGGTCCTGGGGGGTTGCTCAGGGCAGACAGCGGGCGTTTGCTATGAAAACTACATTATTTAAATTCAGTAATGCACAGAAAATGTTGCTTATTTCACTCATAAACATGTCAGGAAACTACTGATTTAACTGCAGTGAAATTTGGCCATATCGATAGTGAATAAGAATTTGAAATGAAACAAAAACATGAATTTGCAATGTTAGCATCGACGCACTCAAAGCAAGGTTAGTTGAATGCAGCACTTAAGTTGTGTCCTTGGGCAAGAAATCACTTGTATTATATTATTCAATACCAGAATAATACAGGCTTATTATGCTGCTAAGATCAACCAATGTAAATGTATTGTGCTTTTGCAATTGTCGGTTTTCTTTGTCCCAGGTTTGATTTTGCTATAAAGGTTATCCAAGGGCCACAGAAGGATGAATGATGCATAGACTGTTTCCATAGCAATTAACAGTTTAAAAATATGTTTTAAATGGGTCAGAGTCCTTATAGTGTTGCACATAACAGGAAGCAGAAACCCATGAATAGAGACATTCTAGTCACTAAGTACTAAAGTTGCTTAAGTGATTAGAATATCATAATGAGAAAATGTTTCTAGCTGATTCTAAGATTCGTGCCCTCAATATCAGCTCTTTTGAATTTATGACACCGATACAGCTCTAAAAGAAACACAGTTCATGAATCTGCATCATAAAATTCACACACAGCAATATTTGACACAAGAAATTCTAGAACTAGAGATTGTTGATATTTTAGTTATAAGGAAACCAAGGTTTTGGACAACTTTTATGACTATAGTCATTGTGAAAAGTGTTTTCACCAAATACATTCATAACTGAAAATAATGTATATACACATCATGAGCCATGTATGTTTATTATTAATATACTAATAAATCTGAAAGCATGAAATTGGTTTGAACTGCATCAAAAGTGAAAAACATGGTTATAACATGTAGCTCTTTCTACATATCCAAACACCACATTGATGACAATATAAATGTATCTATGTTTTCAAATAACAGCTTAAAGTGTTATTTTTTTGTTTCATGGACTTTGTTGAAGTGGCTGGTGCCTGTGCTTTACCTCTGTAGTATCTGTGCTTTACCTCTGTAGTATCTGTACTTTACCTCTGTAGTATCTGTGCTTTACCTCTGTAGTATCTGTACTTTACCTCTGTAGTATCTGTACTTTACCTCTGTAGTATCTGTACTTTACCTCTGTAGTATCTGTACTTTACCTCTGTAGTATCTGTACTTTACCTCTGTAGTATCCCTGAGCAGGGACGGTTTCGTTTTTTTTCTTAATTCATTCAATATCCCTTTAGTCAATATGAGCTTCCTATATATCATTTGAAAGCTTACATTCACCACAAAATGCACATTATGTTCATTTCTTTCCAAAGCACATTCCAAAAACTTTGACCGCAATCAAACTGTACCATAAGCAAATCAGAAATCTCACATTTCTTATCTTTTGACTGCTACTCCAGCTTCAAATCACATTCAATCCAGAAGTGTTTGTGCTCTTTCTGTTCCTCATAGTCCACAGAATAAAAATATCCACTTGTTTTTTTCCCATAACGCTCCGTGTAGTTGCTATCCAGCCGAAATCTCATTTTCTTCTTTGGAACGTAGCTAATACAACAATAAATCAATTTTTGCACATGGCTTTGTAAACATAGCTTCCATTTTGGCAGCTCACTTAGGGTATGTTTGTTTTCCCCCAAGTCTTAGCTTCAAAACAAGACATTCCGCGGAGTTTTCCATGAAAGTGTACCGGAGTTAGACCCCTGTGGATGAAACGAGCGCCTCCTTTTCATGCTCTGGTCACTTAGACTGTATGGTGCGTAAAAGCCGCACCTTCTGATGCATCATTGGTGAATCAGGTTGTCAATCACAAAACTTGTAGCCAATCAGTAAAGCTTTCCAAAAAGAGGCCGGACAGTCAGATCTGAACTCAGATCAGCCTTTTATTAGCGTGCGTAAAGAGAGACGGTCACCATTTGCGCGCACATATCTTTACGCATCAATCTGCGGGTTTTTCTATTTGTGTAGCACGATTTTACGATGCCTAAGTGATATTTATAGTCACCAAAGTGACAAAATATGTTTTATATTGCTAGTGGAGTGATAAAATGCATGTAAAGTAATTTGGCACAGATGTGCCAAATCGGTGCCAATTGTACTATTTCATTCAAAAAGGTCCACATTTTCAAAATAGTTGTATCTAGAGGTCTGAAATTTGGCACAGTTGTTGCCAATGCTATGGACAGTTGCTGTGGTGAGTTTGAAATGTATAGCATGAAGTATGTCTTCAGGCCAAAAAAAACTACTTTTTGGGTATGTTTGAACAAGTGTACTGCAAATTGTGAGTCTTCTAGACAAATCTAAGACATATTTACATAAACAAGAAGGACTTAGCTTTCAAATGATGCATCCACAAAGCCTCTAGAGTGCAAGGTGCCCAAACAATAAGCTTTAATATTTGGGTATGCATAATTCGAGAAAAACAGCCAGTTTGAGGTGGGCCTCAACAGGGTACTTTACCTCTGTAGTATCTGTACTTTACCTCTGTAGTACATGTACTTTACCTCTATAGTATCTGTACTTTACCTCTATAGTATCTGTACTTTACCTCTGTAGTATGTGTACTTTACCTCTGTAGTATCTGTACTTTACCTCTATAGTATCTGTACTTTACCTCTGTAGTATGTGTACTTTACCTCTGTAGTATCTGTACTTTACCTCTGTAGTATCTGTACTTTACCTCTGTAGTATCTGTACTTTACCTCTGTAGTATCTGTACTTTACCTCTATAGTATCTGTACTTTACCTCTGTAGTATGTGTACTTTACCTCTGTAGTATCTGTACTTTACCTCTGTAGTATCTGTACTTTACCTCTGTAGTATCTGTGCTTTACCTCTGTAGTATCTGTACTTTACCTCTGTAGTATCTGTACTTCACCTCTGTAGCATGTGTACTTTACCTCTGTAGTATCTGTACTTTACCTCTGTAGTATCTGTGCTTTACCTCTGTAGTATCTGTACTTTACCTCTGTAGTATCTGTACTTCACCTCTGTAGTATCTGTACTTTACCTCTGTAGTATCTGTACTTTACCTCTGTAGTATCTGTACTTTACCTCTGTAGTATCTGTACTTTACCTCTGTAGTATCTTACTTTACCTCTGTAGATCTGTGTTTCACCTCTGTAGTATTTGTGCTTTACCTCTGTAGTATCTGTACTTTACCTCTGTAGTATCTGTACTTTACCTCTATAGTATCTGTACTCTACCTTTGTAGTATCTGTACTTTCCCTCTGTAGTATGTGTACTTTACCTTTGTAGTACGTGTACTTTACCTCTGTAGTATGTGTACTTAACCTTTGTAGTACGTGTACTTTACCTCTGTAGTATGTGTACTTTACCTTTGTAGTATTTGTACTTAACCTCTGTAGTATCTGTACTTTACCTCTGTAGTATCCATACTTCACCTCTATAGTATCTGTACTTTACCTCTGTAGTATCTGTACTTCACCTCTGTAGTATCTGTACTTTACCTCTGTAGTATCTGTACTTTACCTCTGTAGTATCTGTACTTTACCTCTGTAGTATGTGTACTTTACCTCTGTAGTATCTGTACTTTACCTCTGTAGTATCTTACTTTACCTCTGTAGTATGTGTACTTTACCTCTGTGGTATTTGTACTTTGCCTTTGTAGTATCTGTACTTTACCTTGGCGGCACGGTGGCTGAGTGGCTAGCACTCATGCCTCACAGCAAGAAGGTTGCGGGTTCGATCCCGGGTCGCCCGGGCCTTTCTGTGTGGAGTTTGCATGTTCTCCCCGTGTCTGGATGGGTTTCCTCCGGGCACTCCGGTTTCCCCATCAACTCAAAACATGCACTGTAGGTGTAAAAGTTGTGTGAGTGAGTGTTGGTGGTGGTCGGAGGGACCGTTGGCGCCGCTTGGCTTGGCAGCGCGCCTCCGTCAGTCTGCCCCAGGGCAACTGTGGCTACAACAGTAGCATACCACCACCGGGTATGGAGTGAATGAAGAATGCTCTGTAGTATGTGTACTTTGGGGACCTCTGTAGTTTTTGTGCTATATAAAAATAAAATGTGTACCTTACCTCTGTAGTATTTGTGCTTTACCTCTGTAGTATCTGTACTTTACCTCTGTAGTATCTGTACTTTACCTCTATAGTATCTGTACTCTACCTTTGTAGTATCTGTACTTTCCCTCTGTAGTATGTGTACTTTACCTTTGTAGTACGTGTACTTTACCTCTGTAGTATGTGTACTTTACCTTTGTAGTATGTGTACTTTACCTTTGTAGTATGTGTACTTTACCTCTGTAGTATGTGTACTTTACCTTTGTAGTATCTGTACTTTCCCTCTGTAGTATGTGTACTTTACCTTTGTAGTACGTGTACTTTACCTCTGTAGTATGTGTACTTTACCTTTGTAGTATGTGTACTTTACCTTTGTAGTATGTGTACTTTACCTCTGTAGTATGTGTACTTTACCTTTGTAGTATGTGTACTTTACCTCTGTAGTATGTGTACTTTACCTCTGTAGTATGTGTACTTTACCTTTGTAGTATGTGTACTTTGCTTGTGTAATTTGCCCCGGCTCTGGCTTCACTCTTCCATGTAAATGCAATCAAGCTGCTGACAAAGCCTTTCTGTTGGCAGTGCAGCCCTCTCACATTAGAGGGAAAATAAAAAAAATAAATATATGGCAAAGAGATCCAAAAATAGAACCGTTAATTACCTTTCCAGGACTCACTCTGGGAAGCACTGCTCACGAACGGGCTGGATTTTTAAAGTCAGTTTGGGTGAAACTGTGTATTACAGAAGAACATGTTACATTTTTTGAAGACTTAGAAGAGGGAAAAATAAGCTCAAGTTTCTGCTAAAACTTAACTCCCATCACTCTACAATATTTGCTGGTTTCAGTCACTAGACTTGCTGTCGTCATTGTGAAGACTTCACGAAACACTGCAGTCTATCTCCACGGTTAGATGGATGTTTAGTATAGTAGTAGAAGCATAGTATAGTTATATGTTATGTGATCAAACAGCACATGTCACAGGAAATGAAAGGAGCAATGTTTCAAAGGTCCTATATTACACAAAATTGACTCTTGTGAGCTTTAAGCTGTGTTAGAATGTTGCTACCTCATCAAAAACATACCTGGAGCTGAGTTTTGTTTCTTTCACACGTTTAAGTAATCCTGCATTATGAGTCTGTCTGCGACTCCAAAGCTCAAAATGCTCTGTTCCACCTTGTGATGTCATGTAATGGTAGTTTTTAAGTTAACAGCTTCCTTCTACCTTGGTCATTTACAGTAACAGGTGGAAAATCCAAAACATTTTGCCAGATGTCCATATCATTTAGACGGCAACGGCATTTTAGGGGGTTGAAAATGCAAAAATCTGAAAACACCCTCCAGAGTGGAAATCTTGAAAACACTCCACCCTGTCGTCACCGTGTAAACGGTTGAAAATGGGAAACTGTGTTTTTGTGGGCCGTGGCGTAGAGATTACATCACAAGCACAAGTCAGTTCAGGAAAAAACAAACATGGCAGAGCTTCAACTTGCCCCAGGAGCTGCAAATGCCACAGGACTCGTGTCAGAAAGAGACTACACTGATCACAGAGTCATTCAGAGCAGAGAAGACAATTTCAACATATCGCAGACATTTTGGTGCACCAGAGAAGCAGTGGGGAGAAGGACAGGAAGGTTATACACATTTGGTCTTGGTGGTGCTGCCACCTATGCACTGGCCGTGCAGACTACATCGAAAAACTGCAAGTTTTGTGTCTCTGTGTGCACACAGAATTTCCCACCCAAAACGCTTGTGTAAACGTGGAATAAGAGTGACAATGAAAATGCACTTTTGTCTTTTTGCTTCAGACCTTTTCCGTGTATACGTAGCCTCGGTTCAGTAGAGCTTGGCAATTTCAGGACTGAAATTATCCAAATGATTCAAGGGAAGGTGTATGGAGTTTAAAAACACAATAGAGCACTTCATGTATTACTACATGACATCACAAGGTGGTAAGAAAAGAACACAGCCTAAATATGCAGGATTTGTGTGTTAAAGTGGTGTGAATTAAGCAAAATCCAACTCCAGGCATGTTTTTGACGAGGAAACATTATCACATGCGATAGATCAGAAACCTCAGGCCATTTTCACATCAGGATTTCCTATTTTAAGCTTCAGCATAACGTACACATTTAACATTTGCTCATTTATTTCTCTCTGCACTTACTACTCGCACATAAGTCCTAATGTAACTTGACAAGGTTAATTTTGCGAGGCATACCATACAGTACGAAACTAAACAATAACCTTTAGCTGCGTACAATCCGAGCCAACTTTTAATTAGAGTCAGTTCTGTGTTTTTCTTTTCTCAGTCTGCAGATACTGGGCAGCAGAGGGGCCAGCCAATGTGATGCAATTTGAGTAGGTTAACACAGCACAGCACAGAACAGCACAGCACTGATTGGCCAAGTCTGAAGAGTGAAAAGGTTATGTCAACCTTCAATTAAAAGCCCTCCTCAAATTCCTCGTCTACGGGCAAGAACAGTGGAGTGTATGTTAGCTCGTCTAATATGTTAGCATAATGGGGAATGGGTCAAGAGCTCGGCGCTAATGCCCTTGTGCCTAATTTGGTTTATTTCCTTTGGGGTCAGAAATTACCTTTCATAAACGCATCATTACGCTTTCATTTCTGCCCTGCCTCCGGGGGCAGCGGCGAGCGGGCGTCACCTTGATTGAGGCTTGTTCCTGCAAACTTTCAAAGCCGTAGGTCAGTAATGCCCAAAGAAGAAACAACAGAAGGAAGAAAAGTCAAAGAGGAATTTCAGCTATGTTACGCGAGACAGGGGTCACCACCCTGTCTCCATGGAGATGTTATTGCTTTGCCTGAAATGTTGGATACTAAAGGCATTAAATCTATCTACTAATCTCCATGGAGACAAGCTCGTAGGTCAGATCTGTGGAGAGGTGACTCCACTCACAGCATAAATGCATTAAACGCCAAATGGATACTGTGGAAAATTTTAGACAGCAATAACATTTCTTCTGTGTAAGCACTATGTAACTTTTCTGGTGTTTGTCTCCATGGAGATGCATTTGGTTTGCCTGTAAATGTTCCATGGTGCTTTTAAAAGTGGCTACGTAGACTACGGCTGATTATTTCACAAGGTCAGATTTGGAAAGAAGCTGTAAACACCTAATGTAATAAATACAAGCAACAGAAAGTGAAATGCCATAATGTGGAACATTCCAGGTACAGTAATAACATCTACATGTTTGATAGGGGGTAAATAAGTTCACTTTTTTGCATGAAGTTGCACGATGTAACTTTTCTGGTGGTGGGTCTACATGGGGATGTATTGGGATTGCGTTGCATGGAATGTTCCACAGTATGGCATTAAGCTTATCTATCTCCATTAACACAAACAGATGACATCAGAAGGGTAAGTACAGGTCAGATCTGTGAACAGGCGCTCACTGTAAAAATACAGTAAAATCCATCGAGCTAAGGTTATATAATGTTACTGTTTGTATGCACTATGTAACCTGTAATCAGAAAGTCAGAATAATCTCCAAAATACCACTGTGAAAATGTGTTGTTTTACTTGCTATGACAGAGTGTATTGTGTAGTCCTTGTATTCAAACAAAGAATGTCAATGGTTTTGCAATGGATTCGGTCTAAAAAGACATGCAAACGTATGATACTGTGCCATGTCTATCATATTTATCTTATATTTTTATATATTTAACCCATATGCCCTCCCCACCCTCTCCATTATCCATAAAAGCAAGTCTCCACAAAACCAAGGATATTTCTTTTCATGAGTTTAGAAGTAACTATAATAATACTTCAAAATAGCTTGAGGGAAGAAATCATCTTTTGTGGAAAAAAACATAGTAAACACAGTAATCAACGCGCGCTCTTTCTTTGCAGTGTATGTTTGCATTTAGCATTGTGACATGGCCTACACTATATGAACAATCTAACCCAGCTCCTGCTCACAAGAAAAGCACCTTAAAAGCACAGCAATCGTATGTAATTGTAGCGGTGCAATTATAGAAGCCATTTTCTATGTAACCATGGCATTTCATTTTAGCTAAAGCAACAGAAGAGGACAGTGCAAAAGGATATTAAAAATGCTGCATCTGATCGCGTCTGCGTCTTGAATGTGGAAAACAGATTTAGGTCATATTAAACAGTTTCCATTAATTCCTCACTTATCTTATGCATTCTGAGCATCCTAATTATTTCATGACTTTCAGAGAACAGAGCAGTTTTGCAGTAATGGTAATGTTAACAAAAACTAGCATGCTAACCATACACTTCTTGCTTCTCAGACAACAAAACTCTTTATAATCAAATGAAGTCAGCTTATACAACATACGTTACTGAGGCAAGATACATTTTGCTCACATACAAACTGGAAACAGGGCTGTAACATTAAAGCTGTGTTTCATTATTGTAATTATTCTTAATATTGAATTTTGTATGGAAAAACATATCACCTAAGTGCTTTTGTACTTTTGTAAAACCAATGCTTTTCTGTACACATGGAGGCATTTTATTTTCACAAACAATAAAAATTGAATGCTTTTATTCAGTTTTTAGTTAAAGGAGCTGTACATAGCCCAAACTCTCTTAATATCACTACAATTACAACTGAACCTGTTGCCAGTCCCAAGTTTTTCCAAGTTTTTTCCAAGTTTTTCTCAGAACCTCCAGAATTCTTTCACTGAGCTGCAGAGGCTGCACTAGCACTCACTCATGTCTGCAGGTGCTGGGGTTTAGGCCATGAGGATTCAGATCAGATGATAAAAATCATACAGTTCCTTTAACTTTAGTAGGTAAACATATTCATCATGTTTGCACCAGTCGTGTAATGACTGTAATAAAAAGTGACCCGGATGCTCTCGTGAGTGGGATGGGCCCCTGTACATAATGACATATCACATTGGGGTCGGAGTATAGGACTGTGGTGACAATGTGCCATGTTGTATTAGGGCTGGAGAGACTGGCACATGGAGTGAAACAAGGAGACAGAGAGAAGCACAGAGGGAGGCTCCAAACACAATCACACGTCTAATACATTCTGTATTCATATGATGCTTTGCAACCATCATACACTATGTTTAAATGTACTCTGACTACTCTTGTTATCCAACTATGATCGGATTTCTCCAGAGAACCAGTCAGAACACTTTCGTCCCAGTCTAGACGCAGATAAACAAGCTGAATTACAAGGAACTGGAGCTGTGGAACATACATGAGCTGAGTGCTAATGAAAGCTGCACACAAGCTTTACAAATATAGATAAATGTAATGTAATGTATCTGCTCATTACAGGTATTTCTATTTCTACTCTCTGAGGTGGAATGTTCAGCAGTTACTATGGAGAGTTATAATGCATACTGTCACTGTTGAATTGATTTAATCAAGTGTTCATGGTCATGTTTATGTCTGATTTTTAACAAAAAGGTGAGCTTGTGACTGTAATTTTATTTGCGAGAGACTTGTTTGACTGCAAATCAGCTCATCTATTGTAGGTCCAACTAAGTCAGCTCTTTATGGGCAGATTATGTTAAAATAAAGCTCAAATGAAGTCTAACAGAGCTTCAGACAGAACATACCTACAGGGAATGTTGATGACATGAGCTGCAAAGTTTGAAAAACATGAAATCTACAGATCTGACCTATTATTTGGCCTGGTGGCGTCACCTGATACCTAAAATATACATAGTGCAGCTTTAAATGTAGCAGATTAAATGAATGAATGAGCTAGTTTGCAGTTACCATGTATTTCATAAGATATACATGTGCGCAAGTGCCAGTTCCAGAAATATGTTTTATAAATAAGTTTTTTTTTGTTTCACTTTAGAGCAATATGCATATTAATAAAGTCTGAATATTTGGTAGTTTCAATGTGCATGCAACGATAGTAAGAGTAGGTAAGGTTTTATTTCAGAGTAAAGATATGAACTTCCGCATTTTCAGAACAACCTCAAGTGTCTTTACATCAAACACCGAGGATCAGATAAGAGTTAAAGAGGTTCTGTTTTTATCAGACCTGCACTTCCACTGTAACCGCCCACAGCAGATGTGGCATATTAATCTCTTATGAGACGAAACACAGCAACTCTATGAGCATTTCCAGGTACAAGTGCTATCTGTAGATTGGATTCAACTTTTTGCAGTTCCGAGTCTTCTATTATCTAGCAGGAACAAGAAACAAAGAAACTATTACGAAGTTCTTGGATGTGGCGACCAGATGTTCGGATAAACTCTTGTTGATTTGTTGTTAAAAATGAGCCTGTCCAAATTGTGCGTAAATAACCCCAAAACATCAAAGATTTTATTTGTATCTCAACCAGACGGCAGTGTTGTTTGCAAATATTGATCAGACATTTGAGTCATTATAAACAGTAACGATGTTTACCTTTTCACTGCAGGAAAATGTGTGCAAAAACCACAATCTAAAATACAAAAAAAAAATATAGCTATAGAGTTGTCTTTCCTACATAATTCCTTATATCTTACTTCATATATTTGATGTCTTCCATATGTGTATTTAAAATGCAGAATGTAGTAAACAAACAAACCAAACAAACAAAAAAATGATTGTAGAGTATGAAAGGGCTCCATTTCAATTTTTAACCATGTGTCGTCCAAAAACATATCTGGCGGTGCATTATATTTTGGTGCAAGTCTAAGTCTATGTCTGGTTTCAGTAATCCTCTGTAAAAAGTCCTTTGCCTCTGAGCTTCAGAGATGTGGGTTAAATTTTCCCAGAATTGTTGCAACATAGGTAAAACCCTGCACACAACTGTCGGGGAATGTTCGTTATTATCTAAGATTAGTCTCATTGTGCTGGAACCCTACATCTGATTCCAGTATGTGGAGTTCCCAAACTATTAAATACTGTCTGGTTTTATACATTATTTTAAGTTCTAACATGTGAGATGCCAAAGCAAAGAAACTCAAGCACATGTTTAAAGGCCAACACAACACAAATAATGTAATATTTGTTCTATAACTGTTCTATTTACTCTTAGAAATAATATTCTTTATTATTATTTGATGTGTGAAGGGGCTTAAACCCCTTGTCTAATTATTATTTCTCACTTTTTTAGTCTTTAAAACAATGCCACATATGACTAAAAGCTGCTATGTTCACACACGAGCTGTGGGTATTGTGTCTATGAAAATGTGTGAATGGTCTGGTGCTACTGTTGGATGTGTCAACAGACTAAGCAACAGCTGAAGTTGTGAAGTCGGTGGTATGGAAGAGTTTGTGGTACAAATGTTAAAACTGAGACAACTAAATACAAAATGTGACAGACACTTTTAGTAGCACTATTTTCAGGATACTGCAAACATTTCCATTATCCTGCAAAATGCTTATTGCTAAAAAATACATCGAAAACCATGACCCAACACTTTGCTTGGTGGAATCACTTGCTTGTCTCCATGGATAGCAATAACTTTAAGTGCCATACTGTGGAATATTTAAGACTACAGCATCTCCATGGACACAAGTAAGACCCTCCACCAGAATAGTGCCATAGTACAACTTTAAAAGTCCATTGGGGGAATATTTATGGTTCAGTAATATTAAACTAAACGTTATCATCATATTAGATACAGTCATGTACACTGTTGACTGGTGTTCCATAATATATTTTCCTAATACATACATTTCCATAATATTTCTGATATGTTAATAGAAAACATGTGGGCAAATATATTATGAAGTATATGTTTACAGACACTACTAGGAAATGTTCAAGTTCAGTTACCAAGCAAAATGACTATTGCCATAAAGGGCCCTTATAGAAGGATGCATCACACAGCTACTGGAGAAAAACGACAAGAGCACGAGCAGAAATTGTCCTTGTGATATTATGTTGTTAATTTAATTTGGATGGGATCTTTATGGTTGGAGAGGACAGTGCATACAAAGCAGGAGAAAGCAGGTTATCTTGGGAGGCCTAATTAGATTTCTTATGTGAAATGGTCATGTTGAACAAGTGGCTACCAGTGTCCTTCATGGGTCATTCTAGTGTACACTGTAATCATTAACCAGTTCAGTGGAGCGAGAAGGGGGTTATGGTGTCACCAAGTTGGTTTACTTTTCAGTTGTTTGCGAGCATGATAACTATAGGGTAGAAGCGTGCTGAGATTGTACAAATTGTATAAAACTGTAATGTGTACTTTTTATACAAATTCTGCAGCATTGCAAATATTATGAAAATATCATAATTATGCATTTATTTGAAAAGTCTATATGCTCTTGGTTAATTTGGGACAGTGGAAAAAAGGGGTGGGGTTAAATAAGTATTTACTTCCTCCCACTTCTTTTCGGACATTAGTGAAATCTGCGTGACATTTATTTTTGTTTATTGTTATAGTTAAGAAGCATTTGTTTTTTGTTCTGTATCTATGTAGTTACATTATAAGTATGCATGTTCTGTGCATTGCTGTCCGAATAAACATTCATTCATTCATTCATTTATGTAAAGGTTAACTGGATGAAGCTATATAAATAAATAATTCTTCACTTGGTGCATGAGTAGAGCACTCATCCACCAACATAAACAGACAGATCCACTGAGCCACAGGTTGGAGGTGTGACTCCAGCTCCCACAGATGAATGCTGTTGTGGTGTCCTTGGGCAAGACACTTAACCCAGCTTGCTCCCAGTGTCTGTGTACACTGGAGTGTGTGTTACTCTGACTGGTCCCTTGACATAAAGCACTTTGAGTGGAAAAGCTCTATATCTAAATGTGACCTTTTACCACACCTTACCTATAGGGTGAATGTGTGTGTGTGTGACGGTGGAGGAGCCAGTGCCACAGATTGGCAATCTCACTTCAGTCAGTCTATCCCAAAGCAGTTGTGGCTGCATTATTGCATACAATTGTGCTCATAAGTTTACATACCCTGGCAGAATTTATGATTTACTGGTCCAGAAGCTGCACATGGGACGTACTTGGATACTTGAAGTGGACCTGTCACTGGCTCCAGCAGAATAAAGTGAAGGTTCTGGAGTGGCCGTCTCTTCTGACCTCAGTATCATGGAGGCACTCTGGGGAGATCTCAAGCTGCAGTTCATATAAGAGCCCAAGAATTTACAGGAACTGGAGCCTTTTGCCAAGAAGAGTGGGCAGCTTTACCATCCGAGAAAAGAGAGAGCTTCACCCACGACATCACAAAAGACTCCAAGCTGTCATTGGGTCATTTGTGTAGTTTCTGTTCTCATTATGATTTAAAAAGAGTAAACACAGCTGTTTGATAATAAATGGCTTCACCCAAGCACTAACCATGAGTGAAAGAAAGGTTTTTGTGTTATTTTTCATATTCTCTGAAAGATGGCCAAGAAATCAATCAAATTCTGACAGGGTAGGTAAACTTATGAGCAGAACTGTACATATTATTTATTCATTAGGATGAACTACAAGCTATAAGTAAAAAAAAACAAAAAAACAAATAGCCCAGATATCCTGAGCACACTTGTATTCAGTGTATTCAGTCAGGCTAATAGCACTTTTCATTTTCTCATCATGGAGCTATGCTAGACTGACAAAAACATACCGCCATTCTGCAGCCACAGCCTCTGATGAAGTGTCATGCTCAAGAACACCAGAACAACACTGGGGAGAGCAACCAAATCTTTTATCTTTATGCACAGAAGCACAACAGGCAACATGAGAGAGAGCTTTGTGCACAAAAAAACATATTTGGAATCATAATAAGTTTATCATTATTGTAGTGCCACATTTTATTTAGACGATTCGTAATTTAAAAGAGAAAACATGTCCCCACTCTCTGTTTGAACTGTTTTAAACAAATCTGAGCTTTTATTATTTCTCTTTGATTAGTTTGTTGTTAGAATTATTACATTCTGTCATATAAACAAATATAAAAGGAGTCAGTCTTTTGAACGACTCTTTGAAATGAACAGATCCAAAAGATTCGCTTGCCATAAAAGAATCGAAAGTCCCATCACTAGCAGGAACCAAACCCATTAACTACCACTCTGAGTTTCTTTTCTTCCTGCGTTCATTAGTGATTCCAACACGAGGCACACAGGCGCACCGTTCACCTTCACAATAATGAAAACAGAAGCATCTTTACTGTAGCTACAATCGACTGCACTTGCCTGGCCTTGAGTTGCCTTTACTGAAACAATATGCTTTCTGTACTGCACATATTAGCTGTCCATCATGTGTACTTGTGTGTTAGCATCCTGCTGCTGCGCTGATGGCTCTGTCAGATTGCAGCGTGACTCAGTGTGCGGCGCTTTTGTTTCGGCCCTCGCCCCCGAAAATGGCACCGCTCCACAATCTTTACAATGAAAAATGATCTGCTGATTTGCATATACCTCAAATTATTACTGCCAGTCAGAAGTTTGGACACACCCTCCCATTCAGTGTTTTTCTTTCTATACTGCTTTTTACATTTCACATACATGGGTGTGATTGACAGGTGGATTAGCCAATCAGGGACACGCATGGTCCACATGTATCAAAACAAATATGGCTGCTTATGAGGAAAAAAGAAAAGAGAAAAATATCACATGGGATTGGAAAACATTGCAGATTTCTGTAGAATCAATGAATCTATGAATTCCACAATCAGATTAATTTAATAATTTGTTTGGGGAAACTCAGGGGCGGCAGTAGCTCAGTTGGTCGAGCGTTTTTCCACTGATCCAAAGGTTGGCGTTTCGAATCCCACTCTCGACATAAACATCATTGGTGAGCGGTCAGATCCACTGACCCACAGGTTGGCTGGTGTGATTCAGGCTCCCACAGATGAATGCTGTTGTTGTGTCCTTGGGCAAGACACTTAATCCACCTCGCCCCCAGTGTCTGTGTACAGTGGTGTGTGTGAATGGGTGAGTGGTTCCTTGTTGTAAAGTGCCTTGAAGGTAGAAAAGCAATGTGACCGTTACATTCAAATGAGTGAAATGTGTTCCGACGTAAATGCAAAGCTCTTAAAGGGCCTGTACCCAATTTTTCCCATGTACTTGAGCAAACTTTGTCTTATCCCAGAATTGTATAAACAGCTTAAGGTCGAAATAAGCCACCTCAGTGCTGTCTGCATCTAATTATGAAGTGTTTTCTTGTCCCATAGTCAGAGGTGCACATTAGCATGCCAGATGTTGGCATAGGAGAGAATTCAATTTGTCAAACTGAATTCTCTCTTTTGCCATGGATTCTACCTGGACGACTGAGGGATTTTACACATGGTGTTAGCTTAACCACTGGCCTTTGAGAGTAAAAAGTGCTCAAAAACTCTGAGGAATAATTAGGAGTATTACTACACAGAATGCTGAAAAGTGAGGAATAACACTGCAAACTGTTTAAAATGAACTAGTTCTGATTTTCATGTTTTGAGTAAAAATCGCCTACAACCCTTAATAATGTGAAATAACTGCTATATTGCAACATTGGCACTCTATATTCCCTGTTATTTTTAACTATCCAAATAATCAAATTACTTCTTTGGCACAATTCTCCAACTGAAACACAACATAACAGCTCATCCATGTGAGCTCCTCTGTTGTTTCAGGTGCAAACTGTTGAAGAAATAGCGTTAATTGCTTCTAAAGGGAACTATTTACAATTTCATATGGCAAAGACATTTTCACAATTTATTATTCTTATGATATCTGACATTATTAAAATATGCGAAACCAAACTTATCTCGTATTGATAGGCTAAATAAATAGGCCGTGCACTTAAGGCTTTGCACGTCTGGTTTCAGCGTGCACTCCCACACTCTTTGTGACAGAACAGTTTGAGTGACTGTGAGACTTGGCTGTACTTTAGTTTCACACTAGATTTGTGCGAAAACCTTGGCCCCGGTACGTTTTATTTTTTTAAGTCAGTCGTTTGCTATGAGTAATCGTACTTGGGAGTGATGTGGTGATAAGCTAAAGAGACAAATCTGTTAATGGCTATACCTGAATTTTACTGTCTTAAAGGTCTTATATTACGCAAAAGTGTTACCACATGGGATCAGTTTTCAGCCTGAGAGAAGAACTCCACCTAAATATGCAGAGTTTGTGTGTTAAATGGAAGTGAATGGAACAAAACACAACTCCAGGTACTGTATGTTTGTGAACATTATAACATAGATCAGAAAATAGTGTACAGGCCCTTTAAAAACATGAAAAATGGTCTGCAGTGGTTCAACGTTATTCCTCAATTACCTTTTGCATTCTGAGCCTCTTGAGTATTCACCAAGATGAGTCTTTAAGTGCTTTTCACAACATTCAGAAGCCAAACTTGAGTTTTGCTAAGACAGTAATGCTAACAACACACTTCCTGATTGTCTGACAATAAAATGTCCCATAATTAGATGCAGACGGAACACAGCAGACTTATTTAGACCTTATACAATACATGTGCACTGGGCCAATACAAGTTCTGCTCAAATACATGGGGAAAAAATGGATGTGACGTAAAAGAAAATAACATTAGAATTACAGTAATTCCTGTTCAAATTTATTCAGACATAACAGAATCTCCAGAGTTCAACTGGGTGTGATTGACAGGTGGATTAGCCAATCAGGAACATGCATGGCACACATGTATCATAACAAATATAGCTGCTTATGAGGAAAAAAGAAAAGAGGAAAGATCAGAGGGGACCAGAAAACATTGCAGACTTCTGTAGAATCAGTGAATCTGTGAATTACTTTAAAATTAATTTAATAAGCTGTGAAAGGTATTCAGAAGCAAATGCAAAGCTTTTAAAGGGCCTGTACTCAATTTTTCCCATGTACTTTAGCAAACTTTGTCTTATCCCTGAACAGTTCTATTGTATAAATGTAGTTAATATGATTTAGGTCCCGGAGCAGGACCACACCTCAAGCACCCTCACCTCCTCTCCAGCGAATCACAGCTCACTTCGATCACACCTGAATTTCCCAGAAGCCTATTTGTAGCAGCCTATACCTTCTTCCCCATTTTGTCTCGGCTAACTCGACCCCACCCTCCCAACCCTTATCTTGTTCATCTTCCTGACATAATGCCTATGAGGGGGATCCCGTTCCAGCTGGGCCATGTGAAGATTGAGACTGAACCCCCACCCAAGAGTCTCAACCAGCCATCTCCGCCCTGACTCGTCTCCCTATAATAAACTCTTCATCGCACAATGTTGTCGGTGTGGTCGTTGCTAGAGAAACAGCTCGTGAGGTTGAAATAAGTCAGCTGTGTTGTGTATGTATCTTATCCAATAACCCAAAGTGCACATTAGCATGCTAGATGTTGTTGAGGAATAACATTTGACCAATGCAAACTGTTTGAAATGAACTACTTCTAAAAAATTAGACATAAGAGAATATGCTCTCCAGGCTTTGGTCATTATCTTGAAAAATCAGATCCCTCCTTTGTCAGTGATTCGATATACAGTAATTTTAAGTGCGTAACATCAAAACTAACATATACAAATAATTCATAAAGGTTTATAACAGAAACATGCAGTGAAACATGCAGAATATTCTTCTGACTTGAGTGGGTGGGTTTGGTTCTGTTGTTACAGATAAGATCAATACAACAAATGCTACACTTCCTGCTTCTAATCTTTTGGGTCATTTCTACTTATTATGTAAAGTAAGTATGCATCATTTTCATGTAGAAGGTTTATGAATTCATTTGACTCATGACTCATGAATAAAGTCTTCATTCATTACGTCTAAAACTGCACTTTATAATTCCTGTACATCCCTACAAAAGCTGGCAGCGCTTTGTATTGTGATCATTCAGAACGAAAACAAAAGAGTTTGCTTAATTTAATCTGCCTCGCCATTATCATCAAACAGCATCCTGATATAGAATACACAAGTGAGACCAGTGTGGGAAAAACACAACAGACTGTGCACTGACTTGATGAAGCCAAAGGCAAAATTCAGGGTTTAAAAAAGTGTATTTTTGCTGAAATGAGGAAATTATATAAAATGAAGAAATGAAAATGCTTATTTGTTCTAAACTGAACAGTAGGGGTAACTTAATGTTGACTGGGAGTGATGATTGTGCTATTAGTTACTCGTTTTGATATGGTAACATTTTTCCAGTAACATATGTGAGAATATATCAGCATCATCGCTTTTTATTTGAGTAAGTAAGCGGTGAGACTTAATGGAAGAGCATTTTTTATTTGCACCCCTTGAAACTTGGATACACCCTTATTCAATTTGGGCTTGACCCAGGCCTGGATAGAGGATATAACTGTAGTATAATTGTAGTATTAGCATTTCCTGGCCAGACTGAGTACCTTTAATGCATCATAAGTTGTTATTTGGATGTTTTTTTTCTATAGAAGAGCCTTAATAAAATAATGTTGTGGACTAGATACTTGATCTTGCAGTGATTGATACAGCCAAGCCTGGGCAGAAGTGCTGTATACATACATAATGAGTACTTTTTCTATGAGGTTTTTGGGTGGGAGTAGCATTATTAGTGCATTATTTACCATTAAACGTACCTGAGTGCCATAGGAGCCTCTGAATCACATCGTATCATGGTAATGTTGCACAGGCAGCATATAGGAGGTTTTTCATCCACTGCAGAACTAAAGCTGCAATTACAGAGACAAATCACTTGAGCTGATCCAGACTGTGGGAAAAGTGAGAAAACCAATTTGGTAGCACATTAAAGCACTCGGCTCCACAGCGCTCTCTCCATGTACAAATGCCCGGGCGCCTTTTGGGAGAACCCTAAACTTTTTAATGAAATGTTATACATGCTTATGTTTTACAAAAGCACATGACTATTTTCTCTGCACGCTATGAAATGTATCGTGCCAATGAACACAGAAATCTCCCCCATTGTTTTGCACCATATAAAATATAAATGTAAATGCAGCTCTTTGTGACTAAATCAGACTGCTATGCACTGTTAGCTTCTATAAACTATTTTATTGTCTGGAAACTATTGGAAAATAAATGACTCCAGCTTTAAAATGTATTTTATCTATTTGCCCACTCTGCCATGACAAATGTTTAGAAAAAATAAGATCCTGGACTTGAAGCCACTAAGAAACTACTGATGGTTCATTTAAAGGTGCTATATTATGCAAATTAGCTCAAAAACATAACCAGAGTTGTGTTTTGTATCATTCACACACACATTTGAATAATCCTGCAATTTTGGGAAAGTTCAAAATGCTTTGTTTCACCTTATGATGTCATGAATTGGTAGTTTTCAAGTTAGTATCTATCTTTTACCTTTAGCTTACTAGAGATCGGCAATTCTAGGGCTGAAATTATGCAAATGATTCTAGTGAAGGTGTATGCAGTTTAAAAACTCAGTGTACACTTCCTGTATTAACAGATGACATCACAAGGTGGAAGAGAGCGTTTTCTCCTTACATGTTTGAATGAAGCAAAACACAACTCCAGGTGTAACTTTGGGGGGAGGAGGGCCACTTGTATGTACAGAGATTGTGCAAAATTGTCCTTTTGGTGCTGTCAGACGGTTTCATTTTGTGGAAACCGTCTGCCCCCACAGCATTAGGAGTCGGTCGCTCGATAGTAGGCAGGTACTTTTTAAATTTAACCAATCGCTGCTATTTAGTCATGTGCGCATGGCGTATGCAGTCTGCTATCGCAACTCGGGTCAGTTCTGGCAAATACACCGCTTCGCTGACTGGCCGTTCCGCTAATTACAACTTCCGGGGTTTTTTGTGGACCGTATAGTGTACTGTGATCCCTGACCTAGTCGCGGCTACTGCAGTGTAGGGGAAATACAAATTTGAAACAGCTGAGGCACTCAAAAAGTTCAAAATAAATAAAAGCCTTTAATATCACATGGGAGATCAATTAAAATCACACCAACGCGTTTCGGCTCTTCAGTTAGCCCTTCATCAGGGCTAACTCGAGATGGCTGTCACAGTGCGGATTTAAAGTAATAGTTGTTACCCACAGTCCCCTGGTTCGTTTGTGCTAATGAAACAACATTATTACGCTGATTAGAAAATAGTGTAATATGGGTTCTTAAATGGCCAACATCTGACATTGAGACCCAGCATATTTTAAATAACTTTGTAAACTTTCTTTTGTGTATGATCCAGACGCCGCAGCCTTTCCCCATTGAAACAGCATTAGTCTAAATTATAGCACTCAATCATTACTTAGCCCTTTGGCGCTCTTGTCAACGCGTCTCAAAACGGCTCCATTCCACCATCGCTTTTATTGCCATCACTGGGCTATTATGCTTTCTGTCTATTTTCTGTTCATTTGTATTTTTTTGTTCTTGTACATCTAGAGATTGCTCCCCTGCACATTCCCTCATAGATTTCACAATTTCATATGTTTTCATAGAGATTGCGTGTTTTTGCCTTGGATAGCTCTGCAGTCTCCAGGTGCTTTTTATTTTGTATTTATAATTCAATAAGGTTGGAGGCATTCAGCGGTTAGTACCATTGATGCTGTACTTTTTGGTCAATCTCAAGCTGGTTTTTGTACTCTCTTGGTGTCCTCGATACACTGCTTTCACAGTTAGAGGTCCTTGTGATGTCTTGTGCTTTATTTTTCAAAGCTCTTAAAGGAGGCTAGACGTTATAGAAAAGTGAGTGAAGGAAAGAAAGGATCAGGCCATTATGACAATATACAAGTGCTGGCCATGATAAAATGTTAAGTTAATGCGTACATACTTCTGAAGTTACAGAGAGGAAGAAGAGAAAATATATTCAGTTCTTTCAAGTAGCATTGACTAGTATTTGTCAATATTGTCAAGCAAAACTTGTTTTAAGACAGACCTATTATGCAAAATGGAGTTTTCAGAGCTTTTACCCATGCTGTAGTTTCTTCTCCTTCTCATTTCCCCGCATGGAGTTGTTTCTGGACTGATTCGTACATGTTTGACTAATCTTTAATATCTTATTTTCAAGATGCAATAATGCCGATCAATATCAGTCTTCACCACTACTGGCCTATGCCCACTCTTCTGTTCTTAGTTCGTTCTCCAGTTTTATTTTCTTAATCAATGATATGTGTAGGATTAGGCAGCGTCACATAGTAATTCTGGTAGTAATGAAAAAAAAAAACCCTGATACTCGCTTGCGTAATGTGCAGCTATCCATAGGAGGGGCCGACAGCTATGACTCTTGTTGAAGACTTAGACAAACTTCATTGATCCATAAGGGAAAGTATTTGGACACAATCGCACACACAATATATTAGAATAGCAAAAAGCAAAAATATAGATGGTAATAATACATTCTAAATAAGTAGCAAAAATTGCAAGAGACTGGAGTCAAATAAGGCATAATTATATAAATATGTACAAGCAAAATGTGATGACGTTTATGGTGTTGGTGTTGTCAGCTTCCGTTTGGCACGGCACTTCTCAAACGTCAGCTGTCCTGTTTCTTTTATGAAGTAGTTTTAGATTTAAAACGTGCAAATTATAACATACTGATCCACGGCTGTCATAGATTAAAACTATAAAGCAGACACAAGCCAATGCAGGTATATTCTAAACGTGTGACGTCTGCATCTAATTATAAAGCATTTTATTGCCCCGGGACCAGGAAGTGCACTGTTAACTGTTAAACGTGTGTTAACATTACAGAGTTTTGCTTGACTGCAAAAGTCTGGCCTGTTGAGTTGTGAAGTACTTATAAATTGACTGCAGAGAATAATTATGATGCTAGGAATGTACGAAAGTGAAGTTTGGACCCCTGTCAGCCATTCAAAAATAACAATAATAAAAAAAAATGTAGAAACATGTTGAAATGTATTATATTTGTACTGCTATTATATTTGGGGCGAAAGTAGCTCAGTTGGTATTGTGTTTGGAATCCCGCTCTCGACATAAGCATTAGTAGTAGTGGTATTGTTATTGTGTCCTTAGGTAAGAAACTTTGCCCCCAGTGTCTGCGTACACTGGTGTATGAATGTGTGTGTGTATGAATGGGTGAGTGGTTCATAAATGGAAAGAGCTTTGAGCGCCTTGAAGGTTGAAAACACGATATAAACACGTGACAATTATTTACGCTTATATTAAAAAATTATTTTAAATTCAATTGACATGTTCCACTGTTTATATGTGGCGTGACTCCCTTTATACATAACCTTAATGTTATATCATTTTGACATGGTGGGTTAGCTCATGATCCTTCCCTTCATTTCTTCCTTCCTCCTTACAGTAGATAGACACATGACTGCTTCGAGCGCTCTTACAGTTCAGCGATCTTGTCTTAGTGCATCACCCCATCAGCTCACACCTCCGCCAAAATTCAAATTCAGTCCAAGGCAGTTATCTTTTATTAGGAGAATTAGACCAGGCTATTTCGAGTAGGGGCTTCGTATTCATTTGCACTGCCAACATCCACTCTCTTACATTATGGAATCCAGCGTCTGTGACAGTCTTAAGCTATTTTTATCTCCTTTCCTCCATTGTACGAAAAAATTACAGGGGGTATGGTGTAGAAAAAGTCATAGATTTTCCATCGGCACTGGAGTTGAACTTGATGTACCTCATAAGACTGTCTTAATGCCGTGTATTGAGTTTTTGCTCCTCGGTGACGTGTAGATCAAAGTAATGGACTATTGGAGGTGGTGCACTCTAAAACCAGACGCAAGACTTACTGAGCAAGTTGAATAGTTTTAGGGGAGATTGTTAATTAAGGGCGGTCTCCCTTGAGTGGTTCCTCCCTCATGGCAATGGTTCTTTCTCATGGAATCAATATGGGAAAGATGTAAAGATAAAATACACATGAGCGGTCTCCGTCAAGTCAGTGCTGCCAGTTCTTTCTACATACATTTGTTCTGTGCTCAGTAGATGTTAGGGGCCTTTTCAGCAAAGAGTTTACTTTAATTTTAGCAATGTTGTGTGGTCTTTTTCTATTAGTGCATGTTTTTCATTCTTTTTTACATGGTGAAATATAGCTCCTCCCACTTTCTGTCTGAGTGCAGGAGGGTCTGGGATTACACCATAGAACACATCAGTATTTAGTAGCACATGTCTCTCAAAGGTGGAAACATCTTCTCCCAAATATCCTTGTATCATTCAGAATTAAAAATATAACTTAGTATACCCAATTTCCATAATGTTGTGCTTCTCTCGTTTGGTTCTGCAGGAATCCGTGTTGTTTCTCAGTTGTCTGCGCTGAGTTCTCTATTCTGTTTTATCATAAGCCGCCATGTTTGGGAAATGTGGAGACAGGACACAGTTCTAAACTATGCACTATGCATGTTATCAAGGTGCATAGTCTATATGCACCTTGATAACATGCTGTATTCTGTATCTGGCACACCAAACAAGCATATGACTGGTGCTGGTTTTGAATGAGAAACATTTGGAAACAATCGTCCAGCTGATTTTGTCCATTATGGGACATTGTTAGATGGGAACCATGTTGAAGCAACTTTGACTGTGGCAGTTTCATGGTGCAATATCAGAGAGAAGAGACATAGTGGGCAGAGCTAGTTAACAATCCGACCATGTGTGAGAAAGAGAGAGACTTTATTGATACCAAGGGAAGTTCATGTTTTGCTGCAGCAAAATGTTGCAGTTGTTGCAACATTTCTCACTTGCCTTTGTGTCTCAATCAAAGGTCTCAGTGCAGTTTAACAGGAGGAGGCCAGGGAGGGTCAGCAGATCCTGTGGAAGAGCTTAAAGTGTCCCTCCTCTGTGTCCTGCAACATCACACCAGTGTCCAGGGGGAGCCAGGGGAACACAACAGGAAAGGCCTTGTTCTTACTCTGCTTTGGTGTTTTGGTTGGTGACAAAATGGCCCATTCCCTCAAAGTGTTTCCTCTGAAGGTCTTTTGCCACATTTGCTGCCACATATGATGTAAAAAACCTGTAGCTCCTTAGCTCAGAGTCCTGCACAGGTCTGATTTTGACAAACCGCACCCGCCCGTACCCATCATAAATCAATCTGCACCCGACCCATTTTGCGACAGAAATGAAATAAAATTTGGCAGCAGATCCAATCCACTATAAATACATGCTGACACCCGAACCGCACCCGAATGAAACTCAGTCCGAGAGCCAAAACTGAACTGCAGGACATCACATGCGTGGTTTGAAAATGAAAGTGGCAGAGATTTCTGGGAATGCAAAATTTAATTTACATTTAATCATCTTGTAAAAACAACAGCATTTTTGCATTTCACTAAAATACAGCCCTGTTTTTGTTTGCACATGATGTTTTGTAAACCGCACATTAGACCCGTGCTCTCCTGCATCGGACCCGACCCGAACCCGCATCCGACACAGCACAACATTTTTCACCCGTTTCATTAAAATTTGCGGTTCATCCGTCGGGTATCCGCGGTACCCGAACCCGTGCAGGACTCTGCCTCAGCTAGCCTCTTGCACAGTCTCCATGGGATACTGGAAAAGCAGTTCATTTCACAAAATCTGACAGTCCTTTACTCGTGCCCTTTGGACTGCACATGCTGCACTTGTTAGTCAGTTAAAATCCCATGATGTTAAAAACTGAGCTAAAAAACACAAAGCTTCAAAAAAACTGCTGAGTGTGTGAGCCAGGTAATCATAAGAGCAGCCAACCCCATGTGAGTGTTCTTCAATCATGGTTCAATTTCAGGCGTTAAATGTCTAAGTGAGTGTGGGGGAAAGTTGATTTGTCAAAACTGTAGCAATTTCATCACCACCAGTTTTTTATTGCATACCCAATCACTCTCTCAACATGGTCTCTGTATTAAATATTGGCGATATGCTGTGGAATAGTTTAAATAGTTGAAGTCTGAGAATCCTAATTAAGCCCAGTCTCTCTTGAGTGATTCCTTTCTTATGGCAATTGTAAGTTTTCACTGAATCAATTTAGAAAAAGATGTTCAATCTAAAAATACACGAGAAAAGAAATGATGGCACGATTATTCAGACCAGAAGCTATACATGGCGGTCTGCTCGGTCTGCCACTTGGGTGAAAGTTCCAGCTAAAGAAACTTGGATGACATTTTAAACTTCTTTGCAAATAAATCTGTTCTATGCAGTGGCTGATATATAGTTGGTGGGTCATAATATGGAGAATTCGCTGCCTTCTCGGCGTGTTGCTTCAGATGGTCTGGCCTTGTTTTCGATTGCAGGCAGCGAGCACGGACACTCTAATAATGCTCTGATGACTTTTTGTTCCAACAAGTTCAGCAGGTCAGACATGTCATCCATTCTGCTATGGTTCAGCTTAGTATTGATCCATCCGAGTTTAGCCGCTTTTTCTCTCTTAGCAGCAGTTTTGTGCAGTGCAGGAAAAAGTAGTCCACACATATCGGGCAGAAATGTTGTGCTGGTTTTTCGCGCACTGTTGACTTGTATACAACATGGATATTGAGCACAAAATTGAAGAAAGATGTGGTTTTTAAAGGTTTCTCTTGGAGGGTCTGTCCTTTGATTGTCTCCATGAAAATATTATTTCTGTATCTTCAACAGAGTACTATTAAAGAGCCCCTATCATGCCTTTTTCTGTTATTATCTTGTTTCTTCTTGTGACATAAGCATGAATAGAGCTCTTGAAAAACATACATTCTCACTGTCTGCAGGCTCACCTCTCCATTGACCTGATCTATAACTTGGCCTGGTGCCATCCCTTTCTTGTCTCTACGAAGAAAGAGAAGTTTAATGCCAAATTCTGCAACTTTTTAGGCAAACAACGACATCCCAGTGCAGAGAAATGGGTGATGGACATTGTTTTTTCTTTTCTTTTTCTTTTCTTGAAACTAGACTGGACACTATCTAGAGCTTAGAGGGGACTTAACAACATGTGTGACAATTATTCATGCAAAAATATCTTACCTTTTGTTTTCAATCATTATCACAAAGTACTGCATATTTTGGCTTCTAGAAGAGCTGATTTCTGCAGAAGAAGAATGAAGAAGTGAAAAAAAGTTGCTCTTGTCATACTCAAATTCGAAATTCTGCTTTGCTGCGAGATGATAAAAACCTATTCTAAGCCCATTGAAGTAGTACATCATCAACATCATCATCAAACTTTATTATAGATTCTTGGTCCGGAATTAAAAAGACACAATGAGCAAACACACACACTCAAAAACACAATATTCACAGCAAACTGCAGTACCAGTGCCTCCACAGTTTGGAGTGGTACCTCATGATACTGAGTTTGCCATTCATCAGGCTCATGATAATGCTGTTCTCACTAAGTTGACAGATGAATCTGTGCATTAAACATACACACAGCATATTTGCCTGAAAAGTTCTGATGCCTGCTGACACAAACAGGTTACTTACACTTTCCCATCTCGGCCTTTTCTATAAAATCCTTAGACAGTCATTATACGCCACACTGAGTCTGCTTATGCTCGCCCTTTTGTAGTTTGACCACAGATGGGCCGTATACAATGCAGTATAGTACGTTATAAAAAGTGTCTTTTCACATCCCCTGTACAGGCACCAAACCTGCGCATGAGCATGTTCGCCTGCGCATACATCAGGCGGCATTGTGTGTAGATGTCCTCATCATCTGACCGATCGTCTGTGATAAAATGACCCAAATATTTGTATTTGTAACATTCAGTTAAAGCATTACCACACAGTGCAAACTGAGGAAACTTTACATACTTATCATTCTTAGTACATACAAGATGCCTTTTTAATGATCTTTAGTAAAAGCCTATCACATTATTATTTTACATTTTGTCACATTTTCATATAACATATTCATCTAAAGTGACCTATTAAGAAAAATGGATCTGAACTTTAGTAGGTTCAAAACAGCACAACAGATTCTCTGCTTCTGATTTTGCCTTTTCTCATAGCAAATTTTCTGTGTTGAATGAATCATAAAATAGCCTTATAATTATTTTTGACTCTCTCTTTGTGTTCCATGCATGTATTAGAAAGACAAATTCACACTGATAACTGCGGCCTCAATGAGCTTCATTTGACTGGAGTCGGATGCTATGGGTGATGTCACATTCCCTTAGTCCACTTTTTTATACAGTCTGTGGTTATAGCATATGGTCACAACATGTGTTCTACATATTTTCCACAGTAAATGTAACAGGAGATTGAACTCAAAAATAGGCACTTGTTTCCAGGCCTGTATGTGGAGTATTATGTCCATATTAGTGTTTCATTAGTCTTATATCCTCTCTTTTTGCACCAGTAACAGTTAGAAATGTTAACCTGATTTGAATCTGATCTGTCTTTGCCTGCAGTCACTTCACTCAGATAGCCTTCTTCTTTCTAAAGATCTATTTTATATTTTCAGTCCTCGTCCTTCAGGTTTGGGTCAGATTTTTAATGAGAAGAGATGAGAGAACCATTCTGGGACTAAAAGCAAAGATGTCTCCTTACATGTGAATGATGCAGTGCCAAGGAGCTGTTATTGGTTAGCTTTCTGAAGTGTGTTTGATATGCAAAACATAGCTTTCATTATGTTAAAAAAGAACATCAAACGCTTAAAATAAACTAATGCCCATTTTAGAAAACAATTCTTTGACTTTGCTAGTAATCTGTCCCATCAACATTGCATCTCCATGAAAAGAACAGGTCCTGTACCATTTTTCCTCCATGTATTTGAACAAAACAAACGTCTGGCCCTGAGATATTGCATAAGGAGCGCTTGAGGTCAAAATAGGTCCGCTGTGTGTTCTCTGGATCTAATTATAAGTGTGTTAGCACGGTAGTCTATAGCTTTTATCCTCTGCTCTGCTTGGATGCCCTGAATGTGTAAGGTAATAAGTGAGTAATACTTTGGACCACCGCTAACCCAAAGTGAACTGTTCTTTTAAGACGCTAAAAATCAAGTACAGCAGCTTTAAAGTAAACCTACTGTAACATTTTATTGCAATTTCTACATTGCCATCTTAATGCTTTCTGTGACCCTTGTAATGGAATCTACCTAATGGTGCACAAAGAAAAAAAAAACATCTAAGGTCTCAATCCAACAGAAGGGCTGTGATATGCACGAGGGTTAAGTGTTTAAGTGGTACAAACTGTGCCGAGGAAAACATGCCGTACCAGAGTGTGCTGCTATCAGAGGTGAAGGGCATTCATCTCTTCTTTGATATTCAGAAAATACACATTTTAAAATAGAAATTAGAAATTCTCGAGCAATCCATGAGAGGTCAGAAAGAGGCAAAAACTACTTCCAGGAAAAAATATTGATGCTTTGTGGATTTGCCACTTCAGCGAACGCATTTTAATTATTCACGTCAATGAGTTTATATCACAACTTTGAGAGGCCAGAGCCGTCAGGGTAATGCTAACAGCAACTAGCATGGTAAGTGCACACTTGCTGATTATCACACAGACAGCACAGAGTGGAGCTATTTTGACCTGAAGTACTGCTTATACAATATTATCTGTGCTGGGGCAATACATTTTTTTCTCAAATGTATGGAAAAAAGATTGCGTTTTTTAGACCCCTTCTAAAAACCTATAAAAAAAACCAAACATATAAACATAATTGCCGACTAATTGTTTAACAGCAAATCATTTCAAATCAGGCTACATCAAGTGTTCAAATACTTTTTGCATTCTCTTAACTCTCCTATCCTTTTTTAGCCTCTGAAAAGCAGATCCTGACAGCCAACTTTCAGAACACAGCTATTGTCCATCCACCTCCACTGCTTTCAAAGGGCCCCACTGTATTACCATTTAAACCCCTGAGTCACCGGGTGAAGGGGAAACGTAAAATCATCAGACACATCCTGCCGGCTACGCCAATAAAAAAAAAGACCTGCGCATGTGACCGATCGCGCTCATCTGTTGCCACTCGCTGCGTGACTTTGAAAACTTCTCCAGAGTCGTCACCGCTTCATGCTCCGGCTCGGCCAGGATGTTGAGTGATTCGGAGCGGACGTAGATCTCATCCATCAGCCACTTCACCTGAGCTTAATGGCTTGCCGTAGACAGGCATGTTTGAGTGTGGGTTTGATGTGCGCGTGTGGGCCTTCCCACCGACCGACCGGCTGCCTTTTTATGTCAAAATATCCGCAGGCAGCACAGTGTCATGGCTCTCAAATGGATTTTTCTAATCCACTTGTTTGCTGCGACTTCTTTTAACCCTTTTAAAGTTTGGAAGCCTAAGCCAGAAATGTACTTAAAGTGAGGTACGCTGCAGGTTAGGAGGGTAATGTAATCTAATCAAATACCTTTTCTAGTCGGGTACGCCTCGGGACTTTTGATGATTATGAGTTACGTACCCCCTACGTTGACACAGTTGTCTGACATTGACATTGTAATATAAAAAAGATGGGAGATAAATAAATAATAATTAGTGCTGTTAAAAATATCGCGCTATTAACGCATTAACTCAAAACAATTTTAACAGCGTTCATTTTTTTATCACAAGATTAATGCACTTTGTGATGCAGTGAACGTTTTGCTGTGGCCACTGCTGTTACATTAGAAAAAGTACAGGATCTGGCTATCAACAGGAAAGAAAACCATTTGCACGAAACTGAGAAGTCCCGGCTGGAGGAGGTGGGCCAAAGCACGGCACACCTGCGTGCACCGATGCCAACCGCACGAGGAACACACAAAACAAAGTCCGCTTAAAAACATACGGCGAATTCGCAACAAGGACCGCGGACAGCGACACAAACACATGGAGGAGCACCGCTGCAGGACACACACCCGCCCATCATGCAATAGACACCTCATGCCACACCTAATTTGCGATTAATCGTGAGATAACTATGGCATTCATGAGATTAATCGCGAATAAATATTATAATCGATTGACAGCACTAATAAGAATAGATAAATAATAAATAAATATCCTGTCAAATAAAGACAATGCTGGAAGTTGCTTTGGTAGGCTTTGGCAGGTACAGTATCAGTGTAATACTTAATACTATTACAACTACTACTATTATTAGTGTGTTTTTTTTTTTTCATTTTATTATTGCTAAAAAACACCTTGAAAAAATGTGTTCTCCACTGCCACTGGGCTTGTGTCTTCACAGTTCTGGCCTGTTACATGGCCCAGTAGCATCACCTTCCTTAATTTATGAGTTTCAAACATCATTTTCGGTTTTGAAGTGCTTCTTTTTACAATTTTGCCCCATTCAAAAGATACAATTTTGCCATTAAAATAGTTCTTCGCTATGGCACCAGCTCTCACTTGCCCCCCGTAGCACTGGTGACTGGAACATGGAGACAGCATTGCAAGCAGGAAAGGCAAAGGACATCAGGAAACCTCCAATAATGAGATGTCAAGCAGGGCAGCCCATAATTGTTAATTGCATTTATTTCAGTGCTGTTGGAAGGCGGCCATGATGCTTTCAGGAATATAAAGTGGCGTCCTCAACATGCTCCAAGTTGGGCCTCTTAAATGCGCCAGCGAGATCGGACCTGAAATTCAATAAGACTCTGCTCTGTTCTTATGATGCTCCGGGCCATATAAGGCCGACATTGGGAAGCTCGATTCAACAGCGCTAAGCTAATGTGACAAGACCAGATATATTCCTCCATTAAAAAGAGCTCAGCGGGTCCTTAGGCCAGACACTAATAGTTGAGTATGTTTTAAGAGGAAATTAAAGTCCAGGATGTTTGCTTTAACGTGGCTTCGTCTGCTTGTTGACAGAGGAGTCGGGTTTCTCGGTAGTATTTATTTGGAGTGATGGTCAGTAGCAACGGAGATGCTTTTGTAAGTGCCCGAGGAGGGAGAGAGCTCAGCTGTGGGATCATTTAGAACATCTTTGCTCCTTTAGACATCCTCGGGACAGGAAAAATGAACAATAAACAAAAGGTTATAAGAAAATAGTATTAGAACATGGTTTATGTTACTTCTCTAGTGGTTTCAAAGTGATGGACATTAACAAGAACAATTTAAAACTAAATAATGCACATTTTCTATTACAGTAATCGTTCTGAGTAGCATTTTGAATGGATTACCTTCTTGTATATAATTTGTAAAGATAAGTCTTTCTTTTATATGAAGTATCCTCTGTGCTGCTGCTGAGATACTGAGGGGACAAAACAGCCCTGAAATCCTTGTTTCAGGACAATATTTAAAGCTGCAATTACGTATGCCCTCCTGGAGCCCCTTGATTACACAGAAATATTCGTATGCAATAATAAGATACTGATACTGCAGTGTGTTCAGTAATGACAGCATAACTGATGAAAAGTTCTTTACCAAATCTGAATGACAAGAAGACATCCAGTGCACTACAAAAAAGGATTTTCTAGCATAGTTAAACTGACTTGAATGAAGCAGATTCATCTTAAAAGACCAATTTTAAGATTTTTTTTTACTTAATAAGATGAGATTTTTTTTACTTGTTTCAAGATATTCCATCCTGATATATCTTATCTGGATATTACAACTTATTCTAAGCAATTGTTATATTAACTCAAGCCAGGTTAACCAATGTGAAAAATCTTGCCATAAATACTTGACACTAGTATTTTCTGCTTAGAACAAGATTTGTATTTTGTCTTCTTTTAAGAAAACTTGGTAAGTGAAAATTTCTTACTGCACTGGCAGATAATTTCACTTAAAATAGGGCATTTTTTACCTCAATTTTTTTGTGTGTCATTTTTGATAGGCCTTTTTTGCAGTGTGCCTTAATAATAATAATACATTTTATTTATTAGGTGCCTTTCTAGACACCCAAGATCACCTTACAGCAACATAAACAGATTAAGTACAATTTAAAACGTACAGTTAAAATCATATAGTTAAACTGGGACAGTGTTTAATTGTTGTACTTGTAAACCAGTGGAATAATAGTTAATGCTTCATTAATGTTTTTGTTTAGATGTCACTCATGCATGTTTGTTTGAGCAATTTAATAATATCTCCTGGGCCGTATTCAAACCCTCCAGACGGTTAGCTGTAAGATTCAGTCAAATAGTCAAATGCTCAGGCCACATGTCTAAGGCATCCACACTCCCACACGACAATTCTCCATAAATATATACATACATATATAAGTATGGTACAAAACTGTACACAGCAGCTTTACAAACCTGATGTGATGTGCAGTACTTTCATTAGCGGGATGCATGCTGAATGTGTTGTGATAGTGACTTAGCACGGAGAACAAATGGAGGGGAGTGAAATTAAGAAAACATGTTAATACTCTGTTTCTTGTGAATATAGCATTTTCAAATACTAGTATGATATGTTAGCAGTTAATACCCCACAGAAGTAAAATACCTCCTCTATAACTTATTTGTCTCAATGTAAACACAACACTGTGCCTTATGGTTTTGAGTAGTTCGAGCCATATTCAGTATATGTTATGGCATTCAGAACCATATCAGACAGATATGTAACTTACAATAAACACGTCCATGTTTAGGATCAGTGTTTTCCTCTCCATTTGTATACATGCACATACTAATTAACATACATCGCACAGTTTGTAGATGGACTTCCCACCCCCATACCATCTGCTGTCATACACTCATAATTACTTTTATGGCTCTGTTGGCAGCCCGAGGACAGCATCATAATAATTACCCTATTTATTATTATTATTGTTTTGTATGCTTTTCTTAATGTCAATGTTGTTCCGGCGCCTTGTCCTAATTAAAAGTTTGAAGCGTAACAGTCGACGGATGCCCTTTTTGTCCTTCTGAATTACTCGCCCTGAAAAGCCAATCTAAGTATGTTTATTATTTGGATGTTTTGAACAGACATGTGAAGTGTTACGTTATCCAAAATTCCGGACACACTGATTAACTAAAGATTTGGGAGATTTCTACTTCCTACTAATATATTACGCAAAATTGTTTTAAGTTGTGTTATAATGTTGTTACCCCCTCAAAAACATACCCGGATGTTCTGTTTTGTTTCATTCACACATGTTTATATGGTAATCCAGGTATGTTTGTAATAAGGAAACATTATAACATACATCAGAAATAGCCCTATAATAAATAATAAGCAAATTACGTCAATACAGTTCTTCAGATAAATAAATAAATGAGCTTCATTCTTGACCTCCCCAGAATCTCCAGCGCCAGACACTACAGAGAAAAAAAGAAAAAAAACACAAATCCAAGCTAAAAGTATTACATAAAATCCCCCTTAATCGGCACAGCTACGGTGCTTATGGTCTGGCTATAACTTCTCCCTGTCAACATTCCCTAATCGGCCGAGACAGGACCCATTATCGCCATGACACTGGCGATGTTGGCCGTTTAGCCACCGCGCTCTGAGTGCAAATCATTAGTTAGCCTAGCGCGTTGTTGGGTAAAGAGAGAGAAGCAGTTAGCCGCCCCCCTCCCTGTTGTCAGCACAGGTCATTAGCCAGTGTACATGTGTGACATTTAGGAGAACGCCGGGCCCAAAGCGAACATAAACGCGCAATTAGAGGAAAAAGAGGAGACTTCAATGGAAAAAGATCAGCAAATGAAGACGTAGTTAATTAAGGGTAACCTTTACAGCTAAATGTTTCTAATGTCTATAGATTTAAGATGGGAAAATGACTTATTTAAACGGCGAAAGAGCACTTGTACTTTTGGTGTTTTAAACTTTTATTTCTTCTTTATGTTTTCAAGTTCTGTGCAGATTAAAGCACAGATTCTCAAACTTTGCAACGGTATAAATGTCGAAATGCCGTGTATTCTGAAGTTGTTAAGGTTACACAAATATACTGTGAAATCTAAAATGGCATGCGGGGATCTCCAACCTTTTTCTTCCTTTGAGCTACTTTTACAAAGCAAAATACCAGAGAGCTACTCATTTTAGTGGTCGCAAGAAACTGAGTGCATAAAAGAGCCACAGCCTTAGATGGTTACAGTTAGAGGTCTATAAAACACAAACTATTTGTTAGTGCACAAAGTTAGGAATCAAAATGATACGTGTACAATGGTAACAGCCGTTTAATTAACCAACGTTTTGTTATTCAGCACAATATATGCAATTCAGAAATCCTTTGGTGAGCTACTTGGAAGGCGGTGGAGAGCTACTGGTGTAATGTGATTTCACAATTTAGTCGATGTCGCTATAAAAAAACAAAACAATGGGATTCACCTCGTCTCATTCTGCCACTGAAAGGGCTCATAATACACTGATCTATGTCACACTGTTGTTCCCTCATCACAAACATACCTGGAGTTGTGTTTTGTTTCATTCACACGTTTAACACACAAACCCTGCAGTTTATGTGTTCTGAGTTCTTCTCTCAAACATAAAACACTCTGTTCCCCCTTGTGATGTCATGTGGTAATACAGAAAGTGTTTTTAAACTTCATACACTTTCACTAGAATCATTTGGATAATTTCAACACTGGAATTGCCAATCTCTACTGAACAAAAGGTCAAAGGAGCTGTTAACTTGAAAACTACCGCTTCATGACATCACAAGGTGGAACAGAGCATTTTGAGCATTGAAGATGTAAACAGGCTAATAATAAATGAGTTCTAACATGTGTGAATGAAACAAAACACAACTTTAGGTATATTTTAGGTATATTTTTGATAAAAGTATTATTACATGGCTTAACGCTCACATGAGTCCATTTTTGCATAAAATAGGACCTTTAAAGATGCTGTATCTGATTTTTACTGTCTTGTGAAAAACAGAATTATTTCTTTTTAAATTGTTTGTAGTAGTCCAAAGTTATTCCTGTTTTACTGTATGCTTACAGAGTCGGGCTTTGGTTTCATAGTAATGTTATACAACAACATATAACATACTGATTATGTACTTATACAATACGTCAGTACAAGGGTAAAATATTTTTTTTCTTGATGACATGAAATCTAAATTGGATACAGGGCCTTTAATCCACAACAATTTGTAATCATTGAATACATTTTAATAACAATCATCTTTAGTAACACAGTGGCTTAAAAAGAATAATAATTCTAAAATGATGGAGTTTCATAAAAGCAACAGTAACATTCCAGAAAGTTTTCAGCAGAACCTTCATAGATATTTGGCATAGTAGAAGCTGCATTCTCACAAAGATGCCATGAACTTTAGACAACAACTTTTCAAGGTATTTTTGAAAAGGTTTCTATACACTTACGCCACTGTGCACGGAACTATTGTTGACTGTTGAAATATTTTCACAACAATTATTCTGTACTGGATAAAGCTCATCATAAGCTTATTTGCTTGTTTGTGGACATTATTTACAGCTTACTCCACTGAAAAAGTCCCATTTTGAGTTAACAGATTCAGATTTGACTATTTCACTGGTTTTGTGTATCCTGAGCTAACTTTTGATTGATAAAAAGAAGTAAAACAAACACAAATGCCAAGTTTAAAAGGCCCATTTTACGCTGTTTTCTGATGCTGAACATACCTGGAGTTGTGTTTGTTCCATTCACATGTGATTAACACACATTAAAATGCTCGGTTCCACCTTGTGATGTGTGTGTTTTTTTCATTCTTTACTGAACAAAAGGTAAATGGTAGCTTGAAAACTACCACTACATGACATCACAAGGTGGAACAGAGCATGAGCTTTGGAAATGTAGACAGACTTATAATAAAGAGTTACTCAAACATGTGTGAATGAAGCAAAACACAACCCCATGTATGTTTTTGAGGAGGTAACGGCATTCTAACATAATATAGGACGTAGGGTTGGGTGGTAATACGGTAATACTGTATCCCGCAGTATGAAAAAGTAGCAACGGTATCAGTTTCATTACTATCCACCATTAACCACCATAAAAAAAATCTGCATAAGGACCTAAATCCACTGCGCAGATTTTCTCTGCTCTCTCTCCTCCTCAAACGCTACACACAGAGATATCCATCCACACGCAGAGGAAGAAAGAAGGAAAAAAACATGACTGAAGCTTCGTGTGTGATGTTGAGCTGAAAAGTTTGCGATGGAGACATTTATTGAACGCCGAGAGTCAAGAGGGGACGAGCTGAAGAGGAGAAAGTTCCCGCTTGAGGACGAAGTCAGACTTTCACAGAGATGGTAAAGCCCAATTTATGGTTCTGCATCAAAACGTGTTTGCGTCGATGTGCACAGCGTCCGCCTCAACTGATGTGCACCTCCGAAACTTTCTAACTACGTGTGAAAACAACACGAACAGCGAGGGAAAGCGACGCAGACAATAGGGCTGTGATTGGTCCTCTCCACCACCGCTCTACATTTCCGGTACACCGCTCATTATATACTTTGAGTAATAATGTGTTTAATGCAGCTTTGTGCACATTTGTTTATGTTTTAGAGAAACAAATCTTAAAACTGCATGGCTCATTTGCATACAGTATAAGCGCTGATGCAATCAAACGCACTGGCAAAGTTTGGTTTGATCAGAACTTGTGCCTCATCTTCAAATATAATGCTGCTATTCTGTTTCTGAATGCTACAGAATAATTCTTAATTAGTGAAGGTAATACTGTATACCCAGGTAAGATGCTGAGACAGTTTAACGATATCAAAATTTGGATACTGCCCAACACTAATATGATGTAATACAGGACCTTATAACATGTAATACCTACATTTTATCCATACAATTTGTGATCTAGGACTGCTGGTTGAAAAACAGTGTCCTACTCTCTTTGACATTCTTTGGTAAAACTTCTTGCTGGCATTCCCTCATCATTTGCTTCCATCGCTCAGCCTCAGATGGTTCCACTCCGAGTCCAAGTGGATCCACATTAATTAGCCTGTCATGTACGCGCTCTTGTCTTTGAGGCCGGCGGATTTGGGGTGATTAGTTACTTCCGCGTCAATTCCAATGACTCAAAGGCGGGCTAATTCTCTTTTTCCGCTTAAATTAATCAACAGTGTCCTTTCTTCTCATCTTCTTTCGGCTAATTGTGAAGGGATGGCTCTGTCCCCGTGAGGCGTTTGACATAAAGTGGGACTACGTTCATGTCTTCAGTATGTTTACTCACAGTGGGGTTTCTCATATTCCTTCGTGTTTACATAAATGAGACTGTCTCCTCAGCCTCCCATTAAAATGTGTTCACAACTTTCAAGCAGAGACACTGGAAAAGTAAAGTTAAACATGGTTAGTTAATTCAGAAATCATTAAAGAAGACATACTGTGTATTTAGTATGAAACTATAACATATATAGATTATTATTTTGGAATATTGATCTAAAATAGCTTAAAGAGCCCGTACTATACTATTTTCTGATCTATGTTATAATGTTTCCTCATCAAAAACATACCTGGGGTTGTGTTGTGTTTCATTCATACATGTTTTGTGATGTCATGTGCCAATCTTTACTGAGCAAAAGGTAAAACGCAGCTCTTAACATGAAAAGTACCGCTTCATAACATCACAAGGAACAGAGCATTTTGATTTTGGAGATGTAGACGCGCTAATAATAAAAAGTAACTCAAACGTGTGTGGATGAAACAAAACACAACTCTGGGTATGATTTTGATGATTTCTAACACAGCTAAAGGCTGTGGCTAAAGGCTACAGGAGAATTTGCCCAATTTTGGCTGCGAGTACCCGACTTTTTGTCTCCATGTGCGAATTTTGAAGCTGCTGCATCAGCAACGCTACGGTAACAGCCGATAAAACAGAGTGTCAGGGGCAGAGGAGCGACGAACTCAGAGACGCAACATACAAAAGTGCAGCATCTGATCCACTTTATCCATAGAAATTGTCCTCTGCAAATAATGGCATCCAGTCCACAAAACTGCGCTATTAATCCAGTTTGAAGCGTTCTTTGAAAGTAAAAAGGAAAAAGTTGTTCCTCGCATGTGTTTGTTTACGTCCACAGAGCGTAAAGATGCAGATTAGTAATAGTGACTCTACTTCCTGTGGACTTTACTGCCTCTTTTATGCATTAAAAATCCTGTATCTGAAGTATTGCACCACATTTCACAAATAATAATCACAGTTTTGACTTGTAGCTAAACTAGAAGTGCAGCGCTCTGATCTTTGAACACTTAAGACTCTCAATGTGAGTGTTTTTACTGTAGACAGGAAACAGCTGACGTGATCGCGCTCACAACTTTGCAGCCTGTTTTACGCAGACATAACCTCGCTGCAGTCTTTGCGATCAGAGATTTTAAATCTCATAAGTTTCTCCTCGTGTCTGTGGTGTTTGTGCTTTTTGTCGCTCATTTTAAAAATCGTTTAAGACCGAAAAATCCTCTTGTGTGTAGCGGCCTTAAAAGTTAGTATAATTTATTGCATAATATCTTTAATAATATAAACGCCCACAGAGTTCTGGTGCAAAACTGCATTACAAACGGATGCCTTTTGCTGTAAAATTTTTCTATTGTTGAAAAATGGCTGTCAACAAAATGGATAGACATGCATTATTTTTTTTATATCATTACAAGTTGTTATATTCTTATGAAACCATTTTTTAAAAAATTGTTCATTAAACTTGATTAAAAGGAACACAAAATGGAAAACGCTTGAACTTTTAAGCATGCTATGAAATTGTTCTCTCATGGAAAACATGCCTAAAATGGTAAATGGCTTCATTCATGCTTGTTTCATTAATCACTCATTCATCTTTTATGCAAGGTCTTATTTCTATGACTACGCCATTGTCATTTTCCTCTGAATCGTTACGTAAAAGATCAGAAAACCTTTTTGTACAAAGACCGTCACTGCACCTGCTCTGAGAGTTTTGGCCTTCAAATTGCACTGACATAATGGCTGTTCAGATTCTCCTGATGAGTGGCAAAAATGTCACTTAATCTCATAATCTCAGACCATTCATGTCCCAGTCTCCATGCAGGTGCCAGTGGGGGTTATGACGTGTTCAGGTGCGTCTAGGAATTTAACACTGGCACTTTGCATGTATCATTGCTAATAAAAATCCCTATCATTTAACCACACTCGACAGGAATAGCAACATCTCATTTATACTGAGCATTTGATTTTCAGACATGTCAGGAACTGGAAGTTATTTGCTTTCCATCTCCTCAGCACAAATATACATTGAAGCTCCAGTAAGTTTTGCTTTCACTCAAACGTAGCAGACCAAAATAATGAAAAATGTGCTCGTCTGCCGTGGAGAGGCTTTAGTTTTTCCATCTCTGCTGATGGAAAATAACCAAGTAAACATATCTAATAATTGCCTGGCTGTTTCTCACCTCATGCAGTTGAATGCCTCTCCTGGTCTGGACCTATAGTGTGATCGGACTGTGCTGGTAGATGCGGTACCAGCTTCTCCAGATGTGTTATTCTCAATTGTAGTCCACCAATTGTCCAGTTATTATCTATTTTTTTATGTGCATGCAAACGTAGTGACGGAGGCATAGGTCAAATGCAAGGCACTCATTTCTGTACAGTTGCAAACCAGTAACAGCCCAGTTATATATACTTGCTAATGCAGATAATACAGATAAATGACCTATATCTTATAAGCATGAGTGTCTATCCTATTACACCCACAACAAAGGTCATATCTTACACATAATGATTGCCCTGCAGTTGGGTTTCATTCACACATGTAGGCTGTCCACATATTCCAAGGTCAAAATGCTCTATTCCACCTTGTGATGTCATGTGGTGGTAGTTTAAGTTAACAGCTCCACTTGCCACGTTTACATAAGAGCTTTAATTTGGGAAAAAAAGTATATAATAAATAATAAAAATTAAGACCATGTAAACACTTCCTCATGAAAATGATTATTCAGAATGAAACTTAATTCTGAAGTAAGTGGGTGGTTTATTCTGATTTTAAAGCCGAATTGTTGAAGTAACAAAAAAAAAAAAAGGAAAATGGAAAAAATAAGGTGATTTAATTAAAAGGAATGTACAAGGTAAAAAAACAACACATGCTAAAATATGTACACAAAATAACAAGGTGCCAAAAACAAGTCACGTGGGTTTATAAAAAAAAACAAGTGACTAAACTAAGGGATGCAAACAAAACTAAATCACAAGTGTCCCAAAGTAAAATCACATACACCCACAAACAGAATCAAGTGACAAAACAAACAGGCACAAAACAACTAAACTAACCGAGTGTTTCAACACACAGAATCAGACATGTACTAGTACAAACAAAGTGAGTGACATGAAAGAGACACAGACACAAAATGTCAGACTGACCACACAGACCTGCAGCCCCGAACAGGTGAAGCTGATTTTCTTAAATAGGGGCGAGGGGAGGGGCTGGAGGTGAGGTGGGCGTGGCTGAGTGTTAAAGTACTCCACCAATCAGGGACCAGGGAAGTGCTCCACCAATCAGGGACCAGGGAAGTGCTCCACCAATCAGGGACCAGGGCTCTCACAGCAGGAATCATGGGACAAAAAAGAAATTAAAACACACACAAAACAAATCAAGGAACTGGAGGCCTGGGGCTGTAACATGAATGAATTTATTTATTCATTTATTCTTAAAAATCTCCAGTTGTTCAGCACATGCTCGTTGGGTCGCTCTTCTGACGCGATCCGGACGATCCGGCTCCACTAGTTGTCACTTCAGACTTTCCTCCACTGCTCTTTGGATTTGTGAGCGGGATGCAGGAGTGGGCTGAGGTAGAGCAGCCGTTGACTCAGTTTGTCTTCTTCCTCCTTCTCCGACACTCTTCCGTTCTCCTCCTCAGCTCACAGACGAAAAGCGTGATGATAGATTCTCCAGCTGCTGCTTCATTATCATTGGAATGACAGCAAAAAAAGTTTGATGACAAACTTAGATGACAAAAAAAACCCAACGCTTTAAAGTATTTTCTATGTAAACCTCAATTCGGAATCATTATTTCCATGTAAACTCAAAGGAAAACATTTTAATTCAGAACTATTTAATTCAGAACAATTCATTCGGAATTAAACAACACCATGTAAATGTGGCCATTGTACATTTAGTTCAGCAGAGAAGGGCAATTCCAGGGCTGAATCATCTTAAAAACGCTGGAGCCCTTCCTGTATTATCTGTGTTTTCCGTTTGAGAGAACACAGCTTAAATATGCAGGGTTTTAGTGTTAAACATGTGTGAATAAAACAAAACACAACTCTGTGTGCATTTCTGATGAGGAAAAAACAAAACCATTATAGCATAGCTCAGAAAATAGAATAAAAGTAGCACTTAAAAGTCAGAATTAATTGTACTTTTATTAAAACGTACCATTGGGCTTTGCAGTGTTCTACTTTTCTCTGTTCCCTTTTCACGTATTGCTTTTTTTAACCAGGTCACGTTCAGATCTGAGCCACTGGAGAAGCGTCTGACCTTAACTTTTGACCCCTCTTGTACGCACACTGTACAATCATTACCACGCCTCAAATGTATTCTGAATAGCTTTTTTCCTTCCCATGCTAAAGGGCTAAATTAATTTTTATGAAAGTCAAGGATAACTAATGGGTAGCCCGGAACGTATAATACCTCTGTAATTTAAATGTGCCAGCCTTATTTGATTAGATATTCCTTCTGAATGCTTTTCCAATGCAAAGAGGGGACTTAATGGCATACTAATGTGCAGTGTTAACTATTGAGTCTGAGCCATTTCAGCCTAAGCTAGCATGAAAGCTAATCAAACCGTAGCCGTTGCAAATTTCTGCCTGTGTGGCTTATGTTTCACTTTAGTCGATGTTTCTAAAGTCGCCAATTAATTCTGCTAAGTTAATTGCGCGGTGAACTGTGCATGACCCTGTATACCAGTTTAATGGATGTGCTAAAGACAGAGCGTTTACCTAAAGGATTAAAAGCACAAATTATGATTCAAGACAAAATCATCAAAATAAAATGTGGTGCAAACATTTTAGTCATGTTAGAATCTTGTTATCTCCTCAAAAACGAACCTGGAGTTGTGTTTTGTTTCATTTGCACGTGTTTGAGTAGCCCTGAATTATAAGGATGTCTATAGAACCAAAGTTCAAAATGCTCTGTTCCACCTTGTGATGTCATGCAGTGGTAGTTTTAAGTTAACAGCTCCTTTTACCTTTAAATCAGTAGAGACAGGTAATTCCAGGGTATCCAAATCCAGTATCCAAATGATTCTAATGAAGGTGTATGGAGCTTAAAAACACACTGGAGCACTTCCTGTATTGCAGGTTTTCAGTTAGAGAGAACACAGCTTAAATATGCAGGATTTGTGTGTTGAACCTGTGTGAATAAAACAAAATACAACTCCAGTTATGCTCCAGCCCACAGACCGTATATAAGTGGATATAGCTAACCCATTAGCCGCCACGTGCCAAACAGGAAGTGCTCCAGGAGGCTCTTCAGGCTCCTTCTCTCCCTTTTTCCCTTTGACTTACATTGAGATCTTATCGTCCCTCTCTCTGTAACTCCTGCTGTGAGCCTCATCATTTTGGTCTTAAAATGTTTGTATGAACCCGCTCTACACGATCCTCTTTTTGGTTTTTTTCAGCTATTTTGTTCGTCAAAAAAATCCTATTCATAACATAGAGCCTGGCTCCAAATTTGCTCCTCTAACTGTTAGCATCGTGAGCCTCCTTTGAGCGGTGCTGAATGCTATGGGTGATGTCACACTCAATTAGTCCACTCATAAATATACGGTCTATGCTCCAGCTGCACACTGCACTCCAACAGAGACATGACCCTGGTCATTCCTAAAGCTTTGGGCCGCTCCTCATTCAGCTCTCTGCAGCATATGACTGACACCACCTTCAACAGACTTCGTTTTTACCTCTGTCGACTTTTAAAAACTCCATCCAAAGTATTTTACAGAATCACTGCACATGCTTTTAACACTTTTATATCTTCAATCTGCAAATGTTTCACTGTCTCATGTCTCTATTCGCCAGAGGTGGGACCAAGTCATTGTTTTGTGAGTCTCAAGTAAGTCTCAAGTCTTTGACCTCAAGTCCAAGTCAAGTCCCAAGTCAAAAACAAGAAAGTCCAAGTCAAGTCCAAGTCTGCTTTGAGCTTCAAGCCATTTAAACCAAAGTACCAAATATAGCTTAGATTTTTGCATTTTATCTGACTTTTAAGTTAAATTGTAAAAAATCATATATTTCTGTATGAGTATTTATAAGAGTTGTACAGATGCATTTTTTTTCTTTCTTTTTAACAACTTTTCTTCTTGACAAGACTTAGAGTGAATCATTATGATCAGAATAGAAAGAATTCAGATTTAAAAGTGTGTCACAGCAGTTATTTTGTCTGCACTGAAATGGAAGGATCAAGTTCTCTGTACTTTTCTGGTGGAGGTGAAGACGTTAATGGTTTGTCTGGTATGTTTCAGAGTGTGGCATTGAACTCATTTAGCTCCACTGAGACAAGCAGATGACGCCACTAGAGACATTTCTTTTTATTAGCACTAACAGCACTTTTAACTGGCAGACAGATGATTTTGTTGCCATATTATGGAACATTCTATAGGGAACGTAATAGTATCCATGGAAACAGGCAGGTGGTTACTCTCCATCAGAAAAACTACATAGTATGCTCCAAGTATAACCTTTTCCAATGTTAGTTTATTTTTCTTTGGTCAGTTTACATAATCATTAATCATGTTACAATGATTTCACATAGAAATGATGCATAACACAAAAGTTATTCTACAGACTGAAGAGGTTTAGGCTGAAGTTTTAACATTTATTTTGCCTAACCCTATTAACATATAGAATAGGATACACCGCAGAAAAACAACGGCAGAAAAAAACAAAAACTCATCTTTTATGAGCACAGGAAAGAATACGTACTTGTTTCTTTTGGTATACACACTACAGAGACACAATCCAATACACGTCGATATTCATATATTCAGTACACACACACACACACACACACGCTGCATTATGTGGTTTCATAATGCAAATGGACTATCCAGAAGTAAAAAGACATCGCCCTGTACCTTACATTTGAATGCATACAATAAATTCCAGCCCAGCTTTTGTCCCAGTCCATGATGTCTGCTCATTAACCTGCTGTGACCAGGCCCCAATCACAGCACATCATAAATCAAGTCCATTCAAACTCCTCCGTGCCACCACAAAGCTACAAGGTGTGAAATAAAACTTGGTATAAGGTAGTCCGTGCGCATGCTAGTTCCGGCCCTAATCGGCGGTGATTATTACTAATGGCCATAATGATGTGCATTTTCGCCCCAGCAGGACAGTTCAATTAGGATCAGGCCTATTCAGTATCTCCTCAGGCAGTCGGTCCCCAGTCCCACATTCACGTATGCTAGTGAGGAAGACACTTAGAGCCTGTTCAAAGACTGTTAGCTAGTTTTTATGTAACATTGAGTTAACTTTTTACATACGTAGCTTTGCAGGATTCAAGCTTTGAAGAAGATACCTAATGTTAAAGGTCCTATATTACACAACATGTATTTTTGTGAGCTTTTCACAATGTTATAATGTGTTTGCCTCATCAAAAACATACCTGGGTTTTGTTTCGTTCATACATGTTGGAGTAATCCTGTCTACATATCCAAAGCTCAAAATGCTCTGTTCCACCTTGTGATGTCATGCAGTGGTAGATTTAAAGTTAACTACACCAGTTTACCTTTAGTTTAGTAGAGAAGGACAATTCAAGGGCTGAAATTATCCAGAATGATTCTTGTGAAGGTGTATGGAGTTTAAAAACACAGTGGAGCACTTGCTGTATTGCCACATCACACGCAACAGAGTGTTTTCCATTTGATAGAAGAACTCAGCCTAAATATGCAGGATTTGTGTGGTAAACATGTGTGAATGAGAAAAACATGACTCCAGGTATGTTTTTAGGAAATGTCATCATAACATAGATCAGAAAATAGTGTAATATGGGCCCTTTAAAGGTACAGTATGCAACTTTCTTGAAGCGGCATGTCATATTCTTTTGGTGTCCTGGGGGGTCACTACATCGCCTGCCTCCTAATGTGAAGCGGCGTGTTGGTTTTGCATACGTTTTGCACCATCTAATCTTATTAGTGTGAGCGTGTTTATTCATCAGAGGTTGAGATCAGCATATGAACCTCTCTCTTCTCATCATAATCATAATAATCATAATTGCCATAGATTCCCTTTGAGTAAAACATTGTTCAGTCATAACAAACTACAACTACAATGCTGACAATGTTAAAAGGTGCTTTGTGTAACTTTTCTGGTCCATCAAATGCTTGTGTCCGTGGAGAACTTATTGCTTTATCTGGAGTATTTCACAGTATGACATTAAACCTTTTTATCTTCATCGAGATCAAACCAGACCAAGTGACAGGTCATATCCGTGGAGAGGCGAGAGGTGACCCTGCGCAGTATTTTTGAGCCATAAAACCACCTATAATTGAATAAATGTAAGGTAGAGCTGTTTATTGCTATACTGTGGAACATTCCAGCCAGAGCAATGTCATATTCAAGTTACATTGTGCACTTTTAAATCCAGGCTCAAAATGGTTGAAAGATTTTTAGTAGGGCTGTCAGCGTTAATGTGTTAATGACGACTAGATTAATGCAATCCATAATGTCTCCATAGCCTATGTCAAGCAGCGAAGTACCACCGAAGTACATCTAGTCTAAGTTAGCACCTCCAAGCTAAACCCCTGGTGCAGCAACCGGAGCGTCCCAGCCCAGTGACCCTCAGATCAGACAAACTACCATTTGGCAGAGCCGCCACAGACCTGTGGATAATCACATGGCAAAGAAAATAACTACAGTGTTTGCTAAATGGGTAAGAATTGCTTTACATTATGGCTTTAAAAATTGAAATGCAAAATAACACAATTTTAAACATGCAATTCAATATCCGATTAATTGCAATTAACTATGGAATTTCTGATCTTAATTGAGATTTTAAAAATGTATCATTTGACAGCCCTAATTTTTCGTCTGCACTCTTCTCTTTTACTGAAAATGTTATGATGATTATTTATGTTTTGATATTGTGATTTTATTGTTGAGTATGAAATGTGCTGTACAGATAGACTTGGTCTTTCCTTCCTTTACGTGTAATACCATGAGTGAGACCTGTGTCTCAGTTCTGGAAGCCATTTTACAATCTTTTTTTTTTTTTTTTAAATCTGGACTGTTCCCAAATGATAGCTTTGGTTTTTGGTTATTTTCTTGGATTCTTGGACACCAGTCGTCCCATAGATGAGCCCGGAAATGATCAGAGAAGAGAGAGCACAATGATCCATCTTTAAAGCTGTCTTTGGAGAAGGAACACCGAGTCCCAGGCTAAACTTTGAGCTTTATCCCTTTGGTGAACACAGAACTGCCTGCACAGCGACATGACAAAGTGCCAAAAGCTATTAAGCGAAGTCAAACCCTCGAAGATACAATGGCACATGATAACTGCAATGTTACGTTATGCTCTGATCTATGTTATAATGTTGCTTCCCCATAATAATGTTGTGTTTTTTTTTTTCATTCATACTTAACACACAAATCCTGCAGATTTAGGTTCTTTTCTCTCTTTTCTTGCGATATCATGTGGTGATACAGAAAGTGCTCCACTGTGTTTCTAAACTCCATACACTTTCGCTAGAATAATTTGAATAATTTCAGCCCTGGAATTGCTGATCTCTACTGAACTAAAGGTAAAAGGCGTTAATGTGAAAACTACAGTTTCATGACATCACAAGGTTGAACAAAGCATTTTGAGCTTTGTAGCGAAACTAAAATTAAAGTTGCTTCAACGTGTGTGAATGAAAGAAACACAACTCCCGGTATGTTTTTGGTGCAGTAACAACCTTCTAACATGCCTTAAAGCTCACAAGAGTACATTTTGCATAATATAGGACCTTTAAAATAATACCCATTTCATTTTCTGTAATTATTTTTTTTCAGGTTAAGACTTTTTCTTCTGTTTTTTTTTTTTTTTTTTGTAACTATCAAAAGACAGAATTTCCCATTCCATTAATATTAAAAAGGCAAAAAAGACAAGCTGTAGAGACTGTATTATAGATTCACTGGAGTGTTTGTAGTTCTGAAGTCCTTTGTGATAAAACTAATCTTTTTTCTTCTTTTCATTTTTGATTGCATATTGAATGGTACAGTACAAGGATTTGTCTTTCGTCCGTTTCCCTGGCAACCTGCATCCCAATTTTTCACACTAATTTACACAGAAAAGGCTTACTCGGGGCTTCTCTTTCATTTTGTCAGGTCTACAGCAAATGAAGGCGAGCACCATCACGCATACATCTACACATATATGTCTACACGTACCCGCACGCACGACCCGGACACCATCCTCAAATCGAGTCCCATCACCATGGAAACTGGAGTAGAATAAGAGATTTCTTTAATCACTTGATAAGTAGTACCAACTCTTTTGTCTGCACAAAATCATTCACTCTTTTTTTTTTTTTTTTTTTTTTACAATATTGTCAAATCCACCATGCAGAAGTATCTGCTAACACTGTATCCCATTACCCAAGAGTTACACATGGATGACATCTGGGACAGTTTTCCAATAGGCTGGACTAGGGGTTAATTAAGAATGTAATGGTCAAGAGTGTATTTGAAATAGAGCTGACAGGGACCATATATCTTCCAGATTGATGGTTTATTCAGCAGTAGTAACCAGTAGTTGCAGATCACTCTATGGAGAATTTACAAGTGAACACCTCAGGCTCAGTTATGTGACCTTCATTGTTATAATACTCCCCACAATGGAAGTATGTTTAGGCTTGAATGGAGAATCTTAAAATATGTTGAGTGTTCTCTTGTGTAAACTGGAAACTCTTCACTATTTCCAAGGTACAGTAAGACTTATCTAAGTTATGGTTTAAAGGGCTCATATTACACTGTTTTCTGATCTATGTAATAATGTTTCCTCATCACAAACATATCTGGAGGTGCGTTTTGTTTCATTCACATATGTTTCTAAAACTTTTTCTACATGCACAAAAGGCCATTTCCCTCCAATATTGTTCACAAATTTGTCTCAATCTGTGTTACTGATCATTTCTCCTTTGTCGAGATTATCCATCCCACCTCACAGGTTTGGCATATCAAGATGCACATTGGACAGCAGGATTATTGCACAGATGTGCCTTAGGCTGGCCACAGTAAAAGGACACTCTGAAATGTGCAGTGTTATCACACAGCACAATGCCACAGATCTCACAAGTTTTGAGGGAGCGTGCAGTTGGCGTTCTGACTGCAGGAATGTCCACCAGAGCTGTTGCCCGTGAACTGAATGTTCATTTCTTTACCATAAGCCGTCTCCAAAGGTGTTTCAGTCAATTTGGCAGTACATCCAACTGGCCTCACAAGCGCAGACCATGTGTAACCACACCGGCCCAGGACCTCCACATCCAGCATCTTCGCCTCCAATATTGTCTGAGACCACCCACCTGGACAGCTGCTGCAATCAAAGAATTTCTGCACAAACTGTCAGAAATCTTCTCAGGGAAGCTCATCTGCATGCGCGTCGTCCTCATCGGGGTCTTGATCTGACTGCAGTTCGTCGTAACCAACTTGAGTGGGCAAATGCTCACATTCGATGGCACCTGGCACATTGGAGAGTTGTTCTCTTCATGGATGAATCCTGGTTTTCACTGTCCAGGGCAGATGGCGAACAGCGTGTGTGGCATCATGTGGGTGAGTGGTTTGCTGATGTCAATGTTGTGGACGATTGGCCCATGGTGGTGGTGGGGTTTTGGTCTGGGCAGGCATATGTTATGGGGAATGAACACAGGTGCATTTTAGTGATGACATTTTGAACGCACAGAGATACCGTGATGAGATCCTGAGGCCCATTGTTGTGCCGTTCATCCACGACCATCACCTCATGTTGCAGCGTGATAATGCACGGCCCCATGTTGCAAGGATCTGTTCACAATTCCTGGACACTGAAAACATCCCAGTTCTTTCATGGCCAGCAAACTCACTGGACATGTCACCCCCTGAGCATGTTTGGGATGCTCCGGATCGGCGTATACGACAGCGTGTTCCAGTTCCTGCCAATATCCAGGATAGTCGCACAGCCATTGAAGAGGAGTGGACCAACATTCCACAGGCCACCATCAACAACTTGATCAGCTCTATGCAAAGGAGATGTGCTGCACTGCATGAGGCAAATAGGGGTCACACCAGATACGGACTGGTTTTCTGACCCTCCCAGTAAAGCAAAACTGCACATTTCTGAATGTCCTTTTACTGTGGCCAGCCTAAGACACATCTGTGCAATAATCCTGCTGTCAAATGTGCATCTTGATATGCCAAACCTGAGAGGTGGGATGGATTATCTCGACAAAGGAGAAATGCTCACTAACAGATTTAGACAAATTTGTGAACAATATTTGAGGGAAATGGTCTTTTGTGCATGTAGAAAAAGTTTTAGATCTTTGAGTCCAGTTAATTAAAATTGGGAGCAAAAACAAAAGTGTTGCATTTATATTTTTGTTCAGTGTAATATGGCTTAAAGGACAATATAGGACCTTTAAACTAAATTTGGTTCTATATCAGGAGGAAAGATACACTGTAAACCCAAATGTTCACAGTAATTAAATACATGACGTGTACACTCAAAGATTTAGAAATACTCCTACTAACTTAATTGTGTCAAGTTGCTGGAACATGTTTGATTAAAGTGAACTATTGTGGATATAACTGAGCATAACTTAAAAACATAGATGAGGTACAACTGAGTAGAATTAAGTCATTAAAAGTCCTGTTATTTCTATTGTTTCAAAAGGGGATGATTTAAAAATAAACTTCATTTATATAGTACATGCTAAAATACAATACAATTTCAAAATGATTGAGTTGCCTTAACAGAAAAATCAGAGTCATGTTAACTGCAAATATTTGAGTTGAGGTTATTTATTTTATTTATTTAACCTTTATTTTACCAGGCAAAACATTAAGAACAAATTCTTATTTACAATGTTGGCCTGGGCATGCCAGAAGCAGCCAAGGGAAGGGGAAGGGGAGTTAAAACAATTAGACATTCAACATCATTCATTAAAACATAAAACAAACATTTACATCAATCTCTAAAAATCTCCTTTCATTTCATTAGTAAAACATTTACATATGTCTTTAAAAATTACCTTCAGTTTACATTTACAAGCAGAAAGAGAAATGAAGGAGTGCAGTTTAAATGAGCTTTGAACCAAATTCCAAATATTAGCAGTGGCACATTGAAATGACATGAGGCCAAGAGAGGACCTGGACTTAGGAACTTTCAGTTTGATGAGCTGTGAGGACCGAGTGTTGTTTCTGAAGGAAGACTCTTGTTCAAGCAGCTGACTTAGATAGGAAGGTGTGAGACCTAGCATGGTTTTATAGACAAACATAAGCCAATGCATATTTCGGCGAGACTGCAGGGAGGGCCAGTTCACCTGAGAGTACAGCAGACAGTGATGTGTCATAAAGGGAGCATTTGTAACAAAACGGATAGCAGAATGATAAATGGTATCTAATTTTACAAGGTAACTTTTGGAAGCATGTCGATAAATGATGTCACCATAGTCAAATTGTGTAAGAATGGACATCTCAACAATAGAACGTTTAGCTGGGATTGTAAAACAGGAGCGGTTTCTGTACAAAAAAAACAATTTAGCCTTAACCTTTGCCTGTAAAACAGCGATGTGATTATGGAAAGATAATGTACTCTCTAGCCAGATCCCCAGATATTTATATTCTGTAACCTGCTCAAGGCTGGTTCCATCTGCTGTGCTAAGACAAAATTTGTAAGAATTAGCTGTTTTAATGCGACTAAACCAGATTGCCCTTGTTTTTTTTTGCATTTAGTGTCAAGTCCAGTTGCGAAAAGGCTTTCTCTACATTAAGAAAACTTTCTTGTAAATTTTGATTGACTATTTCAGGGCTAGGGCCAGAGGAATATAAAACTGTATCATCTGCATACAGGTGAACAGTTCCTTTGCTAACAGACAATGGGATATCATTAATATAAATGGAGAAGAGAGTTGGCTGATTGGAAACCCCAACACGGCAAAGTTTTTCCTGTAAGATGTGGTGGTTAACTGAATCAAACGCTTTTTGCTAAATCAATAAAAACTGCTGCACAAAATTGTTTGGAGTCTAGTGCAGAAATGATATCATCAAGGACTTTTAAAACAGCTGTGATACAACCATCACCTGAACGAAAACCAGATTGTGCGTGAGTCAGAATTGAGAATTCTCAATATAACGTAACAGTTGTTGATTGACTAGTTTTTCCATAATTTTATATGCACATGGTAATACAGAAATAGGCCTATAATTGTTCAAGTCAGATCGATCATCACTTTTAAAAAGTGGGCGAACCAATGCAGCTTTCCACTCTGTAGGTATTTCACCAGTTTGGAGAGACAAATTAAAAATGCTAGCAAGCGGAGCTGCAATAATAGGGGTGGCTGTTTTAAAAATGAAAGGTGCAAGTCTATAAGGCCCTTCCAAGCCCCACTAACACACCTCACCTTCTCAGAAGAAGCGATCCAGAAGAAACTTGCAAACCTGAATCCATCCAAAGCAGCGGGACCTGATGGTATCTATCCAAGGATACTCAAGGAACTGAATGAAGAATTGGTGCACCCTCTCCAGCTCATTTTCAGTCAGTCTGCAGAGGAGAATACCTGTCCACAGCCATGGAAGGATGGACATGTCTCCCCTATCTTCAAGAAGGGAGACAGAAGCTGCCCTGGAAACTACCGACCAGTGAGCCTCACATCAGTGGTCTGTAAACTCATGGAATCCTTTGTCCGTGATGCCATCATGACCCACCTGGTATCAAACAACCTCCTCTCAAAACACCAACATGGCTTCGTAGGGGGTAGGTCATGCTCATCTCAGCTCTTGGCATGTCTTGATATCTGGACCCAAGTCATTGAAGATGGAGGTGCACTCGATGCAATTTATTTTTTACTTTCAGAAGGCTTTTGACACGGTGCCACATCAGCGCCTCCTGAGAAAGCTTCATGGTTATGGTATACAGGGGGATGTACTTCAGTGGATCTCAAGTTTTCTCACAAATCGGAGGCAACGTGTCTTGGTGAATGGAGAGCCATCAGCCTGGAGTCCGGTAATAAGCGGCATTCCACAGGGAAGTGTACTTGGCCCTATCCTGTTTGTTGTTTATATAAACGACCTTCCAGAAGTTGTCAACTCAATGGTGCAGATGTTTGCTGATGACACAAAGGTTTTCCATATCATAAAGAAGAAATCTGACGTTGATCTACTCCAAGATGTCCTGAATAATATGGAAAAATGGTCAGAGAAATAGCAGCTCAAGTTCAATGCCGCCAAGTGTAAAGTTATGCATATAGGTAGAACAAACCCAGGATGTGAATATACAATGAAAGAGGATACCAACAATGTACCACTTGCTGAAACCAAGATTGAAAAAGATTTGGGTGTACATGTAGATAACTGCTGAAATTTCAGTGACCACATACAAAAAGTTGTAAACAAGGCAAACGGGATCCTTGCAGTTATCCGTCGGCCATACACTTATCTAGATGAAGAAATAGTGAGAATCTTATTCACATCACTTGTTAGACCATTGTTGGAATATGGAAATGTGATTTGGGCACCATTATACAAGAAGGATGCAATAGCAGTCGAGCAAATACAAAGAAGAGCAACTAAACTAGTTCCAAAGCTGAAACATCTAAGCTATGAAGATAGATTACAACAAATGAAACTCCCCAGCATGTACTACCGTCGAGCCAGAGGCGATATGATAGAGGTATGGAAATACTTACACGGAACCTACACCACTGACAGCCCACTACTGCGTGACTACGACACCAGGACAAGAGGACACCCCCTGAAGCTGAAGAAACAGTATGCGCCTCACTCAATACGCAAAAACTTCTTCAATTTTAGAGTCGTCAATCTATGGAACAACCTTCCAAGTGATGTTGTCATGGCAAAAACCATCAATTGCTTCAAAGCCCGCCTGGACTCCTGCTGGTCAGACCTCAAGTACTGTCAAGAGATCATAACTGCAACAGTTATCCGAGAAACAAATAGTCTATAGAATCTACATTGATTAAGAGCGGTCAATAGGCCCTAGGCCTACAATGACCGAATCTTATCGTATCGTATCGTATCGTAAGTCCATCTATTCCAGCTGGCTTTTTGTAATCTAGAGCTAACAGCTCTTGTTTCACTTCCTTTAAAATGAACGGTTTAAAAGAAAGTTTTTGAGATCCAACAGGTTTTACACTTGGGGAGACATCAGAGCCTATGTTTACATCAAAAGGTTTTAACTTTGTAAAGTGGTGGTTAAATAAATTAGCCATACTGAGTTTATCTGTGACCACAATATTATCTGATGTAATAGACACAGGTGTACCAACTGATTTATTTTCCAGCTGCTTTACTGTTTTCCAAAATAAGTGTGAGTTTGAGGTATCTGTTAATTTCTCTTTAAAATAGCTTGTCTTTGCCTGGCGGATTGCTTGTGTGACCTTGTTGCGAATTTGACAAAATACTAGTCTGTCTTTTTCTGAACCTGATTTTTTGGCTTTGCGGCAGTCAGCATTTTTTTCCCTGAGCAGCAAAGCCAAATCATTAGAGAACCAAGGACTAATGCGACTCTTAATACGCATGTTTTTTAATGGGGCATGCTTATTGATAATTGTACTGAAATTATTTCTGAATGCAGTCCATGCTTCATGGACTGTTGGGAGAAGTACTAATCTTTCCCAACATATTTCTGATAGATCATGTAAAAAAGCTTGTGTACTAAAATTCTTTAGAACACGCCTCTGACTAACAAGACCTGGCAATTTGATAAAGTGACCCTTACGGATACACGCAATGAAACAGTGGTCACTAATGTCACTGCAAAAGGTACCAGAAGTATACATGTGGGGGGAGTTGGTAAGAATTACATCAATTAATGTTGCTTTATCTAGATTTTTAGAGTCATAGCGAGTTGGCTGAGAAATCAGTTGTGTGAGGCTTAATGAGTCAACTGTAAAAGGACATTTTCAGGTGGTTTTAGCATGTCCCAGTTCAAATCACCTAGAAGAATCAGCTCAGATCGAGCAAAAGGGACTAAGGCATTGCTTGGTGCTGTCAGGGCAGATGAGGGTGCAGAGGGAGGCCGGTAGCATCCACTTACATTCAAAGAGAAATTGTTGAACTTCACATTCAGTACTAGTAAATCAAACTGTTTAGGAATAGACTTAGCTAGGAGAATGGTACACTGAAAGTGATATTTTGCATAAATGCATACCCCACCGCCTCTAGACATTCTGTCTTGTCTAAAAAGTAAATACCCTGGCATGTTTATCTCTGCATTCTCCACCGAATTACACAGCCAGGTCTCTGATATTACAACAAACTCTAGTTTTGAGCTTTCCACCCAAGTTCTAAGTTGCTCCATCTTTGGCAAAATGCTTCTAGCATTTACATGGAGAAAGTCTATGCCTTTGCGAGTGCAAAAATCAGAGAAATCCAAATCAGTATTATTTGTAATAGTATTTTGAGGGCCTGGATGAACATGTATATTCCCAGATATCAGAAGCAGTAGTAACATAAGATTCCTACTGATACGGTTTAGCAGTTTGAAATTTCTCATTGATTTAGATGTTTGAGACTTTGCATATAAGAACAATACAACATTGAACAGTTGTTTTGTAATGTCATAAGAGTAAACAGAGTGAACATAAAATTCTACCATTTTTGCAAATATCAAACCCTTAGTCACAAAGAAACTGTCTGCATCCCTCTGGTGACAGTGAACATTGAATAGTGGCGACAACTCAAGTTTAGTGTTAGAGGTTTGAAGCCCACATGATGATGAATGAACAATGAAAATTAACACAGCAAAATATAATATTTTATCTTGATTCATGTTTGGGCTGTGTATATAGCATGGAGACATTACAGCAGCAAGCCAGGAGTCAAAGCAGTTAAGCTGAGCACAGTTAATCCAGCACAAAGCAGTTAGTTCAGCATGGCAAAGTAGCAGTTAGTTTAGCAAGCAGCAGAAACAGCAGTAGCACAGGACCTCCTCCCTCCTCACACACCTGGGTCTGGGCCTGGTGGTGGCTTCCGGGCCTGGTGGTGGATCCCGGGCTTGGCGGTGGATCCCGAGGCTGGATGTAGCTCCTGGGCCTAGCGATAGCTCCCGAGCCTGGGGGTAGCTCCCAGGGCTGGATTGTAGCTCCCAGGGCTGGTTGTAGCTTCTGAGCCTGGGGGTAGCTCCCAGGGCTGGATGTAGCTCCCAGGGCTGGTTGTAGCTCCTGAGCCTGTGGTAGCTCCCAGGGCTGGATGTAGCTCCCAGGGCTGGATGTACCTCCCAGGGCTGGTTGTAGCTCCTGAGCCTGTGGTAGCTCCCGGGCCTGGTGGTAGCTCCCAGGGCTGGATGTAGCTCCCGGGTCTGGTGGTAGCTCCCAGGGCTGGATGTAGCTCCCGGCCCTGGTGGTAGCTCCCAGGGCTCAATGGTAGCTCCTGGGCCAGGTGATGGTTAGCACTTGTGTGCTTTGTATATCAGTATTTTCAGGTATTTATGTCCTGATGTTATTAAATATCCAAATCCACAATTTAAATTGTGAAATGGAACTTTCCTGCTTGAGAATGATCTTGAGTTATATCAGAACAAGTTTAAGGCCCCGTCCACACTAATACATATTCCAGTCATTTTGGTTGCAGATGCAGTGTTCGTCCACACCAATCTGATGGAAAATGGCTCCAGAGACAGAACAATATCCCTCTGATCCTACGCCATGTGGACGCCTGAAAACGGTGATACTCTGACATAGGTAAATGAGCACTTTTAATTCAGCAGTTTTCAAAAGGTACAAGTAGCAAACCCATCCAACGTTTTAAGTTCTGGAAGATTGTGAAGTTGATCATCTTAAAATAGACACTCAATTGCCTTAATTATTTTAAGTTCTGGAAGCTTATTTGGGTTTACAGTGTATAATCCAGGCACATCCTCAGTGTCCAAACTGGATGTACCTTTATCTCCATTTACGCTGGTATTAATGACAATATTAAAGTGGAATAGGTTTTACACCATCCATCCATCCATCTTCTCCCGCTTAATCCGGCTGGGTCGCGGGGGCAGCTCGCTGCCCAATACTCATAGCACCTGACCCCCCCATGAACCCCTATGAACCCTGGTTTTACACCAGATGCAAGTATATGTTTGACTTGACACAACATGATTTATATATTTGCATATATGAGTAAATAATATAATCATGAACAAAAGCAAGAGCCGCCTCTTCAGTGTCTTGAAGCAGATTTGCATTTTTCTCTTAAATGAGTCTGTTTTCTTGCCCAAAAACACACATTTATACACAGAGTTGATCTTTCCACATACCCAGGTGGATGTTTTATGGACTGGAGCATCAAAGGATTTAGTGCAAAATCTATAACAACTCTTTGATTCAAACTTCATGAGTTGAGATGAATTTAAGTAAAGCAATGTCAGAGTTTGAAAAATGGAGTACCATACAATGTACAAGAAAAACGTCAAGATCCAATCATCTGTCAGAACAATGCTGACAGCCTGGCCTTTACCCATCATGCACTGGGCCATACATTTCCAGCAGTCACTCCTGAAAACCACAGCAGCCCCTTCAAATGGCTGCTCCAGTTCTGATCGTACAAGGTTTGTGCGACCGTCACACTCCAGAGGTTACACCAAAGAGGGCAAATCTGACTGTACATCTTAAAGGTACAGGGAAAAAAATACCTGCTGTTTTATTTTATTATGAATTTTAAAAGTGGCGTAGGCTAAATTTCAATAGTAGCAGCTTACATAAAGGATATTGAAATTACTTTATGTTAATGACACAACCCTTGAGTACTTCATAGCCGAATGAAGTAGTTACTATGTATAATGTGTATATTTTTTTACTTATTCAACACTCTACAACCAAATGTTAACCAGACGCTTTTAGGGCAGAAATGATTTTTAAAAAAAGCTGAGCACACATTTTGGCAACAGAAGTAGCATTGTTCCCCATTCATTCTGATTCATTCAGGCTGAACATGGACAAGAAGACGGAGATCAAAACATTTCCAGCACCAAAATGTTTGGTTGTCAGAATCAATATTCTACAGGTGGACTAAAGTTTTAAAGTTTTACTCACTGTTCGCACAAGGATCTGGCAGTCGGACACCGTTTGTCAAAGTCAGCTTGTTGAAATATTCGCAATCTTTTGATGATAATTCTTTCGCAAAGCTGCTGAGTTCTGCCATACTTCTGTTGCCAAAATGTGTGCGCAACCGAGCCAACGTCATCACTGTTTACTGACACTAAAAGGGTCTATTCTAAACTGAACTAATACCTGTTTAGAGCGTTTCTGGGGAGGAAAACCTTTTAGCCAATTTGCTGTTTTTTTGGGACAAACAAATGAATTATGAGCAAATAAATGATGATGAGTAATTCATCTGTGTGTCTTCATTAGGAGCCAGACAAAGGCTGTAGCTGGTTTACAAAAAGCCCTGGAGATATGATATGCATATGACATATTTGAAATAAAATACTTAATAGGGAATGCGAGCTATTTACTCCTGGTAAATACATGATTATATTTGGATTTGTGCGCAGGCTTTGCTGAGTGAGGACACAATATAAAGCTGCAGTTTGCACAATGGGAAGTTTAGCTGAGGTAGATCAATCCATGTGTTTCTGACTGATGAGAAATATGGACTGTTGCCATAGCCATTTTATATCTTTTGAATGGGAAAACGTCAACAAAATGTCGCTCGAATATGTGGTTTTCAGATTGTAGAATGTGGTGATGCCATAATCCCAGATAGGGGGCCAGTCAATAAAAAAAAAAAAAGACAATGTTGTATTTTACCAAGAAATATCTATTCTTTTATTATTGGCATTACATTTTAACAATAGGAATTTTATCACGATTTTAGGAAATAAGTTAAGGGGGACATCCAAATATAACAGTGTTCCCTCATCATTAGTTCACTTCAAGTTGTATTTTGATTGATTCATGCATGTTTAAGTCATCCTGTATCATGTAGTGCTCAGAAAATGTCTGTTTTCACTTATCCCCTATCTCCACCACTGCCCTGTATTTATATGTGGTTATAAAAAAGCAATTTCTCAACATTAAAAAAAAAATGTCATGGTGAAACGGTGCTTGACATAAAGAAGTGGGGCCTATCAGTCTGTGAGATCAGTATTATAGATCAATATTGCAGTTTACAACAAAGATACTGGAAATAATGATCTATGTATGATTGAATTTAATAGTAAATATTCAAAAAGTACAATGTGTCTTCTGTGATATTTCTTGTGGTTGTACATATTGTTGTCAAGACGCATATTTAAAGGTGCACTGTGTAACTTTTTGGTTGGGGGGTTGGGGTTGGGGATGTCATTGCTCTGGAATGTTCCACAGTATGACATTAAACAGCTCTACCTGACAGTATCTACAATATCTAGAAAAACCGGTATTCTGACTGTGAGCGGGAACTTTAGGTAAAATGTTCCATCAGTTTCAGTGCTACTTTTGGAGTCTGAAGTTTCTATTCGTCATCTTTTTTTCCGTGACAAACCCCCTCGAGAAAAGACGTACCGTTTTCTTTCACTATAAATAACCTCTCCCAGGGGCCTTTTTAGCGGCGCAAGCTGTTGTCAAGAATTTAGGAACAACTGCGGGATATTTTAGCTGTCTAAAAATACAGACGATTGCAGTCAACTTATGCTTTTTGAATCTCCAAACTGCTGGATAGGTCAAGACGCACTGACTGTGGAGTAAAAATGTTTTTATTCATGTTTGCAAAGACCTAGCACTACAGCAACCCTCAAAGATAATGTTGATTTTGTCTCATAGTGCTCCAAATGAATTAATGTATTCAGTATATGATATTGGTTATGGGCCAGAGTAACAACAGAAATAGAAAATATCTGTTTATTTTTACAAAAGTTTACATTTTTGAACTTTCCTAAAACTTAAAGATGCACTGAGGACTTTTCTGTATTGCATTAAATGTATCTATTTCCATACAGACAAAAAAGTGACACCACCAAGCCAAGTTATGACCCAGCTCTACTAGGGGAAGTAACAAATAAAAGCAAGATGGAAAATGGAATAAATAAGGGAATTTAATTAAAAGGAATGTACAAGGTAAATCAACAAAAAGGGATTCCTAAAATATATACAGAACACAATATGTACATAGTCAGCCTGGCCACACAGACCAGCAGCTCTGAACAGGTGAAGGAAATGTCCTAAAACAGGGGGAGGGGCTGGAGGTGAGGTGGGAGGGGCCGAGTGTTGAAGTTTCCACCAATCAGGGACCAGGGCTCAAACAGCAGGAATCCATATGACAAAAAAAAGAAGTTAAAACACACACAACACAAATCAAGGAACTGGAGGCCTGGGCCATAACAACCCGTCAGGTCTGTGGAAAGGCTACCCTGCTTATTGTTTTTAAGCAATAAAAACACTTGTGGCTGAATACATCCAAGATAGATCAGTTTAATGCTCAAAACATGCCTAAGAAGGTTTTAAATGATGTCCATGCATGTTTCAATAATTTAGTGATCTCTCCCAGGCCCTATTGAGCCCACAAACCTATATCATCCATACTCCCACACAACAATTCTCCATAAATATACAAAGCTTGCCACAAAACTGTACACTACAACTATACAACTGTACAATAAACAAGATATCCCCTCTTTAAACTTGATGTCCACAAATGTCGTTATTGGCAACAAAACAAATCAAATTGGCTTGAAAAACTCCCTGTGAAAATAAACTATAGACCCAAAAAGCTGCTAAAATCCAGTACTCCAAACATAATATTCCTTAATAAATATTATTATAGTAGTACATTAAGAATCACAGTTTTAGCACCAACTTGAACTCAAATTAAATTTAAAAGCATCATTCATTAAAGCATTGTAGGAAGTTAATTGGGCACATTGTGATAAAATAAAAAAATCAAATCTTTCAAACAATCCTTAAAAGTCCTTGACACAATTAATTTTTGTTTAAATTCTGAAAATGCCCTTACATTTGCAAACACTTATCATTTCAGTTTTCACGTACTTCTCAAGTGAACTCATATTTCAGGTGTTAATAAGCGTGTGATATGCAAAGCTTTTCGTTTCAGTAAATCAGAAATAAAGTGAACTGGAAATGGACAAACTCTCATAAAGGATATTTACCTTTTGGAAATAAATAATGTCTTAAAACAAGAAAATTAAAACATAAAGAAATGACAATACAGAACAGTTGAAACGACTTAAGAGACTTAGACCTTTTTATTGTCTGAAAAATGTGAAAAACTGAACTAATTTGATCTAGTTTCTCATTTTAAACCATTTACAGTGGTCCGAAGTTATTCCTCGCTTACCTCACGGCAATAACTAGCATGCTAACTGCACAATTCCTGATTATCGGACAACAAAACACTTAGGTAATATATAGGTAATGGGGAAAGATAAAGTTTGCTCAGATACGTGGAAATACAACAGTAATTTATCCATAAAATACATTCTTACAGTGTTTGCATTTGCCTTTTTTTTATTTTAATTTTGAATTTCAACATTTGTGGTATTTTGGAAGCCTTTTTTAAAGATATTATCAAAGGTAGGGTTGTAATCGGATCCGATGTTATCGGTCCATGCAAGATTTGGCTGTTTTTTATTTGTATTAACAACCAGACTCGGATAAAAGAGAAAAGAAGAGAGAAAAACAAGGCATTTTTTGGAAGTCATGCTGATTCTTTAAAATTCTCATATGCCCACTTTTTGCTGTAACCATTTGACCCTGTAAGAACTGCAGTTTTGATGTGAAGATACACGCAAAGAAAGGTGTCAAAAACTCAGCTTAGAAAGGGATTGGGAAGTGAGTTACTAAAGAGAATCAAATCCACTCAAAGCACTTCAGTTTTCTTGCAACTTTGATCAAGGTGCAAGTCCAGAAAGATCTGACATTTGCCAGGTCCTTCTTCAAATTGACAGAATTAAGTCATTTGATCATAATGATTTTTGATGGTCAAATTTACCCCTGATTTGAAGTCAGACGAGAGTGAGTTAGCACAAAGTGGGGTTAATAGGTACTTCAATAAATTATAATAGTTTAGTAATTAAGTAAAATCAGATACTTTCACAGCTCCGGTAGAGCCGTAAAGGGCCAAAACTGACCAAAACATTCTGCAGTGTGGATAAGATTTTATTACATTCCCCTGTATTCACAAGCAACATTACAGCTTTATAATTCAACCATAATGTATATTTTGTTAAGAGTACTGCTTGTTTTGCTGAAATACTGTATAAAAAGTACATTTCTTCCATTAAATTGAAATCATAAGACCAAAAGGTTTTAGTCTGCACAAACATAATCTGTAGTGATGTGATGTTCATGGTCAAATCGGGTCTTTTGAAAGGTTTCTTAAAAGATCCATATTGTGGCTATTTTCTGGTCTATGTTATAATGTTTCCTCATCAAAAACATCTCCAGAGTTGTGTTTCATTCACACATGTTTAACACACAAACCCTGCATACTTCAGCTGAGGTCTTGATATCATGTGGTAAAAATCATGTGGTAAACATGTGTGCTCCACTGTGCTTTAAACTCCATACACTTTCACTAGAATTATTTGCATAATTTCAGATCTGAAATTGGCAATCTCTACTGACCTAAAGATGAAAGGTAGCTGTTAACTCTCTGCACTGGCTTCCTGTGGCTCAGAGAACAGACTTTAAAGCGGCTCTGCTTGTGCACAAGTCTCTTCATGGCCGAGCACCAAAGTACATCTGTGACATGTTAGTGCCGTATGAACCAGCTGCATCTGAGGAGCTCAGGGACCGGCCTCCTGCTGGTGCCCAGAGTCAGGACTAAACACGGGGAGTCAGTGTTTCAGATTCATGCAGCTAAAACCTGGAACAGACTGAACATGTGAGACAGACTCTACTCTAACCCTGTTTAAATCCAAGCTCAAAACAGTTCTGTTTAGCTGCATCTGACTGAAAGATTTTCATTTTTCACTCCGCACTCTTCTATCTCCTTTAATGTCTCACTCTCTTTTTAATTTATGATGATGATTTATGTTTCGATTAGTTTGTATTGTGATTTTAATGTATTTCTTCTTCTGTAAAGCATTTTGTGTACAAATTGTGCTATACGAATAAACTTGCCTTGCCTTAACTTGAAAACTACCATGACATCACAAGGTGAAACAGAGCATTTTGAGCTTTGGAGATGTTGACAGACTAATAATGCAGGATTATTCAAACATGTGTGATTGAAACAGAACATAACAAGTCCAGGTCTGTTTTTTAGGAGGTAACCACATTAACATGGCTTAAAGCTCACGAGAGTCAATGATGCATGATATAAGAACGGCTGGATCCTGATCTCATTTTTTGAGATTTTTTTTTATGTCAAATGTAATGCATTGTTAGACTAATTTACGCTGAAAAACACAAAACCAGAAGCAGAGCAGGAGACAAGAATAAGTGCCTTTGCCCAAAGAAACATATTCAGCATTCTAACAGTTATACATAATAATTATAGACACACAGTTGAATCAAATCTTAACCTTGGTCATTTCTCTTTGTGATTAGTTTGTAGACAAAATGAGTCCTCACATTGGCTTGTCTTATAAATAAACATAAAAAGAGCCTGTCTTTGGAACAGCTCTATGAAATAAACCGTTCTAAAAGATTTGAAACCCATGAAAGAGCCAAATATCTCATCACTAGTCCTATATTAAAGGTCCTATATTACACAAAATGAACCCTTGTGAGCTTTATCCATGTTATAATGTTGTTAACTCCTCAAAAACATACCCAGATTTGCATTTGGTTTCATTTACATGTTTGAGTAAGGCTTTATTATTAGTCTGTCTACGTCTCCAAAGCTCAAAATTCTCTGTTCCACCTTAGGATGTCATGAAGTGGTAGTTTTTAAGTTGCCTTTTACCTTTAGTTCAGTGGAAATGGGCAATTCCAGAGCTGAAATGATCCAAATGATTCTAGCGAAAGTGTATATTTAGTTTTTTTTTTAATGTTTATTTTGTTCTTTTTTGTTTAGAACAGTAGATTTACATAGAAAAACGTGCTAAAAATACAAGAGGGGAAAAATCCATACTGAGAGGGTGGAACTTAACCAACTGTTGTACATAAATCTTGGAAAGGGAAATAAAAAAAAGACATTAATGCGCGCTGGTTGTACAGCCTGTCTTTACATAGGAAAAAATAAGTAATGCTCCACTCCCTCTCATTTGCAGTTATCCTTCACAGCGGTGGAGACCGGCCCCGTGCCTGTCCTGGTACAAAATATGAGTGGAGTGATTTTATTTAACAGCTTATTTTGAATTCATGTACAGTACCTTTAGTCCAGGTTCCTAATGGTCTGTATCCCTCAGGATTTGTCAGGAAATATATGAAAATGCTAATACGTCAGCGGGAAGTGCAGCTCGCTCTCTCAGCGTGGTGGAGACAGAATGGCAGTGAAAAGGTGGGACCTGTTGGGAGATTTCTGGTTTAGTGCCGAACTGTTGGCTATCACTTCATTTGGAGCGTTCTGACGGAGGTGGTCGTAAAACAGGAGACGTGTGCCATTCAGGTAATACGAGCATAAATTAAAGTTATGATGCGTGACGCTCGGCTCTTCTGAAGGATTGTGTGAATCTGAAAAGGACACTTTGTGGAGGCTGATGGCTCTGGTGTGCTATTATGTAGATTTACGTCTCTGCTATATGTTATGTTAAAGGCGCTGTACCTGATTTGTATCGTCTTAAAACAGGAAAAACAGAAGTCGTTCAGTTTAAAGTGAAGTAAAGTGGTTTGCAGTGGGCCAAAGTTATTCCTCACTTACTTTATGCACTGCGAGCATCTTAGTTATTATTATTTTTACCCTTTTCTGATATTAAGATGGTTATTAAGCCTCTGGTGCTTTCACATTTAGACAACTGCTCTGTGATGTGGTCAAGCGCATCAAAAAAGGATCTTGCCAAACTTCTGCTAACCCAGAATATTGCAGCTCGCCTGGCTCTGTGCTGCCCTTATAGGACCAGTGTGAGCGTCGTGCATGAGAGGATATCCTGGTTTACTATGCAGGACAGATTCACCTGTCGCCTTATTTTGTTTTGTAAAATTCATGTTCTTTACAAAGGCCATTGAGCCAGTTTGCACAGTTACTGCCCTCCAGTGAGCAGCATGGTTTTAATGCAAGACGAGCTTCACAGGGCCATTTTATACTTTCACTACCCAGGACAAATAAAAAGATGTGTTATGTACAGAGCGATCGTGCTTTGGAACAAGTTCCCCCAAACATGATCTGTTCACAAGAAATACACTGGAGATTGTACATAATTATATTTAGCCACTATTTATTCATTGAATTTTGGGCTATTTTATTTTAAATGTTTATGATGTAGTATACCACGGAACAGGATTGTGTTATGTGTGAACATTTATATTTATTGTAGAACATTTTATTGTAAATTATATGTTAAGTTGGACCCCAGAAAGAATAGCACAATAAATTATTATTATTATTATTATTAAGGTTTATTTATATAGCGCTTTACACAGACACATGTCCCCAAAGTGCTTTACACAGCATTTTACAGAGCATTCTTCATTCACTCCATACCCGGTGGTGGTAAGCTATTGTTATAGCCACAGTTGCCCTGGGGCAGACTGACGGAGGCGCGGCTGCCAAGCCAAGTGGTGCCAAAGGTCCCTCCGACCACCACCAACACTCACTCACACAACTTTTACACCTACAGTGCATGTTTTGGGTTGATGGGGGAAACCGGAGTGCCCGGAGGAAACCCATCCAGACACAGGGAGAACATGCAAACTCCACACAGAAAGGCCCGGGTGACCCGGGAATCGAACCCGCAACCTTCTTGCTGTGAGGCATGAGTGCTAGCCATAAATAAATAAACTATGATGAACTTGACTATGATACTACAACTTTCACAGGCTTGCCACCACGACAAAGCTCATAACTAGCATGCTAAGCACGTACGTTCTAAACCAGGGGTCTCCCACCTGTAGCTCAGGAGCTACCAGTGACTCTCCAACCCCGTCCCAGCAGCTCGCCAAGGGATTTCTGAATTATACGTACTGTGCTGAAGAACTAAGATCTGCTGAATTAAATGCTTATTATCACTGTAAATGCATGTTTTTTAATGTCTAACTTTGTCCACTAATAAATGGATAATGGTTCATGTTTCATAAGCATCTAACTGTCCCATCTAAGGCTCGCTGTGGCTCTTAGATTTACTCAATTTCTTCTGACCTCTAAAATTTGTAGCTCTCTGGCATTCTTGTTTTGTAAAGGTAGCTCACTGGAAGAAAAAGGTTGGAGACCCCTGTTCTAAACAATATATCTGTAATGGGGCAATGCATGAAAAAGTCTAACATTGCTTAAGCATTAACAGGTCAGTCTATCCACCTTTTCCAATATCGTTATGCAGCTACATGTATAAACACTCATTCAAATCCTATATTGAGCTAAATGAATTCTTGTGAGCTTTAAATCATGCTATAACATTGTGTTTTGTTTCATTCACGCATGTTTGAGTAATCCTTTATAATAAAAGAGTTTGCTCAGAATGCTCTATTCCACCTTGTGAGGTCATGTTGTGGTAGTTTTCAAGTTAGTAGCTATACTTTTTACCTTTTGTTTAGTAGAGATGGGCAATTCCACCACTGATGTCAACCAAATGATTCAAGTGAAGGTGTGTGGAGTTTAAATCATAGTGGAGCACTTCCTGTATTACCACATGACATCACAAGGTGGAATAGAGTGTTTTCTTCTAAATCTGCAGGGTTTTTGTGTTAAACATGTATAAATGAAGCAAAGCACAACTCCAGTTATGTTTTTGATGAGGAAGCCGCATTATAACATGAGAAGCGTAAAAAGGGCCCTTTAACAACGCTCGCACCAACTCTTTTCTTCGTCATGAAATGTATTTAGTTCAGAGAGAAATGGTTTTATACTTCTTCATTTCATTAGTCAGATAGGTAAAGATCTCTGCTGTATCCAAAAAGAAGAAGAAGCAGCGATTTCACCTCTGTAAACTCAACATCAAACTCCAATATTCTGGCATCTGTGTGATGGTTAAATGAGGCGGGGTTGAAAAGCGTCCTGAATCTTTTGCTACTATCTCCGGACAAAAAGAGCACACTTCAAAGTACAATTTTGACCATGCTGTGGGGCCAAATGAAAGATTTCTTTTGTAGATTCACTGAAGAAAAAGAAAACATTGCAAAAGGTGCACAAAGGATCAAAGGAGGTCAACTGGACTGTTCAACTCTGAGATATAAAAGGAGCTTTACACAGAGAAATGAAGCAAAAGAGGATGTGTGCTGCACTGAAATCTACAAAAGAACATATAAGTATATGGTACAGATATCAGTGGTGGACGTGACAAAGTAAAAGTAGTACTGTTCTTAAGTGTATATTTATGTATCACTGCTGAATACTACTTTTATTTCACTACATTTGAGAGCAGGTATCTATGGAAGCCTATTTCCGCCAGTAAAAAAAAAAAAAAAAAGGATGGCTATGTTAAGTCAAAATTATAAGATAAAAAAGTTATAATTATGAGATAAAAAAGTCAAAATTATAAGATAAAAAAGTTATAATTATGAGATAAAAAAGTCAAAATTATTAGATAAAAAGTTGACATTATGAGATAGAAAGTCATAATTATGAGATAAAAAGTAAAAAATTATGAGATAAAAAAGTCAAAATGATGAGATAGAAAGTCATTAGTTAAATCAATATCTCTGACCCCACTGAGCCTTAGTTTTTACGCTCAAGTTTTTACGAGTAAAATGGACCAAATCACTTCAAGGTTATTCAAACCCTTTACAATTAAGTGACTGGTAAATTTACCATCATGTTGTTGGGTCTTCAAGGAGCTTTGATAGTTGGTCAACTTTGTCTTCGAGTGGTCACGAATGAGAGAGACATGAGCACTTCCTAACTCATAATTTTGACTTTTTAGCTCGTAATTAGGGCTGTGTTGAAAAAAATTGATTTTCCGATTCGGAATCGATTTGCATATTAATTCTTTAAGATTGATTTATACATCCAAAGATCGATTTAATTTTTAACTTGTCACGTCATTGAACTGGCGCAGGCGCTCAGGGTCTGACTATATCAAAACAATGAACATGGCGTCGGACACTAGTGGAACATTAGCCAAGATGCCAGAAACGCTCAAAGCTCCGTCTGGCACCATTTCGGGTTCAGAAATGATAAAGACAAAGATGCGCTTGACAGAAGGAAAGCGATTTGCAAGACAAATGGAGGTGAAGTATAGTAGAAATACAACCAGCCTCAGGAACCACTTGTAACAGCTCAGGTAACAGCTCAAAAATGGTTCTAATAACACTAACCCGAATCAGATTGGATCGAATTGAATCGTGATAATCACCTTGAGAATCTGAATCAAATTGATTCTTGCAATTTGAATGAATACCCAGCCTTTCTCATAATAATGACTTTTTATCTCATAATTTTGACTTTGTTATCTCAAAATTTTGACTTAATAACCAGAATTTTCCTTTTAGCTGGCAGAAATAGGTTTCTATCGGTATCTGTACTTCCTACATTTTTGAACAGGACTGAAAAGTTAAAGTATTTTTTATTACAATGTGAGGCCTGCTAAAACGCCTGTTTGCTCATAATTTGAGCAAACAAAAATATACAAATAAAAACAACTGTTACACTTTCACTTTTAAAAGATTTAGACTAGTTCATTGAAAATTTTTGTTCGTAGTGACCAGAAGTTATTCCTTACTTCACTTATGAATTCAGCGGATTTTAATTATTCACCACAATGAGTTTGTAAGTGCTTTTCAGAACTTTCCGAGCAGAGTTATGCATGCACAATACATGGAAAATTGGCTACAGGCCCTTTAACTCACAAAATAACAAAGCTTAATGAGTAGATGCCGTCCAGTCTGCTGACAATCACGTCTACTGCACTAATGAAATCTTTACCAATTCTGGGAGAGCTCCAAAGAACTGCCAAACTTGAGCTCGGGTTCAACTCAACTGGAACAGACCCATTTTGTTCTGAATTTAGATTTCACGTTTTTCTCATATAGGGCACTCCGCTCTGTTGGCATTTCATCCACTGCTCTTGGCATGGACTGAACAACTGACTTCACTCTTGGCAGTAGCAATCACATTTTCTGGCATATAGTTCACAGTGTACTTCTCCCTGTACCGCCTCCATTTTAAGGAATGTAAAATGTTAAACGTAAAAAAAAATGCCTGTTAAAACCAAGGAAGTAACAATATCCAAATCTCTCTCACGATATGCATCTCACAGGACGATATTTGTGAAGGTTAACAAAAGAGTGAATACGCGACTTTTTCCTTCTTAAATGCCTTGACATCATCATCCAAAGAACTAAAACTTATTAACCGTATGTCTTCATGTAATCTGCACTTAAACAGAGCAAAGCATTATGGTCTACACTGGAAAAAAAACAATATCTAGGGAAGTTAAAATTACTTAAATTAAGAACTTATGACTTTATTTGAGTCGATTTAACTTGACAAGTAAAATGATCTGCCAGTAGAATACATGTTTTTTTCTTAATTGAAGCAACATTTGATTTTGTTTCTACAAAAAGTACAAATAGTTTTGTTCCACTGGCAGATATAATTTTACTTGTCAAGTGAAATTTGCTCAAATAATGATAAAACGTTCTTACTTAAAGTCATCGTTGTTTTTTTTACGTATGTAGTTCCTTCTGTTTATTTATTTTTAACTAATGCTGCACCATAGTAATACATTTAAGCAAAGAGACTTGCAATTCAATGTATTGTGTTGGCTCGAGATATTATTTTAACACTTTTGACAAAAAACGCTGTGTAGAATTGGACTTGCATGTAATACCCAGTTATTAGCTTGATCCCTGCTGTGTCGCCATTAAAAGAGCAAAGGAGAAACATTATATATGGTTCCTCTCTGATCTATTTGGGCCCATGTCCACGAGGCTACAGCCAATCCAATTAGCTCTTGACTCCCCCGGGTTAGTGCCCTCTGTCAGACAATTAGTTACCAATCCTGTGTAATGGATTTGCTGTTGTGTATGTTACTGGCAACAGCCCATTACTCCCATAGTTTACACCTTCGGTCCGAGAAAAACACTCCTTTGAAATCTTCTATAATGAGTATATAAAGAGTAAACATGTGTAGGGGTTGCTGTCTTTGTTATGATGGCTGCTGGATGGTCTCTGAAATGTTTTATTTTCCATTTTCATCTTTGGAGAATGTGATTGGGCTGGAAAAGGCAATGCGTTTCATTTTCGTATACAGCTAAAGGCGATGTATCTGATTTTTACCCATATGACGCTATTTTCTGATCTATGTTATATTGTTGTTTTCTCACCACAAACATACCTGGAGTTGTGTTTTGTTTCAATCATACAAACGTTTCATATTTGAGTTCTTCACTCAAACACACCGCTGTGCTTTTAGGCCCTGTTTACACGTACACTGATATTTTTAAAAATGGAGAAATTTCCCTTCATTTGTACCCATCTTTTACACACAAACGGAGAATTCGCCTCTGAAAACAAATCTTTCTAAAAACTCCGGCTAAAGTGGAGATTTTGGAAAACTACGGTTTCGGTTTTGCGCGTAAAGTGACATAAATGGGGTTTTAGGCAGCTGACACGCCAAAGTGCGACCAGTGTTAATGTTTTTCTCTGGTGATGATCATGGAAGTGTTCAGAGCAGCAGTCACATTACTTCTGCTGCAAACACTTGTCATGTGTTTGCATTTGTACACACAAATGATGGATCATATCGATGAAGAGAGATGAATGAGGCTCAGAGCTCAGCAATTTTCCCTCTTCTCCCTACAATCCGAACACCCAGTCGCCATCACGGCCAACGTCGCCATTTTTGGGTCAGACTTGGGCGGACTGCTGTCTGGTGGGATCATTTTGAAAATGGAGTGGTTGTCCCAGAGGAGTGGTGTGAAAATTTTAGAATGTCATGGTCATCACTGCTGTTACTCTCCGACTTGCTGCGTCAAAACTACTGAAACTGAGGCCCTATTGGCTGTAGAGCGTTTTCCTTCTTCCTACACTAACCCCTAGAGGCTTGGCATAGTTATAACGGCTCTCGACAGCGTATTTATGCGGGTTCATGTAAACTGAAACTTTTTTTGAAAACGATGCTGTGTGCACGATGATATTTCGGAAAACAGAGCAAGGGAAATATTTGTTTCTAAAAATATCTCTGTACATGTAAACGGGGCCTTAAACTCCATGCATCTTCTCTAAAATCATTTGGATCATTTCAGCCCTGGAATTACCAATCTTGATGGAATTTAAGGTAAAATGTCGCTTTGGAGAAGTAGACAGACTATTAAATTAAACAAATAAACCAAAACATAACTCCAGGTATGTTTTTGAGAGGGAAACAACATTCAAATATGACTAAAAACTCACAAGAGTCAACTTTGCGTAATGTAGGACCTTTAAAACTTGATTCACTCCTAATTATTCACCGCAGTGAGTTTATAAGCCCTTTCCACAACTTCCAAAGGCAATGTGAACAAAAACTAGCATGCTAACTGCTCATTTCCTGATTCCATAGCATTAATACTCTTTATATTTATCTGCAAACGGTAAGCGGCAGACTTATTTTGACCTCGAGAGCTGCTTTTACGATATTTATCTGCACTGCGAGACAAACTTTGCTCAAATACATGGAAGAAAAAGGTCTACAGACTGTATTTGAATAAAGTGCACAGTTTGGTCTCACCTATACATAGCACCTCTAGTGTTTGTGATCATTATATTAAGTGAGTGGGTTTAAACTATGCTTGTGAGAGCTTACTCCTTGACCAAATTGCAGCAGTTCCCACGGTTTTCCCTGCATCTGCTTGATAAACTTGAGCGCACGGTGGGAGGTATAGTAATGACTAAAGCCCCGTGTTACTATAGCAACACTGAGACACTAAATCCTCCTCGACTCGCAGCCCGGGCCCACCTGGTTAGTTTTTACAATATTAGAGGTCAGCTTTTAGTAAGACAATGCTTGTTTATATGTCTGGAAAATCTGATTAGGCACCAACTATTTCCATTAAGCTTTCACAGGCATGGATATTCTCGTAGGTGGATACTGAGACGCTTAATTGAACCTCTAAACTCCGTTCTCATGCATGAGTTACTCCATTTGAAAAGTTTAATTCAACATCTATGTTTTGTTGCTCAGTTTTATAGCTTCTATAATATGCGAAATTGACTCTTTTGAGCTTTAAGGCAAGTTAGAATCCTGTTACGTCCTCAAAAACATTTTCATTCACACATTTTTGAGGAATCCTTTATTATTCGTCTGCCTACATGTCCAAAGCGCGACAAAACCAGGAAGTGTGCTGTTAGCATGCTAGCTGTTGTTGGTTTAAGATGGCAAAACGCTTTCCTGAAAGCGAAATGCAGCTTTTAAACTCACTGCAGTAAATCATTGGGATGCTTAGAATGTGTCAGGACAGCGAGGATTAATTTAGGACTGCTGCAAACTGTTAAAATGAAGTAGTTCTGCTTGTCATGTTTTTAAGATGGTAAAAAGCGAGGTGTTGCTGTGCTTAATGGTGCTCAGATATTACCAAACTGTAGCGAGACTTACTGCTCCATCAGGGAATTCTGATTTGTTTCCATCTGTTGAGGAAACCTGCCAAAAGCAGTGGGTGACCTGTTAACCACCCGGGAATTCTCCACTACACATCATGAGCTTGGTGGTCAACATTAGCAGGAGGAGTTGCAAATTGTGCATTTTTGAGTTGATAAGAAAAAACAGAGCTCCACCAGTGTTTCCACAGCTCTACATTCCCATGTTTGTCCAGCCCTGCTTTCTCACTTTTAAAGATATTAAGTAAATCCATAACCCCTACCCTCACCCTGGCCCTAACCATAATCTTATAACAAGGTCCTGGTCTTTAGCGTCTTTAGCATAATCCATCAAAGACGCTAACAATAATAACCCCAAAATTGAAAAGGAAATGTGAGAACGTAAAGCAAAATAAGTTGTAAGTGTTTGAGAACATGGTTGAACTAAGAACCCCTTTTCCAGACACTTAGTCACAGTGTGTAACTTTGTTTTTATTCCAGTGAAAACCATGCGTCTTTACTGTAAGCGGGCTTGCATCTCCACAAACCTCACTCTAAAGTCTGGTTTTAACCCCTGATCCCTTCTACAACTAGCCTAGACTCTATGCAAAACTACTTCCACACAAGCCATGATTAGCCACAGTGCCTATGATACACTTATGCAGTCATGGATGAAGGACTCCATTCTCTTACTTCAATACAAGCACAGCTACAAGAGCAAAGAAAGTATCACAACAGAAACAATTGAATCTATCATTTAGTTTGTTCAAGATACAAAGGTGTCAGTAAATCCCTCTGGATTTTCAGCGAGCCTCAAACATCCATCCATCTTCTACCGCTTAATCCAGCTGGGTCGCGGGTGCATCTTACTGTCCAATACTCATAGCACCTGACCCCCCCTCCCCCTATATCTCTGCAGGTGGTGAGCCCCCAGGAGGGTGGACATCATGGTCCTTGATGTTAGTTCATAGGGGTGCAGGCATGTTTTTTGGGTTGATGGGGGAAACCGGAGCACCCGGAGGAAACCCATCCAGACACAGGGAGAACATGCAAACTCCACACAGAAAGGCCCGGGCGATCGAACCCGCAACCTTCTTGCTGTGAGGCCTGAGTGTTGCCACTCAGCCACCATGCCGCCGAGCCTCAAACAATAATCAAAAAATATTTTCACTCAAAATCCACTCTCTGAGGTGCACAATGTCACTTTTTGGTTGGGACCTGTACATTGGTCTGGTTTAGTCTCCACGAAAATAGAAAGGTTGTGAAACATTCCAGACAAAGCAATAACATCTCCATTGAGAAAACCATTTGACAGATTCTCCACCAGAAAAGTTACACAATGGACCGTTAAGTAAAGTACAGATACAGTACTTTGCTACTTTCCACCACTGTGTTTATGATAACAGCGTATTTCCATTCTTTCTCCTCAGATAATCACAGAATCAACTGACTTTTGCACAATATATATTTTTCTTTTAGAGACATAGCTAAATATCCTTGAGTAGTCGACCCTCAAGGCTTCACTTTTGTATATAACTGTGTACAATTCCGACGTCTTCAGTGATTATAAACATATTTGAGAGCGTCTGTGTTGCTCCAGAACCACATTTCCTCAGAGCCGTAGCCTCAGATAACCATTACGCATTCCGTTTTAGCAGATACCACACATGTCGTCAGCTGATTTCCACCGGTGAAGGAGCTACTAAGAAAAGACCCAGGCTGTGATAACAACGTTAACAGCTTCATTTAGTGCGGACAGTTAAGTCTGACGTGCGGCCACTGGGGGAACAAACCCAGTCAACCTCGCTCAATCTCACTCAGTTTGACATTCTTCCCATTGGAAAAGGAGTGACGTCATACTCCGGAACAGTAATTTCATTTCATTTTGCTCCACAAGGGCTAATCTTTTCAACACATCTTGGATGCTTCCATATAAGGCCTGCCGCGGTCTAAACTTTCAGCTGTTCAAATTGTTCGCAGATGTAAGGGTCATGCTAAAAATAACCCATCTTTCTCTGTCTTCCTCTCCCTGGCTTGTTTTGTCAAGAGGGAGGATCGTAACTTTTTTGCCTTTTGTATGTTTCCTTTTTTCTACTTCGGAGCTTGGCCTCAGAGTCGCGGAGCTTGCTCAACTTGATCCGGCTTTTTTCATTCCGTCCGCTTGCCAATTTTCCTGACAAGTGAAGCAGAATGCAGACGGCGAAAGAGAAAGAGGGGGAAAGAGAGGGGGCGAGACAGAGAGAGAAGTGAGACTGAAGAAAAGAAGGGAGATAAGAGAGAGAGAGGAAGAGCGGTAAGACAGAGAGAGAGAGTGAAATGGGGGTTTTGAAGGTGATGCAAAAGCATGACAGTTCGTCTGTGCCCTTTGTAATCGCTGGGCGATCTCCCTAGTGCCCCACAACTGGTCCTCACCTTAGGCTGCAAGATTCAGCGCAATCAAATTGAAATTTAAATGGGCGTGATAAGCAAATGACTACAGTTCTTTAAAGGTACACAAAATGGATTCTTGCGCACTTTAAGCCATGTAGTAATGTAGTGTCCTCCTCAAAAACATACCTGGAATTGTGTTTCGTTTCATTCACTCGTTTGATTAATCCTTCATTATTAGCCTGTCTACATCTCCAAACCTCAAAATGCTCTGTTCTACCTTGTGATGTTGTGACACTATGAGGTGCACTCATCTTGGCTGGCAGATGACAGATGACGCACCCCCTGCTATAAAAATACCTCCAAGTAGTCGCTCTTTTTCTGCTTTCACCATTTCCTGTTGGCTGGTCTGTGCCCAGTTTGCAGTCAGTTGTATTTTTCAAGTTGCTAATGTAGATTATTCTTAGTGCCGCAGTGTGGCATGAAGCCCCATGCCACACCACGTCACCACCACAGCGCCCCATTTGTAGTGCCGGTCTATGAGCAGCGCTGGGGTCCTCAGTATAGCCGCCGATGAGGTTGTTAGGTCCCGCGTTGGGGTCCTTCAGGTAGCCAGTGTTGGGCAGTTGAGGTCGTGAGGAATTGGCTCGCTGTGGGATGACGACATGTGTCCAGGGGTACGTTCCTAGCAGCAGGTCTGACCCAGTTAAACTACAGTGAAACCTAACAAACATTTCTATCAAGACATGGGGTTCGAAATCACTGGCCGTTTTTGGGGAGCTGCTGTTTTGCATTTTCCTTTTGCTTTTGCCATGGTCTTAATTGCTTTTTAACTTGAATGTGAACTATTTATTTTGAAGTATTGGAATGGACAAAACTAATTACCCGAACGGAATTGTTAACTGTGCAACAGAGTGAGCGAAGTAACTAATAAGTGAAGACGTGAACGTAAAACAGAACTCATAATTTAAGAGCACTTTAGTGAATAAATGTGATTTATTGAACTGCCTCTTCATCAATGAACAAATTTGTAAAACATTATAATTAGTACGTGGCACTCGACTTGTCACTTTGTCATGTAGTGGTAGTTTTCGAGTTAACAGATACCTTTTACCTTTAGGTCATTAGAGACGGGCAATTTCAGGGCTGAAATCATCAAATGAGTTTAATGAAGGTGCATGGAGTTAGCATCACAAGGTGGAACAGAGTGTTTTCTATTTGAGAAAAGAACTCAGTCTAACTGCGTGAATCACAAAACAAAACTCCAGGTTTGTTTTTGAAGAGGAAACATTATAACCTAGATCAGAAAATAATGTAATATAACAAAATATCCGCTTATTATCTAAAAAAAACCCCTAATAACTCTCTTGTTTAGACCTGTACAAACATGTTCCGAAATGCATTATATTCTTGTATTATTTTAGCAGTTCTTATTTCAGTCTTCTCTCTAATGTTAATGCTTCTGGACATGTTTAAAATGTGACTAAAACAACAGAAAAAAATCGCAATTATATACTTTGCCAAAATCGCTCAGCCCTATCACCACGGATACACTCCCCCCCACCTATATCTCCACGACGACCACTCCCCCAACCCCCACCCCCAGCGCCTCTGAGCCTTACCAGAACCGGGCTTTATCATTGGTGATAAAGTAGCCGTGGTCTGGGAGGGATCAGCCTTGGATGTTTATTACATTAGGTCAGTGGCTGCTAATGGAAGAACTCCTACAGACCGTGTCATAGCCGAGGGCCAATAGGGCAAAGTAACAGTATTACCTCTCCCTCCTCTCTCTCTCCTTTCTCTCCTTTCTCAACTCTTTGTTCCCAGTCACCGTTTTCACAGACAAAACACCCACGCAGGAAAAGGTCATAGTCCATTAGGTTGGGGCTTTAACATGCGACATGGCTTTGTAATTTAAACCCAAACAGACTTTTATAAAGGGTGGTCTGAGTATGTGGACCGGGGAGTATCTGTAAAGTGTAAAGATACTGAAGATTTGGACGGAAAAAGTTAGAAGCCTCCACACCCTGTAGAAGCTACTGTGTAACTTGGCCATCTCTGTCCATCCAAAGGTTCAAAGGCTTCTGTAAAATCATACGTTTACTCTGTTTTGAGCTAAACTGGAAAGGACTTCTTCGATCAATTATAAGTAGAAAATAAAATAAAAATAAACCAAAAACAGCACTAGGCTTTAACCTGGAAAAGAAAATACAACTAAAGCAGAAGAGATTCAGATTCGTTCATTGAATGAGGCATGTTTCATTTTACTTTTACATGAATTTAGTTTGACACGTAGAACACATTCTCTGTTAAAATAGCCACATCAGCCCATACATGAGTCCTCTGTCTGACACATTATCAGCAGTAAAGACAATTGGAGTAGGCACATCAAGGAACAAGGAACAAAACCAGGAACAGGACGACAGCAGAGAGGGGGCCAGTCCTATGACCTAAAGATAAACTTGTAGTTAGCAGAGAAAGATCACATTACATTTAGGTAACCGTGAAATAAACCAGCTTGAAGGACATTCCTGCTGTGTTGGCAGAATCAGAGGCGTTGTTTTTATGTTTGTAACAGACATGCGTCTAGGCTGGTCCAACGTTTCCGTGGAGCGTTTTGAACGTTTCCATGCCGCTTCTTGAGCATTCTCGTGCCATGTTTGAGTGTTTACGCCACAGGGAGACACTAGAGTTGAAAAATTTGAACTTTCACCAAAAATAGCTGTGAGTCAATGAGTTTCAAGTGTCTGCCCTCCACTGAAGAGGCATCCAACTAGAGGTGTTTGGCATGTTTTAATGCTGCAGTCTGACTCAAGACCTGCAGCAGCCAAAGCAATGCATGGTGACGCTACATGGAGTGTTGCATCGTGAGCTTCTTGACCACTCGCCAGACTGCAAAGAGACTTCTTTTTTCTTGGTAAGTGAGATCAAATTGGACAAAGCAAACTACAGAATAAGCACACCGAATAGTCGAAAAACTTGGTTTATTTGACTTTAAAGTGCCTGTATTGACATCTTTGTCTAAATGTGTCTTGTCCCAGTAGAGATATATTGTTTAAGCGGCTTGAGGTCAGACTGAGGCTGCTGTGTACTGTCTGCATCTAATTATAAACCCATTTATTATCTGAGAATCAGGAAGAGTGCCTTTAGCATTACTGTGAGGACAAAACTCCTCCTTGACCTTTGAAAGTTGTGAAAAGCACTCATTGCAGTGAATAATCAGGATGCTCAGAATGCATAAGACTGTGAAACCAGGTACTGCACCTTTAACATAATGTAGCTTTATATTGGAAAAGAGCATGACGTCTTTTGTGTAAACTCCATTTACTGTGATACTTCAAAATCACATTATCTGATTCTATTGTGTCTACTGTGTCCATTAGCAGGGAAAGTTCTGTCTGGTCACTCTTAATGTGTTTTACTTGACTCGTTACTGTCTGCTTTGTAGCTTTTATTTTCATTACAGTACATTGTAACAGACACTTCCACATATTCATAACCTTAAGGCCATTAAAAACCCACTAAAACTGATGGATAAGCCTTCCAGCGTGCACCGATAACCGCTCCGACAGCACCCAAATAATTTAAAAGTAAAACATTTCTTTCCTTTCCTCATATAAATACAGTTATAGTCAGAGTGCTAAATACGGGGGTGCGGGGGCCTGACCCCCGATTAACCCATCACACCCCCTAAAAAGCCTTAAAAGCATAATTTTGAGGCTGTAACGTTAGAAAAACTACACGATCTGGTTGTAAACAGGAAGGAAAACAATTTGTACGAAACTGAGAAGTCCCGTTTGGAGGAGGTGGACCAAAGCACAGCACATCTGCACCGATGCCCCCGAAAACACAAAACAAAGTCTACTTCAAAACATACGCAAATCCGCGACAGGGACCGCGGTCAGCGACTTCTCTCCCCCGCGCCGCCACCACATCCACAAACACACACCGCAGCAGAACCCACACCTGCCCCACCACGCAACAGACACCCCATGCCACTGGACCCACCCTCCCCAACAAAACCGCAGCTCCACCGCAGGACCCGCAAACAGCGCCGTGCGACGACGCCCTGTCTGCAGCCCCACAGGTGTGAACACAGAAGTCCAGGCAACCGCGCCCCAGCACGGCACGGCCCAGCTCGAGTGCTCCGGGTACAGCAGGAGTTGGGGCGACAAACACAGTCTAACTGGAGATCACTGGACGTCCCTCAGTCATGAGAACAACCTCAGGTCACAGCACATTATTTCACCCGTTATGTGACTGTTCTAAAGATAAAGAGAGAAGAGGCACTTCACTCACACTGTTGTAATGCTAGGATAAATAACTAGGCGTAGCTATTCTGCATAATTACTGCTATATTTCATTATTGTACTGTGGTCATGTGAAGATAAAGGCTCTGATCACAGCTGTGAGACTCATAGACAAACTGTATGTCAAGACAAATGTATGATATTCCAAACTATCTAATAGCAAACTAACTAAATAGGACAAGAACTACTGATAGGGATGATGTCATGACTTGTTGGACAGATAACACCACGGATGGAGTCTGATTGGACTGTGTGACGTGCCAAGAGGCCTGTCTGATCTGTGCACCAACCATAGAGCTATAATAAAATCTTATTATACATCCATGGCACCAACAAAGAGGCGCTAAGTCTAAACCACGGTAGCCTCCCACAATAGTTTGCATATAAAAATCATTGTATAGGCGTAAATATTCAGTCTCTGCATGGGAATGTCGGCACAGACTCCTGGTACAAGTTTGGCTTTCTAATATTTGAATATTAACTAACTAACTAACTAGCTAACTAACTCTCTCTCTCTATCTCTCTATCTCTCTCTATCTCTCTCTCTATCTATATCTATATTCGGAGATGGGGACCCCTCCAAATACTGATGGGTATTTTGTACACTGGTTATAGTGCACTTTGACATTGTAATTACCCGTGCTGGAAAATAAATAAGCTGTCAGATTGAATGTGTCTCCCGCATTGAAATAATAGATGTAACCATAGCGATGAAGCGAAGTGAAGTAAAGAAGACCTTTATAGCTTCAAACTGCCTAAAACAATAAGAGTGGTCAAATGAATGTGAAATTAATTCTGATTAACGTTGTATGGTATTGGAAGCATTTTATTAGCAACAGAATCAGACGCCTGTTTTAATGAATAGATTGTTTTTGACTTTGGAAGCTGAGCGGCAACATTTAAAAGACTCTTATTTACCATACTGATCTTTGTGGCGTCCAAAAACCGAAACATCTACTTTGATTATTTTAAAAGTGGCTCAGTTGGGAGAACTTTCACCTCACAGCGACAAATATGTCATATTCGATTCCAGGGTTGTTAGTTAGGGGAGGACAAAACTACGGAAGCTGGGAAGGCTCATAATAAATACAAACGCCACAACACAACAAAAATCCACAATGGAACACACAAAAAACCACAATGAGGGACTCTATTTTCCGACCCGAGAGGGCTCACAACAAATACAAACGCCACACCACAAATGCAAATGCCACAACACAACAAAAAGCCACAACACACCAAAAAAGCAATAACGGAAGAAGCCTCGAGACTCTATTTTCCCATGGTCCAAGCAAGGAGGATCAAACAGGAACTTATTTACGTCAGTCAGACAGTGACATCGATCCTGGCCACAAAACAATAAATTACTTTTACTTACATTTCCATCTTCGTTCACTTCTCCATTCCTTTACTTTTTCATTCTTCTTCTTCTTCTTCAACTTTTCCCATTCACTTTTCACTTCCCACTTGATCCCGTTTGCTTGGTCCATCAGAATCCCACCACTTCCGTTGTGGCTTTTTTTGGTGTGTTGTGTTGTTTGTATTTGTTGTGGCCTTTTATCCTTGTATCCTTGTTTAATCCCCGTACTTTAATATCACATTAAACCAAATGCTTTGCAGCATTTTATGATATATGGGAGCGCATTCATTATTTTAGATGTAAATGTAGTGGGATGCTTGAAAAATAATATTTATGCCGGTTCTGACAATTAGACGTCAATGTTGAAATAGCGGCCTGGAGGAATAGCAGCATGAACAGTTTTCAGTTAGTCACTGTCACCTTTTTGTTGAAAATGAAACACCTAAACACACCTAAACCGGACCAAAAATACTCATAGGCTCTAATGTGTTTAATGTGTTTACTAATGTGTAACTTGTGTAACACCCCCACTGATGTCACTGCAAAGTCCGATGCTTTACGAAAATGTGAATCTGGTCTCTGTTGAATTTACCCATGTTCATATGGCCATAATTGACATGTGGTTTAGCCAATCAGAGACACACATGGCCCATCCTTATCAAAACATCTCTGGCTGCTTTAATAAAAAATATGAGCGGGTACTGAGTAACAGTGTGGATTTCTGCAGAATTTCATTAGTTCCACATGCGTCACTGACAAAATCATATCTGTTTGTACCATCATGTTTTAGCCTGGCTTGAGGTGCACTGGAGACTAGACTGACATACTTCTGTGTAAAACAATACACCGAGATATCATTTTGAACTTACAAAGTGTGTAATCATCAAACATTGTATTGAAAAAAAAAAGATCTGGATTAAAACATATGAAGCTCATCACTTTTTTGCTCTTAACCCCTTAACAGTTGAATTTATTAAGTTGAGATTGTTAATTTGACTACAACAAAAAATAAATAGAAATTTGGGTATGTTGCAAATTTGCAACAACTACAAACAAGTGCTTACCAAAGGTTTCTAGGAAGGTACTGCTTATGCACTGACCAGCATTGGGGGAATGCAGCCACGATCTCAGCTTATATTGTGATCCAAATGATCTGTTGCATATTTGTGACATTTGGCGCTAAGGGGCTATAGGCATAGCCAGACTGGTGCCACCTAATGCCTCTGCTCAATTTAATTTCTCTCCAGCGACTAGGTCAGGAATCGGAATACACTCGGTGGCTTGCAAGAACCCGGAAGTTGTTTTCAGTGCACCAGCCAATCAGCGAAGAGCTGTGAAGCCACAACGTCAAACTCAAACGCCTGTCTGGGTCCTTTTGTGGTGCAGCACAACAGTAAACAAAACGGTTGAGATGGATGTAGATGAAGCCAGACATTTTGTGTTGGCAACGATTTAAAGCTGGAACAATAGGAATGTTTGGTGAATTTGATTAAGGGGAAAGACACCATTGAGCATTCCAATGCATTACGTACATCACCACCAAATAGCAGCAGTTGGTTAAATAAAAAAGTACCCGCCTACCGTTGAGCAAATGAATCCTAATGCTGTGAGGTCAGACGGTTTCCACGAAGTGAAACCAGCTGATGAATCAAGCTACTATAGGTCCACTGTGTTTTGACCAAAATAAACTTTTGTCTAGTTGACAAATTGAATTTCTACTTTTGCCATGGATTCTACCTGGACGACTGAGGGATTTCACACATCCACTGTGTAACTTTTCTGGAGAGGGTCTGCAACCTGTTTGTCTCCATGGAGATATTAATGCTTTGGTTTAAACAGTATGATATGAAACTACTCTTGAATTTTTTTTCAGCTACAGGTGTTACTTATTCTTACTGTGAGTGTGGTCGCCTCTCCACAAATCTAGCCAGAGATTCTTAAGTTTATGGCCAAACTGTGGATTCTAGTCACTTCTCCATGGGGACAAGCAGGTGACGGACCCTCCACCAGACAAGTTACACAGTGCACCTTTAAATGAATCAGATGGCACATTAGTTCATTAACCAGACTGTGTGTGCATCTTATCTAAGCACTCTCATCTGCCATATCTGCATTCAGAGCCGACCCAGTGGTTCTGATGCAGGCGTCTGTGATGGTGGTTCTGACTGGTGTTGTGTTCAGGTGTCTGTGAAGGCATCAGCTGCCAACTCACCTGAGGCCTGCAATTAGCATGGAGCAGCTGCTGAGCTTTTCAGAGCCACAACAGTTCACACTCTGTGGACACAGCCTGTCAACCACAGAGCGAGAGAGGGAGGAAGAGAGGGAGAGACAGAGAGAGAGAGAGCCACACACGACATGGAGAGGGGGAGGGAGAGACAGAGAGAGAGAGAGCCACACACGACATGGACAGGGGGAGGGAGAGACAGAGAGAGAGAGAGCCACACACGACATGGACAGGGGGAGGGAGAGACAGAGAGAGAGAGAGCCACACACGACATGGACAGGGGGAGGGAGAGACAGAGAGAGACACTGGTCCCCCATGTCTAAGCCGTCTGCCACTTTGTGAGGCAAGAAAGGAGCTCACCACTTAGAGAAGATGAAGGAGAGAAGCAGAGATGTACAGAGCTAAGGGAGAAGATTAAATTATTCTAAAGAAATGTTAAAAGAACTGACACCTTTTTTACAATACTGGAAACAAAAATAAATGAATATGTTGCTTATTGAGAAGTCAGAATGAGATCGCTCATTGAGGCAAATATAAATGCAGCTTTTTTAACAAAAAATGAACAAAAAAATACAAAAACAGTACAATAATGTAAAAATACATGAGATGAAATAATTAGAAAATAAAATTTCAATCCGTACTTTATAAATAAATTATATAATGAATTAATTATATGTAATACATTATAATACAAGAGCTCTGTAAAAGATTAAAATGACTTATGTAAAAAATTATTTAGTTATTTCTTTCCCAAAAGATCCAAATGATAATGTAATTTCACTCAGCAGCCTGAACAGTGTAAAGAAGGAAGAAAATATCAAACTTGCACAAGGTTATGAAAAGGCAAAGTGGTCAAAGTAATAACAATTTGGTCAAATTGAAACACATTTTAAACATACCAACTTAAATCAAAATCAACAAGAAATCGAATCTATAATTAAAACAAGACACTGTCCCAAACCTATCATGAATCCAAAGCAGCTTTTTTCATATTCTGGTTTGAATAATAATGTGTTTACTCTCATATTTGATAAATGATAAATTACATTATGTTCAATGATCAACAAATAGAGGAAGACAAATATTTAAATTTTCCAATCATGAAAATAGTCTTCAAATCTAAATTCTAAAAAGACAATCACAATATAGAAACTTGAACTTATTAGTACTTGCCATTAAAATCATTAAAATCCGCCTTTTATCATTAAAATCCGCCTTTTTGTTGAAAGCAAGTTGTCGTGGATGTAAAGATGTAGATGTAGATAGTAAAAACATTATGAAAAGAGCCATTGAACAGCCTGTAAACTGTTGGGTCACAGGTTAATTCAACTATCGCACTAAGGTTTAACTAGTTCACAGTTAAAACTCTCCATCATTCACATTACACACCGTACAAACTCAAATCTTGCCAAGTTAAAAATTATTTGAATTAAGAAATTGTAATCCTGATTTGAGTAAAATACAATAACAATAACAACCTTTTCTACTTAAATTAAGAAACTAAATCATATTTTACTTGAATTGAGGGAGAAAAAAGCTTATTTCATTGTAGATCATTTTACTTGTCAAGTTAAATCCACTGTAATGAATCAAGTTCTTAATCGGAGTCATTTGAACTTGCCTAGTTATTACTTTCTGCAGCCCATTACATGACACCGATGTCCTGTGTGGTCTGATGACACAATCTGTTCTTCAGCCCTGTTTGTTATTACCTCACACATCAAAGTGCATTTCACTCCTCTGTGCTTCTGTGTGGAACATAGTGTACTTGATCTGCCGCTCTTTTGACCCTTTGCAGCCGGCTACTTGCCTACAGCAGATCCTCTCCAACACAACATCAATAGCCACCCCTGCACCGCTAATGAGACACTCGCCGAGGTCTGATACGGACCACGCCGAGCTCTACCCTCAGCCTCGTTTTCATGCTTATTAGAAAAGTCACTGAAGGCTCGCGCAGATGGTTTCACTCGCGGCGTTCTGTTAGCTACCACCTGTCATGGATGAAAACTTAAATTAGCCGGCCCCAGAATTGTCATTATTAAAATAAATGAAGCGAGAGTGGCAGAAGAGAGTGAGAGAAGGCTTGATAAATGTCTTTGACTAAACTCGCCCATACAGCCTTTGAGGTACGTGACGCAGAGAGAGACGGATAAAAGAGGATCCACGCGGAGCTGACAGGTTCAAAGATGTTCACTTGAGTGCTGTCATAGGCCAACACTTGGATGGGTTAAACTCAAACGTGACACATAATTGGTGCTCCCAATTACCTGACTTCTAGGGCCCTTCAGAGGAGCACGGGGAAAGGGCCTGTTAGCCACTCACACTTTTACCATTGTGGACATTTCTATACAGTTTGTGCAGGAGTTTGCAGGAAAGTTGCGGACAATGAGCTTCCGTGAATGCTGTGGTTGTCAGTAGAAGTTGTAAGAAGAATTGGGATCTAGAACAGACTTTTTCACTTGACTTTGCAGTGCCATCACTTTGGGGGTGTTCCATATGTATCTCTATTGGCGGAATGTTCAACAGTTACCATGGTGACACAATGCACACATCAGCAAAAAGTGCCCAAAATGAAAGAAAAAATAGAGATAACTAATTGCCAGTCAATTAAATACAATCAATCAGTTCACCCATCCATCCATCCATCTATCCATCTTCTCCCGCTTAATCCAGCTGGGTCGCGGGGGCAGTTTGCTGCCCAATACTCATAGCACCTGACCCCCCCTATGAACCTCTCTGCAGGTGGTGAGCCCACAGGAGCTTAATTGATTGATTGTGTTTAGTGTTGCATTTTATTAGTATTTTGTTATGTATTAGACCTTATCAATCAGTTCAAATAAGGTCTAATACATAACAAAATACTAATAAAATACAACACTAAACACAATCAATCAATTAAATACTGTCCCACTTTAAATAGTACTTTATTTGTTTGTTGTTGTAAGGCGACATTGGGTGTACAGAAAGGCGCCTAATAAATAAAATGTATTATTATTATTTATTACTATTAGAAAAAATTGCTGGATTGGATATCGGCTCCCAAATATCGGTTCAGCTGATATCCTGGTTGGACGTTTACACTGATGTAATAGTAATAAGCTGATACACTGGTTGTACTTGGCACAGAAAGTTTCAGAATGCTTGAAATTTTATGTTTGTTTTAGCATTACTTCAGAGATAAATAACAGACACATAACACATCTGGATCCGTTTTGTATTATTTTGTTTTAGTTTTAAGAAAAGAAATGCAGTATATAAAGCCATAATATTGAAATCAGTATCGGAGCTGAAAATACATTACAATACATTTACCCACAGTCTCAAGTCTCATTTATTAGTCTTCATTTTTACAGTTTTGAATGACTTCTGTCCAAACATGTCATCTATTAAACAAACTAAAATGTATAATCAAGTTGGTATGTTGGTGACTGTTATTCTACTTGTCAAGCGAATAAAATTAATTACTCAGACTTCCTGCTGAATTCTGAGACTGCTTAAATGAGGCAGAAAGTCAAATGTAAATCGAAATGGTGATTATTGTTGACATTCTGCCAGATACTATGAGATATGTCAGCTTTTTTCACTCAAGAACTGTTTGTTTCCCGTGTTGCACTTTAAGGCTTGACAACACCAGCCCAGTCATACGGAACTGACACCTTTCCCACCACATTTGTATCTGTCTGCCTCCAAGCTGCATAAAACCGCTCCAGAGCTTGTGGCTTTTTACAAAATAAACCCTATAGAGTTGTTAAGTGAGATGTCACTTCTGGGTCCACCTATTCAAAACAATGAGTGTGTTTATAGTTTTAAATCCCAAAAGAGACTGGAGTGATTAATCCATGTTTCCGCAATTTTGAATCGCATTTTTTCAAGACGCCAATCAACCCCCAACCTCCACTAATATATAAGCCCACTGCTCTGTTCTTACTTCTCCAATTTTCTGGTCTTTATCAATGATATGCGTAGGATTCCGAAGTGTCATTAGCGCGATCGCAGTTATCTAGAGTTGTCGATAACTTAACATATCTTTGTTGTGATGACGTTTTGGCAGTGTCAGCTCCCACTGGGCATCGTAATTTTCTAACATGGGAGTCAGCAGATTTGTTTCTTTTATTCAATAATTTTAGATCAATATTGTGATTTAAAATGTCCAAATTATGGCATAATGATCCATGGGTGTAGATTATAACTATATAACAGGTTCAAGCACAAGATACAATAATGTTCTTTACATTTATTTAACCTCATTAACATTTTGCTATATCTCACTCCATTACTTTTCACAGCATTCATTTCTGAACACATTTTACTTGCTTCACAGATGACACAAGTTTAACTGACAGTCCAGGATTTTCCCTGTAGCAGTAGCATAGAGGACACTATAAACGTTTGAGACCGAGGGTTGCTGGTTCATGTCCTAACTGGAACTTTGAAATAGTCACTAAGTATTGGCTTCGGTCATTGCACTCATGAGTGTTACTCCCATAATATCAAAATAAATTAATAAAAGAAAAAAAAAGAATGCATATTGTATCTATTTGTATAAATTAGTTAGCAGGCGTATCAAATCATGTCCCACTGTGAGATAGGATCAACTACTTATATCTACAATGGTGTTGAACTATGGCAGATATTTATACAAAGTGTTTTTATTGAGCATTTCATTAAATATAGAATCTTCTCAAACATGTCATAATAATTTTGCACCCGAACCCGAAAACAAACCCAACCTGTTGCACAAAACATAACATTATTCACTGAATAAACTGTTACTCCTGTGAAATAAGTGAGGATCACCATCTTTGATCACACTCAGAACCGATTGCCAAGAGCAGCCTGATTTTTTCTAACGTTAGATGGTGTATAAGATCAGCAAGCCACAGTCTAAAAGTTGGAGGTTGTTTGTCTTCCCACTTGAGCAATATTCATCTTCGAGCCAGGAGCGTGACAAAGGCAATTATATTTTAATATTTTTTGTGGGAATCTACAGATTGTGACGACATTGCAAATATTACAATTGTAGCCCGAATGCATCTGAAAGAAAATTGAAAATTGACTGCCAAAAATTTCTCACCTTCGGGCAGAACCGAAACATATGTGACAATGTCAGTCAGTATTGTTAAATAGATGCAACAATGACGTTTGTTGGTACAGATACAGGCTGTTGAAATGTGTGTGTGTGTGTGTTTTTGGCATGGATGCTTGTTGCTCCCTCAGAGACAGACTGAAGAGCTCAGTCACTCGGGAGAGGCTCGGAGTAGCCAGCTGTTCATTGGATGCTTCCCTGGGGAGGTACTCGAAGCATGTCTAACCCAGAGGAGGCCCACAAGAAAACCTGCTTTTGTGTCTGGAGTTTTTTACAGGGTATTGTCATGATCATACACAACAGAATTATGATTAAGCTATAGATTTTTATGTCTCAACCACCAGGTGTTGTTCTATAATGTTTGGGTGCAAATGTATTCATCACAACACTGAGACACAACACTGAATGTGAGATCTGCGGTGCCATATCACACTAGAAAAGAATGCTTCCAGGTAACAACATCGAAACAATCTCTTTTCTCCTTTGACAAAATGTTGTTTTTCGTCTTTTTTTCTCAAACAGGAAATGCTGGAAAAGGCGCCTATCTGCTGCGAGTACAGAGACACGTGCTGCTACTGTACCAAAACAAACAGGATAAATCTCACCAGCAGAGGCACTGGAGCGGAGACGGAGCTGACAACAGCCGCGGGGCCCCAGCAACTACACTCCAGCTAATCAAGCAGGCTTTTGAGAAAAAAATACAAAAAAACGTGTCACTTTTATCCTGGCGAACAGCGGAGGGCAGCTCAAGTCTGGGAACCTGGTTGCATTCCAAATAAATGAAAGAGAAAACATGTACTTTTCCTGGAAGCAGAAACAGGATAGTGCTATTGCAAGAGACCTACACATTCAGTGGTTCATTGTTTACAGAAAGTCATCCCAGGTAAAAGCACTTCACTGACCAAATCTGTTATAGTCTGTGTGGAATAATTGGACAGTTCAATTTGTGATCACTTTTCCTTCACATAAAGTCTAGTTTTAGAAAATCAAGAAGTCTTTAAAGGAAATGTGTGCAAGATTTTGATTTTAAATTGTCATCACCTTATGCTCAGTTACCGAATACATACCTTTGTTTCATTCACACATATTTGAATAACCCTTTATTATTAATCTATCCACACCTCTAAAAATTCAAAATGCTCTGTTCCACCATATGACCTCATGAAGTGGTAGTTTTAAAGTGAACAGCTTCCTTTTACTTTTTATTGAGCAGAGATTGGCAAATCCAGAGCTGAAATGATTCTAGTGAAGGTGTATATATTTATTTTAGGGCTGTCAACGTTAATGCATGCGATTAATCACAAATAAATATCGCACTAATGTTTGTTTGTTTTTACGCAGATGAATCACACAATTCATTTTGAATGCACATGCTCCTCTATGGAAAGTGCAGATTGGTGACCTGAAAGGCGGCGCAGGTTATTAGGTCAGTGATCAAGTCTATCCATACGCGACTTTGGATAAAACTAAGGTAGTTTGCAGATATTGCAGTGATGAACTCTCTTTCCACAGAAGTGCAACATGTTTAAAATACCATCTTAAAGCAAACCACGTGTTTGATTCAGTGACAGCAACGACGTTACTTGTACCAACAACAAGCTGAGCAGCAGTGATTCATCTGATTTAAAAAATGAATCGTTTGACAGCACTAGTTTATTTACCAACACAGTGGAACACTTCCTGTATTACCACGTGACATCACAAGGTGGAGGAGTTTTAGTTTGGGAGAAGAACGCAGCCTAAATATGCAGGATTTCATGTTATTTATTCATTTGATCAGGACAGAGCATATTAATACAAAGAAAATACAAAGAGACATAACACAGAACGGTTTAAAAATGTTAGACTTGGTTTTCCTTCCTCCACAGTTGAAGGTGTCTGAGTATCAACAGGGATGGAGTTTCTCCTATTGTCCGGGAAAGACTTCCAATAATCCGTGTGGTTAAATGTGGTGCATCTGTGTGGCACCTCACAACCCCAAAACAACCCAAAACTCCTTCTAATCTGGGCGACTGCAGTTGGTGTTTGACTTGGATACGACAGGAATGGAATCATTTTGAACACATTCGCTCATTGTTTACAGCACGTCACAAGAGGTAAAGATCAAGCTCTTCATTTTGTTCTATGGCATTTCCTTATACGGGTTTTTCTTCTGAATGTATTTACGTGGACACTGAATGGCAGCCAATTAACAATGACTGCGCACGACCTTGAGAAACAAAACACACTTCAGCAACTAGTTCTCGTCTTTGTGCGAACAGCAGTGAAAACATCAGACACAAAGGGTGATGGAATTGTGTGAATGCTTAAATGTATGGTCTTCATTCTATTTTTACCCAGGCTGTTGTGGTCCATCTGCCTATAGATCAAAGCATTGCGGTGCTGAATCTTTACGACACTCTATTATGTGAAAATAAGCCTTCAAAACAATGTGAACTGAACGCAGCTCTCATAATTATCGGTATAGACACACATATGGGTTGTATTGAAGCGAGTGAAAACAAAGCCACGTTCTGAATGCACAGAATGTTGCTTATGTAAAGTACAATCGTCTGGCTCGGTGGTTTGAGATGCTGCGGTGCGTTCATGGTCACGGATGAACAAATCTCAAAACTAGAAAATGACGTTTATTTTGGAGCGGCAAGCGACGGTGTCTAATTCAGATGTGTGTTTTCAGCGGAATGACTTTGAACAATGTTGACTTTTATTTTAACATGAGAAAGAGATATTTTTACTATGAACCAGAAATGCCTTTTGCAATGTGTGCGGTGGGATGTGTCAGAAAGCCAAAATGGATATACCACCACTAAGGCATTGTCGCGTCCTTGCATACTTGTTTCCAGATAATATATTAATTGTCGAATCTCAAATTTGGTTGACAGTGAAGGGCTCAGGGAAACAGTCATCATACCAAGCAACAAAATCTAAAAGAAAGAAAAAAGTACATGAATGCTATAAAGCAACGTACACTGGGAAGAAGAGAATTGATCCGTTTTGATGCAGAAATTTCAATATGAATTTTTTTCAATAGTTCAAAAAGGAAAATTAATTAAACAAATAAAAAATTCACAGTGAAAGGTCAAGTATTTCGAAGTACCGCACCACATTTTTTGGGGAACATTTGTTTGGTCAAATCAGACACCAGGAACAGACATTTCATTTAGAAAGGCAAGTTATAGAAATAACAGAACAACAGGCTGAACATGTGTCTGGTGTGTTCATGTCACATCTGAACAGTTATTCAGAAAACTAGAGCAGAAACAACAGAACAGAACAAGTTTACCAAACTCTCCATCTCACTCCAAATCACTAAATCCACCGAATTCTTCATCCTCGGTGTTACTTCTGAGTAACTCCGCCAACTCCAGCTAAATCAGGCTTTTAGCCACGATTAGCTTTTTTGTTTCCTTAATTGCAGTTTGAGTTTCCTCCGCTTTTCTCCAGTCAAACACAAGTTTCCCGCTCCAAACTTTCTTTCTGCTGCTTTCTGCTGGTGTACCACCACTCCGGTACTCCGGTACTCTGCTCAATATGTACACTGAGTAATAATTTGTTTACTTTTACAGAAATGAAACTTAAAGCCTCATGGCTCATTTGCATTTGCTCATGCACTGATGCAGTGAGCTTCCGTCCGACTATAGGACAAGATTCAGTGGATTATTCACTTCCTGGCCAAAAAAAATCATCACCTGGATTTAGTTAAGCAAACAGGTACAAGGTTGCTGCAGTTGATGAAGTGACAGTGGTGCAGGAGGAAGAGCATGAGGTGTAGCAGATACTGGCACACAAGCCTAGAGCGCCCTCTTGTGGCTGTCAGTGTGAAAATAACCAAATGTGAAATATTGCTGTTCGAACTGCATTGGCGTCCCTCGATGCAATAAAGGACTTGATATATTCAGTCGGTGCCTCAGGTTTGTACCTTGCCCATGTTCACAGTTTCCAGTATAAGGGCTATTTCTTGTTTAGATGCGAAATTATTCATATATAAGTCGCACCGGAGTAGAATTCGAGTAGAAACCCAAACGAAAAAAGTGCGACTTATAGTCTGAAAAATATGGTCAATTCTGTCCATCTTTATTATGCTAATTCTAGTAGATCTTTTTAAAGGGGCTATATTATGCTATTTTTGATCTGTTATAATGTTGTAATAATTTCCTTGTTAAAAACAGACCTGGAGTTGTGTTTTTGTTTCATTCATCACACGTTTAACACACAAACTGTGCATATTTAGGCTAAATTCTTCCCTCAAACAAAAAATCTGTTGCACATGGTACTACAGGAAGTGCTCCACTCTGTTTTTAAACACCATACACCTTCACTCGTTCCACTTGGATCATGTCAGCCCTGGAATTGGCCATCTCTAGTGGACTAAAGGTAAAAGGAGCTGCTAAAACTACCACTGCATAACATCACAAGGTGGAACGGAGCATTTTGAGCTATGGAGATGTAAAGAGACTAATAATAAACCAGGATTACTCGAACATGCGTGAATGAAACAAAACACAACTCCAGGTTTGTTTTTGATGAGATAACAACATTCCAACATGACTAAATGCTCACAGGAGTCCATTTTTCGTAATATAGAATGCCAAATTTCACATGCAAAACTGAATCTCAAACTACATATTCCATTTGGCCCCACACCTGTTTACTGTTGTCTTACATCTGTGTACTGTTGTTTTACAGTGAGGCAAAAATCTCTCTTAATTTTTACACTTTTCATCACAGTCTGCAATCATTTACCCTTGTTCAAACTCACAATAGCTCCATATCATATTAAAGGCCACTGTGAATGTCATTTTGATTTTATTGTTGCATTATTAATGAACACTGATTACCGGGCTCATCAGTGCTCTCTACCTCAGTTTTCACCTTTCTTTTGTCTCTTCAAGTTCAAAATTATTCCATTCTTGTCACTTGAAATTCTATCGGCAACTACAGTCACACCACCACCTTGAAGTCTTACTTAGGCTATTGATCCACAAGGGAAAGTATTTAGACACAGCAGTAACAAAGAGCAAAAATATAAATGGTAATAGCAAATTTAAAATAAGTCGCAAAAATAACAAGAGACTGGTGTCAAAAAAGGCATAATTACTGTATATCAGTGTATATATACAAGTAAAATATAGAAATATACTGATACAAGTTTGACACCATGACTTCCAATATTCAACTTTTGCGCACTATTATAATTTTTTGAGCCATAATCATCTAAATGTCAAGAAATAAAGGCTTGAAAGCTTCACGTTATGTGCCACGAGTCTATATAATATATGGGTTTGACTTTCTGAAATGTGTGACAAAAGATATTGAACTTTTTTATGACATTCTAGTTTTCTTTGGGATGGACTAGTATATAGACAAAAGAACAGAAGGTCGTAAGGAGAAAAACAGTGCAAAATAAAATGGTGATTGACGTGACATAGGGTCATCTGTTACATATGGGTGAGTTGTTGTACAGTTGTATAGAGTTGTATAGAGTATGGTATGAATGTATTCTTGTATCTCTCTCTATTTGAGCGGAGCTGTAGGAGTCTGTTAAAGGAAAAGCTCCTCTCCTCCTGTTGTTTCAAATGTATGTAGACAACTGAAATGAATAACTAGAATTGGTTGAGTACATCTCCACTCAGGCAATTCATAAATCAGTGTTTGATCTTAGACTGGCACTGAGAAGTAAGTAGATAGAAGAACGTTGTAATTACTGGCCGTTACTGCCTAGACTCGCACTCATTTGTAGCTAATAAGTTCAAGGAGAATTGCTTATTACAATTAATCCAATCCACTAAAGCCTTCTTGATTATCTAAAAAAAAAAGGATTGTAATTTGAAGGGGAAATGAAGGGAATTTTCTTCTGCTAATTATTCGCTAAAGAAAATTTCTGTACCCATTTTTCTGTCCTCTGTCTGTGCACTGAAAACTGCAGCATTTGCACAGTCAGTTTCACTGTTATGTGTTTGTCTGTTATGTGTTTGTCTGTTATGTGTCTGTTATGTGTCTGTTATGTGTCTGTCTGTTATGTGTCTGTTATGTGTCTGTTATGTGTCTGTTATGTGTCTGTCTGTGCACCCCTGGTGGGTTTTATTGTAGAGTACTTTATGTGTATTAGCTAGTAGTTTTATTGACTTTTATGTGCACTTTGAAGGAGCAGCTCCTCATCTCGTTATACTGTGTATACTGACAATTAAGGCTTTCTGTTCTATTAGATTCTTTTCTATTTGATAAGAACCTCTTGAGGTGAAAATAGGGTGGAATTAGAGGGGTGGGAGTTTTCTTCTTCCCACTTCTTTTCAAGTTCAAACAATAAAAAACAAAATACATATGTGAAATGTACTTAAAGTGTACTAGATCCATGTTTACTTCTTGTGTTCAGTAATATGATCAAAATAAATCAAATGAAATGGAAAAAAATAAGATGACTGTGATCATCAGGAAGTACGCTGCTAGCATGCTAATTGTTCCTAACTTTATTGTCACAGTAAACTTTGCTCTCGTCTCTGAATGATGTGAAAAGTGTTTATAAACTTGGGGAATAATTTGAGTAATCAGAACGCTTATTTATCCACTGATCCGAAGGTTGACAGTTCGAATCCCGCTCTGGACATAAACAAAAGTCATTGGTTCGGCGGTCAGATCCACTGACCCACAGGTTGGCGGTGTGATTCCAGCTCTCACAGATGAATGCTGTCATTGTGTCCTTAGACAAGGCACTTAACCCACCTCTGTGTGTGTCAGTGGATGAACAGTTGAAGGTAGAAAAGTACTACATAAAAATGTTTCGATGAGGAGTAACAAGAATTATTTGTGTTTTTCACATTTTTAAGACAGTAAAAATCAGGCAGAGCATTTACTTAGACCATGGCATATGTGCGTGCAGGCATGTTAGTAGAGAGTGACAGAAAATCAGGTATAGTTGAGACCAGTTTGTAGCTTGTTTTGTGTGCGGGGGCTAGAATCTGTTTGTACTTAGGTTGCATGCCTGTGTTACATGCGAGCTGTCATTTTACATTTGCCCCAGTTTTATGGGTAAATGAGAAAAAAATGTTACAAATAACTCCAGTCTGTTCTACTGCCAGGGCCAAGGGGAGAGAAAGTACCACAATCCACATGTTGAGTTGCAAGGGAAATTTAGCAAGCAAGTACATTGTTTCTGCAAAGTTTCTGAGGTTTCAAAATGTAAAATACATCCATGTTGTCCACTCATAATCTGTTTGAAATGTGAAAAACAGAACTAGTTCACTTTGAACAGTTCGCAGTGGTACAAGCATTGTAAAAAGCACTTTTCACAGCTGTCAGAGAACCAGAGTTTTGCCATGAAAATAAATTAATAAAAACAAAAAACTAGCACACTAACACGCTCTTCCTGATAATAGGAAAATAAAATGATTTCTAATTAAATAAAGACAGCAGACACCAGACTTATATTGTGTAAAGGCCGCCACACACTACAGGAGAATTTTCTGATTTAGGCTGCAATTTGCTTCTCCCCAACTTAAAAATTGTTTAGGACTGAAAAATCTCATAGTGTGTGGCGGTCTTAAATAAATCATAATATTTGTACTGGGGCAAGACAGATTTTGCTTAAATACATGAAAAAAAAAAAGAATACAGAAGAACAGGGCCTTAAACTCCAGCCATAGAAGGAGAAATATATTAAAAAAGAATCTCTTTTGAATCTCTTCTGAAGCCATTTTGAATGAATTTCTTTTCATTTCACTTATTTTTCTTTATTAAATCATTCTTTGACCGCCGTAACTGTATCAGGTGTATTTCTTTGGTTTCAGGGACTTTTGAAACTTTTGTCCGAGGCCAAAATGAAATGCTTTATCTGAGTCAAGGGCCAAACTTAAGAGTGCATTTTTAAAGAAAGGCTTGATTAAACACCCAAAAATGAAAATGAAAAACAAACAAATAATAAACTTTTTGTTTGTCTTCTCTTATTACCTCTGAAGTGCTTTGACTCAGAATGATCGTTTCAATGCTTTAACTGCTATGCAATTAAATAGAAAATCAGCAGAGCTCCCGCCAAACCAACACTTGACTATCTTGTGAAAGTCAATGAGACGCAATTAAACACAGTGTTTCCAGAGTGTCCATAATTATACTTCCCAAATCTACTTATCTCACTTATGCGCTGTTCAAAAGAGCTGTGTGTTGGAAAAGGTCAACAGGGGAATTAGAAGCACCTACCCACAATGCACCAGTGACACCGCTCAAGGTAAGTGCAGAATAAGCATCTGTGAAGTGAGCCCACCTGTTATGCAGCGTTGTGTATTTTCATGTCCCTCCAAATTGCTTCCTTCATGTTGTCCTTGGGACAAAAGACACAATAATGATTTGTACATGACCATTAACAAATAATCGCCAGTGGGCTGTGGAAAGGACAGAGCTGTGGGAAGAACAGTGCAGTGACAAAAATAAAAAATATGACAAGTTGAATTAAGTTGACTAAAGTTGGGAGGGACTCGCTAAAAGTTTGGAATTTAGTCCAGGAGTGGGAATTAATATTTTATTGAAACCACGGCGACCTACTTTTAAACAGTGTTGTCTATTCACCTGTGCTGCCGAGTCTAAAAAGTTACCCTTTTTGAGCAAACAAAGCATAATTTAGTTCAAAATCTCAAGAATCACAAATCACAAAAACACATCCAAGTATCTTACTGGTAGCACTTTTTTTTCCAAACAACAGCCATGTCACATGAGTGGCTGATTTTTGATTTTTTTCACAACCAGATTGAAATTGGGGTTAAGATGAAGGTTTGGTTTTAGAACTGGATCTTGCCAGAGCTGAGTTATATTTTTTAAAAGATAAAACAAATGAATATGGGTTAACTGTATTTAAGGGCCCATATTACACACACTTTTGATCCATGTTTTAATGTTTCCTCATCACAGACATACCTGGAATTGTTTTGTTTCATTTACACACATGTAACACACAAACCCTGCATATTTAGACATATTTATTCTCTCAAACAGAAAACACTATTCCAGGAAGCGCTCCACTATGTTTTTAAACTCTATACACCTTCACTAGAAACATTTGGATGATTTCAGCCCTGAAATTATCTATCTCTGCTAAACAAAAGATAGCTGTTTAACATGTTCCACATCACTACGTGGAACAGAGCATTCTGAGCTTTGGAGATGTACACAGACTAATAATGCATGAATGGAAAAAACACAACTCCAGGTATGTTTTTGAGGAGGTACCAAAATTATAACATGACTTAAAGCTCAAAACAGTCCATTTTACATGATATAGGACCTTTAATAGTTCACAATAATACTGTCAATGTAGCTGGACCTCGATATTTTCTATAATTACTTCAGCTGATTCTGAAATGTACTCTCTCTCCATGGAAAATAGAGCACACAGCAGTTAAGATAAGCCCTGCTTGTGAAAGTAATGCAGAACATTTAAGAAGTCGCGAAGTCAGTAACTTAATTGGGGCCATGTTTTGTAGGTCTCAGCCTTTGGTCTACACAGCGTCAGTATCTTCATCATTACACTACAACACTACAAAAACACTGAACCTCTCTCCACCCAAATCCTTCAAACTCCCCGAGCTCTCCAACGCAAATTAAACAATGTTCAAATTTAGCCTGGCCGGTCAGCTAAAGCTTTTGACCTTCTTTTAGGTGCGAGCTTAAAGTAACAAACCCGCCGTAAAAATAAAAAATACGGTTTGTACAAGGAGATGAAAGGCAAACTTTGGAACATCTGGTGCACAGACGCTGGCAGGTCTTGGGTAAACAACGTGTCCTTATATGGGTGTGCGCCTACCCTCCGCAGGATCGCAGTTCTGATGTGGAACACCTTCAAAGGATCCGGGGGCCGCCACATCTTGTTTCAATTTCTCCTCTCGCTAGCAGACATGGCCTTAATATACTCCCACAAAGAGCAGGCTACGAGTGCGCTACCACAGACCTGATAAGGCTGTGCGGACATTGTTTGATTCGATTTTCCGTAATTTGTTGACCTTCAGGGATTTGGAAATTTACAGCACTCACCTTTGAACTTGGAGCCAATTTAGGTATCTCAAGGACAATACGGACTACCAAATGAAAACGTGTACCATATTAGGACAAACACGAGTATCTGGATTGATGATTGGTCAGTACTTCCTGGAGTGGGCGGGGTTTCATAGAAAGATTTGTTTTCACTTCAGATTTAGAAGAAAAAAACAGTCATTCACATCCATACATAAAGGTGCTCAGTTTAATTTGTGATGTAAGTCCACCACTTGCTTGTTTCCATGGAAATGCACTGTAAATGTTCCATTGTATGGCATTTATTAATTTAAAAAAAAAAGAATAACACCTTAAAGGGGAACTCCGGCACGTTTGAAGCTAAAGTCCATTGCTAGGAGGTGGTCGAACACTGTCAGAGGCCAAAAAACAGCACAGATCAGTGTTTTCTAGGCAGAGATCAAGGCAGTAAACTAGTGTAGTGAGTGGGGCAAGTTCTTAACTTCCACGTAAAATGCAAATATGCACAATGAAGAAGCTTAACACCACTTTCTAACCCATCTTACAACAGCCACGAGTCTAACAAACAAAATGCTCTGCCTGGCTCACTCATTAGAGGTCTGGAAACGTTCTAAAACAACTTTATAAGCAGTCTTAGACTTACCTTTGTTGATTTCCCACTGCACATGTGAAACCCAAAAGACTCGACTGTCGACTCCAGTGGCAGCGAGCGGCTCGAGCCGCCAGAAGCAACAAGTGAGAATCAACTACTGACGGTGAAGAAGAAGAGAAACTGAAAGTTGTTGAAACAAAATGGTTTGGGAATGTAATTTTTTAGCGTTTAAAAAAAATATCACTTGTAAATCGGCAATCTTTTGGGCTTTCGCATGTGCAGTGGAAAATCAACAGAGGTAAGTCTAAGGCTGCTTATAAAAATTTTTATAACATTTCCAGACCACTAATGAGTGAGCCAGGCATAGCGTTTTGTTTGTTAGACTCATGGCTGTTGTAAGATGGTTTAGAAAGTGGTGTTAAGCTTCTTCAGTGTGCATATTTGCATTTTATGTGGAAGTTAAGAACTTGCCCAATTCACTACACTAGTTTGTTGCCTTGACAGACTCATTACCACAGCGAGATCTCCACCGAGGCAACACTGATCTGTGCCGTTTTTTGGCTTCTGACAGTATTTGACCACCTTTAGCAATGGACTTTAGCCTCAAACGTGCCGGAGTTCCCCTTTAAGAACGTGCATTCTTACAGTGAGCAGAGTTGCTTCTCTACACTGCACATTTCTCTGATCTGGCCAAGATTTTACTTAACTTATATCAGGTTATTCATCTTGTTTTCAGATTTATTATCTAATAGTTCTAGAGGTAGTTTATTTTAAGATAACTTGACAAGTAAATGATCTGTCCATGCAGCAAGATAATTTCACTACTTTTAAGTAATTTTCTGATCATTTTAAGTGTTTATATCTTAAGGTTTTTTGCATTGCACTTGGTATCTTGGCCTGGCGGTGACATCTGCTTGTGTCCATGGATTGATCATTTAAATTTTGTGGAACATTCCAGACAAAACTGTAACCTGTAACACCTTTTCGTTGAAAGGGACATGATTGCTCGTATTTGTCACAAGCTCATGAAAATTAGTTCTGTAAATCCTTTGGTATTTTTTCACTCTATCTTAGAACATTTTTCAGTGTTTGCAAATGTGTGCATTGCGTCACCATGGCAACCTCCCTCAACACGATGTCACTGCAAACTGTCACTTGGACCTGCTCAAAAAACATTGGAAAAGTTTCATATCAACACTCACTCTGCTTGACCTTCTGTGTATCCGGGCCAGGAGTGGATTAATTAGTCGTGGTCCTGCCCCCAAATCCCGCCCGGTGCCAGCTCGCCCTGTCAGCCTGTACAACATCTGGCAGCGGGCATCTGGTCCCATATATCAAACCTGCATTCCGCCGCCCTACATGTTCAACTGCTGGCCTCATCATACCCACTTCTAACACTAACATTTGCTTTACAGGGGGCCAGCCAGACAACAGTGTAGCCTTCTGAACAGCTTCTTGTAGCTGTTTTCCAAAGGTCATTGCCGGAGTGAGAACTGTACTTTTTCTCTGTCCGGGGGCAAAAATAGCAAGCGAAAAAAGCCAATACGTGCGCTGGAATGCTTGTTCATCTAATTTTTTCTGAGTTTTCGATCTCTCCCAAGGCCCGTGCCCCCAGCTGCTCTCTGAATCTGAATGCTTTGAAGTGACGCACAGAAATGTCATGAACTTGCAAGCACTAATGAACAGGATGAAAACACAGGGTTATGGATGTAAAAGCAGAAGTGAGGTGTCCAGACCTCTCACGATGTAATAGCAGGAGTTAGCCTGGTAAACCGTAATCTAGTAGCGTGTGTATATATTACTTTACATACACATTTGAATTCATCTAACCAGGGCTGCAAGATTAATCACAAGCGAATTGAAAATGCAATTTAAATGGTTGATATTCTGCTATTTTCTGATGTTACGATCAGAAACATACCTGTTTTTGAAGGGTGACAGTTTTTGAACAGAAAGTGAGTTGGAGTCGGAAGCGCACCCATGTTCACTTCCTATTTGGAACATTTATATATCCAGTCTATGGGTGAAACATCCTGAACAATAACCAAAAACTTAAAATGGCTTTACATAGAGATGATACATCTATAACAAACATTTATCCATCTCCTAGGCCCTATTTATTCAACCTTCCACAGCTCAAATCTAGTCATAGTTGACCCCAAAATGACAACATAACATATACTGAAAGATAAAGTCGATATAATGTAATAATTATTCTAAGATCAATATTTTTTCACTGGAATCTCTGCACTAAGGTGATGCAAAACAAACACTATTTTAGTAACCTACTCCCACCTCTTGTACCTCTTGTGAGAATCTTTAAATAGCCCTCGAGGAGTCTTGCTACCTCCTTTTCGCTGATAACATTCCTGCGGGGTGAATGCACAGTCTCTTTTATAGCACAGAGCCAGACTTTACTTTTTCATGGCCATAAAGCAGCTGGCTATCTTTCAGTCAGTGTTTTATGACGGCGTTCCATTGACTCGTGGCTCCCCCCTCTCTCCGTAATGAGAGAAAGAGATTGTTACCTCTGCTGGCTCTCCCTGTGTGCGCCCCGCCGTCCTCTGTGGTCGCACATAATTGAATGATTTTGAGAAGGATCAATGAGATTAGGGATTGGGTTGATTCCACTGTCGCTCTGGATTAGACAGGCCTTTCCTATCTGTCTGGTGAGAGAGGGGATACTGTACGGAAACGGGCAAATCATAGCATAGGGGTTATGAGGGATACTGAAATGTACTATTATTTAAAGATGCACTATGTAACTTTTTGGACGCCTGCTTGTTTCTATAGATATGTCATTGCTCTGCCTGGAATATTCTGTAGTACAACATTAAACAGCTCTGCCTTGACATTTAGTTCATTACAGGTGGTTTATAGCTCAAAAGGTACCTAGAAGAACAGGCATTCTGACAGTAAACGGGATTACCTGTAACTTGGTCTGGTTTGGTCTCCGTGGTGACATAAAGGTTTAATATCATACTGTGAAACATTCCAAATGAAGCACTATCATACCCATAGAGAAAAGCTTTTGTCGGACTCTTCATGGACCAGAAAAGTTGCACAATCCTTGGCAAACAATAAAACTTTTAAGAATGCACACATAGCTATATAGTTTATGATACATTATCTGATTTTGTATGGTCTTAAAATTAAAAAAACATAACATTTAAAAGGGTGTTTTTTTCCTCCTCAAAAACCTCGCCGAGTTCTATTTTGTTCTGTTTTGTTTCGCACATGTTTAACACACAAACTGCAGATTTAGGCTGAGATGTTGTAATACAGGAAGTGCTCCACTGTCTTTACACCTTCACTACACCTTCACTAGAATCATTTAGATAATTTCAACCCTGAAAATATCAATTTCTACTGAGCAAAAGGTAAAAGGTAGCTGTAACTTGACATCTAAAGGGTAGAACAGAGCATTTGAGCTTTGGATATATGACTAATGATAAAGGGTTAGTCAAACAAAACAGAACTCTGGGTATATTTTTTGAGGAGGTAACAATATTCTTACATGGATAAAAGCGTCAATTTAGCATAATAATAATTTAGCACCAATATTCTCATAAATGTGCTTCATTTATTGTGGAAATGTGCTATCAAATCTACATAGTGCTCCATATTTTGTTGGAAATAAGTCAGAGAACGCAGCCATTATTTTTTGTCAATGTCAGGGAGTTTCTATACATAACTCAACAATAAACCCCGAACTTTTCACGAGTTACATCCAGCAACTTTCAAGTGAACAAATCGCCAGCCGTCTTTCATTGAGCCGGCTTGGTATAGATGTAAAAACATATTACACCAAATCCTTTTATGAGATTTCCCTCTCCTCACACAGCGCAGCCTTAAGGAACATTGTACGGCATTCCACAAGTAGACACAGCTCCAGACCAACGTAATGCCACAAAAGCCCACAAGCTTCTCCTGGCCATGTTATAACTCACACGGAGACTTCGCTATTATTAACCTTGCTACGAAGCCAGTCCTATAGCAATCCACCAGTAATCCCAATAATCCCGCTCTGTAACAAGTGCCAGATGCCGATAAAACGATAAACAGTCCAACCTGCGTTTTTTTATCCAAGAAAAATAAAGCTGAGGGGGGCCGCTGGAATGCTCAGGCTGTGATGAAAGAATGTGAAAACAGTGGTGCTCATGAGCAGACAATCTCTCATCAAGGAGACACAGAATAGCTTTCAATAGTGCAGTAATGTGTGAAAAGCAAGGACACATATGTGGGATGGTTAGGTGACAAAAAGGATTCAGAAAATGGAAAAACAGGTCATCGTGACCCTGATATGTGCATACCAGAGATTTCTCATAAGCAAGCAAGAGTCAAGGAAAATATGGAGGAATTGTGGCTAAATGTGATTATAAAAAAAAGGGAAAAAAAGAAAAATTGTTAACTTTAATTATGAAGATTGCAAAAAGGCTATCACTGATTTTGGCATAGATTTTCATAGGTTGCAGCGGCCTGTTAAAGGTGACATTTTGTGTGCTTTTCACAAATGAAAAGATATAGTACCGTATTTTTTGGACTATAAGTCGCAGTCGGCGTATAAGTCGCACCAGCCAAAAAATGTTTAATGAAGAAAAAACATGTATACAGTACGTTTTTGGGGGAAATGTATTCATCTTGAAAGGCAAGTTATAAAAAATATAGTAATAAAAACAACCCAATAGAGAACAATCCATGTATCATTCGTTCGTTGTTTTTAATATAGAACCAAAAATAAGAAGATGAAAAAACTATTTTCTTTATTATTTGTCTCTAAAGCCAAAATGAAAAAAACTGATAGATTTGTTTTTTTCATTTTTGGTTCATATAGGATTCATATATTTGGTCTGTGGGCTGTCAATGTGAAAAATTTAATAAATAAGTCGCACGTGAAAAACCCTGAAAATATCTATTATAGTCCGAAAAATATGGTAGTTAGGGCCGGGTATCATTGAGAACCTGCCAATACGATACATATCTCAATACGTAGGCCACAATATGTTTTTCAATATAGTGCATTTCCGATTCAGTATGATTCCATATGATATACTTCAAATCGATTCGATACGGTTCAGTAAAACTCAAAGGCTATATCATTGCTGTGAAATTAAAAGTTTTTATTTAACCACTAAGTTTGTGCAAAGTTAAATTGAAAAATGCCAATTTTATTCATAATATATTCATAACAGTGAGTATGTCTGATGTAATACATGAACAAGTTTCCTTTCTCCAAAAATGCAATATAATAGTAGCTCTTCCACAAAATAATTTAGTAAAATACACAGAAAAACACCCTTGGCATTATTTCAATACAGCAGCTCATGATATGGATACAGTATCATGAAATTAAACAATATGATATATCGATATTTCAATATTTTTGCACACCCCTAATAGCCACAGATATTATAGGGTATGAGTAATCTTGTGATCTCTCCCAGACACTTTTTGAACCCTCCTTATGATTAACAGTACTGTCCAATGCTCAGCCCACAAGCCTATGTCACCCATGCTTCCACACAGCAGTTTTTGATATACATAAAAACTTCACAGCTCTAATGAAATGCAGTGTAGCTTCATTAGCAGAAGGCACGCCAATTGTGTTGCGATAGTACTCTGAAGTGGAGGTGACTTAGCATGGAGAGCAAAGGCATGGGGGACTCCAAGCATCATGCATTTTCAAAACAATAAAAGGTAACATGGTGATCTAAATACATGTGAACAGTTAATACCTCTTAGAAGTAAAATACATCCTTGTGATTTGCTTTATTCACACATTTTTGAGTAACCCTTTATTAGTCTGTCTACATCTCCAAATGAGCAAGAAAACAACACTAAAACAACAGAAAATGGTGTAATATAGGACCTGATTTCTTTTTTTTCCCTTGACATTTCTGAAACAACAAATACAAAATGTCAATACAAAACCAAAATATGGTGGTGGTTAAACATTCAGCTTTGGAGCCCCCTTGTAGCCCCCTCTGTGTGCACACCGCCCGCTTAGCTCCAAACGGCCCTGGATGTATTTTTAAATTGGATCGAGATGCGCAATTTCCTAGTAAAGTGAAGTCGGTGCATGGCATATTTTAACGCAAATTGCTTAAAGGCTGCTGATATAATAGAGAGAGTTGCACATGTACACCTCAAGCTCGCCGCACGCCATCAAAGAGACATAGCATAAAAGCCATTGGAGCATTGTTCGCACTTTTGTCCTATGGTCTTTCGAGGGTCTCAGAGGGTAGTGGATGATCAGGACTCTGCACTATAATGAGATCATAAGCACTGGGTTATATCTTACATGTGCAGAGTGTTCCCATTGGCCAGAATAGATGCTGTATTCAAATGGTCTCCAGGGAGTTAGCTACTGGGGTTTTATTCCGATAATTGCATCTGAAGACTTCCTGGGAATACACTGGAAAGGAAAGCTGGAGGCAAGAAAATAGTGGCGTACAGGGAAGTCTTAATTATGACAAGTGGTGCATGTGAAAAGGAAGTGGCAAGGATAATATTGTGTATCCTATTAGAATGCACAAATGGGATAAAAACAGGTAATTTTTACTAGTTGGCGGAGTGGTTAGCATTCATACATCACAGTAATAGGTTGTTAAATCCTGCAACAGTAGGAACTTTTCTGTCTTTGGATGAGTTTCCTGGTTGGGCAGTTCCTCCATTAGCCACAAAAATGTAATGGGCTAATCTTCCAGCTAGTTACCAGACCCAGATGTTGCACTGCGGTCGCCTCAAAAGTACTGGAAAAGTGTGTATTCTGGATCACTTTTTCTCCACCACTAGGGGAATATAAGTGTAGCGTGAAGTCCAATAAAGTCTTCACATCGATTTGTTTCAGAGATTAGAGTTCAGTGAATGTTTCCACTCTACTAAACACAACTACCAAAGCAATAATGTGTAAAAATATCTATTATAAGTATTCTGATGGAAATAAAGTTAATGCAGAGTGTATTTACTGTGCAAATCTAGATGGAGTTCACATTCTCTTTCCTGTTTGGAGCGTCAGAGATGCATGATATGGAATCAACCTGTAAGTATCATGGGAAACCAACAGCCTTTGTCATGGTGCATCTTCCAGAGTGACAAAATACCAAATAGTAAACAGAGATCTGAAAACCACAAGGCAACAACTGCATGACACTATACCAGACTGTTGTTTCTGTGTCATGGTGCAACATCGCAGCAGCAGAAAGGATTAAGCGGCTAAAAGTTCAAACTAAAGCGTGTTCCTGACAAATAGTATGAAAGTCAAGCCTTTAAGATACTATGCTGATCTGAATATTAATGTGTGAAAGTCAAGTAGGAACCTTTTTGACTGCGCTACAATGAACACTGGCAGGTTGTCGCTGGGAGGGTTTGTATTGTTCATTGAGTTCATGAAGAATGTACAGCCAGGTGATTCTTTTCATCGCAAAGGTCTGATTTAAAGTCCAAACTATAAATTTCCCAGTACGCGTTTCTGAATTGTTTCTTTTGTGATAAGTGACGGTGATTCATTTTGGTTGCCGGGGTGAGTGTGCCTGACCCAGATGTAAGAATGCTTCGTCTTACACTTCTTTCAGAGGAGGAATATGCTGGCCTTGACAAATACCTACCGTGGTCCTAACAATTCTGCATTGAGTGCTTTTAAACTGTCCTCAGTCAAGTGACATTGTAGTTCATAACACATTCCATTACATTTTTTCAACAGAGCAATCCAATATATTTGACCATTTCCTTGCTGCTTTAGAAGAATGTCGAGGCTAAATTTTAGCTACGAAGTAAAAAAAAAAGCAACCAAGGATGCCGATCAGAAACCAGATTCTTCTCCTGACCAGTTTGATTTTCAAAAGTTTAAAAACACTTTTTTTTTCATTTTATTTTATTTGCACTAAAAAACTGTGCTTACTGTGAGAGGGCTTAATTCTGCAAATTTATTTCCATGAAAATGTTCCTTTGGCTATAATCTACTACAATGTAGAACATGGCATAAAACACAGCTATATCCATAGAGAATGTTCTGTAGTATGGTTTTAACTTTCTATTTCTGTGGAATACCACCTTCAGAAAGTGCCATACTAGGGGCCCTAACTTACCCACTAGCGTTAATGAGTGTCCAGGTCGGGCTGTACTTCACTGCTGGAAGCTGGAATGGGACAGGACAAGTACATATATGGTGATGACATCTCAGCTGATCTGTGACAGCTGTAGCTTTAAAAATCGCTGACAGTGTGGGTAATGTCTGTTATCTTTGCCTCAATACCAGGCTGCAAAGACAGCTGTGGGTCAAAATGATATATGGGTACAATAAAACAGCTTCGGAGCCCCCTGATGTCTCACAGGTGTCCACTGCATTTTGTCCCATGCAGGTGGATGTCTCGTAGATGATGGAATTTATTGTCATATAAATGTTTCTGTTGACCAGGAGCAGAGTTTAACCTCTGAAGCCATAGAGAGTGCGGCCCTGCCTCTTGAGCGCGTACACCACGTCCATGGCGGTCACGGTTTTCCTCTTGGCGTGCTTGGTGTAGGTGACGGCGTCACGAATGACGTTCTCCAGGAAAACCTTGAGCACACCGCGGGTCTCCTCGTAGATGAGACCGGGGATACGCTTGACACCGCCGTGGCGAGCCAGATGGCGGATAGTGGGCTTGGTGATGCCCTGGATGTTGTCACAGAGAACTTTACGGTGGCTCCTCCTTTCCCCAGACCTTTGCCTCCCTTTCCTCTGCCAGACATGTTGAGCCGTGAGTGAGTCATGCCCGCACCCCTATGAACTAACATCAAGGACCATGATGTCCACCCTCCTGTGGGCTCACCACCCGCAGAGGGGTTCATAGGGGGGTCAGGTGCTATGAGGATTGGGCAGCAAGCTGCCCAAGCGACCCAGTCGGATTAAGCGGGAGAAGATGAATGGATGGATAAATGTTTCTGATTTTACCTCTTTGCACACAGACATGGGTTAAACCATTACCGCACACAGCAGGATGAGCAGGTCTGTGCATGTGCACTACTCAGGCGCACTATACAGTACATCTCCTGAGCTTCCGTAACAAAGCTGTACTGACCGCTGCTGCCAAGAGAGCAGCACATATGAGACGTGCGTCTGCTCCGCCACAGCCCAGAGCTGTCAGTCAATGCGACCGCTGATCTCTGTCAGAGTCCAGCCGCTTCATGCAGCTTTCTACAGTTCTGATGGTCACCTACCTGCTGGTGGTTAACTTTATAAATTAACCAAAGTGGCACAATGGGTATAATTTGGTCATGAAATGAAATGGAGCTGATGACAGAAAGGGTACGAGGATGTGAGGAAATCCAACATTGCAGCATTAGGACCGCAGACAGGGTAAGAAAATACACTTTAGGACAGCACTGCCTCATCTGAATGAACAGCTTTTGTACAGCTCCAGATCAAACCTGACTATAGAGCTGTGCTAAGATGATACAGAAAGTGGGTGCGGGTCTGTGCTCTGCTGCGGGAGGGCATCTGGATGGTGCACGAACATCCCACACAGCATATGAACATGTTACAATATTTCCAAACAAAAGAATCCTTGAGTATGTTACACCTTGTTTTTCAGTGGACTAGTTTGATATTTATTTTCACAATTCTGGCAATTCAGTGAGCCCTCAGTCTGCTTCACTCCAGCTGATATTCAGGCACACCTCTGGTTTAGAGCTCCACGCCCCACACTTGCACTAGCACTAAGCTCTTGAGCAAGATAGGGCCCTACACCTTTAAATCAGATCTTTGGCTGTTTGGAAATAGTACATTTTTTATGGTTTTAAGTTTAGTTAAATTCCTAAACATTGATCACAATGTTCTGGAAATGCAAGATACCTCCATAGAACTTTGAGTGATGACCATTATCAGTGAGCTTTCTTTCAATTCCATACCAAGTACTATGTTAGTAAACTGAAATTTATTTGGATGGATTTAAGTATTGAATATTTTTGACAACTTGTCAGTATTGATACATCAGTATTTAAGTATCAGTCCTTACATCGTGTAGCTTTACTGGACTGACAGAGGTGAAATAAAAAAATGTATTAATGCTGTTTTTTGTTGTTGTTTTTTTAGTTTCCATGTAAATGACATGGAAACCAATAAGTGACAATGGGAATGGCCAACATCTCCATTTTTCCACATCCTGCAGTGAAAGTCCTTGAGCCGAAATTGATGCAGCTTTTGATGATGATGAAGAGAGTTCAATGATGACAGCACTGATCCTGATGAAGATTAAAGATTAAACACTGACATCATAGTGGTCCCATTGAGTCCCTTCTTTTTGTCTTCAATGGCTTTCAGTACAATGCAGCCCTTTGTTTTATCTCAAGCCTCTCCCAGTCTCTGCACTGCCCGGACTCAAGTAAACCAATACTAATCATGCTAGTAATGATCGGGCCAGACTAAACCTATGGCAGGAGACTTGTCCACTGCCTTCAAGGACTCTATCTACAATGTACTACCACTATTGGGTTCAATCACACACACTCCTTATCTCCCTGCTCCGGATCCAATACCCTCGTCCAATTTAAATGCCATTAGCTTTGTCTGAAATCAGGACTGGTGCAATTGAGTGGCCACAGTCTGAAAGAAAACAAGTGTTGTTTTTCTCTTTTGGATTTGACTTTGATACCTGCCGTAGGGAAAAACATCATAGGAAATTATAGGTTAGTGGTTATGTTATAATTATGATTTTCTGATTATGGAAAGAAATTACATACAAGTTGGTATTTAAAAATAATAATTTAATAATAATTTCAATGCAATTTCTGGCGGATGGTTATCAATATCCATGGAGACAAGGAGGTAATCCAAGTCCACTTTATTTCTATAGCACATTTTACAAACAGAGCAGTTTCCAAAGTGCTGCACAGAGATAAAACAAAAAGAATGCTAAAATATGGTCATATCAGCCCTAAAACAATAAAACCAGTAAAATATAATTAAATCTAATTAAAGCAACATCATAAAAATCACAAAGTAGAATTAAAATAAATAAAATAAAACAGATAAGAGACACAGAGGACCACACAAACTCACGCAGAGTTAAAAACCAGAGAATAAAAGTGGGTTTTAAGATGAGACTTAAAACACTCGATTGTAGGGGCTGTTCGGACGTGGGGGGGGCAGAGTGTTCCACAGTTTAGTGTCGGCTACAGAGAAAGCCCGATAACCCCGGTTTTAAGTCTCGACTTTGGCACCAGGAGCTGGAGTTTGCCCTCGAACCTCAGCTTGCGCGCGGGGGTGTAAATTTGGATGAGGTCCGAGACATACTGTGGGGCCAGTCCATTTAAAACTTTAAAAACAAACAATAAAATCTTAAAATCAACTCTAAAATGAACTGGAACCCAGTGCAACAACGCTAAAATCGGGGTAATGTGCTTGTATTTTTTGCTTCCAGTTAAAAGTCGCACAGCAGAATTTTGTACCAACTGTAAGCGAGAAAGTGCATGATGGCTTATGCGAAAAAGTGCATTACAGTAGTCTAAAGGAGAGGAGATAAAAGCATGTATGACCTGTTCATTTAAAAGATAATGCCACCAAGCCAAGTTACAGGCCAGATCTGTGGAGAGAAAGCACAATAAGAATGCATGTTTTTCACTAGGGTCATTTGGATAACTCAGCCCTGGAACTGCCAATCTCTATTAAAAGTAAAAAGGAATCAAAAAGGAATAAAGGATTTCTGAAACATGTGTGGTTGTGAATGAAAAAAACAAAAACAAAACAAATTCAAGTATGTTCTCGAAGAGTTAACAATATTTTATCATGGCTAAACGCTCACAAGTGTCAGTGTTGCGTAATATGAGACCTCTAGGGACCACATTTAGCAGTTGGCAGCAATTAGTATCAATGCTTGAATGCTTGAGCTAATGAGACAAAAAATAAATCAAAATCTGTGCATATTTGAATCTTCACATCAGTATAAATTCTCCCGATCAGTAACAGTTGGTATCATCAGAAACTCAAACCCAAATTTTACTCCCATCATCAACATAGCTGGTTTAGTTCATTTCACATCACTAGTGACTTGTGACTAGCATTTCCCGTAAAGTCTATGTAAGTCTATGTATTCCAGGAAACCCCTTTTACTGCTCATCTTCACTCTTTGTATCACATCGCTTTGTTAAGATCCCAAACTAAACAAGTTGTCAGGACGTCACAGCTCTGGGGAATGACCAAACACAGGGTCTTTTGTGAGAAGAAGACTTGGCATTGTCGCTGTCAACACATGGCCCTCCATTCACTACATGCTGAATAATGGCCGCCTCATTTACCAGTGATGTGATGCATGAGTCAGCCTCGGTTTTCTTTTTTCATTTTGGTAAAATCCTGTTGCAATCTGGGACACTGAGCCATTTTTCCATTCATTCATTCTGTGCAAATATGTTGTGTGGGTGTGTATGTTGCTGTCTGAAGTTGATTTTTGTTTTATTTTATTTTTTTGTACACACTCGTGTTGGTACAGCCCCACGGCTTCACTTTCAGATGTTTTTATTGCACTGGAAAACTCAACAAGACACATATTCTTAGTATGAGTGGGCTTACATCTCCACAAACCTGACTCTTATTTGGCCTCCTGCTTGTTTCCATGGGAATAACATTCCACAACAAGGCACAAGACTTATCCCTCCACCTCCTGAAAGTTACGCAGTGTTGCTTTCATGTACCATGTTAAGAATCTGTTGGTTTACTTCTAGGCCTCCAGTGTGCAGAGAGTTTCTGCCCTTCGTGAATAACCACAACTATTTAAAATCAATAAATAAACAGAAAAATAAGACACTTTTTTAGTTGTTCAGTTGTTTTATTTTTCCAAGAATAATACACAGGTATTCTTACTGTGAGCAGACTTGCCTCTCCACAGATTTGACTTGTAACTTTGCCTAGAGGCATGGGCCATGGAAATGTAGTTTTTATTCCTGGAATTTTCCACTGTAAGTCTTTAGCTAATGTATCTCCACGGCTATTGACTATACCGGTATATATAATGCTATCCAGAAGGTCTTTAAATTATTAAAAACTCCAAGAAATACATAAAGAAAGGAAAACACACTCTAGTGGCTCCTGTATTCTCCTGAAAGAGGTTCAAAAAAAGGGTCAATGCAACAAGGTATTTTCTTATATGGGGCTTTTTTTATATAATGCTAATAACACTTAAAGATCCTATATATTATTATATTTATTATTAACCCCTTAACGTCGAGTGTCGCAAATATGCATCAAACCGTTTGGATGAAGATATAAGACGAGATCGCATCTGCATTCCCCCAATGTCAGTTAATGCAGATGCAGAACCTTCCTAGGAACTTTTGGCAAGCACTTTACTCTCACTCTCTTTCCCTCTAGTTGTCACAAATTTGCAACATGCCCAAATTTCTATTCATTGTTTAGCTATAATCACATTAATAATCTCATCTTAATTTACCATTTACTTATTTATTAAGGTGTTAATCTGTCCACTGTCTCAACTGCTCAAAATGCTCAGTTCCACCTTGTGATGTCATGAAGCAGTTTTTTTTTTTTTTTGCAGCTTCCTTTTACCTTTAGTTCAGTAGAGATTTGCAATTCCAGGGCTAAAACCATCTAAATGATTCTCGTGAAGGTGTATGGGGTTTAAAAACAAAGCAGAGCACTTCCTGTATTACCACACGAGGATTAAGTGTTTTCAGTTTGAGAGAAGAACTCAGAATAAATAGGCGGGATTTGTGTGTTAAACATGTGTGAATGAAACAAAACACAACTCCCGCTATGTTTGCGATGAGGAAACATTATAACGCATCACATTACGTAATATGGGCCCTTTAATGAAATACCATGTCAAGAAATCATGTAACTGGGTGCTGGCATTTCATGGACATTTTTATATATTGATTCTTTTGCCTCATCATTCCTCCATTTGTCTGTGGTCCGTTACAAGATTATTGTCATGATTGGCCTTTGGAATGACTATGGCAAAGGCCTGTTAAGTAATCAGCTCACGTACTGTAACAAAGCATATCTGTGACGCATATCGCCCCAATTCTAATGCTCTATTAACGAAACAGGGGTAATTGTTTTCGGGAACTGCTTGAGTGGATGTCTTTATAGGGTGCCTTAGCATTCTTGGAATAAAAAAAGAAAAGAAGTAAAAGGTTCATTTGTACTTAAAGCCTGCTTCGCTTCTTCGCACAAATTATGGTTGCAAAAACAGCACTTAATCATACGTTTACCCTGGTGGAGTTACAGTAGTTTTACAAAGCAGTCCCTTGTGAGATCATTAGAGGTAGTCTGCACCTATAAATTGTGTTTAGATTTAAAAAGAAGTAAATACTGGTCTTTTGATTTATAATTAACATTTAAGATGTTCTTACCCTACATTCTGTTGCTGTGTATGCAAGCTGTGCAGTATAGTCCACTATTAAGTAACAATATTTGGCTTAAAGGGCTCATAATAACGCTATGTTCTGATCTGTTATGTTGTTTCCTCATCACCTGGTGTTACATTCTGTTTCATTCACACAGATCATTTTTTATTCTCATTATGACTTATTGTGTACAATCATAAATGGTAAATTTTTGTGCCTTTGTTAACATTATTATGAGTTTGTACGACTATACAGGGGAAAGAAAAATACAACCATAGTAGGTCATTTATTTTGCTATATGTAAACATTTGTCAAGTTCTGTGATTAATGTACATAAGAAACCACTTCTTTTATGAAACTATGTCACGAACAGGGGAGGACTGATATACTTTTTTTTCTTCTTCTTCCCACTCCTATTCAAGAAATGTGCTTTTCTGTTGTTTACAAAGTGTATGTAGTATGTATATGATTATTGTTTCTCTCTTGGCAAACTCAAAAGAAAACGAATCACTCAATGAAAAAACACAAATCCTGCATATTTAAGCTGAGTTCACTAAAACAGAAAACACTCTGTTCCTCCTTGTGATGTCATGTGGTACCACAGGATGTGCTCTGCTCTGTTTTTAAACTCCTTACACATTCACTAGAACCATTTCATTAGCAAGGACCACATGTGCAAAGCGAAAAGAGTTTATCATATGGAGACGAGGCAGGGTGGCTGGGTTGAGACTCAGGGAGGGGATTCAGTCTCAATCTTCACATGGTCCAGCAGGAACGGGACCCCCCTCATAGGCGTCTTATGTCTGGAAGTGAACAGATAAAGGTTGGGAGGGTGGGGTCGAGTTATTCAGGACAAACTGAGTTGCTGGGATAGGCTGCTACAAAGGCTTCTAGGAAACTGACGTGTGGTAGAAGTGAGCTGTGATTCACTGGAGAGGAGGCGAGGGCGGTTGAGGCATGGGCCTGCTCCTGAACCTGAGTTGATCATATTAACTATATTTAGATCATTTCAGCCCTGGAATTTGAAATTGTAGCTGTTAACTTGAAAATTACCACTTCATGACATTACGAGGTGGAATAGAACATGTTGAGTTTTAGAAATGTAGACAAACTAATAATAAATGATTACTAGAACATGTGTAAGTATACCAATGTGATTACAGTATAACATAGTGTAAGATTAAGTACCATTTAACCATGGACTTGGATGAATTCTTGTATTTTATATAAACTGTAACTCAGGGATCAACCCAGAACCAATCAATTGCATTATAATGTTACATCAGATGCCCAGATGAACAGAGGCAGCATCTTATCAGGTAATAGGTAAATCTAAATATGTTCAAGTATGTTCAAGATATTCAATGTGCTTTAAATGCACTCAGTCCACACTTGATAGTAACTTCTGCAGCCAAAACTAGTGATGTGACATTTGCATTAGAGTTCGCTGTGTTGAACTACTGGAACCAAATGAAAATATATGTTTTTACTTTCTTATTTGTATGCCTTTTTACACTGATTGACATTGAACCTATCAGTGATCTCTGTGTACTGCTCTGTAATTACATCTTTTAACAATTAAAAAACACTACTTGCCATTGTGAAATTTTTGCTTATTTTCAATGTATTATTACCATTTACATTTTTGCTTTTTGTTATTGTATTTATTGTGATGTGTGAGCTGTGTCCGAATAATTTCTCTTATGGATCCGTAAAGTTTGTCTAAGTAAGTCTATGAAGCCAGACGGAACTGGACTAAGGCGCGAACCCTAAGCACTACCACCTCTGCCGTTAGTCCCTTTCAAACATCCAAAACCAAACCCTTTCTGTCTGCCTCACTCTCTACATCTTGACATGAAGGAGAGAAATCACAGTGAGCTTTGGTGTGCTCCCCTGCGTGAGTGCGGGTGACAGGCCCACTGACCACAGCCCGAGCAGAAGAGACGAGCTAACAGCAACCCAGTACCTTCTGTCAGATTCACCGCCGAGCTTTGACTGGCACTGCAAACACCTTCACACTGCTCCCGTAAAGTCATGTCAAGATGCTACATTAGATAGAGATGTGGGCTTTGGGAGCATACTATATACTATAAAAACCAAAGCAAGGCGACAACAGGACTAAATCAACACCAAACCAGGCCTTGATAAACATGGGTACAATATCTAGACAGATAGTTTAATATATTGATTTATATATATATATAGCGGATCCTGTGTCAGTGCAGTTTAAGGTGAGTAACAACCCTCCGGACATAAGTATCCTTCCAGCTCAGCAAGCCTCCAGGGAGATTGCGGTAAACTCTGCAGAAACAACAGAAAATCCCTCTTCCAAGCTTCTGTTGACTTTTTTGTGGGTGATGAGACAATATTCTACAAATTCTGCACTTCCTCTGTGCAGAATTTGCGTGGTTTTCCTGTGTCTGGGCTGGTTTCCTCCGAGCTCTCTGGTTTCACCCATCAACCCAAAAACTGCACATTAGGTACAATCCTACAGTTAAGGTAGTCCTGACCAAGATTAGCTCAAGATCTGGTGATGGGTCCCCGCTGCTCCTGACAGGCGACATTGAAAGATAGTTCAAATGCAGAGGACAAATTTCCTGTCCAGTACAATAAAGGCTAACCTAACTCTTAATAAGTTCAGAACAAAGTTTACTTACATTAACACAGCGCAAAAGCAGTTCTAAACTGTTTGAGCTACACTGTAATCTAAGCATTTCATAATTTTTGCTTTTTGTTTTAAGTTAACAAGAAAATTATATAAACAATTGAACTTATTCTTTTCTATTCTTTTTTTAAAAGGTTTTAGTTTCCATTTAACTTCTTCACAATTGTTTTGGACTTAATGTTCTACAAAAACATCTGTGCATGAAAGATTTATGCTGTCAGTGGTATCTCTGGCACAATTTTCAGAAGTTATTTTGCAAAGCAGGCAAATTCTTAAGTCACCAAACTCCACCTTGGAACGTTTTGAGCTACACTGAGGTATCCAACTTACAGAAGAATAGTGACTGAAGTACAGAATTTTGCCAATAATGCAATTATCTAAAACAAATGAATAAATTATCTTAGTACTGTTGTCAGCCCAATTACTTTATTAGCTTTTATGTGTTCAAATTTATTGCTTCATATTTCACGTTAACGTCTTTGCCAATAAGGTAAAAAATAATGAGTTCGATAAAGATAAAAAGATAGTGGTGGAAGAAGTACTCACTTCTGTTACTGCAGAAAGTACAAGATGCTGGCTCTTAGGTTTTAAAGGACCTGAATTAGATTTTAAATTTCATGAACTTGACCTGTCCATGTCCACAGATATAAGGTATCAAATGTAGCTCTTATATCCAGGTTCTTTTGTGATTGTAGTAACCTTTTCTCATCACAAACATACCTGGAGTTGTTTTGTTTCATTCACACATGTTTCACACACAAACACTGCATATTTGAGTTCTTCCCTCAAACAGAAAACACCCTGTTCCACCTTGTGATGTTGCATTTTGAGTTTTGGAGAAGTAAACAAACACAAAAAACAACCCCAGGTATGTTTTTGACAAGGAAACAACATTATAACATGGGTAAAATCTCACAAGAGTCCATTTTGAGTAACACAGTTTCATCTTCTGCAACCGACCAGCCAGGTTAGGACAAAAAAAAAAAAAACATATCAGAACGAAAATGACATAAAGAAAAACACATGGACCAGCAGATGTACATGTGATGGATGGCTGGATCATACGGTCGTGTTGAGATGGCCCGTGCCCATACGACGTGAGCTCGCATCTCACACACCCTGGATGCACAGGGCAGCCTCCTCCAGCTGCTGCTCCGTATTATTCTAACCTCGGAGAGAAATGGAGCATCACGGCAACGGACACAACGCTGACGGAACCCTGAAGGAGCGCCAAAATGTGCCATTGGACGAGATGTCATGCTTTTCAGAATTGGGTTTAGTGTACAGTGCGCCGGGAGATTGCTTGTAAAAATGCGGTGTGAAAAAGGAGTGGGACAGCTGAGTACACTGCCGATGTGTCAGTCTGCTTAAGTCATACATATCTTTACATGTGTTTTGTGAATTAAGCTTACGTTATTGTTACTATAAGCATTACTGTCCATCACTCTTGTTTAAATAGGGGGTTCCCATGCAGAGAGCCGTCATAGCTCCATCTGGCCGAGGACAGTGTGGTGTCACTGACTCAACGGGTAGAGTATTCAGAAGGTTCTCGGTATGAATCCACTTTTAGTCCCAAAATATGAAATAGCCTCCCACTGACCATTCAGTTTGCCTCAATCATTGAAACTTTTAAGTCTCTTTTGAAAACTCACCTTTTTGCACTGACATTTGACACAAGCTGGGCACTGTTTTTTTTTTAACCTTTTTTCTTGTTTTATAACACTGTTGTCCATCCATCCATTTTCATCTGCTTCATCTGGGGCCGGGTCGTGGGGGTAGTAGTTTGAGCAGGGAGGTTCAGACTTCTCTATCCACACACGTTCTCCAGCTTTTCCCCTCCAGTTTATGCGGCGGGACCCCGAGGTGTTCCCAGGCCAGTTGAGAGACATAATAGTCCCTCCAGTGTGTCCTGGGCCCTCCCCACAGCCTCCTCCTCGTGGGACATGCCTGGAACACCTCCCCAAGGAGGCACTGAGGAGGCATCCAGAAAAGATGCCGGAGACACCTCAGCTGGCTCCTCTCAATGTGGAGGAGCAGCGGCTCTACTCCGAGTTCCTCCGGTTGTGACTGAGCTCCTCACCCTATCTCTAAGGAAGTCCCCAGCCACTCTGTGGAGGAAACTCATTTTGCACCATCCACCTGTCAATCTCACGCTTCATCCTCCCCTTACTCTTGGACAAGACTCAGAGATACTTGAACTCCTCTTTTGTATTTATTGCATTTTACTACTGTCAATACTACTGTTATTATGCGTTTTAGTCATGTTAAATTTCTACAGTACCTTGGGCAGTATGGACTGTATTTTAAATGCTTTATACATAAGTCCTTCTGACATAAGTGATTTTGGCAGTTTAATTCCAGCTCTCACAGGTGCATACAGTTGTTACGTCCTTAGGTAAAGCACTTTACCCACCTTGCCACCGATAATGTCTGAACACAATGGTGGAGACCATTTACCATTTACAATGAAAATATTACCTGTCCAAATTCCAGACACAAAATTATAAAATAGAGGAATGAAATGCTTTGATCCTGTTTACATATCAGATGCGTCATGTTTTTTTTGTTTTTTCGTTTATCTTGTGGCTCTTGATTTGCTTAAAGTTTTCAAGGGAAAAAGAGTTTGTGGTTTAAATTCAAAATGAGTGTGCTGTTAGTGCAACATGTAGCAGCAGTTTTCCTCTGTGGGTGCATATGGGATAACAGCTTGGTTGTGTAGCATTATGTGTAATTATCAGTCTGTTACACATTTAGGTTAATAAGTTGTGTTGTTAAATTTTTATTATTAATGCCGCTGAATATTGAATTTTCCTTTGTTTTGGAGGTGTAATTAAATTGCCCGGGGCCCTCTCACTGTGCTGGATTAATCTCCCACAGTATACCTCCATCTGTAGAGCGGACCACCAGCCACCCCTGTCTGCATTAGCCCCCAGCTGCGCCTGTGCCTGCCCAGCCGGAGCACACTCGAGGGGGAATCAACCAGAAGGAGAAAGAAAACGGGTTTGAGAGGAAGACAAAAAAAAATACAACTGAAAATATGAGAGCTGATTTAAAATTCAACATTATGCTAATCCACTAGACTAGACAATTACAATTCTGTTAAAGCCGTGGTGTGTAAAGGTGGAGGGTCTGCTACTTGTTGCCATGGAGATGTTATTTCTTTATCTGGAATCTTCCACAATAGGGCATTAAACATATCTCTTTTGTATTTGTTCAATTACAGGCGTTTTACAGCTAAAATACATTAAAAATATTATGAATACTTATGTGCACGTTTAAATGTGCATTAGATATTGTATTATTGTATTACTTGGAATGTTCCAGCATAGCATTGAAGTTATATCTGTTTTATTGTGTATAATACGTCTGTAATGGAACAATCCAAGCAATGCCATCTCCATGGAAACAAGCAGGTGGCAGACACTCCACACAAATACAACACACAAAACCAACTTTCTGTACTAATTAAACGTTTAATGTTTTATAATGATGCCAAAAACATGTGAAATTATGTAAAAGTTTGGATCTAATTAGACAACTGGAATGACAAATACAAGCATCATATCCTTGTAGCTAATATTTTGTTTATTTTAATTCCAAGAGAAATGTGAAACAAACACGCAGTAATATCCCTTGTAGTATTTTTTTTCTTATTCTCCCTCCCTGCAAAAATCAGGGTAAAAGTGACTGCAGTGTTGATGTGTTGGCAGGGCGCTCCTCACAGCAGGCTGCAGATCCACAAAGAAAGTTGACCTCATGATGCAAGAACGAGTCATGTACTGCACTGAGAGGAACAATGGTGAGGAATCCAGACACTATTGAATCTACTGAATCTACTTTTTGCCTGCATTCAAATATGTCTTCGTTTTTAGCATTAGTTTGCATCACCACATTTGTAATCCAGGAATTTCTCCAAGCACATTGTTTTTAGTCTCATTTAAAGTGGTCCAGCTCTCAATGTGCCAAATAGTCGAGTCTAAGAAAGAAAATTAAAAAAGGACAGGTTTCATACATATTGTACCAAAATGCTATAGGCCTGGACAATGCTTTATGACGTTTTTATATAAATGGACCTAGCAAACCTGATATAGGAAGTGAACATGGGTAACTGGCCCCATTGTTCTATTGAAAATGGTTTAATCCATTCACACAATTCTGGTGTTTTATTTAGTTTTTTGCTTTTGGTCTGTAAATCAACATATAAATAATAATAATAGACCAATCAGGTGTCTTCTGTTCATCAGGTCTGCTCCCATTAGCATTAGCAACAGGTTTGACTAACACTGAAAACAGTGATGTGGGCGGGGAGGGTCACATGCCTTCAACAGTCTCACTCCTGATTGGCTCTTTGGTTGCCATGAAATGAACACTCGGAATTCCAGCCACTATAACTGCTAGCCTCAATTGGCTTCATTTGGCTGTCTGGAATATGGCGTCCCTTCGTCCACATCTTTTTTCCAATCCCTTTATTAATCCATATCAAGTGAATTTACGCAGAGGGACTTCAAAACACAGGGGACAGTACCAGCATACAAAACAGAGGTACACAAGCAATCAGCAAATAACACTCTAGACAGCAGGAATGGTGTGAAAAGAGAGGCGGATAGCACAAAAGAAAAAAAAAACACACTTTAATCACCCTAGTCTCAGAGTAACTGATAAGACTGACCAAAGAAATATAGTATCTGTATTTAAAACTATTAAAATAATATATGTTTTGACACTTATATGATGACTATAAGACAACTCTTCTACTGTTCAAAATGCAAATCTATATAGAAACACTTTTTGTGCAAAACTTTCTCCGTTGACAGTTAAATCTTTTCTTTTTCTTTTTTTTCCCTCAGTTTTATTTTCGCACTACAGTTCATATTCCCTTTTCCTTTGACCCAGCCTGTTTTGCAGCTGTGACTGACCAAGACACAGGGGGTGCACTGTTTATTGTTACAACACATGGGCTATTTTTGAGGATAATATTTCTTTAACTATATGGGCCGCAGTAGAAAGAAACAACCGCAGGCTTATGGTCAGGTGAGAGAGACTTTTGAAAATAAAACTTTTCTCGCAGTCTCCTTGGCATTTTGGAAGGCCACTGCAAGTTCTGTGTCAACTAAGGCTACAGCACTGAAGCAATTTGGCCTTTACATGGACAATGGATTTGGACCCGTGTCAACCTACAGTAGAAAATGCAGCTAGAATGAAATCACCAACATCTTTCAGGAAACCATGCAGAAAATACTCAATACAGTAAAAGTCAAGCAATGTGGGTGGTCAGAAAAATACACTGATCAAATGTTTGTGAAATCTCTCATCCAGGAAGGGCCATAGCAAAGGAGAAAATATAATTCTGTCAATTGGACAAAGGGTTTTTGATTAAAGAAAAAATAAAACTTTTGTCCAGCTGACAAAATTTTATTTTCTCCTTTGACATCGATCGAATGTTTTGTATTCATGGGTTTCATGCATTTCATGAAGTTTTCATGCATCCTTTCTGATTTGAGGGATGTGGCATGGCAAGAGTCCTCCATTGTAGAAATAATGCAATCCAAATCAAAATATTATATTATGTGAATGCCCAAGGACACAACAACAGTATGCTCAGACTGGATGGAGTTTCATCAAACCACTGCCACCTACCAGCCATGTTTGTTCCTGTAGTCATTGTTAAATGTGGGTGCTTTTACTGCACTGAAAATGTGGGAAACATGTGTCCTTGTGGTAAGTGGGCTTCCATCTCCAGAAACCTGACTCTTAAATGGTCTGGAAGAGGGCCTCTTCCTTCTTGTCTCCACAGAAATGTCGTTCCTTTGGCTTTAATATTCCACAATATGGCATAAAACATATCTATCTCCACTGCATGCAAGTGACATGCCATCTCCAGAAAGTTACATAGTGTTCCTTTAAAGGTGGAGATTTTGTTTACTTAAAAAAAAAAAACGACTAGTTTCATTTTAAATGGTGTGCCGTGGTCTTCCTTACTTATCTTATGCATTCTGAGCATCCTAATTATTCACTGTGATGAGTTTATCAGGAACTCTCAGAATCAGAACTCTGATTCTGACCTCAAGAGCTGCTTGTACGATAATAATACATCTTGTTCTTCTCAACAGCTAACTTTATTTGACAGTTAAGACTTGGCTTCCAAAATGTAGCTGTACAAATATGTCAAAACATGTTCTGAAAGTTCCCCAAATGGACCAGTGCCTCTAACCTCCCAGACTGTGACTTTCAAATTCACTGCTCAACCCAGCGCCCGTGAACCACAGCCTGCATGTGCCTGCTCCGTGGACTGCTCCGGCTCTCGCTCATTTTCAGGACCCTGAACTCTCTCACACAAGTTCTGGTTGATCCATTTTGGGGCCATGCTCAATCAACCTAATTCTGCAGGGGACACGGGCGATGCGTACTGCAGTGTGAGCAAGAACTCGCCGCTCAACAAAGCAGCTTTAAAGGTCATGTGTGTGCCTCCTCTGTGCCTGTGAGATTCCTCCTACGCCACTGTTTTAGATGCACTATGTAAATTCATCATAAACCCACAACTCAATAAGAATTTACGCGCTGGACCCTGGGGCTGCATTTCCGATCTGAAATGGAAGCGTAAATTGCAGGAACGTCTCCAAGGTGCCGTACTGCAAATCACTTAAAGTCTTATAAGATGACATGAAAGCACCTTTTAGAACGTGATCTTCTAAAGCTCTGTATTCCCAAGCTTTTTTTCTTCTCAAATCCGTCGTCAACAATGCCCGTCTGATGCCTGTACAATCTCAGTATTTTTCCTCACAGGGAGAGACTTGTCATGCATTTGTTCCTGCCATACGAAGAGCCAATTATATTGTCAGCATGGGACCTCCACTTGACTTCCCATGTCCTGATGGCATAATGAAATTAAAGAGGTTTCACACACGCTCCTGCTGTGTCCTTGACATGTTGAAAACGTCTACTTTGCAATTTGGGTAATTTGGGCAGGAGGTATATTTTGAGAGATATCATGCCGTTGAACAATCACCGCGGGGCACGCACAAATCCATCCTGCTTATCAGACGCACCAATTTTCCCGATGGAGGGCCCTCTCTGTACTGTTTACTGAAGGTAACAGTGCTTTGCGGGACAGAGTATATTATGATTTTTCAGGGTAATAGTCTTTCAAAGAGGAGGGCGCTGTCTAAATTAACATATTCAGATTTGTTTCAAGTTTAAATGTTCAGTTAACTCAAAGCAAGGACTTTGCTTGACGGTATAATTTACTTAGCACTGTTGTTCTGTAAAAAAACAACTTTCTATCTGTATTTTGTACTGCCTTAGACCTACTGTGTTTGTGTCCATTACATAAATATAATCTATGACCCCTGTGGATCATTATGTTATCATTTGGACATTTGGAATTGTCAATTGCAATATCGATCTAAACAATGTAATAAAAGAAATAATTCCGTTGACTTCTGCCTCAGAAAACTGAGCTGATGTCGATGTAAACCTCATCGCAACAAAGAGCGGTGAAGCTGTCGGTACCTCTTATGGATATTTTTTGTACTAAAATGACTACACAACACTGCCGAAATCCTATGAGTATCACAGAGTAAGAAAATAAAATAGGAGACTGAAGTCAGAACAGAGCAGTGGGTGTATGATGGGGGCTGATAGGCAAAATGGTGTCTTGAACATAAGCAAATAATGATTGCTCAAACATGCACAAATCAGTCCAAATACAGCTTTGGGTGAGTAAATGGTGATGGGAAACAACTATAACATTGTTAAAAGCTCTGAAAAGTCATGTTAGATCAGCTTTCATTATTTGTACTGTGAATTAAACTAAACAGGTTAGAACGAACAAAATGATTACAGAACACAGACAGGAGACATGCAAAACCAACGTTTAGCACCTTTTAACAGTGTTATAATCGTTGTATTTTACATAATTTATGCATTGTGCATGTGCAAAATATATTTTAATCTACCCCCATCTCTGTCCACATTGTCTACTTAGTTGTACTTAACAATTGCTTAACAATTGTTGTACACATTAAAAACATTAAACATGACATTACAAAGCAAAAAGTAAAATAAGTAACAGAGTTTACAATGAACAAAATGTGAAACCATGATCCAAGTTCCTATTTAGTACTAGAAAAAATATTCACATTTTCATCAGTTTTATACTGCTTATTGAAATGGAATTGGAGTCACACATGTTAATGAGCTTCATTAACATTACACAGACAAATGTAAAGTAAAGTAATGTGCCTATAAAGCCTAGTTATACCCTGGATTTCAATCTACTTTAAAATGATTCTTGAGTTTTGTGTCATAGGAGGCATACATAAACACAAACAAAAATGAACAATTAAAATCACCATAATAAAGATTCATCATTTTCAGTTTTTCTCAGCCTATTCTCCTTTGTAAATGTTTTGGCACGAAGCACAACACACCCAAGAGGAACACTGTCACAAGAAGCAGCAGAACAGATGGACCCCTATTTCCACTCTCTTTCATTCACTAACTCACCTTCCCAAGCATATCTGTGGAAGATGGAAAACAGAGCTCCACAAAACACTCACATGACTTCACAAAGATACTGTTTCCGAGTGCCACTTAGCCCGAACCCCTGCTAACCACTCTGCTGCGAAAGTGAAATCACCACGGCAATGGTATTAAAACTGCAGATGTTTGTCCCACGATAGCTTTGCCTATATTTCAACACAATTAGCATTTTCACGACACAAACCACGATTGACTGGCAAGCAACACAACACGAAATTGTTTACACGGGAATTACAGGCCATCAGAAGCCATGAAAGGGGGGAGCTTACGGACCGTTACAAACCATCAAATCCAACAAGGAAACTTTTACGGCAGTCAAGAATGTTTGCTGTAAATGCACAACACGCTGCAATAAAATGTGGCAAGCGGCGCTGGCTGCTGGGCGCCGTAGCAACGCCTCGATATAATGAGCTCTCCCACCAACAAGCAGATGTGGCAAGGCAGCACTCTGTGAAGGCAACATCTGTAGATAATTGGATGGTGTAGCTATTGTGGAAAACGCGTCTCGGGCCCATGTTCCTCAGCGAGAAGTCATTATCAATGTTTATGTTAATAGCCTTGACATACCACGTCTGCATGTGTTCCTGCGCTAAAAGGGGATTTGGCTGACTTACTACTTCCTGATTGCGGTTAACGCCATCTAAGACTCACTTTTCAGAGTTGCCTTCAGATAAAGAATTTGTACAAACTTCAACGTGGAATCTTTGAACAGAAATAGAAATGTGTAATATGTTAACGAGAATGGAATATTTTGGGGAAAACCATTAGTGGCATAGAAGAAATTATGAAATTAAAGGGCCCATATTACACAAAATGGATGCCTGTTAGCTTTAAGTCATGTTATAATGTTGTTAGCACCTCATAAACATACCTGGAGTTGTGTTTCATTCACACACTCATGTCTGAATAACCCTTTATTTATTCTGTCTACATCTTCAAAGCTCAGAATGTTCTGCTCCACCTTGTGATGTCATGTAGTGGTAGTTTTCAAGTTAGCAGCTAGTTTTACCTTTAGTTTTGGTAGAGATAGTCAATTCCATGGCTTAAATCATCCAAATGACTTATTTGCATGGGGTTTAATACCACAGTGGAGCACTTCCTGTATTACAGCATAACATCAAATTTGGAGGACAAACCAACCCTAAATATGAAGGTTTTGTGTGTCAAACGTGTGAATGAAGCAAAACACAACTAGGCATGTTTTTGATGTAGAAGAATTATAACGGAGATCAAAAAATGTCATAATATGGGCCCTTTAAAGACTCACTGTGTAACTTTCTAGCAGAGAATCCATTACCTGTTTGTCTCCTTGAAGATACTATTGCTTTACATGGAATGTGATCTGATCTGTCCCTATCAAAAAAGCTGTTTGTCTTGCCCCAGTACAGATATAATGTACAGTTGTGCGCATAAGTTTACACACCCTAGCAGAATTTATGATTTCTTGGCCATCTTTCAGAGAATATGAATGATAACACAAAAACTTTTCTTTCATTCACGGTCAGTGCTTGGGTGAAGCCATTGAGTATCAAACATCAGTGTCTTTTTAAATCATAATGACCACAGAAACTACACAAATGACCCAGTGACAGCTTGGAGTCTTTTGTGATAGTTGTGGGTGTGTTATTTTCTCTGATGGTAAAGATGCCCATTCTTCTTGGCAAAAGGCTCCAGTTCCTGTAAATTCTTGGGCTCTTGTCTAAACTGCAGCTTGAGATCTGCCCAGAGGCTCAGTGATACTGAGGTCAGAAGAGACGAACACTCCAGAACCTTCACTTTATTCTGCTGGAGCCAACCACAGGTCGACTTGCCTTTGTGTTTTGGATCATCATCATGTTGGAATATCCAAGTACGTCCCATGTGCAGCTTCTGGACCAAGAAATCATCAATTCAGGGTATGTGAACTTATGAGCACAACTGTATAAGCATAAGCAAGTATAATATCTGAGTCTCATTAGAAAGCATTTTATTGTCTAATAATCAGGAAGGGCAGGGTTAGCATGCTTGTTGTTAGCATAATCATCACTGTTAAACTCTACTCCACTTAGCTCTGTTGTGAAAAGTGCTTATTATCTTATCAGGGTGAATAAGTAGGATGCTCAGAATGCATAAGGTAATTGGAGAATAATTGCAAATGGTTAAGAAAGACTTTTAGACCGTAAAACTCACATACAGCGCCTGTAATGTCAGACATTTACTTAATAGCAGCATTTTCAATCCATCTCCTCACCTCATCTTGACTTCACTCCTACACAAATTTGTGTAAACTTCTCCCATTCAAACCCAGTAATGAAATAAGCCTCCCCACTTTTGCCCTCTCGCAATTTTTTTGTATTCTTCCAATTCGTCTGGGTAATTCCGCCCTCTCTGCGAATGAAGACCCTCTCCGCCTTTGTGCCTGCGTCGTGTTTACATCTGATGACAATTTGATCACATTTGATATCACAGTCAGCCTTGTTATAAATTCAATACATTGGAAATAGATCTCAGAAAATAAGAATAACCAAGGACAAGATATTGGATGGTAAATGCGTTATGATGGGCAATTGAAATGAAAAAAAACATTATGCTTTTGTGTTTACTCAAGTTGGAATAGAGGTATTTTAGCATCTCGGTGCAATAAGCCTCTGAAATGAAAAAGGTTACATAAGGCAGTATTTTTTCTTTTTTTATCTTTCTTTTGCTCTACAGTTCACACATGCTGTCGGCTCATTGGAATTTTAAAGATTTACGCAAATGGGCAACCCTGCAATGGAGACTGGAATAAACACATAAGAAAACATGCATTCTTAGTCTGAGCAGCCTCTCCTCTGACCTCTAACTGGTAACGTGATGCTAACTGTAGGCATGCCCTGTCTGAGGTTTTTCCTACACTTTAATTTGAGCTTCTTTTTAACACAATTTAACTGTAAAGAACTTAGTTGGAACTACAACAGGTGAGATGTTTTTTTTACTAGCATAACCTTCTTTTCTTCATGGAGATATGGAAATGCCATAGTGTGAAACATTCTGCACAAACTCTTAACACCTCCATGGAAACGGGCTGGCAAGCCCGCAAGTTTAAGCTGCAAGTTTAAGCTTTCCCATTGATATGTTGCAGTGACATCACGTCGGGGGTGTTCTGCATGTGTCTGTATGGTGGTTACCATGGCAACACAATGCCCACATTGGCAAATGTGCAAGAATAAAAAAAAAAAAAAGATCTGAAAACGTAACACATTTTCAGGAGCCTGTGATCAATATGAACGTCCAAGTTGCTGTTTAGGTGTCTGAATTTCAACAAAAAGCTGAGAATGAATAAAAAATCTCTCCTGTTGTAGTTCCAACTAAGGCCCCATCTACACTAGTACGTACTTGAGTCATTTTCGTTGCAGATGCAGTGTTTGTCCTCACTAATCCGATGGAAAACAGCTCCAGAGATGGAATGATCTGGTGCCGCTAGCTCCAACGTATTTGTCTCAGTACGGATCAATTCCGGCGCTATGTGGAAGCCTGAAAACGGTGATACGCTGACATAGGAGCTCTAATTGCCGTCCTTATTGGACAACGTCACTGTGATCTGTGCCTTCCTCATTCGCTGGGTGACGTTATTGTGGAAAACAGTTTAAACAAACCATAGACAAATGCAAAAGAGCGCCGGTCCACGAAAAGACTGTTTTCATGCTTACCATCTTCCTCAGCTTGAAATCGGCTGCTGCAACTTCCATAGAACTATGGTAACTTCAGACACGGTGCTCCACTTCCTCGTTTTTACCGCCCACGTGGTGTCGTGACGACGTGGCGTCAGCCTAGTCATGTGACCAGGTTTTCAGGCGGTCAAGACATGAGGTGTTTGGACGCAAATCATTTCTGATACGGTGATTCGTTTCAATGTAAACGGAACCTAAGTCAGGTCTTTATGGTCAGATTGTGTTCAAAAAGATCAGATTAAAGTCTAACAAATCCTCAGACAGAGCATGCCTACAGTTAGCATCACATCCCCGGAATGTTGAGGCAAAGTTACAATATGGAATTTAGTCAGTCAATCAAAAATATGTTGTTTTGTTTGATTTTTAAAGTAAATGTGGCTCTTTCGCTGCAAAGTTTGCTATCTGTTTGAGTCTGGCCGTACACATCCATAGGGTACAATGTAATGTGTGCCAAATCCTAACATTTACATATTACAGTCTTGGCAGCTGTCATTGCCAGTACAGAACATGCTGGTATATTGCACCTTAGGATAAAATCACCCTGACTGTGAAGAACGCGATATTAATGTCTACAAAATTGTCTGCAGAAATATGCCCGTGATAAATATGTCTCCTCTTAAAGTCACCCTGTGAGGAATGAAAAACTTATTTCCACATTTTTATTAGCGAAGCATACATCATCTGCATGCCGTCCGGAAAATTAAAATAATTTCAGTTTTGCTGTAAATTTTACTGCCAGGTTTAAGCCCTGACGAAGTGTTTCTAAAAGAGTTTGCCAGATTAGAACAAATTTCAGGATAACAAATTGATCATGAATTAATGAGGTCACTATTCAAAACATCTAGTCTTCGCACCCACTTCTGTAATGGCACCGCACCAGACGCAAATAAACAGCTTCACTTTTGAGGCAGTAAATGAAATTGCTTCATTGTTAAAGGTACTATGTTAAGCAAAATTGACTCTTGTAAGCTTTAAGTCGTGTTATAATGGTATAATTCCTCTAAACATACTTGGAGGTGTGTTTTGTTTAGTTCACACATGTTTGAGTTATCATTTATTATTAGTCTGTTTACATCTCCAAAGCCCAAAACTGATTCACCTCGAGATGTCATGAAGCGGTAGTTTATGTTAACAACAAGCTTTGACCTTTAGTTTAGCAAAGATTTGCAATTTCAGAGCTGAAAACATCCACAAGATTCTAGTGAAAGTGTGTGGAGTTTAAAAACACAGTGGATAATGTCCCGTATTACCACATTACATCACCAGGTGGAACAGTGTTTTCTGTTTGAGAGCAGAGGAGGGTTTGCGTGTTAAAAATGTGTGAATGAAACAAAACACAAATTCAAGTATGTTTTTGATGAAGAACATTTGAACATAGATCAGAAAATAGAGTAATATCTGAATTATCTGAATACATCATTTAGAAGATTTGCTATTTTTATGTAATGTATTTTATCATAAATGTTTAACAAGGGGGAAAGTTTGAGCAAATTTTGAGACACCCAGAATTAAAATATTAATGAGTTAAACTAAACCAACTGGACTTACTTAGCTTTTGAAGTGGCCTCAAAAGCTAAGTCCTGTTGCTTTAGTGTAACTCACTGATAATAAAGAGGAAGTACTACAATATTTATTTACATTTAGATTCACCGTGTTCATTTGTAAGGTTTTGAAAATGCTACATTTGCCGACAGCATTGTATTAAAATGGTTTTAATAGGTTTTAGTTTATTTTTGGTTGCTCTGAGTTCCCCCTACCTTTGCTCCCCGTGCTAAGTCACTCCCCCTTCAGAGTATTATCACATTACAATTGAGCATTTGGCTGCACATGGTATCAGTATTGTTTTGAATCATGATTTTTGGGGGAAATGTTTGTGTGGGAGCATGGATGACATAAACCTGAGATCTGAACAATGCACAGAATCGCGCTGCTCACTATCCCACTGCGCCAAGTAACGAAACTTTTTAGGGTCATTTTTGACGTTGAATCTCGGTCCAGACTGCGACAGCAATTGATGTTGTTTTCCAGTATTGGCGTTTCCAGGACATATAAATAAACATGAACTGAATTGGACCAACAGATATAATATAGACACGATCTGCACGTCCTTGAGACATCTAATGTTTAGTGGGATGATGACAGCTTGATTAGGGCCAGGGAGAGATCGCTAGATTACTCAAACATGCATGTGTGACATATAAGGAGTCTTTACGCATGCTTTTGGTGCGGGAACGTTATAACATGGTAGAAGGTTCCAAAAATTTGATTTTGCATAACACCTCATTTTTAATTAGATATTTTCTATTAATGTCTATACCAGAATTAGTTTAATACAACTAAAATATTTACATTTTAATTTTAGATGCCCCTCTCTTGTCTTGTTTTGTTTGTTTTGGGGCTACGACTTCCCTCCATTCAAACCCTCATATCTAGTGATCTTTTATAACATTTTAACAAATATAGTCTCTACTTTTCTTTACATAAACTTCCCTATATAGTCAGAACGTCAGCCGCACCCCCCAGCGTCGCATATACCATCATCATTACCCGCTTGGTGTTAATTGCGTTCCCACCTGCCGTGACTCCCATAATGCTCCCCCATCGCCGAACTGTCAGATTCTGACTTCCAGGTGACAGATATTGATTGAAGGAGCTGTACTAGTGTTTCTTTAGAGGCAATCAAGTGTTATGGCAAGTCATTATCTCAAACTGTCTGCTGCTGATAAGAACCCATCCCAAAAAAAAGACAAAAATGTTAATCAGAAACAGAACGAGTCAGGGATTAGTTTTCAAACAGTTTCATTAACATAATTTATTTTGAGGTCCAAAATTCATTTGCGATGTTTGCCTTTCTTCAAATCAAATCAATGACTAGGCAATTTACGAGTTACTTTTTAAAGGGCATGTACAAGATTTTTTCCCCATGTATTTGAGTAAAATTTGTCTCACCCCAGTAATGAAAATAATAACATAACGGCTCTTGAGGTCAAATATGCAGAGTCTTGTCTACATCTAATTAAATGGTAAATGGTCAAACTCAAAAGAACCACTCATGCACTCAACCATCCCTTCATACATGACAAGGTGTGTTAAGTGTCTTGCTCAAGGACACAAAGACAGAAACACGCTCTGAGAGTTGTGAAAAGCGATTATAAACTACGCGAATAATTAGGATGCTAGAACTGATTTTGAACCACTGCAAACTGTTCAAAATACAGGGTGTCCCAAAAAATTGGACATCATTTCGCAGGCCAGTAATTTTGGCAATTCTTGTTGAAATGACCTCAAATTTTCACAGAGTGTATAGAAACAGATCAAGATTTTATACTGACTGTTTTATTTTTGTTCTGTTTTCAGGTTGAGCCATGCCTTGCCATGCCATGCTTCTCTTCTGATGTTGATGATGGTCTACCAAGTCCAAATTTGTTTGCCAGTTGGTGAATTTTTTCCAAATTTTGCATTGAAGGCTGCACAGTATTGGATGACTGTGTGCGAGCAGATTCCAAGATGCAAAATGACTTCTTTTTGGGAGTGAACAGCTCAACTTGAAAACAGAACAAAAATAAAACATTAAATATAAAATCTTGATCTGAAAATTTGAGGTTATTTCAACAAGAGTTGCCAAAATGACTGACCTGAGAAATTACGTAAATCTTTTGGGACACCGTGCATATAAAAGTTTTTCACATTTCAAGCCAAATCAGGTTGCAGCTTTAACGTTAATCTTTTTCTTTTTCCTTTTCTTTTTTAATCACGAAGCAGTTAATTGCTGTCATTTTATTATCAAACAAATGTGCAATTATCTGGCAAAGGTTTTAAAAGGCTTTGTCATAACAAGGACGCCAGGATGAAATGCATTTTTAAATGAAAGCAGAAGACAGACCATTGACATCTGCTACATCTTTGTTGTGCCGGCGTTTAAAAGTCCATTTGCATTTTTATAACACTGAACTACAGCCCTGACTGAAATATTCTGCCATCATATTTCAAGTGAGTTGTTTTTTTTTTATGAATGAGAAGTTTTAGCTGTTCATAATAAACATCTTTAAGTGTGTTTCTGTTTGACAAATGGGACCAGAATACACCTAAAGTAAACCTAATGCACAGGTTAAACTTAGACAAACTTTATTGATCCACAAGGGAAAATATTTGGTAACTCACATATCACAAAATCAAAATAAGTAACAGAAAATATCAAGAGGCCGGTGTCAAATGAGCAACAAGTATGTAATCGTATATGTACAAGTAAAAATAAAATATAGAAATATAATAATACAAGCTATACCTCAGTTATATACAAGAGGTGGGTAAGGAGAAACAGTTGGTTGATTGGTTAAAGGCGAAGTTAACTTTCTTGTGAGGGGGTCCGTTACCATGGAGATGTTAATGTTTTGCCTGGCATGTTCCATACTATGCCATTAAATTTAGTAGTATTTAGTATTTTTTCAGTTATAGTTGGAAAGCTGGACCAACTCGCCTGATCTCAAAGGAACATGATGATTACGATAAGTTATTCCTCGCTTACCTTATGCATTCAGAGCATCCTCATTACTCACAGGGATGAGTTCATAAGCGCTTTTCACAACTTTCAGAGACTATTGCGGAGTTTTGCCTTCAGAGTGATGTTAACAACAGCTAGTATGTTACCAAAGATGTTCATTTTGTCTTCTTATATACTCTAACTTCTTGGGTGAAGACAGTGCAGTAAAGTGTATTTATCTTGTTGACATGTTTCTCCTTTCACTTACCTGGGACCACCGGGCGACAGGAGGCGTGGTCAGTCTGACGACCTGGTCCATCAGGCCGACCACGTCCACAGGAAGTAACAACAGCTGATATATGACACGTCACAGCCAACACCGGTGACAGTTCTGAAGATGCAGCAGCAGCCGAAACATGTCAACAAGGTAAATACACTTTACTGCGTTGTCATTAAAAAAGAACCCAACAAGTTAGAACTAGTTTGCTAATAGCCATTATCAGTGACGAGGCAATTTGCTTAAAAATTTGACGAAAATGGCGAGTTACTTTTTAAAGGGTGTGTACCAGATTTTTTCCCCATGTATTTGAGTAAACTTTGTCTCACCCCAGTAATAAGCAACATAACGGCTCTTGAGGTCAAAATATGCAGAGTCTAAACTGTAAATGGTAAATGGTCTGACTTAAAGGAACCACTCACACACTCTACTAATAGTGATTTTGGACAATAAAACCATAGACTGTATAAAGAAATGGACTAAGGGAGTGTGACGTCACCCAGTCAAATGAAACTCACAATGCTTTAGGAGCGAATCTGGAGCCAGGTTCACATAAAAACACTAGGGTCATTTAGAGTGGGTTAATACAAACATTTTAAGACAAGGCTCATTGCAGCAGTTACAGAGAGTCAATGGAGCCGGAAGCGTCCCTATGCACACTTCCTTTTTAGCTATGTCCATTAATATATACAGTCTATGTTTAAACCTGCATGACATAAGAAATAATTCTGTTTTTCAGTGCAGCGTGCAGTCCTGCTTTGACCTGGCAAGAGTCTGGTCCGTTTGCCCGCCGGTGCTGTTTTGACCTTTGCCCCCCACGCGAGCAGCACCTCATGGCCCTCCTGAACTTGTCAACAGCCTTCTTCTTCTTCTTCTTCTACCTCCGGCTCGGACAGCTGTGATTTATTGGCCGTGCCCTCTCGGTGAGCTGCACGGGGGTGAGAGAGATGATTGTCCTGGGCAGAGGAGCCGTGACGCCGGTGCGCTGGTGTCAGGTCCCCAGCCTCTGCTCCTCTGCACGGAGCCAAAGCGAAGAGTTGACCTTTAATCACGGCTAGGTAAGCATATTGCCACTGTCACACGAGCAGACTCGCCACCTGACCGGGCCAAGGGAGTACAACACAGATACAGCGCTAACCTCCAAAACAAAGAGTGAGCGTGAATAGTGTGATCCAAATAAGGTGTTTTATAATAAGTTTAAAGGGCTCATATTACGGGATTTTCTGCTCTATGTTATTCTGGTGTTTTCTCATCACAAACATACCTAAAGTTCTGTTTTGTTTCATTTGCACAATCCCTGTAGATTTACGCTGTGTTCTTCTCTCAAATAGAAAACACTGTTCCACCTTGTGATGTCATGTGGTAATACAAGAAGTGCTCCACTGTGTTTTTAAACCTTGAATCATTTGTGTAATTTCAGCCCTGGAATTGCCGATCTCTGCTGAAATATAGAAAAATTACCAGTTCATGACATCACAAGGTGGAACAGAGCATATTAAGCTTTGGAGATGTAGACAGACTAATAATAAAGTTACTCAAGCATGTGTGAATGAAATAAAACACAACTCCAGGTATGTTTTTGAGGAAGTTAAAACATTATAACATGGCATAAAGCTCACAAGAATCAATTTTGTGTACTGTATTTTTCTAACTATAAGTCGTTTTTTCAGGGTTTAGGTGGTCCTGCGACTTATATATTACATTTTTCACTGACAGTTCATAGACCATCTACATGAATGGTATATATGAATCAAAAATGAAAAAAACAAATCTTTTTTTTCATTTTGGTTTTAGAGACAAATAATAAAGAAAAGAGTTTTTTTTCATTTTCTTATTTTTGGTTCTATATTGAAATGAATGATACACAGATTCTTCTTTGTTGGGTTGTTTTTATTACTAACTTCTAGAAGATGAAATGTCAGTTCTTGGTCTCTAATTTTATAAAATAAATTTCCCCCTTCCAGTCTGGTGCGACTTATACATGTTTTTTTCTTCTTCATTATGCATTTTTTGGCTGGTGCGACTTATAGTCTGAAAAATACTAGAATTGCTAGAATAGTCCAAAGCATGGCATTTAACTTCACGTTACAGATCAGCTCTATGGAGGGTTGACCTCGCTCACAGTAAGAATGCATATGTTTCTTTCTTTCTTTTTAACAAAACCACATGTGAATACTGTAAATGTAAGATAACACAAGCAACATCACAACAAGGTCACATGGGAGGGCACTTAGAGCATTGATAAAGCCTAGCGTATGCATCATTGTGTACATTTTCTGCAGCAAAGGTTTGTGGGTGAAAACACAAACTACTGCTTTTATCCTGCAAAAATAATACTAAAGCCTTAAACACAAGACAGAACACAGCATTATGCATATAAATCACATTAAGTAAGCTAGTGAGATTACGGTTAAAAGCTCAGGACAAAAGTACATCTTGCATTATTTGTATATATTTCTGTTTAGCTTTTCCATCATAGAAAATCGCAAATGGAAGCCTCATTCTGTCAAAGTAGTTACTGTAAATGCTTATTAGTGGATTTCAAAGCTCTTAATCAAATATAAAATAAAAGCCCATTCCTTCTCTATCTCAAACAGCATTGTTCATTTACACTTCCTCACACCACTTACCCCTAATCTACTCGAGCTGCTCTGGAAAGAATTTACATCTTTTAAAACACATGAAACAATACAAGATAAGCCTGAAGACCTTTAATCTTAAGCCTGTGTCAGTATCATGACATAAGAATTTGAGCAGGCTCTTTGTAGAATGCCTTAAATCACATCCTCCCCCGATCACCCACCACCCACGGGTGCATCTGTCACAGGCACCTATACATTCATATACCCCCACAGTACAGGCATCGACCCCCACCCTATGCGCTGTTCTTGCCCCCGATCACTATTTTTATTATGTTTTATTTCTGGTGATCATTATTTACTCACGTGTCAGTATACAGAGAGGAGATGAATTGTAAAGAACGAACAAGAGAAGCGCCTCCACAGAGGAGTCATTTGATTGAAGGTGTTTCGTGTGACTTCTATTATATTTTAAACAGCTCTAGTTAAAAAAAAGAAGCTAAATATTTCGATTCTATTTTAGTGGTCAGAATTACTTAAAGGTGCATTGCGTAACTTTTCCCGGCGGAAGATCTGACGCAAGATCCTTGATGAGTATGTTATTGCGTTGCCTGAACGCTCCGCAGCCTGGCATTCCACTTTCTATTGCCATGGAGACAAGCAGGTAAAACTACCATACCAAATTACGGGTCAGGTTTGCGGAGAGGCAAGCCCACCCTCAATTTTAAGGTCACACTGTGGAACATTCCTGGCAACTCTAACCCGGTACTAGTGTCACCTCAACCAGAAAAGTTGCAACTTTAAGAGCGAGCTCTTATGCAAATTCAACTCTTAAGCTTGTTGTAATTGTTTCCAGCTCATATTTACCCTCTTGAAGTTGAGTAATGGTTATTTTGAAAAACATATCCGGAGTTGTGTTTTGTTTCATTCACACATGTTTAACACAAACCCTGCATGTTTAGACTGAGTTCTTCTCTCAAACAGGAAACTCTTGTGATGTCATGTAATACAGGAAGTGCTCTATTGTGTTTTTAGACTCCATACACCTTCACTAGAATCATTTTGATCATTTCAGCCCTGGAATTGCCCATCTCTACTTAACTAAAGGTAATGGGTAGCTGTTAACTTGAAAACTACCACTAAATGACATCACAAGGTTTTGAAGTGAGACAGACTAATAATAAAGGATTAGTCAAAACTATGTGAATAAAACAAAACGCAACTCCAGGTATGTTTCTGAGGAGTTTAAAACATTATAGCATGACTTAAAACTCACAAGAGTTATTTTTTTGTAATATAGGACTTTTACTTGGTGATACATATAGAATTGACAGTATGCAGCACTCTTACATACCGTTGTTTCTTTTATTAAGTCGTTTTAGATGAATATTGTGGTTTAAAATGGCTAAAATAATTCTCCACAGATTATCACTTTAAGTATTAAACTTAAACTTGTGAAGCTTTGCTCGCTTAAAGGTGCAACAAAGTGTAACGTTACTGGTGGAGGGTCCGTCAAATGCTTTTCTCCATGGCGATGTTAGTGCTTTGTCTGGAATGTTTCACAGTATGGCATTAGACCTTTCTATCTTTATGGAGACCAAACCAGACCAAGTTACAGGTCAGGTCTGTGGAGAGACAGCCCGCTCACAGTCAGAATGCCTGTTTTTCTAGTTAATTTTGAGTTAAAGAAAAACCTGTAATGTAACAAATATTAGGTAGAGCTGGTTAATGATATACTGCGGAACATTTCAGGCTGAGCAATGACATATCCATAGAAAGAAGCAGGTGGACCTCTGACCAAAAAGTTACATAATGCACATTTAAAGAATAGCAGTTCATTATGTGTGAGGAAGGAATCTGAGAGCACAACTTTTTCAGTACCTTAATTGAACTTTTAGTTGTCAGCTAGTTTGTCTCATTTTAAATTGCTAGGAACATCTCATAAAGCACTTTGTTTTTCTGGGAGGGCTATCGGGGTAACATGCAGAGACAGCTGTGCGTTTAGTCTGAGCAGAGAAGAAGAGACATGGTCATTATGGAGAAGTGATGTCTGCTTTAAATGCCTCTGTCGCCCCAGCTCCAGCAGGCCCTCTCCGGCACCACTCCGCTCTGTCTCTTCCTTATTTGACTTAATGTTGATAAATGAGCCCGTTCTTAGCCGCGGCGTTTCTCATTGTGACCAGCCTGGGTGGATTTAAAGGCGCCCACTTACACTGTACTTTTCTCATCTTGAGTTTATATCAAATTGGCCGCAAGGACAAAAGTTTCTACAGAAGCGACCTCGAGCAGCACTGTTAACGTATCAAGATGAGAATATCTTTAAAATCTCTGAGCAGTCATGCAAGGTGAAGCAGAACTTTTTCCACTGACAAAATCATTTTTAGGATGTGTTTACACAAGACTTTAAAGAAGAAAAGTAACATGGTATGTTTTTGTTATAAGGTATTTCACATGTTGTATTGATAGAATCTTTAAAGACACAAATGATACTAATAATAATAATAATGCATCAGTTTTATATAGCGCTTTTCAGGACACTCAAAGACGCTTTACAGAGCATTATTCATTCACTCCACACCCGGTGGTGGTAAACTACTATAGTAGCCACAGCTGTCCTGGGGCAGACTGACGGAAGCAAGGCTCCAATCTGTGGCATCGGCCCCTCCGACCACCACCACCATTCACGCACACACCACTTTCATACTAGGCAATGTGGGTGATGTGCCTTGCCTAAGGACACTACAACAGTTTTTGCCACTGGCGCCCCCCTGTGGCACCTGGAATTCCCAGTGCTCTCCCATCCAAGTACTAACCAGGCCCGGCCCTGCTTAGCTTCTGAGACCTGACGGGATCAGGCTTTGACAAGCCCAGGCCACTAAAAGCGGGTTTCAGAGTCAAGATGTATTCAGATTGTGAACCATCCAAACTTCAATGGGTCCAGGTGCATTGTGGGAATTCAAAAAATTCAAATTTGAATTACTAATATAACAGGACACTTTAGACCTTGGTGAGGTGCGTTTTCACAGCAGGTCCACAGCACTGTTTTCTGATTGGATGTTCTGATTGGATGCCCTAAAACTCATTCCTGTAAGGTGAGACACTGCAGGTGAATAGGAAACTTTACTTAGATAAACAAACAAACAAAAAAATTGCATGTTTTTCATCATGTAATGTTTTCATATAAATATAAGGCATTTTATGTGTAATAACTTGGGACGTGCATCTCGAAAATAGATGGAACCAGGTTTAAATTTCTTTTTGAGAAATGAATTTCGAGAAAACTGCCTTTGGAGAATGGACCATTTTATTGTTTCCACATGAAAGCTTGTATGCTAAGAGACCAAAACAAAACAATTGAAAAAATAAGTTATGCCTATACTGTCACCTTAAAAAATATACCAGAAATTGTTTTGTATTGTCTTGTCCTATTCTATTTTGGAGCCTAAAAACTATAGATTGTCTCCCCAATCATCTCTCCCCAATCGCTCTCTCTTTTTTCCCCTAACAAATTATTAAGGGTTATTAGTGCGTTCACATCCAAATATTCTCCATAAATATAAACTATTTTTGCATACATGAGAGACTTCCATGGAGCTGCCTGTTTTAACCTGTGAGACTTCAACCATTAACTTACCCCCATTTATGTAAAATGAAGCAATTCTTGTCCCATAGGCTTTCTGGAGCATTACTATAATTACCATAATTATATAGTGTAAAAACACATTTGCTGAACAACTGATGCAATCATTCCACTGTTTAGCAAACGCCTGCATTTTTCTCTCATGCTAACAGTTTTAGCCAAGTTCTTTATCCCCATGAGAGATTTTTTCCTTTAACCTAAAAGAGGGGGAGAGAGTTAGTCATATAACTGTAGGGGGAGCTGTACTGTATCTGGGTCAGGCCTCCCAGCTTTTAGGCATCGCACTGAATTCAGTTGGGAGTTCTCTTTAACATCAACTTAGGTGAAAAGAAGACAGATTTGGGGAGTATCTTGTAGCGCAGGTGTGGTATGGCAGATAGGGAGACAGAAGAGATCCACGGCAACGCGATGGGGCTGAGACAGTCACAGACCAGATGGAGCTTCCTCGCAGTACACAGAGATATCAGTACTTGTGGAAGCAGTCAGTGACACGGAGCTGGCGTGTAACAGTGAAAGAGGGTCACGTATCATTTTACACAACACTTAAAGAAGACATACTTTTTCAGGTATTAAAGCTCAACCAATGTTTTCACTGCCACCAGTTCTGTACGTATTCTTTCTAAAGCCTTATTCACACGGGATAAGTACAACCTGGGGACGTCTGGTAATTTCCAAATTACTTTCTCACCTCTGTATCACTTCCAGCGCATTCACAAGGGACAAGCGAAGTCCGTAAATTACTCTATTTTACTAACATTGACACAGAGATTGAAAGCAAAAAGAACACAGAAAGTAAAGAAAACAATAGAAAAGGCACGCAAATACAACAATAAACACTGAGATGCAGATTCAGATACTAGTATTATCACCGGCCGTCTGTGTTTGGTGAAATATAGTAGGTAATTGGTGGTGGAATTTTAACTTTACAAATTACAAATATGGTGCATTCGCATGGGATTAAGATCTCAGGCATCTTCCATAATTATTACAAATCACCAAAGGTCCACAGGTAACACTAATCCTGTGCAAATAGGGCTTTAATGTGTGACATGCAAAGGACATTTAGGTTACATATTTTGACTGATTGTTACATGGACTTTTAGGTTCAGAGATAAATAATATAGTTATAAAAGTGCACTACATTCTGAGTATTCTTTGGTTTACACCTCATGACATGATGTTTAATTTTGTACTTTATGTGGTACAATGTATGAAGTGAAGTGGAAAATTAATTCTAACCATTGAAGGCACACAGACTTGTGTGAGGACAGACGTGAGGACAGACCTGTGTGAGCACAGACCTGCATGAGGACAGACTTGTGTGAGGACAGACCTGTGTGAGGACAGACCTGTGTGAGGACAGACCTGTGTGAGGACAGACCTGTGTGAGGACAGACCTGTGTGAGGACAGACCTGCATGAGGACAGACCTGCATGAGGACAGACCTGCGTGAGGACAGACCTGCGTGAGGACAGACTTGCGTGAGGACAGACTTGTGTGAGGACAGACTTGTGAGGACAGACCTGTGTGAGGACAGACCTGTGTGAGGACAGACCTGTGTGAGGACAGACTTGTGTGAGGACAGACTTGTGAGGACAGACTTGTGAGGACAGACCTGTGTGAGGACAGACTTGTGTGAGGACAGACCTGTGTGAGGACAGACCTGCGTGAGGACAGACTTGTGTGAGGACAGACTTGTGAGGACAGACTTGTGTGAGGACAGACCTGTGTGAGGACAGACCTGTGTGAGGACAGACCTGTGTGAGGACAGACTTGTGAGGACAGACCTGTGTGAGGACAGACTTGTGTGAGGACAGACTTGTGTGAGGACAGACTTGTGAGGACAGACTTGTGAGGACAGACCTGTGTGAGGACAGACTTGTGTGAGGACAGACTTGTGTGAGGACAGTCTTGTGAGGACAGACCTGTGTGAGGACAGATGCGAGGACAGACCTGTGTGAGGACAGACCTGTGTGAGGACAGACCTGTGTGAGGACAGACTTGTGTGAGGACAGACTTGTGAGGACAGACTTGTGAGGACAGACCTGTGTGAGGACAGACTTGCAGCACTGTTAACGTATCAAGATGAGAATATCTTTAAAATCTCTGAGCAGTCATGTAAGGTGAAGCAGAACTTTTTCCACTGACAAAAATCATTGTTAGGATGTGTTTACACAAGACTTTAAAGAAGAAAAGTAACACGGTATGTTTTTGTTATAAGGTATTTCACATGTTGTATTGATAGACTCTTTAAAGACACAAAGGATACTAATAATAATAATAATACATCAGTTTTATATCGCGCTTTTCTGGACACTCAAAGACACTTTACAGAGCATTATTCATTCACTCCAGACCTGGTGGTGGTAAACTACTATTGTAGCCACAGCCGCCCTGGGGCAGACTGACGGAAGCAAGGCTCCAATCTGCGCCATCGGCCCCTCCGACCACCACCATTCACGCACACACCACTTTCATACTAGGCAATGTGGGTGATGTGCCTTGCCTAAGGACACTATGACAGTTTTTGCCACTGGCGCCCCACTGTGGCACCTGGAATTCCCAGTGGTCTCCCATCCAAGTACTAACCAGGCCCGGCCCTGCTGAGCTTCTGAGATCTGACGGGATCAGGCTTTGACAACTGACGGGATCAGGCTTTGACAAACTTGTGAGGACAGACTTGTGAGGACGGACTTGTGAGGACAGACTTGTATGAGGACAGACTTGTATGCGGACAAACTTGTGAGGACAGACTTGTGAGGTCAGACTTGTGTGAGGACAGACTTGTGAGGACAGACTTGTATGAGGACAGACTTGTGTAAAGACAGACTTGTGTAAAGACAGACTTGTGTAAAGACAGACTTGTGTAAAGACAGACTTGTGTAAAGACAGACTTGTATGAGGACAAACTTGTGAGGACAGACTTGTGTGAGGACAAACTTGTGAGGACAGACTTGTGTGAGGACAGACTTGTGTGAGGACAGAATTGTGTGAGGACAGACTTGTATGAGGACAGAATTGTGTGAGGACAGACTTGTATGAGGACAGAATTGTGTGAGGACAGACTTGTATGAGGACAGACTTGTGTGAGGACAGACTTGTATGAGGACAGACTTGTATGAGGACAGACTTGTGAGGACAGACTTGTGTGAGGACAAACTTGTGAGGACAGACTTGTGAGAGGACAGACTTGTGAGAGGACAGACTTGTGTAAAGACAGACTTGTATGAGGACAGACTTGTGTAAAGACAGACTTGTATGAGGACAAACTTGTGAGGACAGACTTGTGAGGACAGACTTGTGAGAGGACAGACTTGTGAGAGGACAGACTTGTGAGAGGACAGACTTGTGTGAGGACAGAATTGTGTGAGGACAGACTTGTGTGAGGACAGACTTACAGAGTAAAAGGGAGGGGTGGCACCCTTGACCTGGTGCGCAGTGCCCCCTCTGTTCTTGGGCCTCTGGGTGCAGCCACTCTCACGTCTGCTGTTTAATCAAGGTGGCAGGTCGTCCTAAACTAAAGTGTTATTTGAACATATTGTTCTCTCAGCCTGAGCCTCGTCCTCTTTCTGTCTTGTATTTGAGAAAAATGTGGATGAAGACCTGATGGTTTATGAGTTATTTTCTCAAGTGCTTTGCTTCACACAAACAGTTCTGTTGATCAAAACATTTCAACGTGTTTGCAAATGAAAGTTGTTCCCAAAATATTGCACTCATTTTTCAGAGCCAACAAAATGGCAAATAAATGTGTCTCAGTTTCAGTCTCTGTGTACAGCCCCAGCAACATGTCAAAAACCAGAACAAATTGTGACCGAATCGCAAAGCACACAAATAAACACAAAACACACAACTACTTTAGATTATTATTATTACTGCTCTAAGGGCTGTAATAAAGGCTCCAATATTCGAGTTGATTTTTGTCTAACTTTGGGTATTACTGTTGCGAGTTACTCATAGTTTGATTGACTTTTCAATTTGACTTGACTTGGAGCAATTAGGCAAATTCTTTGATCAGTGGAAGCGAGCCAGAGCAGCCATATTGAAACACACTCACTATGTTTACATGCACGCAGGATTAATGAATAGCTGGCCTAGTCCAATTTAAATTGATTTTTCAAAGTGCATGTAACCCAGGAACTTGTTAAGGTTGAGATTAAGGTTAGAGATAGACCAATCTGGACGATATTTTGAGATTTTAGTATATTGGCTGTCGGCCTTAAATCCCCTGTATAGGCTGATCATTTGTTTTGGTCAATATGCTGCCTAAAAAATACACAAAGCTTTATACTTTCATATGTAAATACAAAGAGTTTACTGCACCAAACTTGACTACACAACACAGCTCTTTTGTGCGGTAAAAAAGGGTTTCGGGGCTATTGAATTTCAATCGCATATAGTACTCTGGGGAAAATGATCAAAATTGGCCGTACATATAAGCCCAAAAATATTGTGTTATAGGCCGGGAGCCAGGTCCACTCCATGTTTTTTGCTACCTTTTTTCACTATTATTTCCTGTTATCTTATGTCTTGGGCCATCACAAGTTGATAGGGACCAACCCCAACTCGGCCCTGTTTGGTCTGGGGGTCCAAAAAAACATGTTTAAGAAAAAGCTATTGGCGGAATTATATAATTGTAAATATTAAGGTGCTGCAATTGCATAAATGGTCAGATAACCCTAAAATTTTGCCTGGTATTAATATCTAGTCTAAACCATAGGTATCAGCATCAGCCATGAAAAAACCCATATCAATCGATCTCTGCAGTGCAATAACGTTAGTAGACTAGAAGAAGCATTCAACTGCACTGAGTACAAAAAACAGACAGGAAATTGTCAGACTTATGTTTAAACTAGGGGTGGGATTTTAACACGTTAATCACGATTAATTAATTACAAAGAAGATAATGCATTAAAAACATGAATGCATTTTGTGGCAGTTTGCCAAACAATGCGGAACATTTGTCAGTGCACCATGTCATGGTACACCAATTATACTGATGCACACAGTTCCGACTACAACAGTGGAGCATGAAAGTGCTCTGGGTCTGCTGGATGGTACATTTCTATTTAAAAAAAACTACCTGATGGAAGTATCGACAAATGCTTCATTTATTGCAAACTGTGCAGCAAAGAGTTTGCATATCACAGACGTACCTCAACCCTACGATACCATTTAAATACAAAACATGGCACAGTGAGCACAGAAACTGCTGGAGCTGTTGACGGGAGCCATTCTGGTCCGAGTACAAACAAGAGGCGAGAGCAGCCCAAAGTCAAACAAATGGCTTCAGGAAGAAAATGAGTCCACTAAAATTAATTTACATCAAATAAATGTTGCTTTTGGGGCAATTAAACCAAGTTCCACCCTTAGTTTAAATGTTTCCTCACTCATTTTACATTGTCATTCAGCACTGATGAGAAACTATGGCCCCTCCACTGCAAACTAGCATAGTGTTATTCTTTTGGGATGCTATGTGAAAGTGAAAGTAAAGGTATGTTAAAGTGAAAGTAAAACCTATCGTAGTTTTGATTACAAATAGTTATTTGTAATCAAAACTACGTAACACATTTTGTCGCACGTTAGTCAATCAGATGCATAAGGTAAATGTTATACTCTGTTTTTAATCTTGATACTTTGAAGCTGATGTCCTCAACATTCACGGGGGTGTGATGCTAACTGAAGTTACGGCTCAAGGTGAAGCTGTGACTCAATTTAGACTTGAATTGTTTTATTTTAACACAATCTGACCTGAAAGAACCAAATTAATTGAAACTACAAAAGGTGATAGAATGGGTGCTGTTAAACAAGTCCCTCACACATTAAATTACAGCTAGTTGCTAGTGTTCGCCAACAGTTTTTCTTTTAGTCGCTCTCACCTTTTATGCTGAAAATCAAACACCAAAACAGAACCATGAAAGCTGGTATTGATCACAGGCTCCTGAAAATGCCTTGTTTAAATAAATTGTTATATTTTTTCTTGAGTTTCACACAGTTTTTAAACTTTTTTTAGTGGGTATTACTAAGGAGTCCATTGTGTTGCTATGGTGAAATCTGAATATTCCACTAGGCATACAGCATGATGTCACTGCACAGATCAAGAGCTGCAAAGTATGTTCAGTTACTAGTACATTACAGTATGTGTTGTTGTAGTAGTAGTAATAGTAGTAGTAGTAGTAGTAGTAGCAGTTTATTTGGTCATTGTGGAGCACTACAAAACAAAACAAAACAAAGACAACTGTACAATCCCATAGATCATGACTGAAAGGGTTTAGGCTGAAGTAAAAAGAAGAAAAAAAAACAGCATATGAACAGCAAAGTTATATTTACAATTTCACTTGCGACTATATATACAGTAAGAGACAAATTATTAATTAAAACAAACAAAATTTAACACAAAATTCATTCATTCCACATCTCTGAATTGTGAATTAGAACTGGACAGTGCAAACACTGCACAGAATATTTTCCTAAGAAAAAAGATAGATTTTTTTTTTTTTTTTTTTTGCATTCTCAACAAAACAAGTATAAACTAAGTATAAAATAAGCATAAGTTCCACTGTTTCCCACGCCATATTTCCAATAGTTAAAGCATCTGTTCTGGAAGTCTTCATGCATTCTAAAACACAAGAGGTTAAGAAGTCGCATAAACAAGATGGTGGTGGTCATTTCTAAGTTCACTATACAATTTTTTTTTTTTTTTTCTGCATTCATTTTGTCCATTGAGAACCAACTGTACTCATTATAAGGCATGAAGCGATTTCGGACGCAGCCAAAGATGCCTGTCAAGCTCAAGGGCAAAGTTCAAGGGTCAAATTCAAGACACGAAATGGAGACAAGAGACAGCAGCACCGAGGACAAGAAATAATGAGCTGCAGGCATCCGGGAAGTTTAGGTTTGTGGAGTTGACCGCACGGACAGAAGTTTTCTGTGTTTCATTGCCACTGGTTTGAATTAGTTTTATGGCATGTATTAGCGCCTGTTAAATGTTGCAAGGCAGTTTTTGAGCCTCAGTTTTAGTAGGTTTCAGTGACAACATGGTGGCTTTTCTTTGGCTAAGTGGCCACACATACATACAGTAAAAGCCATTTCACTTAAATTAGCCAAGACGGTTGCAACACCTTTCAAGATGGTAGATTTGATGGCAATTTGAAATACATGCTGTGAGTTGTTTGTGTGTAAAATTAATAAAACTACTTCTCAAGACTTCCAACGGCATAGTGATAATTACAAGAGAGTTCAAGTGGTCAAAACAAGTTACCTACATTACCACACATTAATCAAGCGTGACAATATTAGCAGAGCACACAGTTTTATTGTGTTTGTAATTTATTTAACGCTCTGTCTGCTGTATTACACACTCTGCCCCGTGTTATTCTGTCTTTGTAGTACCCCAGAGGAAGAAATGTAAAAATAAAGAATGTTTACCATGTTATCCAAATGATATACTGCAATCTTTGTTGAAAGTAGAAAGCAAATGGAAACATGGCTGCCTGACAAACTTGACTCGCCATCTAAATAAATGAGCGACACAATCATGAAAAGAATGGCCATATGAATGCAGGATTACATAGTACTTCAAAGAGCTACATTTCAGTTGCAAATTATTTAAAATTTTACCTTTTCTATTGTCACATCATGGTTTACAAATTGAATTAAATCAAATGTTAAATGCATAAACCACTTTTCACATAAGCTTGTTCTTTTCCCCAAGCCTTGGTAAATGAGTTATCCGTGTAAATCCTTTTCAAATCAATGAACATTAAAGAGTAACATGATAATCATTTCTGTATCAACTCCAGAGGCATCTCTTTTGAAATTAAAATGCACTGATTATTATTTAATATGCCAAAATTGCTTGTACTAAGACCCCAAATGACTCCATCCACAGTACCAGCCTCCAGACTACGACTACTGTTCAAACCCTGTTTTCATGTTGATGCTAAAAGCGTTCACGCTCCATTTTGAAGCGACTGGTGCTTAGTGCTTACGAAGTCACAAATCTGACCTCAGGGGGCCCACAAAGTGAACTTTGTGAGTGTGACAGAGCTCTTAAAGCCTCTCCTATAAACACTTTCCTTTGCTCTTCTATAAAAAGACAAACGCTTTGTGCTTTAAAGAGGCCAAATTACACTGTTTTAGATCTTTGTTATGTCATGACCTGGCTCAGGGAAATGACAAAGGACGCCAAACAAACGAAATATACCAAAATTAATTAGATTTATTTAAATTAAGATGAATCAAATAAAGGAAATGATATAACAATGAGATGTGACTGTCTGTAACATCAGTGGTGTAACGGGGTGAATGAGTGAGTGGTCATGGTGTATGAAGTGTTGTATATGCAAAACTAAAATAAAAGGCTAACAAAGGGCTAAGGCGGTGCAGCGCAGGTGACGGCCTCGAGAGAGAGAGAGCGGCAGTAGGCGGGCCTTTAAACAGGGCGCAGCACGTCGGGCCCAGACGCACCACGCACACCTAGGTCCGCCCTCAGCTTCACCTGCACAGAAATGAATAGATGCACAGACAGCGCCCACACACACACACACCCACTTGTAGGAAGGGGTCGTGACACCCCCCCTCTTGAAAACGGGGATTCCCCCCACTAGAATCACCGTGCCCAAGATTATAACTATACCCCACCACCACCAAGTGTCAAAACAAACCAAGGCTACCAAAATACCACCACCGACGTCGCATCTGACCACCAAGCCTCAAACCCCTCCCATAACTCTGGCGCCTAGAGCGGTGAGAAGAGATAGAAGGCACGGTAACACAAATAAGACAGACAGTGGACTACATGAAATATAACTAACTCCAAAGGTGCACGTGACAATGCATCGGCTATTACGTTATCTTGACCCTTAATGTGGCGAACGTCAAGATCGAAGGCTCTGTAAAAATAGAGACCACCTTATAAGTCTCTGGTTTGGACCTCGTAATGAGTGTAAAAATGTTAACGGGTTGTGGTCTGTGTAGACTACTAACGGCACTGATCCGCCCAAATAAACCTCAAAATGTTGAAGTGCCCAAATTAATGCCAATGTTTCTTTCTCTATAACGGAATAGTTTCTCTGGTGCTGATTAAATTTTTTGGAGAAAAAACAGACAGGCTTTAATACCCCCTGGTCGTCTCCTGCAGCAGAACAGCACCTGCCCCAACGTCACTGGCGTCAACCTGGAGCACGAACTGCCTGTCAAAGCGAGGAGCTGACAACACAGGGTTACAACACAACAGAGATTTAACATTGTCAAAAGCCTGCTGACATTCTGAGGACCAAATAAACTGGGCTCTAGCCTTTAGCAGTTCTGTTAGTGGGAATACAACTGTGGAGAAGTTTTTACAGAAACTTCTGTAATAACCCACTAACCCCAAAAACCGCTGGAGTTCCTTCTGGTGGTCGGTTGGGAAACTCAGCAACAGCAATGACTTTGGCATGGACTGGAGCCACTTTTCCCTGCCCCACTACACGGCCGAGGTATGTCACCGTCGCTCGCAAACTCGCACTTGGCCAAATTAACAGTGAGGCGCGCATCAGCCAAACGATCGAACAACGCCCGGATGCGCCGTGGTGAGAATGCCACGTGTCGCTGTAAACGACTAAATCGTCTAAGTAGACAGAGCATCCCTCCAACCCAGCCACCACCATATTCATAAGCCGCTGGAAGGTGGCAGGAGCGTTCTTTAGACCAAACGGCATTACAGAATAAGAAAAGAGTCCAGATGGTGTCACAAATGCTGCAATTTCTCTGTGCACGCGCAGAGAGTGGTACTTGCCAGTAGCTCCTTTAAAAGGTCAAATTTGGACACAAATTTGGCAGAGCCTACGTGGTCAATGCAATCATCCATTCTCGGTAATGGGAAAGAATCTGATTTTGTTACCGAATTTACTTTGCGCATAATCGGTACAAAAGCGTGGCGTGTTGTCAGATTTTGGCACCAAAATACACGGAGAAGCCCAACTTGAAGAGGATGGTACAGCGAGCGATGTTATTTTGAAGCATATAGTCAACTTCAGCATCAAGGTACTTTTAATTTTTCAGGGGCCATACGGTAAAACCGCTGTTTTATCGGACGAGCATCCCCGACATCAATGTCATGTTCAATCCAGGTGGTCCTGGAGGGAACATCACCGAAAAGCACAGGATATGTTCCAATCAACCGAGTCAACTCGTTCCGTTGGGATTCAGACAGGTGGGACAATGAAGTGTCTAGCTTACCCAAAGACTCTGAATTTTTCAAACGACCACACAAAAGACTATCATCAGGCTCTGGGACACCACCCTCCTGCGCCAAAGCCACAGAACCAACAGCAAGCGCTGGGCACACAGAGCCTTCCAGCCCACCAGGGGTGTCAGAGCTGCGCTGATAATAGGGTTTTAGTAAATTAACATGACAGAGCATTGTGGATTTTCTCCTCCCTGGAGTTGCAATTAAATAATTCAAATCTGAGACTTTTTCCGTGACTATATGAGGACCAGTATATTTAGCTTGGAACGGAGACCCCACGACGGGCGTTAGAGCAAGCACCTGATCCCCCGGGCTAAACTCATGGCGCTCCGTCCGACGGTCATAAATGTCCTTCATTTTCTTTTGTGACTGTTGCAACTTTTCTTTAGCCATACAACCAGCCATAAATAAACGATGACGAAAGCCATTTACAAAGTTGATAAGGTTTTTTGGCGGCTCAGCTTCTACAAAAGTACTTTTTAAAACAGCTAAAGGACCGCGCACAGAGTGGCCAAAAACAAGCTCATTCGGACTGAAACCCGTACTCTCTTGTACTGCTTCTCTAGCCGCTAGCATCAGCCAGGGAAGCCCCTCTTCCCAGTCTCTGTCCAGCTCAGTACAGTACGCGCGCAATAGGGACTTTAAAGTCTGGTGAAATCGTTCGAGCGCTCCCTGACTTTGTGCATGATACGCTGTGGACTGATTATGTCGGACACAGAGTGATTTTAAGACTTGAGCGAACAAGTGAGACGAGAAGTTTGAGCCCCGATCACTTTGAATCACCTTGGGAATGCCGAACACAGATATGAACTGCGACAGCGCTTTCACAACTGCTTTGGTTGTTATGGACCGCAGTGGATACGCAGCCGGATAGCGTGTACTTTGGCACATCACTGTGAGCAGGTACTTGCAACCAGATCTTGAACTGGGCAACGGACCAACACAATCAATGAGAGAGATATTCGAAAGGCTCACTCATGGCCGGAATGGGATGTAGAGGCGCTGGCTTTATTGTTTGGTTTGGTTTCCTGTCAACTGGCACACATGGCACGTTTTAACGTAAGCAGATACGTCTTTTTAACGCGGGGCCAGAAGAAATGCTTCAGCAAGTTTAGGTGCGTTTTCCGCACACCAAAATGACCAGTTTCAGTCATGCGCTACTTTCAAAACAGCCGCACGAAACTTCGAAGGAACAACCAGCTGGAACGCAGCGTTACGCACACGCTCGTTTGGGGACAACCACTTCCTGAACAATAAGTTGTCCTGTACAAAATAACCACTGGCCATACTGCCAATATCAGAGGCTGGAACAACAAGATCAAATGCGTACTTTAAAGAAGGATCATTATTTTGCTCCTCGACCAGTTCTTTTTGGGATACGTGCAACGGGAAATCTGTCAAGGAGAGGACAGAATCTTCATTATCCAGAGGAGTATCCAACTCAGCTTTACGCATAGCTCGCGTAACAGCACAGGCCGAAAACACGTTGGGAAGCGAACTAACACCTTCCTCTGGGACCGGCGGACACCGCGTAACCACAGGTGAGACTGCATGCTGCGAATGCTGTGGGCTGTCACAGTTAGGGGCGCACCATATGAGAAAGGCGTATGTGACCAAACGCGGCTACCTGCCAGGCCGTTACCAAGAATAAAATGTACACCGTCAATTGGCAAACGCTGGGCGCACACCCACAGACACTTCTCCACACACGAGCTCACACTCCAAAATCATCCTATGGAGTGGAATTGGTAAAATTGTTAGGCCCATGCCCCGACTGAGGAGGTAGTCACCTGTGGCACTGTCATTGGAAAATGGTAACACGGAGCAAACCACATACGAATCATACGCCCCTGTGTCCCGTAAAATCTTAATGGGAGTTTTTGTCTCTGTCCCAACCAAAGACAATAAACCCTCCCGTATAAACGGTGAATATGAGGCAAGCACGTCAGGTTCACAACAAGCAGGTGTAATATTTTCATACCCAGCAAAGCCCTTAACATTAACAGGCGCTGCTAACGCGGCAGGTTTTACATTCGATTTTCCAGTTTTATTTTTAGCTTTAAGCACTGGACAGTCACTCTTAAAGTGGCCCTTTTCACGACAATAATTACAAACTTTACTTGAGTCTACAGTTGAACTACATTTTCGATCAAACTTTGTGTCAAAATGATCCCGTTTGCTGAATCCTAGGGTAGTACTAGCTTCACTTTTAGGACCATAATTCTCACGCACAGGAGTGCGATCTCTGAAGATATTTTTGTGCGTGAGAACGTATTCGTCAGCCATAACTGATGCATCTGACACAGTGCAAACTTTTCGTTCACTAACGTAGTGGCAAGTCTTTCCGAAAGCACATTTTTAAATTGCTCTAAAATAATAAGTTCGCAAAGCTCATCAAAATTGGACACATTTAAAGCCATAAGCCGCGTTTAAAGTGGGTTGTTAACTCCTAGCAAACTCGACATACGTTTGGCCGCTTTTTTTATCCCAGGATCTAAAACGTTGTCGGTAAGCTTCTGGTACAAGCTCAGATGCCTTGAGCACCGCAGACTTAATTTTGCTGTAATTAAGACAATCTTGCTCACTTAAAGACGAGTACGCTTGCTGTGCCTTTCCAGTTAAAACAGACTGGAGCATCACTGCGCACTCAACATCGGACCATTTTTTAGCTTTGGATACCCGCTCAAACAAAAGAAAAAATGTATCCGGATCTTTGTCATTAAACGGTGGAAGCCATCGCAGGTTACTCACATCAGCCGGGCGCGCGCCAGAGACCGAACCGTTTTCCCCCAGACTCTCCGAGCACCGACGTCCAATAATCTCCTCCCGTTCGTGACGTAGTCTTTCGATTTCTACTCGACTTCTCAGGTCAGACTCATGTTTGATCCGATCGTGTTCTAATTGCATTTGGAACAATTCCTTTTGTTGCTGAAATGTCAGCCCATGCGCCTGAAAAGAAAATTTCCCTGGGTCAACATGCTCCACCCCCGGAGTCAAAATCCCCATTTCCACAAGCTTATCTCCTAATGCATTTTGAAGTTCAACTTTCTTTGGACACTCACCTTCTAAATGAACACCATAATGTTCAACAAGTTCCAACAAATGTTCTTTCCTCAACTTCCTAAAACACTTCCAATTGGGCGCAGCAATAAACGCTCCAACATCAGACATTCCGTTAGCTTACACAAACCCGTAACTATAACAAAATGCACTCAGGCTTGGTCAGACACTACAAAGGATCCCGTGCTTACCGGGAGGCCGTAGCCTCGGTGTTGGAGCTTCCCTGCTAAACTACCGCAATGAATCTAATCTAACTCCCCCCTAGTCTTCATGCGGCCACATATGGTGGGTATTTACGCGCTGAAGCCCAATGGGTTAGAAAGGCGACTAGCAATTAGCAACCCCTCTAAACACCACGGATGCGCCCCAAGCAAAGCTTCAACCACGTCCACCGCAACACTACTCCCCCAATGCAACGACCCAAAGGGGAACGCCGCTAAGCCTCACCAGGTCAGCTCCACACCATAAGACTTTGCGCACAAGATCCCAGCAGCTGTCACCGACCTGATGCAACCAAGTCACTCTCTTTCAACCTCACCTAAGAAAAATTCTTTACAAATATCATCTGCACAAAACTTACCACCTCAAAGCAGAATAATGTCTTTTAACTTACCCCTTTAACGTAAAAATGCTTTATATTAAGTCCTTTTCCTCGTCTAATCCCGCAACAAGAGTTTACCGCCACCGTAAACAGAGAACAAAGGAGCAGCGGCGTGTTCGCTCTCTCCAAACATTACGCACGCAAGACGCACGAATGAAATACAAAACTACAGCAATACAGGCTACAACTACGAGGAATACTTACTATTAGCACACAAATATGTAGTGGACAAACACACATTTAAAGTGTTTCACTCTCACTTAACAACAAAAAACCACTATATCAAACCCGCACCTTTTACGCACGAGTAACAAAGGCGTCCACAAATCAAGGAGTAACTTACCCAAACTATCAACAAAATTTAAACAGCCAGCGGATCGAGCCCCCAATTTGTCATGACCTGGCTCAGGGAAATGACAAAGGGACGCCAAACAACGAAATATACCAAAATTAATTAGATTTTATTTAAATTAAGATGAATCAAATAAAGGAAATGATATAACAATGAGATGTGACTGTCTGTAACATCAGTGGTGTAACGGGGGTGAATGAATGAGTTGTCATGGTGTATGAAGTGTTGTATATGCAAAACTAAAATAAAAGGCTAACAAAGGGCTAAGGCGGTGCAGCGCAGGTGACGGCCTCGAGAGAGAGAGAGAGCGGCAGTAGGCGGGCCTTTAAATAGGCGCAGCACGTCGGGCCCAGACGCACCACGCACACCTAGGTCCGCCCTCAGCTCCACCTGCACAGAAATGAATAGATGCACAGACAGCGCCACACACACACACACCCACTTGTAGGAAGGGGTCGTGACAGTTATAATGTTGTTTCCTTGCCAAAATAAAAAAATAAAAAATATCTATATATCATTAAGTTGTGTTCCTTTCACATGTTCACATTACACATGTTTAACACACAAACTCTGCTTATTTAGGCTCTTCTCTCACACAGAAGTCTCTGTTCCACCTTGTGATGTAATGTGCTCCACTGTGTTTTAAACTCCACACACCTTCACTAGAATCACTTAGATGATTACAGCCCTGGAACTGACCATAACTGAAAAAAGGTAAAAGGTAGCTGTTCATGACATCACAAAGTGGAACAGAGCATTTTGAGCTTTGGAGCTTTGGACTCAGGCTTAGTCAGCATATATGTTTTGGGGTGCTTTATTGTGTTCTCCCATGGTGCAAAAAAGTTGCCAAAAAGTGTGTGAAAATTATTTATAGTGGTATTTTGTTGTTGTTTTTTTTAAGTTTAATTTAGAGGCAAACAAAAAAAACAGTTTTTAGTAGACTTCCCCTTTAAGTCTGTCAGTCGCCTGCTTGCTCTCTTTCCACTCAGCGCAAGTTACTTCCACTGTAACCAGGACAATACTGACTGCAGAGCGCACCTATATACCCCATTTGCCATTCCCACATTACATAATATTCATTGGAAACATTATTTGCAACATTTCCATTATTAAATAGCTAATATTTGTGCCAAAAGTTACACATGGACAATAGCTTTAAAGGGGAACTCTGGCACATTTGAAGTTAAAGTCCATTGCTAGAGGTGGTCGAATACTGTCAGAAGCCAAAAAATGGCACAGATCAGTGTTGCTGAGGCGAAGATCTCACTGTTGCAGTGAGTCTGTCAAGGTAAGAAGCTAGTGTAGTGATGGGACAGGTTCTTAACTTCCACATAAAACGCCAATTTGAACACTGAAGAATCTTAACACCACTTTCTAACCCATCTTACAACAGTGTGGGTCTGGAAATGTTATAAAGAAACTTTATAAGCAGCCTTACACTTACCTTTGTTGATTTCCCTCTGTGCCTGTGAAAGCCCAAAAGACTCACTTGCTGTTGTCGTTTCTAATCCCATTTATGAGTGAATTATATGTTTGAAAAATGCTGTGGTTAATTATTTAAATCACCACAATATTGCAGAGCGTGTAACAACATGGATAGGCACTGGGTTGTGCGTTCTAGCTTTTGCAGTCTATCCTTCTGTTCTGACCCTAAGATGAACTCTCACTCTGAAATCACGTGCAAGTTCGTTGTTGCAGGAAGAGATACTCCAGCGGCTGCGGGAGGCTCTTAGCGGCCAGAAGCAAAAAGTGAGAATCGACTACTGACTGAGAAGAAGAGGAGAAACTGAAAGTTGCTGAAAGAAAATGGTTCGGGAATGTATTTTTTAGCGTTTTTCAAAAAATATTATTCACTCGTAAATAAATGGGATTAGAAATGGCATCAGCAATAGAGTCTTTTGGACTTTCACATGTGCAGTGGGAAATCGACAAAGGTAAGTGTAAGGCTGCTTATGAAGTTGTTTGATAACCTTTCAAGATTTTGCCATATTTGCCAAGATTTGTCGGTTTGCCAGAACACACCAGGGAGAAAGCAGCAGTGCGAGGGTAAGTAAACAATTGAATTTAGCACTATTTTTGGGCAAACTGGCCAAAGGCCTATGGTAAGGTAACTTTTTATATATATAGCGCTTTTCACAGACACATGTCCCCAAAGACACTTTACAGAGCATTATTAACAGAGCATTCTTCATTCACTCCAGACCTGGGGGTGGTAAACTACTGTTGTAGCCACAGCTGCCCTGACAGAAGCACGTCTGCCAAACCAATCAGCGCCATCGGTCCCTCCGACCATCACTCGCACACTCCACTTTCACACCTACTGTGCATGTTCTGGGTTGATGGGGGAAACCAGAGTGTCCGGAGGAAACCCATCCAGAGGGAGAACATGCAAACTCCACACGGAAAGGCCCGGGCGACCCAGGGATTGAACCCAGAACCTTTTTGCTGTGAGGAATAAGTGCTAAGTGTTCATTAAGTGTGCATGCACCCTTAGTCACAGCAGAACACGATAGAGAGGTTACTGAAAATTAAGTTTAATGTACGTTTGGTAACAAAAGGCTTGTGCGCAGATAAGGAAAGCCATGCATGTGTCTTCACATGCTCTCCTCAGGGACAGCGCTCTTAGGGACGGACCTGCTCCATCACATACTTAAACAGGTGTGAATGAAACAAAACACACCTTCAGGTATCTTTCTGATGAGGTAACAGCATTCTAACATGACTAAAATCTCCCAAGAGTACATAATATAGGAGCTTTCCACTACTTCTCTACTTTGTACTTTCTTTAAATCCCAAGAGGTGGCACCTCATACAAAGAGTGCTGCTGCGCCATTACAATCAAAGCAGGGGCTGGTGGCACTGAGTAGGAAGAGGAGGACAAAATCAGCTGACCACCTCCCACCACGGCTGCCCTGCCCGCTCGGCCTCTGGGTAGCGGTAAATAGGCTCCAGTGCAGTCATCCATGCGGTGAGTCACCCTAATAAGGCCTGTGAGTGAGGAGGCCATCTCAGCAGGAAAAACACGAAGCAAGAACTCTAACTAGACACAATAATGGCTGAGATGTGCAGGGCCGACCAGCGAAAGCGCGTGGTCACTGTGCATTGTTTACTTCAGCAGGCTAGCTAATATAGCAGAACAATTAGGGGAACATATTTACTTGTGACTTTTGTATTGCGATTGGATTTGCAATTTATATTTTAGTTATAAGATTCTGTTCAAAGTTCACACTTCAAACGGGTCCAGAAAAAATTAGTAAAAGACTGAAATATGACAAACTAATACAAGAGTCACAGGATATTTTGTTGTTTGTGGCGGAAATTATGGTACTTCAAAAAAATCCATCTTTGCGATTTGCCAATTCTGTTCATTTAAATCACAATTTGTCTAAACTAACTTTATTTGTATAGCACATTTCACAAGCACACGCTCAAAAATGCTGCACAGAGAAGGCACAATATCTGCTGCTTGGAATAGCATAAAAAGTCAATAAACACAATTTTAAAAAATACTAAAATTAGCCATAGAAAATGAAATCAATAAAAGCCATAAAAGCACCATCTGAAGGGGTGTTTAATTGATTTAATTTCATTTTTATTGCAGCTGATGTCATCAAGATTCCCTTGGGGTGAGCTAACTGAAAGCACTACTGTGTCTGAAGCTCTGTTACTCAAATTAGGCTTTAATCTGAGCTTTATTTTAGCACAATCTGACCAAAAAGAACTACAAGAGGTGAAAGGGTGAACATGAACGCTTGTTTTGCTCGTACTCTCTTTTCTTGAGTTTTCAGACAATCTTAAATCTTTTTTGTCTGTATTTGCTAATGTGTGCACTGTGTCACCATGATAACTGCTGAACATTCCGCCAGTAGAGATGCATGTAGAACACCCCCAGCGTGATGTCACTACAAAGTGTTAATAAAAGGGGGAAGGGAAGTTTGGGGCCGATGAGAGAAAAGGCCCAGTGCTCGTAGGGCTACAGATCAATCTTGCAGCCCTACATGCTCAACAAACATCCCTTAAGTCCGGCAGATAAAGGCCTGAATCCGTAATTGAAATCTAATTTACTAAACAAGAGGAGCACGTTTATCTGCTTGGCCGTGCCTCTCGCTGCTGTCCTCCGCTCGCCCATACAGACACTGCACACGTATGCGCGCTCATCCCTGTTCCCAGGACTAATTACTTTAAATGAAAAAGCTCTCCTCTGGGGCACCGGTTTCACCCAGTGTCTGATGAGCAGAAATTACATGTCTAATGGAATGGAATAGTTGTGCAAATTGAAGAAACGCAACACACTTTTTTATCTGGGTGCCACCTTAAATTAGATTTTAATTCGGACCACACTCACACATAATGGAGTGCGCTGCAGCTTCCCTGGCACCTCTCTTAATTGCCTGTGGCTTTCTTATTTCTTGCAGGTCTGCTGCTGGATCCATTATCAAGTCCCTGGACTGTAGTTTTAAGGGGAATTCCTTGTGAGACAAAACTGGAGAGCCAGTGTCAGAGCTGGAACAAAGCCTTGGTCCAAATGCTTTTGAAATAAGCAGAGGCAATTTGACTGGTGGCCAGAATTGTATTTCTGTTCTGTTAGTAAGAAGTGTCCAAGTACTGGTGCTGTTTGACTTGGACTTATAAAAACTGTTAGCATACTTTCTGTCAAAAACACATTAATTGCCTTTGGGGGAGCCATTAACTGTTGTGTTTCTTCACAGCATTCTTGCACATGACTCACAGACTTTTTAGAACAGGCTTTTCGAACAGTGTATGTGAACTGTCTCGACACTACATTTTAGGATTTCATCAAGCGCCAGTATGTTGCACGTTTTAAAGTTAAGAACAGATACAGTGCATTAATGGGAGCCAGACTAAGACTTGAAACAGAACTGTTTTAGTTCAGAAGGTAACAAAGGGCATCGTCTACCTATTAAATACATAATATGATCCTTTACTGACCCCTTGTGACTTTGGCATATGGGTCAATGACATGACACTGTCTAATTGCAATTTCTCTAACCTCCATGGAACCAAATATTTTTTTTCAGAAATCATTAGTTATTCTGCATGTTTTTTGTACTTGTGGTGTGACCATGCATCATATGGTGCAACTAATAAAAGCAGTAATTCTATGGAAGACAAAGTGTACTTAGATGAATGGGATTCTTTAGGCGTTTTTCTTCATTTTATACATTTTACAGGGTACCAGTATGTTAATCAAAGCAGGAGACATATTGGACAACAAAAGAAAATATCAACATGCATTAAAAATCTAAAGAAATGCCATGTTTGTTTCTATATTCTTCATATTACTCAGAACTTAGATGAATATCCCAACCATGTTTTAGAAAATAAAACAATTTTAAAGTTCTTCTCAGTCGCACCACATTATATTTTACTCTTAATGCTTAATATAAATGTCAAACATAGATTTATGCACCTGACAATGTAAATATTTGAAAAAGTGCAATAGAAACTAATATTATTTTTATATTTTAAAATGTGCCTGTTGCAAATCCTTATACGTCATTGACCAATATCTTTGTGCTCTTATACTTGTTCTAATACAGCTAAGGATCACTCAAACTACTCAGGAAAGGTTCTGCCCTTTGAATGTGACCTTATTAGCATTCTGCTCACATGCTCAAATGAGTATCTAGATTCAATACTAGTTTGAGTATTTATTACTACTACAAGCCGAGTGCTTTGATTGTAAAGACCTGGAGCTGCAGACAGGCCACACACAAAGCAGACTGCAGTGGGTGTTTTCACTTCTCTTATTGAGGGGGTTGTGTGTGAGTTTCCTCGGCCTCCTCCATCAGAACAGACAAGATACAGCTGCTGGAGGTAAAAATAAACAGGAGAGCTGGCTGCACTTACCACAGTGTCGAGGAGAAGTGGAGGAAGGGTGGAGAAGTAGGTCTAATAGTGCTCAAGTCTGTTTTGACAAAAAGTTTTTGGCACTACGCTCCATTCCTTTAAGGCTCCGACATTACGCAAAATTGACCCTTGTGAGCTTTAAAAGTGCATTGTGTAACTTTTCTGGTGGAGGGTCCGTCAAATGCTTTTCTTCTGTCAGGAATGTTTCACAGTACGGCATTAAAACTTTCATTACGGAGACCAAACCAGACTGAGTTACAGGTCAGTGTGCAGGCCTGTTTTTAGGTATTTTTGAGCTATAAAACCAAATAAACGTAAAGTAGAGCCGTTTAATGTCATACGGTGGAACATTCTAGACAGAGCCGTGATATACCCATAGAAACAAGCAGGTGATGGACCCTCAGACAAAAAGTTACATACTGTAGTGCATCTTTAAGTCATGTTAGAATGCTGTTACCTCCTCAAAATATACTTGGAGTTGTGTTTTGTTTCATTCACACATGTTTAAGTAATCCTGGTTTATTAGTCTGTCTACATCTCACTCAAAATGCGCTGTTCCACCTTGTGATGTCATGTAGTGGTAGTTTTTTAGTTAACAGCTATCTTTTTTCAGTAGAGATGGGAAATTCTAGAGCGGAAATCATCAAAATGATTCTAGTGAAGGTGTATGGAGTTTAAAAACACAGTGGAGCACTTCCTCTATTACCAGATTTTTGGTTTGAGAGATGAAATCAGCTCAAATGTAGGATTTGTGTGTTAAATATGTGTGAATGAAACAAAATAAAGCACAAAACATTATAATATATATAAGAAAATAACCCAATATGAACCCTTTAACAGAGAAAAATATAACATCTCCATTATCCAAATAAAAATACTACAAATCTGACAATAGACAGATGCGCTGAAAAGTCCTAGACACATTCTGTTCATTCACTCCAGTCTGGGTGAAAAAAGAACAAATTCGTCTACTCGGCTTATCTCCACTTTAGATTATGCAAGAAAGAGCTGCCCCAGACTCGCCAAACCAAAGATTTGACGATAAATAAATGACGTTTTTATTCCGTCTGATTAAGATTCCTCTTTGCCCCACTTTAAGCTCGTGAAAAAAAAAAAAAGCTTTCAAATCATCCACTAGGGAATTTCTGGCAGCTGTCGAGATAGTGCTGTGATAATGTAAAGCAGCGAGACAAGCCTGATCTATTGAAGGTTGTGGTAAGAATAGTAACTTTATCAGGCAGCCTCAGCCCCCATCCACTCCACCGCTGACTCACAGTATCCCAGAATCCTTCACTCCACACTCCACCTCTCTCCAGCTGAAGAAAAACTCTGCTTACCAGCTTCTGTGGGGGTATTAAAGGACTAACTATTCTGGGATGACTTGGCAAGTTGTTAGCATTAAGGATTTCAATTGGATTCAGATTCAGGGTTTTACTGTACAAAGTCAAGTGCTGAGTGATGGAAAAAGGGACCACACTTCACTTTTAAGCAGGCAGCCTGGGGGTTTTGGCAACGGCACCCCTAAGATAGAAAGTGTAATTCTGTTGTAGCTGTTTATTTAAAAGCGCTGCACTACATTTTGAGTGTGAAAAACAGAACGAGTTCATTTCAAACAGTTTGCAGTTGTTCAAAGTTATTCCTCACATTCCTAGTATCCTTATTATATGTTATAAGTATAGAGTGTGTAAAGAAGTGAATTAAGGGAGTGTGATGCTAGCAGTTGTGGGGGTGAATTTAGAGTTCCAGATTAGGAAAAAGAATTTATTTACAGACAAAACAGCAACAAAAAAAAACAAGGCTGTAAGACCAAAATGAAAGAGGGCCGACAATTTTTCAATGTAAAGTCAATTGGTGCCAGAGTCGATGGAGAGGCCAGAGCGAGACTTTGGCCATCACAACAACTAGCATGCTTACATCGCACTTCCTGGTTCTCAGACAATAAAACGCACATAGATACAGGAGATGCAGACAGAAAACAATACAACAGTACTCAGTTTTGTTACTTACGTCAAAGATACCGGAGCAAAAAATACTGAAGTAAAAGTATCATATGAACATTTCTAACCTAAGTATTAAAGTACCAATTGAAAAAAAAAAGTACTTAAAGCGTAAAAGGTAAGAGTATTAAGCACAGGTTTTCAGATCTAATAAATAAAACTTCAAAAGTGTTGTTTTTGTTCAACAGAAACAATTTCATTTATATTTTTTCTAGTTGTTTTCCTTTGTATATTTTTGTTTGCGCAAATTACAAATGTGTGCCTTTTCAGCGGGTCTCAGACAATAAAACTAATTTAAAAAAACTGTAGTGGAGTAGAAAGTACAGATACCTGCTCTCAATTGTAGGAAAGTCATTTACAGATTCCTTTACATACACTATTACTACTTTTACGTTGTTACTTTCCACCACTGCGATACAAAATGTCTGTACTGGAGCAAACCAAGAATTATGAAAAGTGTTGCATTGTCTTATATACTTATACTAATTAGATATAAAAATAACTGTACCATGTGCCTTACATGTGATTTTTAAAGCCCATTATATACAGCCTGTTCTCCGAAGCTGCTGAACAAACTGGAGCCTAATTAAAAACCATTACATGTCATTAGCGACGAGGGCTCTCAGCAGGCCGTCTTCTGGACTCCTATTAAGGCTGCTTTTGGATTGGAGGTTTAAACGATAGCCTCAGTGGTGTCAAGTGGAGACAACTAATATTAAGAGTTTAAAGATTTGCCAAAGCGGCCCTTACTGGTGGTGCAAATGCAAGCCAAAAAGCAGGATTTTCTGAGTATCCTGTCCTGTCATCAACACCTAAAAGCGTTTCTCTATCAGGTAAATCCATTAAACTTGATTACTGAAGATTGCTTGTTTAATACTTGAAACCAGTGGCACGCCAACATTGGTTACTTAGTTGATGTATTCCCTCGTTTATCCAGGAATTGGCAAGTCTCGCACCGTTCAAGCTCGGCCAACGTGATCGTGCAGTCATAGATTCATGCAGAAATGTTTTTCAGTTTCCTGTGATATCGCTTTCCTCTTAAGCAGCCGTGTTTGTTTTGATACAGACGGCCGACGCGTGGCCCCGATTGGCTAATCCACCTGTCAATCATGCAATCTGAACTCTGGAAGATTCGCAGGTGACCAGACTTTTATCTTCACCTAAAGTATTGAAGAGTGTTGGATCTCAGGCAATGAATGGTCCAAGTTAGAATGCGTTCAGATGACGACTTTTGAAACCTTTACTTAATTTATATATTTTATTTTTGTGGAAAAGAGTCAACTTTCATACAAAGTTTGCATAAAATGTTACAGTTTGAGCCAAAAATGATGTTTTCTGATTAGGGATCAAACAAGCTTAGTTCTTGCTATTAAAGAATATGGCACTATATCCTTAAACTGTACATTTACAGGTAGAAACTGACATTGTAAGATTATCTTGTTTTACATCTTCACCTTAAAGGGCCCATATCTGGCTATTTTCTAATCTATGTTATAATATTTCCTCATCAAAAACAGACCTGGAGTTGTGTTTTGTTTCATTCACAGGTTAAAGGCATAAATCCTGCATATTTAGGCTGAGCTGCTCTAAAAAAGAAAACACTTTGTTCCACCTTGTAATGTCATGGTAATACAGGAAGTGCTTCAGTACGTTTCGGAACTCCATACACTCATTAAATCATTTGGGCTCTGGAATTGCCTATCTCTGCTGAAGTAAGGTTAAAAGGCGACTGTTCATTTGAAAACTACCACTTCATGACATTGCAAGGTGGAACAGAGCATTTCGAGCTTTAGAGATGTAGACAGATGAATAATCAAACATGTGTGAATGAAACAAGACACAACTCCGGGTATGTTTTCGAGGAGGTAACAACAACAACAATAACATGACTTAAAGCTCACGACAGTCAATTTAGCGTAAATATAGAACCTACTACTACTTCTATTGCACAGTTCTACTCCACTTTCCTAAGACTTGTTAACCCAACCCTCCTCCAGTTTGTCCATCACGCTGAAAAACTGAAGACATTATCAAAGCTGTAATGTTCACCAAATGAATACTGATGGGGAAGGAAATGAGGGTAAGGGACGAAGAAACACATTACACATTTACAGATATGGCTTCGAGAGCGCGATGCATAGAAAACTACCTGCAATAAATGAAAGCATAAGCAGGAGGTCGAGAGAGATAAAATGTACCACAGAAAAAAAAAAAAGAAAAAAACTGGAAGCCTGTATGAATGCTAACATGTGTTTCAAGATGCAATTAGAAGATAAAAAGTGCTGTAGTAAAAATACTTTATGTACATGGCTATTTACAGACAGGACACAGCTAGAGCTATAGGAGCTATAAAACCATGTCTAATGCAATAAATATAAGGTAGATCTGTTTAATGTCATACTGTGGAACATTTAAAGCAGAGCAATGGCATGTCCATGGAAACAAGAAAGTGATGGACCCCCAGCCATAAAGTTATGCATTGCACCTTTAAGTAAAAGTATTAAAGGGGAACTCCGGCACATTTGACGCTAAAGTCCATGTCTAGAGGTGGTCGAATACTGTCAGAAGCCAAAAAACAGCACAGATCAGTGTTGCCTCGGTGGAGATCTCGCTGTGGTAATGAGTCTGTCGAGGCAACAAACTAGTGTAGTAATGGGGCAGGTTCTTAACTTCCACGTAAAATGCCAATTTGCTTCACATTGAAGAAGCTTAACACCACTTTAACCCATCTTACAACAGCCACGAATCTAACAAACAAAACGCTCTTCCTGGCTCATTCATTAGTGTCTGGAAACGTTATAAAACAACTTTATAAGCAGCCTTACACTTACCTTTGTTGATTTCCTATTGTGGATTGCGAAAGCCCAAAAGATCCGGTCGCCGATGTCGTGTCCGATCCCATTAATTTAAGAGTGAACTATATATTTTTTAAAACTATTAAAAAAATACATTCCCAAACCATTTTCTTTCAACAATTTTCAGTTTCTCTTCTTCTTCAGTCAGTAGTCGATTCTCACTTGTTGCTTCTGGCGGCTCGAGCCGCTCGCCGCCACTGGAGTCGACAGTCGAGTCTTTTGGGCTTTTGCATGTGCAGTGGGAAACCAAGAGAGTTAAGGTTAAAGCTGCTTATAAAGTTGTTTTATAACGTTTCCAGACACTAATGAGTGAGCCAGGCATAGGGTTTTGTTTGTTAGACTCACGGCTGTTGTAAGATGGGTTAAGGTGGTGTTAAGCCTCTTCTGTGCAAATTGGTGTTTTACGTGGAAGTTAAGAACTTGCCACAGTGAGATCTCCGCCGAGGCAACACTGATCTGTGAAGTTTTTTGGCTTCTGAGAGTATTCGACCACCTCTAGCAATGGACTTTAGCTCAAACGTGCTGGAGTTCCCCTTTAAAGCACCTTTTTAAAAATGTACTTCAAGAATATTTTGCACAGATTTTGAGGTCTTATAAAGTTTCAAATGTAGTGATTTTGATAAAGATTTGTCCTGAATTCTGTTCAGATTTTTTTTTCTTATCTGTTTTTATTTGCATAATTTTGTTTGCTCAAACTAAGAACGTGTTAAAAATAAACCCTCAGCATCTCACACAATGGGCTCTATTCACGTTACGTCACAAAAGGGCTCTGTTCGCGGTACTAAGTCTGACAAAATCTAGGAAAAATGAGAAAACAGCCCAGTTTTCTTCATTTACATCTCATTGTAGCGTTCCGTTGTGTTAGCCAAATCAACTATTCCAACCATACCTCAGTTTTCATCATTTCCCCACTGATGCCCAACTCTGAGTGCACTGGGTACATGTGATTAGAAAAGAGGAGGATGCTAAATTCCAGATGATTCCAAACAGCACATAATGTATACGGTCTTCATTTTACCAACGATCACATTTACTTTAGTAGGTTTTATCACAGTCGTTTGGCGAGTTCAGTGTCGGGAACTACACTGGAAACTGTCAAAACATGTGAATAGAGCCCATAATAAAAAATATTTTTACTTTTCAGTCCAGTTAAAAAATGTAGTGGAGTAGAGATACAGAAAGTACAGACACCTGCCTCAAATGTAGTGACGTAAAAGTAAAAAGTATACATTTTGACATCTGCTGAAGTAAAACAGATACCTAAATGTAGTAAAAAGTACAGCACTTTACTGCTTTTACTTTACTTTCCACCACTGCATGGGACATATTTATAGAACTGTGATTAGCGACAACATCATTAGCTTTTCTCCAATTTTTCCCTTTTTTTAGGCTTGTAATAATATATAGAAGAGGCGGGTAAGTGCATCAAGGACACAGCTAGAGAGGAGAGGGACAAAGGGGTGACAGTTTTAAATGACAATGAAAAATGGAAGCTGCATACGGTTGGAAAACAGAAACATGTAGAACGCAAGCTGTAATGTCACCTTGGAATAATTTGAGCATGATTAAATGAAGCAGCCGGAGCCATTTCTCTGTGATGACAGTGTTGGAAAAGTCGATAGAAAATAGTAAGTGTGTTCCAGCGATGTGGGCGGGAAGTTTTTTAACCCCTAAAAAGATTAAGTATTCAGAGCAGAATGAGGGACAGTCTGTGTTTTCTACGTCTGTTTGTGCAATGTCCCTGAAATATGCATGATATCTGCATTTTTTCATGTTTATTTTATTTATTTATTTTATTTTTTTATTGTGTCAAAGTTTCACAAAAATATATTCTTGGTTGACATTACAGTAGACTCTTTTTTCCCCTATTTACACAGTTTAACATTGTAAACAGATATAACCAAATAAGAACATACAAAAATATTAATAATGCTTAATAATAATAATAATAATAATAATAATAATAATAATAATAATAATAATACATGTTGATCAGCATTTTTTTGTCTTAAAAATGTGAGTGTTTGCAGTGGTCCAAAGTTAATTCTTGCTTAGTTTATTCATTCTGAGCATCCTAATGTTCACAGTGATTAGTTTATAAGTGCTTTCAGAGGTCAGAGCAGAGTTTTACCATCATCATAACGCTAACAATCACAGTCATGCTAACAGTGCACTTCCACTGGTATAATTAGACTCAGGCAGTACACAGTGGACCTATTTTGACCCCGAGAGCTGCTTATACAATACATCTTTACTGGGTCAAGAGCAGTTTTGCTTAAATACGTGGAAAAAATTGGAGACCTAAAACCCCAATTCAGCCATTTTCAGCATTGCAAACCTCCACCAAGGCATCACAGTTTTAATCCTGTAATCTGAACTAAGCATTTGTTTGACAATCATTGCTTCGCTCCCTTTTTGTGTCTTTGCGATAAGTAACATTATATCTAGAAGAACTATCTAGCTACACTGCATATTTCTCTGATTTGGCTAAGATTTAAAACTTAGATCAAGTTATTCATCTTGTTTTCAGATTTATTATGTATTTACTAGTTCTGAGACTGCTTCATTTTAGTCTAGAGGTAGTTTATTTTAAGATAACTTGTCAAGTAAAATTATGTCCATGCAGCAAGATAATTTCACTATTTTAAGTCATTTTCTGATAGATTTAAAAGTTTATATCTTAAATACTAGACAAGCTTTTTTGCAGCATATGGCAGAGTGGGTGACGTTTCTTGCCCAAGGCCACACCAGCGTTTGCGCTGTTCGGAGACTGAATTGAACTTCCAATATAAGTTATAAGGAAGACTCTCTATAAGGAGACGGCTCTATAAGCTACTGTCACCCCCAAGATTCCACAACTGATACAGCTGTCATCAACATTCCCTGGGGTGTGATGCTAGCTATAGGCGCTGCTCCTTCTGAGGTGTTATTAGACTTAAATTGGTGCAAATTTCATCACGATCTGAGCATAAATAACTGATTTAGCTGGAACTACAACAGGTGAGCCGATTTGTGCTGCGAAACAAGTCTCTCACACAAAATTACAGTCACGAGCGAGTATGAACCAACAGTTTTGCGGTTAGTCTCTCATCTTTTTTGCTGAAAATGAAACACCTAAACAGGACCATGAACGCTTGTATCGATCGCAGGCTCCTGAAAATGTGTTTCAATCCATTTTGTATTTTGGAGTTTTCGGACAATCCTAAAACTTTTTTGTCTGTGTTTGCATAGTGTCAGCATGATGACTTAAACATTCCACCATTAGAGATGCATGAAAAACACTTTATACTTGTGACGTCACAAGTATCAATACATAAGGTAACCAGATGACTTTATTTACCCGGGACAGTTCCAGTTTTGAGCCCTGCTTCCCCTGTCCCAGCAGATTTATCCAAAACCAGGGATTTGTCCCAGTTTTATACAAGAAATGTCCCATGTGTCCTGATTTCTGACTAATCTAATCCCCACTAACGGAAAAGAGAGGCATACATTGTCATTTGAGGTATACATTGTCATTTGTTTAGGTAAAATACAGAAAAGCTGCTTATAAATATATTAAATGACCAAAATACAAAGAAAACGTGACTATAGTGACTCACATTAAAGCAGAGTGCAGAACAATATTCCATAATTATGTACTCGTTTCACAGTTTTATTATTACTAGGGATGTCGCAGTTTATTCTGAAAATCTGGTCACCCTATCAGTACACCCCTTTTAACATACAGACATGAGTTAATAACAACATAGAAGCAACAACACAAAATCAAAAGACACAGAAGAAAATATTTGGGGTTTTTGTTGAAGCCAACTTATCTTCAGAACATTTTCGGTTAACTGCACTTTTCCTATTAAAGCTATATCGAAACACTTTGATGCGAATAATGTTTCTTGTAAACTTTTATCTGTGTGATTGCTCGTCTCTTATCTCTTCTGTATAATACGAGGCACACTGGGGTTATTCGGAAAAACAAACAAAATGATGCTAAGCTTTTTCTATTCTGCAACTAGAGATAAGGCAGATAGTCTGAACAGAGCGTCACTACAGACAAACTCAAGTGGCTGAATGTTCTGTTCTGCTGATGAGATAAACAATGAGACGGCATCTTCTGCTCGTAACTAGTGTGTGTTGACAGACATCCTTACACATAACCTAATTCATTACATGCATACTTTCTTGTGTCCATATAAACGGAACTAGTGTGGCTTGATCTTGAGGTCAAAATATACCTATATACCGTCTGCATCTGATTAGAAAGTGTTGCATGCAAGTTATCATTACCGTGATGGGAAAACTCTGCTTTGGCCTCTGAAAGTTGTGAATTCTCCTTATAAACTCATCATGGCGAGTAATTATGGCGAATACTTTTGGAGTATTGCAAACCCTTTCAAATGAACAAGTTTTTTTAGACAGTACAGTGCCTTAAGACATGTTTTTTAACTATGGAGTTGTAATGCCCCCTAATTATTGGATTACCATAGAAAATTATGGATCACCAGAGAACTATGGACAGCCAAGTGTAGTTTTAAAGGGTTTTATTTACAATAATCCAAAATGGCAGAGCAAAAAAGGAGAGCGAGCCAATGTCACTAGGGGAGAAAGTCTGTTAAAAAGTTGAAGACCTTATCCAGAGGTCTCGGCGTTTGGTTGGCTAGCGTGGCTCCGTGGTGGGCAATTGACAGCCGGTCTGGCGCCATGGCCTCAGCGTGCCCCAGTCTCACCCACGGAGCAGCTGACATGTCTTAAGACTGCCCAGGGGCTGCGACTGAACACAGATGACAACAGGATGTGAGAGAGTATACACATTTAGTCCAAACAATTTGGATTAAACACCCACTTTACTATTCACAGTGCATCCTGGGTGCCATGTGGTGAGCTGCTTCTTACTGACCTGAACACAGATGACAACAGGGTGTGAGAGAAGGTACACAGGGTTTTTAAATGGTAAGCACCGCCCCTCCCCAGCTGCCATTACATGGCCATTGGCCCACACCAAAGAGGAAAAAGATCACACCACACCCATTTATTTAAAGTGGCAGAGGAACAATACCATATTACCCCCGTTACAGAGTAAACTTTTTTAGTCGCCAAAGCATTTGTTATTTGAGCTAAAACAATGTAATGAAACACCAGAACTAGAAACATGACCCATATCTATTTCAATAACTATACATGTAAGAAATAAAAAAAACAAGAAATGTGTTTAAGAATGTAGAACTAGACTGGTCACCTCTCTTCGGAGTAACGCATGCTTCAGGACGGCAGCGAGGTAAGTGTTGAAACTATCCTTAATATAGAGTGCACTTGACACTGATGTCTGACATTGATTTTCAGGTGGGCTCCTTTTGGAGTCTAAAATACATATTTTGCTGGCGGCTCCTTCCTCTTCACTACCCTGCTACGGTATGGGTCTGTATTCTGTTGGCAGGGACAGCGCTCTTTACAGTGTCCAGAACATGAGCAGGATGGAAACTGGATTTACACACAATAACACTCATGTGGACGTTAACTGTAAACAAAATATGTAGTTTTTACAAAGTATGTTGTGTGCTGTGTAGGAGCTTTTATCTGATATTTAGTAATAATGTGTTGCATACCATAGTAATTATGTAAAATTATGTAAACTACAATACTGATATAAAATAACTTGAAATCACCATATTATTGCATTGCCAGACCATACCATCTGCCCGCCTCGTCAAAGTGGCGTTGGTGGAAAACCTCAAGTAGATGGTCACAATGAAATTAACTTGCGTTCATTTTTTTTTGCCATCTGCTGCCATACTGGTTTATTTACTGAACAAATATGAACTCCAAAAGAAACCTAAATATATCCATATAGATGTTTCAAATCAGTTTAGTGGCATACATAAAAAAGGTCATACTATATAATGCAAAATAGCCATGTTGTAATGTTATCTCATCAAAAACATACCTGGAGTTGTGTTTTATTTCATTCACACATGTTTGAGTAATCCTGTATTAGTAGTCCGTCTACCTCTCTAAACCTCAAATTGCTGTATACCACCTTGTGTCATGAAGTGGTAGTTTTCACGTTATTAGCTACCTTTTACGTTTTGTTTAGTAGAGATAGGCAATTCCAGAGGTGAAATTTGTTTGTGTTTTCCATTTGAGAAAAGAACCCAGTCTAAACATGCAGGGTTTGTGTGTTAAAAGACGTAGGAGAGGAAAGCGCGCTGGTTCACTGGTGCGCCTAAGGAGGCGCGGCTCTACGCACGGCCTTACCTGGGATATTCCTTTCCAATGTTCGCTCACTCCGGAACAAAATGGACGAGCTGGCCCTGATGAGAAGCATCAACAGAGACTTTTCCTCATCCTGTGTCTTGTGTTTTACGGAATCGTGGCTTGGTGAGGACATCCCGGACTGCGCGCTCCACTTGGAGGGGTTTCAACTCCACCGCGCTGACCGACAAGCGGCTCTCTCCGGCAAGACCACAGGTGGAGGCGTATGTTTCTTTATCAACAGCGGCTGGTGTACAGATGTGACAGTGATTGCGCAGCACTGCTCTCCCTCTCTGGAATATCTTTTCATTCACTGCAAACCGTTTTACTCTCCGCGGGAGTTCGCTTCATTCATTCTGGCTGCTGTTTACATCCGGCAGGATGCGGACGTGCACGCGGCTCAGTGCGCGCTCGCAGAGCAGACACTGCTTATGGAGCGGACATACCCGGACTCTCTCGTCATTGTTCTTGGGGACTTTAACAAAGCCAACTTAAGCCAGGAACTTCCCAAATACAAACAGTACATCAAATGCCCAACCAGAGAGGAGAGGACGCTGGATCACTGTTACAGCACGATAAGTGGGGCTTATCACGCAGTGCCCCGCGCTGCACTCGGACTTTCTGACCACGTAATGATCCACCTTATCCCCGCGTACAGACAGAGACTGAAACACTCTAAACCTGTCGTGAGGACGACGAAAAGGTGGAGCAGCGAGGCTATGGAGGAGCTGCGCACGTGTTTAGAAACCACAGACTGGGACGCTATGAGGGCTGCCTCTGACAGTTTGGATGAGTACACGGACACTGTCACCTCGTATATCCACTTCTGCGAGGACAGCATTGTGCCATCACGCACCAGGGTGAGTTATAACAATGACAAACCCTGGTTTACTCCCAAACTCAAACAGCTGTGGCTAGCAAAAAGGGAGGCTTTCAGAAGTGGGGATAAAGACCTCTACAAGGACGCCAAGTACCGGTTTAGCAGGGAAGTGGGCACTGCTAGACTCCAGTTCTCTCAGAATCATGCAGCAGCAGATTTTCAGAGGACGACTCGCTTCTGTGTGGAGGAGTTTTAGGAAAATCACCAACTACAAACCTAAAACTCCACACTCCACGGATGACCTGTCCCTAGCCAACAGTCTTAACGACTTCTACTGTCGTTTTGATGAGTCATCAAGTAGCTCTCACACCTCCAACTGTCCCAACAATAGAGACAATAGAGACAACCCGGACACTCATCCCCCCCACCGTTTCCCCTCACCAGAGCCATCTCCACCCTTTCACATTCATGAGGCAGATGTGGAAGAAGCAGTTCAAGAGGATGAATGCCCGGAAGGCGCCAGGCCCAGATGGCGTCACTGCTGCCACCCTGAGACACTGTGCTAACGAGCTGGCCCCAGTGTTTACAGACATCTTCATTCTTCACTGCAGGCTTGTCATGTGCCTGTCTGCTTCAAAACTTCCACCATTGTTCCTGTCCCCAAGAAGCCAAGGATCACCGGACTCAATGACTACAGACCTGTGGCTCTGACATCTGTGGTCATGAAGTCATTGGAGCGCCTGGTTCTACCCCACCTCAAGACCCTCACGGCCCCCTCCTGGACCCCCTGCAGTTTGCCTACAGAGCCAACAGGTCTGTAGACGACGCCATCAACATGGCCCTACACTTCACCCTGCGGCATCTGACTCCCAGGAACCTACGCCAGGATCCTGTTTGTGGACTTCAGCTCTGCCTTCAACACCATCCGCCCAGACCTCCTCCAAGGCAAGCTGTCCCAGATGAACGTGCCTGATCCTCTCTGCAGGTGGATCACTGACTTCCTGACGGACAGGAAGCAGCACGTGAGGCTGGGGAAGAATGTCTCGGACTCCCCTGACCATCAGCACCGGCTCTCCCAAGGCTGTGTTCTTCTCCTCCTGCTCTTCTCCCTGTACACCAACTGCTGCACCTCTTCCCATCAGTCTGTCAAGCTCATCAAGTTTGCAGATGACACCACGGTCATCGGGCTCATCTCGGACGGGGATGAGTCTGCCTACAGGACGGAGGTTGATCGCCTGGTGTCCTGGTGCAGCCAGAACAACCTGGTGCTTAATGCCCAGAAGACAGTGGAGATGATTGTAGACTTTAGGAAGCACACAGCCCCACTCCCTCCATCATCCTGACTGACACCCCCATCACCACTCTGGACTCATTCCGCTTCCTGGGGATCACCATCACCCAGGACCTCAAATGGGAGCCCACCATCACCTCCATCATAAAGAAGGCCCAGCAGAGGATGTACTTTCCCTGAGGCAGCTGAAGAAATTCAACCTGCCAGCACGGACAAATGGTGCAGTTCTACACTGCCATCATCGAGTCCATCCTCACCTCCTCCATCACCGTGGTATGCTGGAGCCTCCACCAGGGACAAACAGAGACTGCAACGTGTTGTGCGCTCTGCTGAGAAGGTGATTGGTTGCAGCCTTCCATCTCTTCAGGACCTGTACACTTCCAGGACTCGGACACGTGCAGGTCGAATTGCAGCTGATCCTTCTCACCCTGGACATGGACTTTTTGACCTACTTCCCTCAGGCAGGGAGGCTACGGTCCATTCGGACCAGAACCTCTCGCCACAAAAACAGTTTCTTCCCTCTGCTGTTGGACTCATAAATAATAACACTCGGACTGGTCCCACCCCCCACTCTGCTTCTGTCACATGACCCTGTGTTCTCGCACCTGCCTGCACCTGCCTGTTTTGCACTGATCACTGATACTCTTATACTCTATATTATTATACTCCTGTAAATTTGTAAATTTTGTTATATTATACTATAGCTTTATTTTATTCTATTATTTGTTGCATGTCAGTGTTTGTCTACATCCTGCTCCAAGTACCGCAGCAATTTCCCTAATGTTGTGAACCTGTTCACTCATATGGCAATAAAACACATTCTGATTCTGATTCTGATTCTGATTAAACGTGTGAACGAAACAAAACCAAACTCCAGCTATGTTTGTGATGAAAAATCATATATATCATATATATAAATACATGAATTGAAACATCAGGCAGGTCAAAACGCACACCAAGTTAAAGAGTGAGAATTTAAAAAGCCGGCAGTACTGCATTACTCCTGATGGTGCTGATGCCCGCGACCCTCTCGTCCAAAGGGAATAGTATTCACACACACTAGACTAGCACTACAGAGCATGCCGTCCTCACTTAAGGGTGACCTAATTAAGCCGGGGGGGTAGTTGTAATTACATGCAACCTTCATGCGCCCTATTCCCTATTGTTATGGCTACTGGCTGCCTATGGCCTCACCCTTTTCTATGCCTCGCCTGTCACCGTTCACAATTCCGCAGAGACAACAACATCATTTAGAAGGCTCCCGGATAGGTCCATTTGAGGCCGCTTGCTGCCTTAATTTCCCATTTACGCATTCACGTTTGAGCCTTGTCTCTTGTTTTGATCACCACTGTATTGGGAATTAATTAAGGCCATATTTTTGTCTCTTGATTTCATGCCTGTCGGAGGTGTCGGGAGACCATATGTCTTGCTATTGTGGAAAAAAAAAAAAAGAATCGAGCGTATTTTTAGTGAAAGAAAAATTATTCTGAAGTTTTATAATACTCCTGGCTGGCACCTCCATGCTAGTTTCCAAGTTCTATATTGCAAAATGATGAGCCTTATATAAAGTCTGGTCGTGATGTATTATTTCTTTGACATAAGAGATCCTCTGGTTATTAATGTACAAGTTATTGTCGGAATTTTGAAGAGAACAAGTGATGTGATTTTTCCATATTTCCATTTGCTGGTAACATATGGCTTAACTGCAGCATCTGGGTCTGTAAGACATATTGATTTTACATACGAGATCTACATTTAAAGCATTTAAAGAAGCTATCATTACTTGAAATAATAAATTAAACCTCCTCCAGAAAGTCACACGCTTGTTTAAAGCAGACAAAAACTGACTTTAAAGCTTTTAACAACGCTTCCCCTCACCATTTACTCACCCATAGTTGAATTTGCGGTATTTCGTGCATGTTTGAGCAATAATTAATCACTTATTTTCAATCCCCATTTTCACCACCACCAGCATATGACCATTTCTCTGTATTTACTTAATTCTCCTATTTGTTTTCTTAATAGGCGACATGCGCAGGATTTGGTACCTTTGCGTTCTCATTTTGGTGCAAATGAAAAAAAAATCCACTGCTTGCTTGTTGCTTGCATAACACTAGATAGATGTTGTAAATGTGATGATGACATTTACAACATCAGCTCCTATTGGGCATCCTATTTTTCTAATGTGGAGCGTGTGTCTTTTCGTCTTTTAGTCAGTTTTAAGTCATTTTAGATAATATTATGATTTAAAATGTGCAAATAATTCCATGGTTCATATATTACAGCCATGTAGCAGACACAGTGGTACATGTTTTGAATGTTAGCAACAGGATCCTATATTACATTCTTCACCATTAAGATACAGTATCTTCATTTGCTGCATTAATATTACCTCCAGCCACTAGGGGTCACTAAAAGATTTGATGGTTTGAAGGTCACAAGAATTGCAGTGCTTTAATTGTTTCTTTACAATTAAGAAAAATGATGGCTTACATTTTTTGGCCCTTTTTTTCATTTTTTTCCAGTTTTATAGTCTACAACTCTGAAAATATAGAGTAATAAATAAATAGGGCTGTGTTGAAAAAAAATAGATTTTCCGATTCTGAATCGATTTGCATATTAATTCCTTAAGATTGATTCGTACTTCCAAAGATCGATTTAATTTGTAATACATTTTCCCTCTGTGAACTTTAACCCCGCCATTGAACTGGCGCAGGCGCTCGGGGTCTGACTATATCAAAACAATTAACATGCTGTCGGACACTAGTGGCAACGTTAGCCAGGTTCCGGCTTTGAAGACGCCAGAAACGCTCAAAACTCCGTCTGGCACCATTTCAGGTTCAGAAACAATCGAGACAAAGATGCGCTTGACAGAAGCAAAGCGATTTGCAAGACAAATGGAGGTGAAGTATAGTAGAAATACAACCAACCTCAGGAACCACTTGTAACAGCTCAGATAACAGCTCAAAAATGGTTCTAATAACACTAACCCAAATCAGATTGGATCGAATTATGAATCTTGGAATTTGAATCGATACCCAGCCCTAGTAATAAAGTATAAAGTAATTCAGCATCTAGTTCTGGTGCTTCTGAGAAAATGTCAGCATTGGAGAATAAAGCTTGGTGGACGTTTCCCTTACATCTAACTTGATATCTGTGAGTGCAGAAAATACCTCATCTGTTCTGTGATGCTGTTCCTGACTAAATCTGGTACAAGACATCTGCCACATTTATATCTTATCTCCAGCAGCAAATGCTATGAGTAATTTATCAACCAACGCAAGCCTTTTTCCACCGCCTGTCGCTCAAACTCTCTTCCACCAACTTCAATTAAAATTCTAATTCTGTATTCTAATGTGTTATTATTATTGCGTCGGGTATCAGCAGTGGGGGTGGCCAGGTCTGACGCTAAAAAACATCAAAAACGTGCCGACATTTTAACAATAGCTCTATTAACGTCTTCAATAAGCAGGTTCCAAATGAGTGCTGTGTGCAGTATGATAAAAGGGGATGGAGGTCAGTGATAAGAAATGTTATCTCAGAAGCTGTCATCTGTGGCAGCTCTGTGGCTCAGGGCCCTGTTAGTAATTAATCACACTGGCTTAGTAACGCAGTCATTGGATCTTAAAGGGAGCCACGACCCCGCAAAGGTCACTCTCCCTCTCGGGTTAGTGCATGTTTGTTCACAGAGCACGGGGGGTTTCTTGCAGTAAATCGTGTTGAAGAGTGTACGGAAGATTTGGAGGATTCTCTAATTTTGACTTAATGTGGTGGGATAATACCTGTTGTAAATGATAGTTTTACACACCTCAAGAAGCAGTTTCTGGAGAAAAGTTGAAAAATGTTATTTTAGAGAGTTCTGTATGGATGACATCACACTAGGGAGATTTTTTTTAAATTTTGTTTTGTTATGGGGTTTTTTACTGTTTAAACATAATTTCAATAACATAAAGGACTTTTATTTTATTTTTATTTGTCCAATCATAATTTTCTATGCTATAATTTGGTTGTTAGGTCCTAGTGCGATGTCACGATTTCCAACATTTTTAATAAATTCTTAAATATAATTACCTTAAGTGTGTTTTTTGTAAAATGAGTATTCCAACCTGTCATAGGTACATTAATTTGGTGTAAATATAAATGATTTAACACCAATCACGAAGCAATTTGCTAATAACAATCATAACAGAAAAAAGACAAAAAAATGAACATGACAGTTTTCATTATAATTAGTGTTTTGTCTAAGGACAATTTTCCAATCAGAAAGCAAAATGAGCCTCACATGAGTCTCTCCTTTGGGTTGCCAGTTTCAACGCTAAAATCCAGTCAGTTTAAACCTAAAAGAACTCTTTTCAATCTGAAACCTCATCACCTAAACCCCAACAGCTAGAGTCAGTCAATGTAGGCTTTAACCATAGCTGAAATAGGAATAGTCTGCATTTTCCGAAAAGATCTTACATGCGATATAAGATTTTATTTAAGCTTCAGTCCCAAGAGATACAAACACAAACAAACTTGAGGTCGGTAAATAAACATGTTTTTCTCTCTGGTTTCTGTGTCAATTATAAGCTTTAATGCATTGTTGTTATGAATTCAAGAAAGAGGAAAGAATTTGGTGCAACCTCCTGTGAAGATGTCTTGATCCTTCGATGTATTTCATTCTAACACCTAATTTGGCAATAGAAAATGAAAGGGCCAGAACTAATAAGATTACGATCATCCACATATTCATATTAATCCTCTTTATGTAGCATTCCATTCTGATGACATGCTTATCAGAACAGAATAAATCTCATTATCGCTTTAATCCATCTTCAAGTGAGGGTTTAAGGGGAGGATAGCAGTCTTCATAGAGGACAAGTGTTATTCAACAAAACATTACACATGTTTACATAGATTTTATGGGCAATTCAGTTTTGTGTTTTGCGATATATTCTTATCCGAAGCCTCTAAAAACGTCACAAATAGAACTAGTTTAAACCATTTTAAACAGTTGAGTTTATAAGGGCTTTTCAAAGACCAGAGTAGAGTTTTGCTGTAATGTAAAGCTAACGTAAATAGCATGCTAACTGTGCACTTCCTGACTTACTTCATGCCTTCCCAACATCCTAGTAATTCACCGCGATGAATTCATAAGCGCTTTTCACAACTTTCAGAGACCAGAATAGTTTGCCATAATGGCAACGCTAACAACAACTAGTATGCCAACTGTACACTTCCTGACTTACCCCAAGCATTCCCAGCATCTTAACTATGAACTGTGATGAGTTTATAAGAGCTTTTCACATCTTCAGAGACCAGAGTAGCTGTAATGGTAAAGCTGACAACAACTAGCATGCTAACTGTTTTCTGGCTTACCTCATGCATTCCCAACATCCTAATTATTCATTGCAATGAGTTTATGAGGGCTTTTCACGCTTTTATAGACCAGAGCAGAGTTTTGCCGTAGCAATAAAGCTAACAACAACTAACCGTACACTTCCTGGTTTTCGACCAAAAATGCTTCATAAGAAAATACTTAAATAATTAAATAATTAATAAATAATAGCCTGGTTTCAGTTAACCGCTGGATCCCCTTTAAACGCTGGGTGCAGGTGTATTTTTTGATAAATAAGCACTGGTTCTAACTAAACAGTGAGTCTAATGTATTAGAAAAAAAAAATTAAAACGCAATGCAGCACAAATGCTGTTCCAACCAAATACTGCGCCCCACACTAACTCTAATAACCGTAAATCCCAACCACAAGTCTAACCCCTACCCTAACACACTAGGGCTAACCCTTAACATAACCCTATTCTTAAAACTAACCCTAACCACAGTCCCAATTCTAGCGCTTACCCTAACTTCTAACCTAACCATACCATTTCTCAAAAATTTTGCACATGTTGATTTAAACAAGATGACTGACTTCAGGTTTGGCCACCCAGGCCAACACATCCACCAGAAAAATTACATAGTGCACCTTTGTTTTTTTGCGCCCTGCTGGCCAACCATGAAAAATGGTCCATGTCAGTAATATGTGTTTTGTTTCTAGTCGTTCATAGAATTGAATTCCCACATTTGATACAAATCTGATTATGTTGAATTTTCATGTCTATGCTAGGGGGCTTGATATGTAACGTTTCATATGCTTTATAGTATATTGTATTCAGGTCGAGAGCACACATTAGTGATTCAGCATGAGCGCACCAATGTTGTGCGTGTATTAAAAAAATAATAATAATTGTGGTAAACAAATCTGTTTACAGGCAACTGTGAAAGTAAAATAAAGTTGGAGCCATATCTACATTTTGTTTTAAAATGTCTATGACAGTGACTAACTGAGCAGAATGAGACCTGCTCTAGTTTAATTACTGATGTGATTAGTTTAAAGAAAATAAGCGCCTATATATAATATCTATATATAGGCAACAGTATATTTGTTCTGAAATAACAGTATAAATGTCAATTTAATGCTTTCGAATCTTTTTCTACATTTTCTTCTCTACTTGGGGATTCGTACAAGTCTAGGCCATGGAAATCAACAGTGAGTGTTTGCTTAAATAGTTCAACGTTTAGCTGTATTTAAATAAACTAAACATGAATTTAAGTAGATTTAGCTTTAGCTTATGTTATGGACAATAAATGATTAAATCAACACTGGAATAATAAAACTGCTCCCTGTAAAAAAAAATAATAAGAAGAAAATTTAATAATTAGACTAGTGAAAAATTCAGCGGCTATTCAGCTAATTCAGTGGTTAACACGCACGCCCATAGAACTATAATACAATCTGGAAGATGAATCTGAGATGGTGCCCTATTGATTTCAGTGGTCTGTGCTCATTGGCGCATGACCCCAAAAAAGTTTACTTCCGCAGCCCAACGTGACGTCAGAAATGCAGTTCTGACCAATCAGAGCGCGCGAGCGGCTAGAGCGCGCGAGCGGCTAGAGCGCGCGAGCGGCTAGAGCGCGCGAGCGGCTAGAGCGCGCGAGCGGCTAGAGCGCGCGAGCGGTTGGCTAACTGTTACAAAGCTGATTTTTAGGTGCTTTGATGATTTAAAATATTTTTAAAGTTCATATTGTAAAAATATAAAATCATCTTTACAAAATCTGACCTTTATGAAAGCTGTGGATGCCCTGTCAGCTGAACACAGCCAGTTTGATTTCACAAAAAAAGCATGGTGATTCTATGGGAGATTTTTTCCTGGGCTGTGGGCTTCAGTACGTCGCTCAGCCACACATCAGTCTGGGGTCACGGATAGAGGGGGCGTGCCTTATCCGGCTCTTATTATACATCCATGCTCACACTTCACAGCAAGAAGGTTCTGGGTTCAATGTGTGGAGTTGTGTTTTGAGTTAGCTTAGCAGCACTTAGACTGGTATAGTTATCTTAACAGACAGTAGTAACAGAAGTTAGCATGGAGTACATTTTAGCTTAGCTCTTTCTTAAAGGCTGGTATATTTAAGCATAATGGGTTATTCACCTGTGGTCTTACTGATAGTCTGACCAAAGCTCAAGAACCGGAGATGGGTCCTGGTCCTGGAGCACTGCCGAAAATTAATAAGAAATTCGTCAAGTACACCTAGCTCACCATTTATGGCATAATCATCATATAAGTTGACAAATTGAACTCTACCTGGCCTCTTGTTTTTCTGAGTATAGGGTTCTATTCCATTTCTTTAGTGAATAGTTATATTTAGACACATCTAGACTATGAAATACCCCAGCGTCTGCTCTCAACAAAAGCATTGCCACAAATGTCATATGAAAGCCCAACAAAAGCATTGCCACAAATGTCACATGAAAGCCCAGCAAAGCATTATTCAAACCACATTGCATAAAAAAACCAACCAGCGCAAGAAACAGCAGCAGCAGCACAGCATTATTCATCAACACTGGGAGGTAAAGGTGCGTGACCAGCCATAACCTACATCTCGCCAAATGCATTACTGTACTGCAAAAAGGGCCCGGTATAGCCAAGAGTAAACGTGTCGCAAAGGGATAACAAAGGGGCAATGTAGACCTACAGCAAAGGAGAAATTCTTGGCTGGTCAGGCAGCATCTAAAACCATATTGGTAAATCTTATCTGGTGTTGACTTCTTCGCCTGGTTCTACGTGCTGATGCGGTGATCTGGACGCCGCTGCACCTTCTCCGAGTCCAGCTGCACCTTCTCCGAGTCCAGCTGCACCTTCTCCGAGTCCAGCTGCACCTTCTCCGAGTCCTGTTGCACCTTCTCCGAGTCCCGCTGCACCTTCTCCAAGTCCCGCTGCACCTTCTCCGAGTCCCGCTGCACCTTCTCCGAGTCCAGCTGCACCTTCTCCGAGTCCCGCTGCACCTTCTCCGAGTCCCGCTGCACCTTCTCCGAGTCCCGCTGCACCTTCTCCGAAGTCCTGTGTGACCTGGAGCTGGATTTGCTGTGCCAAATGCGCGACTTTTCTAGAGCTCAGCGTGCCCTGGAGCTGGATTCGCTGTGGCTAAATGCGTGCCTTTTCCAGAGTTCAGTGTCTCCAAGAGCTGCAGCAAAGGAGAAATTCTTGGCTGGTCAGGCAGCATCTAAAACCATATTGGTAAATCTTATCTGGTGTTGACTTCTTCGCCTGGTTCTACGTGCTGATGCGGTGATCTGGACGCCGCTGCACCTTCTCCGAGTCCCACTGCACCTTCTCCGAGTTCAGCTGCACCTTCTCCGAGTCCAGCTGCACCTTCTCCGAGTCCCACTGCACCTTCTCCGAGTCCCACTGCACCTTCTCCGGGTCCAGCTGCACCTTCTCCGAGTCCCGCTGCACCTTCTCCGAGTCCAGCTGCACCTTCTCCGAGTCCAGCTACACCTTCTCCGAGTCCCGCTGCACCTTCTCCGAGTCCAGCTGCACCTTCTCCGAAGTCCTGTGTGACCTGGAGCTGGATTTGCTGTGCCAAATGCGCGACTTTTCTAGAGCTCAGCGTGCCCTGGAGCTGGATTCGCTGTGGCTAAATGCGTGCCTTTTCCAGAGTTCAGTGTCTCCAAGAGCTGCAGCAATAAACTGTCGAACATGTCCATTTCAATGTGGCTAAATGCGTGTTGAAGCGATGCTGTCACCTAGAAATCCGCATATCCACTGGCTCCCGGTGGCAGCTCTCCTCAGTACCCAGATCCCTGTGAGTCCCGGGGTGCACCAAATCTGTACGCACCTGTGTTCACTTGATCACGCTCACCTGGCACCAATCACCAGCCAAGTGTCCTAAAGCTATTGGTGGGTTTCACTCACGTGACCCCGATGACGCGAAATTCAAATAGGGGCAGGAAGTGTTTTGCACCCCTTCAAAACGCAGCACAGTCTTTATTATAGATCCATGAGCACAATGGGTGACAGCTCAGCAAAAAGTTTGAACGGGCCGGCACAGACCCGCTATTGCAAAAAGTGTAAATAGTGTAAATATACGTTATGATCCGTACGTATGGAGAAGTCTTTTCACCCAATTTAATAATAAAATATCATACTTCCATGTATACTTATATATAGCTAAAAATATTATTACAGTGCAGCTTTCTGTTGTAATACAGTCAGTTCTTGGGTGTAGTCACTAATAGAAACGCACAGGTTCCACATTTGTGCATTTACCTTTTAGACATTTCAGGGCAAAGTACAATAGAATCTCAAGGGAACTCTGTCCCTTGAGAGTCTATTGCGGTGGAAAAATAAAGTTTTTTTTATTGCACTGCCAATGAGCAGTTTTAAAAAGTCACACAACTAACCAAAAAAGAGGGAGTAAAGGTGCTGAACATTCCAGACAAAGTATTAACATCGCCATGGAGAAAAGCAGGTGGCAGACCCTCCAGAAAAGTTACACAGCATAATTAGTACCACTAGTTACTGACTCCCACTAATATTCGTTTACAAATGTAAAAACTCCTGACAGGTTTATTTTTAGTTCTACACTGAGCAGAGACAATAAATGAAGACCACATTTGCAAATATTGTGCGTTTTATTACCAAAAATATGAAATTACCTTCACAGAAAGTATAATTTGACAAAAACACACTTAAATAAAGATGTGACAAACATTTACAGTGAGTCTGAGCCTCAAACAAGGAATACAAAACTGGCAGCCACTTTGCGTTTGGGCAGAGGAGTGGTTCATTGTGTCTGGCACTGCACTCCTGATTGTGGGGCATCTTCGTCCTCCTCGTAGACCTCTGGTGCTTCCTCTGCTGGGCCTGGACATCCACCTCCTCCAAGTTGTCTGTCAGCATTACATCCTCGCTGCAAACAAAAGCAAAATTAAGAATACTGCTACTCAGATGACAATAGGACATGTGATAGGTTTAAAGTGCTGTCTGTTATTGAGAAGCTGGAGACAAAATTACTGTCAATAATGTACTAAGTGTTGTAGTTTGAGAAGGTTAATTGGGCATAAATAAAGTCCTATGTTTGAAAGTGACTCTTGTGAGCATTAAGTCATGTTAGAATGTTGTTACCTCCTCAAAAACAGACCTGGAGTTGGGTTTTGTTTCATTTCATTCACACATATTTAAAGCTTTTCTTTCTTTCTTTCTTGCAGCGATCTTTGGACCCTGACAGTCTGAACACATGCCCTGGATCTGCTGAATCATGCCTGGACCGATCTGCCTTTACACGACGAGCACTTCTCCAGAGCGCCTTTCTTTCCTCTGTGGAAGAAGATACAGAAACAGATTAGATAAAGCAGGTAAATAACAAAAAATCATTATTGTCTTGACTGTCTTGAGTTCACTGTATTCATTGCTTTTCTATAATGTATCCTATTGTTTTTTACTGAAATCTAAACAAAAAGCATTTCTAGAGACTGTTATTGCAGATTATTAACAATTTTAAGCAATGTTATAATGCTGTTACCACCTCAAAAACATACCTGGAGTTGTGTTTTGTCAGTAATCCTCTAATATTAGTCTGTTTACATTGCTGCAACTCAAAATGCTCTGTTCCATCTTGTGATGTCATGCAGTGCTACTATTCATGTTAACAGCTCCTTTTACCTTTAGTTCAGTAGATATTGGCAATGTCAGGGCTGAAATTATCCATATGATTCTAGTTATAATAGAAATTAAGTAATTTATCCTCAACGTAAATCTCTCAGTTGAACATTGACTCACAAAAGCTGTATTTACACCATGATCTTCTCTTGGCACCCCTGGCATACCACTATCTAAATTGTGGCATATTACTGACTAACTGGTCCCTACTGGCCTAATGGACTATGAAGTGTGACCACACTTAATTTATAAACCTCCTTTGGAAGCAGAGTCAAAGGGGCTTGAACACTCAAAGATTAGACTATGTTCACTTTTGAAATCATACCATGTTGACTTTTCAAGACCCCTGGGTCTGTATTATTGATAGTAAATAAACTTCTCCTCCTTAAGACATCCAGTTGGTCTTCAGCCTTTTACTATCACCCTTTCTTATACAACACTAGTGAAGTTGTATGGAGAACGCAGTGGAGCAATGCATATCTTACCACGTGACATCACAAGGTGGAACAGTGTTTTCAGTTTGAGAGAAGAACTCCAGCCAAACATGCAGGTTTGTGATGAGGAAACAGCATTATAACATAGATCAGAAAATAGCATAATATGGGCCTTTTAATTGTTAAGCTATTTGAATATGGACTTTGCCCTGTAGGGGCTCGGGCCTAATAATAAATAATAAAAATAATAATAATAATTTTAGCAAAAACAATATATTCTTTAACATGGGAACAGCATATTATACATTTTTGGAAAGCTCGAGGGCAATCGAGGGACGAAGATTCTGTGGTAAAATATGCAGAGGAAAACATGGGAGAAGCAGCCACGAGACATTTTTCGGTCGAATATTACTTAACTTTGGCAATCGGAGGAAGCAGCAATGCCATCGTAGCTGCTGAGGCGTGAGAGGAAAGTTGTGGCAAAGGGACAAAGAAGGACAGGGGACGAGGCAGCAGGAATCATGCCCACAAGATAGGCAAAGTAGTCACCAGAGTATCGTATAACGGCTCCTCTGAGGTGTGCCGTAAGTGTAAATTATAGTCATACTGTTTAAAAGAATTTGAATACCATATTTTTTCAATTTTGCTGAGCAAGATTTTTGTGAGGAAGGAATTAATCGCCTGTTCTAAATTGAGCCCGGTCTCAAATAAATGCCTGGTCTGTTAAGTGATTGAAACAAATAAACACACCAGCTCTTATTTGGTATTTTATGGTATATGTACTGGGATAAGATTTTGCTCAAATTCCAAGATAAAAAATCATGTACAGGCCCTTTAATGTCCAGATGACCAATATGATTGTATCAATATCACTCACCCTGACACAAAATCACTACCACGGACAGTTCCTAACAAATATTAGCATTTTTCATCCACCTATGTATCTATTAACATATTATTAAACAATATTATCCAGCTGCATCCACATAACGCTCCATACCATCAAACCGCCATGTTGACTTTGCATATGTCTATTCTCAAAGCAAAGATCGGTTCATTCCCGGTGCGGAGAGACGACTGATGACAAGGATTTGATTTGACCCTCTGGTGAGCGGGAGGAAAGGTTAGAAGGAAAGCCATGACTGCCAAACGTAGCTGCATCGATTTCTCTTCCTCCATCATTGGTCTACCTGCCACTCACTCTAACCGGACTGATTCTGGGATGTGAGGCTCACGATCAATGACAAGAGAGAGAGAGGAGTTGGCTAAAAATGGGGATTTATTTAAAGAGGGATATGTGTTGCATGATGGAATATTGCATACTATGGAAAATGTAGGTGCACGTTAAAGTAAGGTGCTCCTATACTATGCAAAATTGAGTCTTGTGAGCTTTAAGCCATGTTGTAATGTTGTTACCTCCTCAAAAACATACCTGGAGTTGTGTTTTGTTTCATTCATACACACTTAAACTGCTCTGTTCCTGTTTCTAGTGAAGTTGTATGGAGTTTAAAAACACAGTGGGGCAGTTTTTGTATTACCACATGGCATCGCAAGGTGGAACAGAGTGTTTCTAGTCTCAGAGAACTCAACCTAAGTAGACCTCAGCCTAAATATGCAAAGTTTTTGTGTTCAACGTGTGTGAATGCAACAAAACAAACCTCCAGATACGTTTGTGATGAGGAACCAGCATTATAACGTAGCTCAGAAAACAGCGTCATATGTAAAGAAGATGACAATGTGATGATGGATAGACTGCAAGATGGTCACAGTGAGTTTTGACAAGATGAAAGAAGTTCAATCTGTACATTCTACTACTGTTGAGATACTTCTACTACAGATATTACAACCTAAAAATAATAGTGCTTTATAGAATCATCTTTTTTCTAGACGTTTTACAATTTGCCGCAGTAAAAACAGCATTTGCCCTCCAGACCAGAGGGTAAGCAGTTCAAATCTCTCTTCAGCCCTTTTCATCTACGCTACTCAAGCCAATAAAGCTACAGGCCAAAAGACTAGGCCCACGTTTGATGTTTTCAGTTATATATTCAGGACCATTTCGATAGTCTTTGTTCAAAACCTTCACCTTAACCCCACTGCTGTCCAGTATAATGTAGATCCAGTTTAAATCTTGGTTAGCCTTGGTTTAGGTCATTTGAATTCATTGAGTGACTACATAATGGGTGAATTCATTATTTGCTCGAGTATTTTCAACTCTCTGCCAAAAAACACAGAACAATCTTCAACCCTTTGACTGAAAATTACTTTTAAAATGTTTTGTTTGAACTGAATATGCCTTGGTTGCTATTCATTTCCACGCAACTCTAATAGTTTTTTTGTACCTTTTAATTAAAGTTGTATTCTCTAACTTTTTTGAGTAACACCTGCTTGTCTCCATGGAGATCTTATTGCTTTCCTTGGAATGTTCCATGGTATGACATTAAGCATATTCATCTAGCATGTATTCATTACGTTTCGATTGCTCAAAACTATAGTTGTCTCCCTTGTAAGAGATAAGTTTAATCTATAACATGGAACATTCTAAACAAAGCAATAACATCTCCATGGAAACAAGCAAGTGACAGACCATCCACCGGTAAAGTTGTGCAATGCATCTTTAAATTAAACCGCTATTTACCCTTCACTTCAAGGAAAATAGGTCCCTTTACTGGATACTTTATTCTGAGGTATATACAATTACTTAAACTTAAAGCTTTAACTGTTGCCATTTATAATTTCAACAATATTTTTGACTTAATATTTTCACCTTTTGTTATTACTTTATATTCTATTGTGATGTGTGAGCTATTGTGGCCAAATAATTTCCCTTGAGTTTGTCTAAATCTCAGTCTTCAATCTTTTTCACTTTGCTAGAGTTCACTGCTTTCAAATATTGTCACTACAACTTTTTCAGCATGTATTTCTCAACACTTTTTCACTTGCCCTTGACCGTTGCAGGCTTTATTACCCAGCATGCTTCGCTGCTGGCACAAGTTTAACTGATTCGGGGAGCAGAGAAACCAACTTTAAACCAACAGCTCCATCAGTCTAGGATCTTCTGTGTCACTGTAGTGTTCAGGACCTAAGGTTGGTGGTTCAAATCCCGACCGTGACTCGTTAAAATTGTCCACAGTATTTTATGTTCTTTGTGTTCAAGGTATTCTAACATGCTTTGTATTTTTCTGTGTGTCTTTCTTCGGTTTAAAGATCCTATATTACACAAAATATAGGTATGTTTGTGGTGAGGAAACAATACAACATATCAGAAAACAGTGCAGTATGGACCCTTTAACCACTCCATCATGCTTCCATTATTGCAGCTCAAATTGTCTGTGCAGTACAATCCAAAAGTAGTTCCCTGCCACAGTAGATTTGTCCAGGGCTTCTTCTTCAGACCCCGCTGCACTCTGTGGCCGGTCAAATCCAGTGTTTTTAACTGTGCACATCATCATTTGCTGCTTTATTTTTGCTACGCTGCCTGTGTTCCTGTGTAGCTATGCCCCTCATAGGCCCATGTTGATCCAAGCCTGACAGCAAATCAATAAATTGTATTCCCTCTGCAGCGCTGCTAGTGGATATAAAAAAATGTCTTCTGAGTTGGGTCTTAGAACATGAAAGAGATCGACATGTAAGAGCTGTTGGTGTGGTTTAACTTGGCCAGACTTTGGTATAAATAAACAACAAAGTGGTCACAGGGCTTAGTAAGAGATTTGTGGCCGCGCTCTATTGATTTTATTTTACAACAGCCTCCGAGACGTTTATTTAAATTCACCTGCCGTACATATTGAGCAATTCTGTGCGTGTTTTGTCCCACTGGGGCTACCACACTCATCTGTACTGACAACACAGCTTTCAAGTCTGACAGAATAATCAAGAAATATCCCAAAATACTTTAAAATGCTGAGTTGAGGTGTAAAAATAGCAAAAGTGGACTTCAGCTAAAGTACAGTGTAATCAGAATTAAGGGTTGTTGGTTAGCTGCAGTATTTTTCTTAGTGGAATGAGGCCATGGTGTCTTTATTGCATCGAAAATCACTGAAAAAAAAATGTTTCCTTACTCTGAGTGGACTTGCATCTCCACAAATCTGACTCTTAGGATGAAATGTTCCTTTGGCTATAATATTCTACAATATGCCAACAAAAAATACTGAAAACATTCTGAACTATGGTTTCAACTTTCTATTTCCATTGAATCTTGCAGTTGACTTTCCACCTCCAGGATGTTACATACTGTACCGTAAATTAAATGTTTAATGTGAGACTGAATTTGGTTGTGGATGCCGAGGCTGGTATCACAATTTTAGATTCTGATACCAGTATAATAATTTTATTTCTTATTCAAGACACTAATAAACTGCATAATATGTTTTCACATATGGTTACCTTATATACCAGGAACAACAGAACATATGAGTGCTCTCAGGATGTTCAAACATCTGTGTTATAATGTTGTTTCCTCATCATAAACATAACTGGAGTTGTGTTTTGTTTCATTCACACATGTTTAACACACATACTCTGTATATTTAGGAGTTCTTCTCTCAAACAGAAAACACTGTTCTGCCTTATGATGTTATTGTGTTTTCAAACTCCACACAACTTCACTAGAATCATTTGGTTGGTCCGCTCTGGAATTGCCCATTTCTAGAATTTGTGAAATATCTTGAGGACTGCGCACTTCTAGAATAGTTGAGTTTTGGCAGAGTGTTAGGTCTGGGCCTAAAGTTTTTAGAAATCCATGGATACAAGTTGTGGTTGCCCCCTAGTGGCGGTTATACATAAAATCCAAAATGGCCCCTGCTGAAAAGAGAAAAGGCTGTATTCCTTCCTTTAGTCTTAAATTGTTGTATAATATGTCATAACTTTTTCTAATTGATTTGATAAAAGGAATGTGATTATAGATATAGGCACAGGCATACACATAGATAGATAGGTTAGCCATTCCACAAGGCAACCCCGACGGCAGTTACACAGGCTAAGTGAAGTACCATCTGAAAGTCTGCTAGAGGATGTGAATGCAGCACTCAGAGCGATCCCTACCACAACCATCACTGAGACCAATGAGCTGATATACACTTCAGCAGCAGTGATCCTAGAGGTGTTGGGCTATAAGAGCAACCATGGGAGCCATGAGATACGATACCCACCATGGAAAAGACGGTTAGAGGCTAAAATCAAGGAAGTGCGGCAAGAAGTGAGCCAACTGTCAGAGGCCCAGAAAGGTGCGATGAAAAAGTACCCAAGAGGTACAGCCAGATGCCCATACCTGAAGCACTCGAAACTGCCAAACAAAGGCTCCAAGCCTTGGCCAGCCGCCTAAAGAGGTACACGAGAGAGAATGAAGCCAGGCGAATAAACCACCTGTTCGCAACCTGCAAAAGTGTACGCTCAATGGCAGGGTAATAACATCAGAGCAGACCCACCAAGGCTGGAGACTGAGAGGTACTGGAAAGATATATGGGAAAGAGAAGCATCACATAACACCGATGCACAGTGGCTGGTGGGTCTGAGGGCAGACCACAGCAACCTCCCTGAACAGAATCCAGTTACCATCTCAGTGGCAGACATCCAGGAAAGAGTCTCAGGCATGAAAAGTTGGACAGCACCAGGCCCTGACATGATCCACGCATACTGGCTAAAGAAGCTCACTGCTCTCCACGAGCGCCTAGCAGCACAAATGAACCATCTGCTAAGGGATGGGACTCACCCTGAATGGCTAACCCAAGGGCGTACGATCCTGATCCTGAAGGATCCCGCAAAGGGTACAGTCCCATCCAACTATCGGCCAATAACCTGTCTCTCCACAACATGGAAGCTCATGTCAGGCATCATCGCGGCTAAGATAAGCGGGCACATGGATCAATACATGAGCGCAGCACAGAAGGGCATCGGCAAAAACACCAGGGGAGCCAAACACCAACTCCTGGTTGACCGAACAGTCGCTCGTGACTGCAGAACCCGTCAGACCAACCTGTGCACTGCCTGGATTGATTACAAGAAAGCCTATGACTCAATATATATATATAAGCCTTGAAAAGGCAACAAGAAAGGCAGCTATGGCCAAATATACTAAATATACTTGCAACAGACAGTAAGACAAGTCCTAAGAAGCCAGCTCAATGGCAAGAACAAGGCCCAGGCAATAAACAGTGATCAGATACCCAGCAGGAATCATAAGATGGCCAGAGGAGGAGATACAGACCACAGATGTTAAGACACAAAAGCTCCTGACCTGCATGGAGGGTTCCATCCAAAATCCAGCACCCTGAGACTGTACACGAGCCGGAAGGAAGGAGGCCGAGGACTAGTGAGTGTGGGAACCACTGTCCAGCATGAAATATCCAAGCTCCACAAGTACATCAGTGACAAGGCCCAGACTGATGACATGCTCAGAGAATGTCTCAGACAGTGGGGCGCAGAGGAAGAGGTGCTGGAGGGACCATCATGGCAGGACAAACCCCTACATGGGGCGTACCACCGGAACATAACTGGTGGCTGATATCAAGAACCAATGGCTGGAGAGGGCTGGTCTGAAGGACAGCACAGAGGCACTCATCCTGGCTGCACAGGAGCAGGCCTTGAGCACCTGAGCAATAGAGGCCCAGATCTACCACACCAGACAAGACCCAAGGTGTAGGCTGCGCAAAGAAGTGCCTGAGACAGTCCAGCACATAACTGCAGGGTGTAAGATGCTGGCAGGGAAAGAGTATATGGAGCGACTGTGAATTATTCTTTTTGTGTTAATATTAAGGAATGATTAAACGAGTACATATATGCTTCTTTCCTATTCTGACTGTATAACATATGCTCAACTTCAAATGCCATAGGAGCATGTTAACCTTGTGACCCTTGTATATACAAATAAATGTGCTGTCTCTGCAAGGGCCTGCTTTAAACGATGGCCTAGACGTTGGGCTAGACGCTCAATTTCGGCAATTTTACATAAGCAACAAGTATAGAATTACACCTGCATGCATCAGCAAGTGTTGTGTCCAGCTATAAGAAGGGTCTCGTAGAAAGGGCTTTTCAGAGACGGGGGTTTAGGACCAGTTGATTCGACGCCTGTACTACTCAAACCAAGAATAAAGATCTTCCTGTGGACCGCATTATGCCTTCTGAATTTTTGTTCAATTGCCTTCAAAAACCCAATATCAACACGACATAACCAAGTGGCAGGCATAGTGTACAGAAACATACGTGCAGAGTATGGGGTAGAAACCCCAAGGACAAGATAGGAAACACCTCCAGAGGTTGTGAAGAATGACCGAGCCAAGTTCCTGTGGGATTTCCAGATACAAACTGACAGAATGGTGATGGCGAACCAACCAGACATAGTGGTTCTGGATAAGCGAGAGAACAAAGCTGTGGTGATGGACATTGCAATACCGAGCGATGGCAATGTCAGGAAAAAGGAACACAAGAAACTAGAGAAATAGGGGCTCAAGGAAGAGCTGGAGAGGGCCTGGAAGGTGAAGGCATCAGTGGTGCCTGTGGTTTTGGGAGCACTCTGGGCCCAAACTGGAGGTATGGTTACAGCAGATCCCAGGAAAAACAACAGATATCTCAGTCCAGAAAAGTGCAGTACTGGGAACAGCAAAGACACTGCGCAGAATTCTCAAGCATTTTGTAACTTTTCAGATGGAGGGTCTTTTAAATGCTTTTCTCCATGGAGATGTTATTCCTGAGAAAACCTTAAAAAGCCCTTAGTTAGGAGAAAGCTTTTGTTCATGTAATTTCTAGGTAGTACATTTATTGACCGTGTGGTGCTAAAATGACTTCAATTCACTCACATTGTCCACTCTGAAGCTCATTATCCAGATATAGTACAACCTTAAAACCTTCTATTAAATCTCTCTCTTTATTACTGCCTATCCACAGTTTGTATCCTTTGGCTGCCATATTGTCTGTAGCCTTCTGACTGTGCTATGAAAAAACAATATAAAAGTATACCACTTATTTCCCAGTACCATACATATGATTCTAAATTAAAATATTACATAAGATAGGATAGTTTTACATTGTACCTAATTGTTGGCTTTATCTCACAGTTTGACTTATCACATGAGATTCCAGTATTTTTTTTTCTACACTTGAAATTGAAAATTCAGAATGTCTGTTTTTATGTGTTTTTGAGCTATAAAACCACCTGTAATTGAATTAATGTAAAGTAGAGCTGTTTAATGTCATACTGTGGAACATTCCAGGCAGAGCAATGACATCTCCATAGAAAAAAGCAGGTGGTGGACCCCCGATCAAAAAGTTACATAGTTTACCTTTATCCTTTATGCTGCATTGTCCAATTGTAGTACAATCCTAAATGCTTTCATTTAATCTCTCTTCTTTTCTACATATTCATAGTTCACCATAGACTGTAGCCTTAACGGTTTAAATAACCAATATAAGATTCCTGCTTATTTCCCAGTACCGTACATATGATTGTAAGAGTTTTGGGTTAGTCATGTCTGCATAAGTGGAAGCATTGGTGATAATGTGTGATAATTTAACATCATTTTGCAAAAAATGTGGTTTAAGCAGTAATTTAGCTCCCAGCCTCGTTTCCATGGCAGCCCTTTTGTGACATGCGCAGTACTCGGCTCCAGGGTCGACTTAGGCTTGGTTCCATATCCAGAAATGTTGGTCCTAAGGATGTTAATAATCTGGCAAAGGTTCATGGTTGTATCAAAAAAAGCAAACAATTGGGCACTTTTTGGTCCTTAACACCTCCACTATTTTAAGGCCATATCTCTGAAATGAAATAACACAGTGTATAAAGATCATTCAGACCTCTAAACCCATGTTCTCCCTTAAGGAATAATACTGACACTAGAATGATGTTACCATCATTCTAGTGTGAAAAATATTGTTTTGCAAAACTCCTTTACCACAAATGGGTTATTTCTGAAATCAAGTCAAATAAGGTGCAGAAATTGTTTCATGATTCTATGAAATGCTACAGAATGTGTTCGACCAGTTTACTCAAGCTTTACCATCAGATTCAGCTGGTTTTACTACTGTGGAGAGGTGCTGATTGGATGGGACTGAGTCAAAGTAAAATGAACACCAATAATGCCACTGGGCATAGCCCAGAACCTAATATTTAATAACTGTAAATATCCATCTCATGCTTTGCCCCATAACATGACACTAACCTAAATTAAGGCCCACAGGTTTGTTAACTGACAGACCGACAGGTGAGTTACAAGATGTAGCATCATTTATTATTACCATTATTAATTTATTTCTTCTGGTTGAATTAACTTTAGGAGTAGATGATCGGACATTCACATGATTAAAAAAACTGTACAAGAACTTCGTCTTTAAAACACAGAAGCAAAGTGCAGAGCAAAACAAAGCAAAGCTGCTGCTCGCACACAGGGCCACTGCTCCACCAGACGACGTGCCGAAGAACACCCTGGACCCTAAAATTAACTTTATATTTTATGTTTCACTTGCTAAATAGCCCGTTACGTGAACATACAATAGTGACAAGAAAACTACCACAGAACACACGCTACTCAATCCACGAGGCTTGTCGCCGGGCAGTCGGGGCATCTGACAGCGGAACCGACCCACCAGTGGTCAGCGCTAACAGTGGCGCTTGTAGTGACCAACGTCAGATACACGCAGGAGTTTTACATGACGAGACATAACAGATCAGGCGCATCGGGATTCTAGGAGTGGTACACCATAATAAAGCCAAACGTTAAACTATAAATCTGCAAACTGTGCTTAGAGAACAGCGGCACGACAGGGCGGCAACCCGGAAGTGCGCCAGGTCAGAGGACGAGACACTCGGGAGAGCCTTTTTGTAGCGCAGGTGCCCCCTGGTGGCAGAACGCAGCAGGTGCGCATTGCTACACTAGAATGTTGAGTTGAGCAATGAGGCCATTGCAAAATGTAAAAACAGTCCCACAAGCAGAAATTAAACGTGATTTGCCTTAACTACTGAGGCACCCTTGGATGTTTCAAGATCCTACTTCAGAGTTTCTCAAAAGGTAGGAGTTAGCTTGACTACTACAACTGCATGACATCACAAGGTGGAACAGAGCACAGAGTGGAACTAGAAGTACAACTGTATTCTCTAAATTACAAAGTCTGGTTCATAGAGCGTAAATATAAATGGACATAGCAAACCCACTAACCTCTGTGTTCCAGATAGCCTACTAAGTGCCCATGGGGGTGCTTCTGGCTTCATCAACTCTGGTTCCAGTTGCCTTATCATTGAAAAAATGTTTCTCCGTAACTGCTGTGAGCCTTGTCGTTTTGGTCTTAAAATGTTTGTATTAACCCACTCTACATGATCCCGTTGCTTTTATTTCACAGTTTTCTCTGTGAATAAATTCCTATTCCTAGTATGGCTTCTCTCCTATAACTGCACCTCATGAGCTTCATTTGACTGTTGACATATTAGATATTAAAACATATACAGAGGGGATTGGATATCTTATTTAGTGTTTGAATGAACTAGATCTAATTGAAAATGTAATTAACAACTACTTGGAATTAGATATAAAATCCTTCGGTACATTTAGTCAAAATCTTGTTAAGTTCAAGATTGGAAAGTTTGGTCTATGTAGGTGCTACTGGAGCTGAACATTATGGGTGAATCCTTTAGTCCACTTCTTTATACAGGATGTGCTCCACTTACCAAACATTGTATTACTTTCTCTTCCTAGCAATAACTCCAATAAATCCAGTAGGTTTGCTGGAGCCTCAGAGCTCGCAGCCCTCTTGTTTTGACACCTTCCCCTGAAGTCAAATGTGCAGCCGGCCAATTAAAGCGCGCGCTAAGACAGTGTGGCTACCAGGGCATAACCTTGAGCCAGACAGGAGTTGGTAGTCCACTCCAGTGGCTTATGCACACAAACTGGAGACACTGGGTGAGGAGGAGAGGCAGTGCTGGCTCAGAGGGTGGTCCCACAGATCCACAGTGAGGGGCTCACGCTGAGAACCTCTGCACAGCCCTAATACCCCGTCAGGCCACAGAAGCACACCCCAAATCAGCTCTCTGCTCTGGGTCTTAGTGAGGAACTGTGATGTTCAGACTGCCGCACCCATGGCAACAAGAAGGTTATGTGACAAGATACAATATATTAAAATGTATTAAGTTGAATCCAGTATATTAGGGATGACTATATATTCACACTTATATATACACTTATATATACACTATATTTACACTAACAGTCAGAAGCTTGAAGATTCTTTTTCCATTTCTGAATATTTTCATGCTGTTTACATGGTAGATTCTCATTGGAGGCAAAACTATGAATGGACGCATATGGAATATAGTTAACAAAAATAAACTCAAAATAACAACAACAAAAACTAAAAAACTAAATAGCATTTCTCAACCCTGACAATGCGCACCACTGAAGTGAAAACTATTTCAGGAGACTTCATCATGAAGATCATTGAGAGAAGAGGGTTTGCAACACTGTCAACAAAGCAAAGGGTGGCTTTAGTTGTTTAGTTGGAATTAAAAAAATTTCTTTCCTACATTTCTCATGTATAAAACATAGAAGGTAGTAATATAAAGAAAAAAAGAAATTGAGACGGTGTGTCCAAACAGTTAACTGATGAGACCGTATGCCTATTAAGGTTTGTTTGTTAGTCAGTGAGTACATTTTGTGTTTTCCCCCAAAGAGCACACTGTAAAAGCAGCACAGTGACAAACTGAATTGAATAGCTAAGTATTTTTACTTGTTTTAAAGCCGTGCACGTGCCCAAAATGAATGCATGTGAATATAAATGAGAGCTAGCAACAGTTAGACAGATTTGATTTAAAGTCATGTATTTTTTTTTAATGTCAGCGAAGTGAGGTGATCTTGTTGCTTTGCCCTTTCTGTAGTTGAAATAGAATATCATCAACCTTTTAAAATTATTTTGAGTAACAAAATCTGAACTATACAACAACAAAAAAACTAAATCTAGTCTCTTACTCACAGAGAAGAACACCTACTACCATTCAGTTCTTAGCACCAGACTGCAAAGACAAACCCAGTTATCAAGTAATGCTCATAAAGGCATTCAAAACCTACAGCCGACAGTTAAAATACCGTCTTCTTGAGCACTAATTGAAATTCACACATTTCATATTCTTGTCACTGGACATGCCACTTAAATGGTAATTCATGTAAAATTAGGAGCAAGGACATTTATTCAATTAGCATGATTACCAAGCAATCCAGGAGAAAAGTAATGTCAAAACTTTAACCTTTAACACATTTGACAGTAATGATTGTTTAAGCTTTGTTAATGGTACACATTTTATTTGGATAAACTTCTTTTCTTTTTCTTACTTTTAATAAAATCTTTCAAACTTGAATTCAACATTATATTTTATTCTCTGCAAAAATATTATAAAATTTCAACTCATAATTAGGTTATAAATCTTAATTTCTTCTTTGTTCACGTGCTGTGACTTTAACATATGCACGCAGCTCTGATTAAGAGTGACCTTTGCTGTTTTTGCTGATTAGCCTGATTAGCATGCTAACTGACGCACCAATTAAGAGCGAGCATTAACCTTAGCGCTTTTGTTTTTCAGGCAAAAATGTAAAGTTAACTTTTGTGAGTCACGTCATTTAAATATATTGAATTTTCTTCACCTAAATAATGTCTTTTTGCAGTTATATTTGACTGGTCTGTGGTGTAAAAGAAAAAAGAAAGAAGATGGAGAGACTGAAGAGGCTTTTGGTTCTGCTGCTGCGGTGAGGATCAGTGATTGGTTAAGAGGGAAAGGAAGAGAGGCTGTGATTGGCTGACAGAACCAGACAGTTATACGTACATATTTTTGTTTATATTTGACTTTTGTTTGTTGTGTACAAGAAAAAAAATACATATATGGAGAGACTGAAGAGGCTTTTGGTTCTGCTGCTGCGGTGAGGATCAGTGATTGGTTAAGAGGGAAAGGAAGAGAGGCTGTGATTGGCTGACAGAACCAGATACCTGCATGCATTTGTTTATACACATATGTGTCATATCTTAAATTTACACTATTTACAAGTTAGTGTCACCTTAGAGATTTACAAGTGTTCTTTTTGCAGTCAGTTTGAATTTGCCACTTAGATATTTCAAAAATGTATCTGAAAAACCTTGGTTTGAAGTTGTAGTAAAATGTTTGTACATCTATTTACAGAACACGCTCAAGTTTGCCTGTCATCAAAGTCCATCCATCCATCTTCTCCCGCTCAATCCGGCCGGGTGGCGGGGCAGCCTGCTGCCCAATACTCACAGCACCTGACCTATGAACCCCTCTGCAGGTGGTGAACCCACAGGAGGGTGGACAACATGGTCCTTGATGTTAGTTCATAGGGGTGCGGGCATGTTTTGGGTTGATGGGGAAACCGGAGTACCCGGAGGAAACCCATCCAGACACGGGAGGAACATGCAAACTCCACACAGAAAGGCCCGGGCGACCCGGGATCGAACCCGCAACCTTCTTGCTGTGAGGCCTGAGTGTTGCCACTCAGCCACCGTGCCGCCCTGTCATCAAAGTCTTTAGAAAAAACTTCTGTTCTCCTTATTATTAAATGTATTTATTGTCTTACAGTGCCCATATTTCATTCGCAGTTTGTAGAAAAAAAATGCCTCATGTTTCATAGACTGTAAATGGACATAGCTAACCCGCCAGCCGCCACGTTACAAATAGTGTTCATGTGGGTGCTACCGGATCCATTGACTCTGGCTGCAATTGACTTTACATTGAAAAATTGTCGCTCCTCTCTCTGTAATTCATTCATATTAACCCACTCCACATGATCCTGGTGTTTTTATTTCACTATTTTGTCCATAAATAAATTCCTATTCCTAAAATGGAACTCGGCTCCAAATTTGCTCCTATAACCGCCGACCTCATGAGCCTCATTTGACTGGATCTATGGGTGAAGTCACACTCTCTTAGTCTACTTCTTTATACAGTCTTTGATAAGTTTACACAATCATGCAGCAAATAATCTTATCTCCCGGAAAAAAAAAAAATCTGATATTATTTTTTGTGCATTTTATCATAACGTAAAAGAAATTTGCAGGGCTTGCTACCGATTTTAGAATCTTAACGGCGATGTACACATTTTTTCCCATGTATCTGAGCAAAATTTGTCTTTCCCCAGAACAGAAATATTTTATGGGTCGAAATAAGTCTGCTGCATACTCTCTGCATTTTATTACAAACCGTTTTATCGTCCGAAAATCAAGAAATGTGTGGTTAGCATGCTAGTTGTTGTTAGCTTTATACTCAAAACTTCGCTCTGGTCTCTGAAAGTTGTGAAACGAGCTTCTAAACTCATTGCCGTGAATAATTAGGATGCAAGAACAACTTTGGGACCACTGAGAACTGTTTAGCGTCAATTACTTTTGTTTTTCCCGTTTTTAAGACAAGTCATTGAGAGTCATTAAGAGCAAAAATAGCAGCTAACACATCCCGATGATTGACTTTTATCTTATTTGCTTTAACAAGACTCGGATCTACCGCGTTCATCTAACTTGTTTCTTGTCTTTTCGAGCGCCACCGCCGCCCTGAATGACAGAGCTGACCTATACTCATTACTGTACCACATAAAAGGCAACGTTTGACCACTCCAATATACACTATTTCCACCGAGGATACCTGCAAGTTTTTTCAGCGCCGCCATTAAAGCGCAATAAAGCAGAGGTTAAAGGTCGATGACGGCAAATATAATATGGTTTCTGTTCATTATGGAGGTTTACACAGAGACAGTAGCGTTCCCTGGTTTGTTCGGGGATAAGGTTGTTAGGTACAGGAGGACTTTGAACGGCGCCTTGAAGAAGGAGCTCACAGCTTGACTCAGACTTGTGTGCAGAGAGCAGGTGAAAGCTGTTGTGGAAGAGCAGTCCTGAATGCAGTAATAGAGTTTGTTACGCTATTTTCTGATCTACAGTGTTATTTCCACACCTCAAACATACCTGGAGTTGTATTTTGTTTCATTTACACATGTTTAACACACAAAATCTGCATATTTAGGCCAAGTTCTTTGCTCAAACAGAAAACACTCCACCGTGATGTCATCTGGTACAGGAAGGGCTCCACTGTGTTTTTAATTTTCAGACACTTTCAATAGAATCATTATGATAATTACAGTTCAAAAGGTAAAACGTGGCCATTAATTTGAAAACTTCATGACATCACGAGTTGGAACAGAGCATTTTAAGCTTTGGAGATGTAGACAGACTTATAATGCAGGACACACTCAAACGTGTGAATGAAACCAAACACAACTTCAGGTATGTTTTTGATGAGGTAACAGCATTCTAACATGGCTTAAAATTCACAAGAGCCAATTTTGCAAATATAGGAGCTTTAAAGTTGCACTGCGTCACCCGTTTGTCTCCATAGTAATATTATTGCTTTGTCTAGAATGTTCCACAGTATAGACCTATCTACCACAAGGGACACTGCACTACGCTACATTACAGTTCGCATCTGTGGAAAGTTTTTATTTTCTCTATTCACAGAAAGAATTAATGTATTTTTGAGCAACAGAAACACCTCAAAGGAATAAATCCTAAATGGATATGTTTACCCGTCCTCCAGAAAAGTTGCACAGTCCACCTTTAAGTATATATTTAAATGGAGCAACATCAGAGGAAATTTAGGCTACTGCTTCTACGGTTACTTTATAATAACAGTCTGAATCTGAGCAGAAATGGGGGTCTGCAACCCGTTAGTCATTTACAACTCCAGTATGCTAAAAGGAGCTAGATTACTCATTTGGGAGGGAACGTTTAGGCTAAATATGACTCACCCCTTTCACCTTTGGGATTGGTCTAATCCTCACGATGAATAACTAGGGTGTGTTAGTTTCAGTGTAGTTAGTTCTTCCCTTCAGGCAGGTGTATGGTCATAAATTACCAGATCAATTAGCTATTTGGATGAGTATTCTCTCTTTTGTCTTCTTTTGTCCATTTATCCAGTTGGCCGAATTTTCTTTTGTGATGGAACTCATACCTGGAGTAATAATAACAATGCATTAGATAGAGTCGCTTTACAGTTTTGTGCATTATTCACTCCCTGCACACTCGATGGTGGTAAGATAATAATGTAGCCACAAATGCCAGTCTGAACTATCGGCCCTCCGACCACCATACGACACAGCATTTTCATACTAGGCAATGTTGGAGAAGTGTCTTGACTAAGGACACAACAAGTGTTTTTGGCACTGGTGTCTGACTGTGGCACCTGGAATTCCACGCAGTCTCTGAACCCAGTACTAACCAGCTTCTGCTTAGCTTCTGAGATCTGACGAGACCAGGCTTTGACACAGACACCATTTTATAATAACTACATTATTTACATCCATAACAATGCACGTTGTTATGGATGACTCAAGACTCAAGACTCATTCATGAAAATCAAATAGTTTATTAAGCGTGATTCAAGCTTAGCAATTACTCAGTTATGGGGTTTGGGTTAGGAGATGTAGGATTTTAAATGCTTAAAACTGAATTATTCTTAATAAACTATTTCTTCATGTGAGTTTTTGTTTATGCTTTATTATGGCTAATTTCAGGTGTAGTTATTATATAAGTATAGAAGTACATGGCGCATGTACAGTGTGTGGGGAAAGGTTTTGGATGTGTTCTGGACAGTGGAGAGATTATTGTGTAGATAGTATAAGTCATAAAGGACAGTCCAACGCCCTGCCTCATGGATTAAGAGGTGAGCTGATTCAGACATACAGTGTCTGAACTCTGGTGACTGGATCAAAACTATATAAACACAGCCCCACCACATAGAACTTTACTGACCGCTAACTATTAAACACAGGATGTAGGCTGAAAAAAGAACTGCTAGAACTGGGTTACACATTGTCTTAACCTGCATATAGAGGACACATATATGTTTTTCTCAGTATATGGACATGGCTCATATGAAAACTCAGAACCTCCAGAATTCGCTCACTGAGCTGCAGAGGCTGCACTAGCACTGAGTAATGATTGTCTGCAGATTCTGGGCTTCAGGTAGTGCCCATTCAGATCAGAGAGAGGCATTTTACATTTTACCTGTTGCACTAAATCGCCCTGGGATAGCATACACTTGCTGCATGAAAAGTTTTATATTATTAAAAATCATACTGTTATTTCTAAATCTGTGTGGAGTTGCTCTGCTTTAGATCTTACAAAACTGTGGGGTATTGCTGTCTTTATTGACAGACATGCACTTTTGATCTGTGAGCAAATAGTGGAAGGGCCCGGGGCCACTCAGCTGGGGAAATGTTTCCTCATCCTGCACTCATACACATATAAACACACAGACACACTCTTGTTTATATGTACAGACATTTGTCGCTGCTTTTCACTGAGCATGTGGTCTACAATAATCAGAATATTTATTCAGCATTGAACATTCTATTACCATTTTCATGAAAGACCGAAAATGGACCAAGGACAAAAAGAAAAGCTAAGCATCCCTGTTCACCAACATTGAAGAATTTTGTTTGCCTGTCATTAGGCTGCATCAAAAATACTTTGTGTAATATAAGGTAAAGATGCCAGCCTTCAAATCCTGACCCCTGTAAGAATAGGAAAACATTTGTCTCTTTTAACCCCATCACTACTTTATACTATAGTATATACTATACTATATTATTGTACTATAGTATAGGTCATTCAAATATTATGACGCTCAAGACATCTGTGCAGTACTGAGATACAGAAACCTTCTATCTTTAATAGACCACTTACCATTGACACAGGGCCATTGCCACATCACACGTTAGCGAACGCCTCCAGTTAGACACATGTAAGCGCACAACCAGGCAATATCCTGTCAGTCAGAGGGCACGGCTGCCAAGTCTGCTTCTTTACAGCAACTTTGGGCTTTTGTTAGCACATTTTGAGAGTTAGCGGTTGTATTTTAAAGGGCCTGTTCCTGAGTGGCACTTTCACCTCATGAAAGAGGTGTTTAAGTAATCCTTTTCCAGTTCTGTGTCACATTAATAGACTCAGTAATGACCATATACACTCTATGGTAATGACTGAAATACAAGCCGTTAATGTTGTAAATTAATGGAGCATTATCACATTATAATCACCTTGCATCCCGCTAATGAAACTACTGCACATCGCATCAGGTTTGTGAACTCATGGTATATGCCCTTAGAGGCAACTGTTGTTGCGATTTTGGGCGCTACAAAAATAAATTGAATTGAATTGAATTGAATTTTTATGTAGCAGGTTTTATTTATATCTATGAAGAGTTATGTTGAAGTTGAAAGCTCCAAAAAGTCAAAGGTGCACTGGTGAGGGGTCTGTTGCCTGCTGTTTCTGTGGAGATGTGCCTAGAATGTTCCACAGTATGGTTATACATTTATGAATCTCCATGGAGACTTGGAAGCCAAATTACAGTTAGACCCCATTCACAGTAAAAATACATTTTTTAAATATATTTTGGAGCACTTGTAGTTGAATAAATGCAAGACAGATTTGTTTAATACTATACTACAGACTATTTAAACCAGTCTTGCGGACCCTCTCCAGAAAAATTACACTTTTAACCAGTGGCTTCTATTTGGGGCTTCTTTTTCCAGGGCTTGGGTCTCATGTTTTGTGCTTTTTTTCAAAGGCTTGGTCCCTTATTGCTCTCTGAAAATCTGGCAGTCCTATCCGAGTATAGAGGTGGTGCGAGAGTGCATAACCTACGATTCCTCTGCCTTCTGCTTCCTGCCATACACCGTCAGAGCGTTTCATTTGGAGTGAGCTGGCCAGGCATCACAGCTTAATTATAGCGAAGGTGTTCTGTGCCACGTGTGAGAGACAGACAAAGAGTGTTGACTGAACAGAGCCAGCTGATATAAATATACTGGGACCTATGAAGCCACTCACCAGAGAGGGAAGTGTGGCACCTAGTGGAAGTCTTTGGTATAAACCTATGCAATGCTCTCAACATTAAATTGCATAAACTCCCTATTTTTTGTAGAAATAAAGAAAAAATTGCTTTGTTTTGCACTAAAAAGACAGATAATCATTTGGATAATTGCCATTCTCTACTGAACAAAAAGTAAAATGTAGCTGTTAACTTGAAAACTGCTGCTCCATGACATCACAAGGTGGAACGGAGCATTTTGAGCTTTAGAGATGTAGATAGACTTATAAGTCTAGGGTAAAGGGCAACTCAAACATGTGTGAATGATACAAAACACACCTCCACCTATGTTTTTGATGTTCTTTTTTTCTAACATGGCTTAAATCTCACAAGAGTAAATTTTTTTGTAATATAGGATCTGTGTAGTGTTTATTAGGGATGTAACAATAACCAAAATATCATGATATCGTATTGTCAAAGGTCTCACAATAATATCGTAGAGCATCACAAAATATCGAATCACAAATCTCTTTGCTTAAATGAATAGTTATGATGCAGAAATAGCTTAAAAAAACAGAGAGAACTACATAGACCATGATCCTTTGCTCCGTTTCAGTGCAGACGACATGAAGAAATAACTGTTCTAAGCACTTTGAAATCTTCATTCTTTGGATTAAGTCTTGTGAAGGCATTTTTAGAGGGAAAAGTAGCAGATTGAAAAATTCCAGCTAACATCAACTGTAGTATTGAAAACAAAATAAAGGTAAAATAAAGGTGAACTCTGTCACTTTTGCGGCAGCCCATCTCATCTTATCGTAAAAATGTTGAGTGTGAATGTATTTTTAGCACCTGTAATGTCATAGATGTGTTTAATCTCACACTGTGGAACATTCCAGGCTCCCATAGCTCATTCGTAACCTCACTTTTCTATTCACAAAAGTCTGACTCTGCCCTACAGACCTCCAGTTCACCTCATTCCCCCCTGGTACAAGTATCTCACGCCTTCCCTTTAACTCGCAAACACGATGAGGTCAACACTGGGGTACAAAGTTGAGACTTGGCAGACTTTGGTGGTGCCTCTCCTCTTTGGAATCTTACAGTGCCAAACAAGTGTCCTCAGTAAGAGCTAAAAAACAAACAAAAAAATAAATTAAAAAATAGAGTATCTGGGGAAATTGTTTTCACAGTATGCCAAAAACTAATTACAAGCAATAAATTAATTTCACGCTTGTGGTTTAGAATTAATTGCATCTTGTGACTTGGAGTGATAAATCCGGACATACAGAGCTCCACATGTTGCAACGGCGTAACTTTATGGATGAACTTGATAATTATATAAGAAGTGTTCATAATGTGCTGTTTTGATTGGCCAGTAAGGTAACATATATATTTTAATGATATGGTCCCCAGGCTTAAAGGGCTGATAGCATTTTGCGCTATTTTCTGATCTATGTTATGTTGTTTCCTCATCATAAACATTCCTAGAGTTGTGTTTTGTTTCATTCACATGTTTAACACACAAATTGTGCGTATTATCTCAAAAAGACGCTCAAACTGTTCCACCTCTTGATGTCACGTGGTCCACTGTGCTTAAAAACTACCACTCCATGACATCACAAAGAGCATTTTGAGCTTGGAGATGCAGATAGACTAATAATAAAGGGTTACTCAACACGTGTGGTATGTTTATGATGCGGTAACAACATTATAGCATGTCTTAAAGCTCACAAGAGTCCATTTTACCTAATATAGGACCTTTTAACACAACCATCCAATCATATTTGCTTATTCTAGTGATACATGTTAAACCAAGGCGCTTAAATTTCTCTCACCTCCATAGTTTAGTGTTTTGCTCACTGATTCTCCTGATTCTCCTTCGCTTTTTCCCTCATAGGTAGCCATATTTCTGTCGATACAAACGGACCACGTGTTTCCCAAACTGTTAATCCCATCCATCTGAACTCAGTAAGGTTCAACAGTAACCAAACTCACACAGACTCACATCTTCGTAAAGTATTTGAGAAGTGTGCATTGTAGATCCCAGGCAAGCTCCCCGGGTTGAGCCATATGCAGGGGCAGATGCATCAGGCTGTGCAGTACATTATAAAGAGACGCTGGTTGGGTTTGGACATATGGGATAGAATGTGTGAAAATACAAAAGCCATGGAAGCGTGAGATTGAATGATGTGTCTTCAACAGTCAGGCGTTTGTCAACACCGTGTCCACATATGGCATATCTCACATAGTATGACTCCGTGAAGAAATGTATTGAAAGAAAATGCAGTATTCTTTGTGCATTGCTGATTTAAAATGAATTGCTTTATTAAAGTATTACACTTCTCTGCGGTATTAACTTAACATATTTCCATCATCATGTTTAATTGTTTTGAAAATTCTACATTTGCTGTCCTCTCTTCCTTACCTCTTCACACTTTTGTATATAGATGGAAAACTGTCATGTGGGAGCATGGGTGATGTAGGAGAGATTGCTAGATGACTCAAACTTGCATAAATGCCATATCCAATTCATTGTATATTTTTGTTGATAAAAATATAATAAAATGGTTAAAAAAAAAAAAAGTTCCCAAAAATGTTGATATAGGAAATATTTTAACAACACATTTGGGTTTTTTTCTGATGATAAATTAGGATTTAGAAAATATTAAATTGTTAATAGGGGACAAGCGACATCTAGTGGACACGAGAACTACCACAATATACGTACACGCGTAAAAGTACTGTTTTTGTCACTTGTGGACTTATACTAACTTCTCTGAGGGGTACAATTCATAAGAAAAATACGTTACGTGTGGTTGAGTATCTGTTACTCAGCATACAGAGTGTTTTTTGTATTTAGAATATTGAATTATGTAAGTAAGGATGGACATACAGGCCTATCTGAAGTCTTCAGTATCCACTATGAAGAAAAAAACGACGCCTGAGAAGGTGTGTGAAATGTTTTGTATATTTTTACCAATAAATTCCTTCCACCAAACCAGAGGGGCCCCCAAAATAGCAGTGCGCCCGAACGAGCCTATCTCCCCCCATTCTAAGTCTATGAGCGCCTGTCTAATGGAGTGCGACATTATTTATTGGTAAACTATCTTCTACCATCTGCACTTGCGACGGCCTCCTCGCATTTTTAGGTTAACTGCTTATTTCCATTATTCCCAGTGACTTTTCCGGCTGGTTCTAATTGGCCCCGCTGGGACTCCGTAAGGGCCCCCCCTGTTCGCATCTCGTTCCCATTCTTCGATAATTGCGACACCGCCGTAGCCGTAATCTGCGCGGGCGATGTTGTTGTATTTTTAACGAGATCCGTGGCTCGCATCGCGCCAAAAGACCGACTTCACTCCGAGAATTTGCGATGCTCTGTGCTGTCATCTGTTATAGACCTCAAACAATTCTCAAGACCTCTTTGTAAAGTCTGTAATTATATCTCTATAGGGCTAAAATTAGTTAGAATGGAGTGATTTATGACAGTGAAAGAAAGCAACTTGGGTTTCAAACACCTATCATAGTAATTGGACTGTATGAGTGTATTAAAACCATTATAATACTATGGCTATTGCATTTAAAGGGGGTTAGTATAATGCATATTTTTGTAAACATACTGGTAAACCTGGTTGCCTAGTCATTAACTAACAGTCTTAAAAGTGCACTATGTAGCTTTTCTGATGGATTATCCGCTATTGCATTGCCTGGAAAGTTTTATCTTGGATTTATGGCTTCAAAACGTTTTTTAACTGCACACACACTGGTTGAGTCACCTGCACATCTCCTTTCCCTGGAAATATACAAGTTAAAGGCATCATGAAATACCAATGTCTGTGTGCAAAACTTTTGTGCATCCCCTACACAAACGTCATCCACCTTTAAATAAAAATGCATTTCCTTTATCATTGATTTTTAAGGAACTGCACATGTGATTTGGATTTTAAATGACATAAACTTGGCCTATCTGTGTTCCCATATTCCCATGCTACAAAAACACTGGACAGTTAATACATATAATTTGGTGTTTTGGTTCTCCACACGATTATCCAATCAGAAAGCAGAAAACGCCTCACATGAGTCTCTCACTTGGGTTGCCAGGGTTGGATGTTGAGCTCCAGTTGGTTTAATCCTTAAGGGACTGTCTAAACCCCCAGTCACTCATTTCTCAGCGCTAGTGCAGCCTCTGGAGCTCCGTGAGTGAATTCTGGAGGTTCTGAACTTTCACGTGAGCCATAAAACGTCCATATACTGAGAATAAGAAAAGCATGTGTACAGGATAATGCACTGGCAACCAATGTTCAAGTGACTGTGGTACCTAAAATAATAATATCAACAGTGTAGGCGATGAAGTTCCTTTATGCATTAAGCAGTAATTACACCTGCAATAACTTACAACTTTTTTATCACCACTTCAAGAGGCTGAGTCCTGGGAACAACACTTTCTTTGTCGTTGTTCAAACAGCCGCCCTGCCCCTCCCTGTAGATCATTCACCACACCCTATCTGTTCTATCTTGTTCCAAAGTACAGTCAGAAGATGACGCGAAACCGTTACGCTTACAAGCCAAATATTTATAAAAGCAATTCTGTAACACTGAATCCAAGACAAAATCTCTACTACATCAAGTTGCAGCTCATATACAAAAAACAACAAAATTCTATATTCATTTATTTGCAAAAAAAAATGCTTTTTTGCTTTCATTTGTGTAAACTCATAAATTAGCACTCATAATGTAGTTTGATTTGAACAGGCTACATTCATGTGAAATCACAGAGGACAGGTAAGAATTCTGTGGTAGAATTTACTGTTTCAGATTGCAGATTTGTTGATCTACCAGTAAAAATAAACAAAAAAGTTGTTTTTCACAATAGCCTCGGGAAAAAGGTGCTATTTTTCAACATCAAATCCATTATTGTTGCTGGTTGAAAGGACAGTAAAGCACTAGATTAATATTGCAGGTTTGTGGAGCCAAAAATGAGATGGTTCAACTTGTGTGAATTTTGGATATTGGCCTATTGCTTTCAAAAACAGTAAATCTCCCATAGAGTTACACAGACCCTTAGCCATTATCTGAAATTATGACATCCAATTCTACATTGTGAATGCAACCTATTGATGCTTTGCAGTGACATCACGCTGGGGGGGTTCTACATGCATTTCGACTGTATTGGCGGAAAGTTCAGCAGGCACAATGCACTCATTAGCCAACACAGACAAAAAAAGTGTTAAGATTGAAAAACTCAAGAATAAACACAAAATGGCCTGGAAACAAGCCATTTTCAGTAGATCAATAAGAGTGTTCACGGTCATGTTTAGGTGTCCATGTTCATGTTTAGGTGTCCACTGCCATATTTAGGTGGTCATAGTCCATGTTTAGGTTTGATTTTCAACCAAAAAGGTGAAAGTGACTAACTGAAAAACTGTTGGCTTGTGGTGACTGACTAGTGACAGTGGTAATTACAGTTAGCCTCACACCCCGTCATCAGCTGCAAAGTATCAATCTGGGTAGCAGCAGAGTGGTTAACACCCCCTCCCTCCACTGTTCACGTCTTTGTGCTGAGTTTAACATTGCTGTTGCAGGAATGTTGCAATGCTGTTGGGTGACGAGGCCGTGACAACGCCCCGTGAAGAATGCGTGTACAGATAAACAAGGGTTAGGTCCCAGCTCTGCAAGTTTCAACAATACTCAAGCAAAGAAATGTGGATGAAATAACATATTATTGTATAAACATTTTAGCGTTAATCTCATTCCCAGCACATTAACCCCAACTACACAAAATACATTCTGACTGGGGCTGCACAAGCTGTACTGTAGTTTTCAAGTGATCTAACAATTTCTAAGCGCATACAACATAGTTTAAAGTAGTCGTTTAAACTGCGCAACTTTTCTGGTGGGGGGGCCCGCTGCCCGTTTGTCTCCATGGAAATGGGATGTTCCACGGTATGACATTAAACATACTTGAATACATCTAGCGTTTACTCATTATGGCTGATTCTGTTCCTCAAAAGTACCTATTTGTGTCTCAGCCTCTCTTAGGTTTAATCTATACTGTGGAACATTCTATTCAGATAAAGCAATAACATTTCCATGGAGACATCAGGTGGCAGACCCTCCACAAGAAATGTTACACAGTGTACCTTTAAAATGGAGGGAAGGCACTGTTTAAAATGGCGTAGTTGAATTAGCTGCTAGTGTTTTGGCCTGGTTTATGGAAAATCTTGATTTCAATGAAGCTTATCCATGAGTGAAAAACTGGCACACAGATTGTTGTCTCAGTATCTAGCAGAAATAACCATGGTTAAATCACTTGAATTCACTAAAGCGTCAAAAAGTATTATTACTATGCAATTGCATGGGCACGATCTAGATATTACAGGTAGTTTATGGATTTGAAAGTCTTGGTCAACTAAAGAAATGCCCAGTGCAACAACTAACCGACTAAAGAGTATGTGACAATGACAAAAGCTTTCCAAATGATTAGGATATCAAGCCAAAAACTACATATACACCATATATACAGATAACTACGAGTAAACCGCAGCTTTATAAGTGAAAAGGCAGATTAAATTGTCCGTTCATTCCCAAAACGCACTTCATGCATTCTCCATTTTACAGTGATAAAAAGGCAGCTAAAAAAGTAAAAGAACAGCACCATTAGTAGACTCAACAAAATTATTCTATGATTTCAAGGATTTTAATTTTTTTTCAAATGTCCCCCATCCATAGGTTAGAATTGTCAGTTTCTCTTTCAATGCTCTTAAATTCTATTAAATTATGAAAGCAACTCAAAGAAATGTCCTTAAAAAACAAAACATATAATCTACAACCTGTCTTTAAGAACCCAAAATCTTAAAATTGAGTATTTTTGCAATTGCCAAAAGTATTTCAATATTAAGCAGCCCTAATCCACACAGGCGCACACACACACAGATTACCGTATCTCTTATCAGTAGAAAATTCATTCTTTAAGAGCATCCAGCGCACAAACTTGACAAAAAAAAAAAAACCTCCTCTTGCATTTTTCCCAAAGTTCACTTCTCCTCTCTTGCGTTTTACATTACAAAACATTTAAGATTGTCCGCAGCATCTTGGCGTCTTCATCTCTTGGAGCACACATCTGCCAGTCTTTTGAACTTTGGCCCGAGCGTGTTCACAAAGTCCAGGTTCTCCTCACCAAAGTTGCTACAGCAGCCCACCGAGCCAGCTGCCGAGCCCACCCCCTCGAAGCCGTACACGTGGACCATATCGTCGGCATAGCGACCCTCATCCTCAGCTCCCATGTAGTACAACTTCTGCAAGATGGAGAAAAAAGGACACAATGTTTATATAGTAGAGATATGATTTAGGAGCAGGTGTAACTGGCTCCTGGTTATTACACTGCATTGAGATTGAGATATTATTTCTAGATTTTGAGAAATATTAGGTACAAGGTGAGATTATATTGCACTGCAGAATTAGATATTAAACTATGGAGAATTAAAGGGGCCTGTACCAGGCATTTTAGCAAAATTAGTCTTGCCCTAGTACACGTATAGTGTATAAGCAGATCCTGATGTGAAAATATGTCCTTTATTCTCCAATAATCAAGAAGTGCACATAAGCAGGCTAGTCGTAGTTAACTTTACTATAAATTCATTGTAGTGAATAATTAAACTAATTGTTAATGCATAAGGTAAGTGACGAATACGTTTTTAAGACTGAAAAATCAGATACAGTAGCAGAACTCACCACTACTTCCTGTATTTTTCTTCTCAACTTTTTCACAACTATGTAATTTTAATATTATAATCTGTTCTTATCAATACATTTTCCATGCTAAAGTTTTACCTGATCTAAGTAGCGCCCGTTGGTCTGCCAGGTGTGGAGCAGGGATGCATCATGGGCGAACCTGCTGTCAAAGCCGCTGTTTAGGAGATGCCCTTCACCATACTGCCCGCTATAGTGCTCGTCAAAGTTGGAGAAGTACTGCGTATCTGTGGCCACGTTGCCCTTGTATATGACGTTCTCCTGCATGGAACTGGTGCTCTTGTGGCCGGTCCAGCCGGTGTTTAAGTCTTTGACCGAGCCTTTGGTTGCTGGGACTATGACGGGACCAGTGAGGAGGCTTGCGTCCTGTGGAGGAAAACAAAATGCCAATACTTACTTTAGGCATTAAATAAATATGAATGTTGTGTTATGGACTAGGAAAAATTTAATTGTGATTTTTCTGCTTAAAAGTAGGATTCTGTAGTACATTGTCTGAACTGACAAACTAATAATAGAATTTCATACATTTCCAAATATGTTAGTAGAGGTCAAGAGTTTTCTCTAAAAATATGCACTATTTTGTTCATGGCAGAGGACATTCTATTATTAATAAACACAGACTTTGATATCTGATAATTGCACTAAGTCAAACTGCAATTTCAATTTGCTGCCTTACCACTTCTTCTCCGGGAGCTTCAGTGTTGGATTTGAGCAGGACTCCACCAGTGTCCGTCATGTCGTCCATCTGTAACTTCTGATGTGTGGTCACACACAGGAAGATCAGGAGCAAGACTGAGGATACAGAAACTCACTTTAGTCACAAGCTTTTCATTGTGTTAAATAGAGCCTCTCAAATATATTTGAGAATACCAAGTAAACAACTGTTATTATAAGAGTAATTATATTATAAGAGTTAATTTCATAATGACAGAAATATATCAAATTGGCAAAACAGGACCTGGTCAAATCTAATGCAGCTCGATGACTAGGGAAAGTTTATAGCGATTCCAATGTTGGCATTTTAAACTATTTTTTGAATTTATCTTGAAGTCATATAGTCTGAGCACTTAAAAAGAATCTATTTGAATTTTAACACACGCTTGGTAAAAAATAGTGTGTGGCACTCACGGAGCAGGAGCAGCAGGAGCAGAGGCAGCAGCAGGGCCAGCCAGCCCATGGACCCCATGGTGATGGAGGACTTGGTGGCCGGGCACACTCCGTTCACACAGCTGCAGATCCTCACCTTCACTGTCTGGACTTTACCAGAGCCCTGCAGGTCGGTCACCAGAACATCCACCTCATGAAGCCCTAAGTGGAGCTCCTTCACCTGCTGGAGTATGGCTGCAGTGTCTGAGCAGAGACAGGAAAAACACTGACTAACTCAACACTGCTGCAGTGCAAGATCTCATTAGATTTGTTTACCTCAAAGTGAGAGCACCAAAACACTAAACGAACTAGAAGGAATCCATATTACTGTCAACTATAGATATAATACTCTGATATAATAACTTCAAACTTTCAACTAAGAGGAACAAAATGTACTATTTTTGTGTTAAATGCCTCATTAAAAGTCTGTGATATATTCTTTTGTTTTCAATAAGACAAAATAAAATCAAATTGTGAAAAAAAAAATTGTGATCAATTAACATGTACAAAAAATGTGATTCATTTTTTGTCATCTTGCCCAGCCCTACTAAGCAGGTATTCTTGTTCTTTAGAAAATGTTAAAAAATTCAAGTCAGGCTTTGTTCTGCTTGAGTAACTGCATGACTAGTAGTGCTAATAACAGTAGAATTAATTTTTTTGTTTTTACATTTTTGCATTTACAGGACCCTGTAGGCTATTTATTCCTAAGCTTAGTTGTATTACTAATTTCAAGGACTGTAATTCTTTAGTTGTTCAGTTGATTACCAATTATTTGGTCTTAGTTGACCAAATTTTATGAGTCGACTAATTATTATGTTAAGATAATAAAGATTTATTTCAGTTATGAAGATACTGGTTACTGGTTACTAGCACTTATTTGCCTATGTAGAAGTTTTTGTGTGAGATCCTAATAACTTCATTGCACTCCATCCATCCATCCATCTTCTCCCGCTTAATCCAGCTGGGTCGCGGGTTGCACTCCATTTAGTCAATTAATTGATGCCAAACCAATTACAAATGGAAAATAAATATAAAGTAAAATTGTACTGTTACTGCCCCTTACCATTGTGTCTGCTCAGAGTCCACTTGCCGTCGTTGTCCGAGGGCATAGTGAACGTAAACGGCTCTGCGAAGGGGACCTTATCCCCGTCCTCTGCCACCAGCACCACAGAGCCCAGCTCCCCCTCTTTCTCACAGAGCACCTGCTCCCCTGTGGGAAGCTTCGGGATGTTGTCATTCTCATCCTCCACCGTGATAACCACTGTGGCCATGCCCGACTTGGAAGCTGGAGTAATACAGAGAAGCATAGGCTATAGTTATTAAATTACATTTAAATGTGTGGATTGTGTTAGGTTTCACTTGCTTACTGCTCTCTGTAGCCCAGTGTATAGTTTGGATATTTCACATTAAGATTCTACATAAAAATAAAAAATGTGTATTCTTAAGAGTGAGTCATTTTTTCCATATGTTTGAGCAAAATGTATTTTAAGCAGTACAAATATATTGTTTAAGTAGCTCTTCAGGTCAAAACAGGTCAACAGCATTCTAACTGAATTTAAATAGAAAGTGTTTTTTTTTTGTACCAAGTATCGGGAAGTGCGCATTAGCATGCTAGTTGTTGTCAGCTTTAACAAGGTGCAATGCCTTTAAAAATATATCTAAAAAATAAACTACTGTGAAGAAAATAAAGCTAAATCTACCACTCTAACAGACGAAACACCCATATATGGTCATGTCTACCATTTGCATCACTTATTTTTAATAACAGGGGTGGGCATAGAGCCCAGTTTGTGCTCTGCCAAATCAAAACATCTGTACAGGCACAAATGCTCTCACCTTGGACTGGTGAGCTCATCTGTGACACACAAACCAGGGCGAGGCCACAGACAGACACACATACATACATACATACTAACAGGGTGGAGCACTGGAGTAACAAAAACTCAGGGCTGTGTAATGTACCGTCATACTATTTGGCAGATCTCCATTACCATGAGCATATCTGATACAATCGCATTGTGACTGAATACCTGCAGTGCTTAAAAATACAGTGACGCATAAATCAGAAAAACCCTTGAAAGAGTTCTGTGAGAGTAAATGGAGATTTCTGTTGGAAAAGACAAGTTTGGACAAAATGCTTGATAATTCGAAAGGGAGCACACCCTACCAGTTACAACTACTGCCAGCTATTTAAGGTAAATGGAGAAAACTCTGCATCTGTGTCCCTAAGGTGGAATTACAGTGAACTGTGTCTAAAGCAATGTTAAAGGCGCTGGATCTAAGCGAAAAACAAAATCTGGTCATTTTAAATGGTTTTAAGTCGTCCTAAGTTATACTTCAGTTACCTTGTGCATTCGGAGCATCATTACTACCTACAATGAGTTTAGAAGAACTTTACACAACTTTTTTGCTGCCAAAGTAAAACTAACAACAATTCGCATGCAACCATGCCCTTCCTGGTCCTCAGACAATAAAGCACTTTATAATTACATGCAAAACATGCACATGAGACTCTGGCCCCAAGAGCTTCTTATACAATATTAATAATGTACTAATGTACAGGGAGCAATACCAATTTTGCTCAAATACATGGAATAAAACAGGATGCAAGCCCTAAAAAGTTGCAGTAACAGACAACCATTCACAATGAATCTCCTTGTTGAATATTATAGTACAGAAACCAACAGTGCTATTTTGCATTCTTGTAGTCATCAACTTTATCACGAAGATTTTATTTTTATCATGACTATTAATTTGATGAAATACATTTCAATTGATACAATTTTGACAAAAATGTTAAATCTTTAGCCGAAACATGTGGAAATCTTTGGTCAATATGGTCATCTTTAAATATAACTCACAACCTCAATGTCAAGAGCAGGAAATGTTAACCACTCAGCCATACAACCATTCTCAGACTGGACAATAAGAGAGTGTTTACATTTGTATATTCACAACAGAATTATGAATGAACAAGAACCAAGCCCAAAACTAAACCTGAACTAGATCAGGACTAAACCAGGACTAGAACAGGACCAAGTCCACATCAGAATTAAAATGGGCTCAATTTAGGACCAAATAACAATTTTTAATGCGCCCTTACTTATTACTTGCATCATATCGTCTTATATATTTCTGTTCTTACTTGCATCCACAGCCCTCACGGTGATGTTGTAGAGACCATTTTGCACAAAACTGGACTCTCTGTCGATTGTGTTGGCCACCTTCAGCTCCCCTGTGACCCGATCCATATTTATCCATGAAGCTGGGTCTGTAACTTTGTAATACCTGAGAACAAGACAAGGAGACTCTTAGGAAATACATGATCCAAGTCTGCCCTCTAATGGTTCAAGTGCATATGACAGGTTAGACTACTCGTTTCACTAGTCAATGTCATTATATTTAAAGGTATATTTCTTACACTATAATGTGGAATATTACAGCCAAAGAAAACTACATTTCCATGGAGACAAGCAGGAGGAGACCCTCCAGACCAAATAAGAGTCAGGTTTGTTGAGATGCAAGTACAGTAAGAATGCAGGTATTTCAGTGCAATACACAACCAAATAATAATAAGAATAAAAAAACATGCTTATGCATTCATTTGTGTTGTCTGTTTTTCGGCTTGCATAATGGACAAATCCTTATTTTTTTGGCAAAGTTTATAATTTGACTTCCTGGTTGGTCACCAGCAGCACACAGAGGTAATTTTATAACGGTAAAAAATTACAGAATAGTCATGATGTTTTTACAAGTCATTGCTACCTATATTTTTGTACTTTTCTTCTCACCTTTTGCCCACATGTAAACTATGAACTATAATTCAGCACAGGTACTATCCCACTAAACCAGGTAATAATAACAAGAAAAACCTGCCATATGCAGTTGAAACAACATTTTACAAGTAGTGAAATTTGAGCTATGTAATGTAACAAAGGGATAGTTACAAGATGCCAGCGCTGCTTTTGGTCTCGGGGTCCAGGGCGGTGTAGGTTCCTATGACAGTGCCATTGGGAGTGTTCTCTTTGACTGTCATGTATTTGATGGGAGGGATGAACTCGGGGCCCTCGTCCACATTGGTAACTGTGATGTCCACTGGTGCGGTCAGCCACTGGGCAGTAGTTCCCTTCAGGTCAGCCTTGTTCTGAGCCATGACTTCAAGCTTTACGGTTGGAGTTTTCTCAAAGTCCAATGGCTGAGGAACAAAAAATAAATAAATGAATGAATACATAAACAATCATTGTGTTTACCCATGGGTTTCATGGAGTAATGAAAAATCAGCAGTTTGTAATATAGTTTGAATGACTTTGGGAGCTGTACACAGTTTCTTTCATGTAATAAAAAATTAAATTTGTCTTGCCCCAGTACACTTCAACAGTACAAAATGAACTAGTTCTGTTAAGTCAATAAAAATTAGGTACAATGCCTTTAATAGTCAAAAGTACTTAAAATTTAATCTACAAACAAGATGCTAAAAGCCATGAATACTTTTTAACCGGACAGATAGTGACTAGTACCTTAATGACATACAGAAGTCCTTCATTTGTTTTGGGGTCAACGTCAACTCTGAAATTTTCATTTTCATTTCCTTTGGTGATGACAAATTTTGAAAACCAGTTATCGGTGTTGATTAAATCTTTGTCATCAACTGGAATGCGGAGGATGAGTTTTTCCACTTCATTTTCCGGGACTGTTGCTGTAAACTAAAAGAGAACAAAAATCATAATAAAGACATGTTTAATTTTAAGCAGGAACAGGCTGATGTTTTCTAGTGCTACTTACAGATGCTTGTTTGAAGGTTGGAGGGTTGTCATTGATGTCGGACACCATGATAGTTGCAGTACCAGTCGTGGCCAGACCGATGCTTTCTCCATTCATGTCTTTGATTTGAACTTTCACCAAGTGCTTGTCTTTAGTCTAAACCAGATGACACAATTAGAAAACAATATTTGTACATTATAAGATGAAATTTTAACAATTGTACAAAAAATATGATTTAAACATTTTGGACAAATAACAGTATTTTAGTGGTTTGACTTTTCTGTCATGTGCGGCAACAGTGAACAAGATTCGAGTTATTATTATTATTATTATTAGTATTAGTATTAGTAGTAGTAGTAGTATTAGTATTAGTATTAGTATTATTATTATTATTAGTATTAGTATTAGTAGTAGTAGTAGTAGTAGTAGGAGTAGTAGGAGTAGGAGTAGTAGTAGTAGTAGTAGTAGTAGGAGTAGTAGTTTCCTGCAGAGTGGGTACAGCTTGTATACAGTCTAACCTCTTTGTATATTTTGATATTTTATCTGACTCTCTCTGTATTATTAAAGGAAACTCATATAAGTTAGGGCAAAGGCAATATTTAATGTATGTGGTATTTTACATGTGTGGTGAAGTTTTCCAAATGTATTTCACAGTTGCCTTTATATAAGTGTAAATAAATGTGGTTTGACTCACCTCCCTGTCCAGGTCAGGGGACACAGTGGAGATGACCCCAGTGAGAGAGTCAATGGCAAACAGCTCAGTGCTGGACAGCAGACTGTACCGGATGGCTACATGGGCCGATCCTGGCTGATCTCTGTCTGTGGCATTGACTTTACCAAACGGAGTCCCTGCAAAAAGACAAAATAATTAGCAGTAGAAGCAGCTGGAGCCAGTAATAGGTATATGACAATATGCAAATCTCACAAAGTAGCATTTATGGCAATGTAAAATAACATAAAATATGAAAGAATTGTAAAAATGCTACTTTTTCTTTAAATATGCCATAACAAGCCATTGGTCCATTATTACTATCATTGAACATTTTACAAAGGATATAAAAAATATAAAAGTGCACTAAATTTGAGAAAAGGATCATGGTCTATGAAGTCTCTCTTAAACTTATCATTTATTATATTGTGGAAGCTTATGATATTTTTTATGAGACTTATGACAATACAAAATCACAATATTTCTGTGACATGACAAGCAACGATGCATACAGCCTACTGCTCATGTTTGCTGTTTACCAGGTTAATTTACAGTACAGACTCAGAGTCAAGTGGTGTTTGACATTAAACTTTATTTTAATTTTAAAAGATGTTTTGGCCCGTGGCCTAGTGGTTGAGGAACCTCTGAGCTACATAATAACAATATATTTGTATCGCTCACCTCTGCTGCTCTGTTCAGGGACGGAGAAAATCATTGATCCAGAAAACTGGGGGGCATTGTCATTCACGTCGTCCACATGGACGTAGATCATCAGCGGCTCATCTGTTATGACATTGGTGTCTTTGTTGTAAGCATTGACTGTCAGCTGAAAAATACATAAGGGAAAAAAGTTCTGTTATAACTTGTTTTTAAGATTCTTTTATTTGTTAAAATTATAATTCTTGAACTTTTGAATTAGTAACTGTAAATTGACAATATATATCATATTACCAAATATTCAGAAGATCTTATTTGAGCTGCTTAATGTTGTAAGTATTTTTAATTTAGGGCCTTTACAAATAACAATAAAACTACATAGAGACTAGTATTAGTGTAGTAGTAGTAGTAGTAGTAGTAGTAGTAGTAGTAGTAGTAGTAGTAGTAGTAGTAGTAGTAGTAGTAGTAGTAGTAGTAGTAGTAGTAGTCATAGCAATATAGTTCCTAATTATACGCATTTTATTGTTGTTTGTTGTAACTATGTGTTAAACTGCTGCATCTTGGCCAAGACTCCCTTGAAAGAGTTTTTTTCAAATCTCAATGGGATTTTTTTTTCCTGGTTAAATGAAGGTTAAATAAAAAAAAGTATTGTATTTGTATTAGCAGTAGTGGAAAAAGTACTGGTGTATTTTTTATACCAAGGTACTTTTTTGTGAGTATTTTCACTTCACAATAATACTTTTGCAGTAGGTCTCTTTTATTTGCATACTTCTACCTCTCGTAATTGCAGTGGTGGGCTATGAGTAGTCCACACAGAGGAAAACCAACGCACTTTTACTCTTTACACTTACTTTAAATAGTGAGTACTCCTCGCGGTCCACAGCCTTATTGACAGACAGCATTCCATTTTCTTTAAAACTGAACAGTCCCACGGGATGCTCATTGTACCCAGGGCCGGACAGGGTATAGCGCACAGGAAACTTGGCTTCTGAATCGGACACAATCTATCAAGACACAGAATAACAAAGATGTGATCAAATTTAAATTATGATTTATCTTAAGTAACCATCCGTCATGTTGCATATCAGGCTTCACCTAAGTGGATTTACAGAGGTTAAAATACCAGTTAAGACAAGCATACCATTAAAGCCATAAGTCAAAGTCACATGTACTAGTAAACGCAGTAAATACCACGTGTCAAAAGTAGTAAAAAAAAAAAAAGTGGAAAGTAATGAGACTTGAATTTGCACTTCATATTAGGGCAGAGCGACTGATCACATTTTAATCAAGATTCAGTCATATCTGATTGACAATAAAAGTGGAGTCAGATTTTGAAGGAAGAAATTTGACTATTTTGTGTGTTTATGTTCAGCTAATTTATGTCGAAAGCTATTTTATTAGTTTTTAATAATAAAATCCTAAAAATGTATCAATATGAGAATCAGAATCATCAACAAAATTCACAAACTAGGAACTTGCTTCTGTGGTGCAACATAAAACAATGAGCAATAATAAAAGATAATATAAACTATGTTATAATTTCTTAGATCATTTCATTTCTTATATTGCCAGGCCCTAAGATCAACTTACCCTTTCGATTTCTTTTGGAAAGACCCCATCATCATTCTCAATTATGTGGAAAGGAGGAGGGCTCCAGCGCCTTTTGGCCCGCCTCAGGAGAGTTTCCTGTTAACCCAGAAACAGGTCAGTGTGAAAATGGTATCTGTATTACCAAAGTGCAAGGCTGCCTTCATACTTTGCACATCAAAATTATGATTAAATACCTGTTGTTTTTTAGTTAGTTAGTGCTTAGTTTATTTCGGTCAGGTATATTTGGACAATATTCCAAAAGCAGTCACACTTCACATGCATAGAGACTGAAAAGATGAAGGCTGAAGGTAGATCTACCCATAAATGTAAAACCATTCAAAGGTAGTAAAGGGAAGGATGCTTTGAACATGTATTTAACTACAGAATACAGAATACCTGCAGTAAAGTGTATTTTGTAATATATTCTGATACGTGGTCTAATCAGGGTACTGTATTCTATGTATTGATAACAGCTTTTGTATTTGTTTCACTGTTTTTACAGCATTTCTTATCACTAATCGGAGAAGTAAAAATCACACTTGTACTCACCACAAGTGATTATGTGCAGTTTGAAGCCTAAATTACATGATTAAATACCGTAATGTATGATTTTAGAAAAATAGCTGTATTCTGAATATTACTCAAAGGAGTAGGATATTCAGAATTGTTACTGCCCAAAACTGACAATAAGAGATGAACCAGGACGACCAGAACTGGAGCTGAACCAAACCAAGTCTACATGAGGATTAAACCAGGATCAACCCAGGATAAGCGTAAAAGCAGCCTAAGTTTAGTCTTTTTTTTAAATCTTACATCGCGTTCGTGTTTCTGATGAAGAGAAACTTTCATCTCGATTTGGACTCCAGCGCTGTCCTGAACCACCACAGAAAATCTCCTCATGGGTTTCACGTACACAGTATTAATAGTCACTACTTCATTATTTTCAATTATGAAATCGGGATCACTGGAACTGAGCTGGAGAGAGTTGATGTCGCAGTCTGCAACTTCAACTGAAAAAGAAACAGCCAGAAGCAAAATTAGGCATGTATCGCAGGTAGTGATGTCTTAGTTACGGGAATACAGAGAAATGCATCGGATTACACTGTTTTATAATAGTTTTTTACCTGTTGTTACCGTTGTTCCTTTACGTAATTTGAACGGAACGTTTAAATCCAACGTTTTGGGGATATAACATGCTTCAACACAGGATAAGACCTTGAAAGTAGAAAGAAAAACTGCTCGTAAAACTATTCACCTACGCGCCAACTGAAACCATTGAAAGACACAAGCTGTGCCTCGTACTCACCATAAACAGGCAGATGGGTAAGAATACTCCCTTCGCCATTTTAAAAACTAACTTGGTGGAGTTTGTTCCGGTTCCAAGGAGCGCCTTTCGTCTCCAAAGCGCTTGCTGTGGCTGGCTCTGGGGATCAGTGGAGCGGACGTACGGTCGACTTTTACGCACGGAAAAAAACAGGTAGTTCCAATCGTCCTTCGCTCAGTAGACACGTCCCAAGTAGACAGGACAATCGAATCTGTCAGCACAAGCAGAGAATCGGTACACACCTGCCCTTGCCCCACCCAGAGAGAGTACCTCCTTGTGGGAAGCAACAGCCGCCTCTGTTCTCGCTGTCTCACTGCTCCGGAGCGAGGAAACCTCCCGGACTGAACTGAACCAGCCACTCAAGTCTGAAGGTGCAGTGCCCTTAGCCACCAGCAGGAGGAAACATTCTCCATTGCTTATTTTGTAAACGTCAAAGTGATTTTTCAAAAAATAAAACATTTATCTGCACCTTGTGACGTTTGACAAGTGGCGTTATGCGAAGCCATATGATTAACCTGGTTAACCCCTGTGTTGTAAAGGGATGTGATGTGAAAGTGAGTTTGGCTAGGCCTGTAAGTTTTGAAATAAAAAATAAAGTCATTGCGTTAATACATTTAATGCCATACTATGGAACCTTCCAGTCAGTTTATCATTCATGGAGACAAGCAAGTGGCGGCAAACTGCCCCTTTAATTTTATAATAAACCATTATAAACCAATTAATCTATTCTTGTCAAATTATTCTTTTATTACTTTCCTGATAAATAATGGCCAAATAGATAACATATTTTATATTTTAACATGTTTAATGTGCACAAAGATAAAGTCTTATTTCTTATTCCACGTTGCCTAACATTGCAAGGGACTAATGAAGTTTGTCACAAAACACGTGCATCAGTCATGTTGTATTTGCACCTTTATAAACAATGTCAATAGTCTACTTTGGCTTTGGGACCAAAACCTGTTTTCCTAACGCTCGTGTTTCAATAATATCCGCTCCGTGGAATTCTCTCCACTTATGTATGTTGAGCATGTGGTTCACTCTATCTCTTCAATCTCCTGCAAATTTCTGAAGCTTATGACAGAGACTGCTTGTTATCTCTGCTCTTCCACAAACACCACAGGAATGTAGAGCACCAGACCAGGCTATCTCTCCGGAATAAACTGGAAACTGCACAGACTCATTAGGGAAAAATAGTCACTACATCAATGCATTTACATGTTTTTTATATTTTTCAAATTTCTGCCTGGACTGGTTGGAAACCTGTGTTAAGTATTTATCATAGATTTACATCAGTCAAGTGGCAGTTTGTAGAGAAAATACTGTGAAGAAAAATGCAAAAATACAGGAAGTAGCAATGAGCTCTAAGATGTCATTAACACCGAAACTCCATCCAAAATGCAGGGAGGATTCACAATGTTTTTCAGAGTTTAAATATTAATTAACAGAATAAAGGTGTGGTTGTTTATTTTGATTAGTCTTACCCTAACTACTGTGTAATTCCGATAAGTTTATAATCATCATCATCATAATAATACATTTTATTTATTAGGCGCCTTTTTGGACACTCAAGGTTGTCTGAAGTTTTGCTGTCGGGGTAACAGCTATGGACTTATACCTTTTCTACTGTCAATGTCCAACCAAGAAGTAAAATGAGAAACTTCAACAAAATTTAAACACCAGAAAAGCTAGGCAAGATTTTTTTCCCCTAAATTCTTAAATAAAATTATGTTGAGTAGTGAAATGTAGACTCTAGCCTGCCAGGTGCACTTAAACCTTTGGAGAATGGAGACATATTGTAAAGCTGTTTAAGCAGGGTCACAACAGGAAAGGTGAGAAAAATGACAGGAAGAGTGTACAGATGGGAGTCATGGTGGGTGTGACCATGATGAATAAGATAGGGAGGGTTGAGAAAAAAGCAGATTTAGCAGACTTAGCAGAATGACCTATTGTGACACTCCTATGTCACTCCTATGAACAATTAGTTTATTAGTAGGATTAGGATGTAACAGTAACCGAAATATTGTGATATCGTATCGCCAAAGGTCTCACAATAATATCGTGGAGCATCACAATATTTCGAATCACACGTCTCTTTGCTTAAATGAATAGTTATGATGCAGAAATAGCTAAAAAACAGAGGGAACTACACAGACCATGATCCTTTGCTCCATTTCAGTGCAAACTACATGAAAAAATAACAGTTCTAAGCACTTTGAAATCTTCATTCTCCGGATTAAGGCATTTTTAGAGGAAAAAGTAACATTCGTTCACAGTTTTGTGAGCCTCCACAAAATATATATGCAATAAATCTGGTATGGTGAGATGTTTATGGTGAAAATATCGTACAGAGAGATTTGGATATTGTTACATCCCTAATGACAATAAATGTTGTACCAAATGTCTGGTCAGAGTGTTTTATAATGTCAGTCTTGTTATTATGTAGAATATCGTAATATCGTGAGCCTCCCCACCATATGAGCTTTCCCACAATATCGCAATAAATATCGTACAGTGAGATTCATACCGTGACGATATCGTATCATGAGACTTGGATATCACTACAACCCTACTAATTAGCTTTTGCTAGTTTAGTTGAAGCTGCAATACTTAACTTTTCTGGTGATAGATGTTAATGCTTTGCCAGTCATTTTCCTCAGTATGGCATTAAACTTACCAATAGAGACAAGCCGGTGATGCGATCGGTCCAAGTTACAGATCAGATCTGCGGAGGAGAGTCAGCTCACAGTAAAATGTGTGTTCTCCAAGGTCCTTTCAGTCATCACAATTGAATAAAGCATCAAACAGGTGGGGGGAAAGTTACATACTGCAGCTTTAACTAATGTTTGAAAAATGATAATTAAATTGGGAAAAATTATGCGTAGCACCCTTTGAAATAATAATTTACAGTAATATCATGAAAAAATATTCAAAAAATGAAAATGTGGTGGTATTTGGGTATTAAAGGTAGTATAAAGTAGTCTATAGTTGTGGTAGTAGTTCTTATAGCAGTAGAATTACTGAGAATATAAGGTATCTGTCATTCATATTAGCAGTAGCTAGTTGATCTTTGAGCAGAAAGGTTTTGTGATATTATAATAGTTATTGTAGTAGTAGTGTAGTAGTGGTAGTTAGTGATAGTAGTTGTAGACTTAGATCTAAGAAGTGATACAGTTGTAGTTGTTCTTTTCTAAATTCTGCTAACCGAACACTTCTTATGCTTTCCTGGAATCACTTAGGTACACAACTCCATAACCTCAGATAACCTTTATTAGTTCGTTCTTGACACCAATGCAAGTTTCAACAATTCAGCCCAACAGCCCGGCGACTGCATTCCGACAACAAGAAAGACAATGAGACGCTAATAAAAGCATATGAGCTCTACACGTACAGTTTGGCCCGTGTGTTGAAGGTTAAAACGTCTCTCACAATTCTTCCGGGCCCCTCCCTTGCTCCACTCCCTGTGGCTCCGCTCCAGCAGAGATAGGCACGTCACAGGAGTGTTAGTATTTGGGTGAGCAATGTGCTGACGCTGAAAAATTACAAAAAAGAAAATGATGAGTGATTAATGTGTAAATCTTCATCTGGAGATTGGGATGCGGCCCTGCCTGAATCATGTCAACACCGTCTGTCACAACATGTCAGGGTGGTTACCATACAAGTACTGAAATGGTATCAGCGAATGAATGTTTTTACTGTGAATATGTTGAAAATACTTGGATTTGTTTTCATGAGTGCATGTGTGTATATGCCAAAGCTGCAATGTGTAACCTTTCCACTGAAGGGTTTGTCACCTGTTTGTTAAAGTGTTATATATTAGTGCCAGTAATGAACACTCACTCCACATTACTCATATAGAGTTTTAGTCATTTTAATATACAGTACTAATAATATTTATCCAATATCCAATATATTATCCAAATCCACTTTTCATTTATATAGCACATTTTACACACAAAGAATTTCCCAAGTGCTAGAAAGAGATCTAATACAAAAACAACAAAACGTACTGTATAACTGAAACTTTAATCATAATAGTCCTAAAACAATACAAAAAAAAAGTATAAAATCAAATAAAAGCAAAGGCAAAGTCAAATCAATAGAAATAAATAAAAGACATAAAGGATCAACTCATGCAGTGTTAAACGGCAGACAATAAAAGTGGGTGTTAAAGCTTAAAACTTTTTGGTTGGGGATCCGTTTCCTTCTTGTTTCCATGGAGATGCCATTGCTCTGCCAGGAATGTTCCACAGTATGACATGAAACAACTCCGCCTTACATTTATTCAATAAACAGTGGTTTTATAACTCAAAAATACCCAGAAAAAACGGCATTCTGAGAGTGAGCAGAGTCGCCTCTCCGTAGATCTGACCTGTAATATGGTCTGGTTTGGTCTCCATGAAGGTAGAAAGGTTTAATGCCATACTGTGAAACATTCCAGACAAAGCAATAACATCTCCATGGACTAAAGCATATGATGGACCCTCCACTAGAAAAGTTACACAATGCACCTTTAAGACAAGACTTAAAACACTCCACTCTACTCCATTATAGGCTGGGCGCTCATCTGACCTGTATAGTTACATCGGTACTAATAGCATTGTTGTGCTGATAGTAGTAGAAGATAGTTGTATTACAGATCACAGTGGAAGCAGTAATATAAACAGAACCTTGTATGATAGAGATTTATGTGTCTGCTATAGTTACATAGTTGTAAATGACATGACCTTTGGACCAGTTGTAGAGTAAGACTATTGGCGTATAACTGATGCGTGTCTCCCTCCCCACCTGCTGTTGACAGAAACTGCTCACCTATACCTCACTAAACATCACTAGACACACACTGGCAAACACACCCAGCTCACAACTCAGTACGACTCGCTTGGCTGCATTTCCTACTGACTCCACACTGACCATTCATACCTAACCAGCCTGGCTGTTTGTCATGGCAAACACCCCAGAGCTCTGTTAATCGATTAGGCCTTTTCAGTTCAGCCTATGTCTTTATCATGGTGGAAACTGTTCTCAAAATGAGTCATGGCCTGAAACCAAGTTCTCACCTGTGTTTTATGTTTGCCTGGGTACATTATGTACCTTCTTTGGTGTTGTCTTTGTGGAGATAATGTTGTTTTACCTAGAATGTTCAACAATAAAGCATTCAATTTAACTATATTGCATTTATACATTTATATCTTGCATTATAGATGGTGTCATTGCTCAGAAATACCATGGAAAACAGGTAGTCTCACTCTGAGCAGGTGCTCCTCTCCTCAAATCTCATCTGACACCTGGTGGCGACACCTGCTTATCCCCATGAAGATAATTTAATATCTGTGTGTATATTTATATAATATTTATATTACCTATAGCCTAAACATGCAGGTGGTGGATCCTCCCCCAGAAAAGTTACGTAGTGCATATTAAATAATCCAGTTACTGTTAAAAGCAGAAACAAAAACTTTAATTTCGTACGCTTCGCCATTGGTGTGGGAAGTCTTTTGGATTTAGGTGATGTGGAACGCTGTTTGCTTTGTGGTATGCACTTCTCGTTGCTTTGGCAAAGACTTGTAGCTTCAAACGTGCAGGGCCGGTTCCATAATGCATTATGCACACCGTAATGCTTAATGCATAAGATAAGGGCCGGGCCACTCCCACTGATTGTATCCAGGTTACACAAACTCAACCAATGTGTGCTGATACCAGTCTGTTTAACCCTTTTTGGTGTGTAAAAGAATCACTCTCCCATTTGTGCGCTTGTACTTCTTATTCTTATTTTACGAGTGGTTCACCTAGAAACTGGGATGCACTGCAAAGGAATTTCACAGCCACCAAAGAAGTTCTACACGGGGGAGAGAAGAATCAGCTTAAAATAGACCTTCACTACTGTGTTCACGTTTAATACAAGAAAAATAAAGTTTTACGTTAGTCTGAGCCCATAAGCACATCTTTGTTCAATTATGTTCTGGTATCTTCTCTCCCCAAAACGCGTCTTTCTCGTTTGGCGTTTTTAGTAGCTTTTATGCCAATTCACGTTCATTTTCAGTTTTTTCGGAGTAAAACAATACACTGGACACAAACACGACAGCTATGTACTGGCGTGGAAAGTGGACCCACCTTGCTGACTCCGTTATCAGGAAAAGCTAGTGTGAGCGAGCAGACAGGGAGAAAGGACCCGCCTATAGCTGACTAAGTTCGTACTTGCTCCAGCAGAGGGTCAAAGTCTGTACCAAAGCAACAATAGACAGTAGAATAGTGCGTACCGTAAAGCAAACGGCGTTCCACATCACGTAAACCCAACAGGCTTCCCACAGCGATGGCGAAGTGTCCGAAATTTAGGTTTTTGTTTCTGCTTTTAACGGTAAGTACCAATTTTACGCATTCCGCTCCAAATGTATTCGAGCGATTTAACGGGACTTTGGCAGGTGGGGTTGTTGGCTACGACTTTAATATTTGAAGTGGCAAAATTTAAATAAAGGATTGTAAGAGTTATAGTCTCAAAAAGTAGTTGATACCGGCTACAAATTCTACTTCTGGTTACGCGCTACGTGAATTAATTTGCGCCTCAATTTTTCCTCAGTTTTTTCCTGTTGATGCCGAGTGGGTCATCGCTCCCAGAAAACTTTACGAGAACCAAGACTACAGGGGATACGAGTACATTGCCAGGGTATGTACTTTTTACTTATTTTTTGCTGTGTGTTGGAATACGGTGCAGCGACACGTTTGATTCGCTATGCGTAAAAGTTGCCATTTGTGTGCTATGTATAGGCGATGGGTATTGAAAATGTAATTGATTTTCTGAGCCCCCTTTAGAAAGAAATGGGGGAAATGTGAATATATTCTTGACCCTATACTAAATGAAAGTTTTAACCTCTGACAACTGCAGTTTATAGTCTGTTAGAAAATAAGTGGTGAAAATGAGTCTTAACTAGGCTTTTTTGTATTAATGGGGACGTTTTTAATATTATAAAAATTTGAGCTGTAGATGTTTGGATCAATTTGAATCACCACAGATAGAAACCAAGTCTTAAGTTGTTCATTTTCTTAGCCTATTTATTTATTTTTATTGCATCTTGAACTTTTTAACAGTGTTGCACATTTACAAAGATTTAAGATGATTGTGTCAGTGTCATAAATGAGTTTTAATATTATTATTTATTATATAGTAGGCCTACATTTTCTTAAGCAAAATATCGCTCTTCAAAGTTTGTTAGTATGACGTGTGTGGAAAAAGACTGTTTAACGACTTGGATTTGATCAAAATTACACTCTAATTTCTGGAGGAGATTAAAGGTGCATTGTGTAACTTTTCTGCTGGAGGGTCCATCACATGCTTGTTTCTACGGATATGTCATCGGTCTGCCTGGAATGTTCCACAGTATGACATTAAACAGCTCTACCTTACACTTTTTTCAGTCAGAGGCGGTTTCATAGCTCAAAAACACGTAGAAAAACAGGTATTCTGACTGTGAGCGGGGTCATCGCTCCACAGATCTGACCTGGAACTTGGTCTGGTTTGGTCTCCAGGAAGATAGAAAGGTTTAATGCCATACTGTGAAACATTCCAGACAAAGCAGCAACACCTGTGTGGAGAAAAGCATTTGACGGACCCTCCACCAGAAAAGTTATACAATCCACTTTTAAGATGAAGTCCCTGTTTACTGTAGGATGAACTCGATCTGTTTTTTTGCTATGTAGGAGTTATTGTCCTTTGTATTTTTGGGATAGGTGATGGAGATGTCATGTTTCTACTATTGTATTATGTAAGCGATGTTTTGTCTGTCTAGTGCACCTGTTCAGTGAAGTAATGTGTTGTGACAGACACATCTTGACAGACAAGATGAATCATTTGGCTCACAGTTTAGATAGTTCAGAACATTCTGGAATCTGGACAACAGAAATCTCTTGTGTTTTACTTGTGTCCCAAAATGGTCCTTTTTATATCCTTAGATTCACTCTGATAAAGAAAATAATTTGTGTTATTGATAAGGAAAATATGGGTCCTTTTAACATTTCATTTTTTATTTTTTATTTTTTTATTTTTTTATTTAGGTCATAAAACAAGAAAATAATTGTGAAAATATTATGAGCAGAATTTTGTGATTTCAGGTCAAGTTTAATTTCATAAAGCTAGTCACATATTGTGTTAGGCAACGTCAATAAAAGTGAATTAAGAATTTCACAATAGTTTGGTTGCGTTGTCATTAACCGTAAAAATAATCTTTTAGAGTTACGGTGACACATCAAACTTCAGACAGACAAGATGAATCATTTTTCATAGTTTAGACAGTCACGAACCATCTGGATAACAGAAATCTCTTGTATTTTACTTGTGTAACAAAATGTTCTTTCTTATTTCCTTAGATTCGCTCCGATAAAGAAAATTTCACAAAAATCATATATTCACTACATGGCCCCGGTGTTGACCAGTACCCATTTAATATATTTGGCATCAATCATGAGACGGGATATGTTAAAATCTACGCTATTTTGGACAGAGAAGAAATTGACTCCTATCAAGTAAGCACAGTGGAATCATTATTTAAAAATTATGCTTTTTATCATTATTTTTGCACTGAAAAACTAAAAAACTGTGAGCAGGCTTGCATCTTCACAAACCAGACTCTTTCATGGCCTGGATGAGTGGCTTTTCCTGCTTGTTTCCATGGAAATGTTGTTCCTTTGGCTGTAATGTTCCTTAGTATGGCATAAAATATATATCCATCTCTGGAGAATGTTCCAGAGTGTGGTTTTAACGTTCTGTTTCCGTGGAATCATGAAGGGAACATACCACCTCCAGAAAGTTGCATATTGTATTTACTGTATTCACTTAATATGCATTTTTCTTTTGTATTAGTTAGTAGGTGTGGCAAAATTTACGGACGGAACCCGCGCGGAAGCTGACATCCCCCTTCCTATCACTGTTTTGGATAAGAATGACTGTACGCCTGTGATCCAATTACAGACTGGCTCCGTTCTTGAAGCAAGTGCGGCTGGTAAGACGACAGTGAAGATCAAAATGAATCAAAATAAAATCATTTAGTGTATACTTTTTCAACACATTTTCCACTCATTGTTTTCAGGCACCGTGGTGATGAGGGTAATTGCCACTGACGCCGACCAAGAAAATACCATCAACTCACAGATATATTACAGTATCGTGGAAGAGAGTAACGCTGGGGGCATGTTCAAGCTAAACGCGAGAACAGGAGAGGTCATCGTGCAAAAGACGACGCTGGACAGAGAGGTGAGCTACGTTTAGGAATCATATGAATTATTGATACTTTGCCCTGACATGACTCTGGGGGGAGGAATGTGCGTTCTAGTATGTCTATGGAGGAATGTGTAGCAGTTCCCATGGTGACACAGTGCCCACGTTAGTGACGTGTTTTTAGACTGTTTTAAAACTCAAGAAAAAAGTGCAAAAATGGACAAATCGGCTCAGCTAAGTCTGTTCTTATGGTCAAACTGTGTCAAAACAAAGCTCATATGAAAGTCTAACTTGAGGAACAGCTTCACAGACAGAGCAGTGCCTCCAGTTAGCCTCACCCCGCCCTAGAGAACGTCGGTGACATCAGCTGCAAAGTATCGATAGTGTAATGTGAATATGTCTAATGCGATGGCTCATCTGCTTGTCTTCTGTAGACTAAAGACACTTACAGGCTCACCATAAGAGCTGCGGATTTGAATGGCCAAACCGGTGCAAATGTGGGAATGGGCGAAATTGAAATTAAACTTTTGGACATAAATGACAATATTCCCACTCTGGAAAAAGAATCTGTAAGTCATACTTTTAATCTTTTGAAAAAGAAAAAAAAAAGTTATTATTGGATTTGTTATGATAAATGATTTCTCTTTTAGTATGAGGCAAGCGTAGAGGAAAATACAGTGAACGTGGAAGTCCTGAGGATTAAAGCGATTGACCTGGACAAGATGTACTCGGAAAACTGGCTGGCTGTTTATGAGATAACCGACGGAAACCAGGCTGGCTATTTCACCATTACCACAGATGAAAAAACAAACGAGGGAATAATCATGATTCAGAAGGTAAATATTGCATTTATTATCATTTTAAAGGTCCACTATCTACCTTTTTGATGTTTTTTATTGTTATAAAAAGGGAAAGGGGAGGGAAAAACATTCTTAACGTGCACGGGATCACCTATCCACAGATCTAACCTGTAACTGGACCTGGCATCAGCTGCTTGTCTCTATGGAGATAGATATGTTTAGATACATAGATAAGACATATTGCATCTTTAACTTTTAATTTTGGGATTATTTGGTCTGTCTAAATTTGTAATTATTTAGGTCACAGAAAAAGAAAATAATAGTGAAAAATATTTTGAGCAAAATTAGGTGATCTCAGTTCGTTTTTTTTTCATCTGGCCATGTATTTTCACATGAACTTAAGTTTGATTTCTTAAAACTAGTCACATATTATATTAGACAATGTGAATGAAAGTGAATTAAGAATTTCACAGTTGTCTGTTCATGGTGTCAATAATCGTAAATAATCATAAAAAATAGAATGTACAATAATAACACATTTTTCTTTTTTTTCAGAACTTTATTTAATAACATTTCCAAATATATCAGCATAAAATACTTAAATAGGGATAAAAAGCTGAATAACACACACATAAAAAAGGGAAAAAAGAGAGAACAAAATCAGAACAAAATCAGAACAACTACCAGGTCACATAGTCACAATAAACATGTACCAGATAAAAAAAACGAGTTATAAAAATCAATCAATGACGAGAGTGAGAAAAAAAAAACTCAACAGAGGGAAAATTAACAGATTCAGCTGAAAGAGTGGATCCCACGTTTTCTTGAAATTTATCAATGAGCCCCCAGGAGAGAGTACATCTTACTTTTATAACACATTTTCAACCTAATTTCAACTCTAATTACAGGCAGTTGACTACGAAGAACTCAAAGTCGTCAACCTGCAAGTGTCTGTGCGTAACAAAGCCGAGTACAACTTTGGCAGTTCAGGCGTAATAGGAGGAGATCTGACTGGAGGAATACCCGGGAAAGGATACCCAATCAAAATCAACGTGATCAACCAGAAAGAAGGCCCCCGATTCCAGCCCAGTGTCAAAGTAGTGACCATTTCAGAAGACCGTACACAAGTGACACTCAACTCCATCATCAGTACATACGCTGCCATAGACACGGACACAGGGCTGACAGCTACTAATGTCAGGTATGTAAAAAATATGCAAAATAACGTAGTAACTTCTATGGCCTGTCATGGTAACAAATTGGTTAGTGTGATATATTCTGAAGTAAATATAGACGATAAATGAAAATACTGAAACTAAATCATGAAGCAGAATTATCTCCCCAAAACTACTAAATGTATATTATAGTAAAAAAAAAAAGCTCAAATCTCATCATAGTACAGAAAAATAATATTATATTATATTATATATTATAATATTTTCCCACTAGTGATAAATATTGATCCCTAAAAAGTATTCCATCTAGCATATATTGAACGATAAGTTGAAATATTAGTTATCATGACAGGCCTAGGTATTGCTTTGTCTGGAATGTTCCACAGTAGAGCATTAAACTTTATCTCTGTGGGGGCTAAGTAGGTCACCTACCAGCGCAGAGGTCAGATAAGGGACAATAACATCTCCATAGTGTTACCGGACTCTCCCCATCCACCCGAAATGTTTCAGAAATGGCACCTTTAATTGTCGATCAGATATTATTGACTGATTTTATTTTATTGAATGGTTTTAGATACGCAAAGATCTATGATGAAGATAACTGGCTGATCATTGATGAGAATACAGCGGACATTAAGCTGAATAAGTTGCCAGATCGGGAGTCCATGTACTTGATCAATGGAACCTACTATGCTAAAATTATTTGCATGACGAATGGTAAGTAAAATAAATGTATAGTAGTTTAAAGGGCTCATATTACGCTATTTTCTGGTCTATGTTATAATGTTTCCTCATCACAAACATACCAGGAGTTGTGCTTTGTTCATAGACCGTATATATGAGTATGAGCTAAAGCGTTAGCCGCTGCGTGCCAAACAGGAAGTGCTACAGGAGGCTCTTCCGGCTCCTTCTCTCCCTTTTTCCCATTGACTCACATTGAGATCTCATTGTCCCTCTTTCCGTAACTGCTGCACTGAGCCTCGTCATTCTGGTCTTAAAATGTTCGTATGAACCCGCGACACATGATCCTGAATTTTCATTTCGCTGTTTTGTACCTAAATCAAGATATGAACATAAATGACGGACCAATCAGACGCCTTCATTCCCCGAGGTCGCGGCCACCTAGCGTTAGCAACAGGTTCAACTGACAGCTAGTGCGTTTCACGGCTAAGTAAGTCCCCTTCCAACTTTCCTGCCCCGATTGACTATTTTTGAAATAAAATGACAAAATATCTCAAACAATTACAATAGCTAATGTTACGAGAATCTTAACTAGCATAGGAGAAATTGTGTCGGTACTATTTTGTGTTATACTAGCAAGGCAAGGCAAGTTTCTTTGTATAGCACTATTCGCACACAAAGTGCTTTACAGAATAAGAAATACATTAAAATCACAATACAAACAGATCAAAAGATAAATAATCATCATAAAATTTAAAATGAGAAGGAAACATTAAATGAGAGAGAGGAGTCCAGAATGAAACGCTTTCAGTCATATGCATGGCTAAACACAACCCTGAAGCCCTGAAATTAGTAGTAACTTATATGGTTACGGTTTTATGACTATTAGAGAAACAACGCAAACGTCACTAGAATTCTCACTTGCTCAATGCTGTATTTTGTTTTGTCAACATATTATTGTTCATCTTTTAGACTCCCCATCCATGACTGCTACTGGCACCATTGCAATTCAGGTGGAGGACTTCAATGACCACTGCCCAGAGCTGACCACCACCACCCAGACCATGTGCTTTGAGGATTCATCCGTTTACGCCACTGCCGTCGATAAAGACAAATTCCCCAACTCAGCGCCATTTGTTTTCAAAGTGATTGAATCTAAAAGTACAGGAGGAAAATGGACCATAGAGCCTTTCAATGGTAAGACAGACTACAGTACTATTTGAACAACCGTCAGTTTAGCAGGTTCGCTCATGTTTGATGATTATAGTATCAAGGTTTCAACATATAATGAAGGTTCTCTGGCAAGGTTATCAAGATGTTACACATAGGCCTGTCACAATAATATTTTGAAGCACAATATGGTTACAGAGGAATATTGAATGGCAAGATTATCCCAGTAAACCATTTTTAAATAGACAGTATCATGAAAAGCCCTGAGCTGCAACAAATAAACACAGAATGAACCAATAATTATATTTACAGAAGTTATTTATTCAACCCTTGACAGCTCAAATCTTATCACAGTACAGAAAAATAACCAAAATCTCCCCAGTGTTGCAAAGAAATTGTACATATAATAATAATAATAATAATAATTATGCATTTTATTTATTTGGCACTTTTCTGGACTCCCAAGGTCACCTTACAACAACAGCTTTATCACTTTTTCACAGACACATGTCCTCAAAGACGCTTTACAGAGCATTATTAACAGCATTGTTCATTCACTCCAGACCCGATGGTAGGAAGCTACCACCAACACTCACTCACACACCACTTTCACACCTACAGTGCATGTTTTAGTTTGATAAATATGATAAATTGCGTCTCAAAATATACAGTTGATTTAGTAATTATAGTGTGCATTTTTCTTGGTGGTTGTAAATTATAGCTGGAGCATGTCACTTCCAAGAATAGACTCCATAATTACGGTAGTTTTTATTACCATTGTAGGTTTATCATAGGCTAGACATGCATGCGACCAGGGCTCTACAGTGCGCCCATTTCTCTCACATTTGCGAGCAAATATTTCGTCTTGCGAACAAGGAAAATAAAACAGTCGCACCAGTGTGAGTGCTTCTGCAGCCACAATAAGGAGCTGCACAGACGCAATGTGACGAGTTAAACGTTCTACATGTATCAAACATTTGGGGCGCACTCACACTAGGACTTCAGAATCGTGCCCAGGCCTGGATCGCCCCTAAAGCGCGACACGCCCAGCGCGAGCGCAACCGAACCGTGCCCAGGAACGACACCTCCGACCGCGCACGACTCCAGCATACGAGCTCCGGGTGTGCGGCGATATCACTCATACGAACAAACTCCGCTTCCCCTTATCCGAGGAGCGGCACCGCAGCAGGACCCACACCTGTCCCACCAGTAGATTCCCCTGTGCCGCTGGACTTCCCTCTCTAAAGCGAGAGCTTTGTCTCGGTCTTTGTCTCGGTCTTCAGGCCCGTAGCAGGCGATATGTGGACTCAAGTTTGCCAAAGAAAATGCCAAATAAATCTGTTTGTCACAACTCCAGGAATTTGAAAATACAGGTTTAAAAATTCTACCCACTTTATTCACATCGAAGCAGTTTTGTGTAAAGTGCCAGTGGAAGTTCTCTTAAAGAAGAGGTTCTCAAACTGTGGGTAGTGTTGTGTTTTAGTTTTAGTTTTTCCTCGAGTGATGCAGAAAAGAGGAGCCACTGTCTGTGTGAATGTTCTTGTCTGTTCGCTTAGGTCCAAAAAGGGGCAGAGTGTTTCAGTGCAGTACAGTCTGTTTGGCTTATTTTAAGTCTAAATGAATATTAATCAGATAAAATGGAGATAGACTGATTAAAAACACAGTGATTGTGCAGGAAAAGTACAGTCATAATTCTTTTGTGTTTTTTGTATAAAATTCATTCACATAAGTTGGTGTGCGCAAGTTCTGCACTGTAATAAACATTCAAAACAAAAACCTATTTGTGCCCCCAATTGTTTTTCTGTGCTCCTAAAATTTTTGACTTAGGGGCACATGTGCTCCTGAAAAAAAAAGTTAGTGTAGAGCCCTGCATGCGACTGCAGCTAAATTATACTGATTATTTTATGCATATGTTCTGGTACAAAAGGTTGACAAGGAGAACAGTTTTCAAGTAGAGAGTCTGCTACCTTGTTACACTGGAGCTGTTATTGCTTTTCTTGGAATTTGAACTCATCTATCTCACATTTGCTCAAGGTGTTTTATTGTGAACGGGTCGCCTCTCCACATATTTTAATGCCAGTTTTAATGCAAGTTTAATGCCATTCTGTGGAAAACGATAGGCAAATAATAAAATCTCCATGGAGACAAGCAGGTGCTGGATGTCCCCACTAGAAAAAAGTTGCTTAGTGCACTTTTACTACTCAATTTGACTTCTAAAAATGTAAAAAATCAAGAATCTCTAGAATGTTAGATACAGCTCTATGCGATATTAGTTCATCTCCCGATTCTACTTGCAAGAACAAACAAAATAAACCAGAACATTTTATACTTCTCAAAATTTCCTAGCTAGACAAATTGATGAAACACAGAATTATATCGCCTATCACATAAAAACACTGCTTACATTTTAATCAACATATTTTTTCCAATTATTTTTTGTCAATTTTTCAGAAACTACCGTTATTCTGCGAGAACACTCCAACCTCTGGCCTGGTGTGTACAAGGTCGCCCTGGAGATAAAAGACCTGCAGGGCAAAGCGTGTGGAGAGGTGCAGGTGATGGATGTGATCGTGTGCACTTGTGAAGAAAATACAAAATCCTGCAGTCCCCGAACCAACAAGACTGTGGAGTTTGGGCCTTGGGGTATTCTTATGATGCTGCTGGGCCTCCTCCTCCTTCTATGTGAGTAACCCGTGTTTTTTGTTAAGAGTCATTTACTTTCTCTCTTGGCAACATAGCATGCAAGTTGTAACAGGGAGAGTGTAACTAAGAAGGACAGAGGTGTGACTCGGAGTGGGCTGTGGTATGTGTAAAAAGAACTCTGCTGTGTTGTCATTCAGATAAATACACTGCAAACACTAAAATAGCCAAATTAAGATTACCGTATTTTTCGGACTATAGAGCGCACCTGCATATAAGCCGCATCCACTCTATTTTTTTATTTTTTTTAAGATATACAAGCCGCAACCGGGCTATAAGCCACTGATATTCATGTTGAAAAATTAGATATTTACTGTAGGGCTGAAACGATTCATCGAGTTAATCAATTAAATCCGGCGACCGGGATCGAACCCGCAACCTTCTTGCTGTGAGGCCTGAGTGTTGCCACTCAGCCACCGTGCCGCCTAATTGATTAAATCGATTAGAAAAATGCATCGATTATTTTTTTTTTGCCTCGATGCTTCGTTTTATTTTCATATGCTCGGCCCGGAACCTTTTGTGGTAGAGGTAAAGTTTCTGCACGACCACTGCACTTCACTGTACACACAACAGCGCGGCGCCCATGGATGTATAATAAGAGCGTAAACTCATCTCCTCCCGTATGCCGCGTGTGCGCGGTACACTCCGGTGCACCGCGCACTCCTCATCTCCTCCCTACGCCGCACACACCTCGCGTGGATCGTGTCTTGTCGCAAACACTCCGTGGACCGCGCTTCCTCCTGTGCGCCTCTAAACCAGAACTAACACCAGGACTAAAACCAGGTCTAAACCAGGTCTAAGACAGGTCTAAGCCAGGTCTAAAGCAGGTCTAAACCAGGTCTAAACCAGGTCTAAACCAGATCTAAAACCAGGACTAATCCAGGTCTAAAACCAAACAAGAATTTGCAGGAGTTGGTTGCTACATTCATGTAGTTTTAAAAATCATGACAATATCAAGTAATCCAAAGTATTCAGATTACGTTACTCACTTTAAGTAATTTAATGGATTACGTCACAAACTACATTTTGAGGTTCTGTAATCTGTAGAGGATTACATTTTAAAAGTCACCTTCTCAACACTGATGCTACAACATCTAAACAGAACCGTACATTACATGAAGTGGAAAAGAAACCGCGAGGTAAGTCAACCTTAGCCTAGTGATAATGAAGTTTTTCATGTCCAAAACACGTGTATCTGTCAGTGCACGTGGTGTGTACTTAACGTGTTTAAAGTAGGCGCGACAATAACAAACGATTACTCGATTATTCGAACAAAATAATCGACAGAATAATCAATTACTGTAATAATCGATAGCTGCATCCCTAATTTACTGCATATACAGAACGATTTTGTACTGTAAATGTACATTTATGTACCTGAACAGATTCTTTCGGAACAGTGCCTTTTAACACAACAGCAACTGTGCTGATTAAAACGAGGTCAAAAACAGAAAAGAACCGGTAATTGATTTACCTTCATTTCTCCTGTGCAGTGAGACCACAAGTCACTTTAATCATCTCCGCCATTTGACGCCGAGCTTATGTGCAGCAGCACGGTAGATCTGGAGGGACACAATTTTCAGTCCTGCTCCCGCATTCTTCAGTCCCGCTCCTGCGTTGTGCGGTTGCGCTCCTGCCTGCGCCCGCAATAAGATTTCAGAATATGTCCTGCGCCGCACTGTTTTGTGTTGAGTCCCGCGGGTCCCGCAGGTGCAGGACTCTACAGCACGATTTCCTTCCTGGAGCAAGATCGATGCCTTCAACTTAAAACTTGCATCATACAAACTCCTTTGTGTGCTTTTCATGATGAAGGGGTGAGGATTTGAAAATAATTACCAGTTAGTAATTTGTCGTGCGTGTTATATCTGCTAAATAAAAAGTAACGTATTCTTCTTTGCATTCATTTTCCGTCTATATTGTTTTTGAAATTCCGCCCCTAGAGCGCCCCTAGCGGTGGAAGAAAAATCCACAGAATCGCTGCTGCTTCTCAGACATAAATCCTTCAAATGCAAGATTGGTTTTACTTCAAACATTATTCTAACAACGCAGACGTTTACATCGATAGTTTGGTGTAATAACACATTTGCTTCGGGTGCTTTGTGGATTGGGTAAGACTGTTTTTAGTGGCAGGCTAATATGCGCCGTTCAGATCCATTAGCCTTGCCTTAGTGTCAATTGCAAATATAAGGACTGGATGAATTATTTTTAAAAGTGTCTCCACACATCTCCAACACTGTGGCTCATTAGTAAATGAGGTCCTATGTCCAAAATTCCGGAATGTGTCTTTAAGAAGGTTTTATCATGATTTGAGTAGATTTCACTTGACAAATACAATTATCTACCAATGGAATAAGACTTTTTGTACTTAAAATATGAAAATACATCTTACTACACCTAGGATAAGAAAAAACTCTTTGCACTTATTCCATTAGGAGATGATATGTCAAATCTACTCAAATAAAGTAAAATGTTCTTAATTTAAGTCATTTTAATTTACCTAGATGTTGCTTTTTGTAGTGCAGTTAAAGCAAATGGAGTTTTCCTGAACAGCTTTTACTATCCAGTACAAACATAACTAGATGTTTTAAAGGTAGTCATCTGGATAATTATTGACTTAAATTCTGGGTGTGTAGAGTTCAAGTTTTTTTTACATAAAATATATAATAGTATGTCATGTAAAGTTCAAAAAGAAGTGAGAAGAAGATTTAACAGTTTACGTAATCCCACCCCATTATGTTATATTAAATTACAGGATATTACATTTGATGCTTCCTGCTGTGTATCTGCACTAAATAACATATTACTGCAGACACTAAACTACATTCATCTCAGTAATTACATGGATTTTATTGTTGTTACTAAAACTAGTGTCAAAATTAGACTCATTATCAAAATCGAAAGTATCAAAAGTGTCAAAATAATATAATAAATTGTACTTTTGGACTTCTGTAAAGACCACATGGTGTTTTTTAATATATACATTTGGAGTTAAAAATGATGTTCTATTAAAAAAACAAAAAAATCTATTGGTTATCAGAGCTTCTCCTGAATATCATAACAAAGAATTAAATTTTAAGACAGCTGCAACTATTCTGCAAATAATGACGGGACACTCTGGTAAGTAATGTGTGTACACTATCCACAAGTATTCGCAGTAAACTGTTGTATTGTGTGTTTCAGTGCTTCCTCTCCTGCTGCTGTTCTGCCTGTGTGGAGGGGCCTCTGCTCTGGGAGATTTCAAGGCTCTTCCTTTTGAAACCAAACAACAGCTAATTTCATACCACACTGAGGGACAAGGAGAAGACAAGGTACATTTATGCTATTTATTTTTTCTATATGGCAATAATGCAAATACAGATTATTCAGCTGCTAAAATATGAGCTGTAACTTGGCCTGGTGGTGTTAACTGCTTGTCTTCCTGGACTTTTTAATAATTTTAATGACATTCTGTGGAACATCTCCATAAAGACAAACCAACAAAATAACCATATACAACAACCATCATATTTCAACTCTTATTCTTTTTATCCAACTTAATCACAAAATCAGCAGTTTGACAAATTTCACTTTTTGCCTCTTTTTACCCTCATCTGTAAATCATCTCCTGTATCTTACCCTGTCACTTTACTTGCTATTTATCCTGTTTATATGGCGGCTCATACAAAATAAAAGTCTGAGCCACTTATTGTACGTAATAGTGCAGTAGCCTCTTAGGTTAAATGAAAATATAAATACATAAAATAATTACTTTGTTATTTTCTAAAGTTTGTCCTGATTTTTGAGTGTCTATTTCTATTCTCTTGCTGTTCTTAAACTCTGCATTGCAACACTGGAATTTCCCCATTTTGGGACAAAATAACTATCTTATCTCACTTTACTATACTATTTCATATTATGGCGTTATGTGGAACCCAAACATTGAATATTCTTTTTTTCTAGGAAGTGCCGCTCCTCACCTTCCAGGAGGTAGATAGTGGCCCTGGGTTGGTCACTAAAGACGTGAACAAACTGAGCGGAGGTGCCAAGGGAGGAGGAGGAGCGTTTGAAAGAGGCATACACTCACACTCTACATGGACGGAGAACATGGACCATTATAACCAGTACAACTTCAACAGATATGGGCAAGGGGGCTACTTAAAGGGAGGGACGCTGACTGGATACGAGCACTACACGACCCAAGGCAGTGCTGGAGCATTTGACGGCATGGCCCTGTCTGAAGGCTTCCTGGGGGAGTATTATTTAAATGTGAGTAAAAGTTCAAATCATACAAACTTTGACCGAATCAAAATTACATTAAAAACTGCGAGGAATTGTACATTAAAATGCCACCAATGATAAGAAACATAACCTGCAGCATTTTTTTTAATGGTTCACTTAAATCTAGTATGCTGTTTAACCAGTTTAGACTTAATGTTAGTACAGTCTCTGCGGACTCTTTAGATGTGTTGGAGCTGAAATGAAGCTTGGAGGTTACATTTTTACTGCTGCAAAATTTAAAAATAAATTGACCCAACCCAAAACTCAGCCCAAGCCAAAAAACATGCGGCATAGGTCATTGATTCCAGGAACAGTAGCTGTATGGAAGCACATTTTTGAGAAAGAGTTGGAATGTCGCTGTACCTTTGAACATTTGAGCAAAATTTGTCATGTTCCAGTAGAGATATATTGTATAAAAAAGCAACTATTGTGGTCAAAATAAGTCCAGTGACTGCTTCAATTGTCTAATAATCAGGAAGAGCACAGTTAGCTACTGATTATTATTAGTGAAAAGCATTCTGAAACACATAACTGTGAATATTTCATTTGCTCAGAATGCATAAGATAAGAGGAATAACTTTGGACTACTGCAAACTTGAAATTACATTAAAAAACAAATAAGTAAAAAAGTAAGTAAAAATCTGGTGCCTTTAAAAGATGACAAAAATAAATAAGTACTGATCTTTGCTCAACTCATTGCTATGTTTTCTGCGTTACAGAAAGCCAGCCATGAATCGCAGCAAAACCAACATAAAGATGGATTTCTGGTGTACGATTACGAGGGCCGGGGGTCTCCAGTCGGTTCGGTGGGCTGCTGCAGTCTTCTGGAGAATGACAATGACCTCTCTTTCCTCAACGACCTCGGACCCAAGTTCAAAACGCTCGCCGAAATCTGCCAGGGGTCTGCCATCGTAACCGAGACCGTGGACACCGGGATCTCCATCTCCCCTCCCAAACCTGCCCCTCCGGTTATTCCCTCCACGCACACCCACGTCCACACGCACTCCGAAACCATCCGCGACAGGGAGAGCGTCAACGTCAACTCCGCTCATGTGACCTCCGGTACCTCCACCCTGATCCAGGAGCGGCACACGGAAGCTAATCTACCCAACGTACATGTGCAAGTGCCTACTCAGACTCTACTCATCCAACAGCCCGCGATGTACTACGCCACCACGCCCATGTACGTGATGGAGTCCAAGCCGCAGATGGTGCTAGTGGCGGGCGGCGCTCAGCAAACAGTAGGACAGGTGGGGCAGCTTGCGGTGGGGCAGGTGGGGATGACTCAAGGGTTGGTGCAGGTGGGAGGGTTGCAAGGATCTCAAGGCATGGTTCTGGTGGATCGGCAGGTAGGATTAGGACAAGTGGGCCAAGCGAGCTCCTCCAGGTCACAGCAGGTGATAGTGGTGGAGGAGGGAGGGGTGACGGAGCAGGGTGGACAAAGTGTCAGTCTCTCCCGCCATGGGTCGTCTGGTCAGGGGTTAGAGGTGACAGGTCAGGGGTCGGTGAGCGTGGTTGGTGGTTTGACAGGTTCCACAGGATCAGTGGAGGATTTTGCGCTGACATCGGTGCCCCGAGCTCAGGGCAGTCAGAAGGTGGTTGTACAACATAAGAAAGTCACAGTCACTGAATCTAGAGAATCCAGGGCATAGGGCGTCCTTTGTTTGCTGTATCCACAATGTCAGTCTGTCACAGTGTGTTAGAATATTTTACAACAGTGGCTCTCAAACTTTAAACACGTTCTATAACAGGACTGTTCCAAGGTCAGATCTAAGGCTTAAACTGGACTGCACTTTTCTACTGTAGCTCTAAACAAAGATTTATCAAAAGGAAGACCAATAAGCATATAAAATGAACTCAAAATTAGGTAAATCCACATACTGAAGAGTTCCACCTGAAGGAGCTTGTGTACACCAGTTTGAGAAACACTGTTTTTGAATGCTACTTCCTGTGTGTGCTATGATGACCATTAATTACATTTTTATTGTTGCCATTCTTTGGTTCAGTTTTTTTGTTATGTTTTTTGTTTTTTTGCAACCTTGAGATTAGCATTGCATATTGATGTTTCAGCCGGCTCATAGCAAAAATGAATGATTGTGATTTTGATTTTAAATGCCATAAACTTGAACTAACTGTGTCCTCATATACGAGGTAAACCTGTTCAAATCAAATATAGCTTTTACTGGTAACTATTGTAATGCTTAGCATTGTGATTTTAATGACTACATACAGCTCCTTTAAGGACATTCAAGAAGATCAGGCTGTCTCTCACTGGCCCACGTAATGAACCTAATGAACCTAAATCACTGTATTTACTGCTGTAGCATGTGAAGCAACTCCCACATAAACAACAGGCCAAACCAGCCAGGCCTACAGCGGGTCATACCAGTTATCCCCACCCCACATCACTCTGATTGTTGACTTCTCGTTTGTACTGCTCAAGGCTGCAACTGTCATGTTTAAAAGTACTGCACAAGTACAGTTTTTACTTGTTTAGGTTGGTGAATGGATGTTAATATTTTTATCACACATGCAAAAATAGTTCTAACATTACTTATTTTTGTTTGCACTTTTTTGTATATCCAGAGATTGCCTTTGATAGTTTACTACATTATTTTATACTGCTTTATTCTATGCAAAATGGACTTAATGCTAAATACATTGTGGTACCACTTTATAACAGCCGTAATAAAGTATGGACATTTTTTAATGATCAAATAGTTTATTAATTGTCAGTACAGATATATAGTATAAGCAGCTTTTGAGGTCTGTTCTGCTGTGTGTATCTAATTATAAACTGTTTTATTGTCCAATAATCTGGAGTTGCATGGTTAGCATGCTAGTTGTCGTTAGAGGTACCATCATAGCAAAAAGGTTCACTAGATTTTTTAATGCTCCTGCTAGGAAAAAAATAAGTTTTCTCTTAATGAAGCACAGCCAAAAGTATTTTCCACAAATGAACAAGAAACACTAATCTTGACGATACCAAACAAACTTCTATTAGTAATCTGGGTATTGTTTTCTCTGTTGTTGCACTCTTTTGTAAAATATATTTCTGTTTGTACTTGTGCTTAAATATTTCAAAATAACTGGTAGAACATTTCTACATTATGGGAGTAAATGTTGAAAGTACACATTTGTTGATAATTTTTGGTTTGGGATGCTGTTTTTTATGAATTGCTTAAAAACAAATCTTTGAGATGTATTTGAAAATAAATAAAAAGAGGTTATAATGTTGAGTGAGTATTATTTTATACTTTTACTTAGCAACAGGCCATAGGCATCAAATCATTCACTAATGAGAAGTGAATACAGAGCATGTATTTTCTCTTTTGGGTTGTCAAAGCTGCAGTCTGTCTGATTTAACCCTAAAAGGGCTCTCTGAATCCTCACTCAATCATGAATCAGTGCTAGTGCAGCCTCTGCAGCTCAGGGAGTGAATTCTGGAGGTTCTGAGCTTTCACATGAGGCATGACCTGCCCATATGCTGAGTAAACTTGTGTTCCCTGTCTGCAGGTTCAGTTATGACTGCAGCAGGCTACCTATAAAAATGTAAGAGGGCATGGCTGCTTACAGTTCCTTTCATTCAAATGCGGAAATGTTGTGAATGTGTCATATAAACATAAGATTGGCACTGTTATTGGTACTGTTATCACCATGTACATCTCGAATGACACATTGTAAATTCTTGTGTTGACAACCGTGACATGATTAGGGTGTGTCCACATGTGCCAAATCACTCCACACTTGATAGTCTCTCTTGATAGTCAACCGCCTCGTGAACTCACCGCAGCATCACGGCATTCACAGGTTTCACCACACACACACCCACATATTGAAGATGGACCAGTTTTCAAGTCCTCTGGCATCATTATTACAGGCCCATTCTATTGGCCTAATTTAAGTGATTAAGTGAGAGAAACATCTTTTATGAAGATAATATTGTATATATCCTGCATTTATTAAATTACAGGCATTTTTAGTGACCTGTAACCATAACAACAGTGCAGATTTAATACATGGTACTGTACTTAATAAATAATTGTGCCATATATATGTTTTAGATCATTATGTATCTGATGAGAATAGAAACAATGCAGCAACTGGTGTAGCAACTCAGAGGGAGTTCAGTTATTTTTATAAATGGGGAAGTTCTATGTAGTTCAACATTCCTCATTTATTGAGGTCAAATTTCTGTTCTCTGCTGTGTCATAAAACGTGAAAGTGAAAGTAACTCATTGGCAGGACACCACAGAGCTGGCATAGGATCTAATGCCATACCAACGGGCATTCTGGGCAGAACAGTAACATCTCCATGGAAACACGCAGGAGGCAGATCCTCAACCAGAAAAAGTAACAGTTTCCTTTTAAGACATGCTATAGTCCTGATTTAATTCTGGTTAAATCCTGGGTTTGCCCTGGATTTCACTGTTCTGTGTTTATGTATTATGACATTTTCCCACGAGATGTTGCAAAATACTTACAAAAAACCCAACCAAATCTGTAACTTTTTAACTTTGCTGATTTATTTGACACATGATTTGACAGAGAGAAGATTCACTGAAGGTTACAAAACTGTATCAGAGACAAGACACCAGTTAATTTGGCAAAGCTTGAACCAGTCACTTGCTTAACTATTACACTTCAGCCATGTTGAATTACCTTTAATATAATAAATGCTTAAAAGGTAGGCTTCTTCATAATACTGCATACAATCACTTTTTGCTTATTATTGCACTGTCCAGAGACGTTTATTTTGCGACATTCTGAATGTTGTTGGTTTGTGATCAATGGCGGGGGTCTTGACGAACTTCTTCTTCATCTTCCATCTCATCTTCCTCATACTCCCCCATCTCATCCGCCGTGGCATCTTGGTACTGCTGATACTCGGAAACCAGATCATTCATGTTGCTCTCAGCTTCAGTAAACTCCATCTCATCCATGCCCTCTCCGGTGTACCAGTGAAGGAAGGCCTTTCGTCGAAACATGGCGGTAAACTGCTCGGAGATGCGCCTAAACAGCTCCTGGATTGCCGTGCTGTTGCCGATAAAAGTGGCGGACATTTTGAGACCGCGAGGAGGGATGTCGCACACGGCGGTCTTCACGTTGTTGGGGATCCACTCAACGAAGTAGCTGCTGTTTTTGTTCTGCACGCTCAACATCTGCTCGTCCACTTCCTTCATGGACATGCGGCCGCGGAAAATGGCTGCCACGGTGAGGTAGCGACCGTGCCGGGGGTCGCAGGCCGCCATCATGTTCTTGGCGTCGAACATCTGCTGGGTGAGCTCGGGCACGGAAAGAGCGCGGTACTGCTGGCTCCCCCTGCTGGTGAGCGGGGCAAAACCGGGCATGAAGAAGTGCAGTCGGGGGAAGGGCACCATGTTGACGGCGAGCTTGCGCAGGTCGGCGTTGAGTTGGCCGGGGAAACGCAGGCAGGTGGTGACCCCGCTCATGGTCGCGGACACCAGGTGGTTCAGGTCGCCGTAGGTCGGGGTGGTCAGTTTGAGCGTGCGGAAGCAGATGTCGTATAAAGCTTCGTTGTCGATGCTGAAAGTTTCGTCTGTGTTCTCGACCAACTGGTGCACAGACAGCGTGGCGTTGTAGGGCTCCACCACAGTATCGGACACTTTGGGCGAGGGCATGACGCTGAAGGTGTTCATGATGCGGTCGGGGTACTCCTCGCGGATCTTGCTGATGAGGAGGGTGCCCATGCCGGAGCCCGTGCCCCCTCCCAGAGAGTGGGTGAGCTGGAAGCCCTGCAGGCAGTCGCAGTTCTCCGACTCCTTACGAACTACGTCCAGAACGGAGTCCACCAGCTCAGCCCCCTCCGTGTAGTGGCCTTTAGCCCAGTTGTTCCCAGCTCCACTTTGACCTACGAGAATACAAACATTTCAGCTATTTATTTCATTATATCACATTACAGATGGAACTTGACAAGCACTTAATCATCTATAATAGTTTTACCTGCTACATAGATTGAGTGCGGTTGTGGAGATAAGGTTAGAGTCGATATAACGATTCTCTGATGTATGGAAGCTTAATGGACAAGTGCTACTAGCAAAACACTAGAAAGCAATCTCAGGAATGTGTGAAATGATTTGAACTGTAACATAATATGAATCATCAGCCGTACAATACACTGAACTCACTTTACCTGCTGGTAAAAGAAACTGGCTTTGCACTCCATTCTGACATAGATCAAGAGCAGGGGTGGGAATTTATTATGTCCCTGGGCCACATGAGAAACAGAAAATATTGTGGAGTGCCGAACCAAAATGATTAACTCAATTCTGCATAATATTAATTGTATTTCTTTATAAAAAAGCAGTAAATAGCATTGTTTTGACGTGCTGGTAAGACTGGTAAGAGTCTATGTTATGAAAAAGTGAGGTTGGCTTACAAAAAAATGTAATTAAAAAAACACCTCTTTAATAAAAGCAATGTAGCTTTAGTACATGCATGAGGTAAAATTATGAAATGTTTATTTGTTTTGTAATTCCAAATTAGCTTAAAGGGGCTGGACAGAGGCAACCAAAGGGCCATATGTGCCCCAGGAGCTGTACAATGCCCAGGTCTGATCAAGAGCATACTAAAATTATTCAGAAAAGGTCCAGTTTTACTCTTTTTCAGAATAAATACCTGTTCAAATGGATATCTAGGTTTGGCAGTAGTTAACAATAACAGATAATCTTCACAACTGTTGTTACTAATCACACAGGTTCATGTTTTGGAGCAGGCTACAGTTGACGGATGGGCCAAATGCAGATGCAGATGCAAATTTCCCTAGGGGGACAATAGTACGCCTTAACCTTAACCTTACTATTATTCTTTCAAACATGCAAAGGGACAGATACACCTTTTGCATACGGTACACTTTTGCTATGGCACACACACACGTTCTTACTCATTGGTCCAATAAAGCAAGGGCAAGTATTTTTGTGTGTTTCCTGACAATGAACGTCCTCTGTAAGCACTTTCTCTGCTGCATCCTGTTGGAGATGAGCACTGCAGCAGCCCCTCCGTACACTTGGATTTCGCTGAGTCACTGCTGGAGCTGTCTCAGTCTGACACAGCTGTATGCGGGTCTGTACATAGACTTAGCACTGCAGTTTGTACTACATATGTGTACTTCTACTCTACTGTGACCGAGATTCAGCCATTTCTAATTGTCAGTGATCAGCTTGGGGTTTTAATATCAAGAAGTCTGTCGCTACACTTATTCATGTCTTGATTTATAATCAATATGAAGTGTATTAAGAATGACTCAGGCTTAGTAACTGCATCCCAACTTAAACTCATAACGCTAACCCCTTTATTAATTAGCTACTGAGCCTGAATCATTCTTAAAAAAAATGATTTGTTCATTATGGATTAAGTCTAAGTCTGTATTTTATAACACAAAACACAATTGATTAGAAAATCCTGATTGTTCAATATTAGTAACAAATCTTAAAGGTCTTATATTACACAAAGATGATGGTTGTGATCTTTAAGCCACGTTAGAATGTTCTTATCTCCTCAAAAACATACCTGGAATTATGTTTTGCTTCATTCACGATGTTTGAGTAATCCTTTCTAATTATTATTAGTCTTTTTACAACTCCAAAGCTCAAAATGGTCTGTTCCACCTTATGATGTCATGTAGACGTAGTTTTCAAGTTAACAGCTCCCTTTACCTTTAGTTCATTAGAGTTTGTAAATTCTGGTCTGAAATCATCCAAAACATTCTAGTGAAGGTGAAGTTTAAAAACACAATGGAGCACTTCCTGTATAACCATAAGAACTCAGCCTAAATCTGCAGGTTTGTGTGTTAAACATGTGCGAATGAAACAAAACACAACTCCGGGTCTATTTGTGATGAGGAAACAACATTATCAGAGCTCAGAAAATAGACTTATACGGGGCCTGTTATGTTAGAATTTTCAGTCCGTCCAGCTCTAACCTTTAATGGTGTGTACATGTACTGTGCTCATGTACATGTACGCTGCTGCAGAATTAATGGATCTGACAGGAGGTACTGCTGACACAAATGAATTCAGCGTGTATTTCTCACAAAATGGCTCACTCTGCACTCACCAAATATAAAGTTGTCAGGTCGGAACAGCTGCCCAAACGGACCCGAGCGAACTGAGTCCATGGTCCCAGGCTCCAGGTCCACCAGGATGGCTCGAGGGACGTATTTACTGCCTTTGAACAGAGAAAGAGAGGAGAAGAAATACAGATAGAAGAATATTAAAACAAAAAAGTGTAATAGTAAAAATACATGGGCTTCTTATAGTGGTAGTGACTGTAATTAATGCCCCAATTTACTGTTGTTATCATTTAGCGTTTGGATAGTTTTGGTTTTAAGCTACAACACACAATTATTTCAGTAGTTCACTTGTTGGTGATTATTTTCTCAATTAGTCAACTAGTCACAATTAAGAAAAATTTGATTGTACATTGACATTTTTTAAATACATTTTTAACCAGACCAGGTAACCACTGAAGGAAAAAATAGAAAGATTCAAATATTCAAATTATTAATATTCAAAAGATTCAAATATTTACAAATTGCATTATGAAATGAAAAAATAAAAATACTGTATACTTTTTATGCTGTTTTGGTTTAATAATGTATCTGTATTTGTATTTAGTTTTAGAGTCTGTAAAGTACAGATAACAATTAAGAATGATGATTAAATAAAAAGGAATATTTAAGTAATAGTTTAGTCACAAACTAACTTAGACCTGATTGAATTTTGATTTAGAGCTAATGCTCATTTAAAATCCCTATATATTCTGGAGTGGTGTGAAAAGTTTTGAAACCACTGCAGTGGTCTACATTGGATTTTGAGGCCATTTCTAGTTGGTGCACTCCCCAGACATCGCTCAATCGCTCGGTCTTAACCCAGTTCTTCCAGGTACAGCCTCTGCATGGATGCTGCTTTTCTTATTATAGGCCGAATAAAAGTGCTGAGCTGGCAAAGTCCAGTCTAACGAAGAATCATCCCCTTTTGTTTTAAAATGCAACATGGCCAGCTTGTATTGTTTAACATGCAAAAAACATCCAGCTGTGGGTAACATAATAAATATTGCTAATTAATTTAGAAAATATTTAACCCAAGTTTGGGATTATCACAAGTCGTACACATTCTTATCGTGTGTCTACAAAGAAGACATTGTGCTTTTGTTTATTAGAATTTATATTTTGGATATTTTAAATCGACTTAACAACTTAATCAAAGAAAGAAGTCTGCTGACTTCCGGGTTGAAAAATTGTAGATCCCAAGGAGGTATTATGAGCGAGTTCCCACCCGCCCCTTTACAGTCACTGTAGCGTCATCACAACAAAGTGCCACATGCTGTCGGCCCCTCCTATAACCGCAGATCATGTAACAGTGAAAAGGGTGGGTAGATTGGAACAATGGCATCATGAATAGAGGAGAATAAAGATTACTCAAAAATGCACAAACTATACTTCATACAAATTTGAGTGTATAAATGAGAAAAGGAATACAATTATAATATGGTTGAAAGCTCTGAAGAGTCAGTTTTACACAATATGTCTCCTTTAAACATGCTACACAAATAGCTGAATGCCTGTATTGCTGATGATAGTTAGGTGGGGTGTGGGACATATTGACATCTAATCCGCATATTATTTTAAGGGCCTGTATTACACTGTTATAATGTTGTTTTCTCATGAAAACATACCTGGAGTTGTGTTTTGTTTCATTTACACATGTTTAACACACACAAATCCTGCATATTTAGGTTCTTCTCTCAAACTGAAAAAACTTTGTTCAACCTACTGTTTCATGACAACACAAAAAAGAGCATGTTAAGCTTTGGATATATAGACAGATAATAAAAAAGGGTTACTCAAATGTGTGCGAATGAAACAAAACACAACTCCGGGTATGTTTTTGATCAAGTAACAACATTCTAACATGGTTTAAAGCTCATGAGAATCAATTTTGCATAATATAGGACCTTTATGTGCAGGCTAACATTATGTGCTCTTTACAAGTGATAATGACAGTGTCCCATTATTGAGCACTTTAAATGACCAGCAGCAGTAGAGATACCGTCTACCCAGCAAGGTTTTAATTTAAGCACTTTGTATGACCATCCCTTTGTGCACAGTCGACGTAATATGAGATACATTTACTATGACCTTCATCATGCCACGCCATTAAAGTCAGACAGTAAGGTGACGCGTTGGTGGTGGGGTGAGGTGAAGAAGGCTGAGACTGCAGGTACCTGTGCTCCCTATAGACACACACAAGAGGAGACAGATACAGAGCAGTTAGAGCACCTTCCCTGTCCTCATTTCTCCCTTAGGCCAATGAGAAGGCCTGTGGGTTAAACTTAATGGCGTGACAGTAGCAAATACAGTAGCATTTGGACAAGATTGGGTCATGCAAAGGATATGAGCAGGCAATGGAATATTAGAAATATAAAATACAAACCGGAAGCTTCATTGTAGTACACGTTGATCCTCTCCAGCTGCAGTTCACTGTCACCTTGGTAGCTGCCGGTGGGGTCTATCCCATGTTCGTCACTTATCACCTCCCAGAACTAAAAGATAAGATAAAGTGAAGTTAAAAGTCGTTAATTTCGTGTAATTGAGCTCACGATTAGCAAAAGGACACGTTTAATCGTATTGCGTAACTGCTCCATTACGCATTTCTTTCACGCATCAAAAAAGGCATGTCTGCAGAAGTTGCCCCACCCTAAACCTGGTTAAAGTCTACAAAAATATATATTTCGAAAGAGTGGCTTTCAGTTGGCCGGCTAGCAAATGTTTAGATATCTTTAATCTCCATTTTACGCATGGGATTAACCGTGCCACTACCTTTGCGCCAATCTGATTCCCGCATTGCCCGGCCTGGATGTGCACGATTTCCCTCATGGTGGAGTTGTTGTAGTAACAGGCTAAGCTTCTTGTGTCTTCACTGTCGCGTCAACGTGCTTCTGCGATATTGTGCCTCGGGAACGGTACGTTTCATTGGCGTGGCGTCGGTGAGATAGCCGAAGTATAACGCGCCGCTGTGGTCAGATGACGTTGCAACATCCTAGCATCCCCGGCTCCTTCTCAGCCAATAGGAGCGCTCCGGTTTGATGCAGTGGTCCACGGAATCATGCAGTCTCATCATCTCTCCTCCACCCTGCCTGCTGCATAACCTCACCCAGGATGGAGAGAAAAGACAAATTACGCAGCTTTTATTTTAAGTCTAGAAAGAGGTACGTCTAATTGTAAATTCCAGACGATTGAGCAAGCTGTCAAGAAAAATAACGCTTTTGGAAGCCTTCGTTGAGCATGAATAGTGCTGACCAAACAAACTTGTCTTGTCCTGTTTCATGAGCACCAGAGTTATGGGGAGGTGTGGAAAAAAGGGTGTGGGTCTCAAGTAAAAGACACAGGATTGCAGTTTCAAAGAATTGCATTCCCTGCTAAAAAAAAAAAAAAAGAAAAGAAAAAAAAAGAAAAAAAAAAAGAATATACTAGTGGAACTACGTAGGGATAACTTAAATATCTGGTTACAAAAGGATCGCCATTAGACTTTCCAGGTGCAAAGACGACTTTTTCTGGGGTCCACTCTCAAGGTACAGTCTGCATAAGACTTTAAGCCTTATTTCAATCAATCTGACAATCTATAGCACAGCAGGTTGAATTTCAATCATAAAATCACTTATTAAACACCTATATCAATGAATGTATCCTCGTGTCTCGATATCAGTGATGGGACAAAGAAGCACATTCTCACTGAGCTGCAAAGGCTGCACTAGCACTGCAGGTGCTGGGGTGTAGGTTGTGAGGATTCAGATCATAGAGGCATTTTATGTTCAAACTATGTGAAATGTGAAAAACTGTATTTCACCAGTGCGAGGGTCAGGTGCATAGAGGTCTGGTGAACTCCTGTCCCCATGACCCAACGGGATAAAAGCAGAAGAAGATGGATGGATTTCACCCAGTGGGAGACTCAGGTGAAGTTTTCTGTTTTCTGATTTTAAGAACCAAAACACCAAACTATAACAGTCATGTCAAATTGTTTTTTTCTTTAAACATTTAAAAATAAATCTTCATTATGATTACCAGTAAAAGCAATATTTGATTTGAACATGATGACCTTGAATATGGTGACATAGGACTGTATTTTTTGGAGTATAAGTCGCACTACCCAAAAAATGTGTAATGAAGGGGAAAAAAAACATATATAAGTCGCACCGGACTATGTCGCACTATTGAGGGAAATTTATTTTATAAAATCAGAAACCAAGAACTGACATGTCATTTTGAAAGGCAAGTTATAGTAATAAAATATCCAGCTCCACTCAAAATAAGCTCCCGATGCTCAATGTTACAGGAGCGAATCTGGAGCCAGGCTCTATGTTATGAAGAGGATTTTTTGGACAGAGAAAATAGCAAAAAAAAAAATTCAGGACCATGTAGAGCGGGTTCATACAAACATTTTAAGACCCAAATGAAGAGGCCACAGCAGCAGTTACGGAGAGAGGAGCCACAAGATCCTAAGTGCGTTAGCTCTGTCCATTCATATATATATATTCGTATGTAAGTTGCACCTGAATATAAGTCACACCCAAACCCTGAAAACTTATACTGCGAAAAATACAGTACATACAGTTTTGTTACAGTAATTTTGATTAACATTTTGTTATTGTCACTGTATTGACCTTAAATATCACCATGGTTTTGATTTATTGAAAACAACATTGTGTCGATTACTCTGCTTAAACTGTAGCATGGATAACAATGATTATGAATTAAGACTGAATGAATAACATGCAGAAGCCACAGCTGATCAATAAATAGTGGTTTATTTTAACAACATGTATGGCTTATATACAAGTGCATTATGCATGTTAAAATAAAATAAAAACATGGAACCAATCATTCTGGAATTACAAATGGTACAATCAATGATTTTTACATTCATTCAAGTCAAGAGTAGTACGGTTAAAAAGAAGCAAACCTGAAATGTGTGCACTGGGGATTCCAAAATACCATCTTTAAGCCCCATTCACACTTAAATCCCAGTAAAGTGATGGGTACAAAATGCCAGAACACTCAGCGGCGCCCCCTATTCACACATGCACCAGTCCCAGTCCAACATTACCAAGTCTGCTCTGTTCACACTTAACCTTTAACACTGTGTAAATTTTGGTTGGCGGCCCGTCACCCCCTTGCTTCTATGGAGATTAAATAAGAATGCCTGGAATGTTCCACAGTATAACATTAAGCAGCTCTACTTTTATTAAATTAGAAATGGTTTTATAGCTCAAAAATGCAAAGAAAAAAACAGCATTCTGACTGTGAGCGGGGTCACCTCTCCAAAGACCTGACCTGTAACATGATCTGGCTTGGTCTCCATGAAGAAAAAAAGAAAAGTTGAATGCCATACTGTGAAACATTCCAGACAAAGCACAAACATCTCCACAAAAACAATCATTTGACGGACCCTCCATCAGAAATGTTACACGGCGCAACATTAAATTGAACATGAAGGCAACGTCACCGCAAGCGTAACCTGGAAATCAAGCTGGTAACCAAGGAAACCAAGTACTTAACTTAGGCAACCGAGTGAGTGTCCTGGCAATTGTCTGGCTTTATTCACACACAAACATTTCCTGAATATTCCCAGTAATTTACCCAGGAAATTGCCAGATCAAAAATGCAGGAAAATCAGTTCTGGCTTTGTTCCCACATGATTCTGTTCTGGAAAAATGCAGATAAATTCCCAGATCAGGCTGCACGTGTGAATAGGGCTTATTATAAGAGACCACCAAGCTCTTTCCAGTCAACAATAGTTATGTACACATTCCAAATCCAGTGTATTCTGTCCCCCAACAGTTCATAGGAGCTTGTCAACGCTGGTGTCAACATTGCTTAACATTTTGAATTGAATTGAAACCATATGCTTACTAAGGTACTTTTCCCAGCCCCCCTTACAGCTGCGTGGGCGCTGGTTGTCTTTGTGCTGTCAAACTCTTCATACTGTTTTTGCATGAGGTTTTTAGTGACTTTTTTCATTTAGTTTACACACTGAGACGAATATCAACATTCACAAACGACACACAGTTGGACTAATGCAAAGCTACTGACCACCACAGTAAAATTTCTCTTTTCCAAGATTCTGCTAAAAATCCAGTGTCAAAACCCTGGTCCTGAAGTAGATTAAAATATGAATGTTCTAAAATGTTTTAAAATATTGATCCAGTTTCCCTTTTTTGCTGTCCAGACAAACAGATCTGACATCACATCATCGCAGGGCATTGTTGTGCTTTGTGACGTATAGCAGCATAGCAAATACACGGATCAAGTAAATATTATGACCACGTTGTCTACAGGAAGTACATGGGGCAACCTTAAAGGGCCTGTAGCTGATTTCAAACCCGTCCACTTAGTCCTTACTGCCCCGTGCAGTTATTTCCTCATAGTTCTTACATCTCAGCCTATGATTTACTTATTTTATACTCTTGAAAATGCACTTTGAGCGAGTTAGTTTGTGCCTGACGGATGAAGAGGTGATCCTATCAGTAACTTCTGTATATAAAATAAAATGAAAAGATTATATTTTACAATCAGATTTTTTTCTTATTTAGCACCTTTTCCCATGATGTAAAGAAGAGTTATCTTGCGATCCCTAAATAAAAATCAGGTACAGGCCTTTTAACTCCAAATACGCAGTACCTAATCATACCGAATTCTACTTGTGATACAAAAGAACACACTGCCACTTCCTCTGTGATCATTATATTATTTTATACTTGATCCGTGTATGTAGATGAAACACATGTGGGTGGATATGGAAGTTTGCTGATTAAGTATTCTAGTTTTTAGGCAAGGTTCAGTTGCTAAAAGTAGCATATGTCAGTGCATAGCTGACTTGAGTAAAACCAGTTACTTGAATAAAGCACCTGCTGAGTACCATAACAATAATAAGTGTGTTAATTAAAAATATACGCTAAAAACTCCCTGGATTAAATGACGAACTATGCAACGCACTATGAAAAGGTGTGTATCACATTTGAAATGACAAGACAGTTACATTATTGGCTTCATAAATGTACAGTACAGCGTTATTATTACGTATTATCAGAATCGATGAGAATTTCTGTAAACAGTTGCTTCTCACTACATGTCAAGACACAAGTTATGTATCAAAATGTTGCACGTACATCAAATATCATTGGCCTTCCTTATGCAGTTCGAATCACCACTTTTACATGATTTACGGTACCTTACCATGTTATGATTTGGTTAGTATGTAGATGGTTTTGCAATGTTGAGATCACATCTTGTCGACTAAAATGAATTTGTATCGCTGACACTATCACCATTATGTTCATGAATTTGACCCCAATGCAAAGAAAAAGTCAAATGAAGAGCTAAAAATACTGAAAGTAATGAACAATGCATGTTAGGACACATCAAAGGTGAGTTTTGAAATACTGAAATATGTATGAACTTAAGTGGTGGCTAATTTGTCGCGTCAACATACACAAGAATAATAAAAATAATAAAAAATTTTAAAAAATCATTTACTAAGCTTGAAATTGCTCCTTCGCTTTTACCAAACAGGGGCCATTCCATTGTTGGTTTATGGTTAAAGTTATGGCAAGGAAAAAAAAGATCAAAACAAGGAAATACTGAATCTAGTTCCTTACTGTAACAAACTGATTTTTGGCACTATTTCTACATGTACAATTTTGGTCAGCATAGTCTCTTTTTTGGCATTGCATGAAGTAAATTCGATTGTTTACCTTTGTACTGTTAGAAATACTCAAGACATTCAGAAGGTAAGGCAATATACACAAACGTTGGTTAAAAATGTACCGCTGACTTGAATTCTCTTTGCACGTGATCCCCCCCCAGTCCCACACGTCATGATTGTGGCTATTGTAGATTTTAAAATGACAGATATCACCATTGGTCAAAGTATAGTTTAAAGGCTGGTGATTTCAAATGACTTATTCCAAAAATAAACTCCCAGCCTCTGGCACTCTCACTTGCATGTCCCAAAACGCTCATTTGGTCTTCCACAAAAGTCTTAAGTCATTCCTAAAACGAGCAGTGTTGGTAAGTAATATACTCTTGGAAGTCTTACTCAAAAGCGTCACTTGTATAACAGTAAATGTACACAGGGTTTGTCATATAATTAAATCTGGGAACAGAATGTTTCCATGGACAATAAACCCAGAACATGGGGCATACATACTGTCTCAACCTAGTACATCATAGGGCAGGGGGTGGACTTCATCTACCCGTTATGAGCAACATTTTGAGGGTTTTCCACTTATTCCACTTATAATATTTAATTTTAAATTGTCAGTCGCTATGGCAACAATCCTAATTTGTCTTCATTCTTATTTATAGCACCAGTGAGCATCAAACATTTGACGGTTTGAGTTTTAAAGGTTCAAATATAAGACTTTTCCTAGTACAGCATTTAATACCATACCAAAAACATTATAAAAGCGATCAAATATTTCTGGCATTTGAAACACTTTTTAAAGGTGTACTATGTAGCTTTTATAGTGGAGGACCTACCATGTGATCGTCTCCATGGTGATATGATTGCTTTGCCTAGAATATTCCACAGTATGGTATTAAATCCATCTAGCTAATCCATCTGGCACTTATCCAGTTATGTGTTTTTATTGGAGAACCTACATTCTTGCTGTGAGTAGGCTCGCCTCTCCACAGATCTGTAACTTGGCCTCTCTTGCATCTCTAAAGTTTAATGCCCTACTCTGGAATATTCTAATCTAAGCAGAGCAATAACATCTCAGTGGAAACAAGCACGTGGTTGACCCTGCATCAGAAACGTCACATAATAAATCTTTAAGGAAGTTTCTCACCTTTCACATTTCCTACACTTCCTCATGATTATGTCAAGGAGGCTAAACATATCAAAGTACAATACACACCAACACTTGTTTATAAGAATTCTAGATCAAACCTGCTCCACGGTCATTCATTGGCTGAAGGAATGGGCACATTAAGAAACAAACAGCAGATTTCTAAGACTCCTCAACATCAAAACAGTCTTATGTGTTAAGTGCCTGCCAGGTTATGCTCCCCCTTTGCTTTTTTGTTATTTCGTGTGGCGTGGTCTTAGACTCCCAAGACCACAAAACACAAAGCATCACTGTGCGACCGAACACTAGATCAAGAAGGTGACACCCCGGCCACAAGGTTGCTTTCTGTACTGGCACTGTCCTGTACTGAAAGCATACCAGAGTCTATGGGGGAGGAGACGGTGCGGTCCATTTCAAAGTAAGAAGGGTTTGCCTGCGTGGAACCCGTGAGGGGAGGTGGGAGGAGATCTAAGGAGGCGGTTGACTCGGGGTCAGCCTGAACAATGTCTGTACCATTTTGGGTTGTTGTTTCTAGCATAGGGGAAGAGTTCACAATGTCTGTAACTGGGAGGATGGGGCCAGGATGTTCAAGCGGGGGAGTGAATGAGTTTATTAGAGTTTTTTGGTCAGTGGGAAGAAGAGGAAGAGGAGGCGAAGGGGGCACTTCTGGGGAAATTACATCATTAACGCAAGAAGAGGTGGGGTCTTCTTCTTGTGAAATGACTAAAGTGGACTCCCCAGTTGAGGATTGATCTATTATTTCTAAATGTACATCTGGAATGTTAATGTTAGTGGTTATATTTTCGGAGTCTTTTGGAGCATCGCTGTCATGCATAGTAGGTCCAGGAAAGCTATCCGAAGGTGCGGGCACCGTTTCGTCTGTCAGCGCGGGTTCGGATTTCAGTGCAATTTCGCCGTCCCGAGCCAGTTCCGGTGACTCGAGCGTGGACGCGGGTGGGGGTTCGATGACGGGCGTGGTGCAGATTAGCGAGCGAGGAGGCACGGGCGATGAAGAGGTGGGATCTTGTGAGGTGGAAGGTCGCGTTTCCGGTTCCTTGCTTGGAGAAAAGCTAGTTTCGTTGACTTCGGGAAGATCAGAGTTAGCTTGTGTCCCCAGGGAATGCAAGACTATAGTAGGGGGCTCGTCTGCACTGGCTAAAAGCGGGTCTGTAACGCGAGATGTTTTGTGCAGAGGAGTGGAAGACAATAAATGCTCTTTGCTAGCGTGAATTACCGCGTCTTTACCCAGTGCAATAGGTGTGGACAAGGAGGAAATAGAATGCCCGTTGGGGTCTTTCTTAAGCTCAGATACACTCGGATGCACTTCCATAAAAACGGCCACTTCGGCGGTCAAATCCACGGCCGACGATGCGGTGGAGTCCATGGTGGAGACAACGGTGGCGGCGGCTTCGTGCAGAGGCGTATCCCCCACTCCCACCCGGGTGTAGTCCCTGCTGCTCTCGGACTGGCCCAGCAGGAGGCGCTGTTCCCCGGGTTTGCGCGGGAGGAGGAGAGGCTGCCTGGTGTAGCTCTCGCCGTCCGCCAGCGTCTCTGGGAGGGGCTGATAGCGCGTTTCCGGTAGCAACAGAATACAGATGATGCAGATGAGCGTGCAGCAGGCGAAGATGATGTGGTGGAGGAAGTAGCCCTTTTGGTTGTGCAGTTCCATGATGGGGGCGGTTAGCATGCCGAAACCAGCGCTAGCCAGGACCAAACCCAGACCGCCACCCCTAGAGGAAAACAAATCACTGTCAGTTACAGTTATAAACAAATATTACAGCTAAGCCACCAGTAAATCATCTGTTTCTGCGTTATAATCATTTCGTTTAATTAAAGGTAAAATGCATTCAATCATACGTTTACAACACAACATCTTGAAACCATTAGAAAACTCTAGATCTCTCAGGCTTCTTGTCATTCCCCTGTCATTTTAGCACATAGCACCAGGGAGTGCTGCACGACAAAACAACGGCACTCCCTTTTCCTGCAGTCCTGTGAGTTATAGTCCGCTTTCACCACCAGATGGCAGCATGTGTACAGGCAATTTTTACATAACTACTGATAAGGAGTTTTCACAGTGCTAGGTCATGCATTCTCCAGGGAAACAGCTAATTCATACACGCTTTGACTGCAGGATTGTAACAGTCACGAAACATCTGTGATTTCTTACAAGGGGCAGAACTGCTAAAGTGTCTCGAAGAGGAATGTTATGATGTAATGGGTTTGGTATATAAATGTTTCACTGTAGTGTCTGGTATCATATGAAGTGCAATAAAATAACAGAATTACCTCAAGATGTGAAACTCAACACTTACGATAAAATGTTCTCATATGTGGTTATTTATATGAAGAATAAGCTACATACATTGTTTCCTATGTGGGATTTTAATATATTAAAACATTATCCGGCTCGGTTGGATTAAAAAAAAAGTCATTATGATTTTGGTATGACATCACCACGCGTAAAGCACTACTTCACTTCAAACTTGCTATGAAAAAGTAGAAAGTATTAGACAGTAAGTACACATAATGCATTCTTTTACTAACTTTTTCTCCAGGTGTCAGGTGATTTAACAGCTTTTTATGACAGATGCCCTTCCTGTCACATTGCCATATTGCTTACCGGCAGCGCACTTGGATCAGACTGATTTGTTTAGGAATTGTTTTAACAGTTATACGAGCGAAGATTTTTGCAAACTTTATAAATACAATACATTTACAACAAGAAGAGATACATCTTTATTTATTCAAGTTGTCCTTAAATCTACAATCTGTAAAGTTATTTGATTTTTCTTCAACAGTTGATGGCAGATGTGAAACCTGTTGCCTCCTCCCCGTGCCTGGCTTTTGTTCAGACTCACCTGAACTCTCTGGTCTTCTTCTGTCAGGCCAAATGTGACGCACTATCAGACAGTAGTAACATAGATAGCCTCTAGTGGTGTTATGTGAGAATACAACAAAGACGGGTCGGACTGTCTAATTACAAATGGGAGCTTTAAATCAACAACAGGGCCGGACATAATAAATTTACTTTCCTGGGTACACATTTGGTCTCATTTTAATACTATTGACTTATAGTACTATGCTTTTAATGTACATAACTGTTCATAATTCATCCAGCTTGACAACTGAAACCCAGATACTCCAGTCCGAGCTACAACGCATCTTTAATCTCCCTCCCTGTTGTGTTTTATTGAGGCTGTCTATGCCTGCGTCTATGAATGAAGGGCATGCTACATCCACTTAAGCGCAATCCAATTTCCCCTCCCTCTCCCCCGCCCTGAGAGCCCACGGTGCGATACCTGATGACAGTGGGGGTGATCTCGGCGCAGAAAAAGATGCTCAGGTTGCTGACGGCGTGGGACGAGAACATGCCGATGATGGAGAAGGCGATGGAGAAGTTCTTGTTCAGCGTGCCTGAGCTATCTGCGGACACAGCACTGGTAATGTTAGCAGGGCAGTTAGCATTACATTAGCATTAAACACTGAATAGCACTGTTACAAGCATTATTTCTAATCTATACCAGCGTTACAGAATGTACAAAGAACAATGAAATATAATATAGCTCCAAGGAATGCTTTGGTAATACAAATATTGATGCCAAAGTGATAAAAAACAAAAAAACAGAAGTAAAAGAGAATGTCATTTTCAACACAAAATAATAGTTTCATAAATGTTGCCATGTGGTCTTATACTAGTTCTAATATTTATCAAGACAATTTTTTTTTTCAGAAAAGGTGCAATTTTGCCCTATTTTTTTGCCATTTTAAAATTCTTTATATATATATATATATATATATATATATATATATATATATATATATATATATATATATATTTTTTTTAATCTATAGTTTTAATCTTTTTTTTTCTGAACCCTGATATGTGAAGATGTGGACTGACTGAATAATTATCCAAAAGTGCAAAAATCACTTTCCACTGATATATAGATTTAGGTTTAAACTTCACAAGTAGAAACATGAAACTACTGCATACATTTAAAAAAGTGCATAGATTTAAAAAAGGGAGAGCTCAGCAGCAGTACAACTTCTGCCTTGCTTTGACCTATTATACCCTGTACGCTTCCTCATCAAGTACTGCCACATTTGCATGACTGAATAATGCCATTAGTGCTTTCCTTTTCCTTTTACCCTTTCCCTGTAACAGGATTACTTGTTAAAGGTGCGCTACAAAGCTTTTTTGATGGAGGGTCTGCCAATTACCTGCTGGTCTACATAAATATGTCATTGCTTTACCTAGAACAGGGGTGTACAAACTTTTTTCACCCAAGGCCACATATTAAAACACAGACCAGGGTGAGGGCCTGTAATTCAAATCTGTGCATTTATAACAGGTTTAAATGACCCTCCAGACCTTTGTTCAGGCTTAGACCATCAAAAGGACACACTACATTTGTTTGATCAAGGTAGATTTAAAAACCATGCAGTAAAAAGTACTACTTTTGTATGTGCTAATTCACCTGGAAACCTGAGGGCCAAAACAATTGGCCTGAGGGCCACATTTGACCCCCAGGCCATAGTTTGGACGTGACTGGTCAAGAATGTTCCACAGTATATCACTAACTCATCCAGATTGCATTCATTTATTGCATATTATTCTTCTATTCTAACTGGGACCCTCCCCAGATCTGACCGATAGCTTGACCTGGTAGTGTCACTAGCTAGTCTTCATGGAAACACATACGTTTAAAACCATACTGTGGAACATTCCAGATTAAGTCAGCAACATCCTGGGGGGGGATAAGTTCCAAAGTCTGCCTTTAAAACTGTTCAGTCAGGGTAGATCAGCTCCTCTTCCCACAGTGGGATTAGTGAGCAGGAAATAAAGAGTCTGATAAACATTGGAAGGATGCCAGTTGTGAAATTCTCTTCTCAAGGCGACTCACCCCGTTTAACACAAAGGAGACAAATAAGTAAAAGCTAACTGTAATTACATCTAGAGCTCTGCAAGGCTTGTGGGGCCTAGTGAAATACTACAGGCCAACTCAAATCTTGCCTGCAAAGCAAACTAGTCCAGAGAGTCGATTTTTGCATGTAGTTGGGCAAAATCTGTCTCTATAATGATGTGTGTAATGGATTAGTTTGTTTGGAATGCATAAGGTAAGTGAGGAATAACTTTGGACCACTACAAAATGAACTATAGTAGTACAAGTGTTATTATGAAAAAAAACAGATGCAAAAATAGAAATAGTTATTCTTACCAATATTCAAGTGGCCACTGTATTTCCCAAGCACTGTGTGAAAACAGAAGAAGTATTAGTTATACAGTAACACCCTGATCTCTGTTTCCAAAATATCTCCTGCTCCACACACTCAGCATTAATGCAAATGATGTTTTTCCATGACTGGACAGAACTGGGCCACAAAGCAGAACTACTGAATACAAGTCAATATACTACAAAATGCAATACAAATAAAAGTGCATTCAGTGAAGGGCCTATATTACACTATTTTGTGATGATTATTATTATTATTATTATTATTATTATTATTATTATTATTATTATTATTATTATTATTATTATTGTTATTGTTATTATTATTTCCTCATCAAAAACATACCCAGAGTTGCATTTTGTATCCTTCACACATGTTTAACACACAAACCCTGTATACTGGGTTCTTATCTCAAACAGAACACACCACTTTGTGATGTCATGTGGTAGGACAGGAAGTTCTCCACTAGAATTGTTTTGATAAATTCAGCCCTGGAATTGCCAATATCTATTGAGCTAAAGATAAAGGGTAGCTGTTAACTTGGAAACTACCACTTAATCACATCACAAGGTGGAAGAGCATTTTGAGATTTGTAGGCAGACAAATAATGCAGTGTTACTCAAACATGTGTGAATGAAACAAAGCCCATGAGGTTACAGTACATTCTAAATTGCCATAAAGAGCTGATTTTGTGTAATATAGAACCTTTAAAAGCAAGTACCATATTTTTTGGACTATAAGTCCCCCCTTTTTATGGTTTGGGTGGTCCTGTGACTTATGTATTACATTTTTCACAGTCCATAAAACAAATATATGAATCATATATATGAAACAAAAATGAAAAAACAAATTGTTTTCAGTTTTTTCATTTTGGTTTTAGAGACAAATAATAAAGAAAAGAGTTGTTTTTTCATTTTCTTATTTTTGGTTCTATATTGAAAGATGAACGAATGAATGATTCTTCTCCGATTCTTCTCTATTCAGTTGTTTTTATTACTATAACTTCTATAATTTGCCTTTCAAGATGAAATGTCGGTTCTTGATCTCTGATTTTATAAAATAAATTTCCCCAAAAAATGCGACTTATATGTTTTTTCTTCTTCATTGTGCATTTTTGACTGGTGTGACTTATACTCCAGAGCGACTTATAGTCTATGGTTTATGGTAAATAAAATAGACTTAAAAATAGACTAAAATAGGCTGACCAAGTGGCCAAGAGTTAAACTTTAAGTACCATTCATTTGTCATTGACTAAACCCCAGCTCGTGTTCTTTTTTCGTGTGACTTTTGGAACATATTGACTAAAACAGCTGTTTGTAAGCATGTTTGACCACACAATTAACCCGCACACATCTCCCCTCAGAGCTATTCATTTACAGAGGGCATTGCAGGAACTTTTTTTTCCAATAGGACAGTTCTCATTCACTTTCTAGGATTTGATGATGCCATGACTTCAAATAGAGGGCAAGGGCCTATACACCACATACAACTCTATGGGAGATTTACTGTTCTTGAAAAAAATATCCAAAACAGAAAACCACTAATGCTGGACCTTATCATTATTTGTTAAGGGTTAGGTCCACAAAACTGCAATATTAATTTCAAGTCCATTTAACTGTCAACAACTGTGCCTTTAGAGTGTATGTAATTATTTTTGCAGTTTCAGTTTAACAGCAAATTCCACCACAGAATTCTGACCTGTCCTCCAGCTCAGACCTTATCTAGAAGCATGACTTTTATTTCAAATGAATACCAACACAGTATTTTAAGACAGATAACATCAGGACAGCTTGGGACTGACAGCTTGACTGATAGCTACAAGGGTAGAGCAGTACCTAATACTCTCTGCTCAAACTTTTCTTACTATATTTATATATATATATGATGTTTGACAGGGGTAGGCTTGTCATGATCACCCTAAAACAGGATTTCTTCCAAAAATCAAATCTTATCATAATGCAGAAAACCAAAAGACAAAAAGACAATCCCCCTTATCCCCCAAAAAAGCACTGTCATGTATTGAACGAATAAGTCGATATAGTAATTATAGCGACAGGCCTAGGCAAAGGGCAAAAATAGATTTCCATGAATATTCAAATTTCAAAAGAATATGCAAAAAAAGCATTTGTCCAAAGTGCCACTGTAGTACCTCTAACCATTTAGGATCACTCTACTACAACAATAGCTACCACACACATTTTCTAACAGCCTCGGCCAAGAGATAAGATTATGACACAACATGGAGTTTGAGTTGGTATTGATTTTTCCATCTATCTCACTATTCCTATCACCAAGTTTCCAAACAAACTGATGCCATGTAATTAATGCTACAGTTAAAAGGCTGTAACAAAGCCACTTACTTGTGTTATACTGTCTAAAGTGCCCCATTCTTTTCTGCTAACATAATCTATCAACCCCAAAGCTCAGACCGATTATGCAACAGCTTTTATTGTGATGTATGGCCAAAGAGCGGCTAATAGCACGTAGTATATATAGTGTCGAGTACTCACAGTTGAGCAGGCCCAGCTGGAGCAGAGAAGCCAGAGCCGTGATGATCATAAACATCAGCAGACCTCCTCTCCTGCCCATCAGACCCACCGCCGGGCACAGGGCCATGCACGAGGCCACAGCGATGCCCGCCATTGTGTAGTAGTCTGCATAGAAGTTATGGAACATGGTGGTCTCCTGGGCCTCGGGGTCCATCATGCTGCGGGCGAAGCAGTGGTGGATGCCATACCCGGTTAATCTACACCAAAGAAATACATAACAGTGTTTATTGTTTGGTTTCAGAGCACATCACATCATTCTATTGGTAGTTTTCAGATTCAAGAAAATGATGGCGTCATACTCCCACATGGGGGGCAATAAGGGCCATTTTTTACTATTGATTACATTGTTTTTATCATGAAATGATATTGTGATTTTTATGATGTTGCTTTAATTTGATTTTACTGGTTTTATTGTTTTAGCATTATTTATGTTTTATTTCTGTGCAGCACTTTGGAAACTGCTCCGTTTGTAAAATGTGCTATATATAAATTATTTGAAATTATGAGAGGTACACGACTATCCTCATACCATACGTTATACAACAGCACAACAACTCACAATTATGCAACAGATAACCCTTTGTCCTGTCAATCATCATATCATCTTTGCACCATTTTCTTTACGACCCCTTGTATATAGATACGACCATTTTATTACTTATTTCTATTTTATTTTTACTTGTGCATATACATTTATATAATTATGCCTTATTTGTCTAAGTCTAAATACCCAAAAGGTAAATTCACAAATATTGAACCTGGTATTTTCAATTATTGACTAAACCCAAGAAAATTAATATTGCATTTTAACCATATTAATTTTATCTGTATTAGGGAGCTATATGGTGTAGTCATTAATAAGAATGATCAGGTTCAACATTTTTTTAATGTAAACAACAGGAAAATCTGCATGTACAGCGTCATCACATTCTAGGATCTGAAAACTGCCAATAAAATGCATTAATAACAAGTCTGCTTTGTCTCTCCTATTTCTGGGTTAACATCGCCTGATTCTACCTCAGACTTTCAAGTTGGTGGGAAAGTGCTCTAAATCACTGACTTGAAATGATCAATACATGACAGTAAGCGAGGTCTTGTGTAACCTTGAAATATTGAATAATTCACAGTAGAGCATCTTTTTAGTACTTAAATTGATTGAATGTATGACATGGTTAGAGAGCCAATAAAAATGAATGCACTTGTTTGCTTCCCTAAAAAAGATTGCTTCTTTATGGATTCTAAAAAGTGGGGGGAAAATACATCTCATAGCAGTTATTTTCATAAATCATTTAATATGAAATTCACAAAAGTCCATGCACTCACACAAGATACACACCAATCAGATCATAATGTTATTTTTATTGACCACCAGTTCTGATAATGGCTGAAAAAAAAACTTAATACTTATTGTACCATCACTAATAATTTGTGTTCACTTTGCCTGTCAGTAACCATTATTTTATCCCTGATTATTACTAGGGCCGTGTAGGAGTTGTGTTTCTTTTTATAGTCACGTCATATATGTGTTTTACTCTGAAAATCTACTGCAAATTAACCTTATAAACAGCAAACATGAGTATTAAAGCATAAAGGTTAAGAGCTGGATTTTGCTCCCTGAAAAAATACTTTAATGTGTAATTAACGTGTGATACCAGTCCTTACAAGAAAAAAGGTGCAGATTGAACGTTTAACCGATTTTATCAGTTGATTGTGTCTAAGTCGACCCACATTTGTGTTGGTCATGTAATCGTTTATTTAGATTTATATGGGACAAAAGCAGAAAGGAGCAGTTAGTGACTAAGTAAGATGGAGATTGTATTTTTTTTTTTCTTTTTTGCATATATATTTATTTATTATTTGATAGGGACATTAATGCACATGTGTAAATATGACATTATAGAGAAAAATGATCATTTCCATCTGATATGTAAACAGGCCTAGTTATTTATCTCATGTTTTTGCATTAACTTACGTGTAGTTGTAGTTTTGTGAGTGCAGTTTGGCTCAGAATAATCACACGTAATTGTTTTTAAAGCTATTACCGCACCGCCATTTTAGTGTTTTTCTTTTTTTTTTTTGACAGCTACTCACTGTCCACCTATGATACTCTGCTACTCCAACATCTGCCCACAGATCTTGCCCACGCCCTGGTCCAGCCTGTCTTCTGGAGGTCTAATGTTTCATAAGGACAGAGCTCATGTAATATTGATGCTGAACAGAGCCGCGGACTCTGGCAGCGAGCGCTCAGGAGCACGGATTGAGACAGACAGAAATGGACTGATCCCTGTGGAGATGTAAAAAGAGGAGCGGAGCACGGCCAGGGAAAGGAAGAGAAGTGGTGAGAGGAGCTTATCGCCACTGTAAAAAGTCGTCAGGTTAACACAAAATGGCGACCAGCTGGCACCGCCTCGCCACGCCATGCCACGCAGCCAGGAGGTATAGTTGAAAGTAGCGACAAACGGGTACAGAGCTACAGAGATGGTGGCAAATAGAAGGATATAAAAAAAAACGTACGAGTTGACGCAGAGAACGACGATGTTCTTCCACAGGTTCCTCGTGCCCACCATTTTCACTATACACGTCTTCTTGGGTTTCTTCTGCAGGGCCCGCTGGAGTTCTGTGAATAAAACAAATGAAAACAAATGTGTTATAAGAAAAAAGGTGATATATGGCCATTGTCTGCTCATTTCAAGTACATAATTATTACTATCAAGGGTCAGTACTCAGATTTGAACCATGAGTGATGAACATGTTTCAGAATAACAGTCCTGTGGCAAGCTTAAACTAAGCTCAGCTGGATATGTATTGCAGATATCTGTAACTGAGTTTTGCCTAGTCAAAAAGAACATTTTGGATATCCGTAATGATATTCTTCCTGTCTGTAATTGTCATTTTACATATCCACAACGGCATCCATCCCAGGGCAAATGACGCAACCTTTGCCCTTCATTTGTATGGGTTTCATAATTACGGATATCCACAGTTCAGTTGCAGATATCCACAATGTAAGTTACAGTTATCTGCAACTGAATTATAGATATCTGTAATTCCGGACTGAGATATCTACAATTTGATTCTGACTAGTCATAACTCAAGCACATGCTCCTTTTCAGACATCTTAAATTAAGTTTTGTTGTAGATATCTGACTGGAATTACATCGAGTCAAAATGATGTTATAGATATGTCAAAGTGGAGTTTGGGATAGTTATAAATTAGTTGTAGATTTCTCTTATCAAGTTTTAGATATCTTGTCATTAATTTTGATTAGAGATATCTGAAATTGGAGATATCCGTAAACTTCAGTGTGCTTAGTCAAAATATAATTACAGATATTTTGAACTGGAGTTTTTCTAGGGAAAATAACGTCGCAGATATCTGTATACAAATGATCCCAGGGAGCGGAGCATTTCCACATGACACCTGTAGAGTGTTAACGGAAAGTTCATTTATCAGTAAGCTCGCCAAAATGCCTCTTAGGGTCTTTTTGTTAATGCACTCTAGTCAAACAACGTTTATCTTTAGGGGCAAATAGTTGTTTGGACGGATTGTGCACTGCTAATATCCAGGGACAACATGGTGCTTTCTATGTCATAACGTTTAACTTTCATGGATCATTAGGTCATAATTTCGACATTTTAAATCATAATATGTATCTGCCCAGTCAAAACTGAATAACAGATATCGTCATTTATGATATGTGATGAGTTGAATGTTGTTTTCGATGGCATAATTGCAGATATCTGTAATTCCATTTTGCCTTAAGTCAAAACTGAATGGCAGATAACTCAAACTGTCATTTCCTCTAGTCCTCTAGTCTAGTTACAGATTTCTCAAATGACAATTCCCACTATCCAAAATGAAATTACGCCTAGTCGGAAAGATGTTCTTGATATCTACAATGTTAATTCTGGATAGTCAAACTTGGCATTTAAATGTTAAAACAGCTTGCCATACCCATCCATTCTGTCACTCTGATCTTGTGCCATGACAGACGCACTGTGTGATACTGTCACAGAAAGTTGTTTCCACATGGTACTGATTCGATGTTCAACATTTCTGATTGGATTCAGTCATTGGTCGCTGGCAGTTGCTTCCTCATGGATCTTAGCCAACAAAATACCCCTTAAAATATATAGGTAATTTAAGTCATTCACATTTTTTGAGCCACATTTTTTCCACAAGCATAGTTCAGGCCTCTTTAACTTGACACAAGAACACTTTTATGCTGTCATAAGTAACAAATACACACAAGTACACCAAGTACCATAAACTATGTGACTGTCACATTTAACATTTTATGTAAAATAGCATTTAAAATATTTGTGCCCCTTATTCTAATTTAACAAACAATGTATTTCTCATTACTGATGAGCTTGTTATAGCATATGATAAAACATAAATTTGAAAAGGGACCAAAATCATTTTTTTCAATACTGAAACGATAGGGATAAGTTGCATTTACAATTACAAACAATGATGAAGCTACATATATATATATGACTGAAAGTGATTCATTCAAACAGGAATCATCAAATTCAACCAGTCAGAATCATGTTGAATCCTGACTTTTTTGGTATCGACCAAGCATGACTGATGAGGAAATTATCTACCTTTATGTTTTTCTAACCCAGTCAAAAAGAACGTCCCCTTTGACACAACATCACAATACAGTTTTTCTCATGTGACTAACTCCCACATGATTTGCTCAGCAGGTATGACAGTGTTCTGAGGAAAGCTGAAACGCTCAGTGCGCACGACTACACCTCTGACTGCGCTTGTAAACACCAAACCACATCAAATGTTGATGTGTTGCTGTGGAAACACACCTAGCTTTGCTGCTCTCTCTCTCTTTCCATTCTGCACATTCATGTTGACTCAAGCATGTGACAGCATTCCTCCACAATGCCTCAAGGTTATCTCTGCTTGTATTGCTTTGCTTTGCCAATGATTCTTTGGCTCGGGTACAGAAAGGCTATCCTCTGTCAGGCACATAGACATGACTGATGCTTATTCTGCCACTGCTAAAATACAGCCTCATTAGCATTTCATTATGAAATGATAGCTTTCTGCAGAGGTCATCAACATTCCTTGGGTGGGGGTGAAGCTATCTGGAGGCACTGCTCTGTCTAAAACTCTGTTAGTCAAATTGGACTTTAAATGGCCTATATTACGCTATTTTTTATCTATGTTTTAATGTTGTTTTCTAGTCAAAAATACACTTGCAACTGTGATTTGTTTCATTCTCACACACACGCACACTGTGTTAAAAGTAAAAACACTGTGATCCACCCTGTGATGTCATGTGGTAATACAGAAAGCACTGGTGAAATTGTGTGGAGTCACAAAACTCCCAAGAATCTATTTTGTGTAATATAAGACCTTTAATCACTTTATTTTGACTCCATATGACCGTAAATAACTTAGTTGGAACTACAACAGGAGAGCTGGATTTGTGCAGTTAATCAAGTCCCTCTCAAATAACATCACAGTCACAAGCTAGCTCGCATGAGCCAACAAGTTCCTGCTAGTAAAATTGAACTGTTTTTGTACTTTTGGGAGGGAGTTTTCAGACACCCCTCCATAATGATGGGGTTGGAAAAGTTTCTAAAGGAGAATGAATTAGTATTAATGAATTTTCCTCATCAGAAGCATCAGCAAGTTGTGGATGGAAAAAGTAATTTTACAATTAGTTAGTTATTTAATTTAGTTATTTTAAACCAAGGGCTAAAAAGTGTGTACGTAAACAAATGGAGTGGGTGAGAGGATTTTCCAATAGATGGAAGTAGTGTTTTGGTTTTAAACAGTAGAGACAAGGCAAGAGTTACAACTGACATTTAAAGAGAGATTTATAATGAGCAAAATATTGTAAAGTGAATTAACATACATAAAATGATCTTGAAAAACTAGACAGAAACTTGATGGCAGCGCCAGAAAGTGCTTTTAGTTGATTTTGTTTTGTAAAATAAGATGTTCAAAAAATAAAACAAAATAAAAAAAACGCATAAATTGAGGATTGCAGATGAGTTTTGTTTCTTAACTTTATCTGGAGAATATAATGCTTATTTTACATTATGAAATAAATTTTAACATTAAATACGTCATTACAAATCATCACTGATATGACTCTGCAATTTAGATCAATTTTATAGTTCCTAAGAAGTTTTTTTCTTGAGTTAAATCTTTCTTAAATTTTCTTGAGTTATTTGTTGATTAAAAAGTGAAGTTATGTGAGCAAATTGACACTTATTTAAAATATAATGTTCTCGATGTATTTTAATATGGCTACCACTATGCTGCTCTCATTCAGTTTTTATGTGGCGAGACAAATTTGTACCTTGGCAGAAAAAAAATCTAGTTTTATAGTTGTCCATTTTTTTCAGCACCACCTACCTAATCTGAGTATCACCAGAAATCTATATCTGGACAATATGTGTCCTAAAACATGGCTAAAATTATAATAAATAAATAAATAAATAATTGACTGAACCAAATGCCACTAAACTCTGGATAAACAAATAAACTGCAGTGAGCCCCACCTACCACCAGAGGCAGCCTGCATACTGCAACTTGTAGACCATTACGATTTTGTAATATGTTGTCACGATACTAAAATTTCAAACTCTATTTCAAAAGAACAGACGTGATGCTCAGTACTGATTCTGATATGACAATGATAATAAAAAACATTCTATATTTAAACAATGGAATGTAATTTTCAGCATTAAATAACTGTACTTTTTTTGTATTTCAACAAGCGGCATGATATATTTGTAATCCCTCAGTGGTCCAGGTATGTTCCATAGTGCTCCATGGGCGTATACTAGTCTATGTGGTCTTACACTTGTTCTGATACAGCTCAAGTTCATGTTAAAGCTCTTCAGGAAAGGTTCATTTCCCGCTAATGTGACTGTTTTAGTATTGATACTTGAGTTTTAGTTTCTAGATTGGCAAATAGAAAGCTCCTGACCAGTGCAGCCTAATCTTATTCAAGTACAATCCTGTTTTATTTGTTTTCCTTGTCGAGTTCCTCCTTACAGTGACAGGTGTGATCTAACCGTCCATTAGCCTGAGACCGGTGTCCATCTGCCGCGGGCTCCAGCGTACCTCTCAGACCCACCCACGGGGGCTGTAACATCATTAATTAGACTCCTAAAGTGTTGTAATGTGATGCTCAGCACCCACTCCGTCGTCTAGAGTGGCCTGTTACCATAGAAACCAGACAGAATATGGCTATAACCTTATAAGAGCACCCTTTTTTGTGTGTGGCAGCTGGGGACGAGCCAATATGAGGAGGAGAAGTGTATGTGTACCCTTGAAAAAAGTGTAAACAAAACATTTTATATTCTGAAATGGAAGCAGAAGGGGAACATAATGTTTTTTAGATTTAGAAACTTCCCAGAATATCACAAAATATTTTAAATATCAAGGTGGTTTTGGCACATGCATATGCTATCACAGCCCAGTTTAAAGACATTTACAATGGTACTTTCCATGATTTGTTTATTTAATAGGAACAATAGTAATTACTAAACCAAAACACAGATAAAGGTAAAATCCTGACTTTTAGGGTTTATTGGAGAAATACTTACAGAAATGTTGACTCCATTTTATCTCCAAAAATATTACATACTTTCCCACAAACTATATTAAATAAACACTGAACAAACAAGCTAAAAATATGCTTTTTTCCCCTAATCTTTATGTTAGAAATTGAGCAATCTAAGCGATATTCTTACACAAAAAGATCTCAATGATGCTTATAAACCTTTAAAACCATTTGTCTTTGATTTGAAAATGTACTATTGTGAAGTTGCATATGACATCACAATATTCGGTAGACCAATAATGTTTAACACAGAAACTTATTGTTGACTTATATATTTTTGTTGTAATACAGCGAGTTCCTTGGGTTTATTTCTATTTACTATTTACCCATTGGCAAGTTGATGAGGAGGGTCAAGTCACAAATGATCAGGTTAAGCATTTGTGACTTTACCTTTTGGGTATTTCATGGCAAAGTATAATTTAATCTGGGAGCAGGACATCATCATATAGAATCTGAAAACAACCAATAATCTGCATCATTTTGCCTCCAGACGCAGCCCTTCCAGTCTTCGTGAACATCCTGGTGACGTAACATTTTAAAGGATCTATAGGTACCTGTGAGGATGTTGTCCGCGTCCAGCTCCATGTTGACGCGGTTCTTCTTGGCGATATGTCCCATGATCCATTTGGAGCGGCCATATTGCTGTGTGGCAAGTAGCCAGCGCAGTGACTCAGGGAAGATCCTGGAAAAGGCAGGGCACAGGTTGGTATCAAGGAAGCTAGAGCCCAGTGTTTGGACAGCATTGGGCCACTGTTGACACATTTGATTTCATAAAGTAAAACAAATAAAATGCTTAGTAGGCCTCCAGTTCTTTCCGTCACATTATGCAGCAATAGACACCTGAATGTTTTATAGGATACATGTCTATGCATGTTGTCAGTACAGTTGTAGTTGGTAAAAGTACTCAAGTGCTTTAAAAATATATTTACAAAAAGTGCACAACGGCATGTATAATATGAGAAGATGGATCTGCTGTTATATTGATTAATACTTTGACTACATGTATCTCTATTATATCTATATCTTTAGGAATTACCATTACATTAGCAAGCACTGTCAAAAAGTTTTAAGACTGTCTGAAAACTCAAGAAAAAATACAAAAAGGATTTAAACCACACATTTTCAGGAGCCTGTGATCAATAAAAGCATTTAGGGTTCTGTTTCGGTGTTTCATTTCAACAAACATGGTGAGTGTGAGTCTGCCTAACTGAAAAACTGTTGGCTAATGCTGACTCAGATTAAAACTCAGAATTACAGTCTAGACTTGAGCAACAGAGCTTCAGACAGAGCAGTGCCTACAGTTAGTGTCACACCTCCAGGGAATGTTGATGACATCAGCAGAAAGTAGACTAATATGCTTGATGTAAAATGACAATAGTTGCCATGGCAAGAGACGACTCAAAGCGCAACATTCCCTTTTTGAACGGTCAAATGTCCTACAAATGACCTATGAATAACAAACACCACAGTCGACATATTTTAGAACAAACTTATGTGATAATTTATGTTCATGATACTTTGCAGTAACGTCACGCTGGGGGTGTTCTACATGTATGTTCAGTTCAGTTCAGAGGCACAATGCGCACATTAGCAAGAACAGCCAAAAACTGAAATTTGACTGAAAACTGAAAAAGACTGAAAAAGAATGAAATTTTAAGAAGTCTGAAAACAAAACAAAAATTAACTGTCATGTTATTTGGGAGAGACGTGTTTGCTTGTTGCTGCTGAATTCCATTTGACCCTATTACAAAGTGCCACAATGAACTTCACCTGCCAGTGGTCACGTCATGGGGAATCATAACATTTTCATCTCAAAGTATCCGGTTACCTTCCAACAAAAACAGCTATCATCGCTAGTGTGCTTATCGCCTTACAGCGCTATGCTCTTAAGTTGTCTCCACAAATCAGCAGACCCGGACTACATGCAGTGCTTTCCCAGCCCCATCAGCTATATGCGTGTAAACTGAAGTCAGCTGGTTTTATCAGTGCATAAGCCACACTGCGCCTACATGCAGCTAAGCCTATGCAAAAAATAAACAAGGCCAATACTTCCTTGAAACACGCAGCAGTACTATCTATTAGTCACACATGCTTTGAGCTCTTTGTATAATACAGAACGCTGTGGTGCAAGAACAGATATTGCCTTGAGAGACACTCTGCTCTGTGCAGTGTTTTTCAGGCTTGTTTCAGTTTCGGCAAATTAAAGCCAGAGGGAAAAAACATCTGTGTAAGTCATAACATGAACTTTAAGGTGAAAAGTTTGCCTTTACAGGTTGTTTTATTTACAGATTTTTGAGTAACCCTGCATTATTAGTCTGTCTACATCTCCAAAGCTCAAAATGCACAGTTTCACCTTGTGATGTCATGAAGTAGTAGTTTTCAAGTTAACAGCTACCTTTTGCTTTTTGTTCAGTAGAGATTGTAAATTCCAGGGTTGAAATTGTCCAATTGATTTGACTGAAAGTGCATGGAGTTTAAAAATACAGGAGTACTGTTTTATCACATGACATCACAAGAAGAGAGAAGAACTCATTCTAAATATGCAGGATTTGTGTGCTAAACATATGAATGTGAAAAAACACAACACAGAGTATGTTTTTGATGAAGAAATAATTCTAACATAGATCAGAAAATGGTCTCATATGGGCCCTTTAACATAAGTATATGTTATAAATAAATGCTATGGAACTACTATTTTTCAATTCTGGTTTCTGGTAAATGTTTGGCATATATTATATTTCTCAAATTTATTGTTAGCACAAATTGCTGCGCCCCCTCATTATTTAAATAGTAAATTGAGTAAGGCTTTGACTGTTGTTGAACATGTGGTTTTCATCAGGGTCCAGAGTGATGAGGTCACACTCCCATATGGGGTGCATTATGAGTAGAGATCAACTGATACAGGATTTTTAGAATCCAGAATATTTTTGGGCTGAAATATATTTTTGATAATTTCCCCCAAAATAAAGGATTTGAAATTAAAGCAAACTCAATAATTTTTTTTAATGAACTGTATACAAGAACCACATACAACGATATATATTGTAGTACACTATAGTATCACATTTTGTGCAGTGTTCTTTACGCATTTAATGTTCAAATAAAGCATTGTGTCTTTTGATTTTAGGGTCTATTAAGTTGTCTTCGCTTGTGTACCAGTGTACCAGTTAAAATGAGGTATGAGCCATATAGAGCCTAGTTCTCACCAGATGTAGGAGAGCATGAGGAGCAGGGGGCAGACTATCACGGCCTGCAGGACCTGCCAGTCTCCACAAAGGTACGCCACCCCAGGCAACAGCAGCTGACCGCCAAGCACCACAAACTTAGCCACCATGGTCATAGAGAAGCGCCAGCCGGGTAGGCACAGCTCGATCCCTGCAACACAAAAGGAAATGTCAGTGTGATTGCTACATCTTTGCTTTTGTTCTGATAGAAGGGCCACAAGATCTTGCATGACAAGGTTTATGATAAATCGTTCTTGTGGTCCCAATCTCATGTGCCATCCCTTCTTGGTGAAACTATCTCGTCCCAAACCTTTCAATAGCATTTGGTCACTGTTGACATATTTGATTTCATAAAGTAAAACAAATATGTGCATGGATGCCCAGTAAACCTTGTTAATCCGGGTCTGGCCACCACATTGTGCAGTAATAGAGAGCTAAATGTTTTATACACAAACATGATACTGAGATTTATTCTGGGCAGTCATAACCTTTCACCAATTTGTTGTTAACACACATAATCGGTATTCCAGTGGGCAAACTGAAAGTAAAAGAATCATGCTTAATCATACAAATACCTGAACTACATTTATTAAAAGTCCTATATTTCGCAAAATTTACTCTTGTGAGCTTTAAATCATGTTATCATGCCGTTACTTCCCCAAAAACATATCTATGGTTGCATTTTGTTTCATTCACACGTTTGATTATCCCTTTATTATTAGTCTGTCTACATCTTCAAAGCTCTGTTCTACCTTGTGATGTCATGAAGTGGTTGTTTTTTACGTTAAAATGTACCTTTTGCTTTTAGTTCAGTAAAGATTGTAAATGCCAGGGCTGAATGTGAAGGTGTATGGACTTTAAAAACACAGTGGAGCACTTCCTGTATTACGACATGACATCACAAGGTGTTTTCAGTTTGAGAAAAGCGTTTTCAGTTTGAGAAAACAACTCAGTCTAAATATGCAGGGTTTGTTAAACATGTGTAAATGAAACAAAACACAACTCCAGCGATGTTTGTGATGCAGAAACAAAATGGATCAGAAAATTGCGTAATTTGGGTCCTTGAAAAATATTTATGCCATATCTTCTAGATGAAAATGAGATCACATTTAATTTATGGGTTTGAATGAAAAAAGGAAAACGGAAAACTGGATTAGGACTGTTGCTACAGCAGTTGACAATCCAAAACACAACATTTCGTCAACATATTTCAGAACAAAAGTCTTACAATAACATTTCCCACTGTGACAGGCTGGAAATACGAACTTGCAAATGTTTAGAAATGGTTATATTTGTGAATGCTCTCAGATCTATGGGATCCTGAGGCAGTTGCTAACAGTCTGGCTGGAAAATGGTAAACAAACTGGATGCAAAATGCTGATTTGGTTAAACCACCGTGAATACGCAAGTGACAACGCAAAATTTTCTATTTGCTCCAACTCTACTTCAGTGGTCCTCAAACTTTTCACACCACCACCAGAAAATATAGAGCCTTACCAGCAAACTAAAACAAAAACAAGACTCTATCACGCCTAAAACTGGTCTAAAAATAGTTCTACATGATGATCAAAACCGTAAGTATATTTGTCTGTAAGTTCACACTGTACCCCTTTATCCCCAAATCTCAAAATGCCCTGTTCCACCTTGTGATGTCATGTAGTGATCGTTTTACACTATTTTTTTAACAGCTACCTTCAACCTTTTAATAGAGATTGACGAGACCACGGCTGAAATTATCCAAACAATTCTAATGAAAAGGTGGAGCAGTGTTTTTAGTTTGAGAAAAGAACTCCCACTATATACAAGGTTTGTGTGTTAAACATGCGCAAACAAAACAAACTCCAGGTAGGTTTATGATGAGGACATAACATTGCGACATAGATGAGAAAACAGTGTGCAATAAAATGAAGGAGGATGAACATTTTGCAGGCCAATGGCGATAGGTCAGCTTTTGTATATTAGTTAGTCAGACAGTGGATGCGCAGTCTGTGGGCGGCTGTGTGGAACTATAAAAGACCGCCGTTGTGCTCATTTCTTGTCTTTTCGAATGGCACCAATTCATTCACTGCACGATTAGCATGCACGCCACACACACCGCAACTAGCCACCCTTCACTAGCAATGAGAAAAACCCAATGTCCTGCTCCGGTAGACCTTTTTAGTTCACATCTTTGTTCACTTTGGCTCCGAAGGAATGTCTCCGACCAAGGCTTTCAAGGTGACAAGGGGCCAAGTACAATACAGTGGCACTTTGGGTCCATTCGACTGGAGGAAAGGGGCAGAATTTCAATTAGCGTTGGCCCCCTTGTGAGGACATGAATAATGCTTTCTGTTCTCACTCACTATCACAGCTGGAATGACAAAGGCAATGAAAGCACAGTGTATGAACCAGCTCACCCCGGGAGATGGAGGGAGAGGGGAGAGGGGGGATGAGGAGAGAGAAAGACAGGGAGAAGAGGAGTGAGAGAGAGATGGAGAGAGGGAGGGAACCGCAGAAAGAGAGGAACTGGGACGGTTCAGTGGACTCAAACAGCATAGCATTGGAATTCCTTGGTTATGGAGAATGTGTCATGTGCACAGAACAGGCACTAAAATGAGCAGAAAGAACAAACTACAGTGGGAGATGGGGACTGCGTATGCATGTTTAACTCCATGTGGTCTGAATATAAAATGAGTTCATTTTCAGCTTCAGTAGCCTCATTTTATTTATTTCTAATGGCACAGCACAAAACAATTAAAATGTAAATATGATGTTAAACAGTCTACAAGACAGGGAAAACACAGCAAAAGCAAATGTAACACCAGTGCACTCATACATATTCAGTTCAATTTTATTTCAATTCATCTTTATTCCGCACTCGTGGTCCATTTTTCAAACAGACAAGGACAGTGACCATACAAAACAATAAACATTTATGTTTTTAAAAGACAGCCATACCAATGTCTCCACATATTAGACTGATATCGCTTTGCACTGAATTTGCACTGAATTTGTGAGTGACATTATTTCATTGTTCGATTTTTTCATTCTGCAAATAAAACGATACATTAAAGTTCTTAGTAGAGCTTGCAGAGTGTTCCCTCATGTAGTAAACATGTCAGTCGCACTCGTCCATCATGGCCTTCTCAAAAGCACCCACAAAGCATCATTCTAGGCCACCTGCAGTCTTTGCAAACTGGCTTTTTTTGTAATTAATCCAGAGGTGGGCTGTCTGGGGGGTACAATATGACTTCAATTTATTTCATTTGACGTGACATTTAAAGGTAACCAATCCCTCAGTATAAAACATGGATTTTGTTAAACATGGTAACATATTTGACTGTCAAACAGCCACTGTTTTAAAGGTTTAGAAAATGGTTCCAGTGCTGTGAGCTCACGTATATGAGCAGACAGCATATTTCACGTCTGACCTGCTCCATAACAAAGAGAGCTGTCCAAAAGAACTTTTCCTAAATTTCTGTAATGTTCATGAAAATATTACTAACTATATTGACCTGGTAGTGTCACCTTTGTTTTCTTTAAGAGGGAATGATGATGCTACAATTTCAAACTTGCTTTTGATATAGATAAAATGACAATAAACATTTGTTTACCCAGAATAATCATGTATCAGTATCACTACCAGTAAAATGTAGCTGTTAACTTCAAAACTACTGCTACATGACATCACAAGGTGGAACAGCATTTTGGGCTTTGGAGATGTTGACAAACGAATAATAAAAGACAACTTACAACATGTGATTGAAACAAAACACAACTCTGCGTATTTTTGATGAGCGATGGCAGATGAGCTCACAAGAGTCAAAATGGTGTAATATAAGACCTTTGAATACTTAAGTACCTTTAATTCAGAAAGATCGTGTGGTCTTGAAAACATAGAGTAAAGCCATTAATCTACTTTAAAACAGTATTATGAAACATTCACTGATAACAAATGACTGGCATGCCAATGAAAACCCATCAGGTGATGAGAGAGAGTCATATGACTGCTTTGAGGCTCCCCACTTCCTGCTTTCATGAGGAAGTGAATAGGGCACCATAGCTTAGTAAATACAGAAATGATCATCGGGACTATTATGGCACTATGGGGATTTACTAACAATAAAATCACAAAGGTTAAAAAAACTTCTGGAATGTTTTGTGATGCTTGATGATTAGTCTGTCTGTCTATCTCCAAAGCTCAGCTGCTCTGTTCCACTTTGTGATGTCAAGTAGCAGTAGTTTTGAAGTTAACAGCTACTTTTTACCTTTAGTTTAGTAGAAATCAGCAGTTCCTGCGATGAAGGTGACGGTGTATGGAAACTACCACTTTTAGACATCACAACGTAGCACAATGGAGCATTTTGAGCTCAAAATTGTGTATATCTAAACTAAGTGAGGTATACTTTGAGTTGGTAGAGCTGCACAGCACTACATCTGAGCTCCTTATTCTTGCTGACCCTAATCCTTTCCATCCCACTAGATCAGCATCCCCACAATGCACTGCTGCAGCCTCTGTCCCACTGACATCAATCTGAATCTACCCCTACTCCAAGCAACTTAAAGGGCCCGGTTTTTGTTTTGTCCCAGCCCTGCATGTAATTATATAGTGTTTTCATTGTCCTAGGAAGTAATGTCCCCAAAAAGTAATGTGGGTCCATGCATCACCGTGAAAGTACAGAGCAATAACAGCAACGCCATGTAATTCAAGAACTACAAAAAAAATATACAATCCCCTTCACCAATATTGGGCCCCAACGTTTTTGAAGTAAGACAATTCTTAACTAAAACTCTGATCTAAATAACTTACATATCTTCAGGCTATACTTAAAGATGCACTATGTAACTTTTTAGATAGGAAGTCTTATTTGTATTGCATTTATTGATATCCTGTTTGGGCCTTGAATCTTTTGTATAATAAGTCAACTGTGTTTTAAGGAAATAAGAGCCATTTTCCATCCCTACACTGGTATCGGTTAAGTATCGATATCGGTATTTGAACTGAAAAAGCTGGACCAGTGCATCTTTACTGTGGAACATTACAAACAATTAAGCAATAACAAGACTCTCTATCCGAAAAGTTACAATGTGCAACTTTAAATACATTTTGGGCAGGGGAGTAGTGGGTGTGGTAAGTGGGGGTAAGCCGTCCACCCACTCCTGACGTGAGATATAAAAAAAGAACAAATGTAAAATAGCCTAAAACTTGTCAAACTGGAGCGAATGGCAATGGTGAAAACAACCTGCATAGGTCATATAAACCAGGACTAAACCAGGATTAAACCAGAACTAAACCAGGAGGTGCGCTTTGGGGGTGTGGGGGGTCGTCGATGACATCACGAATCACATACCCCCACTTAAAAAATCCCCACTACACCACTGATTTTGGGTAAGTGGAGACAAAATAGCTTTAGAACTGGTCCTAAAATGTGGTGCTTTTCACAAAATAATATAAAAAAAACAATAGAAAAAAATTAAAATTAAAATTGACCTTATTTTATGACTTAATTTTCTATTTTATTTTGACTTGTACATATACATCTATATAATTATGTCTTATTTGACACTAGTCTCTTGCTACCCTTTTTTGCTACTTATTTAGAATTTATTATTATCATTTATATTTTTTGCTGTTCGTTATTATATTGCAATGTGTGAGCTACTGTGTCCAAACCATTTTCCTTGTGGATCAATAATGTTTATCTAAGTTACCAAAGATACCAGTAGTGAAGAGCAGTGCAGCCTAAATGACATAACCAAAGCATGTAACCGATTAACACTATAATCTCTAAAGAAGATTTGTACGTTTCGCTGACTAGGAGAAAGGGTAAGAAATTCTATTGTTCCAAAGATGAAAAAAAAAAGAATGTCTGACCGCTATGAGCACTTAGCTGAACCCGCAGGCTAATGCAGTGACCTTTTATAGTCACATGACCTTTTAGACCACTCACAGGAGGGAAGGGGGGAGCCTTTAGAACTGTGAGGGCCAGAGTACAGGATTGGGAAATCACTCTTTCCTTTCCGTTTTTTTAAGGTGGCTTTCAGCATTTAGGGGAACGTGAGGGGTCATTTGCTCCAGAGAGCCCAAGGGTGTGTAAAATAGGCCTCCTGCTGGTTGGTGTTTTAACTTTTATACTCTTAAAGGTGCATTGTGTAATTTCTCTGGTGGAGGGTCAATCAAATGCTTATTTTCCATGGAGATGTCATTGTTTTGGCTGCAATGTTTCACAGTAAATCCTTTCTATCTTCAGGGAGACCAAATCAGACCATGTTACAGGTCAGATCTGTGGAGAGGCGACCCCGCTCACACCAGAATGCCTGTTTTAATAGATATTTTTGAGCTATAAAACCATTTGTAATTTAATAACTGCATAGTAATGCTGTTTAAAGTCATACAGTGAAAGATTTCGGATAGAGCAATGACATATACATAGAAACAAACAGGTGACGTAACCCCAGCCAAAAATAAATGAGAAAAAAAATGTTCTGACAAGCACTAGTATTATATTATTATACAGTGTGATCAATATAACCAAGAGCTTTAACCTTGAAATATTTACAACTAACTGAAACAAGAATCACATGCATTTCAGACATCTAAATTACAGTGTTAACAGGTTTTATATACAATAATATACATTAAAAAGAAAAAAAATGAAAGAAAAGGTGCTGTAATTAACTTTTTTTGTTTTTATACATAAATAAAGTTAGAATTTTTAATCTAAATTGCACAAGAGCAACAAACTTGTCTAGCTGTTGTTGGCATAACCAGGATGGCAAAACTGTGCCTCTGAAAGTTGTGAAAAGCTCTTATAAACTCATCACGGTGAATAATTAGGATGCTCAAACTGTGTAAGGTAGGTGAGGAATAACTTTGCAAATGTTTAAAATGAACTAGTTTTGTTTTTTTACATTTTAACAACCATAAAAATCCGGTACAGCGCCTCAGGTTGTGACGATATAAAAAGACGTAATCCATGGTACTAGAATAATAAGTGCTATTCTCAACACTGCATATCTTTTCTAATTTTGCCCCAGGTGAAAGACTGTGTAAAGGCTTATGGGGCTGTTACGTCAGTGTGAGCACTTTACATAACACAGGTGCACTGATAAAAGAGCAGGCAGTAATCTGGAAGTCAACGGTTATTTCTACTACAATCAGGGATAGACTGGGACCAAAAAAACAGCCCTGGACTTTTCCCCCACAAATCGGCCCACGGTGGAAATTGAGCACCTCCCCTGACCACAATTTCCAATGGTATATACTTTTCAATATGTGGCCGTACTGGCTTGTCAAAGCCTGATCCCATCAGATCTCAGAAGCTAAACAGGGCCAGGCCTGGGTAGTACTTGGATGGGAGACCACTGGGAATTCCAGGTGCCACAGGGGGGCCAGTGGAAAAAAACTGTCATTGTGCCCTTAGGCAAGGCACATCACCCACATTGCCTAGTATGAAAGTGATGTGTGCATGGCAGGACTCCCTTGAAAAAGAGATAAGTAATCTCAATGGGACTTTCCTTGGTAAATAAAGGTTAAAAAAAAATGTTTTTAAATAAAAAATAACTTAATAAACCCATATTATGCTATTTTCTGATGTTTTTGTTTGCGTTTTGTTTTATTCGCACATGTTCAACACACAAAGCAGAAAACCCTCTTTCCCACCTTGTTATGCTATGTGGTAATACAGGAAGTGCTCCATTGTGTTCTAAAACTCCATGCACCTTCACTACAATCATTTGGATCATTTCAGCTCAGGAATTGCCCATCTTTACTGAACAAAAAGTAAAAAGTAGCTGTAAGAAAAGAACATTCTGAACCTTGGAGATGCAGACAGACTAATCATAAGGGATTACTCAAACACGCGTGTATAAGGTCACAGCATTATAACATGGCTAAAAGCTTACAAGAGTTAACTGTACATAATATAGGATATTTAAAAAAGTAAACATAGTACCAAACAGGTTTATTATTGTTGTCGTCAGACTAGCTGTGGAGAAGACTGACCTGTTCTGCTATGTCAGGTATGTCATTTATACATTGTGTTTTGTTCAGGCTAAACAGTGAATGCTGCATGTGTGGAGCAAAGAGACAGACAAAAGGTGTATGTAACTTTTCTGAAGGATCTTGAACCACCACTTGCTTGTTTACATGGGGATGTTAAACCTTGGCAAGGAATACTGCATTAACCAACATCTGTAATTAAATAACTGCAAAAGTAGCTAGGTTTAAAAGGTCTGTAAACAACATATTGTTTTCTGGTGTATGTTATAATGTTGTTAAATGGAAAAAAAAAACATCAGTTCCACCTTGTGATGTCATGTGGTAATACAGAAAGTGCTCCAGTGTGTGTCTAAACTCCATACACATTCACTAGAATCGTTTGGACAACTTCAGCCCTTGAGCTGCCAATATCTACTGAACAAAAAGTAAAACCTAGCTGTTAACTTCAAAATGACCGCTTCATGACATCACAAGGTGGAACAGAGCATTTTGAGCTGTGGAGATGTAGACAGACTAATAAAATGTTACTCAAACATGAAAAGACTGAAACAAAACACAACTCCAGGTATGTTTTTGAAGAGGTAACAGTATTCAAACATGGCTTAAAGCTCACAAGACTCAACTGTGTATAATACTGTATAGGAACTTTTAGCAATACTGTGGAACATTCCAAACAAAGCCATAACATCGCCATGAAAACAAGCAGGTGGCAACCCAAGATAATGCACTTTTATAGCTGTGTTTTATATTGTGAATTCTTTCAAAAGTCCTGTCTCAACTTTTATTATGGTGCATATGTTTTATTAGAGAAGACAGCACTGCTTTAAAAGAGGTGAAGAGCAGGGAGAGACAGTAACTTGACTAAACCAGAACAATAGTGCCCTGAATGTGCACTAGTCCAATCCACAGGCCATCCTGCCACACACTGACACCCATATGACCAAACACTAAACCGCCACATATCATCCCTCTATGTAAATTAAGTGAGCCACTATATTATGACAAGCAGTGGGACGATTATGGAGCTATAAATTCAGTACAGACGGTGCAAAGTGGGACACTATATTAGCCATAGGAGCTGCAGCTGAGTATTTTGCATGGCCCGCCCAGGCCTGTCCAGTCCTGACCTCAATCCACTAGAACTCCATGTGGGACAAGGAGGAAGATTACGCAAGAGCTGGAACTGAAAATAAGTAAAAAAGAATGAGAACTCAAACCAAAATAAGTCAAGGTAAAGATAGATGTTAAAGGTTCATTGTGTAGCTTATCTGGTGGAGGATCTGCCAAATGATTTTTTGCATGATAATGTTATTGCTTTGGCTGGGACATTTCACAGTATGGTATTGCTTACACATCAGATCTATGAAGAGGCAACCCCGCTCACAGTCAGAATGCCTGATTTTCTAAGTATTTTGAGCAATAAAACCACCTGTAATTTACTAACTGTAAGGCAGCGCGGTGACATATCCATAGAAACAAGCAGGTGATGGACCCCCAAAATAAAAAGTTACACAGTGCACCTTTATCATTAATTGTAATTATTTTCCCCCCAGTGAATTAACATTTTTACTAAATTGTGCTTTTTTATTTTGGTAAAGATCAGAATTTTACTTCCTGGTTTGGGCAGGGCATAAAAATCATGTTTCTCTATTAAATATAGGACATGGCACATTAATCAACCATATCTGTTTGTAGTAAACATGCAAATGTGTCAGAGTTGGCCATGCAGGAACATTTTCATCTGTAATCCCATTGGCAGGTTGATGGCAAGACAAAAAAAGGACATAACATTCTGTCCATACACATGTTAAAGACATTAAAGATCAGTGGAATACAAAATGTAGTCAGCCATAATGCTAACAAGGGCCAAAACTTGTCTAAATTACACAATAATAAACATAGAAGATCACACCCCTGTTTGTTAAATGGTCACATTTTTATATAGCGCTTTTCCACCTTCAAGGCACTCAAAGTGCTTTACATCAAGGAACCACTCGCCCATTCACACACACACATTCATAACAACAGCATCAATATTTGCTCTGTCAGAAAAATGTATCCTTTGCATGTAAATTGTTCCTGCATTTTGGATGGAATAGACAGAGACATTACATCTTAATACTTCCTGCATTTTTGCACTTTTCTTTCCAACTTTCCTTCCACAAATTGCCACTTGACTGATGGAAACTATATAATGAAGATTTACCACAGGCATTAGCCCATTGAACCAAGTAATAATTAAAAAAACATAAAACCCTGTAACAGGCACTTTAAGATCCATTGCTGACCAGTCAAAGCCAAGCCAATAATGAGTATTTCAGAGTGACTGTGCGTGCCCTTGTCAGCAAACACAACTGTCTTAATTAGGAGCCAATGAGCAGTGATGTCTTCAAGGCCATTCAATAGATCGGAAAATCCTCCATCTTCAGTGAGTCAGATAGAAGAACATGTCAAAAGAGGAGCAGGCAAAAGAACAAACAAGATTCTTATTAGAGAATGGAGTCAAAAGGTCCATATTGCACTATTTGCTCTGTTACAATGTTGTTTCATCTTCAAAAACATACCTGGAGTTGTGTTTTGTTTCATTCACACATGTTTAACACACCAACCCTGCAGATTTATGCTGAGGTCTCAAAATAACAAAACTCCATACACATTCACTAGAAGGACTTTGATGATTTCAGCCCTAGAATTGTCAGTCTTTACTGAACCAAAGGTAAAGGCAGCCGACTTGAAAACTACTGCTTTAAGACATCACAAGGTGGAACAGAGCATTTTGAACTTTGGAAACGTAAACACTGACCAGCTAAAGATAAAGAGTTACTAAAACATGTGTAAATGAAATAAAACACAACTCCAGGTATGTTTTAATGAGGTAATGGCATAATAATGTGGCTTAAAGCTCATAATAGTAAACTTTATGTAATATCAGACCATTAAATGTGTCCAATACCTTCAAATTTAGGAAGTAAATGAAGATTTTAGCAAATAAAAAAATCTACTTATCCATTAATTTGCTTAAAATGACATCTGTGATTGATGGTGTTGATCTGTACACAAGAGATCAGCGACAGACTGCAACGCAATAGCAGAGGTCTAATACTAAGGTATGTGAATGTGATATGTGCATGCCAAGAACGGCATTTGGCTGGATGATCATTTTAATTTGGTCGAGAGCAGAGCAGAAGTTAACAAGCTGTTTAACTAGCTTTCTTATGGTGGCATGTGGGTAACTGGATTTGATTACAATATTAGTAAGATAAATATGCGTATGAGGGTTGACAACAGTTTTTGATCATAAAAAAGTATCTTGGTTTATACCAGACATGAACATGTATAATAGTGAGTTAAGGTTAGGGATGAGGGTAGATATCTTGCCCAAGGATGCAACAATGACAGACTTAATCTGCCAACTATTCTAAATACCAGACAAATAACTGATGAGCTAACAGAGTTTCTATTCAAACTCTATTATCAAGCTTCCACTTAAGTCCTCACAATTTGTCAACAATAATTATACAAGTTAAAAGGACACTTGATTTTCAAACCTTGGTCAAAGAAAGTAAATATACATTTTTCTAACTTCTCTCCCACCCCTACGAACCCTTTGACTCACAATATTCATTCTACATATGAAATGTCACGCAGCTCTTCCTTGCAAATTTGCAAAAAAAAATATTTTCCAATTAAATGAGGATAACGCAGACAGACGTTTGGCACATAGTGCTCTACTACTACAGTACTACAGTACACTTACGCCGGAAAAAAATCAATAATTCTATTTACAAGAAAAAAACCTGCGCAATGCTTTAAATGTGAGATCTTAAAATACAATATATGGAGAATTAAAAGTACTATTAGTTATTTAGTAAGTTTAATCCTGAGTGTAGTTTTTCCATGCCCAACATGCACAAAGCAACAATTACTAACAACATGGCCTGTCACAATAACATATTTTGAAGCATGGCATATTGACATAGCTATATATTGTGTTAAACAGAAATACTGAAACAATTTTATTCCACTGATACATTTAAAATAAAGCAAGATCATCCCAATAAAATATTTATAATTATACAGTATCTTTAAAAGACATGATAAATAGAATGTATGAAGCAATAATTAGCCACAGAAGTCTCTTACTGAACTCTCTACAGCTCAAATGTTAAGTGGATATAGTAATTATTGTGACAGGCCTATTAATGACTGTGCATAAAGTCATCTTATCAGATATAGCCATAGCGTTCCAACTACAGCCCACATATTTGTTGCAATCATATATCGACCAGCTCATTTCACAGAACGTATTTCATCAGAGAAGGCTCAAAGGGCTGGGGAGGGACTTCACTCGGGTATGTGGCGTGTAAACTGAAAACATGCACGATAGGTCACTCAGGTTGATGAGTTTATGGAGAAGAAGAGGTGCCGTGAAAAACAGATGGAGGGAGAACTGTGTCGGGCCGTGTGCTGGAGGAGGAGGAAGTCTGCGCAGGAACAGCTTAGTGTGCACAAAGAAGAACTTTAACCCTGTTTGTGGAGGAACAGAGCAGAGTGCATTTGTCAAACTGTAAGAGGGGCTGACAGGGCCTGGTGAGCCTCAGTGTCACAAAATTACAGTTTCATTCGGCTATGACTATTATATGGCCACAAGCAGGTAGCGGACCCTATCAGACAAGTTAAGAAATGCACCTTTACAATGTTACAAAACAGTTACAAAACACTTGGACATTTTTTCATATGCTTTTTGTGTTTAAAGGAAATAAATTATAGTTCTACCCTGCACTAGTATCGGTTGATATCGAATACTGGCACACAAAGTATCGGTATCGGAACAGAAAAGGGCTGCATCTATGCATCGCTAGTACAAGATTGATTATGCTAGTGTTCTATTGCGAGTTTTAGTTTATTAACATGGAATAAAAAAACAGAATGGATTTGTCAGAAAAAAGTTCACTTATTATCATAAAAAAACATATAAGACCTATTGTTCTAGATTTCTATTGCTACACTTTATTTTATGAACATGCATGGATGGATAAATCTGTCAGAAAAAAAGTTCACTTTGTGCTTTCAAATCAACAGGAAGAAATATATACATGATTTACTGTGCTTAGCTTTCGATTGCTACATTCCATTTTCTTAAGAATAAGCAATAATATGAAAAACCTTTGGAGAAATTATAGAAATATACTATCGATCCCTTTCTGTTGTTTGGAATGGAATGAATTATATACACTTTACAGCTCAGCTCACATAAGAATATATCAGAAAAAATAATATTACAGTTGTTTCGAGAAGTGCTAAATTTTGAATATTGAGTACATCGTCTATCATGAAAACAAGATTGTCAAAGGAGCAGATTTAAAGCAAAATAAAGCCATCTTGCTGAGTCTAAACTACTGTAGTAAGTAGTAATGTTGTCACTGTATTTTAAACTTGTTTTCAATACTAAAGAATCGACTCAATAAACGATACCCATTTTGATACCCAAATGATCATTTTAAAAGTTCTTTTTTAGACAATATTATTAATTTTCAACACATAATAATAGTATTTGTTTATTTTAACTATTATAATTTTGTCTTTGTACCAGTGTTGACAAGTGGTGTACAGTTAATTAAAGAAAATCTCCGAAACTAAGCACTATCCCCTCCATTAATAATTCCTGACTTCTAACCTTGGAATTGTTTATCTACACTTCAGACTTGCACTCTTAGAACTTTATAGCTGCTGTCTTTGCCCCCAGATCCAGGAGCTGCATCCCCCTGACAGTTTAGATTCAATACTTGTTCTTCAGATAGATTCACAAGTATAATTCAACAACCCTTCCACCCAAAACACACTTGCAGCATCCATCACAGCGTACCATCCCTTGTGTCTCATCAGCGCGCCTGAGATGGATGCATGCGGGCAAAGCGGAGGGCGCCGTTGAGAGATCGCTCCTCATTATGGACGACAGGGCAGAAACAGCAAAGAAGACCAGTGCGTAAAAACCACCTAAACTGAACTGCAGAGGGAGACAGATTGGCAACCACAGGCTCTCCGAGGAAATCTAATGTCAAAGAGAGGCAACAAGGACTGCCACAAGCTTGTCTCAGATCACTTTGCCTGAAATATGGCATTAACCTTTTCCATAGAGACAAGTACGAGATGCCTCAAGGTCAAGAAACAGGTAAGATCTGTGGAGAAGAGACCTTGCTCGCAGTAAGAATGCATGGTGTTAAGGTAAATTTAGCAAATGTAACTGAATAAGTGCAAAATATGTATTTTTAATGACTGTAGAATGCAATTTAACTGTATGAATGTGGTGTGCGCGCGAGTCTGCACCACGACAGCTGTGGCTACAATAGTATCTTACCACCACAGAGTCTGGAGTGAAGGAATAATGCTCTGTAAAGCTCTTTGGGTGTGTGGAAAGGCTCTATATAAATCCAGTGATTAATTAATGAATTAATTAAATCTTCATGATGAGACAAGAAGGTGAATTCAACTAAAATACAACAAAATAGGGGTGTGCAATATGTCAAAAAAAACTCATATATATCACAATTTTCCAAAAAGTTTACAAAAATTTCAGATCTTCAAAACGATGAGATCACGCTTGGATTTTCATTACCCAGCCCTACAACTATAGTGAGTAAAGATAAAACAGAAAAGTGCACTGGGGTGCTGTGCCAAGGACACCTTGTTATCTTGGCCTATGTCATCTGTGGTATAATACTCCCTATTGAGGGTTCATATCTCCGGGTCCCGTACTTCTCCTGTGTCATAACTCCACTCTAATGTCTCTTCTTAGAAACTTGGGCAACTTCAGTTTATTATTTATCTCTTTCCTTCCTGCGATTTCAACCATATGCTGCAATCCCCCTCCATCTAATCTCCACCACAGCAGCAAACAGATTTTTGAATAGTTTTATATTTGGTTACCAGAGTTGCAAGAATAACACTATTCAATGGTTTCCAAGGTTCACAACTGCAACTATACAGTCAGTGAATTTGGCACCAGCTGAAGACCCTGAAGGGGACCTGAAGGGCACCGGAGGAGTCAAGTATTTTTGTGAAGCAGGGATAACCTGTATATCCAAAACAGAAAAGTAGTGCTTCAGTTTCTCCAATAAGAACATGCACTATAGGCCAGGACTCCACAGAAAATCCTAAATCTCTTTTTTTGGGTAAAGGTGCACCATGTCACTTTTCGGATAGGGGTCTATCACCTTTTTCTATGGATATGTCATTGCTTTGCTTCAAATGTTCCACAGTATGACATTAAACAGGTCTACCTTACATGTATTCGATTACAGGTGGTTTAACTGCTTAAAAACACCTACAATAACAAGCATTCTGACTGTGAGCGGGGTTGCCTCTGCACAGATCTGACCAGTAACGTGGGCTGGTTTGGTCTCCATGATGACAGAAAGGTTTAATGCCATACCGTTAAACATTTCAGACAAAGCAATAGCATCTAAACAGAGAAAAGCAGATGGCGCAACCTCCACCAGAAAAGGTACACAATGCTACACACAACCCAATGTACTTTCAATGAGCAAACCAAACAACCCCTTATTATTAGACCTCAGCCTAAACATGCAGGGTTTGTGTGTTAAACATGTGAAACTGTGAATGAAACAAAACACAACTCCAGGTATGTTTCTGATGAGGAAACATGGTCCTTTTAACCCAGCCAAACCAGAGCATGACATAGCAACTCAAGCATCTGTTAGCTGAGCATATCCTCCGAAAGATGACCAGGTGATCCGGATATGTCCCTGAAGCAGCGACACACAGACTTGATGAAGTCAGTGAGCAAAGCAGAGTAATGTACAGTGATGGCCGAAAGTATTGGCACCCCAGAAGTTCCGTCAGAAAAGGCCCAATTTCTCCCAAAAAATGAATGCAATCACAACTGCTTTGACATTAAAATGTTCATTTAATTTATCTTCAATGACAAATCACAAAAAGGAATTGTCAAAAAGCCAAATTGAATATAATTCTGCACCAAACATAAAAAGGGGGTGGACAAAAGTATTGGCACCCTTTGAAAGATCATGTGCTGCTTCTCTAATTTGAATAATTAATGGCACCTGGTACTCACCTGTGGCACACAACAGGTGGTGGCAATAACTAAATCACACCAACAGCCAGTTAAAATGGATTGAAGTTGACTCAACCTCTGTCCTGTGCCACACACACACCACACTGAGCATGGAGAAAAGAAAGAAGACCAAAGAACTCTCTGAGGACTTGAAAAACAAAATTGTGAAGAAGCATGAGCAATGTCAAGGCTACAAGTCCATCTCCAAAGATCTTGAAGTTCCTGTGTCTACTGTGCGCAGTGTCATCAAGAAGTTTAAAGAGCATGGCACTGTGGCTAACCTCCCCAGATCTGGACGGAAAAGGAAAATCGATGACAGATTTCAGCGTAAGATTGTGCAGATGGTGGGAAAAAATCCTAGACTAACATCCAAACAAGTTCAGGCTGCCCTGCAGTCCGAGGGTACAACAGTATCAACCCGTACTATCCGCCGACATCTGAATGAAAAAGGACTCTATGGTAGAAGACCCAGGAAAACCCCATTTCTGACCCAGAGACACAAAAAAGCCAGGCTGGAGTTTGCCAAAACCTACCTGAGAAAGCCACAAACATTTTGGAAGAATGTTCTCTGGTCAGATGAGACAAAGGTAGAGCTTTTGGGAACGGGCATCAACACAGAGTTTTCAGGAAAAGAAATGAGGCCTTCAAAGAGAAGAACACGGTCCCTACAGTCAAACATGGTGGAGGTTCCCTGATGTTTTGGGGTTGCTTTGCTGCCTCTGGCACTGGACTGCTTGACCGTGTGCATGGAATTATGAAGTCAGAAGACTATCAACAGATTTTACAGCATAATGTAGGGCCCAGTGTGAGAAAGCTGGGTCTCCCTCAGAGGTCATGGGTCTTCCAGCAGGATAATGACCCTAAGCACACTTCAAAAAGCACTAGAAAATGGCTTGAGAGAAAGCACTGGAGACTTCTAAAGTGGCCAGCAATGAGTCCAGACCTGAATCCCATAGAAAACCTGTGGAGAGAGCTCAAAATGGCAATTTGGAAAAGGCACCCTTCAAATCTCAGGGACCTGGAGCAGTTTGCCAAAGAAGAATGGTCTAAAATTCCAGCAGAGCGTTGTAATAAACTCACTGATGGTTACCGGAAGCGGTTGTTCGCAGTTATTTTGTCTAAAGGTTGTGCTACCAAATATTAGGCTGAGGGTGCCAATACTTTTGTCCAGCCCATTTGTTGAATTTTGTGTAAAATAATATTTGATTTGACTTTTTTCATTCTCTTTTGTGTTTTTCATTGCAAGAAAAATAAATGAAGATAGTAATGCCAAAGCATTTGTGATTGCAATCATTTTCTGGAAGAAATTGAGTATTATAGGACAGGATTGCAGGGTGCCAATACTTTCGGCCATCACTGTAGGCTATAGGGCCTAGTGGTCTTTAAGATGCACAGCGCGTGGCTATGACGTGACGGTGCTACTGTCTGCATATGGAACAGCACATCTCTGTGGAGGAGACCAGTGACTGACACACACCCAGGACAAGCACAGACCTGTCAGCGCAAAAGCAAAACCTAAGAAAGTGCTCAGCTGAAGACAGTAACAGCTGAACAGTTTTGTGCGGGCTGAATGAGGAATGTAAGATACAACGGAGAGATAATAGTGTAAACGGAAGTGGTTAACCCAAATTGCAAATTTTTTGTGTGTCTCTGTTGTTATCTCAGAATGAGAACAAAAGTCTCTGTTATAGTTGGAAAAGCGAATCTATTCACCAAAAGAATTACAATGGAGATTTGACTTTTTATTGATTATTAGTGCATTTTTGTTGCATACGAAACCATCAGTACTATACTACACCCAATGTCACATTTTTGCTGACTAAAACAAAACAAAAAAACTAAAGTCAAAAGTAATCATAAGGACAAATTACATACTTCCTCACTGACTAAAAGTAGGTATTTTTGTCAAATAAATGTACTAAATAAAGTTAAAATAAAATAATACTTGATTAAATTAGCCAGATTTATTTGTCAGATAACACTAAAATAATTTTAGTCAAAAGACAAAAACTAAGAAAATAAATGTGGTAAAGAATGATCACTGCTGCTGGATGCAACTTCTGCAATGTCCTTCATGGGCTGTCAGGCAACCCTCAGGTACAGGGTGAACATAACAAATCTCCTAAGTCCAAGGAAAGCTATTAAAATTTAATTCAGGTTAATTGCAGATACCATAAATAGCAGTAATAATTTGTTTTTAAACCCACCCTGCACTAGTGCAAAATAGTTTTACAAACTCATCAGTAATTAGAAAACAGTGTGTTTAAAGCAAGAATGGCTGGAGGCAGCATTTTCATATCTGTCCAAGAAAAAAAGACTCTGCAGCTGACTGATGTGAGCTTGTGATAAAAGTGTGTAAACATACAGGCCAAAGGTCCTGCCCCAAAACACTAGCACACAAAAGCCATACCAGCGAGTTAGCATTACTCAGGTACCCCTGTGTAGTGCATTATTCCAGTGATAACAATGTATAATCCACACTATACCCCCACAAGCAGAGTGGTACAGTCCTACAGTGTATCTATAGTGAAAAGTCTAAAAGGGCCAGTGTGCATTGATAGGTTAAAAATAGCTGGTGCATCAGATGACTGGCTATAGCTATGGGCGCTGTGATATTTGCAGGTCTGCTCTCTGTAGATCAATGCTGAAAAGGCATTAAGCTTTGAATTGTGTAATGTGGTGGAGAGAGCACTTGAGATGAGAAAAAGGCTCATGTCAGTTCAAAAGGTGCACTTGCAACTAAACACGGGGTATGAACTATGTAATTTAATGCTATGAGGAATCGTTTGTCATTATATCTTAAAATTAGGGCTGCACCATGTACCAGATTCAAATTATCAAATCAAATCTCAGCACAATTGTAATTAAATTGTTTTGCAGTGTTTGGGGAAACTTAGTGACTAGACCAGACCTAAAGGTGCACTGTGTAATTTTTCTGGTGGAGGAGATGTTATTGCTTTGTTTCACAGCATGACATTAAACCTTTCTATTTTCATGGAGACCAAACCAGACCATGTTACAGGTCAGATCTGTGGAGAGGCGACCCCGCTCAGTCAGAATGTTATTCTAGGTATTTTTAAGTTATAAAACCATCTATAAATGAATACATATAAGGCATGTGTGAAATATTCCTGGCAAAGCAATGACATATCCATAGAAACAAGCAAATGAACCAAAAGGTGGCACGGTGGCTGAGTGGCAACATTCAGGCCTCACAGCAAAAAGGTTACGGGTTCAATCCCCGGGTCGCCCAGGCCTTTCTGTGTGGAGTTTGCATGTTCTCCCTGTGTCTGGATGCGTTTCCTCCGGGTACTCCGGTTTCCCCCATCAACTCAAAACATGCCCGCACCTGAACTAACATCAAGGACCATGTTGTCCACTCTGCAGAGGGGTTCATAGGGGGGGTCAGGTGCTATGAGTATTGGACAGCAAACTGCCCCTGCGACTAAGCGGGAGAAGATAGATGCAACTTTTGAAACAGGAGCTGAAACTGGAGCTTTTAGTCACAGAAAATGCCTTCAAACTAAGAGATAACAAGTAGAGCCAGCCAGAGCAAAAGGTCAAAATGGAAGAACATTATTAATAACGTCTTTCGAACATCTCAGACGAGCCAAGCTAGTACTGGAATGTATTGTGTACTTTGAGTGTGTGCGTGTAGTTTCTAATTCTGGTACAGATCATATTTTCTTTTGTAAGATTAATGGACGTGTACATGGTGCCTGACATTTATGTGTGTATGTTTCTGCTGACATGTTCACCTTGCAAGACTTCACAAAATGGTCGATTTAACCAATAGAAAATTACGAAACCAAATCAAACAGTGAAACAGTCATTGGTTAAAAAAAGACAACCAAGTATTGAGGGGATTTAGCTGACAAAACTGACAATCATTAGATACTAAAGAATATATTGCTTTGAATTTCAAGTGCATATGAACACTTACAACCTTCATATTACCTTTACAGGTCCTATATTAGTCAAAATTGAGCTTTAAGCCATGTTAGAATGTTATTACCAGATCAAAAACACAAAATAGCGCAATACGGGTTATTTACAAGCTAAACAAGTTATCTGCTTATTATCACAACTAATTTTTGGCATGTTTTTTCTTTTTATTTTAATTATATATTTAATGTTGTGTATCATCTCTGCACTGACAGCTCCGCCAAGAAAAATTATAATCGTGTTACATAACAGCAACTCTGAGCTTTTATCTAAATATCTTGAAAATGAAACGACTGATTGGCAGCAGTAATGTATTATTGAGCGGTGGTGCTACTCGGGGCCCGGCTGTAGTAGAGTTTAGTCAATACACACAAGGCATGCTGGGAAAATATCAGGTGATAACTGGTACACATGAGCAGACAGGAGCGGGCATGGCAACACAAAAACCTATGGAAAAATCTGTCAAGTCAACCTTTGTAGTGCGGACTGGGGCAAAGGACACAAGCCGTGAGGAAATACATCAATAACGGGTGCAGTTCTTGTATGTGGATACGCTTTGAGAAGTCTGAGGAAGTACTAACTGAGTGTGCGTGTCAGTGTCTTTACTATTCTGGTGAATGGGGAAATGTGAAATAAAAGAAGTGGGTTTGAAAAAGACGATGATTTGGCATTAAAAAAAATCAGATCAGCTATTTGTTTAATTACACTATCTGTCTGTAAGTCACGTTATTGCATATACACCTAAAAATAGTGAGCCCAGAGAAAACTACATGTTGCATTTGCATTATTCTGCATACACTATAGGTCAAAAGTTTGGACTCATGCCCCTCATTCAATGTTTTTTTGTATGTTTTTTTATGTTCATTGCTTTTAACATTTGATATGCATGCAGGAAACATCAAATATATGAAGACACATAACATTTACATAAATTGTAACCAAATACTGAACACCCTCCTTTTTCTTGTGTCAAAAATATTTAGTAGAGTTATTTAACATTTTTTCTTTACTACATATTTCCATATATCTTGTTTCATATATCTGGTCGATGTTCCAAACATGTTGAAGAACTAAGCACAGATCTTGTGTGGATGTGTCTTCCTCACATCCTTCTGTCTCTTCATGTTAATCCCAGACACACTCCATGATGTTGAGGTCAGGGCTCTGTGGGGACCAGACCATCACCAACACAACTTCTTGTTCTGCTTTACACTAAAGATGGTTCTTAATGGCTTAAGAACTTAAGGAAGGATAAGGAAGAAGGCTTAATGGCAGATAGTTCTTTGGCTTTTTCTTTTGTTCACTCATGTTACATTTTGTAAATTGCTAAAAACAAATAATCATTATTTATATTTTTGAAAGCATTCTTTGTTTACAGCATTTCTTCACACCTGCCTAAACTTTTTCACAGTACTGTATATGCAATAATTATAATTGATTCGCTAATTTCTAGAAGTGTTGAGACGGTTTATAACAAATTATCTACATTTTTACTGTCACCTATGGAAGAAAATGAAAACTTAAAAGTTCAGAATGTTCAACTCTTCCACTATTTTCACAAAACAAACTAATAATTAAAAATAAAGAAAGTAATTGAACAAAAACTGAACCATATTAAGCATTAAATGTGATAAAGTTTCTATTTGAAAGTGGACCTATGCAAAATTGATTTTTTTAGAGGTTTTAACCTTGTTATAGTTCTTTCCATTTACTAGTGGGTTTTGTCTGCGGTGCATAGTTGTTTTGGTTAAAACAAAAAATGCATCCTCCACTTGGCTATCAAAAGGAGGCGCTAATAACTGAGTGGCTCTTTGTTATGATGATGTCTACAGCAACGTTGGCTCTCACTGGGCAGTCAGCAGACTTGGTTCTTGTTTCTTTTAAGTCATTTTAGATTAATATTACAAATTCAAATGTCCAAATTAACATAACGATCCATGGGTGTCAGAGATTATAACTATATCACAAACACATGCACAATATGCCTACATTACTATAAAAGAACCATTCTGCTCCAATAGACACTGAAAAACCCAACATGGCTGAATGAATGCTGTAACAGGCTGTGAACTCTGTGGGCTGATGTCAGGGTCATTCAGCTCTCGTCAGTAAACAGTCGTGGAGTAAATGTCTCCGATTTACTTTGTGTCTCTCTTTGTGCTGCTGACCAGAGAACAGCTGAATGGGGCCTCTCAGGATATACACGGCGAGCTAAATTAAGATGACAAGGACACTGAAGGAGCGCTGCGTTTGTCACCGTACCCTTGTTCCTCTATTAAACCTCTGTCCACATGGGCCAAATTGCTTTTAGGAGTTATGTACTTTTATAAGTAGGGTTGTCAACACCATAGAAAATTAGATGTTTAATGATACTAAACCTAGTAAACACTCATCTGAGTAAATATCAACACTAAATAAGAAACATTCAGTAACCTTTCCTTAAATTTTTGAATAATCTTAAACTGTATCAGAACAAGCATAAGACCACATAGACTAGACCACTATGGACCCTCCCTGGACGACTTCGGGACTACACAGATATAAGGCCACGTGATAATATAAAAGAAAGTACTATTTTTTAATGTCATAGTACTTTCACCATAGTATCAGAACCGGTATGGGGTCTATTCCTTAGTATCATGATCACTAACATGTCAAGAACTATAGAGCTGCACTTTTTTTCTTCCAAAAAATTAAAAACATGGATCACACTGATCAAAAATTAGCACTGTTGCCATAGCAATAAGCAATTAAAAACTAAATATTATACCTTTTGAAGAGTGAACATGTCACATACAAACAGGACACTGAAAGCAAAAATACACAGCTATACTTTTTGATTAAAGTAGAGTAATTATTGTGATTATCCATTAAGCAATTAATCTAAATACCAAATCAACCAGTCCATTGGAAAAAAAATATGCTAGAAGTGGCTCTATAATTAAAATGTAGCCACGCTACAATGCCCAGCTTAATAAATGTTACGAGGTCATTGCCGCATAATCACATCTTTCTTCTGGCCAAGCGCTAAACCCACAGCTAGAAATGCCAATTAAAAACCAAAGAGCTTTTTGATTGGAGAGAGGAGGATGCGAATGCTGATAGTGGGAAATGTTATTGTGGTACATATTGATGAGGCTGATTTACGGCAGTGTGGCTTATGGGTAAATTAGATGCAGCACTGAAGTAAAGACATACTAAAACAAAGCAATATGTTTTCAAATGACGGATGGGCTTATTCCATACTCTGTACAAATGAACATCATCTCTTAAATATAGTTCTCCATAGAGGAAAAACAAAACGAGAATCTGCTTCCACACAAAGAGAATTCAACTTTCAAAACACCCTGTTAGTTACATTAAAAATAGCATCAAGAACATAATGGTAAGACTATTTTAGTTTCGACAAAATGAAAAGCTGATGTGAGAGACAACACATCGATAGAGACAAGTCTCTGCTTAAAGTAACAGTATGTAACTTTTTGGTCCAAAAATAGACAAAAATAAAAGGGTGTTTTTCTTTATTTTGGTTGTGTCATTGCACTGAAAATTGTAGAAAAATAAGTATCCTTACTGTGAGGGAACTTGCATCTGCGCAAATCTGCCTCTTATTTGGCCAGGAGAAGGGCCTCCTCCAGCTGGTTTCCATGGCAATGTTGTTCCTCTACTGTAATATTCCACTCTATGGCTTAAAACACATCTTTCTCTATGGATTTCTTTTTCTATTTCTATTTCCATGGAATCATCAAAACTTACATATTGTACCTTTAAGTAAACTCATTTTTACAACTATTATCATGTCAATTCTTTAAACACCTAAACCAACACACTAATGTCAAAACTCATCTTTGAAGTGCACTAATGAAGATGTCAAGGATGAAGCTGAAGGCTCTTCCACACACTTTAACACATTACTTTGGAAATGTGGCCGCGTATTTGTGTATTCTGCTCTGTATTCTGAGTGAGTGCGTGTAGTGTGAAGGACTTACTGAGGACGTAGAGGGACAGGCTGATACCGGCCAGACAGAAGCCCTCAAAGAACCTCAGTGTGGCAAACATGGGCACATTGACGGAGAAGGCCACGGTGAGTCCAAAGACCAGCATGAAGAGCACAGAGATGATGAGGACTGGGTGTCTACCGAACCTGCACACAGACACAAAAACACACACAAACACAGACACACAAAGAGAAGTATTTAGTACTTCAACTGTAATTTGACTTTCCTTGTTTAGGGACACTGAGCTCAACAGTGACCGCCCACTCCCCAGTCCCAGAAGTAAATTTCTCATTCATTAGACATTCTGAAACAAAAATAATATTAAATGTTTGAAAGCTTGTGTGGTAATTAAATCTGTTTCTGAAACATTATAAACCACAGGTTGTTTATTATTGCCCGACTGATATGGATTTTGTTGTGGCCGATATACCGATAAAATGGGAGTTAATCGCCAATATATTTATGACATAAAAATTCACTGTAAATCTTCAATTGTTTATAAAACTTAAGTTTGACTCTATTATATTTTCAATTGGGTTTATTTAGGCAATATTTATTGTTATTCTGCCTCTTTATGTCATATTTAAAGACAGTAGTTCGACCTAATGGGATTTTTGTATGATGTTCTAACCAGTAAACGTACTATAAGTAAACTACCACTATTAGCCTCTAGCGATAAATGCGTGTGCGCCACGGTATTTAATGATCTGCTAAATGCCAATAATTCACTTTACAGTCACTAATAGAAATGACTGGTGTGGGAGCTACAGCAGCTAATCGCTAACCAATGACCAAAATGAGCTTCAAAACCAACACATTTCCAACATTCAGCCTCACACAGGCTCCTCTCAGATCACAGGTCTGCACTAATAACTGTCTTTTTAATCCAGACTCAAACTGATTGTCCGTAAAAGGAATATAATCTCAGTGTTGCGCACAAGGATCTGTCTGTGGGTGTAAACAAGTGCACATGGCGATGCATTCAGGGGCAGTATGGACACAGACAAATGACTCCTCAGATAAATATTGATGCAGTGCCACATATTAGGACATTTATCTGTCTGTAAATTGGATTAAATGGGCAGAATATAGAGAGTCTAAGCTTTATAACAAGGTAAAACATGTCCACGTAGAATATCGGCCCATATTGGCAGACAGCCGATATGTTTTCAAGAGCCAATATCGGCCGATAATATCGACCAACCGATATATCGGTCAGGCCCTAATTAAAACATTTAGCAGAATCTTGTGTTTTAAGTGTGCTTTTTGGACTTAAAGGGGCATCATGTAACTTTTCTGGTGGAGGGTTCGTCAAATGCTTTTTCTCTTCTTTGTCTGGAATGCTTCACAGTATAGCATTAAGCCTTTCTATGTTCATGGCAATCAAACCAGACCAAGTTACAGGTCAAATCCGAGGAGAGGCGACCCTGCTCACAGTCACAATGCCTGTTTTTCCTCATCTGCCTGATTTTTTAACTATAAAACCATCTGTAATTGAATAAATGTACGCTGTTTAATGTCATACTGTGGAACATTCCAGGAAGACCAATGAGATATCCAGAAACAAGAAGGTGACAGGCCTCCAATAGAAAAGTTACACAGTGCACCTTTAAAACAACCACGTTCTGGGTAACAGTTACCATGTAGCTGCTTAGCCTCCACAATATCTTTGAATTCTTGATATATTCATTTTTAGAGACGTTGATGAAAATGACTGGGCATTTTACACAGGGCAGGGAAAAAATGCTGTGATTTGGTAACCATTTAGGTCATGTTTGCTTCCCAAACTAGTTAATCAAAAACGTGTACTTCGACTCAATACAGGATGAAAAACACTGGACTGGAAAACACTTCAATCAATACAGTAATCACCAGAGTGCATGGTGTCACTGAGCTTCAAACATGTCATATTCCTGGATATCAACAGGGCCACGTCATGACATAAATAATTATGAATAAATGAATTAACTTAAATACTATATTAGAATTCCATTACATTATGATGATCATAAAAGACGCATAATTAGACTTAGTTACATATTCAATAATAACAGCCCACAACTTATTACCAAGCCAGCCAAAACCACAAATTATGACTATAAAGACGAGTGGGCCTGGAACTGTATCCTGTTTCCCTTCTTCAGTTATTGCAAATGAAAAACAAACCAAAAAAAACAAAACAATGATAAAAAGCAGAGATCAAAATTATGGCTGTACCATTTTCAAGTGCTGTATTTTCAGCCCTATCCCTCAGCCCCCGTCTGAAGGGGCAGGGGTATAAATGGGGACTGGGATTGGGCCTTTATCATTTATATTGTTTAGCTGTAACCTTGACTTCTAAATGTGCAGTATACAAAATGTATAGGGTAGTGAAACAAATTAAATATTTGTTATTCACACATATACGGCTGATCACAGCTATAGTAGTCTGGTCACATAAGTGATCTTGTGAGCAGTTTACTATGGCTTAGATTTGTATGCATTTATATTACACGATTACTGTCTTAGCTACACTCAAAGTGAGGCTGCTCTGACATAATGTTAACTACAGTCGCATAACCTGCTTTTTCATAATAGTAGTATAAATTTAATGTTTACCATTTCAGAGCAGAGTCGTCCTTTTTTATCAGGTTTTACCTTCTGCCTACTCCTTTAGGGTATCTTGATTATATGATTATTTGTTAATTAATTTTTTTTTTCTGACCAAGTTGCCCAAATGAAATACATAAATAAATTAGGGCTGAAACGATTCATCGAGTTAATTGATTAGAAAAATGCATCGATTATTTTTTTTTGCCTCGATGCGTCGTTTTATTTTCATACGCTCGGCGATGGCCAGAACCTTTTGTGGTAGAGGTAAAGTTTCCGCACGACCACTGCACTTCACTGTACACACAACAGCGCGGCGCCCATGGATAAGAGCATAACCTCCTGCGCGGTACGCCGCGCACCCCGCATCTCCCGTACGCTGCGCACTCTGCACGTGGATTGTGTCTTGTCGCGTACACTCCGTGGACCGCACTTCCTCCTGTGCGCCTCTAAACCAGAATTCACACCAGGTCTAAAGCAGGTGTAAAGCAGGTCTAAAGCAGGTCTAAAACCAGGACTAAACCAGGTCTAAAACCAAACAAGAATTTGCAGGAGTTGGTTGCTACATTTATGTAGTTTTAAAAATCATGACAATATCAAGTAATCCAAAGTATTCAGATTACGTTACTCACTTTAAGTAATTTAATGGATTACGTCACCAACTACATTTTGAGGTTCTGTAATCTGTAGGGGATTACATTTTAAAAATCACCTTCTCAACACTGATGCTACAACATCTAAACAGGAAGCCCCGTACATTACATCAAGTGGAAAAGAAACCGCGAGGTAAGTCAACCTTAGCCTAGTGATAATTACGTTTTTCATGTCCAAAACACGTGTATCTGTCAGTGCACGTGGTGTGTACTTAACATGTGCAAAGTAGACGTGACAATTAGGGCTGCAACAACTAATCGATTAAATCGATTAAAATCGACTATTAAAATAGTTGGCAACTAATTTAGTAATCGATTAGTTGACTAGTTCATGTGACAAAGTCCAAGCGGGAGAATCGCGAGAAAAAGAGGACACTTGAGAAATGGCGGAGGTGAACGCAGGCAGTAGTGTGGACTCTCCTGCTGAAAATGTTAGCACAGACAAACACAGACGACCCAAGTCCTCAAAAGTTTGGGAGCATTTTACATTAACACCGTCAAAAAACAGTGTTAGGTGCAAAATGTGCACAGCTGATCTGGCATGGCAGCACAACATCACTGCGTGAGCATCTGAAGAGGAAGCATGTTAGAGCCATGGGTGAAGGAGATTCACAGCAAATTCATGTTAAGATATTACGGATTCATCTAGAAACTATTTGTTTTTAACTTGGCCAGAGATGTTAGCTTTGAAATCTATCATAAACTGTAGATAGTGCTTTTATACCTACGCTGAGAACCATTCTCCAGAAATTAAACCGAGGGGCAACGTCTTTTTTAAACCATCCATCCATCCATCTTCTCCCGCTTAATCCGGCTGGGTCGCGGGGGCAGCTTGCTGCCCAATTCTCATAGCACCTGACCCCCCCTATGAACCCCTCTGCAGGTGGTGAGCCCACAGGAGGGTGGACAACATGGTCCTTGATGTTAGTTCATACAATCTTTTTTAAACCGATACATGAAAGCCACCAGAGCACATCGGTCTCTCCCCTTTAAAATCAGTAGGACTCTGGTGAGATTTCACCAACATATTGGCAACCTTTTTTGACATGAAAAGTAGTTGGGTTGCATTACTGGTACAAGTTAATAGGAACGTTTTAATCACAACGTATTGTTTGACACTATACAAGTTAAACCGAAGTTGCTTGGTGTTAGCTAGTTAGCACATATTAGCCGCGATTGCATTGGAACAATGTGTTTCTAAGCCAACATTAGCTAGTCCAGTTACCCACTTGCCACCCACCCGCACGCCGGCGGGCGATTTCACAACATTAAAAAGTCAAGCCAGATATTCACCGTACTTATTTTTCCGGCCGTGGCTATTGTTACGTGACCGTAATGAACTGCCGGAAGGATATTCTTACGTGACTTCCGCTCGGGCATGCGCAGAATGGAATTTTCAGACTTTGGAAAATTTCATGTACCATGGCGAGTGTTTTATAAAAAATGCCAAAAATTAAATGTTTTATTTTCTTCTTTTTATCCGATTAATAATCGATTAGTTGAAAAAATAATCGCCAGATTAATCGATTATGAAAATAATCGTTAGTTGCAGCCCTAGTGACAATAACAAACGATTACTCGATTATTCGAACAAAATAATCGACAGAATAATCGATTACTGTAATAATCGATAGCTGCAGCCCTAAAATAAATATATTATTTTGAACCTGAACAAAAACCTTACCAGTCAGCAAGGATCCCAAACACCAGGTATCCGAAGATGGACCCCACCAGAAGAGAGAACTTTGCAATGTGGACTTTCCAGGCAGAGTCGCACACCAGACTCCACTGTGGAGAAAAACAAACATTACAATTTTAGTCGACTCACATATATTGAATGTATTTATTGTATTTTACCCTTTCACTCATGTACTTGAGCAAAAATTGTCTTGTCTTGCTCCAGTACATTGTAGGATGTGAACTGTTAGCATGCTGGTTGTCAAAAGCATTACACTGATGGTTAAACTCCTCCATGAATGTTGTGAAAAGTGCTTATAAACTCTTCCCAGTGAATAATTAGGATGGTCAGAATGAATAAAGTAAGTGAGGATTAACTTTGAAGACCGCAAAACATTTAAAATGAAATAGATCTGTTTTTCCACACTTTAAGACAATAAAAATCAGGCACAAATGGAGAAATATGATATGAGTTTTATGATTTTTGACCTTTCAATATAAGCAGTACAATATCCCTATGCTTCTGTTATCCAGGCAGAGTGAACCACAATTACTTGCACTGTTAACTTGCTAAATGTTATTTACAGTTACAATTACACACATTCTCTGCAGGAGGGTGGTAATGAGGCAGAGTAAACATCTGGACACGGTTTGGTTTGATGAGAGAAGTTCACATCTTATCTTCGGCATGCAGGTGTAAAGCATTAACAGGTACAGAGGGAAATGGATTTCAATTTGGTCAAATCAACACAGCGGAAAATGCCCAGCTCAAAATGAGGCACCTGTGAGCGAGTGGGATACTGTTAGTCTGTCAGAAAGTGCGGTCTGGAGTTTATGTTCTGGAGTTCATAAGAGTTTGATTTTGTTTTTGAATGTGTATGGCCAGTTAATTGATCATTTTGATAACCTTAATAGCTATTTGGACAATTTGAAAAGACAGTGGCACTACAAAATCAAATATATGTATAAAGAAATAATACACCATTTCAAATTTTCAGCAATAATACACTTTGCTAACTATAGTTGACCACTAAAAGGATCATTAGTTGCAGCCCTATCTGGAGGCATAAACTAATAGAGCTAGGACTTTCATTCAGACTTGACATAGTTACAGTTACAGTGCTCAAGTTATTATACTGTCTAATAGGCCTGTCAGAATAAATACTAAATCACCTTATCATACAAGATATGATAAAAAGAACAATATTTTTCAAGATAAAAGATATCGTGTGTGCCTTTTCTTTGCATTAGCAGGCATAAATTTCTCATTTTATGTAGTATGTCAAATAATTAACATCTATGACACATTATATGTACTAGAACTAACTTCTCAAGTGTTAAACTGCGCTATTTAGGTATTGCTGGCCACATTTTTACCATATTCACTGGGATTATCCTGCTTTAAGGTTATTGTGTTAGTGGTCAGCAACCTTAACTCTAACCCTAACCCTATTCTAAATATTATTGTTTATTAGATTTATTTTCTGTAGTAATATATTGTGTCAAAATGTGCTATCAGGCCAACTGCCTTCCAGTTGAGCTTGTAAAGTAATAACAATAAAAGTAAAAAAATAAAAGTTGTAAAAGTAATAACAATAAAAGGTTCTGACCTTGTAATGGCGCAGACTTGGACTGGGAAATGTGACCTTGAACCATTCATAGAATTGAACAATCTGAACTCTTTGAACTTGAAAAGTCTTGACTCGTAAACTTCCAACCCTCCATTTATTCAACAAACCCAAACATTCATTTCATTTTATTAGTTTACTCCTTCTTTTTATCTCTTTTATTGTACAATATGTCAACAGAATGAACCAAGAATCCTAAACATGGTTATACAAAACCATTCTTTAGATTGATGTAGTGAAATACATGGAGAAATACATGGGCAATTACACCTATAATGTCTTATCTAATTGAAACTTCTGTAAATTACTTGCGTAAAAGAAATATCAGTATAAAAAATATCTGTAAAATTTGACTTTGACCCCTATTCTCTTGCACGATGTCACAAATAGTATATTATGCAGGTTTTTCCTTTTGTATTTTTTCTAAGAAGCTTTAACCTCTCATGACCTGTGCCACAGTGACCAGCTCTGAATGGAACGCTGCGGGATTACCGAGAGCCACGGCGCCATCACATGATCCAGGCATGCCACTCATTCACGCTTTCAGTATCACTGTCAGCACTCAAACACACTGAGGCAGGCAAACTAGTTCCTCTTGTGCAATCAATAGCCAAGGCCAAAGGGGAGCAGAGAAAAGTGAAAGAAGGTAGCTGTGAGTGGAAGAACACACAGATGCGGAGGTGGTGACAGGGCAGTGAGTGGAGGGGAGAGAGTGCGTGGTGGTGGCAGGCAGCAGAATACAAGAAGGCATCATTTCCAAGTCATGAATACTTTAGTAGTGAAGGTCTTGGTTGAGTACAGTGCACAAGCATAAATGTGTAATGGATGTAACTTTTAGTTTCAAAGCTGATGTACTTGCTTAAAAAAGACACGCAGGTAAAAATAGATCAAAGTCCCTTTTTGAATTATCATGTTATTAATAAAAGATTTTTATGGTAGAGGGTAGTTTAATTTGCCTAGATGGAAGAATTCCACATTATCTGCATATATTGTTCCATGGAGACAAGCATGTGGTCAAGTTACAGGCCAGATCTATGGAAACATTTACCCGGCCAACCAGGACCACACTCTTGGACAAAATTTTACAAAGACCAGTGGGTCTCCTGACTCCTCATGTTTTGTTCTGGTCTCAGGTAAAAGAATTAATATATTTTGCTCTGAATGATAAAAGAATATTCAAGACTGAAGTCATTCACATTTGAGAAACACATGATACAAATTAGTAGCTGTGGTCGTCCCATGTTTGGATGTAGGTTTTTCACGTTCTGTGGTCCAGTCCCAGATCCAGAATGCAGAAGGTACTGGCTGGTCAGGTAATAGAAAGACAACCCCTGCCACAATAAGAAAGCATCATTTTCATGGTATGGAGCATAGTTTAGACTTGGGAAGAATAAATGGGATTTTTTGTGTGTGGTGTACAGACTACATTTATATCTTGAACAAAATGTACAGTTTTTAAAAAGTAAAAAAAAAAAAAAAGAATTAGTATAATTTTTATTCATTTGGCTATTTTGCTTATCCTTACCTGATTACACCTATTTCTTTACTATAAGTGAACGATTTATCAGTTATTGCTACCATAAAATACAACAACTACAAGGGCATTAGGCCTACTGTTTACCGCACCACGATAACTCGGAAGGGCAAAATCTACCTGTGGTTTGAAAATCCACACAACTTTAACATCATAACTGAGCTCATACAAGACAAAAATACATGATCTATGGAAGGACATCCCCATAAAACCATTAATCTAGGTCCAATCATCGCTGCCTGCAATCTCTACACTTATTTTATTACCCGCTGTCAGTCCCGTCCCGCTCATTTGTAGGTGATGAATTGCGAGTTGTCCTTTAAAACCCATGTAAATGTATTAGGCCGACAAAACAATTCAATGGACTGAACAAAGTAGTTAAAATACCCAGGCCAGTTCAGCAAATGATTGTACAGCCAGAAATGATGAGTGCACCACAGCGATTCCCATTATGGAAGATGAAAAGTGCTCCAAGCTACACATCACTGCATGAGCTAAGGAAGAGTGATGGTTGGATTTGGGATGAGCTAATAAATAATACAATCATGGTAATAGAAAAATGGGAGGGGAAAAAGTGGGGAACAGACTGCAAAAGCACAAGGAGATTGCTGCATAGTTACTGCCTAGCAACAGAGCATCAGTGCAGTGGCATCTAAGTGTAAGTTTTAACACAGTGGCTTCACCAAGTGTCTGTGCTAAAGAGATACAATTTGAACAAATGCCGCGCATATTCCCCAGCAGATTTGAATCGAAAAGCACAATAAGATCACAAGTGGTGCCCGACATTTTGACAGCGGTGGTGTTCGGTTTTACTAGAAAAATACTACACATCTGGCATTACAAGTTTGGTTACTTGACTGTGGAATAGGACTGTGCGTAGTTCCTGTCAAACTTAACCCACTTAGCTCCTCGTCTCACTCTGACATTACACTAGACAAGATAAGCAAATTTGGGATAGTCACAGACAGTTGTTTCTATTCTCAACCAATTAGGCGCCTGATTGGATTAAAAAAATAAGACTTTTTATGTTCATTTATTAAATATGGGGCAGTGCACATTAATCAACATGTGTTAGTACAGTATATATACATGTTTTAGAGTTAGCTGTCCCTTTAGCAGGTTGATGACAAGATAATATAGATAAATTTCCCTGTGCCGTGACATGCTGCCCATATATGCCACTTCCTGTTTTCCTCGCCGACAGAAACTACTCCACACATCCGTCAGGCTCCACTATTCCTGGCTGCTTGCTGACACGCTGAATGCATCACGGCATAGTTCTGTCACTTGGTATGTAAACCTACACAGAATCTAGTTCCCACCCACTGACAAAACAGCACTTATCACGGTCTAGGCACACAACTTTATCTGCTTCACACAAGCAGCTTCCCTATGCGTGACTGTCAGGGGTCTTGTATCAGAAAGATGGATTATACAACTTCAGGATGTGTCTGTTGAATATAAGATCAATGTTATAAGCTGTTGTCACATGACACTGCTCTTCAAACATGGCTGACGTTATTTGAATACAGTTGCTATGGCTTTTTCATAATAGTCTTTTATTCTGTTATTATCAGTATATTACAATGAATGAATTAGCTTTGATATTTTTAGGTCAAATAGTTGTAGTACTATAGATAGACAAAAAAGTTCTCAAAAAAGGTGCTCTGTGGAGTATATTATAATACTAACTAATAACTAATTTGTTTTTAATTCATACAGTACAATGATACAATATTTAAGTTGTAAAATTAATGTGACTTTCTATAGGTGGCCCTCTTACATAAATGACTGAATGGAAATGGAAACTAAAGTTAGAACCATACTTATGCCATAGTGTGGAATATTGTGGCCAAATGCACAATATTCCCATGGAAACAAGCAGGAGCCGGCCCTCCTCCGAGCCAAACGAGGTCAGGTTTGTGGAGATGCGAGCCCACTCACAGTATTATTAGTTAGTTAGTATAGTTATTCTGTTTCTGAGTTTAATAAAAACATCCAGAATGAAATGAAATACATGCTTTTATTTTGTCTAATTTTAGGCTACAGAGTTACATAGTAGGGCTTTAAGTTAGTTTACATTTAAAAATCTATGTAATGAGAGAAAATTATACCAGTGGGTACAGTCTTATAGTTATTCCATATAAAACTAAAAAGTAAGGAACTATAAATTTATTTTATTTTCGATTTTCAAAGGTGCATTCTGCTATTCTGTTCTGGTGGAAGGCCCATCAAATACTTGTCTCCATGGAGATGTTATTGCTTTGTATAGAATTTTTCACAGTATGGTATTAAACCTTTATATCTTCATGTACACAAAACCAGACCAAGTTACAGGCCAGATCTGTGGAGAGGCAACCCCTCACAATCAGTGTTTTTCTAGGTATTTTTGAGCTATGAAACCACTTGTAATCGAATAAGTGTAAGGTATAGCTTTTTAACATCATACTGTGGAACATTCCAGGCAGAGCAATGACATGTATAGAAACAAGCAGGAACCAAAAAGCTACATAGTGCACCTTTAAGTATCAGAAAGTTGCTGTGAGAGAAAAATCATTATGCATCTCTATGTGGGGGAATGATTGCGAGACGGGGTCAACCAGCTGGGTAAACAGCAGCGCAGAGAGGACAGAGGGGACAGAGTGCAGAGTATCTCCTTTCACATCTACGGTGCAGTGTGAGTAAGCTGGCCCCAGTACAGTGATAGGGGCCCTGGCCTTATCAGACGCTTGCAACACCGTCTATGAACTTATACAACAAAACTGTACAGGCTAATCAGTGAAAAACAGTCCATTGTATGTTGTTTGTCTTGTATGAGGGACAAAGGAAAAACAAATGAATGATGATTATCTGAAATTATGTTTTTTAATTAGGACTGAAGGATTTGGGGAAAATGTCTAACAGAGATATTTCTTTCATTACAATTAGATTTACAATGTTTCATTAAATATATATACAGATTTTTGCTCCTTGTTATTACAATATATTGTGATATTTGAGCTACTGTGTCTTAATAATTCCCCTTGTGGATCAATAAAGTTTGTGCAAGTCTAATGTTTTAATAATAGGATTCTGTTCAAGGTTCACATTTTAAACTTTAAACACTTGAAAGACTAAAATATTAACTGGTAAACTACCGGTAATACAAGAATCCCATTTCATAACATGTGTGTACAGCTCTACACTTCTGAGTTAGCAGTTTTTATGCAGAGTAAGAGAACATTTTGTTGTTGGTGGAGGAAATTTGTGTACTTCAAAAACTGCAGCCTTTGTGATTTGCTAATTGTTTCCATTCAAATTGAGATTCATTGTGCGGCCCTATGTTATGTAATAGTCGAGTTTACTATCGGGGATGGGCAGTATATCAGTTCCAAATAGATATGATCAAGTTGCCCCAGTCTCTGTGAGTATCAGGAACTGCACTGTTAGCATGCTAGTGGATGTTAGCTCTCAAGATGTGATGGCAGAACTCCGCTCTGGCCTCTGAAAGTTGTGAAAAGTGCTTATAAACTCCAAACTCCAGTTAGATAGATATAAAAAAGATTGGTCTTTCATCAATCTGAAATGTAAAAATGTAAAAATAGCAGGTGACAAATATCAATATCAAAGGTGACCATTGGCCGAAGCAGAGCCAGATGACAGGTGAATGGGGAAGCGTGTAGGTGGTTCAAATAGGCCTTTGAAGCCAAAACAAAAGAGCTTTGGTGCCAACAGTGTCATAAATTGAAATATAGTACAATTTTGCATGCTTGTTTCCTGCTGATATGAAACCAAAAGACAAGTGAAAAGGCATATTGAGTAATCCCAATATTATACTTGAGTAAGCAATATATAAAAAAAGGTATTCATGCACGTTAACTATTGGATCTATGTTATAATGTTGTTTTCTCATTACAAACATACACAAACGTACCTGGAGTTGTGTTTGATTTCATTCGCACATGTTGAACACACAAATCCTGCACATTTAGTTCTTCTCTCAAACAGAAAAAACTCCAGGTATGTTTTTGAGGAGGTATACACTTATAACAATGGCTTATAGGACCATTTTAGGTTCATTTTTTAGTTACAATTGCATATTTTTGTTTATATTTAAGCCATTTCTTTAAGTTATTCCCTGGCCTAACTCGTCACTTCAAACCACACAGCGATGACACTATGGGCTTGCTATTTGTACGCCGTATCATCAGCTGCCCTTAGAAGATGAAGGGCTCAAAAGCATACATAATGTCCCACCAGGGAAATGAGAAAAGGTTAATCTTCACTTTAAAGAGGATCGCAGGCCACTTGTGCTTCCTGTTAAATCCTGTGGCCATTCCAAAGACAGTGAGAGCTCCCACTAATGATACGGTCTCATTCTCTGGCCCAGTCCAATTACCATGCACCCCGAGGAGAGATCCCACTCTATTAGGATGGCGCTCCTCCACATTAACCACTAACAGTCGCTCACCCCAGCAGCCTCCATCAGAAGTCATACATCTCACAGACCATCAGAGAGGGGTTTTACTGACTGACTTGTAATGTGCCATTGTTTTAGTGAATAGTGAATAGTTTGAATATAGCATGCTCTTTCCCTGGAAAAAAATAACATTACATTATAATTGGGTCATGCCAAATGTGGCTTAACAGTTTGTCTAATGAAAGCTGTTATCACAAAGTTAATCAAAAACAACTGGACAACTGGTGATATTTCTCTGTGATTTTAACAAATATCAGTCTGGTCCCTGTGCCGTGCCTCAAGCCAAACTTGAGCTCATTTAAAAAATAAATAAATAAATAAATAAAAATCAGCAAAGCATGTGAAACTGAGGAGATCACTGGCCACCCATCATTTTGGATAAAATTAAATTTCTTCAGATTAACAGTTTAATGCTTCATTCACTGATTATGAGGAAACAGAGATGTTCAATTGTGACCAGACCCACATGTTCTGCAGTACGGCATTAATCTACTTCACAACACTCACAATAAGAAAGCTTGTTTTTAAGTTATACATGTTTTTAAGGTACTTTTGAACAGCAAAACACTTGTCAAAACATGCTTCCTTATTATCTGTATCAAGTCTGACATCTTTGTTGTGACAACAATATTATTATTACCATTATGAAGATAATTTGGCATACTCCAGTAAACAGGCCAAATGAGCAGGGATTGTCTGTGTATATGAGTAGACCTATCGCCTGCCTATTTTGAAGAAGCTTTTACTGTTATTGCATAAGCACTATCCATCATCAATATTTCCACATTACAGGTCTACAGAGCAACAGACTCCACTGTAGGTTTTGACAGCAACATTTCATTGTTGTTGCCTCTCCCCTCCACCTTTGAGGGATCCGGTGTCCGAGCCAGCCTAAGCCCAGTCATGTGCATAGGCCTATGCAATCCAAACATGCACAGAACAGCACAGTCATCACTTCCTGGTGCCGTCACATCCTAGTTTATGTGTGCAGAGCAATGGCCTGTCAGCTGGGGAGAGAGTAGAGTAACAGAGTCAATTCTGATTCTGTTAGCATAGCACTGGGAGCTAGCAGTGCGATTCTTGCCAAAGCGACCTTGTCAGAAATTAAGTGAAAGGGTGAGGGGCCGGACAGGGCCAGACAAGTACACACCTCTGCCCAGCACATGCACCTGTCACGGAGCTGTACTGCTGCTGCTACTACTGTCAACATGACATTTGGAGTTATTTGTACAGAAGCAATGAACGCCATGTGCAAATTCAAATACCGTAGAGGATTTCTAAGACCTTTTGGCTTCTATAAGATCTTTTCCATTTTTGCCTACAGAAATGGTTCTTTATACCTGCCGTATGCTTCTGTTATTGATGTTATTGCTTGTACATGGAATTGTACTGCACTGTATGACAAGTACACATCTCTATGCAGTCAAGCAGGTCACGTTACAAGTCACATATTTTTTTTATCAAATAATACACCTGTAATTGAATAAATGAAACACAGAGCAGTTTAATACCATGCTGTGGAACATTCCAAACAATAACACCTCCACAGAGATGGTATCGTTCCCACCAGAAAAGATACATTGTGCGCCTTACAGGACCTTATGGCTTTTTGTCTAACACATTTCCTAATATTAACAATCAGTCCAATGCATTTTTAATAACAAAGAAACAATTACTGTCAAATTTGGTTTCAATTTTAATGTTTTTAAAGTTATCCTAGCAACTACTATAGGCCATTGTTGGTGGATAAGCCTCTAACAATGAAAGTTGTGTAACATTCTTAGGTTGTCTTCTCCTGTAATATGAAGCCGCCATATTCTAAACAGAGCAAACAATGTCATTATTTTAGGAAAAACGTAAATGTACCTGATTCATACCATCTTAAAAAACATGAAAAACAAGTTCATTTTAAACGGTTTGTAGTGGTCCAAAGTTATTCCTCACTTACTTACGCAAATCTAGCAGAATTATTCACCACAATGATCTTATAAATGCTTTTCACAACTTTCAAAAGCCCGAGCTGCGTTTTCCTCTAACAATAAAGTTAACAATGATTAGCATGCCAACCACACATTTCCTGATTAACGAGCAATAAAACGCAGACAGTACAAGTAGACTTATTTTGACCTCATGAGCTGCTTATACAACACTGGCGCCGCTTTTCATACATAAAATATTTATTTTTTCTTCTGTAGGTCGCTTTCTTATGACCTCATGTCCAGCTGCAGACTCTCGAGAAACCCCTTGTGTATTAACTACTTTATCAGGCTGTCTTGATGTCACCCCACCCACCAAATTACACACACACATCTCCCTAATGGGCCAGCTCAAATGCCACAGCTGCAGTTTATGTAGGATTTTTACTGGGCACATTATCAGCAATGAGCAGACAGGCTGTTGATATCACCCATTTTACTCAAGCCCTACATATACAGAGACGCATATTAAACTGTTGGTGATAAGGTGTTTCATTATATGGCATGTTGGATGCTTCAGAAGGGACAGATGAAGCAGATTAAAATATAATTTACTGTGGTCCTAAAGAGGCCAAGGGGCTATCACTATCCACTGTGTACAGTAAGATCGTAGATTTGTATGGTTGACTTTGATGAGTGAAGCTTGAGTGTATTCTCTTTGAAAGGTTATCGAAAGGGCAGTCAGTTGTAGAGAAGAAGAATACAAACTACAAAATTGGTGCAATTGACTGAATTTTAATCAAGATTCAGTCATTTTTAAGGATGGGACTAAATCTCGTGCCATAAGACCTCGAGAGACAAAATTGCAACAAGATTGTGCACACATTTTCCCACGCGTTTACCTTTGGATTGGACAAAAAAGTTAAGTTACACCTTCTTGAGAGCTATAGTTCCAAAACATCAAATCAGTATTGAATAGAATACATTTAAAAATTGTTATACCAAAATTGTGAACTTGATTGGACAATTTATTTATAACAAATCTTTCAAAATCTCAGCTTGTCTCGTTGCTGTGGACCCAATCTCGTGTCTTGTCTAGTCCCTCCTTATTTCTAATCACCAATGATATGCTTGGGTATTTTAAAAGACAGATCTACAGCCAATCCTCTGTCACTAAAAGCAAGTAGTTTGGAGCAGAGTTGAAAAGAAATGTGTGTATTTTTTGTGTTAAATGCGACTGTACTAAAGCCTGTGGTGTTCATGTTCAGGAGATTGGAAAACATTTGAATAATAATTTAATATAACATTTTGAACTGATCAGTATAGAGAAAAAAGATATTGTTTTTGTCAAATCGCCCAGCCCTAGCATGTTATCTGCAACGTTATTTATGAAAATGTTTGGCCATCCACAAAAAGTAAAAAAAAATAGGGGCAAGGTAAATAAGCTGTGTAACCAATATCGTCAGGAAAGCAAACGTTTACGTAAAGGCACATAAATGTTAGGCTAATGTTTACGTAATGGCACATAAATGTTCAAATGCTGCAGAACTGCGGTATGCATCATGAAGAAATGATTATATTTCCATACAAGATGCTGATTTAATTATCCCACCCAACAGAAAAAATAACTCTGCAGATCTGAAATCCTGATTAGATCTTCTTGTTTGGTTTGGGTCATGAGGGCGGGAGGTGTTTGGTCAGGGATGGTGTTGCATTATTGTAAGAGTGCGCACCAGGATGACCTTTGCTCCAAATCAAATGCTCTTGTGATTAAATTGTCCTTTAGAAACAGCAGATTCTACCATAGGACCTAAAACCTAACCTAAAATAGCACCATGTTTCTGTATTTAAACTTAAACGTACCATATTACACAAAGTTGAACCTTGTGAGCTTTAGGCCATGTTGTAATGCTGGTAGCTCTTCGAAAACATACCTGAGGCTGTTTTGTTTCATTCACACATGTTTGCGTAAGCCTGTATTATTCGCTTTCCAAAGGTCAAAATACTCTGTTCCACCTTGTGAGGTCATGAAGCAGCAGTTTACAACTTAACAGCTACTTTTTGTTCAGTAAAGATTGACAATTTTAGGTATGAAATTATCTAAATGATTCTAGTGAAGGTGTGTGAAGTTTAAAAACTCAGCAGAGCACTTCCTGTACTACAACATGACATCACAAGGTAGAACAGAGTGTTTTACGTTTGAGAGAAGAACACAGCCTAAATATGCATGGAGGATTTGTGTTTTAAAATGTGTGAATGAAACAAAAAACAAGTCCAGGTATGTTTTTGATGAGGAAATAACATTACAAAGATAAGAAGGAAAACAGTGTAATATGGGCCCTTTAACATGTTTGTGTGATTGTGATTGAATGACTCATTGTTAGCAAGTTGTTTAGTGTCACCCAACGGGGTATAGATGCTTAATTATTAGTGACAGATTCTCTCAGTGTGAACATTGTGCATCTTGAGTGAGAAAAATACAAATATTACCAGGGATAGATATTGTATCAAGTAAGAAATGGACTGAAAATGCCAAAATATGAATATTGCAACTGCTCAGACTGCAGCTGCTTGTGTGAGGGGTTTTCCTGGTCTATGCAATGACATAATGAAGTTTGATGGCATTTTCAATATGTAACTCAATGTAACTGACAACACAAGCTTAGAGGGCATCTTTAAAGAATTGCTCTTGAAATCTTGCCAAAAATATGAACAACAACAACGTCATATGCAATTTTCTGGATGCATTTTTAACCACTTTCAACCTTCCATTTGTGTTTGGTTCTTTTTATATGTAAATGACAATGGGACCGACAATGTAACTGACAATACGAGAACTGTTCAAGAATTGCCACTGAACTCTTGCCAAAAATGCTAATAACAACTTGTCAAATCTGCTGGATCTTTCACCAGAGCTTTTTAAATGTCATATGCAATTTTCTAGTTACATTTTCTAAACATTGAACCTACAATTTGGGTTGCAAAATGTTGGGATCTTTTAATATTGAAATGTAACTGACAACACTTTTTAAAACAGAATTGCCACTGAAATCTTGCCAAAAATGCGAATATCAACTTGCCAAATCTGTTAGAGCTTTCGCCAGAGCTTTTTAAATGTCATAAGCAATTTTCAAGATTTTTTTCAACATTCAAACTTTGATTTGTGTTGTGAAACGTTGGGTTCTTTTAATATTTTCATGGTTTTGTTAACATGAATTGTATTTTCACCCCCATTGTAGGAAAGGTAATGTTATGTCAACTAGACTGTCAATTACACTGTGTTATGTCTTGGTATGAGGTGAGTAATGGAGGCTTAATAATATAACTGCATTGATTTTATGTCTTTAGTATGGAGCTATAAGAATTAAAAGCATGGCATAGGAAAGGGCAATGTTTTAGTGGACGGTATACCTCTCTTAATTATTCATAAGGACAATCTTTCCTCATCAGAACAGCAGGAGGGCTTTAATGGTGCCTTATCCATCATTTGATGCTTACCTTTGTGACCACATTTTCTACGAGCCCCGTGTGCAGCTCAAACGTCCACTCACTGCACCTGCACTGCATGTTGGCACTGTCATTGTGGTGGCTGCCACTGCTGCTGCTGTAACTCCCATTGGCATAGGCATAAGCCGGTTTGTTACTGCTGCTATTTCTCCACGCAGGGTCCAGGAGCGAGGCAAACCCGGCTGCGCTCGTCACGTTGGTCAGGTTGGTTAGAGGCTGCACGCATGTGTTGTTGGGCTGCGCCAGGAGAAAATTGTCCGAATACTGGCTGAATCCAATGAAAATCGCTGGGATCCATGTCAGCACGATCAGCTGTTTTTGGTACTTCCCAAATCCCCCGAGAAACGGCAGCACGGTACCGTCAATGCGTGTGAGCAGTCCGGCCGACGAAGACGAGTTTTCCGGGGACACGAATCCGTTCTCCGGTTGCTGCTGACGGTCCTCCCCGCCGGTGTCTAACTGCACCACGGCCATCTCTCTCTCTCGTCTCGGGCTTCGGTCTTTCTCCCCACGCCGGTAGACAGATAGATGCTTCTTCCGTTGCGCAGAGGAGTGGAGAGAGGAGAGGAGGAAAAGCCGGGGGTTTGCAGTGCTACCCCCTGTCGTCTCTCCACACTATGCGTCAGTGAATGCCGCGTGTGCGCAGTCAATCGGCTCGACTGGGAAAGACGCACCTCTCTCTATTATCAGGAAGCACTTCCCCTGTGCCGCCGCGTGCGCCCACAGCCAGCCTCGTTTAGTTGCTGACTTCAAAACAAACTGCGGCCAAAAAGAGGAGGCGGCGAAGGGGGAGGTAGGGTGCCCTCTCCGATGTCGCGTGATCCATTCGTGATTCCCTCTCCGTCCGACGTGTCCTGTGGGAATCACGAGTGAGTTTCCCCAGGGGCGCTACAGGTAACTCACCTGACCAGAAAACCTCCTCGAAGCTGACTCAACCCAAACATGGCCACCTGTAAATACTACGCGTCTACCTTTATGGATATCCGTAGAAGAAGTATTGCATTGCCAAGTGGTTGCTGTCCGCGCGTAACGTCTCCACTGCGCAAAGACGCACGCCTGTATTTTTGAAATAATAGAAGGCATTGTTAGAACTGGCTCAGCCACCGCCTTTTTCTGCTCCAGCATATTTAATACAGCAACTCACAATTGTGTTATGATTGGCACTACAGAGTAAGACACGAGGCCCAATATATTCTGTCATAAACCCAATTATTAAAATGTTAATAAAACTAGATAATAAGCTACATTGTCCACTGTAACAAATTTAATCAACTTCATAAGAGACTAGCCTAAAGAAATTACAGATGAGCATGATTTTTTTTTTTTAAACCATGTGCATTTTTTTCGCCAATATATAGACATAATATATATAAAACAATTTAGGCGATTATTAATAAGGCCTAATAGATGCATGCCAAATACTTGAAGAGATCCCATCTGAAATGTTTAAAATAACCATAAGGATATAAAATAAAGAATAAACGGCCAAATAAGACAAATGCAGTTGATTAGAAACACTATTTTGAGGAGCGTTAGTTACCTGACCACGTGCCTCTCACTGATTTGAGTCAAGACTGTATTTAGCAATGCTGCCTCCTGCTGGACGTAAGGTAAGATTACATTTTAGTTAGTTGCAGAATCAAGTTCAAATTGTATGATTTGCTCCAATGTACGGACAGTACTGATATAATTATGGAAAACTTGGGACTAATAATAGCCTATATCGATCTGAAATACATATAAAACTTTTAGATGTTACGCATAGCCTCTTGTACTTTATTGTGTTAAGTATATCGTACCTCCACATAAAAAAACGTATTAGTCCTACAATAATCTCCATGATCATTTTAATTTTAATAAGAACAATATATTCACGTCTCGCTGTAGCCGACCCAACAGGTGGACTGTTTTACTAAGTGCACTGATGACCCCTGGTGGATGACTAGAAAACCACATGCCCCACAACGGCTGAAAATAAGCAGTACAACAACAGCAGAGCAATTCACTCTCAGTGCTTTGTATAAGCCTATCAATAAAAGCACAAAATACCAATAATGACACTTATGACATTCAAATATAAAAAGTAAAGTCATATTAGTCATATAAAAGAATCCACCTTTAAGATCTATTTTATTCTATTGTTTTTCTTCCTACTCATGAACTTCTATTCTATGGTTACAGACTGCTTATATTATCAGCTATACTTCCCAGACATTCACACTTCCCTACATTACTGCAGTTGCAAGTGGCTGCATGCCAACAGAAACCCTTTTATGTCAGTTGTATTTTGTTCCCTCTCCCTCGCTGAGCTGTGCGGTATCATTCAAATGCACCTATCCATCTCCTCCCTAACAACCAGGTGTATCAGGTGCCCCGCCTTGTGATGTGACTCATGCAATGACTGTGTGTGAACGTTTAAGTCGTCTGTCTGCAAGTCACCTTTTCGTTACCCATGAGGAACACGGACAATCACCGCCCTAAGGTGTGGCCTGCTGCAAAAATCTCACTTTTAAGATAACATCCAGTATAAGGTCTTAAAGTCTATCGAGATAATAGTTATTGTAGAAAGAGGTTCTAAGTATTCATGGTTAGTTTGACGCATGCACTTTGGCTTCTCAGATAGAGACATTAGTAGGAATGTGATTTATTACCTGTAGTTAATGTTTGTGCCTCAGAGCCATATTTTGTTCAAGTCTAAAGGCCACAACTGTGTCCCTTTTAGCAACAACAACTACTACGTATTGATAGGAGTAAAAGATGGTTAAGTATGTAATTTATTTTTAGTATAGACAGTATACGCTCTAATTCCAATAAATGCTCTGACTATACTGGTTCTGCTACTCCACCTACTACTACATCTAATAACTGCATAGTACTTCTATAACTGTAATAATACAGAATAGAATAGTAAAGTTTGATTGTATTACAAACAGTATTGTTACTGCAACTACTATTCCTTCAAGTCCTACATTTTTCGCATACCAGTACTATTGTGTTTGCCTACAGTACAGTCTAGTTTTAGTTAGTTTAGCTTATTACAAGTTATCAATATACTCTCAAGTAGGCCCACTAATTTACTTTGAATGTATAAGTATGTGCAATGAAAATACTCTCTATGGAAACAGGTATCTTTCACCACCACCTCGCTGGAAAATAGAATGAATCACAATAAACAGGACAATGACGCTTGCGTGTGACTCAGTACAGTTAACAAGCACCTGCGAGGCATTTTGACTGTGCTCTCTCAGGGTATGATGTAAGTCACCATGTCTGGAAATGATATCAGGAGCGTGTCTGCTAATGTCAAAAGATCACTATGTCTATGAATCACTGGAGGGACGAGCCCAGCACTTTATTTCTCACACTCAACCAGGTGTTAGATTCCTCCATCCGCGACCTTTTATTGCACTGTCGTTTTCCGTACCCGTTTATATCCTACAACAACCCGGAAACAAGTAAATGGTCCAAAAGTCAAACATGAAGTTAAATGTTGACTAGCCAGGTGAAGAGGACACAGGGTTTAAAAATTTCCCATGTGAATAATGCAGAAAAAAGGCTGGTAGCAGTTAGAGTAAAACAGATGGTAATGAAAGGCAATTGTATCGAGTATGAATTAGATTGAGATTCCCGATTCTGGTAAAATAGTATTATCTATATTATGTAGTTATCTATAATGACAAAGACCAAAACAAACAAAGTAGTAGCAGCGATTGTAGTAGCTATAATAAATTTATCAAAGCCAGACATTTATGTATAAAGGTGCACTATGTAACTTGTGTAGTGGAGGGTCTGCCTGCCACCTGCTTGTCTCTATGAAGATGATGTTTCTTCGCTTGGAATGCTACACAATATTGCATTAAAACTAACTTTCCGGGCAAAGCCAGTTACCAAAGAGGAAAGAAAAGGGCTGATCCACCACCAAAAAAGTTACAATGCACCAAACGTTACCCCTGTATCCCACAACATGAAAAAGAGTGGCAAAAACTATGAAGACAACATAATCTTCCTGTTAGCCTGCAGTTTCACTAAAACTAACACTAAATCATTTATTTATCATTTATTTATTTAATGACCCCATGTGGTTAGAATGACTCTGTTATTATCCAGCCTCATTGTAAACACTGTGCACGTAAAAATTGTGCTGAGATAGTAACAATGAAAAGCTTATTATGATAGTGAATGATCTACCACAAGCACCAGTCACCCAATAATAAAAGACCAAGAACAATCATTTGTTGTTAGAGTTTACATAAGGCCTTACCAACCATAACGTTTTAATGTGAGTTATGCAGAAAAATACTCTAAAAATACTAAACTGCAACTTTTCTCTTGGAAGATCCATGTTGCGGCTTTTGCATTTATTTAACTGCACGTTTTTATTGCTCAGATATACCTTGCAAAACATACATTCTTACTGGAAGTATGCTCGCCTCTCCACAAATCTGACCTGTAACCTGTGCTGGCGATGTCACCTGCTTGTCTCCATGGAGGTAAATAAATGCATGGACACAGTGTGGAACATTTTAAGCAAAGCAGTAACGCCCATGGACACAGATAGACAGACTCCCCTCTTGAGAAGTTCCATAGTGTGTACTAGTACAAGAGTATAATGCAGTTTGCCAAGGTCTATGGAACACGTTTGTGCTTTTAATCTCTCTAATTAACATGATGATCTTGGCAGCAGTTCCTAGACCTTCCCTTTTCTGTGTTAAAAAAAGATGTTAGGAGCTGCAAGTTCTATCCTGCACTCGGCTTTGTTTAAACAACGTACAACAAACCCCTAAACACACAAAGATTACAGGAGAAAAATGCTTCGGGTGGGTCCTTTAGTGCCACTTTAAGAACGAAACTATACGGATAAAATACCGGTACTTAATTAGCCACAGTATTGCAAATAATGTTTTAATATATGCATTGTTGACAAGATGAGCTAGATTTTATGGAATAATGTCGAAATGTTATTAGAATTCCTAGGTGGGGCGTTGTCTGTAGATCTGTCAAGTGTTTTCCTAGTATTTCTTCAAGTTGTCTTTCCAAAACACCAGGCCAAACACCAGAGGGCAAACAATGGAGTTAAGTTTTAGTTTTAGTACTTTTCATTTATAATACTGCACTTTCAAATGAATGAGTATGCATGGGTACGTTTGGCAAACCCTCAAAAATGTTTCACGGTAACGTTCCCCGCCTTTCACTTTTTAGAGACACGCCTAGCTCAAAGATGTATGACCAGGTTCACAGGTGAGAAAAAAAAAGATAGTAGCCAAGGGGTTCAAATGTAGTGTGAAAGATATAAGATATGGTGCTTACTGTTGCAGAGAAGTGGTGTCAAATAACTTAGAGCCAGAAGAGACGAATGAACCTTTAAATGGGACACTTCTGACCTCAAGAATGTTGAACCCCAGATGCAAATTCTTCACTTGACCGCGTAGCATCTTCCTGCACAGAGGACTTGTGCTTGCTGTTTGTCAGTCCTGTAAACAGACAGAATATTTACACAGAATTACTGTATTATAGCCATTACTGTATATATTTATTTTTAGCTTGAAACAATATTTACAACCTCATCATAATTTCCATATAGTTTCTTACTGTACAGCTGAGACTATATCTGACATTTTCTTATTGGATTTTTATTATTTGATTTCACCTTCGAGTTACATAGGTTACAGCATTTAGAGGATTTTTGTTTCTTACTTTATCATCATTCTGAAATCCATGGTTAGTCCACGCTATCATGTATCATGTAATAAAGTTTGAGTTAAATTCCTAACCTAAGTTAAATATTATGTGGAATTAGACAGGTTCAAGCATCATATACACACAAAAGCAATATGGCTTACAGATAAGGCAAGGCAAGTGTAATATAATGCATTAAGTAAAGAGCAAATGAATGCACGTTGTGCGTAAAGGCTGAATTCACGTTTTTATAAGGTTTACGCACAGATTTAAGGTCCCAAATGTGTTAAGAATTAAGGATAGTTGTGCTACTAACATTTGTATTTCATTTTAAAGTATTTGAGTTTATGATACAAAGTTTAGGCACCTGCCGGTAACCTAATATGACCTATCTTTCTGTAACAGTTTCTCACAAGACAGCTTCAATGTCTGTCTTAAGTTAGTGCCAAAGCATTTTTCAAACAGACAGATAGTACAGAGTGACGGGCGCAGGACAGTCCTATCATACAGGCTTTTGCCTGTTTCGTAAACACTGCAGCAAAGGTGTGGTTTCAATCCAAAAGCGAGCTGCTTCCGACTATTCACTCCAGAGCTCACTATCTGCGCAACAGGAGAAGGAGGAGGAGGGCGCGCAGTGCACAACTATTCACGACAAAAACACGGCTTTCACTTCACCAACTTCAGCGCGATGAGTTTTTACGGTTCGAACCCCAAACTGGCCACGCTGGGACCGAGGAGTAACTCTCGACCGGATTTGACATCTTTTCGGAACGATGTTTTTGTCGGTGGGAACGGTTTTCCCGGGGAATACCACGACGGCGGCGGATACGGTGCGTACACCACTAGCTACTCCCGGACGTCCATGCACGGAGGGGACCTCGGCGGACAGAAGATGGCGATGAGCAAGGGGGGCGGAGGAGGAGGGCTGCACAGGTAAGGACACTTTAAGATGGTCAACTGTTGCGTTCACGGGTCCACGGGGAAAGCAAGTGCGTCAAATGAAGTCACTAAAGTTTGATAAAGCTGGAATAAAGCTCTGTCTGCTGTATTTTTTGCGGCATACTCGGTTAATGGTTATAGGCAAAGAGAAATCAAAATGTAATCCAACTGGTTTTTATGTTAATTAGGGTAAAAAGAAATAGACTATACCCTAAAGTCGTCATGGCGTCCGAGGAAAAGCCAGTGGATCCACTTTACCACTGAAACCCCCCTCTATCTCATTCTTTTATGATAAGAACTAGTCTTATTTAAAGTTTTGTGCAATGTTTTTTTTAATCATTGCTTGATTTCACATGGACTATTGCCAAATGATCTGATTCAGAGCAGATAACTATTTGCACACACCCCTAACTGTAAACTCCCACTTTCACAACGTGATGTCATCTTCAAATATCATGTTTTTACAAGTAATTTCACTGGCTCTAAGTTTACAATGGAGTTCACAATGAAAAATGGCGGCGTTGTGTATCATCATGACCCCATGGTGACCCCTACCATAATGTGCACATATTCAATCGTGCACACATTACTATACATACGTAAACTCATTTATTTACAGTTATTTTATATATCTTTTTCAAATTTGAATGTATTTATTAATGTTTTTATTTCAAAATGTATTTTCAGTGTACAAGTTATCCAACAGAGGTCTATGATTCTCACAAATCAGTGCCATGAATACCTTCAAAGAGCAAAGACCATCCTCCAGAGTGTAAGTAGACCATAATAAACCCTTTGTTTGTTTTTGGGTTGTGTACAGTGTTTTTATTTTTTTATTTCAGAATTAGTGTCACATTTCTATTACAGGTCATAGAGATTGCCAGATTGTGTTGTTAATTGTAATTTGTCCTTTTATGTAGGGTGGCCCACCCATGGAAGCAGAAAAGATGATGGCATTTGCCCTAGAAACAATGGAGCAACTCAAAAACTGCGGCTTTGAACTACAAAAACTGCGAATCCAAAGCGACATCCCCAAAAAGTACGAGAACACATTCAGTAACTTAGTTCCTTTGCCATTATGTTGTAGTAATCGCAGCTTGGCGTGGCATGGACATGAACTCTAAAGACAATGCCTATGGCTAAGAAACACGCCCAGTAATAATAACTAACAGAAAAAAGTTAGTAGTAGCATAATGAATACTTAGAGGTGCACTATGTAACTTTACTGGTTGGAGGTCTGCCATCTGCTTATCTTCATGGAAATGTATTACTTTGCCTGGAATGTTCCACAGTAGGACATTAAATCCATCTATCTTGCCTTTACTCATTATTCATTTTCATCAATTAATATATACATGCATTTTTAATGAGAGTGTACTCGCCTCTCCACAAACCTGACCTGTAACTTGGCCCGGTGGTGTTATCTCCACGGAGTTAGACATGTTTAAGATATACTATTATACGTTTAGGCAAAGTAATTTCAATGGAGACAAGCAGATGGCAGGAAAATAATGATCTTATCTATCTTGAAATTGTAAATTGTATGCTACTAAATACTAAAATCAGATTTTGTGCTCTCTAAAACTTCATAGGTGGTTGCATCAGGGCTTAAAGGTCCATTCCAATATTATTCTATGCGTTTGTTACTCATAAAATGACGTGACTTACTGTATACTCTGTGCATGTATCCAGTTATTTATATTTTATGTCAGATGCCCTTCTCGACACAAACCTGACACCCTACCTCTTGGCATATGGTACTACTTACAAAAAAGTTGGCTATACTAGATAACATCAAACACACTTGCTTAACTTGCCAAGCTAAAAACTGTTGAATCAGCAGTTTCCCATACACCACATTGAATATTCAGCATTTGAGGAGCTGCAATTCACTTTTCTCATCTGTATCACATTTGCAGCAACTTGCACAGATCCACATTCTTGTCCTCATGGTACCTTTTAACCTTAGCCACATTAGCATTCATTTCAGGGACTAACATTTCACACCCAGATTTATAGTTTGTTTTGTCTGTTTTGTCTTGCCTCGCAGTTTGGAACATTTCCAGTACATGGTCACAGCCATGCAACAGCAGCTCGCAGGGGGCATGAGCATACGGAGAAAGAGGTCCGCTGATGGGGGAAGGCTTTTCAATGACGCCATGGCTTGGATCGCACAACAGAAGGTAAAACTTGCAGTATCCACCGCAGGAAGTATTTGAACTGAACTGAACCCAATAAAAGGCGAAACAAGGCCTACAATACAAGAAAACTAGAAGTGCCTGAGGAATAAGATAAAAGAAAGTTGTATTTATTTATTGCTTTTTTGAATAGGGACAGATACTACAAACACAGATTAACAATTCAGTAATCAAAGTAAGTCGGTGTAAATGTGTACTATTCTTCAGGTAGTAGTTAATTAAATAACTACTTTTAGCTATATCTTTTAGCTCCAAAATAGAAAGAAAAACACAAGAGGGCCTCCTGCTTTCTTCCTTTGGCTATAACATTTCAATTTATGTCATCACACTTATTTATTTTTACAGTTTTAACTTTCGATTTTAAAATGTAGTAATTTTGACTTTACTTCTCAAAGATTATGAAACATCATGTGGCAAGCTTTTTTTTTACACTGGTGCCACTTTAATCTTTATATTGCAATATAACAAATCAAAGAAGAAAACCAGGACTAGTATCAAAAATATCTGCAATCATCATCACACTACTATGTAAATCTGTCCTTGAACCACAGTTTGAAAACCACTGCCGTGCTAGAATCCTCACACACAAACGTCAAGTCTGGCAAAGTATCGGTACGAGCCATGTCCCTGGCTCTGCTGGTTACCTCAGTCCGAATAGTCTCATCTGCCTGTGAATACATGTCTGTGTGGGTGCATCAGTGTTTTTATTTTTTTATGTGGGAAGGAGAAGAAGGGATACGGGAGGAAAAGGAGGGAGGAGAGGAGAGGAGGGAAGCGGGCAGTTACCATATCGCTCCCCTGACCTGGTGTAACTGAAACCATCTGGACACACAGTTTAAACCTGATCCGTGAGCGAAAGAGGCCAAGCGGGCTGCGCAGGGCCTGAGACAAAAGGGAGTCTAAGGGGGAGCTGCTATCTGAGAATGGAGTCAGTAGGACGAGATAGGGACAAATGTAGGGTTGAAGTAGTTGTATTGTACGCAGTGTAAAAGTACTCTAAAGAACTGCATGATTTTTTCCCCTAACCCAAACTAAAATTGTGACTGTCCATCATGGCAATACATAAGCTTGCATTCAATCAAATAGCGCAGCATTTTAGATTTCTCATCATCACATTTTTTTCACGAGAAGATCTTGGCTTATTACCTCAGTAGTAGTAGTAGTAGTTGTACTTGTAGTTATAGTTGTTGTCCATTATTGTATTAACATTTTAAGAGCTTATAGTAGCTTCGTTTTTGTTTTGTTTTTGTTTTTTGCATACGTTCTCCTGCTCTAATCTGAATTATAACTTCAGCAAAACCAAAAGTGAGTGCTGAAATCTGATTCTCTCTTCTGACTGAGTATGTTTTTTTAATGGGACAGGCTGGTTTAGTTGATCTGCAACACGTTCATGGGAAAACGCCCTTAACTCTACCTCTCTCTCTCCTTTTCTCTTTCTCCCTATCTGTCTCTCTCCCTCCCTCCCCCTCCTCCCTCCGTCCCAACCCAGAACACGCCCTGCCACTCTGTCACCGCTGCGGCCTCACCCTTCGAACCCACCCTTTCAGTTCTCTCCTGATCCCCAACTATCTTAACCCCACCTTCAACAGCTTTACCTTGCACTTTAACTCAACTTAAAACAAAAAGATAGACCAGGCATTTTGACCTAGACGCTTTAATTCAAAAGGCAGACATGTTACAATCATGTGTTTTGTGTAGTTGAAGCCAAGTATGCCTGGAGGAAGGGAGTGGCCGTAGAACAAAAGGCCCTGAGAGCAGAGGAGGAGGAAAAATGTGTGTGCAAAGTGCAGAGACAGCCTGAGCCTGGTTCCACAACAGAAAGGTCTTATCAAAAGCACTGCCCATAGAACAAGGGGGGAATAGTTGACATAGTTTCCAGCCTAGTGACGGTTATAAGGGTGTACGCTGACATCTAGAGGGCAAAGCGAGGAATAACATGAAGCGAAAGGTGTTGGAGGTGCAGGAAGTAGCATAAGTACTAGTATTGTTGGACAAGTACTGAATTTAATGGAGTGTTCTTTGTGGTTTACAGTACTCATCAAAAGTAACCTGTGATTTTAATATAAATTCTACATAAAAAAGATTATAATGTCAGGGCTTGGTTTTTAAACCCATAATGCACTTGTTGTGGTTTAAATTTTGTATCCATTGAGCAACAAAACCTTTACTGCTTAGGAAAGATTAGTAAAGAATTATTGGGTTTCATATTTCACATCAAAACATCAGTGGGATGGAGAATGAAAAACAGAATCATCACCATAGCAATTAAAAAAGTAATACAAAAAATGATCCTATGATTCTGGTGAAAAATCATACCTTTATATACCTGTGAACTTACCTTTTAGATATTTATTATGAGAATACCATGTACTTGAAAGGGAAATCGCACTCTAGCCCTCCACAGTATGACATAATGTAATTTTTGTATGAATATTGCAAATAGAAAGTGCACAGATTTTACATTTTAACATGGGTTAAGGAGCTTTCTCTATAAACAACACTGAGGTTAAAGGTTGTGAACACAAAGCCAGAGAGGCAAGTATAAGATGGTTTGGTTAGAACAGGGAGAGAATGTGTGAATGATTAACTTTTACTGCCATAATAACTTTGACCCAAACAGTCATAACATGTGAGGATAATTCGGTATTTCACGATTACCACTGATTTCTATATGCTTACACTAAATATACCACTTGTCTTCAATCTCTTAGCTAATACAATGTTTTTTATTATTATTACCATTTTCATATCATCACACACACATAGATTTTGCCTATTTTTGTACATTTAATATTCATGCTTTATTTTCCACTTTCAGCGCATGATTGAAACTGCTCCGTTCGGGGAAGACTCGGCCACCATCGAAAAGCAGATCTCCAGTCACCAGAAGACCCACAGCTCCCTGCAGCGAAGCTCAGAGGTGGACCGGGCCAGAGACGAGCTGGTCAGACCCTAATCAATAACAATTTATGTATTAACACATCATCAGTGTGTGGACATGTTTATTTATTATCATTTATTTATTTTTAGAACATGAACAATGACAAGTCCAACCTCTACACGCTGGAGCAAGAATGGGACACTTTGCAGGTAACTGTCGAACATGCATATTAAGTGTTACCATTTATTTATTTAGTCAGTTTTTTCCTACTTAAATGTTGTATCTTGTGTAGAAAATATCCCACAGTCGCCTGAGTCAGTTGCGTGAGCTTCAGAACATCATCGAGGAGGTGTCCAGAGCCATCATGTGGGTGAACGAGAGAGAGGAGGAGGAGCTGGTGTTCGATTGGGGAGACAAAAACATAGACAACTACATCCCCAAGAAACAAGAGAGCTACTCAGTAAGAGTCTACAGCTAAAATGAAAATACTTGAATGAACTTTAAGCTAATGTTATGTTTTTGGATTGATAGAGGCTGATGAGAGACCTGGAGGAGAAAGAGAAGGAGCTGAACAAAATCAAAGTCAAGGCAGATGGACTCCTGACCAGTAACCACCCAGCCGCAGATAAGATAGAGGTGGGTTGCCGTGACTACAATGTACACAAGTCATTTTAATCAATAAAGTAAAACAAGTCTGCCTGATACGGCTTAGATCATATGAAACTAATTTGAACAAAATTATAAAATACAGCGTTTGCAGCCAGGTTTAGTGCTTCGATTTAGTGTTTAGTGCTACGGTCAAACTTTCACAATGATAAATAAAACTGTGAATTAATCAGCCATTTTTTTTGTTAGACTATTTCTTAATAATAATCATAATGTATAAATATATTTAGTTATATTCTATTCCGTCATCTCAATTAATATTCTTAGTAAAAGGACAATATCTATCTATGTTTGGTGTGTTCCATAGGCCTACATGGACACTCTGCAAACTCAGTGGAGCTGGCTTTTGCAAATTACCAAGTGCATCCATGTCCATCTGAAAGAAAACGCCGCCTACAGCCAGGTAACATTATAAACCTTTACTAATTGAATATCGTATACTATGTGTATGTACTGTATTTCTAAACACACATTTTCATTATAGTTTTTCAAAGAGGCCAATGAGACGTACACCAAATTGCAGAAGGCGAAAGAGAAAATCCGGACCCAGTTCACCTGTGACAAAAACACGGCGTTAGAAAGTCTGGTGGAACTGCTCAAAAACCTGGAGGTACTGCAATATTTACTCAAACTCAGTGCAAACACGCAAAGAGCAATGCAGTACAAACACAACTGGCACGCATACAGAAGCCTACTGAAGTTACACCTAAACAATTATGTTTTAATAGCAGTCAGGTCAAACTAATTATTATATTTTGAACATTTTACCACGGATTAAAAAGAGGTTTTAGTGGATCTTTCCACACTGAGAAAAACACATTGACGGTTCATTGCCTGGGGGTGTTTAAGTAAACTTGGTTGGTGCAGTACACTTTCTTTTATTGAAATACATGGTTGTGAGGGCCTGTACTTGTACTTCTGTACCGTGCTGTGTACTGTACTGTGCTATTTTAATTATTAGAATCTTTTTTTTTTTATTCTGTTCCATTTTATTGTATTATATTCTGTTCTATTCTGTTTACTCATTTGATTGTGCTTCTGGTTTTTCAGCCAGTATGTTTTTATAACATCTGTATAAATGGGAAAATATTAGTCATTTCTGCTTCTGTCTTTTCCACTTATTACAACAATCGTTTTCATGTTAGAATCTCCTTAAACATTTTACTCATGTTTCATTTGTTCTACAGAAGGAGAAAGAGCGTATTGTGGAGAACAAGAGGCAGGTCCAAAGCCTGGTGAATAAATCCAAGACCATTGTCCGTCTGAAGCCTCGTAACCCGGAGGACAAAAGCAGCAGTCCAGTTATAGTCCAGGCTCTGTGTGACTTCAAGCAAGACCAGGTAACAAACAAGTCCACTACCAGTATAGTGTGTTAAAGTACATGTAACAGGTTTTCATGTTTATGTAAGTATCTGCTCTATTTATCATATCTATCATAGTTTTACACCAGTCCAGTGGCAGTTTGTGAAGAAATGTTGAAAAAATATGAGTTAAAAAAACAAAAAACGTACAGGTAGTAGCGCTTGAGTTCTAAAACAGAATTATTCTACCTGTCATCTATAGACAAAATTGCTAATTAGAAAGCATTCTATTGTCTAATAATCAGGAAGTGCATAGTTAGCATACTAGTTGTTAATTTTACCGTCACTCTGCTGTGGCCTCTGGGAGTTGTCAGAATAACTTTGGACCACTGGGAACCATTTAAAATGAACTTCCTCTGTTTTTCATGTTAAAAGTAAGTAAAAATCACATACAGCACCTTTTAACCAAGATCATTATTCAAATCTTTAAAATAATCATGTTACCTATGTGCAGTTTAAACTGTCATATGCACTGAATACATGTTTATTTTGTGTGTTTTTTTTTTTTTTTTTTGCTTTGTAGAAGGGGATTTTGAAAGGAAATGAGGGAATCCTGAAAGATAACTCCCAGCGTAGTAAGTGGCTGGTGACTGGACCTGGAGGCTTGGACATGCTAATTCCATCTGTGTGTCTGCTCATCCCACCTCCCAACCCACTCAGTATTGGAGTGGCAAGCAAGTAAGAAAATATGGCATGAACAGCTTTAATATGCAAAAGTTAAACTAAAAACTACTGAACTTACTATCTTTTTTTGATGTTGACATTTTGCCATCTTCTTTGCAGGAATGAGCAGTACTTCGAGGCCATTATGGCCATATGGAACCAGCTCTACATCAACATCAAGAGTCTGATCTCATGGCAGTATTGTGTCAGAGACATCAACTACATCAACTCCCTGACTCTGAACATGGTAAGAGCACAAGAAAAACTGGTTTAACTGATTTGCCTGGGTAAAATATGCACTACATGCATTTACTTTATTGATTCCAAATGGAAAAATTGGTCTTGGACATGGCAATGAAAATGCAAACACAATTTCATACATAATACAGTAGACTACATCTATTCCTGTGACTGAGACCTACACACTGTCCAGAAAATAAATCTGCATCCACAGAGCACACAAACAATTACAGAATCCTTGTGTAACTTTCCTAATAAGTGTCCGCTGCCTGGAATGTTCCGTTGTATGACATTAACTTGAAGTGTGTTTATTGCCCCAAAATTTTGTGAAAAACATACATGCCCATTCCTACTGCTCCTCTCCAAGACAATATATCAGTTTAATGCCAAACTGAAAATCCACAAGTATTGAATAAGAAGGCATTTATTGATATAATTTATTCTTTTCTTTGCAGTTGTCTAAGATGCGTCCCGAGGAGTATCGCAGTATCATCAAAAGACTGGAAACGCACTACCAGGAGTTCCAGCGCAGCTGCCAGGGCTCTGAGATGTTTGGGGAGGAGGACAAGAGGAACATCCAGGGACACTTTGATAAAGCCCAAACCCACTACGACACTCTCATCATCAAACTGCCCAGTTACAGTAAGCTTGTACACAGAGGAAAGAGTTAGGAACAGGATCTAATTTCAATTCTTTAAGAAATTCTACTTTTCTTACTGCCAACATTCTTTTTACTTTATACTCCCTGCAATAATCTATGAGTGACAAGTTTGATTAAAATTTCAGTTGTTAGTTCTGTGGTACATGTATATGTTGATGAAGTTGATTTTATCAGACCTGGTTTAGAGTTTAGTTTAGTGATTTGGTGCTAATGTGAAGGCCAAAGATTTTCTTAGGTTGTAGTTTGAGAAGCACTGCTCTAAATCATAAATCATATGTTACATCAAAACAGTAACTCCGTACTTTCATGAATTCATTAACATCCTCTTCTACCAATATTTGTCTGTATACCTCATGTAATAAAAAAAACTTAATAACGTTTGTTTTTGCAGCTGGAGAGAAACAAGAAGTTGTGGAAGAAGTTAAAGAAGTCGTAGTAGAAGAGAAAATCAAACCAGACACTTCCAGAGAGGTGAAGGAGACTAAGACCGTCTCCAAGCTGAGCGTGGCCCTGCTCAACAGCCTCCACGACCTGAGGTACAGGCTGCAGCGGGCTGAGACTGACCTGACCAGCCACCTGCACATACCTCTGGGGGAGAACAGCCTGCACGAGTGTTCTGTCCACATCCAGAACCTACAGGTACTAACACATGAACATATGTGTGCACAATTCACACGATTATACAGTATGTGACTATTGAGCTCAGTTTAAAAGACTACAGTTGTACATAAAACTATGAATAACTATGTACTATATAAATAATGGTGGTAATGTCTAATGTTGGTGATTACATAAAAATCTGCTATCAGATGTTTCTGTTGTAGTTGATTCATGTACAGATATATTAATATACGTTTAGATTTTGACATAATATATCATACTATGTAACTATAAGGACCATAACAAAATGGGACTATCAGGGATGGACATTATTTGTCATAACAATTTCATTAAATGACACCCTTTTTAACTTTGTTAAGCCTTGTATCTATGTTGACTGTGCAAATACACTCCACTGCAGTGGGATCACACTGTTTAAACTCATTCTCTCCAAAATACCATTAAAATTCCTTTAGTCCTCCAGCATAAGCACCATATTGTTTTCCAGCTGGTGCACCAAGACCTGGACGTAATGCACGATGACTACTTGCGCCTTCGGGAGAGCATCATCAAACAACTGGAGGGCATCCCAGCCGAGTCTGAGCAGGCCAAGTTCCTCAAAGCCGAACTGGACTTTATCAATCAAAAACTTGGAGGACTGCAGGGGCTCTACACCGCCTATCTGCAAAGGTACAGAGCATCGGATGACAGATGTATTTCAGGTTGTTCTTTGGATCCACTATAATTTATTTGTCATATTGTTATGTTCCGACAGGCTGACAGCTCTGAAGGGCCTGCTGCAGAGTCTTTTCCAGGTTGAAGATGTGATCAAAGTTTACGAAGCTCGTCTGACCGAGAAGGAGACCACCTCTTTGGACCCAAATGAGATCGAAAACTACCGCCTTACTCTGAAGGTTAGCCAATTTGTTTGTGTTTACGAGTCAATACAGTATTACATTTATATTTGTGGATTACATTAGATTACATATGGAAGTCATTAGTTGCTGTTAAACAGACTCAAATGAGAAAAATAAAACATGATACTCTTTTTTTTTTTTTTTTTTTATGAATTTTATTTATTTAGGTAATAGGGACAATGCAGTCATACATAGTCACAGGCAAAACATGCAGCTGATGCGACGCATATAGACTGTGTAACTAGTGCTAATTCTCAACTCCTGTCAAAACAGTTCAAAACCGTTTAAAACAAAATCTTTAGACATTTTTAGAACACATCTATAAATGAAATTGAAATGCACTTTTCTGGTTCATTTTATTCATTCATATTTTGTCCAATACCTCAACCAAACCATTTACAGGCACATTTGAGCACATTTCTGTCTTGCATTCTTAAAATTTTGTCTGAATATCATTATTGAGATATTGCAAAAAATAATATGATAGATTTGATTATAGATTTCAATTTTTGACAGTATGGCCCACCTCTAGACTCTCCACATCCAATCACATGTTAGTACTATGCAGTTATCATTGTTTATGTATTTATTTTGTTTCTAGCAAATGAAAGGCGATCTGGAGCACAAGAGAGACCTGCTGAATTCTCTGGAGTCCAATTTATCCACAGCTATGCACTGGAACAGCCAAGTCTCTGACGCCTTCCACAAGTGTGACATTGACCTGTCCAAATATTCTGACCTGGTCAACCAGATGATTGACCGCTGGCGTCGTATAAACACCCAGATCGACAGCAGGTAAAAGCATAATTTTACTGTATATGTGACAGAATTTACTGATCCACAAGTAGGAATGTAACAGTATGAAAATCTCTCGATACGATATTTTCGCAATATACATCTCACGGAACAATATTTATTGTAAAATGTATATTTTTCTGGACTAATCAAATTGTGAATATACTACTTTTTCCTTTCAAATGACTTGACAAGCCTTTACACAAGGTTAATTATTTGGACACAGTACCTCACACATCACAATATAGTGTAACAACAAAAAGAAATTAAAGCCGCTGGCGGCAATGATGGTAGCCCTCGCCGGTGCGCACGCCCCTCCCAGGCAACTGCTGAGGTCTTGTGACCGCCCTGGCACGACTCTCTCCTCCCGACAGCTCGTCCCCCAGAAAAATTACATAGGGCACCTTTAATATTTGAAAATGGGAACGATCTAGAGCCAAATTATAGAAACTAGGCCACAGGTCACATGACTTTTATAATCAAGAGCACTGTCAGACTAAGACTGCATAAAAACAGACCCTCCACCAGAAAAGTTACATAGTGCACCTTTAAACATATTTTGGAGGGGAGTATTTGCGCCCTTTGTGGCCAACCATGGAAAATACCCCATATCCATAATGTATTTTTTTGGTCGGAGACATGCATAGAATTTAATACCCATATTTGGTACAAATCCGATAATGTTGATGTTTCATGTCTGGATAGGGGGCGCTATAGAGTTCACTTTTCATATACTTTATAGTTTATTATATTCAGTCCATGTTCAAGCTTTAGTGATTCAAATTTCAGCACAATCAGACAAAGTCTGTGCGTGTAGTAATTTTGGAACTAATTATTGGGGGAGTCTTTGAGCCCCTGCTGGCCAATCATGGGAAACACCCCATATCCATAATATATTTATTTGCTTGCTTTGATACAGAGAATTGAATACCCAAATTTGGTACAAATCCGATAATGTTGACGTTTCTTGTATAGGCTAGGTGGCGCTATAGAGTAACTTTTCATATGCTTTATAGTTTATTATAATCAAGCCCTAATCAGGCATTAGTGATTCAAATTTCAGCACGATCAGACAAAGCCTGTGTGTGCAGGCATTTTTTTACTATTTTTTTATTGAGTCTTTGCGCCCCTGGTGGCGAACAATGAAAATAGCACCATTTCCATAATATAAGATTTTGCTTGAAATCATGCATAGAATTTAATCCCCAAATTTGGTCCAAATCCGATAATGTTGACGTTTCACGTATACACTAGGTGGCGCTACAGAGTTCACTTTTATTATATTTCATATTTCATCACATTCAGGCCGGGATCACACAATAGTGATGTGAGTTTGAGCTCTGTAGGCCAAAGCCTGTGGCCGTGAGAGGGCATCAAAGAAACAGGAAACGAAGGTGTTATTCGCCGGCGTGCTACGGACAAACCGTGAAAAACTGCGCTTAGAAAAATGATGGCGTTTGTGGAGCCACATCTGTAGATGTGACGTGTCAAATCTGAGCTCGTTTGGACCAAAACCAAGACACTTGAAGACTTTGGCGTACACGCAGTCAAAACAGCGGCGAATTTTTGATCCAATATGGCCGACTTCCTGTTGGTCATAGAGACGTGCTCCAATTCATCTTTTGGCTTGTCTCATGGTTCTCTGTCACTGTCCCGAATTTCGTTTCCCTGCGACAAACTTTGCTTGTCCCCTCTCCCATAGGGGTCCAATTCTAGGGGGCGCCGTTGAGTGGGGTCACTTTGGTCATTGTTGCGATCTCCGTTTTATCGAATTTTTCGCCGGGCCGGTCGATTCTATACCCCCATGTGAGACTTTTCGTCGACGTTCAGGGGGTCAAAAATGCGATCATTTTGGCGGAAGAGGAATAATAATAATAATAATAATAATAATAATAAAGAAACCAACGAAGAACAATAGCCCTCGCCACTTCGTTAGGCGAGGGCCAAAAAATATAAATGGCAATAATAAATTCAAAATAAGCAGAACTATCAAGAGACTGGTATCAAATAAGGCATAAATATATAAATGTTTATGCACAAGTAAAAATAAACTAAAATAGAAATAATTAATAAAAATATCTGTCCATGTGACCACTGTAAGGGTCACTTATACGGCCAAGATATACTGAAATCCAACTGAAATTGCAATTTGAATAGTCACAATTGGCAAATTGAAAGGACTGCATTTATTCAGTTCTTTTGCAAACAACAGTTTATCTTGCCTTGTTATGTGAAAATAGCTTAGCCTGTAGTGTAGATCTGTACAAATGTGTTCTGAAATGCGTGGGATTTATTTTTTAGCAATTCAGATTTCTGTCTTCGATCTAGTGCTGCAACTAATGATTCTTACTACTTACTACTTACTAATATAAAGATTAAAGACTTCCAAACAGTAAGTATATACAAATAGAGTGTATGAATATTGAAAATCTGAAATGATTTAGTCTTTCTTTGTCATTTTGAATTAAAGGTACAGTTCTGGAGGTGGCGTGCATCACCTGCAGGATGGTTTTCTTTGTTTTTCAGTGCAAAAACCGGATCCAAAATGAAAACAAAAAACAAAACAAAAACATTTTATTCTATTCTATTCTGTTTTTGGCTAAAATGTGACATACCGTGGCTTTAAGGTCTTTGTTATAAAAGGTCTTTCCGTGTGCATTTACCAAATGAGTCTATTAATCATTGCAGCCTTGGATTACAGTAAGGGCCGCTTGTGGTAAAAAACTTAAGAATAACCTGGAATGTTCCATCTTCCGTCTTCCTCTTTAGAGTTTGGGATCTGGAGAAGCAGGAGAAGCAGCTAAAGCACTATCAGCAAACAACCACTTCCCTGGACCAGTGGATAGACAATGCCAGGAAGCGCCAGGACAATCTGCAGCTGATTAAAATCAACGACATCCATACCCTGACCGAGCATCACAACCAGCAGAAGGCACGTCCGCTACAGCTCACCTCAACAAACAAAACATAGAGAAATTGTTTGGAAGATAGATAAATACTAGTGGTTTTCAGATTCTTAAATGTGATTGTCATACTGCCAGATGGAGGGGGCAAGAGACAGAAATATACAACATTTTAATCCACAAATGTATTGACTCCCAAGACCTCAGTCTATTACAGCAAAAATCTGGATTTCAGCCATATTCATTTTACCTGCCCTCATCTTTATTGCTGGCTTTCACATATCATCACAACATTCTGTTCTATTCAACAGTATTTAATACAGATGGGGGCAGCTAACATAAATATTGTTAAAATGCAGACTTTTGTTTCAATACCATGTATTCTTTGGTTTAGTAACTAACAGAAATGATCAGGTTCAACATTTGTGAATTTTACCTTTTGGATATTATATTGCAAAACATAATGTAAATGATAGGAAGAATTGGCTCTTGCCCCATTTTGGGGTATGATAGAATCTGAAAACCACCAGTTTAATATTATTGGCCTATTATATTATGATATTGTGAGGTCTTCTGAAAACCATCAATCCATTAATCAAGCATAATATTATGATCAATGATTGGGTGACACATATATTAGTTTTTTTTTTCATTGTATCAAATAGAGAATAACATATTGAAGTGAACATTTTGTACTGTAATGTAGTTAAAGTGCACTGTCTAACTTTTCTACATGCTCACCTTGATGGAGCTGTTATTTGCCTTAAATGTTGCGCAGTGCGGCATTACACAGATGTAATTAAATAAATGTGAGATATATCAGTTGCATGCCATACTGTTGAAATTTCCAGGGAAAGCAATAACATTTCCATGGAGACAAGCAGGTGCATTTTTTACTGGTAAAATTCTGTTTGTTCCATAGACCAGAATATTTCGTACTAAATAGCTTTATGCCTACCGATAACTGATTATATTTTATGCTGGTTCAGTCTACATAGCACACACATAATCATATTTTCGTAGAATTATAATTCAAGGATAAATGATATGTCTTGCTCTGAATATGTTAAATTTATGTTGGATTATTTTGTTCACAGTCGTTGCACACTGAAATCAAAGGCAAGAAGGACAAAGTGGAGGACCTGCAGAAAAATGCTGACACTTGCGCTTCCTCTATCAAGGTTAATTAATAGAAAACAGTATACAAAATGATCAGATGTGCAATCAAAACATATAATAAAAGTATATATTATATTTTAGGACTATGAGCTGCAGCTTGCTTCCTACAGCGCTGGTCTGGAAACTCTGCTCAACATTCCCATCAAGAAGACCATGATTCAGTCCCCAGCGTCTGCTGTGAGAACCGAGGTATGACAGTTCAATATCTTCTATCAATCCTGTTGTGTAGTAACGATGAAACATTTTGATATATCTGATATTTGTGCTTCATTAGGCTAATGAACTTCAGTCTCGCTACATAGAGCTACTGACCCGCTCTGGAGACTACTACAGGTTCCTTGGGGAGATGCTCAAGACCATGGAAGAGCTAAAGGTGCTGTGTTCATTTACACCATTAAACTACTGTGTACCAGAGGTGGAGTAAAAGTAAAAAGTTCTTAGATATTTGTACTTAAGTAAATTGGATAGTGGATACTTATTTACTTTTACTCTAGTGCATTTGAGAGCAATATCTGTTCTTTCAACTCCACTACATTTTTTACCTGGACTGGGTAGAGATCTACTGAAATGGCTGAGGGTTTATTTTTAGCACGTTCAAAGTTTAAGCAAACAAAAATATACATTTAAAAACAGCTAGAAAAATTAATATAAAGAATGGTTTCTACTGAAAAAATTACATATCTTAATCATTAAAATAAAAATGTAGTGAAAAACTATATTTTAATTTAATATTTCCTCATATCACTTTTTATGTATGAAATAATTCTCTTTTCACAAAGTGTTGTCATATACATAAATAAAGTTATATCAGTTTTAGGTTTACCGCCAACATTTTGAAATAATTATATAACATTTTAAAATAATTATATAATCTTCCCTCCTGTGGGCTCACCACCTGCAGAGGGGTTCATAGGGGGGGTCAGGTGCATAGTGGATTGGGCAGCACAGCTGCCCCCGCGACCCAGCTGGATTAAGCGGGAGAAGATGAATGGATGGATGGATGGATATATAATCTTACATTTTGAGTTATGAGTACTCACATTTTAAGCAGTAAATTCACTTTTGACTTGTCTTCTCTCCACAGATCAGAAACACCAAAATCGAAATGCTTGAGGAAGATCTAAAACGTCTTAAAGATGAGCTACAAGACCGTAACATCAAAAATAAAAACTTGGAGGACGACCTGGCACGTTTAAAGATGGAGCTCGCCGAATACAAAAATCAGCTCATTTCTATGGAAGAAATCAAGAGTACCACCGTGCTACAAGTTAAAGCTACCAAGGAGAGTCTTGACAACACCCATATCCAACTCCAAGATCTTAATGACCAGCTAATTCGCCTGAAATACCAGTTGGAGGAGGAAAAGAGAAAGAGGAGATTGGCTGAAGAGCAGTATACCAGCCAGCAAGAAGAATATGAGGCTGCTGTCCGTAAAAGACAAAAAGAGCTAGAAGAACTGAACTGGACCAAGATTGATCTGGAAAAGTCTGTGAAAGATAAAGAACGTGAACTGGAGAGGTTGAAAATACTTCTCGAGGAAGAATCAGCAAGGCGCAGGACTGCCGAGTCGGAATCGTCAAAGGTAAGAGCACAGTGCAACCAGGAACTTAGCCAACTTAAACAAACGTACGAGACACAAATCCACGTGACCAAGACAACCATCCTGAAGGAGTCCCAGCAGCGTGAAGAGGACGCTACGGAATGGAAATTGCGATGTGAGAAACTGGCAGCGGAGAAGAGAGATGTAGAGGAGGAGCTGAGGAGGTTGAGAATGTCTATTGCACACATTGAAGAGCAGAAGAACAGAGTAGAGGAGGAGGCTGACCAGCAGAGGGCGGCATTCACCCAGGAGACCAGAACCCGCACTGAGCTGGAGGTGCAGATTAGAAGCCTGCTGCAGCAAAAGGAAGGGGATGATTTGAAATTAAAGGAAGCCACCAAGAGCAACCAGGATAAGAGCAGACAGATAAGTGTCCTCACCTTTAACTTAGAAGAGGAGGGTAAGAAGAGGAGAGCAATGGAGTTGGAATTGAATCGGTTGAAGCAGTGTGAAGCAGATTTGAAAGCCAAGAATGCCTCCTACATTGACACCATTAACAAGATGAAAGTAACAGAACATGAGATTCGTATCACCAAAGTAGAGCTGGATAAACAGAGCAGCGAGAAGGCTAAAGCAGAACAAAACTCTACGAAACTTCAAATTCGCATCCGTGAACTTCAGTCCTCGCTAGATAACATGGAAGCCGAGCTGGAAAGACAGAAGAAGGCAACACAAGAGGAGTTTACCAGAAGGAAAAGAATGGAAGCTGAGCTAGAAAGAATGAACCAAGTCTGCAAAGAGCACACCACAACTATTACATCACTCAAGTCCATCCAAATAGAGTCGACCAGTGTGGGGAAGAAATATGAGCAGGAATTGAAAAACCTAAAACAGGAACTTGAGAAGAGTCTGAGGGACCATAAGAGAACAAAGGATGAGTTAGCCGCAGCGTTAGCAGAGATAAAAGTGCTAAAAAGCAAGTTGCAGCAAGAGCAGGTGAAAGTTCAGGAGTTGAACCAACGCAATGAAAGCCTGTACAAAACCATTGAGGAGAAGAGTCGCCTGATCAACGAATACACATCAGAGATTGAGAAGCTGAAAACGTTGACACAGAATTTGACGAAGGAGAGGTTGAGGTTAGAAGAGGAGCTGAGAGTAGTGAAGCAGGAGAGAGATGAGCTACAGAACAGAAAGGATGCAGTTGATGGAGAAAGCACGGCCCAGATCTCGGCACTGCACATCCAACTTCAGACTAGCACCAAGAGAACAGCAGAGCTCCAGGCCCTCATCAACGATCTGACCAAGGAGAGAGAAAAGCTAAAAATGGAAATAGACAAAATCCAAAAGCAGTCAATTGAGGTACTTGTAAAACGCCTGAACGGATCACCTCCATGGTTCAGCATAATTCACTTCTGCTGCTTGGCATGAGCGACTGTAGAGTTCACTTTAACTTGTAGATGACACACTGTGGGTGGCATTTTGCATGTTGCACGCGTAATCACTGACACTAACTCACCTAAACAAATCAAACCATCATTTAATTGTAAAACCTATGAATATTTGAGACGTTTATTTTTCATCATTTATATTGGCCATCCAACTGCCCTTATGGCTAAAATGAATTGCCATAATTAATCATTGCTCATTGTATATAATGTTAAATTTGTAGTTTGATAAAACTGATATAACGTTTATAATTTGATGAAATGACATAAGAACTGGCCTTAACATGTGAAGACAATCACATTCATTTTAACTAATTCAATATAAATATAGAATATATAGAATAATATCATGAATAAAGATATAACTGATCTCTGATTAAAGCCCCACCATGTAACAGTTTCACAAATTAAATGGACTTGCATCTCCACCAAACTATTTGTCCTCCACCTCTCTTTTTCCATGGAAATATTGTTCCTTTGGTTATAATATTCCGCAGTCAGGCATAAAACGTGTCTATCTTCATGGAGAATGTTCCAAAATATGGTTTTAACTTTCTATTTCCATGGAAACGAGCAGGTGACGTGCTAAGAAAGAGCTTTGCACATTGGCAAGGGCGTAGGTTTGGTTTCAGCTTTGGTAGGGACATTATCAGCAGCACATGCATCGCCTGTGCTTCCCCAGTTTACCTGGCGTCATTTGCGGCCAATGAATAGTGACATGAACCCTGTTGTCATACCACTGAATACATCTCAGAACGTCTAATAAACAAAATGTAAACTCAAAGATGTTAAATTAATACTATAGAGTTTTGAAAAAATATCTGAATAAATTAATATTTTTGTTTATTAAAATAAAATGGCAAATATTGGCAGGGACTATTTTGCCTTCCCCAAATACTGGTTGTGACATGTCCCCACCGTCCCTATGCAAATCTACGCTCTTGCACATTTGCTAGATGTAGTTTTGATTTAAATTCATTTTATAATTTAACCTATTGTATTTTTACTTTTTGTTGCAGACTACCATCCTGGTTCATGAATCTCAAAGCCAGTACACTGAAATACTCCGGGAAAAGGACAACCTGCTCGCTAAGATCAGACTCCTCGAACAAGAGAAAAGCCGCAGCAGCCGATCTGAAGAAGAACTGAATCGCATCAAGGTCAGCCTGGAAACTGAAATACGCAACAAGCAAAGGCTCCAGGATGAAAAGAACAACATCATCAAGGAATTAACCTACATTAAGAGCCAGTACGAGCTGAGAGATAGTCAAATTAAGCAGCTAAACAGTGACAGAGACAGGGGCGATCGTGAGAGGCAGACACTGAAAAGTCAGATTGAGAAGTTAATGCTGGAGCTGAGAACTGTGGAGGAAAGATACAAGAGTCGCCTGGTGAGTTCTGAGAAGGAGGTATCCGAGCTGATGCTAAGGAGAGAGGCTCTGGAAAGAGAAATCAAAAGACTTCAGCAAAGACCAGACACTTTGTGCAGACAGACACAAACAGATGAGAAAGCATCAACCATCGATCCATCCAAGTTAGTCTTTGATGGTGTTAGGCGCAAAGTCACAGCCCACCAGCTCTGTGACTGTGGCATCATCAGCAAACACACTCTAGACCTGCTTTTGAAAGGCAAGAAGACTGTGGAAGAGATTGCAGTTGACATCCAAGTCAATCTTAAAGGTACCGGGATCATTGCTGGCATGACATCTAGCTCTCACGGAAAAATGCCTTTCACAGAAGCTAAAAATAAGAATCTCCTGACCTCTGATAGCGCGATACTGCTTTTGGAAGCCCAAGCCGCCACAGGCTACATGGTGGACCCAAAATTTAATGAGAAGATGCCAGTTGATACAGCTTGTTCTAGGGGCATCGTTGACACAGATGACAGAGACACCTTGCTAACAGCTGAAGCTGCTAGCACGGGTTTCAAAGATCCATTCTCTGGAAAAATTCTGTCAGTTGGCCAAGCTTGCAAACAAGGACGGATAAACAAAGATCTCGCTCTCCGTTTGCTCCAAGCTCAGGAGGCTGTAGGAGGCATCATAGATCCTGTGTTAGGTGTCTTCCTTCCAAAAGATGTGGCATTGGATCGCAATCTGATTGACGAAGATATGTACAGGGCTTTGAACAAGAAGCCGGCCTGCTACATTGATCCTTCTTCAGGGGCAAAGATAAGTTATAGTGACTTAAGAAAGAAGTGCTCAGTGGAACCAGTTTCTGGTTTACTTTTGCTGCGTGGCCCTGACAAACCTTTGACCGTAAAAGGAATCAGAGGTGACGTCACCATTGATGAGCTGATCGACTCTGATCTGCTGGACGAGACCGATTTGCAGAAGTTAAATGCAGGAACACTCACAAGCAAAGATATTGAAGACAAACTGAAGAAATATCTGTATGGTTCAACTTGCATTGCAGGCATTTATGACGAGGCCCATGACAGAATCATGCCCTTCTATCAGGCAATGAAAGAAGGCCTGCTTATGAGAGGAACCACCTTAGAACTCCTGGAAGCCCAAGCAGCATCTGGCTTCATAGTCGATCCAGTCAACAACCTGTTCCTCTCCGTTGAAGAGGCTGTAAAGAGGGGTCTGGTTGGAAAAGAATTTAAAAATAAGTTGATGTCCGCAGAAAAGGCAGTAATTGGATACACTGACCCACACACTGGAAAGACAATCTCTCTCTTCCAAGCTATAGAAAAAGAACTTATTGAAAAAGGTCATGGAATCCGCTTACTGGAAGCCCAAATAGCCAGTGGTGGGATTATTGACCCCAAAGAGAGTCACAGGATTGATATCGATGTGGCCTATAAAAGAGGATATTTTGATCAAGAGATGAATGAGATCCTGACTTATGAGGGAGATGACACAAAAGGTTTCTTTGACCCCAACACTAAAGAAAACCTTACCTATCTTCAACTGAAAGACAGGTGCATTACTGATCAGAAGACTGATTTAATTCTGCTGCCACTAAAGGATAAGAAGAAAGCTGAGACCTCAAAGACGAGCCGCACCAATGTACTCCGCAAAAGGCGTGTTGTGATAGTGGACCCAGACACAGGGTTGGAGATGTCTGTGAGGGAAGCCTATCACAAAGAACTCATAGACTATGATACCTTCCTTGACCTGTCCGAGCAAGAATGCGAATGGGAAGAAATTACCATCAAGGGCTCTGATGGCTCCAGTCGCCTGGTGATTGTGGACAGGAAAACTGGAACACAGTATGACATCCAAGACTGTATGGAGCGTGGCATCATCGAGAAAAGAAACTTAGAGGAATACCGCAGTGGAACGGTAACACTAACCCAGTTCGCTGATTATATCGCAAGCAGAACCAGTGGAACAGAATTGGCCATCACCGCTAGCTCTGTAGAGGACATGGTTACCTGTAGCAGCCCCACTCAAGTCGCGCCGTCCTCCCCCACTGTACGCAAACGCTTCAACAGCATTTCCATCACAGTTTCCCCGCCTCCCATGTTTGACGATCAGAGTCCCGTAGGAGCTATTTTTGACACAGAAACACTGGAGAAGATCACAATTCTAGAAGGGCTTCGTCGTGGTATTGTTGATACGATTACTGCCCAGAGACTGCTCGAAGCCCAAGCATGCACTGGCGGCATCATCAACCCCGCCACTGGTGACAGGCTTTCCTTGCAAGACGCAGTTCATCAAGGCATCATTGACGACAGCATGGCCACTAAGCTCAAAGCTGCACAGAAGGCATATGTTGGATTTGAGGATGTGAAAACCAAGAGAAAGATGTCTGCGGCAGAAGCGGTTAAAGAAGCATGGCTGCCATACGAAGCTGGTCAAAGATTCCTGGAGTACCAATACATCACTGGAGGGTTGATCGAACCTAGCACTGGAAGACGTATTTCAATTGAAGAAGCCATTCACAAAGGCTGGATGGACGGACAAGGTGCTATAAAACTCCAAGATACAAAGAACCATCAGAAGAACCTAACATGCCCCAAAACCAAACTCAAGATCTCCTACAAACACGCCATGGACAGCTGCATGGTTGAAGAAAGCAATGGCATGAAGATGTTGCAGGCTTCGTCAGTGTCGACCAAAGGGATAAGCAGTCCATACAATGTTTCTAACCCAGGATCGAAGTCTGGGTCCAGAGCCGGTTCTCGCACTGGTTCCCAAAGTGGATCTCGCAGAGGCAGTGTGGATTACACTACATACAGCTTTAGTTACACTACCGCCAGCAGCTCCAACTTTAGCAACAGTTCTTTATCTTAATGCACTATTAATACAACAGTATCTAAGACTTCCTTGTGCTATGCAGTTTGAATTCACTTTTTGTAACAGATTTGATACGTAAAGAACAGCGCTTTCATATACTAACTTGTGTAACTGTTTGCTGTATGGGTGATTTGGTGTTAAAGATTTTAATGACACATTTTTGTAGCATTGCTGTTTAGCAATGTATTGCTGAATGTTTTTTTTTAATGTATGGTTTAAAATGTATTTTTAAAAAGGGGCTTGTTCTAAATAAGCTTTACACACTAAGATTTGTGCTATTTTATGGTTTTATTACACCACAGCTTGGCAAGAATTGAGAATATATAATGATTATAATGTATGGCAGATGCTTGTGTTTAGGAAATATAGATCAAGTTAATTAAATAAAAAGCTGTTTTATGATTTGGAAAATAAAGTTTTGAATTTCTAACATACATTTAACTGTCTCCTTGTCTGCTTTATACTGACAGAATAATGCAAGTTTGTATACGCCATAACATTCATGAAATTATATAAATAGGAGTAGGGCATGCTAATAATTTTACTTTGAGTAACACTTTATTATAACCATTAATAACTTTAATTTCTTTAACTAACCCTAAATAATTGCTACATCTCAATCCTAAATCCAAAGTATTCGTTCATTATGAAATAAGTCTTTATGCATGCTTTATTAAGGCGATAAAGGAATTATTCAAATCTGTCAACTGGACACACTTTTTTGATCGAAAACGTTTCACAGCTCATCCAAGCTGCTACTTCAGACTTTATTAAGGCAGATAGACCCTAACTTTGTATTACTAGAAATTTAGACTTAGACTTTTATTGATCCACAACGGACATTATTTGGAAATTTGAGTAAAAAAAGTAAGTAAAAACTTTGGTGACCTTTAGGCAAGCAGAAATGTACAGTGGAATGTATTAGAACTATCAGCTTGGTCCTTTGCTTACTACAATCTTATCATCTTAATATTTAAAGCCGTGTTGAGCGCTGTTCAACTTTGGTTTGAAGTAACAACTCGAGTAGGAGTAGCCTATAGCTTTCCAAGACATGTCCATGCATTTGAGAAGGATCCTACTACTTTTACTATGAAGTGACCATACTACTACAGCAGATTTACGAGGATTTACTCCAATTTGACGGGGTCCAAAAGGTGGCGACTGCAGGAAGTCCCGTCTACGTGATAAGGATAAAGGGTGAGAACAAATGGCGAGCGATGGGGAGAGAAAAGGCCGGGCGGGCAGCAGCAGCAGCAGCAACAGCGGGGAGGTAAGTCCAATGGATGGAAGGGGGAGGGACCTCGGGAGACAGCCAGCCCCGGCGGCGCAGTGGGAGGAGGAGTATCCCATGCCAGGACTTGTGGTGGCTACAGCAGCGGCTCGGACTGGAGGAAGTGCGCGGGTAGATAGAGCAGTAAACGCACAGACAACAGCCACACTTCCCAGAAAGCAATTAAAGTTGTTTTTCTACGCGAAGTTAGGAGTAGTGGGACAAGCAGTAGTGGCAGCGACGCCTCTCATCTTTGGACCAAACGGGAAGAAGTTGGATCACAAGGAGGCGAGCATTCCAGCATACTACAATGAACGGCTGAGGACTTTGCTTCCATCTATTCCATTCAGCTCTTACGAAACGGAATATTGTCTCACAACTATAAGGTAGGCGACTATCGGAGTTAGTTTTAGTTTAATTCTGTATTTACGCACGGCCTTTACGCACGGAAATCAGACATTCTGCGTCAGCCCCAATCACATTTCATTGCTCATTAAACTAAAGGGCATAGTGTGTGGCATTGCCCTGTGTGTTTACCTTGGCACGTCGTCCTTTTTAAACCAGGAGTGTGTGTGTGAGAAGTCAAGACAGCTTTACTGTTGTGCCAGCAGTTCACAGACAGAGAACATAGTCATTGAAGCAGCCCCTAGCAGTGATCTGGTATTTCTGAATGCTACAAGAGTATCATTGTAAGAAGCTTGAGTTACTCCAATCTGACCTGCTTTCTTAACTTTAAAATGCCTTACTTTAGTTATGTTGTGACCAGAATTTGGGGGTATACGTAGCTTTTGTGGGCTTTGGAGTTCTGGGGAGCTTTTTAATGTGAAACATATGGAGCAGCCACTCTTTGGGAAAGTCTTGGTTCTGGTTTGTGGACATCCAAAAGAAACGTTGCTTGTTTGGAGATGGATAAAATGTGGAGACAGGCAAACAGTGCAAAGGATACAGGCGGTTTTCTTGGCGCAGCTGGTGTGTGGTATTTCTGGCCTTGGGGCTATGCTTTCTTGCTTTTTAGGCAGCCATTGTTGATGACATGTACAAGTGGCTTTACACAGCCACAGTTTATCACAGTTACCTGAACAAGTCTCCCTCATGTTCACTTCTAAGTTAAAGGTACACTATGTAACTTTGTGGTAACTTTGTACTAGCTTTTCTCCATGGAGATGTTACTACTTTATCTCGAATGTTCCACCATGTGGCTTTAAACTTGCCTATCTTACCTACCGATCTATTATTACCACTTATATTGTCGTTTATTGTTATTATAATATATTGTGATGTTTGAGCTACTGTGTCATAAAAAAAATAATTTCCCTTGTGGATCAATAAAGTTTGTCTAAGTCTCTGGCATTAAAAGCATCACCAGGTCAAGTTATGAACCAGATCTGTGGAAAGGCAGCCCATGTTTTTAAAGTTCAGTGTTAGTAATTAAATAAATGCAAGATAAATAAGCTGACGGGATACTGTGGAACATTCCTGGCAAAGCAATAATATCTACATGGAGACAAGAAGGTTACATCTTTCTACTTTTTTTTTTTTTTTTATCACTCACCTGCATTTACACCCTCTTCCATCTTCTCCTTCAAGCAACACTAGCCATGCAGGTTGAACATTTTGCAGAGTGGTGGCTTTCAAGATTGGCTCTAATTACAGGCTTGGAAAGTTAGGAAAACAGTCCAAAACTTGCAATTAGGGCTTTGTTGGTGTAAAGAGGTCAGGACTGTATCTACGCCTTAATGTGAGCTCGATGTGGAGTGTCTGCTGAATCAAAGGGCTTCTTCACTGATAGGATATCACAGAGACAGGTGGAACAGCGCATGAATGGAGGTAGTGATAAAGAGGTTTGTACAGGTGGGCAGGTGTGGTGTACTGTAAGAAATGCAGTGGTCTTTATTAGTTTTACTGTTGGATAGATTTTATGGCCTACTTCCCTTGTATCTTATCTAATATTCCAATTAAAGATCTGAACATTACATTATTTGGTTAATCGATAATGATGACTACTCAGGTCACAGTACAATTGTAAGTATTGAACTAAAATATTGAGAGAATTAGAAGTTTTTGTTTTAATTTACTTTTATGTCACTGTACCATTACATTATCATTAAGAGAGTTTGATAACACAAGGCTGGTCACATACGAGAAGGATGGAGATTTCTCACTGTAGTTTGGTTATGGTGTCAGTAATCGTGAATAATTGTTACAGTGTGATGTTTCTTCTTTAGTGCAATATGGTGACAGCCATACTTCCACCTCTTACAAAACCGAATGCAATGGTGTGTAGAAACCATTTTATTTTTATTTCTTATTTTACAATTTTTTGCAAAACATACTTTCTTTGAAATTATTACCACCAACACATTGTATATATTGTGTATATATTGTCTTTAGATCCTTATAGTGTTTGTCTATTTTTAACTTAACTGTACTCTATTGCTGCTACTGTTTCTTGCTGTTCTCTTTACTGTGCGTTGCAACACTGAAATTTCCCCATTGTGGGACAAATAAAGGATATCTTGTCTTATCTTATCTTATCTCCAAAAATTCAGACAGGGGAGTAAAATACCAGAAATCTTAAGTTGTAAACAAAGAAGGGTAAGATGACATTTTAGATTCATTGGAAACTTGAATGATCCAAAAGTTTATCAGCAATAAATTTCAAATTTTCCTAATCATCGCTATTTGGAAATCGCTACTTGGCTCAGGAACGATTCTGGAAGTCAACATAGAAATTTAGAACGACAAAGTAGCATTTTTGGTCTCAATCCATATTTTGGGAACCACTGTTTTCAGGCGGAGACAGGAAGTATGTACAGTTGAACGTGTCCCGTTGGGCTAACATGTGTAAACCATTATCCAGAGATGAACACAGAAAGAAAGGAAGTCAAAGCAGTTAAATTTACAAGATTGGATATAACAAGCTCAAAGGCTTGCAAACACCAAAGCAATCAAGCAGTCCAGTATCCGATAGAAAAGAATAATTACCAAAACAAGGAAGTGACACCACCAACACCAAAGTGCGACCACAGTCACAGTAAGAATGCATGTTGTTCCAGGTTACTTTTTAACTCCTGTAATCGAATACAGAAAAAGCATTCAGAAAAGCATTGACATCGTTATGGAGAAGCAGGGCATCTACCACTTACATAGTGCACTTTCTAATTTTTCACAATCAGTTGTATTTCAAAGGTATTACATCTCCACTCCTCTTCTATGGTCTTCCCTATAGAACTTGTGGTTTAGTTTATTTCAGCTCTTGTGCTGTGAATGGGTGTCAAAGCCACAGCGTAAACATATGGTGCCCCAGACAGGAAAGGACTAGAACAAACTGTGGCCTTGTTGTCCCCCTGCAGGCCCTATAACCGGACCCTGTTATGTCACCGTGGACATGCTATCCCACTCCAGTATGAGCCTCATACTATTGCCAAAACTGAGCAGTAATTTGGAACAGCAATTTGGGACAGCCAGCCGCACCGATGGTATCTCTGTGATTACAAGGCCCTTTAGACGTGAAAGCGAAATACCAACTGGACTAGTGTTTTCCAGACGCGAAGCTATCTCTGGACTTCCTGGAGAATTTATGGCACTCAAGGCGTTTCTCAGGTTCACAGGCAAACAGTTTAGAAGAAGGTTAAGGGTAGGTTTGGATGCACTGTGGCTTGTTTGACCCGTCTCTCAACTAATGGCTGAAACCACATTGCAGAGGTTGGTTAGCCCTCTCCAAGATTTCAGGAGTAGTGAGCTGGAGGAGATGTCTGTCTGTAGATGTCTGTCTGTTGTAGGTCGGTGGGGTAATCTGAGCACACGAAATCAAACTTGCAAACTTGATGTGTGGTGGGTGACTAGTATTAGCCACCAAATAGTGCTATTACAGATGGTTAAAAGAATAAAACAAAATATTTACTAGATTATATTATATTTGTGAAAATGCAAAATTGATTGTCTTTTTCAACGCACAACTTACTACTTCCTTTAATATTACCAACATGTTATCTCTATGGTCCTGATATAAATGAAGACAATTCTAAAACTTTTCAGGAAAAGTCACATTTTGTCCATTTATTGATACTTTTCAAATTACTATCTAGGTTTGATGATAGTTTTAGAAAAGATAGTAATAAATAAGTTAGTTTTAAATTGGCGACATCAAATTATACTTATCGTAAAAGTCCCATATTATGCAAAACTGACTCTTGTGACCTTTTAGCCATGTTATAATGTCACCTCCTCAAAAATATACCTGGAGTAGTGTTTTGTTTCATTCACACATGTTTGAGTAACCCTTCAGTAATACACCATGGAGCACTTCCCGTTTTGATTGTATTGTTTTCTGTTTGAGAGAAAAACTCGAAGATATGCATGGCTGTATGCTCGCGATGAGGAAACATTATGACATAGATTAAACATAGGGTAAAATGGACCCTTTAAACTGAATATTTGTAAGGAGTACCTAACTGGAAGCCTACTACTAGCTTTCTAGGTCAACCAAACCAACTCGAGCCTCCAGGAAACCTACCCCACTGAGAGAACTATCCGGCTTTCTAACCGCAGGAAGAAGAGTACTTCCAGAATATATTTAATATCCATAAAGACACATTATTATGGAATCAGATCTTTCCATTGGCATCACATTCAAGTCTGCACACACTGGGTTGGTTGGCCTTTATCACCCCACAGTGACTTAAGCCATAACCTTAACTGGAGCTGAACGGAATTTTGTACCAGATATAGAAATTTACTTTGACATGTAAAATGGGCCTATAGTGGTATTATATTGCAAAGTATTTCTTCTACTTCAGTATACAGTATATTGGCATAGCTACTTTCATTTCAGACACACAATTAAACTTTAATGGGCAATAAACTTATCCAAACTGTCACAGACTGGTGATTGTTGCCATAGCATAAACTTCATAAACTCAAAAGTTACAGCCTAAAAGCAATTTAGGTGCAATTTTACTATGAGTTTTGCAATATAAACATGGCAGGAATAGGTTTATTGTTTTCATATGCACCATTTTAGTGGTGTTACTAATATAAGTGTCATATGGAGCCTATAATTATGGTGTGAAATCAAAACAGGCTGCAATAAAACATGCAATGTATTCTGGACTTGTCATTGTCCTCAGTTTAAAGGTCATATAATACTCAAAATTGACTCTGGTGAGTTTTGAGCAATGTTATAATGTTGTTACCAAAAACATACCTGGACTTTCATTCACACATGTTTGAGTCACCTTTTATGAGTTTGTCTACATCTCCAAAGCTCAAAGTGCTCTGTTCCACCTTGTGATGTCATGAAGCGGTAGTTAACAAGTACATTTTTACCTTTGGTTCAGTAGAGACTGGCAATTCCGGGGCTGAAATCCTCCACATGATTCTAGTGAAGGTGTTTGGAGTTTGAAAACACAGTGGAGAAGGTCTTGCATGTTCATATGACATCACAAAGTGGAACATAGTGTTTATTTGTTTGAGAGAAGAACTCAGGAAACAACATTACAACATAGATCAGAAGATAGCGTAATATAGGTCCTTTAATTATGGTGTACTCTGAGGCGCATTGCTATCAAATTCCTGACAGCAAATTAAACCAATTACCAAAATGATTCTTCTAATTTCATCTTTGAAGGTTTCCACTAGTATGTAAAAGCAATCAGTGCGATGATGGCCAGCCCAAATTGACGAATGGAAAATACAGTTGTGAACATGTAGCAACGTTGCCATCCACACACACAAACAAACCCCCACAAGGATAGTTTTGGTTGCCGTGGCGTGTCCAAAACTGGGGAGAACTTTATTATTTATGAAAGAGAAGAATGCAGGGTTTCGCCAACTACTCCAACCACAATGGGCTCCGAAAATGAAAACAATGAGATCACCGCTGACATGATTAGGCTGGGACTTAACCCTTCAGCATTTTGTGATTTCCAGTCTCTTTATCTTTTTCCAGACCGTGCACCTCCGTCGCGGTACCGCCTCCTGCTTTCATCTCCACCTGCGTACGTTTAATGGAAGATTCCAGCAGCTAGGGCCAGGTGGAGGAGGGTGGGGCTACAAAAATAGAACCAAGAAGCATCAGTGGTGCAACGATTTAGTATATACAATGGTTATGAATTATGCCATACACTTAATTATAGCCTGTGTTATGGAGAAATTAGCGATAGACACAAAATACCACAAATTGTATAGTGTATGATATAATTTGTTTGGTTCTTTAGTAATCAAATGACTAATGTCTACTTACATAAGCAACTGATGTAGGATATAACTCTCAATTTTTATTTTCAAGTGGACTAGAATTTTCATAATGGATTGATCATAATAGTAGGCCACCATTTCATACTGGAATTAAATCAGCTACAATTCAGTTTCCTCTATCTAATCCTATTTAAGTTTTAACAAATGGAAAGAGAGATTCTGTATTTTCATCTTGCACCACCAAAAAAAAAGTATTCAAAAAGGAAACAGTATAAACTTATGGTAAAAAAAAAAGTGTCTGAAAAAATAGTTAATGTCCAATCTTGCCTAAATCTTAGACATCTCTTCATAGTAATGGCTCATTGGCTTTTGTACAGATATTGTTCTGGCTTATTTAACATCAGGCATTTGAAGTGGGCGCACACTGTAGCGGTCTTACAAGTGTGAACGTGGCTCATCCGTGAAGCCCTCTACCTGCAGGGCTCGTATGGCTGTAATCCCCCAACCTCCACAAACCTGTCCCCGCTTGTTCCTGATGGACTTGGCAACCACATCTGGCCTAGCGTCCCCACCACGCCAGCCCCCACTCTACATGTGCCATGGGTGGGCTATGGGGATTTGGGATTGGTGGCACTGCTTACGACGTCTTAGTGAGCCCCGTCTCGAACCAGGAACAAAAGCAGAAGTTGGTGCAAATTAAAGGCCAATTATCTTTTGTGCGTGCTGGGGCAGGCCGCTCTTTTTGGGAGAAGTGAGAGGTACGCCAAAGGAGCGAGAAGGTTGTTGGTCACCACAGTGCTAAAAATACTCATAGTATACTCTTCAATTATTTTTAAGTACTTTTAATTGTACTCCGCTACATACAACAACAAAGTTAGCTGTGTTATGCAACTTTAACTTAACAATATGAGCCCTGGTGGTCCATTGAGACAGGATAGGCCTTGCTAAATCAAAGCTATTGTTTTAAAATGGTTTAAACAGTTTGTTGCCAAGACAAAACCCATAGTTTTGTACAACATCTTACAGTTACAAATTAGCCACATATGGAGAATGAGTCTGAATTAACTTTGTCCACGTGGCATTAAATTAAATTACAAATACAAACACATTTCTTCTTTGTAGTCAGACAAATGAGAATACAAAAAGTCTGTATCCAAAAAGAAATATTGTATGGGACATCCCATACTACATACTACAATGACTATTATATTTGCTAGCATAGCCATAGATCTGGCTGCAAATAGCCCTAAATGAAGCACTACCTACTACCTTTTGGATGAAATAATGGGCTCATAAAGGGCCCATATTACACCATTTTCTGATCTATGTGATAATATTGTTTCCTCTTCAGAACATGCCTGGAGTTGCGCTTTGTTTCATTCACACATGTTTAACTCACAAATCCTTAATATTTAGGCTGAGTTCTTCTTTCAAATGGAAAACACTCTGTTCCACCTTGTGATGTCATGTGATAATACAGTAAATGTTCCAAAGCTACATACACTTTTACTAGAATCATTTGGGTGATGTCAGCACTGGAAATGCCAACCTCTACTGAACAAAAATAAAAACTTGCTGGTAACTTAAACTGCCACTACATGACATCACAAGGTGGAACAGAGCATTTTGAGCTTTGAACATGTAGACAGACTAATAATAAAGGATTACTCATACGTGTGAATGAAACAAAACACAACTCCGGGTATGATTTTGAGGAGGTAACAACATTCTGACTTGGGTTAAAACTCAGTTCTGTGTAATATAAGACTTTTAATGGTTGTTGTGAATTAATACATTGTTTTCCTCCTTTAAATTTAGTTTTATACACCAAATGGGATGTTGTGGCACTAACCAATGGCAACGCTAACAGAGTGGACCTTCATTTAATACAGTGGCTTCCCAAACCCAGACCCCTTTTGGCAGCCCCTGAACCCCTTCGCTCACTGAATTCCAGAAGTGGGAAATTGATTAACACCTCCAGGTCACTCAGGGGTCAAATGTTAAGCTCCCTCCCTTTTAATAATGAGTTTGCACAGTACTTTGACACTTCCACAACATCAACAAAGCTCGTTCTTCATGCCACTGCCTCTAGCCTGGAGACACACGTGAGGCTACACTAGGCTATCAAGCACTGGCCAACCTGTTCATTAATTCCACATTAGTCATGTGTTTCTTCTCTTCTGTCTCTCCAGGGAAATTGACTAAACCCACTATTAGTTTCAACAGACCCCCAAGACCACCCCCGCTCTGCTTCCAAGGATAGTTCTCTGAGCGAGGGCCAGATTACTCCCACTTTATGGCTTTAGGTCTTTCTCCTTCTGAAGTGTTGGGTTCATAGCCTGCAGTTATCCTTCCCTTAATTGACACAGACTTAACTGAGGAGTGTTTAATCACAACAAACAATCAGGGTTATTCAGGTGGAGGAGAAAGGAGAGAGGAGGGTGATACAGTATCTCTGGCAGCAGCTGGAATGTGTTGGTTAAAGGTGCATTGTGTCATTTTTCTGGTGCTCTTCTCCATGGAGATGTCATTACATTGTCTGGAATGTTTCGCAGGATGGTATTAAACCGTTCAATCTTCGTGGAGACTAAACCGGACCAAGCTACAGGTCAGATCTGTGGAGATGTAGTCAAAATTGCAGTATTTTTGAGCTATAAAACAAACTGTAATTGAATAAATCTAAGGTAGAGCTGTTCAATGTCATACTGTGGAACATTCCAGGAAGAGCAATGACATATCCATAGAAACAAGCAAGTTAAGGACCCTCCACCAGAAAAGTTACACAATGCACCTTTAAAGTAATTCATGTAAGCTATTAACATGCAAAGATACAACGATTTGCAGTGTATTTATTAAAATATTTACTGCACAGATTCAGTATTTTTACAAGCTCCATAAGCATCCTTTTTGCACAATCTTTTAAAACTGAATTTCATCCTTCCTATTAGCGTTACATTACTTGGTTAATGTCATGTTAATAATTTTAATACCACGAACTACCATGCAGACACAAATAAATGCTGGCAGTGCAAGTTTACTCGACACACTGGCGCTTTATTCTTTGGGCCAGTCCCGAGCCTGGGTTGCTAAAGAGTAATTTAATCAATAGGGTTTGAGAATTGTTTCATTTTAGGTCTGCAGTGAATGAATTAAAAGTGCACAATGTTTCGCTTAAATGACCTGGAGATGACCTGCTTGTCCCCATGGAGATATTATTGCTTTGCCTGGAATGTTCTACAGTATGGCATAGATAGCTACTGTATTTTTCAGACTATAAGTCGCACCAGCCAAAAAATGCATAATGCAGAAGAAAAAAACATATAAGTCGCACTTTTGGGGGGTAAATTTATTTTATAAAATCAGAGACCAAGAACCGACATTTCATCTTGAAAGGAAAGCTATAGAAGTTATAGTAATAAAAACAACGCAATAGAGAACAATCCGTGTATCATTTGTTCATTCATTTTTTAAATATAGAACTAAAAATAAGAGAATGAAAAAACAACCTTTTTCTTTATTATTTGTCTCTAATACCAAAATGAAAAAATGGATAATGATTAGTTGTTGTTGTTTTTGTTTTTTTTATTCATATATTTGGTCTATGGACTCGGTGTGAAAAATGTAATATATAAGTCACACCTGAGTATAAGTCGCAGGACCACCCAAACCCTGAAAAAAGTGGGACTTATAGTCCGAAAAATATGGTACATGTTTTTATTGGTAAAATACCTTCCAAACTATGCATTCGTATTATAAGCAGGGTTGCCTCTCCACAGATCTGACATATCCATGGAGAAGCAAGCGGTGGACTGTACAGAAAATAGGCTACAAAAATGAACTGCGTGTACTTTGAGATGGTAGTTTCCCACGTCTTAAAATATTTTATTACGCATAGATGTTTTCATAAGACTAGAAAACACCCATGTAGTGACTTATATGAGCTGTCTTCACCCACTCCACTCTTTTTATAATAGCAGTAGTGAACATTTCCTTCTGCTTAATCCAGAACACAGACTAGCCAAGGACTGCCCAACTTTCCAAACCCATTCATTTCACTGGCACTAGAATTGTAACAGAACCTTGAAACTTAAGATGTCTCAGTTATTCTCTGTTAAATCACATCTAATTACAGCTCATGTTATTGCCCTGGCGCATTAGTTGAGTGCAGAGGTCAGCCAGAGATGACTAGATAAGACTGAAGGGGTTGTGTGTGCCTGTGGGTGTGGTATTGTGGCCTGGATAGACACCGGCTCTCTGGGCTTCACCAAGTTCAGGACTATGCCAACACTGTGGGCGTTCCAGCTACTGGTTTGAACCGGATTGTTTTTCACGAGTTGGCTGATGGATTAAGCCTTCACTCATTGAAGCGTTTTTGTCATTTACAGAAAAGGTGAATCATAGGTAGGCTGGATAGGTTTAGGATTTAAAGCGTGTATGGACAAAGTCAGAACTTATTTGAAATACATTTTATTTATTAATACATGGTCTATTACTACCTCCCTCCTGTGGGCTCACCACCTGCAGAGGGGTTCATAGGGGGGTCAGGTGCTATGAGTATTGGGCAGCACGCTGCCCCGCGACCAGCTGGATTAAGCGGGAGAAGATGGATGGATGGATGGATGGATGGTTTATTACCTACTGACCTTCTAGTTCTTGGATTATTGTAACTTGCTGGCACATCACCTGCATGATTGCATGAAAGCTGAAACTGTACACTTCATTCTCCATGAAAATAGATGCTGTGGAGTATTATAGCCAAAACAACACCATTTAAACAAGCAGAAACAAGCAGGTGAACGCCATCCTCATAGACATGTTTGTGAAGATTAAGCCCACTCAGAGTAAGGATGCATATTTTTAGCCATTTTTCAGTACAATAAAAAATCCCAAATACAAAAAACCTACTTTTTCTGTATACTTTTTGGCTAAAAGCTACAAATTATGGCTTCAAGCTACAAATCTCTTATACTTCCCAATTTATAACAAAACTGCACATCATTTGTTATAGGCACTGATTTTTATATATATATATTATTATCAGAAAAAATTCCCACAATCTTAGACGACTCATACTAAGTACATACGTGGTAACAGTCCACTTTGCAAACACGACACTCCACTGTCCTATGTTGTCCTACTTACTCTACAGATATCTGCAGAGGAAACTTCAACAGTAATGCAATGCAGACTTTGACCAGCAAATATTGACTCAAATGTGGTGAAAATCGTGTGAATGTTCCTACTGAAGTGATGAACCACATCTTTGTCTGTGTTTGGCTCTGTTTGACAGGCCTGACCCAGAGTCAAGATGGAGGAGGGATACGAACTTGACCTGACTTATATCACAGAGAGGATCATCGCTGTGTCCTTCCCAAGAGGGTGCTCCGAGGAAATCTACGCCCACAACCTCAAAGATGTCACCCGGATGCTCAAGTCCAAACACGCTGATAATTACCTGGTCAGTAGCCAACCCAAATTGGCCTCACTGGAGAGATTTATCTTGTTGAAAGTTGTTTGATTATGATAAATGTGCAGCTAAAGGCAGAATTTGACATCTGTGTTTTTTGTTAGATTATCAACCTATCGGAGAGGAGGAGTGATCTGTCCAGAATGAACCCCAAGGTGTGTAAAATGGTAAATCTGAGCATATGTCAAGATATGTTAAATTATTATTATTTCTACATTATCATCAATAGATAGGTTATAAGTGCTTTGTAAAATATAAAAGAACAGATACTGACATGAGCAAAACGACAACAAAAAATAACATATTTTTGGTAAATTTTTTCACAATTTTACAATTTATAGTGAATTTTGCATTTTGATGCAGTGGTTAATATCCAAAAATTCCTATTTATTTGACAAAACAATCCCTGTATCATTCGTTCATTCATTTTTCAAAATAAAACCAAAAATAAGAAAACGAGAAAACAACTATTTTCTTCATTAAATGTCTCCAAAACCAAAATGAAAAAACAGATAATGATTTCTTTTTCCAGTTTTTGTTTTTGCGTTTAAATGAATAATGGAAAAAACAGATAATGGTCGTTTTCCATTTCCCGAACCAAACTCCTGGTCCAAATATCCAGTGTGGATAATCCTGGTTCAGTCCTGGTTTAGATCTGGTCCAGTCTTGGCGATCGGTTTGGCAGACCGTTAATGACCCTCTGTACGCAGACACTCCACACTGGATCTTAGGACCAGGAGTTTGGTTCGGGCAATGTCCGTTATCCGTTTTTTCCATTATTCATTTAAACACAAAATCACAACCTGAAAAAATGAATCGTTCTCTGGCTTTTCATTTTGTTTTTGGAGACAAATAATGAAGAAAAGAGTCGTTTTTTTGTTTTCTTATTTTTGGTTTTATGTTGAAAAACAAATGAACGAGTGATGCACAGATTCAAGACAAAACCAACATTTTATTTTATTTTATTTGCTTTTTTTTTTGCTTTTTTTTATCTTTAAGACACTAGACACTGGTTGGCCGGATCAACATGCTCCACCTCTGGACAAGATCTGCACCATCTGCAAGGCCATGGAGAGCTGGCTGAACGCAGACCCTCTCCATGTGGTGGTTATACATTGTAGGGTAAGCTAGAACAGGGATTCAGGTTCTGCAATAACAAAAGTATTTTTCCTGGGCTTAGATACTGTAACTCTATATGAGATGAATCATATCCTGGTATTGTGTCTTCTTCAGGGTGGAAAAGGGCGCATTGGTGTAGTCATATCATCATTCGTCCACTTCACAGATGTGTCAGCCAGGTAAACACAATGTTTTCAATGTTTTTGTGATCATAAAATGAGATGATGGGTTCTAACGGCTCTGTACCTGATTTTTACGGTCTTAAAATGTGAAAAGCACCACTAGTTTAGTTTAAATGGTTTGGTTTAAGTGCTTTTCATAACACAGTAATGCTAACAGGAACTAGCATGATAAGCACACACTTCCTGATTCCCTGACAGTAAAACCAGATTCAATCATTTCACTGTTATGCGTGGGTCTGTTTTAATCGAGGGGTCTACAGCCAATCGCATGTCACTAAAAGCATGTTAGTTGGAGCAGAGTTAAGAATTTGGAGGAAAAAATTTAATTATTTTGTTTTGAGTGGCAGTGATTAAAAGTCTGTATTGTTTATGTTCAGGAAATTAATATCGAAACCCAGTTTTTAGCAAGACAAAACAAAATCAAATCGGAAATCGCATATAACAATATCTTAAGTTACCAACCCTCAACATTTCTGGAGACTCATTTCAGCGACCACAAGCGAAGTCATTGTGTAACCACGTCAGATTTATTTACCCCTCTTAATTTTGGGTCAAGGTGACTCAGAGTGAGCCTTTGAAATCCAGAGAAACCACAAACTATGGGCCATGAATCATCCTGTATAGAATTTCGAGAATAAACATGAAAACATGCGACTTACTGTAAGCGCTCCTGGCCACAGTGTCAGTGTCACGAACGCTATTCATCTTTTGAGAAGACCTATTCCGATTCTGTGGGCATTGTGTTTCAACTTAATTTAATATGGCTGCTGCAGATTTTCAAAGCCCTGAAGTCACAATAGCAAAGGTATCCATGCCATATTGTTTTGCTATCAAATGCATAAACAGTTGCTAGAATTAGAGGTCGAACTATGTTTTCTCTTCATGGACGATGCTGAGTGTTTAGAATCAAGTGGGGAACCTATGGCCGATAACATCTGCAGGTATTTTTGTCCGATATGTAGGATCGATTTAGATGATTTTCCCCAAATTCTGTCATTTAAAAACCCCACGGCTCTTTTTACCACAAACCTTTAAGAGAATTGTGTAATAATGATTTGTAAAGTAATTTTTTCTAAACTGTTCAACTAAAGCTTTATACAGATTCTTTTGGCAGCAGGTGAACTAAAACAAAATATTGGCCTGTGCTGGAAATTAAAGGCCAATAGCTGATAGGCAAAAAAAACAAAAATATTGTTTTTTCTCTAATTAGAATGAACATTATTGACTTTTTCGAATTGCCAAGCTTCTGCGTATCATATTACAGCCTACGTTTTTGTTTGCGTTGAAATTAGTTGCAATATTTGATGGTAATGAAGGAGTTTAACTATGTATCTTGAACAATTTTTTGGAATATTCCCAAAATAATGTAACCATCAACCAACTATTTCGAGTTATGATTCATTTCTGGAGGAAATTAAACTGAATTAGTAACATTGAAATATTTTTTTATGCACTCAGTTGAAGAAGTTGTAGTATTTATAGTAGAAAATTATCAAATACATGGGGAAAAATGGGTACAGGCTCTTTTTAAGTAAGTTTTTTTGGATGTCTTCTTCTACTTATAACATTATTTGTAAGATGCATTATAAATCCTTATCTGGGTATCAATCACCATTCAAACAAAACGTCCGCTGCATCCTTCCTAATCTCTTAAGTCACAACATGTAGCAAACATTCGGAGTGAAGACCTTGTGTATTGCCACTATGTAGATCCCTCCAACACAAAGCAGTCATTGTGCACTTACAATACACACATTACCACATCGGGCCCAATCAACCAACCAACCAACCAACCTCCCCTGTTGCTTTTTCCTGCTGAGAATAACGGGGTCGAGAAGGTGAACGTGAAAGCAAGAGGTAGGGGAAGAGATAGCAAAACAATGAGGTGAACTCTGAATGGAGGAAGAGACCAGCAGACCCGTAATGAAAAGGCTGGTTGTTGGTTTTAGGGTTGTCTGAATAGGCTATAGCTGAGCACACACTACCGCCTCCATCTGACCCCCATCGCTGTTTGCTTAAATCGAGCATTCTCTTCCTCTCCGCTGGACGCCTTTGTCCCCCCCACTTACTTTCACTCGCGTATGCATGAGCTTGTGTCTACGTATTTGCGATTCAAGATGGTGTTAGAGGAGCTGCATCTGTTTTGTACTGTCGTGGAAAAAAAAACATGAAAAACAGAATTAGTTAAATGGTTTGAAGTTTTATTTTGGCTTTACCTTATGAGTTTATTAACACTTTTCGCAACTTTCAGAGGGCAGAGCGGAGTTTTGGTGTCACGGTAATTATCATGACAACTAGCATGCTAATGATGCTCTTAGACTTAGACAAATTTAGACAAACCACAAGGGAAATTATTTGAATACAGTAGCTCACACATTATAACAGTATAATATAATAATAACAAAGATAAAAAGAAATATAAATGGTAATAATAAAATGAAAATAATTTAAGTAGCAAAAAAATAGCAAGAGACTGGTGTCAAATAAGGGGTAATTAAATAAATGTAAGTAAAAATAAAATAAAGAAATATGGTAATACAAATATCTCTGCTATATCCAAGAGGTCGTTGTGAGGGTGAGTTGTTGTATCCTGTATTTTGTTCATATACATGGAAAAAATCAGGTACAGTGTATGATAATGTGCTTTTAAATATGCATCTATGCATCTCTAGAACGTGAACGAAATGTAAAACGTGGGACCAACCTCTCAAACGGCAAAACAAATGTACCTATGGATACAAATAAAGCAACCTAACCTTACTTAACCTAACCCTAAATACACATACATTACAGTAATTACCCTAAAACTGTCTCCCTCTTTTCCGAAGTGCTGACCAGGCATTGGACCGCTTTGCCATGAGGAAATACTACGATGATAAGGTCTCGGCGCTGATGACACCCTCGCAAAAACGGTAAGTACCCAAAACACGCGCACGCCCTGGTTGTTTATCTAGGTAAGCTGTTGTTTGACCGGGCCACTGTACCGTAGCCTCCATTCACAAGTTTTTTCTATGGGGTCACACCTGATTCACTACAAAGCCCTCTATGTTGTTTACATCCGTTTAACTGACTTTCTGTTGGTAATTGTAGTACTTAAGAGGCCCCGTGGTGACAATTGACATCCTAACCAAGTTGTGTTCTTATCATATGTGAAACAACTAGGGAAGGTGTGAGAACTGAAGACAATACTATACTTAGGTAATAAAAACACTCATATTAATAGTCATTGTTATAGTTGGTAGTTGTGGGTTTATATTCCCAAATATTGCTTAAATGCTTTAAGATAGTATCGCAGTAGGAAATAGTGAAAGGAATTGTGATGTAAATGTAAGAAATACAAAAATTAATGGCACACAAATTATCTTAAACTACTGACTGAAACATTTGACCTAGTTGTACTCTTTATCAGTGGTTCTCAAATTGCAGTGTGTGTACCATTGTTAGTATATATATATATATATATATATATATATATATATATATATATATATATATATATATATATATATATATATATATATATATATATATATATATATATATATATATACACACACACACACACACACATATATAAAACGCATTTCTCACCTTCCACGGTGGTTGGTCTCTCTCACCCTCATCAGCTCGGGTCCTCTACCAGAGGCCTGGGAGCTTGAGAGTTCTGCGCAGTATCTTTGCTGTTCCCAGTACTGCACTTTTCTGGACTGAGATGTCTGTTGTCCTTCCTGGGATCTGCTGCAACCACTCCTCTAGTTTGGGGGTCACGGCCCCGAGTGCTCCGATCACCACAGGCACCACCGATGCTTTCACCTTCCAGGCTCTCTCCAGCTCTTCTTTGAGCCCCTGGTATTTCTCTAGTTTCTCGTGTTCCTTTTTCCTGACATTGCCATCGCTCGGTATTGCAATGTCCACCACCACGGCTTGGTTCTCCCGCTTATCCAGAACCACGATGTCTGGTTGGTTCGCCATCACCATTCTGTCAGTCTGTATTTGGAAGTCCCACAGGATCTTGGCCCGCTCATATATATACACATATATATATATATATATATATATATATATATATATATATATATATATATATACACACACACACACATATAACATATATGTATATATATATATATATATATAGATAGATATATATATATATAGATATAGATATAGATATATAGATATAGATATAGATATATAGATATATAGATATAGATATAGATATATATAGATATATATATAAAACTTTATTACACACAGTTCAGTCCAATTCACATACAATAAAAGAAACATATAAGAATATAAAAGAATGCAGATACTAAATGTATACAATTATAAGAGGGACAAACTATTACACCAATGCCGTCTCAGTTTAGACACATATCTGTAGCAGCTTTTCTGAGGACTAACCAAAGCTGCTATTACTTGGTTTTCTGAGTTGTCCAGGCGACACATAAAACTAAACATTAGCTGTCTTTAAAGTGACTCACGAGCTGGTAATCTTGTGGATACAAATAATTGACTATACAGGCTTATTCTGGTGGTATACAGGGATTCCTCTGCAGTTACAATGTTTACTGAATCTGAATCAATTTATTTCTTCTTGTCCTTCTGTGAATTAGTTCTTGTTGAAAATGGTAAAGCAATAATGTTTTTCAGGCCTAGTTTAGACCTAGTTTTAAGACTTTAAAAATAGTGTTTTAAACCTTGACTCGATGGTTGTGCTCTGAAATCTTTTTTTAGGTGGTACTTGAAGTTTGAAAAGCACTGCTTTAGCATCCTATATTATGCAAAATTGACTCTTGTGAGCTTTAAGTCATGTTAGAATGTTGTTACCTCATCAAAAACATAGTCAGAGATGTGTTTTGTTTCATTCACACACCTTTATTATTTGTCTGTCTATATCTCAAAAGCTCACAATGCTCTGTTCCACCTTGTTCTGTCATGCAGTGTTAGTTTTCAGTCAACAGCTGCCTTTTGCTTTTAGTTCAGTTGAGATTGACAATTCCTGGGCTAAAATCTTCCAAATGATCCTAGTGAAAGTGTATGGAGTTTAAAAACACAGTGGGGTATTATCACATGTTGTTGTCCATGTGAGAGAAGATCTCAGCCTAAATATGCAGGATTTGTGTGTGGATGAAACAAACAAAACTCTGGGTATGTTTTTGGTGAGGAAACAACATTATAACATACAGTAGATCAGAAAATGGGGTATTATGAGCCCTTTAAAATGTATGTAGCTTTTTTGAACTTGGGAAATAACTTTATTTATTGCTTCCCGCCCCTCCAGATACGTTTGGATACTGAACAGCCTCCTGAGTGGTTCGATGAAGATCAACGCCTCTCCACTGTTCTTACATTGCATTATCCTTCATGGAATACCCAACTTTGACGCAGCCAGAGGTGAAACTTGTAGCTATTTACTGTGCTTCTGTTGACTACACAGCTAACAGTTTGCAGCCAAAATACTGGGACTGGCGCTGTTTGAGAAGCCAGACGTGACCACATCAGAGGAGTAAACAAGATGGGGACTTATCATAGCTCTATCTCTCACACACACATGTGCAGGAGGATTACATAAACACTACTGAAGTCTTCGCTGTGGCTTTCCATTAAAACCTATGGAAACTCCCACCCATGGCAGCTAGTAAATAAGAATTTTCTCAAGTTGGTTCTCAAAACAAGAGATCTTTTGTATTAGCTAGCTGTGTACACAATATTACAACATTGGCAAATTTCCCGCATACAAGATTTGTGAAGTTTTATTTATTTTTCTTTTCAGTGTGTCGACCATATATCAAGGTGTACCAGGGAATGCAGGCGGTTTATTCATCTGCGATCTAGTAAGTAAATAATGGTTACAAGTTAATATGTAAAAGCAGGGTTACGGTAATTTCCATTCAAAACAAGCAAAACACTGTGAATTGTGAATATCTCATGTATATTTTTAAGATTGAAGTTTAACAAAATTCGCATGAAAAACAGCTTTGCGGGTTAAGTTATTCCTCACTTTATAACTTCCGAGATTCCTAATCATTAACTGGAATTAGTTAAGAAATACTTTTCATAACTTTCAGAGACCGAAGTGGAGTTTTGCCATCAGCAAATAGCATGCTAACCCCCCACTTTCTGATTCACTGACAATATAACGCTTTATAATTAGATGCAGACTGTACACAACAGACTTATTTTGAGCTCAAGAGCTGCTTATACAATATATTTGGACTGGGGCAAGAAACATTTTGCTCAAATACATGCTTAAGTCCACGGAGAAGTCACCCCTGCTTATATCCATGGAGAAGTTATTGCTTTGCCTGAAATGTTCCACAGTATTGCATTAAAATTAAACTTGCGTTTATTTAATCACATTTTATTGTCTTGAGAAACATGCATTCTTACTAAGAGCACTTATCCACAGATCTCACCTGTAACTTGGCCCCATAGTGTCACCTGCTTGACTCCACGGAGATATATATTTAATGTCATACTATGGGACATTTCAGGAGTAGCATCTCCATGGAGACGAGAAAAGTTACACGCATTCATTCTGTATTTAAGTGTGTACTTTCTGTTCCCAGTCATATCGGCCCAAGCCACAGGGATAGAGTTTGTATTGCCCTAGAACCGGCTCAGCTTCTGAAAGGCGATATCATGGTAAAAACATATTCTCACCTTTTGCTTATGTAATATTACATTATATTTGCATCTTCATAACTGTATTGTTTACTTTTTCAGATCAAGTGCTACCACAAGAGTGAAATTCCCTCTGAACGTGAGGTTATATTCCGACTACAGTTCCACACAGGAGCAGTGCAGGGCTATAACCTCATGTTTGAAAAGGAGGATATGGAGAATGCTAATAAAGGTACTCCCATTCAGACATTCTCCGCACTCACAAACCTTGAATATAAACACTGATTGATTTAAAAGCACAGTTTAATGGATAAAAGTACATTGTTCTATAATTTTCTCATTTGGTGATTTACTTCAGTAAATATCAATCATGTAAAAGCAATAATGGAAAGTTAAAGACAAAAAAACAAAAAAATCTGCCACATTCCTCAACAAAGAGATATTTGTCCTTGTCAGCTTGGTAGGTATAGGATTGTCAAATAAACTGATACCCAGATACTAAATTATCCCAAAACTACAATTTTAATACTAATTTGAAAAAATATAGGACCAAATTGAACATTTCCTGAAAACTTTTAAAAGGATTACGGTTAGGGTTATACTTGCGTTATGTTAACACCGCAAAGTGATATTGAAGTCACTACTGTCATTTTGTGATGGAAATTGCATTGTATTGTCAAAAAAGTGTTATATTTGTCTTATAGAAATGTACATTGTGCATCAAGTGTTTTCCTTGTTGAATATAGTTTGAAATTTTAATATTATGACAGGTACGACTAAACCATTGGAGCTAACTAGACAAAGCCAGACTACTATTTACATAACCTTACATTCATTCTCAAGTGGCTATTGAATCAGAACCCCTCTTTAATTAAATTTGCTTGTCTTTGAACGGCTAGTTAAAATGTTAGGCAAGTTTACCAGTTATAACACGTCATCTGTCTTCTAGATCCAAGATTTCCCGACTACGGTAAAGTGGAACTAGTTTTCTCCGAGGGACCAGAGAGGATCCCAGGTAGGTTTGCTTGCTTTGGGGTGATTGAATGGGGGAACATCGGGTTTTGGCCTTGGCCCCTGGGTGCTGTCCTGTGTCACCCCTCCCCCTTCCTCCCCCGGTGAGAGGGGACGTGGAATGCAGCAGAGGGGTAAATGCAGTGTGAAGTGTGTGCTGACAGACTGGGCAAAGACTCAGCATGGCCCCGGGTCTGGCTCTACGGGAGGGGAAGTATTTTCCTGGCATTGCATATGTGGTACAGACTGAAAAAAGTGTCTAGCTCAAGAGCACAGCAACAGGATGCAAGGTTGCTAAGAAGAATTAGACTACCAACTTGTGGATTATAGCGAAATGAATGGCGCTTGTGTTACTAAGAAAACTGTTCATGCAATTCTTTAACTTATAGCGACCTAAAGCAATAAGACCTCTGTGTGTTGCCTGCATCCAATTATGAAGCATTTTGAGAACCAGAAAGTGCACTTTTGGCATGCTAATGTTTGTCTGCATTACCATGACAGCTGAACTCAACTTTGGCCTAAAAAACCTGGCTATAAACTCATCTTGGTCAATAATTAGTATGCTACCACAACGAGTTATTGAGGAAAGTGAAGAATAACTTTGGACCCCCTGCAATTTAAATAAAGTAGTTCTGTTTTTCATGTTTGACAGTAAAAATAAGTTACAGCGGCTTTAATGTGGACCTACCCCGATCTCTCTAGTATGTAGTAAGCAATAGTGCTTGAATGTTGCTCAAAATTTGATAATAGTGCTTCAAATGTTGTTATTTTTTCTTTTACATTGACCTTTTTTCATTTATTTTCCAAGTATTCTAGTTGTATTCATCCTCCCACTCTGTCATCTTTACCACAGCGGTGATGGAAATTGGATTGAAATTGGCCACAGCAAAAGCAGTGTAAATCCTAAATATAACATGCTTAAGATGGCTGAAATTCCATTGTAACTCTCCGATTACTTTCTCAACAATCCCAGCTTACACTGCCTTTGCTCCTTCCTGTGTATCCATATACAGTAACTGCACTAATGTTGCTTTTTGGCTCCAGGTGCCGACAGGTGGCAGAATGGGGCAGATGTTATTGTGGACTATAACACCACAGATCCTCTCACGCGCTGGGACTCCTATCAAAACATCTGTGAGCTGGAAGGTACTGTCACTACACAGCAATATTCATACCTGCTACTTGCATCATATATACACATCTGACTCTGATTCTGTTTATGAAAAGTAGTTGCTGTAAAACGGGAAAGAATATGTATTTCTTTAAAGGTCCCATATTACACAAAATGCACTCTTGTGATCTTTTAGCCAGGTTATAATGAATAATTCCTCAAAAACATTCCTGCGGTTGTGTTTTGTTTCATTCACACATGTTTGAGTAATACTTTATTATTAGTCTGTGTACCTTGTGATGTCATGAAGCTGTAGTTTTCAAGTTAACAGCTTCCATTTAATTTTAGTTCAGTAAAGATCCAGAGATTCAATCATGCAAATGATTCTACTGAAGGTGTATAGAGTTTAAAAACACAGTGGAGCACTTCCTATATTACCATATGACATCACAAGGTGGAACAGAGTGTTTTCTGTTTGGGAGAAGAACTAGGCCTATATGCAGGACTTGTGTGTTAAACATGTGTGAATGAAACAAAACACAACTCCAGGTATATTTTTGATGAGGAAACAACACTATAACATAGAACAGAAAATAAAGTGTATGGGCCCAGTAATGTAAATTATTATTAACTTTTCTGGGTATCCCACATGCTTGTCTCCATGGGGATATCATTACATTGGCTTGAATGTTTCACAGTATGACATTAAACTTGTCTCTCGTGTATTTGTTGAAAAACATCCATTCTTACTGTGAGGGGGGTTGTCTCTCCATTGATGTGACATATAACTTGGCCTGACGGCTCCATGGAGATACATAGATGCAGTATAATTCCATACTGTGGAACATTTCAGGCAAACAATACTATCTCCATGGAGAAAAGCAGAAGGCAGACCCTCCATAGTGCATCTTTAATATATTTTATAGCCATTTACCGGTAGTAGGATTATAATTGTATCGCTTTAGTTAGACTTAGAAATACTGCAATTTTGCCTCACAAGTCCAGAGGTTTGATTACTGGACAACATGGGGACGTCTGTAGGCACTATTTGCTTGGACTATTCCTCACTAGTAACCTGGCTGCCAGGAGAGTCATAACACTGTTACATATTGCAAATACTGAAGCAAATGTCTTGATTTTTACGGGTTTAAAACTAAACTGCCATTAATGAACTACATACACCATACAAAGACAATAGAGTCCAAAATCTTACCAAATCTGGGATAAATTTGTTTCCATGGCAGCAGAGAACTACTAAAGAATACTTTTCAGTTCTATTTTTTTTTTCAATTGTAATTAAAAAAAATAGGAACAAAGCTTTGGGAAGTTATTGCAGTAATATTGTCTTTCTGTTGTGGCCTTTGTTCTATCCAATAATGAGCAAAATGGCCTTTAGTTTTAAAGCACATTGGACTTGAAGCACAGAGGTTTTAGCACCAGGCCTCAGACTGCAGCAGTTGGTTCTCAGAAGATGTCTATTTTGTTGTTTCTTTAAATGAAAAGGCAGGCTTTAAACCAGCCCATGTAGTCACACTCTCTCACACACACAGACATTCACACACTCATTTGGGGTTTCCAGGCTTCTTGGGGACGTTAGATTGGTGTACATTCATTTGCTGGAGACTGAACCTAGCCTTAAACATAGTTACAACTTTGCCTAACCTTGAATACTTCTGGTGGAGGGCCTGCCACTTGATTGTCACCATGGATAAGTAAATGGTCAAACATTACATAGTTCAACTTAAACACCCATCTTACCCTATTTCTATCCATATCTAATCTAATAATATCCAATAATAAAGGACTGATGACAAGGGGGCCTGATTTTTGTGCCCATAAGGGAGGCAGGTCCGCGGTAGGCGATAAATACCTCCCCACACACACTTACACAAACACACACACACACACATACAGTCTCGGTGCCTAAGAGCCACCCTGCCGGGCCCTCGCGTCCCCACTGCGGTCTCCTCTCTCCACTCAACCACACAATTCACAACAGCCTCCCAGAATAGAGCCCGATCCACCCTTTCCCACTATCCATTCACTAGTTTTACAATATGTTTGGATGAAATTGAACTGCCGTTTTTTTTTTGTATGTCTAATTGCGCTACTAAAACTTTCAAGCACCAATTTGGGGAATCAAAGAAGATAAAACAAAAAAAACAGCTAGTTCTTTCTTCCAGGCTTTTGGAAGCATTCATGTGGGATATTTACAGCGCTGTGTTGTCGTGTAAACTCAACATCTGAGAGGAAAGAGACAGAGGAGCTTAGGTCAAATTCTACATCTACTTACCAGGTCCCTCTGAGGAGCTGTCCGTCACAGTGGAGGAAGTCTTTACCACTATAGTGCTAAAGTTGTGAAAAGAAACCTTAATTTACTTCAATGGCTTTGCTTAACGGTGTGTGCTTATCCCGTTGTGTGAATAGAAAGCAGAGATTTTCCAGACTGGGTGTTGTTTTTGGTTTATTGTCAACCCAGATCTCAGTGGTTGTTTAATTTAGTTATGCAGTGAAAATAAAATGGTGTAAAGATTTATAGGGCTGTGTTTTGAGACATTCCTGAATCAATTCAAAGTAAATCTGCTTTCTTCTGATTACCAGTTGCATTGTGTAAATGTTAAAAGTGTTTTAAATCGTTAAAAAAAGTTAGAATTAGTTCATTTTTAACGGTCTGCAGTGATCAAAACTTATTCCTCACTTACCTTACGCAGTTTAAGCGTCCGAATTAGGAACGTTTACACAAAAGCTATTCTAGAGTTTTGCTGATTTTACTGATTTTGACCCCATGTGCTGCTTGTACGATATATCTGTACTGGGGCAAGACAAATCATGCTCAAATACACGGGGAGAAAATCGGGCCTTTGAACAATAGCTGTTTTTCTATAAGCTTTACTCATTCATTACAAAACAAAGCTAAATGTTCATAAATCCTACTATTGTATTACATTCTTTTTGCAGATTGGGAATTATTTATTTATTTATTTTATTTAAAGTGGAAAACCACAACATTGCTCAAAAATGTCAAAGTTTATCATTTGGATAAGTAAAATTCCTGAATGATTTCCATGGCATCCCAGAATACCTTTGTTCCCCATAATTTTTTGTCATACTGGAAAACAACTCATAAAATCAACAACATAACCTAGATTCGATATATCATTTCATCAGCATTTAAAACTGTAATTGCTGAAAATCCACTTCAAAAGCCAATAATGGATAATGATCCTCGGATAGCTATGGGAAATAGTTGTAATACTAGGATAGTTTCTGCCGCTGCCAGTATTGGTGAGATGCTCTCCTAGAGGAAATGTGTAATTCATAGTTTGGAAACCTCAAATGGATGAGTGCCGGCTCCATAACTGTTACTGAAGGCAGCCTGGGAAATGGATGTTGAGTTTTCATATTCAAAACACATGATTAAAATGTTCGCTGCGACTGTTACAGATTTGGTGATTGTTGTTTTGTTTCAACCAAAAAAAATGTGCTCAAATCTAAATAAAACGGACCAGATTTTAGATCTCCTTTCACAAAAGAACCAAGACATGCTCATAGTTAAAATGCATTGAGTTAAAACTGGTTGCATTTCCATTTTATCACAGCAAAAGTTGAGCATGCGTTCTTGATTTTAAGCTCAAGATAAGTAAAAACGCAAAAAAAAGTAATGGTAATAGTCCATTTCAAACGGTTTGTGTGGTTCAGTTATTCCTCACTTACCTTATGCATTCAGAGCATTCTAAGCAAGACAAATTTAGCTGAAATAATAAAATTAAAAGGTACAAGACCTTTCTAAGTAAACAAATTTAATCAAAGTATTTCCAAAAAAGTAGTCATTACACTGTCAATAAAAGTAATACTATTTTCACTTCTTTTTTTTTTAATCATATTTCAAACTATTTGTGGGTTTCAGCTCCATTTTATATGCAACATTTTGAGGACTTTTTCCTAAAGATATAATATTTTGTTTGAAATTGTTTATCTCTATGGCAACTGTCATTATTTTTCATCATTCTGAATCCCATGGATAAAAGGGAAAGAATGATAATGCTATGTTGTCATTGGCAGTATTTCTGGGTAAATTGTACTATATAAATAATAATTTTTTTAAACTTGTATTGGTCCCACAGCGCGTGAATTCCAGTGTTGCAACAGAAATGTATAATCGCACTTGTGGATGAATAGAAACATCAATAAGTAACTAATAAAAATATTAAATTTAAAGGATAGTTTTGAGCTTCGTAGTGAGTTGAAACAGAAGTAGTTGCATTTTTTTCCCATATATTGAACCATACGTGGATATAGCTCTGGTAATTATTTTGACAGGTTAAACAGTCCTCATCTCGACCTCCTGTGATTCTAGAGCAGTTAGCACCTTCTCCGATTTCACGTCTTTCTGCTCTGTAATTGGCCCATTATCCAGGGCCGTGACCGCACCATTGCCGTATAAAAGCATTGACTCATTCTCCCAAGTTCACTATTAGGAACATTCTTGGTTAACCATTCGCAGCGTTTGTTAATCTTTGTATATTTCCCCCATAGAACAATTGAAGAACAGTGTTATGGTGAGGGAAGCACATCTGTTTTGTTGCTGATATTGCAAGGCTAGAGAGAAAGAAAGAGAGACGTGTAATTTCACGACACACAAGTTGGGGCAAAAACACACCTCTTGCCAAGCGCTTCAACTAAAAGGCAAAAATTGGTCTAATTAAAAAAGGACTTAAAAAGCTTGGAGGTACAGGAATGTTGTTTTCATTCTCTGCGCCGCCCCATTTCTTTCTATTCTACTTTTTTTTCCCTCCCAAGTGGGGTAGTCCCTCGAATCGGGGCAAGAGGTCGGGTTACTTGCTTCCCCCTTGCTCCGCCCCCTCGCTTAAGCCCCGCCCCACTTGTTTACATTCCTCTGTCCTTATACGGTAGTCTCAAGGCCCCCCCTTTTTGTGCAAATACTCTCACCTTCTCCGAAAGAAAGAAGGAGCAGAGGCCAAACTTCTTCCGAACAGTTGACCCTCACCACTATCCACTCACTGCAAACCATGTATTTGTGCGCCATTTTTCATGCTGCAGCTACTAACATGGAGTCAATCTTGTATTCTTACCTGGAGATTTCAACGAAGGTAGGAGCACTTTGTTTCAAATGGGTGGTCGCTAAGGAGGGAGGGAGGGCTGTCGGACAAGAAGCCAGTGACACACGTTGACAGGGGGAGATGGGATAGTCACTGTTCTAGCAAAACATCTATGTCCCAACCTGCTTGCCAGAAGGAATGCACGGATTTGTTAAGGATACTCCCGCTGGATCTGACCTGCTTAACTTCCACGCAAGGAAAATTAATACTTTAATCATATATGCCGCAATGCTGGATTCTATACGTTGCCACTAGCTGAAAGGCAAGTGCTTCATAGCCTAAGTCCATCTTGTCCAACCTATTGTTAGCAGTCTATTGTGAATCCCGCTGTCACGAGGGATATTCAAAATGACTAACCTCCAGGACTCTCCTGTTACCTTTAAGGATTAAGGAGATTGTTTGGACATATGCCGGAGGTCAAAGGGCAGGAGAGATGGAGTAGGGGAGGCTGAATCGCGGTAGGGTGAGGAATTCAGGGGTTAGGCTGCGGAGTAGTTAGCACCACATGGAAATCCCAGCATCTTTTTATGCCATCTGATCTGGGGATGGGAAGAGGAGGACATGCGTGTCAGGGGATCTGATTTTCTGATAAAATGGGAAAGAGCAAGTGAGGTCATCGATGGCGGATATGACTACAGTAGAAGTTGTTAGTGTGGTGTTATTTCAATTCTTGTCAATGCAATGTCTGCTTTGCATGTCTGTAACTGTATTGTCAAAAACATTTTTAATCTTGATTTTCTGTAGAAGTTTTTAAAGTTTGCCAAGCGTTAGACCTTGTTTATTCTCATTTTTAGTTGTGGTACATTTTGTTAAGGTTTTCATTTCACATTTTGATAGACTGCAGTGTCTTTTAATATCTACAAAAATGATTCATGAACCAAATCTTCAGTCTCATTTTGACAACTGTATTTTTTATCTCAAATCCAAAACTGATATCAAATGTGTAAATGTCATCTAAGTATCTAAACAATTGGAATACTTGTAAAACTGATATATAACCATATAAACTGTTAATCCAATTCACAATTTGCAACTATTATTGGACACGACAATATTCATATTTAGAATTCTATCAATTTCATTTGCTGTTGTCTTTTGTCTTTTTTTGTTTGTGCGAATGTCCTTTCCGTTGGTTTGTCCATAGCTTTGTGAATGGTGGTGGGCTGTCTCGAGTTTCGTGTTGTGTCTGTCGTCTCTGTGTACAATAATATATGTTCCCATTCGCGCTGAGTGCATTTACGAAGCGCTACATCTTCTCTTTTTCCAGCCCCTCCTCGCGCTCCGGCTCTAAACCAGGACAAGGGCGCTAACAAGAGGCGAGACCCCAGCGGAGGAGAGCCGTCTCTGGGTCGCGGGGCACGCACCACCTCGGCCACCTCCAGCCCGGACCACAGCGACCACGCCTTGTCCGTCAGCAGCGATTCAGGCTTGTCCAGTACCTCTCTGTGGGCAGACAAACCTACCACCATCTCATCTGGTACCATCCGACCAAACCAGGGCCCCAGCCAGCAGGAGAAAGTCCAGCTGAAGCGCCTTCTGAGTGGGTTTGGACTAGAGGACCCTTCCCTGGATGAGATGGATGATCCAGGTAGCGCGGTACAGCAGGTAGTTCCGGCGCAGGTGCATATGAACGGAGACCCACGTCCTAGAGAGAGGGAGACGGACATTTTGGACGATGAGGTGATTACTGGTCATGATTTCCATAGCGTGGACAGCTTGGGGACACTGTCATCTTCTTGTCACAAAAGCAGCCAGAATTCTTTGTTATCTGATGGCTTCGGAAGTCCTGGCGCGGAGGACCATGTTAGTCAAACGCCAAATCACATCCATAACCCAACCATTGAGGAGTTTGACAGGGGGTATAGTGACAATCGTAGGGCTTGCATGACTTCCAGAAGTAACTCTGTAGCCTCTTCTAACCCAAGTACTACCGTGCCCAAACAGCATGTCTACAGACAGGGAAGCTACTCCACGCAATCCTGGGTACGGCAACAGCAAATGGTCGCCGCGCAGAAAATCGCATACATGCCCGAAGATGCCACTGAGAGATTTTCAAGTAACAAGCAGCAAGGATCTACCAGCGAACCCCCAGCTAGAGACATAACTGATTCCATTAGGATTACCCAGAAAGAAAACGCAACTGTCAACGTTAACAACAACAACAAACGTGATGAGGAGTTCAAATCGCTAACTATGGACATTGATAACTCCATCGATCAGCTGAACCAACTTATAATGGACTTGGACCCAACGTTTGTCCCAGTGAAGAGCCAGAACAGCATGTTAAAGAGAAGTGAGAGCTCGCATGTGAATGGATCCGGCAAATACACCAATGGCAACCGCTTTGGTGATAGCAATGAAGCTACTCTAAAAAGCACACAGCAGACAGGTAAGCTGGCCTCATTGTCTGGAATCTATTAGTCACAATTTCCTCTACAAATGTCTATTAAAATTGTTAGCTGTAATTAAACAACAGGCTAGCATACTTTCATGATGGAGTAGTTCCGTTGTAGTTATTTCACTTTTTCTTTGTTTCCGTCCTCATAACCAAGCGCAGCTTTTCTCCTTGCAGACCTGTTTTTTTCTGGGAGAAATAGCAGGGTTGTTGCCAGCTTTTTAAGATGTTTGCTGTGCGTTTTGGAGCGAGAGGGGCCGCCCAGACTTGTCTGTGGAGCTATGTGGTTAAGAAGAAACAAAACAGAATCAGAGCAGTTGTCGTCAGCATATTTAAAGGTGGACCAAAGGTTTAGATGTAATTTTTGGGGGATGACAGTCCACCACTTGTTCATCTCTATAGTGATTATATTGCTTTGCCTGGAATGTTCCACAGTATGACTTTGAAGTGTATTATGTTTATTGAATTACAGGTGTTTTTATTATGCAAAAATATCTTGGAAAAACATCTCTTTGGACTGACTCTTCACAGATTTGACACTTGGCCTGGTAACGTTGTCTCTTGTCTCCATGGAGATTCAGTAGTTTAACGCCATACTTTGAAGCATTTTAAGCAAAGTAGTAATGTCTCCATGGAGATAAGCAGGTGATTAACCCAGAAAAGTTACATAGTATACCTTTAAAATCAATTTTACTCAGCAGAATTCTATACAAGTTATGGGCTTGATAGAAATACAGTGTTATGCCAAACTAAACTGTGCTAAATAAATTATTAATAAAAAAGTTAGAAATATATTAGTACATTTTCACATTTACACATTATATAAGTTATGTTTTCATTTGTTTTTAGTTAAAAATAAGCAAAACGATTTCAATTTTTTTGTACCAGTTCATACAACATAAAGTACAGTAGTGATTGTGGTTTGCGGGGCCACAATACAGGGAGGACATGAGGAATTTCCAAGAGAGGTACAAGTGAGCCCAGAGGGTAAGATTTTTCCTTTTGATTCCAAAGGCATGCCTGTCTGTGCAAATCAGCTACACCGAGTCATTCCAAGAGACAAAGTGCTGCTCCACTCATTAGCAAAGAGGCGGGAGGAAGTTAAAGTGGGACAATTGCGGAGGTTTAATAGGAGATAGTAAAAGTTTGTTTGGCATTAAAGATAATAGCTCCGTGACATTGTGTGATAGAATACAAGGCTGAGGTCATGAGAGCTTTTCTTGGTCGTAAAGCTGTATCATTCATTATTAGAAGTTGTTAGTTGAAAACATATTTATATATATAGATGCTTTTGACCTGCTTTGCGATTTTCTTTAGTGGTGATAGCTCAGTAACTTAGAAATACACTTAAAGGGCCCATATTGTGCTACGTCTGATTTGTTGTAATGTTGTAGCCTCATCACAAACATACTTGGAGACTTATGTCATGCAAACATGTTTTAACACACAAATCTTCTCTCAAACAGAAAACACAATGTTCCACTCTGTTGTGGTAATATCCACCTTATTCCTCCCTGCCTACTTTTGTCTATAAATGTTCCTAAATCACGCTTTTATGTGGTTCTTCTGGTTGAACAGGGATCCCTTTCATGTCAGTGGAGAATTTGGGGAAAGTTTTACATCATAAATATGACACAACGTTCTTCATTTTCCGTTCATTTGTGTAAAATGTTAAATTTTCATGTGCACCAACAAGTCAATACTCCAATGATTCTCTGATAGGCTTTAAACAGCTTTATAGACTGTATTGAACTTATTTGCTGTAAAGATCAGCAGTCCCATACACAATAATACAACTTGAAACCTGGAATAAGGTGACTAGGAAGTGCTCTACTGTGTTTTTAAACTCCATACATCTTCACTGGAATAATAAAAATAAGAAAAAAAATGAATTTCAGCCCTGCAATTTCCAATATAAATAAACTCTGGGTTGTTTTGCATGAGGTTATCACGTTTTAATATGGTTTAAATCTCACAAGAGTCATTTTTTCTTAATACAGGACCTTTAAAAGATACCAGCAAACGTATAATATAATGAAAACGATTACTTTTTTAATTTTGTTGTTGCAAGTTATACAATTATACTGTTATGACATTGGTGTGCTGAATCAAACTTAACACAAAGAAAGAAAATGCCCAAATTGTGAAAGTGTGATTAAACCCATTGGTCTGGCCTTTACTATGTTTTCTGTAAATATACTTTTTGTTCTTTCTTTGATATATGTTTGGAGTACATGGGTAGCCTAATTAGCAAAGCACTAGGCGTACTTTTCTTCTCTTTTCTTCAATTCCTGCCGCTCAAACTTGAAACAAACCCTCATTCCTTTTCAGGTATTTTATTTTATGACTAACAAACAGCACCGTAATTTTCCAAGTTACAAAATGTGTTGTGGAAAGCTTTGCCTCGACGTGTATGTAGTTTTGAAGAGCAAAATTGACTCTTATGATCTTTCAGCCAAAATTTTGTCACCTCATCAAATACCTGGCGTTGTGTTTTGTTTCTTTCACACATGTTTGAGTAATCCTGCATCTCCAAAGTTCTAAATGCTCTGTTCCACCTTTGTGATGTCATGAAGTGGTAGTTTTCAAGTTAACAGCCACCTTTTATTACAAGGTTTGAGAGAAGAACTCAATCCGAATATGCATGGCTTGTGTGTTAAACGTGTGAATGAAACAAAACAAAAATCCAGGCATGTTTGATGAGGAAACATTACAACGTAGATCAGAAAATAGCGTAATATGGGCCCTTTAAATAATATATCTATAAACGGGGCTATAGTCAAATTTTGCTCTAACTCATGGGGAAAAAATTAGCTACAATGCCTTTTAAGACAGTCATATTATATGAGCAAGTGGCATGGACCGTGAATCCTGTATGACCCTGTGTGTGTCATCTGTACAACTGGCCCCAGACAATGTGCATAATGATCCCGGGGCATTAGCGCTTTAGCACCGTTAGCATTCTTCAGGGCTGAGTGACACCCTGGTGCTGAGTGGCCATACTCTTCACAGTAATCACAGCGTTAGACCCCTCCTCCCCTGACCAGTGACAGGAAGAATACTTTGAAAATGGATTTAGTTAGAGAATATTGATGTATTTTGTAACATATTCTGATACAGGGTCCAATCAGAGTACTGCATTCTGAATATTTTGAATACTTTCATGCAGGGCTGCTTTTAGATAGTGGTGAAAAAACACAACACAGGATTAAAAACTGCTTTATATATTTGTTTCTGTTATGCAAGAAGGAAAACTCACACTTGCAAGCGCTACAGGAGCAGTGTTTAAAAATTTTCTTTCTGTTTCACTATTTTAAAGCTTTAATTGAGTGATCAAGTACCTTCATGTATTCTTATGATATTAGAAAAATAACTGTTCTGAATGAAATCAAATGAAAATGAAAAAGTAACCCTACCAGAATACTAGGGATGGGACAGAAAAATCTAGTGAGATTTTTTCCCCTCATATTTTTATATTTGCCTTGGATAAAAAAAAGGGGTTAACTTTGCTGAGTAACTCCTCTTGAGACGCTGTAATACCAAAAATCAGCGCTAATATGACAGCAAAACTCTAAAATTAAAGAAATAAAAAATTGTAGAGCAAAACATTGTGACCTGAATTTAACATTTGATCAAAGTCTCGTCTTGTCTCGTTCTTGTGGACCTAATCTTATAACATGTCTCATCTCGTAGAAATTGTGCCTCGTCTCATCACTACAGAGCACAGTTACTCGAAATTAGTTTTCAGGATGCGTATACATGTATTCAGTTACTTACCCCCCCAACTCACCTCATCTCCTCACCCCTCCACCAAACAAGACCTCCCAGCATTCCTCAGCTGTGCTCTCAAAACATGACCATGGGCAATTGACAATCTCAAAAACTGTTGACCTACTAGCTTCAAAATGGTGTGATAAGCACGACTCAAGAATTTAATCTTTTGAAATTATTTTAACAACTTTTTGTCATGGAATTTTGATGGTTTTAAGTGCTCCTTTAAAGTGGTCATAATATATACCTCCTTTAATGGTTTGTGCAAAATAACACATGGGTATTCTACTACTTCAAAATATTACTTACAGTAGTCCAAGAAATGGAAAGTAAAAAGTATTTGGGCAAACTACTACTCAAGTAAGAATAACTGTAAGAGAGTAACTGTCAGGACGTAACATCTGATTTGATGAATGTAGCTGGAAGGGCAAAAGATTAAAAAAGCACAAAATAAACCACCCAAATGAGAAAATCATGTTTGAAATAGTGGCGCAAGAAACACAAATGCTTCAATCATTTTATATTATCAACATAAAAACTAAGAAAATTGCTATGCCATACACATATATTACTCAAGTAGCAGTACAAGTATTGTGTCTGAAAATGAGAAGTTCAAATTCTTTATCAAATTTAGTCAATTAAATGTATATGACAAAATGTTGTGAAAATAATTATACATTTTCAGTAACACTGGGTTAGAAATGCCATTAGTGGTGATCAAATTAGTCTAATTTATTATTTAACACATTTTTGTAAATTTTTGTATAAGTGCTGACCATTCTTTACCTGTGTGCCCAGCTGTCCAGTCCAGCGAGAGCCGTTTGGGAGTGTCACGGAGCCTGAGTCGCCAGGACAACGATGTCACAGATCACCCGGAATTCTGCACCTCAGGGTGGGCCGGGAACAAGGACTATAGGAGCCAGCGGACGTACTCACCTTGTGTACCACAGTCTCAGGTACATCTAATACTGGGCTTAAACAAAAGCAAATAAGGCTGTAACAATAGGATAAATATAGGTATAATGTGTGTGCTTTAAAATGTAACTCATAGGAAAAAAGTCTGTAACCTAGAATAAATATAGTTTTAGATAGGAGAATGGTACCAGTGTTTTAATGCAGAATAGTTGCACAATGCACATATTTAACATATGTTTTAGAGTCTAGATAATTACAGCGAGTTGCAGCCCTATACTACACATTACCTTAGATTTTATTAGCTAAATTTTTGTCAGTGGCACTCACTCTATGAAAATTCATGATTCTCCTTCAGAGCATGTTGTACAGGACTGACAGTACAGACTACAGATCACAGGGTCCAGACGTAGATAGTGGGGTTGAAGCAGGAAGTGACATGACTCCTCCCACTCCGGCGTTCCCCATCTCCCCTCCCACTCCTTATGGTAACTGTTATATCCTATGTGTCATTTTTAGACTGCTGCTGTGAAAATGATTTAATGTTTAACTTTGTTTGCAGTCAAAAACATGTCTGAATTTAATCTAAGACAAACTCCATCTTTCAACATGCATTCCTATGGCTACAAAAGTGAGCATGGTAAGCTTATGTTTTATGTATGTTAAGTTGGATCACAATGTTTTATAAACTTTTCCTATTAATGCATGCGATTCTGAGACCGCTATTGGCTAAGAATATGTTATTATTATTATAGTATTATTGTACAAGTATTATAGTTTTTACTCTGGCAGTCAATTTTTTGTCAAAGGGGCACTATATAACTGTGAGAAAATACACCTTGTATGGCATTAAACCGATGTATCAAGCATTTATTTTATTAAAAAGTAATGCGAGTGGTAATGCAAGTTACAGGTCAGATCTACCCGCAGATCTGACCTGTAACTTGTCCTGGAGCCATCATTAGTATGTCTGCATGGACATGGTTTAGTTAATGTCATACTGTGGAACAATCTAGTGCTAGGCAACCAAGACATCACAACTCAAAAAAGTCACTCATTGCACCTTTGAGTAGAAATTTTGTTTGTTTGTGTGCCTTTTTTGTTAAACCACTTGCCTTTTCAGTAATTTTAATTTTCTAATTGAAATTTTTTGCATAATTCTGAAAAACTATTAACATACCATTTCACTGCTATGACTGTAAGACACATTCATGTGAACAATCACTCAAATTCAAAGTTGAGAATGAGAGAAAACAGACTTTTTTTCTTTCATGTTTGCCCTTTGACCATGGTGGATCCTCTCTCATTAGAACTGCTCTATACAGGTTTCTTGGCCCTACCTTGATAATAGTGACATTGTTAAAGGAATTTGAGTAGTTTGGCCAATTGAGACGAAACAAAGAAGTCCCATAAAATTCTTAGCCAGGGAGATTCCTAACCAGTCCTGACCCTTAATCCTGGCTTGAGGAAGGATTTTACTGTGTACATTTCTACCATATATACATTTAGCATTTTTGTGGTTTAAAGGTGGTACACGCCCTGGGTATAACATTGTTGGTTACCCTATTGTCAGCTTTGATGCACGGTCAAAAGTGCTTTCATGGTTTCTGTGTTTATCCAAATCGAACATACATATGCACTTGTAATTATAGATTTGTTGTTGTGCTAATTCCAAGGATCTATGCCACATGAGATGCACCATTCCCACCATAAACTTAACTTCCAAACTTGACTCTGAAGTTGCCATAGAGATGAGTTGTACATGTAAAGTTGGAGGAGCCTGGGAGCCCTGCTGTGCCTCTTATAGCTTAAGTCTTGTGGTATTACCATGGTTACTGCGGTGTCTGTGTCTCACAATAGGAGACACAGGGAAGACATTCTTTGGGCTACTTTCCAACAGTTTATCAGTGTTGACATGGTTGTAAAGATTATTGTAAGGACTAACGTGTAACGGTTATTAATGTGTGTTGGTGCACTTTTAATTTAAATGGTTTATGTACGTTTTTTATGCATGTTTTCTGACTGCCACCTGTTTCAGTGGAGATATATTCTCTTATTTCTTTGCTTGGAATGTTCCACAGTATATCATTAAGCTTATCTGTTTTGCATTTATTCAGTTACAGTTGTTTTTTCGTTTGTTTTTTTTATCCACATGGTATCAAAATTCCTTGAAAATCATGCATATTTACTCTGAGTGGTGTCCCTTCTCCACAGATCTGACTTGTAAGTTGCATGAGTGGTGTCACCTACATTTCTTCATCGGATAGATAACTTTAATACCATACTGTGAAACCTAGGAGACGTGGCAGAAAAGTTGCATAGTGTGCCTTTAATGGCTCGATAAAAATGTTTCATTGTGCTTAGACTTTCTCTCACTGAAGTTTGTGTGTTTTGGGCTGAATTTCTTACTCCGCGTGTATATTTCTGTGCTAACCGCAGAACAAAATAGATATATGATGGATGGTTGGGAGAATTTCCACAGTGTTTACATGTAGTTTGTAACATAACTGCAAAATTATTAGTTTTTCCTTCTTTTGTTGGGGGTAAAAAGTGGGACGCAATAACTTCATGAGGAATATTAGGCCCCATAATAAAGCAGTTAGTTTGCACATCACAGAACATTTGCACACACTAAAAATACTTACCCTCAATATGTCTTTGTTCCCAGAGCCCCGGGGGTACTCTGAAGTCGACTCTTTGGCGGAGCCCTCCATCAGCTGTCACAGAGCGCTCACACATTCCACATCTGTCGTCGGGACACTTCAGCGGACAGACAGGTACAAAGATACATCATGACTTATACCCACAATGCTCCACTGTATAGGGCAACAGCAGCTCAGTTCGTGCACACAATCACCCGCTATTGGGAAACATGGCAGTACGATCCCCTCTACTGACATTGCATACTGCTTTTGGATTTTTGGGCAAGACACTTCACCTGCTTTGCCTGCCGTGGACTTATGTTATGTCAGATTGTAAGCTCCTGTTCCTAAATGCAATCTTTTCTGCTGTAGAATGCTAAAAAGGGAAACTGTATTCTTGTTACATGATTGGTCTTAATCAGTGTGCGAAATACCCGTCAGTATTCGGGGGGGTCCCCACCTCTGAATTGTTGATTAATACAGATATACATTTTCAATATGCAGAAGCCTATGCAAAGTTGTGTATTACAATGTGAGCAAACGAGTGAATAAATGTTAGGTAGGCTATCGACACGCAGTCAGTGACTTGTCAAGGACCAGGGTCCTTGTGAAAAACAAAACACCACGGTGGACTCCACAGACAGCCTATAGCGAGCCACACCGCACCACAGCGGCTGCTCTCTCGCTTTCAAACACACACAAACACAGTCACCCCAACTTCAATGCTAGGCTAGACTGCTTCAACCAACCACAAGACATAACCATGCTGCATAAGTCGAAAAGGACACACACAGTCACGCACACACATCTTGTGCACAATCAGTTCTATCATCACAGTTCAGTCACTGCAAATACTGAAACAATAGCCTCTTACCTTAAGTTAGAATAGACCAAATAGGCCTCGGCTGGACTTCTTGCGGTTGCCGTCCTGGTTTCCAGGAAGAAGAGAGACAATGTCCTCTTTTAATCCAGCTTGTGACGAAAGGAATTGGATCATATTTGACCAGAGGAGGTCCATTGAGGTCCACAAACAGGAGTGTATATTTTCTTTCGAAGCTTCTTTGTGTCAGAGCTCATAATATCACAGTTAATCCATTCCTCTGCGAGGGGTAAACCGGGTCCCTTCTCTGCAATTAGTAATGTTTTAGCTTTTCTGCACACTAAACACCACAGTTACCCTGCCTTAAAGTCAAGCCAAGAATTGCGGTCTTTCCATTCATCCACCTGCTTCTTTGTCCAACCAGCAGGCAAGTCACTTGTGCTAGCACTAGCAGCACTTTCTGACATTAACTCGGCACCTGCTGCTTCAGCCACAGACTCGGCTTCATCTTGTTCTTGACGGGGTGGGAGATTAGGGTCTTCTGTTGTGACAGGGAGTGGGTCCACTGCACCAACATCTTCCTCTCTCAGTGCTAATTTTTTTGATGTTACGAACCCAAAGTGAGCCAGTGATGTACTCTGTAGCTTTTGCTTGCTAGCCATTTTGACAGTACTTTGTTTTCGCTATCAAATTGCTAGGCTAGTCTTTCTTGCGTTTAGCGCGCGCATGGCTAATTTGCATACGGGCACAAGATTGGCAAAAAATATTTTGTGAATATTGAATTCTGAATATTGGACATTATGAGTTTAGAAAACATTTTAGTGACCAATTAGTGATCATATTTGAACCCCCCCAAAATTTAGCTTTTAAGGCTTTTGGGGGTGTGTGATGGGTTAATGGGGGGGTCGGGCCCCCGTCTGTATTTCGCACACTGGTCTTAATTATTGAGAGGTCCACAGACAATCCTCTGTCAGTACAAGCAGGCAATTGAGAGCAGAGTTCTCATTTTGGAGGTGGAAACAAGATACTTTTTTATGTTCAAAGCTTATGTTTATGTAAAGAATGTACTGGTAGTAAAAATAGCCTGGGAGAATTGATATTGAAATATTTTGACAATATTAACAATACTCCTGACAATAATGAAAGAAATGTCATAATTAACCTCATAGCATTTTTTGTTTTGTTTATTTCATTCATAAAGTATAAAATGACATTGACAGTATCACAATATCAAACATACAAGAAAAGAATGAAATAGAGCAGAAAGAAGAGTCATCTTTTCCCTTTTCTAGACACATTGACACCGATAATCGCTGTGAAACCTTTCAAATAAGTACATTTCATTTCCGTCGCAGTTATGGATCAGTTGCAAACATAAATCTTCCCTTTTATGCACACCAACTTAGTTTTCTTTTTCATACATACACATTGCACTGGATTTTATGTGTTTTTTAAATGCCATCATTATACTTGATTCTTGGATTTCTTTTTCAAGACTGTTCCATAACTGAAGTCCTTTTACAGTAAGGCTTTGCTCCATAACTTTGGTTCTGAATGAATATAGTTCTGATGGACGTAAAGGTCATACAGAACCATTTGGACATTGTTGCATCTCTAGCCTAGGAGAGATAAAAAGTAAATGTTAAATATAAATAATTTTTGCTATATTACATTATCTTTTTCTTATTCCTGTCAGCTCCTCCATAAGTCCGCCTTGGCCCGAACACCCGGCCCTGACCCGCCACGCCTCCCTGAGCAGCTACCCCCCCTCCTCCGCCCGAGACCCCCCGCTGCCCCACCATCACGCCGTCGCACTGGACTATAACCACCACTCACCCCCCCTCCTCCACCACCCCCACATCCACCCGGCCCCCAACGGCCACAGCTCGCCGCGCAGCAGCCAGCGCAGTCGCATGGCCCACTTCGCCCTCAGCCGCTGCCCCGCTCAGAGCTTCGAAGAGCAAGAGGATTCTGGGCTAAGCTACGGTATGGACTCAGCAATGATGGCGAACGCAGGCAGAGACAGGAACCTGCTGACGATCATGGAGGGGCATCACCAGCCTCCGCTCCTGCCCGAAAAGAAGAGGGCGTCGGACGGGGAGCATTCTCTGGGCACGGCCTCTCCAGCTCTGAGCGGGTTTTCCAGTCCTCACAGCGGGAGTTCACTCAGTATTCCCTTTCCCAATGTTCTACCAGATTTATCCACGCAAATGTCTGGTAATGCATCACCACTTCCAGGTAATTATCATCGGCGATAGATTGATTGGTTTATGCATAACCATAATGGGAGTTCACTTTTTATTTTTTGGTTGTTTGTTTGTAGATGTGTTGGCGAGCAAGCAGGTGACAGTCAAGTTTGTCCAGGACACTTCCAAATTCTGGTACAAACCTGACATATCAAGAGATCAAGGTATGGTACAATATAGTTGGGTTTGAAGCACAATATTTTGATAGAGAGAAATATTGAGATAAATTATAACCAACCAATAAATAAATGGTATCATTAAAAAGCTTGATCTGCAACCGATAAATGTTAATGAATCAAAAAATTTGCCCACTATTGCAAAGGAAAAATACCCATGATAAATACTGAGCACAAAAACAGATTGTTCCAGCTTTCATATATTGAACGATAAGTTGATATTATGGTGATAGGCCTGCTTAGTTATCTAAATAATTGCTGCTGTTACTTCAGTTCAAAATATTAATCTTGGTTTGAGTAGTTAAGGGATAATTTTGGTGTAGTTATTATGATTATATTATTATTTTATTAGAAAAGTGCTGTAACTCCTTTCTCAGACTGCACTTGGAGAGACTCTGACTGCTGTGTTGGAGCTATGTTCTTGTGATGTGTTAAAATGAAGTTAAAACAGACCCCGCAACAGGATGAATCTGGAGCACCACAGCACCTCCACAGAGCTCCTTTCATTACTTTCAATTATTTGAAGTTCTTGCAGTCTCTTCAACGCAGTATCTCGAAATCTTAATTATATTCAATAAATCGTGGCTTTGGTTACTGCTCACATCAAGATTTAAACTACTAAGCATTTGATTAACTTTGTATGTTTTGAGAGATTTAATTTTTGATGTGAAAAGAAACTGAACTTTTTTCTTCTATATTTTCAGCCATTTCGGTCCTAAAGGATAAGGAGCCTGGTTCTTTTATTGTGAGGGACAGTCACTCTTTCAAAGGAGCTTATGGACTGGCAATGAAAGTGGCAACACCTCCACCCTCTGTCCTCCAGCAGACCAAAAAAGGTGAGACCAACTCAACAAATCAAGCATATGTGTGTATATATATATATATCAATATATCCCCTCTTTGCCATTTGAATTGTCTCTTTCAAACAAAAATATCAGTAGAAGTAGAGATGTCCTGAAATCGCACAAAGTCCTCTACAGTTTCAGTCCACTGTGCTGGTGGAACCTGAGAGTCTGACCCAGTGTTTGTGTGTGGAAGCATCTCTCCTGGGCATGCAGGCCACAGAGCGAGCAGACCCTATTGCCCGATAGTCTTAGATGTTCAGCTAATGTTTCAACTCATAACAAAAGCTGTGCTGGTCCATAAGCCAGCTCTGATCCAGCCACTTTCTCCAGGGAAACTTTTGCCCCACATAAATCCAATTAGGTGCTATCCAGGGACTGTTTCAGAACAGGCTTTTTAGGTATTTGGTGCAGTTTTATAAATGCAATTTGAATAAGAAGTTAGGAAAACCTGAAAATGTTCCACATGAGTTTCAAAATTATGAAAAATTAGGGCCATAGCAATCAACAATTTAAAACAAACTTTTTATAGCTAAATGTCCTTTAACAAGCCATCAATTACAGCTAGTATATAATTTTAATTATGCTGACATTAATGGGGAAAAAAACACTTTCAAACCACAACAATTTGTCACAATCCAAAGTAAATATTACAGACATGTACAGTGTTGTAATGCTGTACATCATCATGCCACTCAGCCAGTATTTAGTGTTCTTACAGCCATTGCACAATGTCTTTCTTACTTTAAAACAGCAGAGCTGATTTGCTCCAGTGATGAAACACAATTCAAAACAATATAAAAGTTATATTAAGTTACTGTGATTAGATTTGAGATATAAATTCAAAAAGGTAGGATTCAGTTCAGAATGTACAGTTACTCCAGGAACATTAACATTTGAGAGAAGATTCAAATATGAACTGATAAACAACTACGTAATGAGAATTAGAGGTCTAAACTACTAGTGCAAAGACAGGGCATTTTATTCATGGCAGAGAACATTCTGTTTTTTCTAAATAACTGCAGCCTTTGCAATTTCACAATTGTGTCAGATCAAATCAATGTTGAATAGATTCCAGTAATTCACACATGGAGCATAATAGCTAGTTTACTCTTTGCTGAACAGGTCCAGTGAGAATTTTCCACATCAGCAATCGCCATGTAGTTGTTTAAGTCCTTCTTACCCAAGCCCACCCTGGTGATCTCCCACCTGGCCTTTTGTTTGGACCTACTGGCACCTGCAGTGACATCATGACACGCTCCTTCACACGCCGATCCCTGTGCGTGTGAAACCCAAACCACCTTAAGGAGACACCATTGTGTCAAGACATTCCTAACTCAACCCCCCCCCAGCCCTCCATAGCAGCTCTGTGCATTCATAATCCCATTAGGCCCTTCTAGTAAAAAAACAATGGAATAACCTGTTTCTCATTTAAAGGTCCTGTACTTGAATTTAATGTATCTTAGTCAAAATAAATACGATAGTGTAAAATATTTAATAACTAAAGAGTTACTGTCAGGGTCACCTATTTTCATTCAATCAGCAACATTGTTGCTAAAAATCATGGGAAACCAACTGTCTGACACTATCCTAGACACTTCAAAATCATATAGTAGGCCAGCAGAGATTGGAGAGTGGGAAGAGCTAAAAGTTTAACCTAAAACATTTTAGCAACAGGCTCTTTAAAGCCTGGGAGATAGTTTTAGTTAATGCATACGTTGGACCATGTTTAAGATGTGTATATTCTTTTCAACAGGAGGTGATCTGTCAAATGAGTTGGTGCGCCACTTCCTGATTGAGTGTACACAAAAGGGAGTCCGATTAAAGGGTTGTCCCAATGAGCCCTACTTTGGTGAGTGCCCGTTCTCCCACACTGCCCATACAGTCTGTGCCCACTCTGCTGGTGCTGAGTCTATTGGCTTACAGCAGTGCCCTCTAGTGAGGGTTTGGCATGACTGCCCAAATGTTGTTCTATTTAACGTCACTGGCACTGTTGAAATAAACTAATAAACGAATGGCAGAATTTTAACATGTATAATGACAAATACTTTGTTTGTATTTCTTTGTTAATATAGGAAGCTTAACGGCATTAGTGTGCCAGCATTCAATCACTCCTCTGGCTCTGCCCTGCAAACTCATCATACCAGACAGAGGTAAATATGAAATGATGAAATGGATCTAATTATTCATTCACCATGGGCTTATAAATGTCAAAAAACAAACAAAAAACCCAACAGGTGACACATTTAATCACAGAATTTTCTTTGTTTAGATCCATTAGAAGATGTTGTAGAGAGCACGTCTCCATCAATCTCCAATTCTGCTGCTGAACTGTTAAAACAGGGCGCAGGTATTGAAAATCAGTTTATCATCAATACAATTTTAGTCGTGACATGGCACATTAGTCTGTTGTAACTGAATGTATGATGATGGTCTGTTTACAGCGTGTAATGTGTGGTACCTGGGCTCGGTAGAGATGGAGTCGCTGACTGGCACGCAGGCCGTGCAGAAGGCCACTACCATGACGCTGCACGCCAACCCCCCCATCATCTCCACTGTGGTGCACTTCAAAGTGTCCTCCCAAGGCATCACACTCACGGACAACCAGAGAAAGTAAGATGTCAAATACTGTAAAAACACAGCACATATTTAGAAACCAAATAATATAGATTCTTTTTGTTTTGTTTTAGGCTGTTCTTCCGGAGGCACTACAATGTAAACACAGTCATATTCTGTGCATTGGATCCCCAAGACAGGAAGTGAGTATCGCTTAAAAGATTTCAACTTCAAATATTTGTACAACAAAATTACATCATTGCTCTATTTTCAACTCCTACAGGTGGAAAGTAGATGGCTACCCCTCGGCAAAGTAAGTAAATGACTATTTTCTGCTGTGTTGTCCTGCTATAATTTCACATTTAACAGCTATTTTTAAAAGGACATGGCCAATTTAACACAGATGACAGTGCTAGTGTTAACCACAGTGCTTTACTTTGCAGGATCTTCGGCTTTGTGGCCAGGAAAACAGGCACTTCTACGGACAATATCTGTCATCTGTTTGCGGAGCATGACCCAGAGCAGCCCGCCAGCGCTATTGTTAACTTCGTTTCCAAGGTGATGATTGGGTCACATAAGAGTAAGTAGAGCGGAGGACTAAACTCACAAAAAAGACTTGTGGGCCAAAATCCAGGGCTGAAGATGGAAATACTTCATTTTTATATTAAAATATTCAAGATTTAAAGTTATTTTCTGTAATGTTGTGTTGCCATGAAACTAACTGGTCTGTACATATTGTTGCCTATATATTCTAATGGTAGTCACTAGAACCATTTATTGTTGCATGTTTATTTTTTCATTTTATTATTTAATCTAAAATGTTTTAACTATAACTGTTCCGGTGATACTGTTGGTAGGTTGTACTCCTCACCATTAACCATTTTAATCCAGTTATGTTAATGCCACACTGTGGAACATTCCAGGCAACAGAACCAGGATTATACTATGCAATGTAAAGGTTTATTTCTGAATAATTTGAACCATCATGTCATGTAGATTTTTTTTTTAAAGAAATCTTCTCATCTCAGTCATTATTATAGTTTGTGAATATGACCACTTTTATAGCGGCCAGTAATGTGTTTGAATGAATGTGCATCATATAAAAATATTTAAAAGTTAAACCCTAATATATTGATTTACACATAAGAACAAATGAGTACTTTTTGATAACAACGCATAAGACAATTTTTTTCATATATTTTTTACAATGTATTAGTATTGCCCATAAGCTGTAGATACTTTATAGTGACATCGCGCTGGGGGTGTTCTACTTGTATGTTTAAGGCGGAATGTCCAAGCGTTACTATGGTGCACACATTAGCAAACACTGTCACAAATCATCTCACCTTTTGTAGTTCTAACTAAGCTCTTTTTGATGAAATTGTGTTAAAATAAAGCTCATATTTAAGTCTAACAAAGCCTCAGATATAGAGTGCCTACAGTTAGCATCTCACCCCCAGGGAACGTTGATGGCATCAGCTGCAAAATATCAATATACACTGTTGCAATGCATTTTACTTTTTTATATGTTTTTAAGTGAGGTCAAATGACGCATACAATACAACAGCACAGGGACAGGACTACATTTCCCATCATTCCCCCTGATCTTTGCTCACTGGATTGTATGTGATAATGGCCATATGTATTCTTTTGTATTGTGCAGCCATAGGGACAAGTAAGCCACCATCATAAAACTCAGTTATTTTAATTCTTTGTACCTCACAGTTACCGTCTTCGGCAATTTTAGTGCCTCTGTTAATAACTTGTGATAACATTTGTATATTGACCAAGAGTTGTTTGATCTTAAACAATGTAAATAAACTGGAAACAAGATGGGATTTTATTGTCATTTTTTCTTGCATAGTAGTAGTAGGAGGAGTAGGATATTCTGGCTTTCTTCAACAATACAGTTAATACATAAATGCAATATTATTCATTATATGCAGGTACATGTGAAATGTGTAATTAAGTTTGTCAAAAAAATTACCAAATAAGTTGGTAAGAAATATGTAATAAAATAAAGCAATTTAGCAATTATTTTGTAGATTTAGTTTTAGAAGGTTTTAGATTTATATGAGCAAATAATAAATAAAATCCCTATTCCATTGTCTACCTCAGTGTCTCAAAACTACCCAGAATACAGATAGAATACCCATAGATTATCCTAAAACTACAAAATGACTATTTAAAGTTTTATTTATAAGAAGAAACAAAACAGCCTAATGCATTCACTGTTATAAAATGATTAAAACAAAAAACAGCTGAACAGTTTCCATAAGGCCAGCAGAGGGCACTACCCTTGCACAAGTATAGCCTTACCACTTAAGTTTTCTTTTTTGTCTCAATCTAAACACTTATGCAAAACAACTAGGCTAAAACTTGCATCACAATCCAGTTCTCTTCACACGTGTTACACTGTAGAGACTTGAGTCCAGTGACCACCTGTAGCTTTCCGCACATGCCCGAACAGGCCACTGCGATGGGAGCGGGGGCCCGGTGCGGTGCTGCAGGTGGTGGAAGTGAAGAATTCCCGGGGAGGGCAGGAAGGAAGCGGACCCAGGTGTGGGGAGTACACGGTGGCTGCCTGTGCGCTCCTCTCCTCTCTGTTATTTACGGTGTGCGCTCTGCAGTGGAGCCGTGCGCACAGGCCTGGGAGACAACACGTTGGGGAAAGTCCAAAAAAGCGCGCATCGTGATTAGCGCACCAAGTGTCACCGTATTTCACTGGGCTAATAACAGGGGGAGTGGGATCAGGCATTTCATCAGAAAAATGTCTCTACTATCAAGCATGGCAATGTGGATGGTATTTAGCTTATTTGCTGTTACCTCAACAGTTTGGAATCATGTAGGCCTAAGCTTAACAAGTCCTGTCTGTCTATTTGAGAAACAACTTGTAGCAATAGTTTAATTATAGTAATAATAGTAAGGAAAACATGTTAGGTTAATTAAGAATGCCAAGACGTTAGCGCATTTGCTTCCAAATTTAATATCTTGCTAAATTACAGTTAAGTGTATCGTCAGATCTGATTTTGCACTCTAATCTAGAGATGCACAGCTGTAGATTTTTCAATAAAATATCAATAGTTTGACCAGCCTGTATGCTGGAGATGTTGGTTATTGACTTGAATGTCCCATAGTATGGCATTAAAGCTGCCATCTGTAATGAGACTGGCAGGCCTGCCCTTGTTGTATTCTCACACTACATTATTTCTGTCTGCCAGCCTTAGCCTGACAGAGGAAGAGCAGAGAGCACAGGTGAGCCTGAACATAGGACAGGTGAGGGGAGGGGGAACAGCTTTCACTTCTGCCACCTACTGGTGAAAAAAATTAAATTAACTTTTCGAAGCTTTAAACTCATAGATTGATTAAAATCAGTGTTATTGATTGCATTGATTTCATCAAAGGTTTCAACAGATCGGACCTGTAACATGGTTTGGTTGCATCACTTGCTTTTTGTATACTGATAAGTTATTTATAATGCCATACTGGGGAACATTTCAGGCAAAGCAATTAAACCAGGAGTCAAGCAGGGGGTCGGGCCCTCCTCCAGAAACTTAGTGCATGTTTTAGACTTTTAGACTATCTGTCAATACCTGAAATCAACCAATTCAAGTGCAGACATTCAAAAAGTCCAACAATGTTTCTGGATCAGAGCCAATATCTGTTGCCAGTGTTAGTATAGGCACATCCTTATTTAACCCAAAGAGTCTTCAGTATTACACATCACATCCCAGCCTCTCTGCCACAGCCCCTCCTAACGGCCCGACCTGACAAGTCAGCCTCATATCCAAACACCATTATTTGATTATTGACCACAAAACCCAATGGTCCACCATTTCACTCTGCGCTCTTAATGAGAAGGCCGCGTCTGCTTTCATCTCTCTCACAACTACAATAGAAGATGTTAAAAATAGATGATGCATTCAGAGGACCACACTGAGGCCCCTGTATGGATCGTTTCAGTTCACAAGCAGGTTGCGCAACAGACTTGTCCATTGTGCGGTGCTGCCATCGGAGGTGTTTCTCATGCATTGGTGTGACCTCTGGGGAATGAGAGGTGACCCAGTACAACTTTGTTTGGGTCCAGCGTCCAAATGAGATGTTTATTTGAATTCAGTTTTGTAGGCCATCATAACAGAAGGTCCAGGGTCTGAGATTATATGACATAAAAATAAGATAAGTAGATCAAGAGACTCATAGCAGTGGACAGTTAGATTACATGAAAGGTCCTATAGTATGTGATACTGACTGTATGTTTACAATCAGAAAGCAGAATGAGCTCCTCCCTCATCACTTACAAAAAATCCCATGTTCTGTTGCTTTTTCATTATGTTTTTTTTTAATTAGTAGTGGTTATTTCTTAATCAATAAGAATCTCTACAGTCTCAAAAAGTGGCCAAATCCTTTGTGACACAGATGAGGACAACGAGGCATTTTGAGTCAAATTTTCACTGCAATATGGAATAACTTTTCATGTGGAGGTTTTCTCATGCTCTGGGGAATGAGAAGTGACACAATAATAAAGTGCTAATGATCGCTCTTTGTGACTGTGTTTGGGTCCAGCCTCCAAATGAGTTGTTCATTTAGATTCAGTTTTGTGGGCCATAACTATGCACAAGGTCCTGGGGCTAATGAAATTATAGGATATTAAAATTACATGTAAATCAAGGAGACTAAACCAGAGATTATTACTTGAAAATAGTTTCCAAGCTTGTAAATATTTTTATTTATAGCAGTAATAAACAAAAATTGTAATTTTTTTTTAATCTTTCAAAACTCTATCCATGGTTTTCAGAATGATGACGAGTTAGAACTGCTGCTATAACAAATAAATATGTAAAAGTAAATACTGAATGGGGTCATAAAAGATCAGAATGTCAAAACTGTGAATGTTATTTTTAGGTATATTAATGTGCAAATGCAATGCTGATTTTCCTCATAACAATTGTATTCTTTTTTTTACAATTACAAAACCATTTTAAATCATGTCAAAGCTGTTTATGTTTACATTTTTTATTTTAATTAATTAATGTATTTTATTGGTTTCGGTTTTTCTTTTTTTTTCCTTTAATGGTTTAGGTTTAATTGAATTCTTTGGCTGTTTTAAATAAAGAAATAGTTTTTTCATCTCAAAAACTAGACTAAATCCATTTTGACAGAGACAAGGACATTTTGAGTAAATCTGTGGCTGCACAAAAATGGTCATTGCGAAATGGAATCACTTTTCAGTGTGCAGCTTACTGAAATAATAAAATCCTTCACAAGTACATCTTCAACTTTTAAGATATTTCCACCATTAAAGCTCTATTAACTCTCATGTTTCTTCTGTAAAGGGAGAATTGTGAGCTAACAATCCGTCTGGGAGTCTGTGTGCTTCCCCTGGGGATAGAACCCACAACCTCCAGTCTGTGAGGTAAGAGCACCATGTTCTCTCTCTGTTTGATCACTATGGCTTTCCTTGTTTTTATGAATGGTCAACAAAAAGAACAATAAAATGTGGAACGCCAAAACCGCGACTTGGACTTGTAGACAACCCTCACTTAAGACAAATTGCAGAGTTCACATGAAGGGGTAGTGCCTCCTCCACAACTTTTGATGAGGTTTTGAGTCCAACAGACATTGACGCAACTTTATAAAGAGAAAATTGCATAAAGCGTTGTCTTCCCTGTCATTCAGTTTGATGAAGTTATGTGGGATGGAAATGTATGGGTAGAAGGAAGGAAACAGGCTGCAGAGTGTAATTGGACAATGTGTTAATTTTTGCCATAGTTTTGTCAGTCTCATATTTTTGTTGATGGAAACTGCTGATATTTTTGTTGCATGATTAAAACTAAATATTTAGCAAAAATATTATGCAAAAATTGGCTTTTTTGTGCTGTAGTTGTTTTCTCTCACCATTTACTTGGAGTGAATCGTGCATGTTTAAGCAACCAAGAACCAACATTTCGTCTTGAAAGGCAAGTTATAGAAGTTATAGTAATAAAAACAACCCATTAGAGAACAATCTATGCATCATTCGTTCATTCGTTTTTCAATATAGAACCAAAAATAAGAAAATGAAAAAACAACTCTTTTCTTTATTATTTGGCTAAAACCAAATTTAAAAAACAGATAACGATTTGTTTTTTTTTAATTTTGGATTCATATATAGGATTCATATATTTGGTCTATGGACTGTCAGTGTGAAAAATGTAATATATAAGTTACACCTGAGTATAAGTCGCAGGACCACCCAAACCCTGAAAAAACTGCAAGTTATAGTCCAAAAAATACGGTGATTGCTTATTTTTAAGACATCGTATTGCGGTCAACTCCCTTTTCACCAACACTGGCACACAAACACTTCATTCTCCAATTTTATTTCCTTAATCTGTGATACGTGCAGGATTCAGCAGTATTGAGTAGTCATTTGGTACAATTGGAAAAAAAAGCGTGATCTGCAGTTATCCATCAGAGGTGCTGCCCTTTTGTCGTGATGACATTTATGGAAACGTCAATTCACTTCATCACCTTGCAATATCATGTGGTAATACAGGAAGTTCTAAACTAGTGCAACTTCACTAGAATGATTTGGATCATTTCAGCCTTTGAAGTGCCAATCTCTGAACTAAAAGTAAAAGGTAGTTGTTGACTTGAAAACTACCACTACATGACATCACAACATGGAACAGATCATTTTGAGCTTTGGAGATGCAGACAGACTAAATAATAAAGGATTATTCAAATGTGTGAATGACACAAAACTACACTAGAGTCAATGTTGTACAATACATGTCCTTTAATATACAACAAAGTTACACCATACTGTATGGTTTAGAGGAGACTGTGCAGCTATGGTCTGATTGGTGGATTGAACTGGCCAATCTAAACAGATGGGTAAGATTCATGCTACTAAAGAAAATATGAATCTACTACCCACATAAGTAGTAACATGGTATGGACAGATACGGAGGAAATGGTGGACTTTAATCAGCCTACACTGCCAATGAAAGGTATAGTGGCCACGGCTCTGTATTAAGCCCACTGTATGTGCCCACTCTCGTGTTGTTTTGAAGGTCCAGACAACATGTACAGCAGTAGGTACACGTGCAAAGTTAAGGTTGTTTTGATCACATTTTCTCCATTTTCTCCACCCCCTTCCAAATAGCTCGCCAAAGGATTTCAGAATTATACCATAACAACAATTTGGTTAATTACATGCATATTACCATTGTAAATCTAACATTTTGAAGCCCAACTGTGGTTTATGTTTTATAAGCATCTCATTGTCCCCAAAGGCAGCCGCTAAAATGAGTAGCTCTCTGTCATTTTTGTTTTGTAAAGGTAGCTCACCAGAGAAAAAAAGGTTGGAGACCCCTAGGTTAGGATATTAATTAAATAGTTCATTAAGGTGTAGTTATTATAAAGTGGTACCCACTTTTATATTGATAAGATATATATTTTTATTCTGTTTGTTGATACACATAGCAGGCAGGTCCCATGAATGTATACTGTTGTTGTGTCTTTGGGCAAGGCACTTTCACCCCTAGACTCTATGTAGTTTCTTGATGTAAACACTGTGAGTAACTTGATGGGTAGGAACACTCTTAAATAATAACAAATAACAAATAACAAAAAAAAACCATCAATCACTACAGTAGTTCATGATTCTCAATCAAACTTTATTTCTAGAGCCCAAGTGTGTTACATTAAAGTCAGCACAATATAACATGCAAAAACATTAAACGATGAAATAAAACAAATTGTGCAAAGTGTCTCTACATCACTGATTGTTTTGAGCCTGGATTTAAATGGTTCAGTAATAGTGGCATATGAGGGGGCAGTTTGTTCCAGAATCCGGGGCCAATGACAGAGAAAGCCTTGTCACCCCAGTGTTTAAGTCTGTCTCTGGGGACTTCCAGGAGAAGTTGGTCAATAGTGATTCACTGGGTTTACATACAGCAACTAGTCCTACGCTTCTTTTGTGAACAGACTACCTTTTGTGTTTTGTTCATTTGTTCAGACAAAAATTAAGCTTGGACCCACTTTTGCTGTGAACACGCAGGGAACATGCTCCAGCTGCGTTCTTATAATGTGTGATCTTTGGCCTGGCCTGTAGATTCTTGAGCTTCTCTCTGTCACTGCAGTAACACCCCCTCTCTTTATATGCACTGGCCCCTGAAACCTCACTCAAGGCCAGACCAGGGGTGGCCCACGGAGGAACGCAAAATAAAGGAAGAAATGTGCAAGTAGAGGTAGTCTGTCTTACTTTACCTGTTACATGAAACCTATCTTAAATGTATTTTTTTAGAGCAAAGATGTATTGTTATTGCTTCATCTGATACAAATTGGTTTCATAATTGCAAGCTATGAAAGTTTGTACCTCATACAAGAAGGATGTGTGCATGTGGCATCAACTAGCATGCTAATGCTAGTTTACAACTGACTTTACAATGAACACTGCTAACTCTGCTGCCTGTGCAATACTAGGACCCTGTGCAATAATGTAAGCTAGTAATTTATTGTATATATAGTTTCTAGATTGCAATTTATTGTATATATTGTTTTAAGATAGCAATTTATATGATACATAGTTCTATAATCCTTATCTTTATAGATCCTTATAGTGTTTGTCTATTTTTAACTTAACTGTACTCTGTTGCTGCTACTGTTTCTTGCTGTTCTCTTTACTGTGCGTTGCACTGAAATTTCCCCATTGTGGGACAAATAAAGGATATCTTATCTTATCTTATCTTATCTTAATGCACACTCCCTAATTATTGCGCAATAAAGCACTTAATAATTGGATGTTGTTAGTATAGAGCAGACTTTCTTCGACCTCAAGAGCTGCTTATACAGTACATCTGTTGTGGGAACATTTTGCTCAAATATATGGGAAAAAGTTTGAACCATGCTTTAATGGTGCTCTCTCATCATTAGCTTAAATGGCAAACAGTCACATTTTTATATAGTGCTTTTCCACCTTCAAGGCACTCAAAGTGTTTTACATCAAGAAAGCACTCACCCATTCATGCACACACATTCATACACCAGTGTACACAGACACTGAGGGCGAGGTGGGTTAAGTGTCTTCCCCATGGACACAACGACAGCATTCATCTGCAGGAGCTGGAATCACACGGCTCACCTGTACCCAGTGGGCAAACGCTCTGCCAACTGAGCTATTGTTGCCCAGTAGCACATTTGAATATGCTAGTACTGACTCGCATTTGAGGCTGGAGTACTCCGAAAATGTCTGTTTTCACCTTCCCCCTAACTCCTCCCACTTCTCTGTAACTGCGATTACTCAAGATATACAGATATACATATAGCATTAAAAATGTCATGTATCTTTTTTTTTTTTTTTTGATGAATTCATAGCTTTTTTTCAAGCTGTCTATTTTGTCTCTCTTTTAAACCAGCTTTTGCCCTAGTTTAGACCTGGTTTAATTCTGGTAGTTCAAAGTCAAATATTTTACTTGGAGGTAAACTTCCGTGTGAAAAGTTTGAGAAGTAACTGTTCTAGTGCATCCACTGTTCAAATTCTATTTCCAGTAAATTTTTTCTTTCCTAAACTGTACCATGCACATACTTAGAATACTTTAAAACCTGACTAGATTCACTGATGGAATACTCAACATCTCTTCCGTATATGCTGTCTTCTTTAAAGAGGCACAAGAAACAGCCAAATTCTACCTTGAGACTCCAGTAATTACACAGCCAGACAGAGGCCGTCCAATGCATAGCCTAGGTATGCAGCTCACATGCATTCATGCGCTTCGTCAGTGGCTGGTTGGTTTATATTTAACTAAAAGAGATGTAGGCGCTCGAGGCTAGCAACTGGAACCAATGTCCACTGCTCTGTGGCACAGGGCTGATACTGTACGTTCAAATGGGTCTCAAACTGTGAAAAATTTAGTTCATTTTGGAGCTGTTGGCAGGTTATGTTCAATTACAGAAATATTAGTACATTTTTCAGTGTGTGCTGTGTACTGTGCTGCAGGACGGCATGAGGGTGAACAAATGTACCTCTTTTGGTTGTCCCACTCAGAGATTTACATGAAAAACATGATTTCTCTTTTCTCGCTCTCAAAGAAATTGAGACTTTTTAAGTGTTCTGGCTGTCAGGGTTGTAATGTGATATAAGTAATATATTGGTACCTATTGCTGTTCAATCTCTCTGTGCACTAGTAATGGGAGATACCAGAGATTTTGGTTTCAATCTGATATCTAGTAATACTATAGCAAGAATTGTGATGTCAATATGATACTAATGTGCTTTGTATTCAAATACACTGAAACTCCTTTACTACAATCTTTTTTTTTTTTTTTTTTTACCTTAGTGTCATTATCCTTGCTCCATCCCAGCCTGATCTGATCTAAAATGTAATATATGTGCAGATAAACTAAAATGTATAATCCTTCATATACAGTACTTGTACTGTAAAATGTCATCAGAAAACTGAATCTCAAAACATGAACAGTAAGTAAGCTCAAGATCTGGAGATGGGTTCTCGGGTGCTGCACTGAGGCACCCACTTCTCCTGACAGGTTGTCCCAGCAGCATTGAAGGATGAGTCAAATGTAGAGGACAAATTTCCAGGGATAATAAAGTATACCTTAACTTTTTAAAGAGGTTTTTGTAGCAATATTCTTTGCATGAGAATCAACACTTTTCCATAGTCAATCCGATATATTGATATTCGGTATCATTCCACCCATCACCACTGTGCATTATGATTATAGCCTGTATAAAGAAGTGGACTAAGATAGAGTGACATCACCCATAAGGCCCTATCTTGCCCCCGGTCTTAGCACTAGTGCAAGTGTGGAGCGTGGCGCTCTAAACAAGAGGTGTGCTGTGGGATGGTGGGATGTGTTAGGATGATAAATGCTTATCATTCATAACATGTCTGAGTGCTGTGCGGGATGTTCGTGCGCTGTCTGGTTGCCCTCCCACAGCAGAGCACAGCCCCGCGCTCGCTTCCTGTATTGGTTCAGCACTGCTCTATGGTTTGATTGTTCTGGATCTGTACAAAAGCTGCTCATTCACATGCGGCCTTTTCAGCGCTGTCCCAAAGTGTGTTTTCTTACCCTGTCTGTGGTCCTAATGCCAGATTTCCTCACACCCTCGTACCCTTTCTGTCATCAGCTCCATTGGATTTTGTGACCAATGTATTCCTATTGTGCCACTTTGGTTAATTTATTAAGTTAGCCACCAGCAGGTAGGCGACCATCAGAACTGTAGAAAGCTGCACGGAGCCATGGAGTGGCACATTCACTGACAGCTCAAGGTTGTAGTGGAGCAGACGCATGCCTCGTACGTGCTGCTCTCTGGGCAGCAGCGGTCAGTAGAGCTTTGTACAATGGCTCAAGAGATGTTCTTTATAGTGCACATGTAAAGTGCTGCCCTATGCGATCATGGTGCATGCCAGTCACCCTCCCTGTGTTTAAATGGTTTAATCTATATGACAATAAATGTATTCCATAATCCGCGAGACATCCACCTGTGTGGGACCAAATGCAGAAGACACCCATGAGATGAGAATGTGAGCGGTCAGCAGTAGCAGCAGTGGAAACTCATACCTCTGATGAGAGATGCCGGAGCGGACTGCCAGGACAGGCGGGAGGGGGTGCAACCAGAGGGAGAGCAGCAGTCAGCGGGTCTGCTGTGGGATGGGGAGTGCATGAGATAGACACTGGTCTGCTGCGTAATGAACAAAGGAATGCTTTGGAAACTAAAAAGAGTGACGTGTGTGTGTGCACGGGCTTACAGGGGTGTGTGTATGTGAGAGGGGTGCACATGTGTGCGGAGTGTTCGGAATACAAATTCAGCCAGTTCTCTCATGGCCCATCTAAAATTCTATATTCCTGGTGCCTCTACTGGTGCGTACTTGCATTGTGGGGCTCCGTTTTATTGTACCCATATATAATTTTTTCCCACACCCACTTTGCTGCCTGGTCATGAGGAAAAGATTGCTCATTAATGCTAGCACTTGCACTACGACTGGGGGCAAGATAGTGTTCAGCTCCATTCAAATGACGTTCAGTGTTACCAGTTATAGGGGTCAATTTGGAGCCAAGTCCATATTAGGAATAGGAATTTATTTTAGGGCGAAAATAGTGACATAAAACACTAGGATCATGTACAGAGGGTTAATATGAATATATAAAAATATAATAAATAAATAAAATAATGAGGCACACTGCAGCAGTTACAGAGGGAGATGACAATTTTCTAATGTTAAGTCCACTGGAGCCAGAGCCGAAGGAGCCGGAAGCGCCCACATGAACACTTGCCCCTCTTTTGCTTTAGGTTCAGGTGGTCACCCAGATGGCATTCCTTCACTCTCTTCCAGCTCCTTCCTGCTATGGGGAATATGCACAGGTGGGGAGGGAAATCAGCCCCTTTCCCCCAACATATGAAGCTAAATGTTTGGAATTCCAGTGCAGTGCTGTAGAGTTGTCTGTTACCAGGCGGCTCTAGGCCAGGGCTTGTTGGCAGCTGATTGGACATGGCCTTCCAAGGAAATGTTAAAAGCAAGAGCAACTGTACACCTCACCTCCCATCCTGCTATTTCAGACATCTCCCACATCTGTAAGCACTTAATAGTATTGCTAAAAATGCTGCACGGGTAGTTATTCAGGAATTTTCACACTTGTACATGTGCATGGCCTGTTTTGCTTTGTAGTGCAGAGCGGAATGGGCCCATGTTTGAAGTATGGACGGAGGGAGGGGGCTGCGTATGTTGCAGATTCTTTGCATCTTAGCATTAGGACTGACAAAAAAATAAATAAATAAAAAATAAACATTATCGATTTTATTTTGTCCCATTAAAGGGTTTGTATTTTTCATATGTGTTTGAGTATAGTCTTCTTGACCCAGTACAGATATATTGTATACGCAACTCTTGAAGTCAGAATAGTTTGCTGCGTGCTGTTTGCATCTAATTGTAAAGCGTTTTATTGTCAGAGACTCAGGAAGTGCACATTAGCATGCTGGTTGTTCTTAGCTTTACTGTCACAGCAAAACTCCCCACTGGTCTCTGAGAGATGTTTAAATTAATCATAGTGAATAATTATGATTTGAGGTAAGTGAGGAATAACTTTGGACTTAAAAAAGAAACAAAAATGCTTTCAGAATCTCTCTTGAAATCTGAATTCTTCTCCAAATCCCATGCGTTTGCTGACAGAGACTTGGCTGTTGACAGCTTGATTACAAAGATACAAACGGATTACAAATTACTGAATTTGAATTACAATTTTAAAATATATTTATGGTATTTCAAAATTCCAGTTAAAACTGTATTCAATGCACAACTGAGAATGTTATCCAACTAGTAACAGTAGAGCTTCTGGTTTGAAAATAATCATTTATGCTGCTGTAAGTGCTATTTTGAACCTTAGCTGCTTTGTAAACATTACACAGTGAGGGATCAGAGAAAAGTATAAGCCTGAATATGGCCATTCATTTGTAACGAATGCGCTAAACAGGAACTTCTCTCAGCACCAGATCACAACAAATGATACAATAACAGCTTTGTATCTCCTCTGGCATTTGGCTAAACAGAAGGAGCATGTTTATCATTAAGATAAAGTCACATCTTGGATTGATTGGACTGTTTTTCTGTCTCATTTTTTTGGGAATGTGTATTCTATGGCATCACCCTCTGCAAAGATCCAGGGCATGATGTACAACACTTGGAATACACTTAACCTGATTTTTACTATTGTTTTAAAAATGTGAAAACAGACCTAGTTCTGTTTGCAGTTATCCAAAGTTATTCCTCATGTACGCATTCGATCATCCTAATTATTCACTGCTATATGAATGTAGAAGTACTTTTCATGTGCTTTTGGAGACCAGTGTGACTAGCATGCTAATATGCACTTCCTGATTATTAATGGACTTATTTTGACCTCAAGACAATTTTGACAATATGTCTGTACTGGAGCAAGACAAATTTTGCTCATACATGTAAAAAAACTACTAGTGTCAACCTAAACCCTCAGTCACCCTACAATTTTGATCCAATCATTCCTAGGCTATCATTATTAGACAGATTCAAAGCACTGATGCCCCATGTGCGGTTTGCTCTCCTAGGTGCTGAAAACGAATTTGTCAAATATCATCTCAGAGGAAGGTTATGGGAGGGCTCATGATCAAGATCATGTTCAAATGTCCCACTTTTACATATTTTTATGTATCACAACACTCGTGTTGGAGTGTTGTAAATAACTTACCATGACTTAAAATGTGTATATTACCCTCAATAAAATAAAATAAAAGATAAATGAACTGATGACGAAATACCATGTCTACTATTGGAAATTATTCACGTCTTAGGCTATTAGCTTGGTCCGCCCCTGTTTAGGCATAGGCTGTTAATTAGTCCAACTGTACTAATTGAAAATATTTGTTAAATGAATTGGCAGAAAACAGTGAGATTTGATGTATAGCAGTGTCCTATTCTTCCCAAACCTTAATTGAAAATGGTCTTAAATGAAGCTGTCCGTGTCGTGGCTCACCGATGTGTGCAGTGAGCTCAGAGCCGACCACAAGGCTTTCGGGGGTGTGCCTACACTCACCGTCTCTATATATTCACATGTTGTGTCCAGTGGCTTTAAGTGAATTGCAGAGAAGCACGCACTAACGGACGCAGACAACTTTCTTCACGTGGACAGACTCTCGTGCGCCACCATGCCGTACTGCTTTTGCGCGCTCCTCCTGATTTCCTTTCTCGCATCCTTTACGCGGAGGTCAAGTGCGGTGGGACCGGTGATACGCTGTGAGCCATGCGATGTCGTGGCTCGACTCCTATGCAAACCTCTGCCCAAGGACTGCACGGAGAAAATACGGGAGCCGGGCTGCGGGTGCTGCATGACCTGCGCTTTGAGCTTCGGGCAGCCGTGCGGGGTGTACTCGGGGAAGTGCGGCACAGGGCTGAGCTGCCAGCCCCAGCCCGGAGAGACCAAACCTTTGCAGGCTCTGCTGGAGGGACGAGGCATCTGCGCCAACGCCACGAGCAAACGGCTCACCATCAGACCCACTCCTCCAGTCAACGAGCTGCCAGGTAGGAGTGCGCTGCCAATGCACCGGGACTAGGACTGTGGGGCAGGTGCTGCAGGGTGAAGTTATTAGAGAAAAGAAAAATAGATGTGCATTAACTGTTACAACCGTACCCTAACAGTACAGTACTTTTTGCACATCTATGCTGCATATTTTTTATGCTAACATTCAACTAACGTAAGTAGCAACATAGTAAATAGGTTATCAGCAGAAATCCAAAGTCCAAAAATGTTTTTTAGAAACTCTTTTAGGGGAAATATGTTACGTTACAATAAGAATGATACATTTGGGTTTATGTTTGGTGTAGTATTCTCTTTTCATCTTCTATAAAATAGTGTTTAAAAAGCCTGTGCAAAAACCTTTGGAGTCAATTCTGCTGAAAACTAAAAAAAACATCCATAAACACTTGTTGTTTGACAGAACCGATCGAGACTCAAGAAGAAGACAGGAATACCACAGGCTTAGGCCTCCAGACCACATACAGCACCCACAGACCCCTAGCACCCATGGGACCTCAGCTTCACGCCTTCTTTTCTTCTGCCAAGTCTGAGATGTTACGACAGGAGCAGCACAAGCGAACACAGAGCTTCAAATTAGAGGTGGTGACGGGGCTCATCACAGACCAGCAGAACTTCTCTCTGGAGAGCAAACAACAGCCTGAGTATGTAAGTGTCTGCTGAGCTCTGTGCTCTGTGTGTTGATGACATGTTGGGGGCAGTAGTGCTGGTACTTGGCACAGGCGGGTGCTGCAGTAGAATGGCATGAGGGCCTGTGGTGCTGGGGCAGCATTAGAATGGCATGAGGGTGTGTGGTGCCATGGCCCTGCGGCTGACCGGGTCAGGCGCTTGTTTGGCCACAAGGCGTCCGCATGCCGGCCGTACCTAGAGCCAGCACTGATGGACTGGCCCCTGGCAGTGCATATTGGGAAGTCCTGCTGCTATTTTCAACCCGCCTTTGTCCAAAGGAGTGGGCACACACGAGTGACTGCGGCTCTGATTAGTGACTGGAGAAGTGGAGTTAAGGCCCAGGCTGTGGGCTTTTTCTTTGAGCTTCATTTCAGTTGGCTTTGCTTCAAGTGTAAGGCTCTTAAGCAGCTTTAGTAGAACTGTTAAGCCTCTCGAAGTGAGTCAAAGGAATTCATTTTCATCTTTCCTCTTTCATGTGGCAGATCCCATTGTTTTAGGCTTCACAAAGTGCTGCAGCATGAGTCAGCTTTGCTAACGTCCACTTATAGAGCAGCCAGTTTAGCCCTGTCACGGCTAAATGAACGCCACCAGCCGACCGCATGTCAAGTGTGTAAATGAGATGTGTTAAGTAAACGCTGCTAATGACTGTGAGCGTTTCTGCTTTCTCTCATGTGTAGGGTCCCTGTCGCAGGGAGATCGAGAGCATTCTCAGCAGCCTCAAGATTACAGACAATCTCAACCCCAGAGGTTTCCGCATACCAAACTGTGACAAGAAGGGCTTCTATAAGAGGAAGCAGGTAAAGCACTCTTTCAGACCAGGCTCTGGGCACACATTTACAACCCAGTGCACAGTATGATGCAGCTCATTTGGGCCTATAAATATTCATAGCCTCATTTTGAAAACGCAAACATATTTATTTATTTTTCTGATGCATGTGTCATTTCAGGTTGTGATTACATTATCATTTTATATACGGTTAACCAATAACTATTTCTACAACAGTTGTGTAGGATTATTATTTCACAGTTTAGATGCTATGTACAACATTTTGAATGAAAATGAAGTTTTTGACGTGTTGGGTCAGTTTGTAGTGCCACTTTAGAATTTTGATTTTTTTGAATAATTATTACATGCTTTCTTATTTATAGCACTTTATATATTTTAGAGTTAATGAACAAACTCATATGAGAATAAACTCATAGAAACACAACAGGAAGGCTACTCAATAGCACTCTCCTTTAAAGTACAACAATCAAATTCTTTGTGGGTAAACCAAACAAAAACAAAAGTGCTATCCCTATAGTTTAGATGGATAGAAAAAATTTACTCTTGTATTAGTTTGCCAGTTCATATTTCATTATTTCCTCAAATGTTAATGTTTGAAATGCTAACTCTGAACCAAATTCTACTTTTAAAACTCAGTTGTTTAATACTATGTCGCTCTAAGCCATAAGCCAAACTCCAGTCTTTTCTGAATGCAGAGAAGACTACACGCTACTTCCCTTTTTTCCAGTGTTACTCAAGTGTATCCTAGAGCTTCCCCAATTACACAGTTGTGCTTGTCCTCGTGCGCTCACCGCTCCTTATTAGAGCCTCATCATTGCGCCGCCACACCAGTGAGGTCAACTCATAGCCGTTACCATGGAGATGGCCACCACAGCGCCCAAACCCCCAGTGCTACTCAGGGCTGCGACGCTCGGCCAGCTAACGGGAACCCTCCCAGGGAGACAGACGTCAAGGTGGCCACGGCACCCAATGCGCTCGCCCCATAATTGCTGGACTTGGAAATAGAAATAGAGCAGGCAGTCATCCCCGCGCTTACATGGTTCACCCACCATAGGTTTGTAATAAATGAGTGCTTCTGCAGCATTCATATGGAGGCATTTAGGGCTCCTGCGCTACTGCATCGCTAAACGGCAGTTTTTCTTATGCACACAGTGTTTGGGAATACAGCCACACGGAAATCTAACTGCAATTTTTTTCTGGCAAGTTTGATGATCACAATTAGATTTGCGATATAGCTTTAAGAAGTAGGATCCAGAGTGCACATTGTAAACAACTCCAGGAGCATTAACAGTTGAGAGAAAACAGAAATGTGAACAGCTAAATTAATACAATAATCCCATGTATTTCAGAACATGTTTGTAGGGGTCTACAAAAAAATGGGACATCCTATTATCAAAATTTTCATAATTGCAGCAACTCAAAATTGTGTTTATACTTGGATGAATTGGGTAGTCCTAGTTGGGAAAAACTTTGAAAATGTATTTAGTTACAGAATACTGAATCCTTGCAATGGAATGTATTTTGTAACATTTTCTGTTCCAATACTGTATTCTCAATAGTTTCACACTGAATTACATTATATTATAGTGTAGACACATCACACTTTTTCACTGCTTTACTATGCATTCATTTATCACTAATTAGTGATAGTGAAGTTACTTGCACATACCACAAGATTGAGGTTTTCTATTTTTGCCACTAATATTGTGCATTTTGAAACCTAAATTCATCTAAAAATCAAGTAGCACTATGTAGTCCATTGATTTTAAGGAAATAACTGTATTTTGAAAAGCACCGAATGAGAAGTTACTGTACTGGAATACAATTACTCAAAATCAATATTCGTAGTTACACATTATCACTGATTGCATACTAGCTCTCCCTTCTGCTTAAGTGTCCTTGTTTATGTAGAATGGGCCCAATGTTCTTTGTAGAGGCCTGCGGCAGTAAAAAAGTAGACATTTCACTTTGGTCAGTATAATTTGGCCTTTTGTCTGATGGCTATAGTGAAAAGAAACATTCCTTGTTAATAAGTGAAAATATATGGACCGCAAAGCCTGGTTTCATGCACAGATCGTACTTTAATGGACTTTTCCTGCAGGACAATTTGTACTAGTATTTTTATTTGCTTAAAGTTACAACCGCAGTCAATTACAAAAGGTACAATGAACCACAAACTGAAACCGAGTCTGCACATAGACAGTAATGGGGGGTCTCTAGACTGTGTTGGCCACGCTGATAAATTCGACCAACCTCTAGAGTGATTAGCCCCTGACTCCAATGCACAGCAGCCTTAGCTTAAATTGAATGGCTGCATGTTTTACTAGAGTGGAGGTTGACCTTTAGTAAAATTGGCAGTAAAATAACAGCCCTTGGGTAGCTCTGCAGACTCTGTAAGTCATTTGTAGTACCCATAATTTGGAGCTGTGGGGTATAATCAGTAACAGATGATTCGTACTGGCCACCAGCTTCTGAAAATAGAATCTGGGTTTGGAGTTGTTCACAAATGGCACTAAGCAAATATTTTAGCAGCTTTCTGTTTACCTTAAAGGGCTCTATATGTGTGTGCAACACGTGGTACGCCATAAAAGCAGCTCCAAATACCACAGCATGCTGGATAGGCAGGAGTCAGCACAATCTCACCATTAATGCCTCTTAACTGGTGCTCAGCTCCATTGAATTTTGTAGCTGATTTAACCCTCTCCTCACTGTGTCTCTCCTCTTGTGCTGCAGTGCCGCCCGTCCAAAGGCAGAAAGCGCGGCTTGTGTTGGGCCGTGGACAAATACGGGCAGCCTTTGCCAGGAGACGCCCAGTATTACAACTCGGAGAGCCAGTAGGAGCGGGCAGGAGGAGGAGGGAGTGCCAGCACCATGAACTGTAAACACACAGAGACACTGAGGATATTGGAGAGAGGTCATGAGATGGCTCCAGCCGATATCTGGATGTTTGCTCTTTGGACCAGTGGCCTGCAGGACCTTGTCTCTGAAGCAGAGTGAAGGAACAGAGGAAAATGTCTCCAATCGCAGATATACTCTGCTCTTCTCTGCAAGGACTTAACCTTCTAAATAAGCTATTTGTGTTCTATGTCAGGCAAAGAGAACTTTATTTTCTAATGAGTATCATTATTGACTCCGATAATACGCACAAGCCTGTGTACAGAGTGGGATGTGTAGTCACTCTTTGTATACTAGTGATCAAGAATGCTTTTAGCAGAGAATGTGCATTATTGCAATAACATATGTCTTTATATTCTCTTTCAAAGTTAATTTTTCAACAAGTTGCCTTTTTGCAACTGTGCAGCTCAGACCACAGAGTATATTAAGCTTTTTGAGCCACAGATACAAGCACATTGCCCTTCTTTGTACTGTGGTCATTTCCATAAGAATGACTATGATGTGTTTAAGCTGATCTTTTTTGTTAAGTCACAGTGAGATAGTTCTATCAGTTTTAACTTATGCTGTTGTAAAATGCCACCACCAGAGGACTATTTTTACTTAATAAAGGCAATATGAAAATCATCCATGCTGCTGCATGTGATTAGAACCTTTGAATGATCATTGAGGAAAGTATGAGTGCACATTTCAATTGTGAATAAAAAGTAATGACATTTGATGACAATGATGCAAATTTTAAACAATAAAATGTAACAGTTACAATGTTTTAATATAATGCACAAGTAATATCATAAATACAACATCTTAACATTAAACAGCAGCAGCATTTGTTAAGTAGCATTGGCACAGTAGTCCATTGTCCACTTACAAACACCAGTCAAAGCACGATACACATAACACTTAGAATGATAAATATTCGATAGCAGTAGTAAAATCACATATAAGGCGTGATGTGTGAGCTGCTGCAGACTGGAGGAGCAGAGGTGAGTGGAGGTAGACAAATGCAGCCCGTGGCAGACCTCAGCGCGGCCTGGATGAGCCCTGATATGTTTGTGCTGGGCCACTGTACACATACCTGCGGCGCTTTAACTATTTCCCCCGTAGCCATTGAGGAAACGCCAATGGAGATACATTCAGACAATGTCAACAGATTGAATGAATGAGCAGCTGTGTTGTTTCGTGAATGAATGAATACATGTGAAAAAAGGGGAAAAAATGCATCCTGGACATTCTGAACTAGGCTTGGCAAGAGGCAGTGACCTGCGGTTTTGAGCGATGGAGTTATTTAGACGAAAACACAAATGTATACAGTGTCGCCCTATTTACAATGTTAAAAAATAGACAAACATATAAAACAAATCTAAAAATGACAAATGGCTGAAGTGAATAAATAAAGCTGGAAGCATACATCATGTGCATAAAATCATTAAGGGGATGTGTGGGTGATTGGGTTCATCAGCGTTGATCTAAAGAACAGTGATTTCCTGTTGGCAGTCCGAGTCTCCGAGGAGGTCAGACGAAGCCGGGATCCTCTTCCCATCCCAAGAGGAGACGCACCAGCAGTGTGCCGGGGGGCCAACCAGAGAAGACTCGCACTGGGAAAAAAAAAACATGTATTATTAAGAATAAGTGGGTGATTTGGGGTTACAGTCTTCTGAAGCTCGTGATACTAATACAATTCACTTTGGTCAGTATAATTTGGCCTTTTCTTTAATACTTACAGTGAAAAGAAACATTCCTCGGTTATAAATGAAAATAAATGGACCGCAAAGCTTTTTAGACTTTTGTACTGCTGGACAATTTGTACTCGTAATTTTATTTGCTTAAAGTAACAGCCAATTACAAAAAGTACATTGAACCACAAAATGAGGTCTGCACATAGACAGTAAGGTGATGCGCCACCTCCAGAAAGTCACATACTGTTGCTTTAATAAAAAGAAAACATTTTCTTCAACTAAAGCGAGAGAAATACACTGCTGTTATAACTTTCTGAACCTTGAATCATATGAGAATCTTGCAGCCCTGGATGAATCACTGCCTGTTCAGCGATAAAGCGATAATCGTATATTACACAAAAGTGACTCTTATGAGCTTTAAGCCGTGTTATAATGTTGTTATCTCATCAAAAGGAGACCTGGAGTTGTGTTTTGTGTCATTCTCACATGTTTTAGTAAACCTTTATTATTAGTCTGTCTACATCTCCAAAGCTCAAAATGCTCTGTTTCACCTTGTGATGTCATGCAGTAGCAGTTTTCAAGTTAACAGCTACCTTTCACCTTTAGTTCAGTAGAGATGGGCAATATCCAAATGATTCTAGTGAAAGTGTATGGAGTTTAAAAACACAGTATTACCACATGTCATCCTAAGGTGGAGATTTTTCTGTTTGAGAAAAGATACCCTAAATATGCAGACTTTGGTGTTAAACAAGTGTGAATAAAACAAACCCTAACAGTTATCAGAAATACTAGTAGTGTAATCTTGGCCTTTAAGGTAGCCGTCATTTTTATCTTTGATTTGATTTTTTTATTCTCATATTTTGAGTTGCAACACTGGAATTCCCCCACTGTGGAACGACTAAATGGTTATGTTATCGTTTACCTGCTTGGCCTTGTAGAACCCATGTTTGTCGCAGTTGGGCAGGTAGAAGGTCGTGAACCTCTCCCCCAGTGTCTGCTGGGAGTTTGCGATCGTGTTCAGCGCACTGTGCAGCTCAGTGTGACAAGGGCCCTGGAGCAGAGGGAGATGCGACAAGATTAAACCAGTGCATATAACCCACAGCAAGTGCGCCATCTAGTGGAGCAACGCTGTAGCTTGGAATAAGAGCGACCTAATCTAAATCTGAAGAAAAAGTGAGAACTGTTGAATGTGATGAGACATGAAGGGGCAACTCGGGAAATGTAAGGTCATCGAGAACAACTGGGAATAATAGAAATTATATAATTTTTTGTTTTCACTCGTAACCTACAGTGATTTGAATAGTAATTGGTGCCAGCAGAATTTATTATGACCCTGAATACCAGAAGGCCAAAACCCCAAAGTCTAGATTTCTTCTCAAGTAAAAAGAAAAAGAAGAATGTACTTAAATCTCACTTTTTATAATTCATGTGGCATCAGTGGAACGAGGATCATGGGCCTTAACCAAAGAGGGACACATTAGGTCTTCCCATAGACCGTATAGCGCCGCTCAAATGAGGCTCGTGATCTTAAGTCTCTAGCGATGTTCTTGTTTATACCATTGGATATTATATTGTATTTTTGAAATAAATAAAAAAATGAGGCTTATGATGCTAACGGTTACAGGAGCGAATCTGGAGCCAGGCTCTATGTTATGAATAGTATTTTTTTGACGGACAAAATAGCGAAAAAGGGAGTTACAGAGGGAGGGACGATAAGATCTCAATGTAAGTCAATAGGAGAAAGGGAGAGAAGGAGCCGGAAGAGCCTCCTGGCGCACTTCCTATTTGGCACGTGGCGGCTAACGGGTTAGCTATGTCCACTCATATATACGGTCTGTGGGTCTACCTAACGTTTCTTTGTCATGGAAATCCATGTTCTCTGTGCGCCATGTTGGTTGGTGGTGCGCGGCACCCACCAGCTGCTGCAGCCTGTTGCGGATGGCGTTGACCTTGGCCTTGATGCTCTCTTGGCCCTCCGCGGTGTCCGGCTGGTCCAGCGGGAGGTTCAGACCCAGCCGGTACTGCAGAGACTCATGGTCAACCAAGTCTGTTTCTTCTAGAAGTAAAAGTAAGTACTATTAGAAGTTGTTTATTTATTTATTTTTATTTTGGTAGACTGCAAGGTAGATATAATGCTATACTGTGGAACATTTCAGTCAGAGCAATATCATATCCATAGTGCAAAGTTACATAATGCATCTTTAATTTTTAAAATTTTCATTTATTTTTTTATTTGTTCTTTAGTATGTGAATGTTTTAAATGGATGGCAGGAAAAAATCAAATATATTTTAAACCTTTTTAGTTTTGTGCAACGAAAAAGGATAAATTACAGTTTAGTTTAAGTATTATACTAATTCTACTAATACTAATTATACTAATTCTGTTCAGTGAAGTTTGTTTATCCTTTCCTAGTTCCACTTGTACCTTGCTCCAGGTCCTGTGTGCAGACCCCCTGTCCCCTGGTGAGTGCGTGCAGGGGTCTGGCCTCCCCTGGTCTGGGGGTACAGCGCAGCCCGGCTCCACAGTGGGCCGTGTGGACCCCGCAGGACGCCCCCCTCTCCAGAGCACAGGCCATACAGCAGCCACACCCAGGCTCCCTCAGCACTTGCCCGCACCCGGCTGGCACCACCGGGCATTGGCTCAGCTTCTCCTGGGAGCACGGTGCACAGCGAATTGGCTCTGGTTGAATCACGGGGGACGACCTCACCGCACCCAAGACCGCCAAAATTATAAAAAAGTTATCCATTACAGGTACTTTCATTATTCTACAAAAATATTCTTGTTAACTTTTTGAATACAGTTAGTCTGGCACTGCTTTTATAGACACATCTCTCTCAAAGGGTTAATGATTGATGTAGCGAGTTGCAGGTGTAAAATATATTTTGCTTTGAACAGTGGCTGACACAATTTTGCATGCGTACATCCGGGTTCATGGGGTCTGTGGTCAATATTGACTCTGGGACATAAAGTGATTGTACAAAACAAGTGTGTTTTCAGCTCACCGATCGACCACTGCCACCTTAAAAACAATAAACAATCTTTCCCCACATAAAAATACAAACTGACAATATATTTATCATTTTTGAAGAATAATGTAAAGTCATAATAATAATTAATAATTATTTTTGGGCTATTTGATCCGAGTTATAGCTTTTGTGTAATCTTATCAGGCAGGCTCACAAACATTGCGTAAATTCAGCTGTATGGATTAGCCTGGTCATAACATGTTTGTCCAACGTGAGATGCTTCTATAGTAATTGGTTGGTGTAGTATTTTCATGGCTGTTGGTGGCAGCAGGAGATGTTTGGTCATTCTAAATCATGACTCGCAAACATGACCCCAGCTTTATTTTGTTTTAAAGGTAAGTCTTAGGCCATTTAAGGACAGGCTACTCAATGGCCACGCGTAATAGGTCATACAAGTCATATTTTAGAGCCCCTGCAGTTTTGATTGTAATGTTTGATCTAATGTTTTTCTGGTTTATTTGGTGTTTTCTGGTGGTAAAAAGAACAGAACCTGCTTGTCTCCATAGAGAGGTTATTGCTTTGCCTGCAATGTGTTTATGCCCATAAAGACAAGTTATGATTCAGCTCTATGTTCAATTAAACCATCCACCATAAAAGTTACACAGCCATGACACATGCCCATGTTTCTTGAGACTTCAGATAGGTGAATTAGGAGATAAACAAACTTATATTTTATTTTGAGAGAGGATACACATGCAAAAATGGTCCTTCAAAACAAATTGTACAAGCTGGATAACTTTATGGTAGTTATAATTATTCTCTCTCGTTTATCATATTTTAAAGCATAACTTGAATGTAATATGTATAGCTTTTATCCACACTTTCCATTCTACTCCACCACCAGCTCATGACGAGTTGCCTCTTCAATATTGAACATCAGCTGTACCACCCAGTCAGGGAACAGATCCTGCTTAAACAGAGGAGATACCAAAAAACCTGACTGATCAAGGGCTCTCAAGGGCATAGTACACATCTGTACACATCTGCATGGGGTTACAGAACAAAATAATATAACAATAGTTTACTTATTATTGTACTTTGCCATAAGCCTATAAAAATATTTATTTTTCACTCGTGTCCAGTTTTGCTCCATCAAAGTTTTGTTGTATTTTGTTTGATTTAAAGTGAGTAAAAGGTCATGGTTAAGGTACACTGTGTCTCTCCTGTCGGGAAACTTGCTCTTTGCATTTAACCCACCGCTGGGGCAACCTGTCAGGAGCAGTTGGACTAGTCTAGGTCTTCTACTCTTGGTCAGGACCACCTTAGCTGGAGGATTTCACCTTTTATGTATGTTTTTGGTTGATGGGGGGAAACCGAAGTGCCCAGAGGAAACCCACCCACACATGAAGAGAAACATGCAAACTCTGCACAGAAACCCACAAGTCTAATCCAGAACCTTCTTGATGTGAGGTGTGCTAGCCACTACAGCCACCCTTACCCCATGCCCAAAGCATGCTAAAACGCACAATCACATTCATATCTTCATGACATGGTAACAAAAATTATTTCAATTCATACCTTGAATTTAGCCTTTGTAGATCGCCTCTTTCTTCTCACTTTTGGTTGAGACATGTCAGGCTGAAAGTAATAAACTCTGGATTTTGACCTGGGTACTCTTGACAGAGAGCGTTTTGGGCGGCTGCTCCTGGTGCAGACACTTGGAGGAGTTTGAACTTCCTCTTCTTCTTCTCTCTCTTCTTCTTCTTGGTCCAGTATCCGTTCGGCTTCCTTCTCCAAATCACTACATTCTTGTAATTCTTCAATCTCTGCTTGTTGCTCAACCTCTTCAGAGATTTGTGATCCTGAAAATTCACCATCTTCGTGGATGGTCTCCAAGTGTTGCCACACCTGTAGTAACTGTAGCATGTTCAATTAAAACATAAAATATTAAACTTTAAAAACGTAGAACTTACATTTTTTTGAGAATCCATTTATTTAAGGGACAGTTTTCACCAGTTCACTTCAAATTCTTCCTGGTTTTAATTGTTTACTCATTCAAATCAGGTGTGTGTCATATGGCAGCCTTGAGAGGACAAAACAGAACAGAAGCAGCTAAAATGTTCAGTGTGCTAATTTGAATAACTTTAAAGGGGCCATTTTTATGTTTTTTCTTTTACTTTTAACCATGCCATCCTATCAGTAATCCTATTTATTTAATTAGTCTTTTAAATACTTGTCATGTCGAAATCCCTTAAGCAGTTTAAAACACCACTCACTAGCAAGGACCACCACACCACAACAATCGAATACGCTGAAGATATTTATTGACGGCGCATAAATGTGATGGCTGCAGGGAGACTCAGGGTGGGGGGGCTCCGTCTCCAATCCAAAATGGTCACCCAACTGATTCGGAAGATGTGGGTGGGAGGGAGGGGGTCAAGAGAACTGCCGCAGACGGTGTTGTCAGGATAGGCTGTATAAATAGGGCTTCTGGGTAATTAAAGACATGGTTGAGATAAGCTCTGGTTGGCTGGAGGAAGAGCAGGTTGAGGCGGTGGTCCAGCTCCTGAATCTCCATTAATAGTGCATTATTAAAATCAGAAAAGCTTTATTATTATTGAAGAACACAATTCAAATTTTATTTGGTTTATATTATTAAACTGTATATTATATTAAACTATTTGGTTATTCTCAACTTGTGGTTCAGAATCTCATCAGGGGGGCATCACTCAGATCAAATGTCACCAATGGCTGCCGAGCAAGCTTTGATGAATCATTTGTGTAAATACCTAGTTCAGCCTCAACCCTGATCCAAGCAGATACTGTTAGGTAAGACCCTCTACAGTCACAGTATTAGGCTGTTTAGGCATCTGGCCCAACTCTCAGCTGTCCTATCTATGTCCTCAGATTCGAGGTAAACATGCTCAAATCAAATATAGCTCTTACTGATGACAACTGTAATGCTGATTTATTCTTAATTACAAAAACACGGGGAATGATGACAAGTGAATTCTGGAGGTTGTGAGTTTCACAAGAGGCCTATCCTGTCCATATACAGTGAATGAGAAAAACGTGTGTCTTCTATATGCAGGTCTATAGGCACTGGCAACCCAAGTTCAATTGTGATGATTGTACTCTTTTTAAATCAGCAAGATAACGGACTGCATAACCTACCTTTAATTTTTGAATATAGTATCATCTCCTTGATGTTTTATAACACTATTCGGATGTATGAACTAATTTTCTCCTGCTGACCCTGTGCTGTTACACTTGGACGGTTAAGATGCCCTGGCTGCCTCGCTCCTCAGCCCCCCTCCTGCCCCCCATTGACCTGTGATATCAGCAGGACAATGTTTTTCACCCCACGCCCCCGCAGTTACCTCATGTTCCCTCTACACACTGGACTTTTCCACTCCACATGATGTGCAATAACTGCAATAACACACACGTACTCACTCATTCTAGATTCAGAGTGTAAAAAATATATTGATTATTTATGTTGCTATAAGAGAGGAAACTAAAATCACTCAAAATGCATTTTCTTCTCCCTAGGAGGACTGTGCTTACAGCTTTATTGTTGTAGTAACTATTGTTAATACTACTACTCCTACACCTACTACCATCACTACTACCAATAGTACTGTTACTATTACTACTCCACCAATTACCATCACTTCCACTCTCAATACTACTTTTACTACTACTACTCCTACACCTACTATTACCAATACTACTTTTACTACTACTGCTCCTACACCTGCTACTACCAGTACTACTTTTACTACTACGTCCTCTTCAAGACAATGTCCCAGGTGTATGAGGGTAAAAAAGCTTAATTACTAACTACTACTAAATACTACTGCTTCTATTACCACCACTACTACTATTACAGCTACACCTACTACACAACTATTTTTATTTATTTATTTATTTAATTTATTTATTTAATATGGACATCACATATACATTGGACAACCAGATGTATTGCTTAAGTATGTTAGCACATGTGCTAATAACTACCATCACCACTACTAACAGTACTACTTTCGGTACTGCCATTGCTACTCCTGCTACTACTACCACAACTTAAAAAAATATTTCTTCCAAACTAACCTTACCACTACTCTTACTCTTACTACTACTCATTTGTTTTAAGCGTATTATTGACCATGACAAACAGTGATGATATTATAAACCATTTAAGGTAGACTGCATGAAAAAAAAACTATTCCATGATAAAACATGTAACTAGACTCACCCTCAACCGTTGCCTTCAGGAGTGGTTGAAAAAGCCAAAAATATGTGCAGTATTCCACAGTACTGAATGAAACAACACAGAGACGTGCTCCTGACCCCATATGGTGTAGCTCTACTGACTACTGGCATCATAAATCTGTCATTACCTCACATAATGGAACTGAAAAGTGTTATTTTGAGCCATAAAATAAGGTGTGAGAAATTACTTTTATAGAGTGAAGCTAACAAGGAAACAGCCTGTAAAATGTATTATTATACCTCTGAGACACATGGAAAGTAACATGCACAATCTCATTTACTTAAAATACATTTTTGTCTGAGCCCATTTGGTAATAGTATCCCTCAGTCGCCCGGGCCTTTCTGTGTGGAGTTTGCATGTTCTCCCTGTGTCTGGATGGATTTTCTCCGGGCGCTCCAGTTTCCCCCATCAACCCAAAACATGCTACACAGGTCTCCAGGGAGAATAGCTGATAACTAATTGTAAGTTAAATACAATCAATCAATTCAAATACTGTCTAATACATTACTAAATACTGAATACTAATAAGTACAACACTAAATACAATACAAAATTCAATCAATCAATTAAATTCTGTCCCACTTTATCTATATGCTTTTATCTGTATGCTTTGCATCATAACTTAATTTTTATGTTGTTGTAAGGCTCTTAATAAATAAAATGTATTATTATTATTATTAGTAGTAGTAGTAGTAGTAGTAGTAGTAGTAGTAGTAGTAGTAGTAGTAGTTAGTGAGCTTTTTAGTAGCAATTGTAATAGTAGAAGTAGTAGCAGTTGTAGTAGTAGTAACTGTAATAGTAGTAGTAGTAGTCGTAATAGTAGTAGTTGTAGTAATAGTATTTAGTAACATGTATTTTAGTGAAAAGTGGCAATAGCTAGTAGTGGCAGTAATTGTTGAAGCAGTAAATGTGAGCTAATATTTTAGTTGTAGAAACAGTATTTCAAAGAGGTTCATTTGGTCTTTATTTTTTTAATAATAGATAATTTTTTCAGGCCAAGGTTTAGTTTGTGTTCTAGCGGCCTTCCTCTGAGTGGTCACATGATGTTGACGTGTCTGGTTTAAACAGGTTTTGGCGTTGTCTTCTTAGTATAGGCAGGATGGCAGCACCACGTACTGTCCTGACTTCTTCAGGACAGTATCCCATGGGGCTATAAACTGGGACGAGGGGGCTATTTTACTCTCACACACCTGGGATACTGTCCTGAAGGAGTCGAACTGCAGATGGCGCTGTCGTTCTGCCTCCACCAGTAGTGCTGTTTGTAGTAGTGACCGTAGCAGCTGTTACTGTAGTAGTAGGAGTAATTGTACTTGTTGTAATACTAGCGGGGGGTTAGTAGGTGTGGGAGTAGTGCTTGTAAAAGTACTATGGGTAGTAGTGATAGAAGTGGCAAGGGTATTATTATAGTAATTGTAATGGTAGTGGTAGCAGCTGTTTGAGTAGCGATCAAAGTGTAGTATAGGTAGTAGTGCTAGAAGTTGTTTGTACTTTTTATGATCAAAGTAGTTAGTAGCAAGCAGTTTTCATGACAGAAACATCAATAGCCAGTTGTAGTAGTTGTGGTGGTAGTAGTAGTAGTAAAGTTGTTATTTGGGTAATGACAACATTGTGTATTTGTGCACTTCAGTGATGTTATTAAGACATGAAAATAACTTTACTATACAACACATTATGTACTTCTTGATAACACAAAAAAGCCGAAACCTTTATATTTTATACACCAATATTGTCTTTATTACAAAATATTAAATAACCCAACTTTACACTGTACAAGATACAACATACAATAGTTTACATCATTTGACTATGTACAAAAAGTAGGATCTACATATCAAAGTGAAGATATCTGAAAAGGCAGATCGCAACCACTGTAAGCTTATTAAGTAAGGCATATAACTTGTATTTACAATTTGCAGATCGGTTAAAAAGCTATATACGGTGACAAAAAGAGGCCTAGAAGCAACGGCATGCTCAAGCGAATATATTATCTGACAAAAAACAATAAAACTAGCTGAAAGTGTACATGTCATTTGAATATGGGCGGGTGTGGTGTATTCTCATTGGTCCAGTTTTGGCATTAATTTCACTATATATAAAACACATTTCATACAAATGACAACTTTAAAGGGACGATTTCACTTTGAATTTTATTAAGGCAAGACACTGATCAAATCAGAGTAAAAATTATAAGTCAGATAATAAGCTAATTATTGCCATCAACATGAAAAATGTATTGCAAGTGTTGTGAATCTGAAATTTAAAGATGGACTGTGTAACTTTTCTGGGACAGGGTTCGCCACCAGCTTGACTCCATGTAGTTTTTTTCAGGAATCATCAGGCCAAGTTACAGGTCAGATCTGTGGAGAGGTGGGCCCGCTCATGATAATAATGCATGTTTTTGTGGTAGTTTTGAGAAATAAAAACACCCATAATTGAAAAAATATAAGATACATTTTTTATGCCACTGTGGAACATCCCAGGCGACACAATAGCATCACTATGGAGACAAGCAGATGGTGGACCCGAATCAATTTAAAGGTACAACATGCTCACCTTGTCTGTGCAGATGTTATTGCTTTTCCTAGAATGTCCCACAAGCAGTCAGTGCCTCCAGACCAAGTTACAGGTCAGATCTGTGGAGAAGTGAGTTAGAATGCATGTTTTTTAAAGGACAGTCAAAGTAATAACATCTCCATGGAGGCAAAAAGTTGGTGGACCCTGCATCAGAAAAGTTACATAGAGTACCTTTGAGATAAAAAAAAAATTATAAAATCAACTGTCATTCATTATTTTGGAGACAACAGATTTGCTGCATATATTGGCTCATTAGTGGTAGTGTTTGAAGGTATTAAAAAAAAGATTAAGAATGATAATCCTCATTTAGTGTCTTGCCTTAATTAAGTCCCGCCTTGTGATGTCCATGTGATCCATAAAAATAAATAAAAAACTAGCAGTTAAAAAGACACAATTTGAACAAAGTGTTGTGAGGCAATGCAAAATCCAAGAAAACGCATGTGGTTATTACTTTGGTTTTCTTTACAACTATGGCTGTCCACTGGTATAAAGTCATGCACTATTTCAGAGTACTGCGAAAACTCTCAATATAAAAAGTGGTTACTGTTATTATTATATTGTGCTGTTGGTCGTATTGGTCACACACATGCACCCACGCACCCACATGCATGCACAACAGAACACCAGGTTTGATACTGTTGTAGATAATGTTATCCTTGGCATAATCAGAGAAAGACAGTGCAAAGCGAGATAGCGTGATCTGAGTCAACATCAATGCACATATCTTTAGAGTATGCGCTGTACAAATCAAGATTCCTGGATATGTCAAAACCCTTATATTTCGGGCAAATCCAAGTTTGATTGTCTTTGTAATCCTGAATTGTAAAACTGGTTCTCATCACCTGGATAGCCTGTTCTAGCCTGGCGATTCCGTTATTTCCCGTCATTTTCACAGCTAACGTTTTTTGCCTTCTTCAAACAGTCGCGTCAGCTTCACCTGGCACCACTTCAATCTCGATTTCCGTAACTTCCGCGTCTTCCTCCTCCACGACTTCCCTGACCACGGGCACGCACGGAGAGGCCAGGCATTGGCTATTGCTGCTGCTGTTAGCCTGGTTGAGCTGAGCGTTGCTAACCATGCTGAGACTGGTCGCCGAGGATACGCTGCCCAGGTTGGCGGGGACGCTGGTCTTGCCGCAGGAGTGTATGCGGCGAGCCAGGCTAGCCGAGCGCATGACGGAGGAGGTGGTGGCCGTGCCGATGCCCTGGACCTTGCCCTCCAGGAAGTAGGTCAGCATCTCACCTTTGCCCTTGACGCTGACCTTACCACGGCACACCAGGTCGTAGTTGGTGTGGAGCAGGCGGTTCACGTCCTCGGTCACCTGGAGGTACAAGGCGGGGAAGCAATAAAAAAGACAGTGGGGCATATTTTTTAAAGGCAGCAAGGGATGTTACAATGTCAAATGGGTATATCTTTAGCTGTACAATAAAGGTGAGATGAGGTTTATGAATTTTACATTTAAATATTGTGTTCTGCACGCTTGTCAACTGTGTTTGTTTTAAAGTGCACTACTGTAGAATTAACATTGGATTAGATATGATGGAGAGTACTAAGTGCAGATACAATTTGCCATTATTGCTTTCAAAACATGTAGGGTCATGAAATTAATTGATTTATAATTGTAATAACTTAAAAAAAAACTATTATTATTAAAGCTACACTTTGTAACTTTTTGGTTGGAGGTCCGTCACCTGCTTGTTTCTATGGATATGTAATTGCTCTGGCTGGAATGTTCCACAATATGACATTAAATAGCTTTACCTTGCATTTATTAAATTAAAATCAAAATTAAATCAAAAATACACAAAAAACAGGCATACTGATTGTGAGTGAGGTTGTCTCTCCACAGATCTGACCTGTAACACCTACTATGTAGGGCTGGGCGATGTGGACCAAAAATATATCGATATATTTTGCTATATCTCAATATACGATATATATCTCAATATCTTTACAGGAAAAATACAGGCCCCCCAAACTACTGCAAAAACAGAAACACTCTCACAGATGCGCCTGTTTTGTTTTCCACGTTCACACACTGAAATATTTGCTCGCAAATGCAAGTGAAATGGGCGCACTGTAGAGCCGTGGTCCTAGTCTTGGTTTAGTCCGCAACCGAGCCCCGGGCTCTGTGGCCGCGTTTAGTCCTGGTTTAGTCCTAGTCCTGGTTTAGTCCGCGGCCAGCTCCGGGCTCCGCGGAGGAGGCGGAGGCGAGCGCGGCACAGAGAAGGCAAAACAAGCGAAGCGGCGAAACCAGAATGTCAGAATTCATATCAAGTTTCAAAAATATCTCGATATATTTTAAATATCGAGATATCGCCCACCCCTACTACTATGGTATTAAGCCATGGTTTAATACCTACTGTGAAACATTCCAGACAAAAGATATGTCCATGGAGGAAAGCTTTTGATCGACTCTCCACCAGAAAAGTTCCAAATGAAACTTTAATTTCTGCTCTAAATGATATGGCAATGCATCTAAATGTGTATGTAAAAGTGGCCATACTGACTTGTCAAAACCTGATCTCGTCAGATCTCAGAAGCTAAGCAGGGCTGGGCCTGGTTAGTACTTGGATGGGAGACCACTGGGAATTCCAGGTGCCACAGTGGGGCGCTAGTCACAAAGAAACTGTTGTTGTGTCCTTAGGCAAGACACTTTGTAGTATGAAAGTGGTGTGTGCGTGAGTGATGATGGTCGGAGGGGCCGAAGGCGCAGATTGGCAGCCTCACTTCTGTCAGTCTGCCCCAGGGCAGCTGTGGCTACAATAGTAGCTTACCACTACTGAGTGCATGAATAATGAACTGTAAAGCTCTTTGGGTGTCATAAAAGGCGCTGTATAAATGCAATGATTAATGATTAATTAACTATATTTTTCATGAATCACAAAAAACGTCCTCCAAAGTACTTCCTCCACAGGTTAAATTTTGTTTTTTTGTTTTGAATTTTGTTAAAAATCAAATGTAATAATAATTTCCCTTCTGACAAGCAACTTTTAACTCCTCTCCTTTTTTTAACAATGAAATAAGTCCCATTCGTTTTATGTTTTGTTCGGCTTCTGTTCTTGTAAATTGCAATCGAACACCAAAATTTCCCAGTTGTTTGACAGTTAAAGGTTCTCTTATCTTTTACGAGAGAACGTTTGTTACTTTCTTAGACAAAGTGACCATTGAGTGATTATTGTTGGTGAACTTTGTCACTACAGAACATGTACAGGACCACAACAAAGGGGTGACTCCTGTGTCCATGCCACAAGTGCCCTGTTGTAGGTGACCTCTTGGGCCCCCCAATGGCAGGTCATAACCATGTCTCAGAATCATTTATCATATCTGACACACTTTAACTTACAGTATGTGCATTTACCCATCACAAAGTAGTAGCTGTTGTCAAACTACAATTTTTCATACTTCCGAGCTTCAAGGACAAAATTTGGTGCCATTTGTCTTCTGTGACAGGGTCTTCATGATAGTAAATGGTATGACAGGTCAGTGGGCACAATAATCAAAAGTTCCTAGAGGCTTTGTTGCTTTACTACAAGTTCTGTGCTAGTATTGTGTGTACTACAATACCTGTATTTTCCCAGGTACTCCAGTGCTGTCCATGCGACTGGCCACATTCACTGTGTTCCCCCAGATGTCGTACTGAGGCCGCCGTGCACCGATCACACCCGCAACCACCGGGCCCACGTTGATACCTGCAGATAAACACCGCTATTATCATTATCAGGAATTCTTGAACATTTTGTACGAAGAATTTACGTATGAATAGACAAGACTACTGTTCAAATAGGGCATGAAGTCTTTGTGAGAAACACAAGTCACACAAGTGGGTAAATATAGAGAAAGAACAGGGAGGGCATCTGACAAAAAATCTCTTCGGTGTAAATCCATATGCAAAATACTTCAATCACTGCACACTAGGATACAATAAAAAGTGATACCCACATAATAAAACAACTATCAAAAAACATGTAAACATCGATACTGAAAAAAACAAACAAATACACATAAATAGGACAGAATCAGAACTAATATAAGACCACATGGTAGTATTAAAGAAACTACTATTATTTTGCGATGAAATTACCAAAGGTTTTTGTATTATTCTTATCATCAGTTCAGTATTCAGCCTTATCCTGGGTATCAAAATCAAGTGTGGAGATTGAGATCAAACATACCAACTCGTAAAACAAATTCATTGTATGACTGGTAGTTGATTTCATCCAGAACGTCAAACATCTCGATGGCATAGTCTGCGATTGTGCTCAGATGGTCGTACCCGGACTTTTTAGCCTAAAGAAATACAAACCAATTTCTTAAAAAACTTATGAAAATGTGCTTAGGGCTACAACAAACAGTTATGTTACGTATTCGAGTAGTCAGCGATTATTTTGTTTATTAGTCAAACCATTTTTTAAATATATTTTGAACCAAATAAAGGTTGAAATATGGGGGTGAAGGCTTCTAGACAGACAATATTCACAAATTAAGTGTATTATTGATAGAAATCTGGCAACGAGATTTTGATGTAAAAATGCTGCTATCTGTTATAACAGGCTCTTTGGCATGTGTTTTGGAGTTTGTACAGTCCACATAACGATTGCGAAGATCAAAATATGATTATTTTAATACTAGTCACTATTACTCTGATGAGCAGCCATAAAAAATGAAATGCATTCAAAAACTTTACAAACCTTTGTTCCAATAGTTGGCACCAGCCCCACTGCCGCCATGTACGTACTGCCAATAGTTTTGATCTTTTCTATATCTTTGTAGCACTCTTTGTCCATGAGCTGTGGAAAAAAGGTAAAAAAAACTCTATCGCTCTAAACGCTATCCCAAATTCCCAAAAACTATCTTCTGTTTGTACCTCATCAAAGTCTGCGATGATCTCATTGAGCAGTCTAAGGCACTCCACTCCCATGTTGTTCCCATCCAACTCAATGTAGAAGTCATTGAAGTTGGGGATGGAGGCGAAGAGGACGCCCACTTGTGCGTAGGATTGGTAGTACAGGTCCTTCACAAGTACACACAGTTGCAGTTTTTAGTAGCAGACGGTATAATGTTGCTGAATGAACCAGAGGTCTTACCATATTCCTGGGGTTGGACATGAGGAAGTGCTGAGCCACGTGGGCGGGCAGCAGGTTGAAAAGGATTCGGCGGTTGTCCAGTTTGACTTTCTCCATCCCGTCTCTCTCCTCCTCTGCCTGAAATCATGTTCAAATTCAGTACACAATATTATAATCTATGGGGTTTAGGCATTATAAGCACTTTTTATTTCAGCCTAAACCTGTTTGGTCATGTCATGATCCAAGTGGGGTTGTAGTCCTTGTCCTTGTAGTGCTGCAAATGACAGAATAAAATACTACTACTACTACTACTACTACTACAATGTTCATGGAGATAATTATATCGACTAGGGCTGTCCGTTTTTATAACAATATCTGTTTTTTCTGATAAGCATCGTGATTGTGATTAGATTTGCAGTTTTTGTTTTAATAATATGATTTTGTTCAAAGCTCAAATTTTAAGCACGTCTAGAAGAACTGGCAAAAAGACTTTTCAGACTCACATTTCAGACATCCAAAAATGTTCGCTTTGTCTTCTTTTGTCTTTTTTGACGTTTGTACAGGGTTTAACTAACAGCAGGCACTAGCAGTTTTAATGCCAGTGTGATTTGCTAATTCCATCCACTAAAACTGTGATTTTGATTTGATTGTGATTAATTTTATAGCCAATACTGACTTCTCGTTCATTAAATAAAGGATACACAATATTTTTGGCTAAATATTTATCATTTTTGCAATAGCTGTAGGATACATTTTCCTAATCTTTGTAACATTTGTCGGTCGAATAATCTAGTATATCTGTCACTTTTTATTGATTACGGTCTATTTCTATCTATTCAGCAGTATTACTGTTTTCTGAAGTAATGTATTGCACTTTAATTCATTTCTTTATTTTGTGGCTATATGTGGACACTATGGTGCAGTCGGTTATGTGTGGACCCTCTAACCAGATGGGAGCCGGTTTGAGCCTTGCCTAAGCATCACATTGTTTGCTACAGTACAGTGTTGTATTGTAGCTTGTTGTGACAGCCCGTCCCTACACTGTAATAGGATGAGCCTGTTTTAAAACTGCATAAACTATAGTTTCACTTTTTAACCACATGGGGTCACAACATTTCCTTTACATGATTCAGACCTTTCACTTTACCACAAAACTGTATTAAGTACTGTTTGGATAAATATATTTTGCTTTGTATCACTGCTTTTTCACAGTATCTAAATCAATTGATGATGCAGCACTAGCTGAGGCTGATTTTGTAAAAGTACAGGCAGCTGACAGACAGTAAATACAAAAACCCACAAACCTAACTTTTTTTTTTTCCAGATTTGGGTAGAAACTTATTATTATTATTTAGTTTGTTTCATTGTTGCTGTTGCCAAATATTGAATTTCCTTTGGGATCAATAAAGTATTTATCTATTTTTTTTATCTACTTACATTTACTAAAAATACATATTTTGACTCACTTTTTGATAGTTTTACTTCTCAGTGTAGTTGTTTGACACCATACTTTTACTCCTACTTGAGCAATATTTTAACAGTGTAACAGTACTATTACTATTACTATTACCCACTGAGTTAGTGACAAAAGGTTTATGTTGACAATATGAAATATATGAACATTTGGATTTCTTGCACTGCTTTTTCAGTCTTTTTTGTTTGTTTTTTCATCATTCATCATCATTGTGGTACTATCATTTGAAAAAAATCTGAAATTATTAAATAATTATTTATGGTTTTGTCCTCCCAATCACATTCACTTAAAGTTGTACATCAGATGCTTGCAATTACTTGAGTAGTAGTTTCCCTAAATACTTTTTTACTCTTACTTGAATCATTTCTTGGACCACTACGTTGTACTTCTACTCCAACTTGAGTACATTTGTTGGCTACTCTACCCACTATTAGAAGCTTGAGCCCTCTTTCTTGAATAATTCCTAGGACTACTTTGTACTTCTTCTTTGGTAAAATTATTTAAAGGGCCCATATTACTCTATTTTCTGATCTATGTTATAATGTTTCCTCATCAAAAACATACCAGAAATCCTGCACATTTAGTTCTTCTCTCAAATGGAAAACACTCCACATTGTGATGTCATATGGTGATACAGGAAATGCTCCACTGTACTTTTAAACTCCATACACCTTCACTAGAATCATTTGGATAATTTCAGACCTTGGATTGTTAATCCCCACTGAATAAATGGTATCTTTTATCTCAAAAACTACTGCTTTGCGACATCACAAGGTGGGACAGAGCATTTTGATCTTTGGAAATGTAGACAGACAATAATAAAGGGTTACTCAAACCTGTGTGAAAGAAACAAAACCCAAATCTGCGTATGTTTTTGATGAGGTAACGGCATTATAACATGGCTTAAAACTCACAAAAGTCAATTTGGCATAATATCAGACCTCTAAGTACTGGTACTACAAGTAATTTAGTAAAAATTTGAGCTCATTTTCTGGATGTTATGATTTTTTCCATCAGTGTAAAGCCATGGGATTCCTCACCTGCACTGCCCACAGGAAGTCGAGGCGGAGTTTGAGGTCGAGCTGCCTAGAGTGGAGGGCCAGGGCGCTGACGAAGAGGAGCAGAGACATGAGCGGCTCTAGGCCTCGGATGTGGAAAGACCCCCCACTGTGGAGCAGAGCAGGGTCTAGTCAGCATTAGCATTAGCATTAGCAGTACAGGAGAAGACCACACAGAGACCGCACACAGACGGACCCCACACGCCGTAATCAGGGGCCAGACTCACGTTACGCTAAATGACTGTACAGGTGGTGTGCGTGCATGGGCTGGAATTTGAAATGGAAAATTTAAATAAGGGCAGGGGTCATTTGTAAACAGTAAAAAAAAAAGTTAAATAGGGCGTCTGTGCAGTTTTCTGCAGTTCATGTTTTTGAATTAAATCGTTTTAGAACATGGTTTTAGCTCAGTTATTTTTTCTTCACTTGATGAGGGGATGTTCACTTTTACCTGGTTTGGTTCTAGTGGCGTCCTGATTTAAATCTTAATTTTGTTTTATACTAGCCCTGATTAAGTCCTGGTTTAGTTCTGGGTAAAATGTTGAGTACAAGTGTGAATTCAGCCTTCTTGGTATAGTCCTGTTTTACACCTAGTTACATTTATATTATTTAAGTTTAAATGGGAGATCTTGTTAGATGACACTTTGGCATTAAACTTATCTATATAGCATTTATTTCATGTTTAGCTTTAATTGCTAAAGGATATAACATCTCCATGGAGACAAGCAGGTTGCAGAAATGTGAATGTGAATTAATCTTAATTTTAACCTAATTTAAGATTATTTAAGAATGACTGGGTTGGTCTCTACAGGAATGTAAAAACTAGTGATTGATTAAAAATGTACTTGATCATAATTTTGTCACATTGACCACATATCAAGACATCTGCCATTTTCATCTTTAACACGTCTACAAGTCCACCATTGTAGTTAAACCCATCCCTCCACATGAATCTTCCCTTTGAATCACTACTGCAGCTTATTCAGTATCTGACAAAAACACATCCCTTTTAGTCCGGTATTTGTGAAAAGCCAGATTATGATATTATTTCCAACACTCTTGACATTTCCTCTCTGTGCAATAACGATGCCATCATGGTGCCCACATTGTCCTGTCAGGATTCAATTTGAGCTAATGAGCACACACGCGTCGCTTCTGAGACTGTCTGCTGGGAGAGCGTGGGCCCACCAGAAGCCCTGCAAATGTACTGTGCGCGAGGCATAGCAAAGTCAGTCGTGGTTTTCTTTGACGAACCACCAACTCTTTCAGCCAATCATTGTTTCAGCTCTTGACGGGCTTAGAATTCAACTGTGAATACAAACTGTGTGTGTGATAGTGTAAGGAAGTAACTAGAGTTGTTGTGACTATTTTTTGACTTTGACTCGACTTTTCTTGGAGACCTGTGCCAGACGGTTTGGGATGGAATGATATTATGTATTGTGTATTAAAGGTTCTATATTATAGAAAATTGAATATTGTGAGCTTTAGCCATGTTATAATCTCCTTACCTCATCAAAAACATATAAGGAGTTGTGTTTTGCTTCATTCACATGTTTGAGTAACTCCTTATTGTGAGTCTGCCTACATCTCCACATTTCAAATTGCTTTGTTCCACCTTTGTTTTCATGTTAACAACTTTTGTTCAGTAGAGATTGCCAATTCCAGGGTTGAAATTATGAGGGAGTGTTGGAGTTTAAAAACGCAGGAAAGCACATCCTGTATTACCACATGACATCGCAAGGTAGAACTGATTTCTGAGCCTAAATATGCAGTTAAACGTGTGAATGAAGCAAAACACAACTCCGGGTATGTGTTTGATGAGGAGACAACATTATAACATAGATCAGAAAACGGCGTAATATAAGCTCTTTAAACTCCCATGGTTCCAAACAGTGGGCTTCCTGATGGTATTGGCAGCTCATTTATTGCACAGTCTCTAGAAAAAGAAACACTTCTCATAGTTTTGTTCATAAGTATATCATATTTTGTCATCATACACCAGTCATGCCACAGATTATGCCTAAACCTTTTTTTATATAAACAAAACACTATATGTTTTATCATGTACTTGAAATATACTGGTACATTCAACCTGGGTAGCTGAATATAATATTTGCTGTATTGTTCCTACATTCTGTGATGGCATACAAGCTTAACATCAAGTTTTTGCATATAAAACTTTCTTACTATCTCCCATGTTTAAGGTAGATATATTTTCCCTCACGAATCATTATTTAATTACTAAAATATGCATTACTTTTGAGTCCTGAATTTGAAATGACTTGAGCCTATGGGCTTATAGTCTTGACAGGGTTCTTGCTTTTGGTCTGAAGGATCTTGTATTCGATTTATTTCCATGTATTTATTTCCATAATTAGGATGCTCAGAATGCATAATGTAAGTGAGAAATAACTTTGGGCCATCGCACATGGTTTACAATGAGCAAATTCTGTTTTTCATGTTTTTAAGACCGTTAAAATCAGGTACAATGAACTTTAAGCTGTAAGTGTTTTAATAATGCCTGAGCAGAGTAGTGTCAGGTGCACCTCTGAACTCTGGAGACACTAGAGTAACTGCTTATACGGACAATAGACTTATTATTACTGTTGTGTTTGTCTTTTGTCTGTTTTTAGATGTTCTATATGGACCCACTGGAGTCTAAAATAAAGCTCGATTGATTGATTTAATAATAACAACGTGCATATTTTTCTGTCAACATTACCCTGCCGTTTTGCGAAACCCGCTCAGCTCCAGTACGGTGATGTACAGGATGCCCAGGAGGAGCATGAGCGCCATCTTGGGCAGCCATGACACCCTGAGGAACAGCGCCAGGGTGAGGGTGCCCACCACACAGCAGAGAAAGGCGTAGCGAGCCCCGTCACAGGGCAGCTCGTTCATGGTGCGGTTAGAGCCACTACCCACGTCTATGATCACGATGGAGCTGTTGGAGTAGGCACTGCCCACCAACCACGGCATACAGCCCACCTACAACAAGACAAGACATTGCTTAGAAAGAGATTATATTAATTATGGATGATATTGCATTTTTTTCCCTTAAGATGTTGAGAATGGCATTAGATCTCACTGCCATGTCTCCCTGCATCTTCTTAACATCAATACAGTTGAAATCTAATAATGTAACAAGACAATTTACTGGTTGTGTTTGGCTCAGAAAGTCCCATAATGTTTGAACTTTTACACAAAGTTTTTCCTGGAGTTACATAAGGGATAAGTAACAGCTACATAACACATTTGGATCAGTGTTGTCTTATTTTACTTTCGTCTAAAGGAAATAAATGCTGTGTTCAGTCTCTGCGCAGTATCGGAACTGACAAATCTGAATCAGAAAAATCTGATCTCGGAGCCCTAAAATAATTCTTAATGTCCATAAGAAATATCCCGATAGGAAAAAAGCAAGCGTAATATAAATAAGGTACTGTAACTCTTTAAAGCAACTGCACCTTTATTGGCCTTAATAAAATCTGAACAAATATTATTAAGAATGGCTTAGTAACTACTTAATACCCTAACTTCTTACCCCTTAATTCATTTTTTAATGCTTTATTGAGGCTATAAAATGTGCGTGTGTGTGTGTGTGTATGTGTACTTACCACACACGCCTGTGCCACAGAGTAGATTAAGAGCACTATGAATAGACAGAGGGCAGTGCGAATCTGAATGGTCAGGCACCCTGGGAAACACTGAGAGAGGAGCCATGTCAGTTACAATGCACCCGTCTTTACTATAGGCGCCAGTGCAGGGGAGACGTTATCTTACCTGGACTTTGGTTATGTGCAGGTACATGATGCAAGCCACTAGGAAACAGATGCAGAAGACCAGCAGAACTAGTACTACGGTGCCCCTATAGGGGAAAAAGAGGAAGAAAATGAGATGCTTAATTGGTAAAGAGGATCAGTAACATGGAAGATGATACATGATAAATAGATGATAAATGCATTGCGGCTAATAGATGTTAATTAATGTTTATTGCACCTTTTTCAATATTTTGACCTTACACTTAAAGTGCTTATTACTGTTTATTTACATGTACAGTAATATTCAGTATTCATTTGAACTCACTGTGGAATGATCAGCAGATAGACAAGGCCAAACAAGGCAGCTAGCACCAGTGAGACGACCACAGCGCTGGTGAAGTACTCATCAGGAACTTGATGGTACTATGAGACAAAAAGTAACAGTAGATTTAGTACTTTGTGTATATATTCTGCAGTGACAGAAGAAGTACTCAGTTTTGATACTTAAATAAAAGTGCAGATACTGGAGCAAACATTCACATGAAAAAGATACTTAAAAAGTATTAAAGTACCCGTTTTAAAATGTAAAAAAGTGAAATGTTTTGTGCAGATTTTAAGATCTAATAAAGATTCAATTTTAGTAATTTTAAGTTTGTTCAACAGAAACAACTCAATTGATCATAATTATTTGTATATTTTTGTTTGCTCAGACTATGTGTTAAAAATAAACCCCAGCCTTTTCAACAGGTCTTACAAAGTAATAAAAAAATGTATACTGACAAATTTATACAGTACTTTACAGTGCATTACTCCTTTTACTTTGTAGATGGATACAATATTCATTGGATGCAGCTGTTTTTTTCCTCACCCTGTGCTCTCTATCGGAGCACTTGTACATGAGCGTGAGCACGTTGAGGTCGGCAGTATCGGACTCGGTCTGACGGGCTTCGATCAGGCGCCCGATGTAGCGGTTGACCCGAGTGCGGGGGCTGCTCTGGGTCACCGTGGCCTGGTTCGTGTTGGAGCGGTTCCGTAGTTTCTGTGGAGCTGTCCGCATGGCTCTCCTCTAATGGGACGAACAGCAGCCAGTCAGGGAGACAGGAGGGCCAGGTAATCAGACGGTGGTAGTAGGTAATCAGATGGTGGTAGAAGAAGTTAGTAGAAACAGGTGAAGAAGAGATGTTTTGATTTTTTTTTAGTGTTAGTTTTTATCCTAATTGTTACATTTTATTCTTTATAAAGATAATACTGATTATACTTATGTGTGTTTTCAAATTGCATATTAAGGTCAAGACAAAAAAGCACAGAAATAGCTAGACAAGTATACAAATACAAATATGAAATGCACACAGATTAAAACACACGTGTTGGGTAATGAGAACATTACATTGACCTACTTCCCTTGCCCAACCTGGGACAACAGTGGCTCAGTGGTTAGAACAGTGGCCTCCCAACCCAAAGGTCATAGGATCAATTTCCGCTAGTCCTTGTGTCCTTAGGCAAGACACTTCATCTACATTGCCTTGTATGAAAGTGCGTGAATGATTGGTAGTGGTCAGAATGCACAAAACACACAACAACCCCTCAATAATCAGAATCCTATTTACACATATACAAATTATTCTTCTATCAGTTTATTAATATGGTCTGCTATGGCAAATGAAGTAGAAACTAAAACCTAGTGAGCAGTAGTGTAGTGGTATGCAGAGTTCAGGAGCCATCTTCTGTCAGATCTATTTAGTCAATGAGTGGACTGTGTGTATCTTGTATTGAAAAGGTAGGTGATTCTATCTAACTTCAGTAACTTTGACAACTAGTTCTGCAATAGTATTTTCTTGGCAAAACAAAGTCTATGAGTCAACGCTAAAGATGCGTGCTTCATTATACTTTCAAATGACCACATTCTCTTCCCATTTAACTTCATTAGTGAGCGCTCCCTGCTGTGCTGTGTCAACCTTTTATAAGCTCTGGGCACTCAAGTACAAAAAGTGTGTCTACTGTTTATTTTATGATTTAAATTATTGTGCTAAAAATAATTTGCTTTAGTAAACTAGGGTGTTGTGTTTAAACGGTGTCTGTGATGTTTATTTTATTATATGAAGTAAGAAATTAGTGTAGCGACTGATTCCGCATGAGTGATGTCAGTGTCCGATGAAGATGCTGTATCTGATTTTCACTGTTTTAAAAATATGAAAACAAAACTAGTTTCCACTGGTCCAAAGATATTCCTTACTTACCATATTCAGAGCACCCTACTAATTACTACAGAGCGGAGGTTGCCGTCACAGTTGTAATAGTTGCTTGTGTAATATCTCTGTGCAGGGGCAAGACAAATTGCTCAAATACTTGGGGAAAATCAGAAACAGGCCCTTAATTATATAAGTTACATTATATATTTGCAACCAACAGTTAGGATATAGGTTTCTGAACTATGGTACAACTATAAACAACTATAAAGTATAGCATTTTTGATTTTGAACTTTGTAGGACGATGAATGGACCAACAAATGCAAAGTAATTTCAAGCGTTTTCATTTTTATAGCTATAGTTACTTTTTTTTTTTCTTTTTCTTGTGTTTCTTACTTCCTGCCTCCTCCGTCTCATTGTGGGTGCAGTGGGCCGGGGATGCTGAATCCTGCCTATTTATTGTGTTTATTGTAGCATGGGACACACACTGCCAACAGACATGCCATTCACACTGTCTACTCTCCGGTCTCCTCTGTTATTCTGTATCTTGCACTAAAAGTATACTCTCTCTCAATCCGTGGGTTTCAGAGTGATGAACAGTTAGGACAGTTGCCATAACGATTAACCATTCAAAACATAATTTATCTCTTAATTGGTCGACCATCCTCAAAATGGCACTAAAATGAAACCCATGAATAGCCCCCATTACTGACTATAATCAGTGTTAAGATATGTTTTTATTTAACACATTTTTTTAAATTTAGACTCAATACGAAACTTGGATAAATGTCTTTGGACACAGTGACAGTGTGACATAAATGAAAAGGCCAGAAAAATGTCTTCCTTGTCTGTCCCTACATTCTGAATGTAATTTTTGCTGTTAATGATGACATATGTAGAGGTACTGCGTTTTAGAACTCACCACTACTTCCTGTATTTTTCTTTTCAACTTTTTTCCCCACAAACTAACCTTTACCACAAGCATTATCCACTAAAGAAAGTAATAATTAGGAAAAACATGAAAACCCCTAACATGCTTATACTGTACCTTATATATAGTACTATATTATATGACATCCTCTTTAATAACATAGACTGCAGAACTCTGTATTGATGGATAATCCTAACAAAGCACCTTTCAGACAAAAATCAGGGCAACATTTTTTCTCATGAGCAGAATCTCACAGGCTTATATGTATTATGGATGACAGCAAGGACACATACAGACAACAACACAACACACAGGTATCACAGGTGTACCTTATCCCCGTCCTCGCAGTTCATGACATTGGAGAAGGGAATCTCAGCCTTGAACATCTTCCTGCAGTGCATAAGCTGCACTAGTAAGTAGCAGACAGTTTTGAACTTCATCTTTTTGGCGGGCTTTATGTCCGAAAGAATCAATCCAGGGAATATCTGTCACCGGATAGAAACAAGGATTAAGTCATGATACCCCACACACAATCATGTAGCATTATGTAAGGGTATAAGAAGAAGGTCTTACAGAAGTAGACACCCATTGCACACATATTACTGTACACGCATGCAACGTCAATGTGAATAAGTATAGTAGAATGTGCTCTATATATAGAACTGAACTACTATTGTTTTGTAACAGCTGGACATAAGGACGATAGCCTGGCCAGCCAAACCCTTTCTTAATTCCAGTCTGATTTAAAAAAAAAAAAAAAAAAAGACCCAATTTCATGGAGAACAACAAAGAATAAATATCAACACTTAATCAGAAATATGGGTGGGCAATATTGACTTTTTTTTGTATCCCAATTTTTTCATTTTTAATCTGCTCTTTTTGCATTTTTTAATTATATTATTATCTACTTGATATTCAAATTTTGCACATCTTCAAAACAACATTCACAACATACTTTTTTAATAATCTGCCCACTTCTACACAACGCACCGCATAAAGCCCGCCTACTTTTGTACAACTATTTACATTAAGTGAATGGTTGCGGCTGACCAGGCTAAGAAGCATGTGTTTTATTCATAACAGTATTGGGATAAATACAAGCTTACAGCAATATCGAAGCAGGGACTTGAGCTTATGGCAGTGGGGTATATTGCATGTATAGGTTGAGCGAACCGGTCCCTAGGCAGGCGTAATTAAAGCCACTAGTGAAGTGCAGAGAGGCCCTATCCAGCTTAGCTTAGCTTCTCTGAGCCGTGCCTTTGATGAAGCCTAACCATCAGCGCCATTAAGAGGATTAGTCAAGTCTTATCAAAAACACGGAGATGTTACAGGTTTTAATAAGTGCGACTGGTGCTTCTATATGCACAGGATGTTGCGTAACAGAAAGCTAAAGGGACCAAGCACAGCGTAAGAGACGACTAGTATAGCTTCGGCACAAGACTGAAATTCCCTTCCAGCTGCAGTGGCGCATCTGTCCGTGAGATGTACGCCGAGGGGCTCCGATGTTGTACATGTAGGGAGGGCATCTGTGGATCAGTTAAATCGTGCACACTTCTATGCCCTAAAGGGTTGGTTGTTCGTTTATTCTGCCTGTCTTAGAGCATCATTCCCAGCAAGCCCGGAGGTGACAATTTTCCGCAAGAAATTAGTTCAAATTATTTCGTGTTAAGTTCGGTAGTCAATACTAGGCCTGTCACGATAGACTTAGACTTACTGTAGACAAGCATGGTAGCACATCACAATACTGTATGATATAATATAATAAAGAGCAAAAACATAAATGGTAATAATTAATTCAAAATAGGTGGCAATTACTATACTGACTTGTTCAATATGTGATGGATGGAACAATCATTTTTGAGGGTCAGTATTTATAGTGGGTACTTTTCTTTGTACTAGTGAGAACTTTCTGGTTATTTTTATTACAGTACAATACATACAAACTAATTGTGTTTAATTCCGCTATTTATTTATTTATTGTAGCATTTTACCAATTTATAAGTTTCAATTTTATAATCATGCCTTCAGCGAGAATTATGGTGTTGTGGGTTAGCTGGAAGTAGCATATCCATTGACTGTTAATTAATGAACCATGATTATATAAATGAAGGGGTACATATGGATAATAGTGATGCTGGGGTACCTTCCTTCGGTGAGATGGCACTATAAAAAAGGTCTCGATCTCATGTTTTTGGAGGAAGGCGTTCCTTTCGTGTCCGTTTCCAGGCTCCACCTCGTAATCTCCGTTTAGGCACTCCAGCGTGGTTCTGGTGATGTGGACTTTTCTATAACAACCGATTGCAACAAAAAAGGTCAACACAACATTATAAAAAGTGGAATTTATCAAAGCTCTACTCATGTCATGGCGCGTTCTGTCTGAAACTCTGTTACTTTCATGACGTTAATTAACACTTTGAGCTGATTTGTCCTGTTAAACAAGTTCCTCTCAAATAATATTAAAGTCAAGGTATCCAGCATTAGCCAACAGTTTTCACTTTCGGTCACTCTCACCTTTTTGTTGAAAATGAAACACCTAAACGAGACCATGAACGCTCGTATTGATCAAAAGCTCCTGAAAATGTGTTGTTTAAATCCATTGTGTATTTTTTCTTGAGTTTTCAGGCGATCTTAAAACATTTTGGCAGTGTTTGCATATGTGTGCATTGTGTCACCATCGTTCCACCATACACATACATGCAGAACACCCCAGCGTCATGTCACTGCAAAGTATCAGTAGATGGATCCCTTTTTGTTTTGTTTTGGATAATGTAACTTACATCTACATCAGCTGTCTCAACAAAATATAATATGCACGAATTACCGTCGCCAACCTGGTGCTTTCAAAATGTAGGATCCTGTGAGTTAGTGGTTAATCCTAAGATAGAAGTTTTAACAAAGAAGAAAAAAAAAGACATGTAGACGGTTCCTCCAATGATTCTTCGTAAATTTGTCTGTATTCAACCTTATTTATTTGTACCTAGCCTTGTGTGTGTGTGTGTATGTGGGTGAGACTGTAAAGCCCTTTGTATTACATTTTTTCTAAATAAAGTTTGATTTGAAATACACCAAGGAAAGTTTATATTAAATACGTGCTTGGATCAGTCACCTGGACTTATAAGTATTCACAATTTAACCACGAGTCAATAAGAATGAGGTACAGTTATTAAATGCACCACCCCGGCTTTTTCAGTTCTGAATGCTAATAACTATACTTTGAATTTAATTACATGCAGATCAATACCCATTATAAAACCATACGAGCCCTGAGCACCTTTGTGCACTTTACCTCGGAATGTATTGTATTTGCTTGAGGGTGTGATTTTTATGTGGGATACGGGCCACAGTAGCGCAGTTGGTGTTTGTCCGCTGATCTGAAGGTTGGAGGTTCGAATCCTGCTTTTGGAACATCATTGGTGGAGCGGCCAGATGCACTGACTCGCAGTATAGCAGTGCGATTCCAGCTCCCATGGGCAAGACGCTAAACCTACCTCACCCCCAGTGTCTGTGTACACTGGTGTATGAATGTGTGTGTGAATGGGTGAGTGGTTCCTTGATGTGAAGTGTTTTGAGTGGCTTGAACGTGGAAAAGCACTAAAACATGACCAAAAATGTGACCATTTACTACACTGCAAAACAAATCATTCTACAGGCACCAATAAAACACCAAAAACTTAAAAATATGTGGTGTAATTGTATAATAAAGCTCAAATATTATGAGATGTTTTGGGTCAACCACAGCCACTTTGTACTGTGACCTGAATAATGACGATTATTGATGAACCAAATAACTTTGACATCCCAAGAGTTCCAGGATGTCGGTGTAGCTGTCATGCTGTGTACTGACCCGGGGAGACCTCCTGCCTCCATCACATTGGCCAGTGTCACGTCGTTGGACCACACGTCGTACTGCCACTTCCTCAAACCCAGCACCCCGCACAGCACCCGGCCCGTGTGCAGCCCCACTCGCATGTTCAGGTTCACCTCTGTTGCCTCGGCGACTGACCTGTGCAACAAATACAAAATAATAAGATTAATACATATTTTTAATGAGCTTAATATATTTGGATTATTGGATTTAGCGATAATGGAGTGTTTCTTTAAACTTTATTGTCCCCCTTAGGCCAAACCAGACAAAATAAGACAATTATAACAACGGCAACCCTGAAAAAATAAATAAGCCCTATATGGTGACACATTTATGTAGTAGACCCTCTACTGTTCCTCAGAAGTTAGAAATTCAGTTAAAGATTTGTATGTCTCAGGTTCATCTAAATAAATGGTATATTTTCTTCTCTATTTAAAGTTTTCTAGTGGAGGGTCAGCCACTTTCTTGTCTCCCAGGAAATGTTACTATTTTGCCTAGAAAGTTCCACATTAAACTTGCATATCTTGTGTGTAGAATCCCTCAGTCGCCCAGGTAGAATCCATGACAAAAGGAGAAATTCAATTTGTCAACTGGGCAAAAGTCTATTTTGATTTTAGATCGAATACATTTCGCAGCTCATTCAAGCTGCTTCTTCAGTTCTGGCCAAATCTTCACCTGACCAAATCTGCCAACTGCTGGAAATTTGTTTAAATACCACCTATTTCCAGGTCAGAGGAAACTTTTATAAGCAAATCCACGGCTGTGCTATGGCCTCACCGGTCTCCACTATCATTGCTAACTTATACATGAACAGTGTGAACAGAGTGCCTTGGTCTCGTATCCAGAAACTCCACCCACACATTGGTAACGTTATGTGGACGATAACTTTTCAAAAATCAAAATTCAAGATTTGGAAGCTTATACTGCGCAAAATAATTTGAATCCGAAAATCAAATTCACCCGTGAAGATGCCAAGGAGAACACATTGGCTTTCTTAGATTGCGCAGTAACGTCAGGAGAAGAAGAGCGACTCCAGGTCTTCAGGAAGCCCACACACACGGACCAGTACCTTCTTTACCCAGAACTGAAGGAGTAGCTTGGATGAGCTGCGAAACGTGTTCAACCAAATCAACTTTTGTCCAGTTGACAAATTGAATTTCTCTTTTTGCCTTACATATCTTGTGTTTTCTCATCTGTTATTGCTAACAAAATACCTTGGAAAACGTGCATTGTTACAGAAAATTTGCCTGTCCCTCCACAGATCTGACCTGGGCACCAAATGCTTGTCACAATAGTTTTAATACCATACTGTGAACTATTCCAGGTAAAACAACAAAATCTCTATAGAGACAAACAAGTGGCAAGCAAGTGGCAAGCAACTTCTAATAAAAATATGAGTCGATTTTATTTGTTGTAGAAATGAACTGTGGAAATTCTGCGTGTCTGTGAGCCTTCTGTCGATCAGCTCCATCAAATGTTCAGTGTCAGATGGCAATAGCAGCACACATGGCAATTCCGGCTGCAGATTGTTCTACTTTAAAATACTCTCTTGTGAGGATCTCAAATGAGCTAGTGCAATTTGGTATTAATACACATGACTTTGAAAAGTTGTTTCCAAGGCCACATATTTATTTTTTGGGATCTGGGTTCACTTGTTTTGGGTTATTTTCCCTCTTGTTTGACTGGCCTGTTTTTTGCTTCTTTGTTTGTTTTTTGTCTTGTTTCTCTGGCAATCCTGGTTTAAAATTTGATCTCTTACGTTATGGTGTCGATCATGTCCAGCCCCATCTCCACACAGCAGTGAGCGTGGTCCGTTTTGGGTTGGGTCAATCCAGATACGCAGTAGTAACAGTCGCCCAAGATTTTGATCCTCCTGCAGTGGTTCTCCTGTAAAGAAAGACAAGTTTACAATGTCGAATATAGTGATAAATGTTAGCAAACCACATTTGAGAAGGCTAATTTGTCACTGGTAAACAGAAGCATAGCTGACTCAATTTTGGCATTTATTTTCAGTTGGTATTTTGGGGTCAGTTTGTTCCGTTATAAACAAGCTTTTTTCCTCAACTTTGAGGCACTTGCTGATAAAACTGCAGCATAAATTCTATTTCTAATTCTTGCTAAAATCTCTGTCATGGCATTCATCTTTTGGAGAGCAGGTGCAAAACTGCATGTTTTCAGAGCACTGACTGATTTAGTGCACAGGAAAACAAGAAGAGCAGATTATATTTTCCTGACTGAGAATTTAAATGTAACTTTTTCTAATGGGGAAATCAAAATGTCAAAATGTAAAAAATGCCTTGTTTTGCATGTGTTCTGTGAAAGGCTTTTCGCAGACCTGACACGTAACTTGACCTTTTTGCGTCCATGGAGACCAGTTTAATGCCATATTGTGGAACATTCCAGACAAAGTAATTTGTGGATCAATAAAGTCTTAAGCAATTAAGTCTAAGTCTAAAGCAATCCCTTCTCCATGGAGACAAGCAGGACATTACATTAGAAAAGATAAATAGTGCATCTTTAAGGGACAATATTTTAAGAGAGGTGGACAGGCCTGTATCTTTTCCCCTCTTAGTCTGCCCTCTGTGCCCCTCACCCTTAGCAGAACTATCAGATTCTTCTATTCACCATCACTTCTATGCATTTAAGATCTTATCACCTTGCTGACAATTGTACTGTTGCTGCCTTTTGTTTAGGTCATGATTCATCTATTCATCGCACCCACAGAAATGGACAAAGCTAATGGGTTCTAGTGTTCATAGGGTCCATCAGCTCTGTTTGCAATTGACTTTACATTGAAAAACGGTCACCCCTCTCTCTGTAACAGTGTTTTTATTTCACTATTTTCTCTGTAAAGAAATTTTTATTCCTAATATGGAACTGGCTCCAAATTCACCCCTATAACCACTAGTGTGAGCTTCATTTGACTGGAGCCAAATGCCCCCTTAGTCCACTTCTTTATACAGTCTATGATTGTGCCTCACTCAGCCCATACTCTACAGGCCATAACAATTCTTTGGAAACAATTGAAGAGCCAACTTAAGAAATGACATGTCTGCTTTTAAACTGCCAGTCTATCTGATCTAAAACCACATCAAAGTAAAAATAAGTCTGAAAAACAAGTTTGAATCTTGTACCACGTCACGTCATGCCATTAGCCTCCTGTATACCTACGCACAGACTGTACCATGCTAAAATGTTTTCTACCTCATCGGCTGTCCATTTTAGACCTATATTTAGACACCGCGTGGAAAATACAGTTGCATTTTCACAATAGAACCCTGAGAAGATGTTCCATGTTGATTATCCCATTCATAGCATCTACCCCCACTCCTGAGACTTCGACTTTGATCGCTGTCACTTTAGGCCTCAACGTGATTCTCCACAGACACAATACGAACGTTGTGATAGAAAAACATGCTCACAAATAGAAACCATTATCAGAGGCTATGAGCAACGCATTCATTTTACTGTGGACACTGTCTCGTAGGCCTTTTTGGTTTCCATGGAGGTAATGGGATCACTGGCCATGCATGTGAGGAGCACAAAGACTCATAATTATGCACATCGGTGGGCTCAAGACACGATGGATGCTCTATTTTTAACGCAGGAGGCATGGGAGTTAGCTAAAGGGGCATAGTAACTGCACAACACGCGTACACGTGCTCTCCGGGTAAGCCAGCGGACACCGGGCAACTAATATATCAAGCAATACAAGGTACACACAGATAGTATTTTGTCCTTTGTTCACTATGTTTATAGCTACGGTAAACACAACTTCATAATTTAGAGCACAAAGGCTCCCCTGCCATCTTTTTCGTCTGGACAGTTGTTTGGGATACAACGCTCTGAAGTGGGACTTGATCTAGCTACTGTCTGGTTATTGATACTTTGCAGATACTTTTGACGCTAACTGTAGGTTCTGCTGTGTCTGCAGCTCTGATACTCAAGTCAGACAAGTTAGAATTTTATTTTAACACAATCTGATCTGACCATAAAGAACGGACTTTGCTGGAACTACAACAGATGAGCTGATTTTTGCTGTAAACAAGTCTCTCTCAAATAATATTACAGTCACCATGGTAACTTCTGAATATTCAGCCATAGAGATACATGCAGAACACCCCCCGCGTGATGTCACTGCAAGGTATCAATAAGGTACTTCCATGTACCACCTCAAAGCATACCAATCTGACCACTCCCAGTTATGTTTAGTTAAAAAAGACATGTTTTGTTCAGGTATTTAGCATTTCACTATAACAGAGATCATTATTTTTCTTGAGATCAATGAATTTGGGGGTTTTCATGGCCGATGTTTAGGATCCAGAGCAACAGATAAGCTCTACTGATATTTTTGAGTTGATATGTAGAGCTGATTTTAATAATATTCCCCAAATTCTATTACCTAAATTTACTTAAAACTCACCCACAGCCCTTTTTGCCACAAACCTTAAAAAGAGCTGTATAGTCACATTTTGTGCAGCTGTCTCTTTGCACTGAAGTGTTCAAATACAGTTTTATGGGTATATTTAAGCAAATCAGCAAAATATCAACCTGTGCTGGAAATTTTAAGGCAATAACTCATATGCTAAAAAGTGACTGATATATGTCTATCTCTATTTGAGTCCAAAGTGTTCAAATACATGCAAGTAAGAACAACACAGTGCGTGGAGATAGGAGGTAGGAAAACTGAGATTTTCTGAGCATTCAAGGCTCAAATGAAAAATTGATCGTACAAAATAGTCCCCTTTAAAAGCCAAAGTTTAACAACAGCACTCACAAACAATACTCTAGGCTGTTTTCCGTGTCATGCTCCAAATCAATACCAGTGTACATAGAGACAATTAGGTTTAGAATAATTAATGAATAAACAAAACTAAAATAACTGAGGTTCTGCAGTGAAATACTCAACATTAATAAAAAAAATATATCACAATTTCAAATGTTTCTGGTGACTAGTTTAATGAACAGGCTAAAGTTCACAGACTGATACCAAAACCAATTATTGACATGCTCCCCAGACTGTATACATTTAAGTTTGTCCTGAGGCAACCCCGTGTCCTCCTGACCTGGTGGGGGTATGTGAGAATACAGGCTAAAGGTAATACATGTAAAGAATCTGAAGCTATAGGCAATGGGAAAGCCCTGGTACTTACACTCACCCTGTACTTCTCCTGTGCTAATCGGACTGCAAAGCTTAGGATCTGATTCAGACCCGAGCTGGATTACCTCTACCATGTGACTCCATCAACATTGTATGCAATCTGTAGGCTCATTAGCATAGGCAGACAAGGGGGAGGAAAAAGTGCTAGCTAGGCCTGTCACAATAACAGAAGTATAACATATTGTTGAAGAAAATATAAACGATAAACAACAATATTGAAACAAATTTATGCTACTAACAAAACATGTCTAAAGCAGGATTTTATCCAAACTTTTCACTATCATTAAAGACACTGTCTACTCTGCTCTACTACAATCACAACCTAATCTGGTTTGCCACTCTGTTAACCTGCATATCGAGGACACATACATGTTTCTCAGTATATGAACAGGCCATGGCTCCTGTGAAAGCTCAGATCCACCAGAATTCACTCACTGAGCTGCAGAGGCTGCACTAGCATTGATTTGCTGTAAGTGCTGGGGTTTAGGTATTGAAAATTCAGATTTCAGGTTTAAAACAACTGAATTCAAAGCACTGAAAATGGCAACATAAATTCATGAATTCAGCCTTCTGATTGGATAATCATAGCATAATCACCTTGGCTACCCGATGTTTTTGTAAGAATAAACCACCATTACAAATGTTATAATCATAATAATAATGCATCAGTTTTATGTAGCACTTTTCTGGACACTTCTGGACAAAGACCCTTTACAAAGCATTATTCATGCACTCAACACTCAGTGGTGGTAAACTTCTAATGTAGCCACAGCTGCCCTGGGGCAGACTGACTGAATGAGTCAAATCATATTTGATTTGAACTTGTTTACCTCATATCTGGTTACACAGATATGTCAAATGTGAAATTTAAATAAATTAATCTAAATTGTACACACTACTCCTTTAAAAGTATGACCTACGACAAAATAAATAGCTAAATGAAACACTACATTGATAGTTAGTTTATATCTATAAAGAGTCATAGATTTATTCAACCCTCTACAGTGCAAATGTCATATTAATCAAAAAGTCTACTAGAGCAGAAAAAGTACAATAAACGTGGTTAAATGTATCACTTACTGAACTATAAGTTGATTTAGTAATTATCACGACAGGCCACATGCTAACAATGCTCATTATTATTATGTAACTACAGCTTCTAATGACACTGGAAAGACAAAGCAACTAGGTGTTAAATTGGTGTGAAAACTGAATTAATTATTTATTCACTAGTTTTACACAAGTTCAATCCACTGTCAACAAGCCAGGCTGCCATGTTTAGTTTGGGCTTAGTTTGGGCCCACCATGATGGGAGAGGATCGGGACTCTGCAGTGATCCGTCCACCTGCTCATGAGACAGCATTTTGTATTTATGTTGTTTTTGAGACATTGTCAAATTGTTCTATAATTAATGTTTATTTAACTTATATTTAAATTACCTCAAAAAAGTTATGTCTTGCAACAAGTCAAACCAAGATGAACTGCCTGTAGTTTTTTTTTTACTGTTTATTATGCTGTTTTAGATTCTATTTGCAATCAATTAATGCTTGAGACACACCAACTACTGTGAGCTACAGATGGTGAAATGTGGGCTGCAGACACTCAGGTAGGTCCAGTTGGGCAGTTGGTTGAGCCGACATACACACAACATTGGCCAGTCTGTGTATTTTGTGACATATTTTTAATTTCTGTGTTTTTTCTTTTTTTTTTTTTTTTACTGTGTATCTTCCATTACAAGGTTATATCAATAGAAAGACATTTGTACATATTAGTCAACACTGAAGGCCAAAGCACGGCTCTATGCTAACTTTTTTTTTTTTTCCGGAGCACATGTGCGCCTAAGTAAAAAATTTTAGGAGCACAGAAAGAAAATGGGGGCTAGGGTTCTATGGCACCGAACCAGGCCACAGCCAGATGACGTCATGACACAGCTCTGTTTATTTACATGTCACGCAGGAGAATTAACACATTTAATGGAGAAAATAAATCCAGCAACATGAAATATCTATTAAATTGTGAAACATATTAGTTCTGCTGCGATACTTGGTCCTATGTGAGTTTATGGATATAATAACAGTCCTTATTGAAGGGAGGCGTGGATTCACTGTATGTTTTGGAGCGGAGGTTATTCACTGTTTTCCTCGACAAATGTAAAAAACGCTTGTCCAGGAACATGCTTTAGGGGCTATCTGTGGTTGGGCACCATTGTAAAGTCCTACTGTGAGTGCACCCATAGACGGATGTAACGGAGCACAGTCAATGGCATCGAGTACAACACTACTTTAATTAAGAAACAAAGTTCATTCTGGAAGCTATTATGGCATCATTTCAAGTGAATGAAATATCACAGGCTTGAATGTCTCTGCAACATTCAACACAAAGATAACAAACAACAATCTCATAACAATTATTATTAGACAAACAGATGTCAGAAGCGTCCACCGTTACAGCTCTTAGAGGAGGTGCAAGAGAGAGAGGAACACGGAAGTCTGAGTCGAAAAAGACATTAGCCTCCTAAAAATGGAAACATGAGAGAGGAAGAGAGTGCAGGAGAGGAGTGAGCAGGGGGGCATAAAAGACAGGCTGCCCGTCAATCACAGGGAGCGGAGGAGTCTGGGAGCTGGCATACAGGGAGGTGTGGAGGAGAGAGAGAGGCGGAGACTGCCATGGAAAAGAATACATGGCACATCTAGTCCAAGTCTCTTCAAGTTGCATTCACAGCTCAACTCAGAGGTGACAGAATGTTGTTTTTCCTGCCGGACAGTTGGGCAAAAGTGACTAAGAAGTGATCCAAAATGTCCAGTTATAGGGTTAATCTGTAGAATGTAATGTAATGTAAAAATAATGGAAAGGTAGGGTGATGATATGCAGAACCTGAATATAAAGAAGTGGACTAACCCAGAGGAAAGAAAATCCAAAGAGGAGACCTCAATAAAATCTCATGTGGTTCTCCTAGACCAGGGGTGTCAAACTCATTTTGGTCCGGGGGCCGTATGCAACCTACTTTGATCCCAAAAGGGCCGGATCAGAAAACTCAGTTCTCACTTCAAGTTATCGTATTTTTCTCTGTGTCTCGTAGTGGTGTTTAAGATTATATTCCTCGAGCAACGCCACTTGTTCCAAACACACTGAGCACAGATTTCCCATTCACCTCTGTCAACAAATAAGAATTAGACTATTTTTCTTGGGAAATCCTGAACGCAGCATCTGCTTTTCTCATTTTTTGACATTTTGCTGATGAGGGTCACGGTCGACAGTCAAAAGGATCGTCCTTTAAGAGCGTTTGGAAAGAGGAAAGTCTTCATTTGTGCTGCTCTGGTGGAAGTCACAACATACAGAAATGCCGGAGACGCTGCTATGGTAAACGGTGCAGAAAATGAACAGAAAAATCTGAAAATTTTAAGTATTTTAATAGAAAAATCAGCCGAGGGCCAGATTAAAGGTCTTGGAGGGCCGGATCTGGCCCCCGGGCCGCATGTTTGACACATGTGTCCTAGACCATTTTGAGCATTGTTTAAGACCAGTGTGAGCAAATGGCTTATTGCTTCAACTTCTCATATTTTGCTCTAGAGGAACAGGCCGCTGAACTGCTCAGATTAGACTCCTCTGTAGATATGAAAGAGAACGCTATTTGGCCTTAACCAAATCTCAAACTTTGTCTCTCACAAAGCCATTGGGGAGATTTCATCTTCTGCTCAAACTAACCTCAGTCTAGGCTTCGTGTAGTCCTTCTCATCTGCTGCTCAATTTGATCTAAGACAAACTTTAAACCCATTGGTCAATGTGGGTTTGGTGCCTGATTTTCAAATTCAGTCTGCGCTGTGATTGGCTGAGAACGGTCTCTCTGAACAGCAGAGCTTTGATTGGCAGTTTTCAGAGCTGCTGAAGAACACGTCTGTTAGTAACCCCCAATTTACACCAAAGCGTAACAGTGCGTAAGCGCAGCAGCATAGCATACGTGCAGCATATGTGCAGGTATGGCTTTCCATTTTAACCGGTCGGACAATTTCCACCAGCAGCGTCATATGCACATTCAATGGCCGTCATTACGCTACACGCTGCTTAAATTAGGCTGGAGTTCTAATTTTGCAGTGTCAACGGAGCATCTCCAGGCTTTTTAGCAGAGGCAAGAGGCACACAATGTCAAAATAAACTTCCAATGTCCTTTTAAAAAACTCTAAAAGCACTGCTGTGGCGTAAACACCATCCAGGAGCTCAGAAGAATGATTTGTGATGGAATACGGAAAGTTGACAGCCAAGGAGCATAAATATAAAACACTTTATGACATCACACAACAACTTTACAAGAACAACTTGTGAAGGAAAAGGCATGTGGTGCACTAGTGGACTAGTTTTTGTCTCCACTGCAGATGCTAAAACTGTTTCTCACCAGTGCGGCAGTGCCTCAAGTAGGACTCCTGTTTTTGTCTCCCCTATTGCTCCTAGTGAATGTTCACATCAGAGAAATCTAGAACTATAATGAGACCCTTCGGAGCTTAAAAAAGGCCTATTTGAGCAGCAACTTGAGTGTGATGGCACCTAGCGGGTTAGCTATGTCGATTTATATATATACAGTACAGTCTATGATGATATGACAAAAGAAGTTATTTCACAATTGATGGAGAAATAACATCTCTGGGTGGTGGTAGCTCCACACTGCTACCTCAGTCCTTGTTATCTTGGCCTCCCTTCAACCAAAAACTAAAATACGTTTTTATCACCGATATTAGCCCTCCCCAGCACCAAGGAATTAGAACTGATGGCAGAGGTTTAGGTGAGCTTCAAAAGTATCCACACGTCTGTGTAAAAGTTTGTCAGTGTGTGGTTCTCGTTGGTCAAGTAATCGGTCTCTGCTATCAGCCTCTCTGACCACCACCATTCTTTCACTTAAACAGCACATAAGTAATACATAACAAAGTGTATGAGGTCTTTTGCTCAACAGTATAGAAAGGTCACTTGGATTAGATGCACAGATTACGAGGACAAGGTTTACACAAACTATAATCCAGTAATGTTCCAGTAGTACTTAATTACTTACTACACGTTTTCAATGGTGGCTATTGTTTGGACTGTGCTATCAAACTAGCTCCTCTAATGATCTTTTGTGCTTTGTTTTAGTTTTGGGATATTTCCTTTTGCTTTTTCCTTTGATCTGACCTCGTTTGAATAGATGCATTGTGGACATGAAAGTTACAAAGTGGACAGTCACAATTACAATCAGAACTGGGGATAGTGACAAAGAACAAAGAGTCAAACAGAAAAGCCTGGAGGTACTTGACAAATCTGCATAGAAGCACTTCACTTTTTTGTTCATTGTATTTGTTTCCTATGAGTGTGTATGAAATAAAACCTGCAAGAAAAACAATGGATAAAAGGCGCTATACCCATTTTTTTTCATGTAATAAAGTCAAAAGTGCCAGTATAGAGATATTGGAAAAGAAGCTCAAAATGAGACCTCTGTGCGCTGTCTGCATCTAATTAAAAAGTCTTTTATTGGCCGAGGCAGTGAATCAGAAAATAATGCTGGTGTGCTGTTAACATGCTAGTTATTAACATTATTAACATTACTATGACTCTGGCCTCTGAAAGTTATGAAAAACCGCTTAGATACTAATTGCAGTGACTAATTAGGATGCTAAAAGCGGGGAATAACTTTGTACCACTGCAAATTTGAAAATGAACAGTTAAAATGAAAATGTTTTCCAGTTTTTAAGATGATAAAATTCAGGTAGTGTCTTCATTACTTACGTACTTCATTAGTTGACAAAAGTATGGCACTTCACAGAAAAAAATCTATCTATAACATTTTCAACACATAGAAGCCCTAATATTTGACATACAACTACAATTAACATGTGGATTATTGAATTTATCAGATTTTTATTAACTATTACTAACACTTACTATTGCTTATTAATAATACTTATATACTTATATACTTAATAATACTAATATTATTTTATTAATATGATTTTATTTTTGAATTAGGAGATTTTTAAAGCCACTCTCGTCTTAAAACTGCATCCGGAAGACTAAAGACATTTTTTCCAACCAGTTTGTTTGTCTCTGCTTTTAGATCTCCATGTTGTGTGAATTAAAACATGGGAGGAGAGAGAGAAGGGTAGTCGTCTGTTTGCGGGCGAGCAGTGGGTTCCTGGCGGACATCCCGATCTGCCTGCAGGCCCGGAGAGCGGCCAGGTGGTGTGGGGGCGCCGTTCAGTTCTGTGTGTGTATGTACTGCTCTGCATGTGTATGTACGCAGAAGAAGAGGCACTGACCGCAGCCTGCCACTTTCTGCCCGAGTATATGGCAGAGCGGGCGTCGGGGCAGGGAGCACGACAACATTCAGTGACAAGTTTGGATCGTTTTAAAACACAACCATCTCAACGCACAGCTCAGCAAAAACGAGGCTGCGTCAAATTGAAAAAAGGCATAAACAAGATCAGAACAGAAGAAATGCGTTCATACAAGCCAGTGAGCTTTGGGGGGATGTACCTGATTTTACTTATATTAGAGAAAACTGTGTTTTGCCCCAGTGCAGGTACACTACCAGTCAAAAGTTTGGACGCACCCTCTAATTCTTCTAATTTTTTTCTATATGTTTACTAATTTCTACATTTGATATACAGTTGTGCTCATAAGTTTACATACCCTGGCAGAATTTATGAGGTCATTTGTGTAGTTTCTGTTGTCATTATGATTTAAAAAGAGTAAACAGTTGTTTGGCTTCACCCAAGCACTAACCATGATTGAAAGAAAAGTTTGTGTTAACATTCATATTCTCAGAAAGATGGCCAAGAAATCATAAATTCTGCCAGGCTATGTAAACTTATGAGCACAACTGTACACAGAAGACATCAAATATATGTATGTAATTATTTCGTAAAGAAAAAAAAGTTAACTAATAGTTAATAATGAGTTAAAAATTTCGACAAAGCAAAAGGTGGATAATTTGAGGATTTGGTTATAACATTAAAAAACTGAATGAACTTTTTTCCCTTTTTGCTACATAATTCCATACATCTTATTTCATATATTTGATGTCTTCCATATGTTTGTAGTAAAAAACAAAAAAAAAAGTCCAAACTTTTGACTGGTAGTGTATATCGTATAAGCTGCTCTTGAGGTCAAAATAAGTCCACTGTGTGCTATATCTAGCCTAATTATTGACTAAGTTATTGTCCAAGAATAAAGAAGTGGGCAGTTAGCATGCTAGTTGTTGTTAGCATTACTTTGGCTGCAAATCTCCGGTTTTGACCTCTGAAAGCTACTGCTCTAGTCACAGCTGCCCTGGCACAGGCTGAAGAATGGCTGCCAATCTGCAATCGGCAACGGCTTTTCCAAGAACATTAAATATTTATAGACAGTGAAGACCTGGCAAAAAGACTTTGTAAAGACTTTGTATAGTAAAGATTGCTCAGTAGGATGTCCATTTGCATTTATTTTGTATTTCTGACAATCTGTTCAACCAGCTAAAAATCAAAGTCTCTTCTTCTTCTAAACAAGGCACAACAAGACAGCAATTCTGTTTCGCTTGACTTAATTCTACACATTTCATTGTAGCATTAACAAACATTTCTTTATAAACAAACATGTGCTGGAGATCTCAAACCCATGAAACCTTCTATGAACGCAGAAAAGAGTGAGTTGTAATCCGGTGGATTACTGGATTGAAGGGCATGTCATGGACCGAGTGTATAAGAGAGGCCAGATTACATAAACAGTGGCACAAGCTTCTTCCGACCAGAGCATGCCAAGTCACTTCCACAATCACACACTGTATTAGGAAAGTTTGATTGAAAACTTTTGGGGTGTTATAGCATTGCGTTTGAAAGCGTTGGCAAACTGGAGTGGCAAAATTCACAGTAATAGTTGAGTAGATTTTTAGTGCTGTAATCACAAAGAGTACAATATTGACAGATGGAGAGTTAAAATCTTTTCTTGCTCAAACTAAGAGAGGGACTGGCACAGGCAGGACTGCTCTCCAAATCCCTGCATTCAGATCTTCCATACGAACGCAGCCGAGGCAAGATTTAAGTGTGTATAAATCTGACCCAGATTATACAGGTCTGTCAACTTCCTCAAATGAAGTAGCAGATAATCATATTAAGCATCATATGGGCCTGAGTATCCACTGTGTCATCACGCTAAGCTGCTGCTAGCGTGGCATGTGCCGGAAGCCTGGACAATGGCATACCATCAGTGGGGGAAAAGGAAAGAGCTGACCCTAATGCTAACCATGACTGCAATTTCAGATTTAAACTCACCGTAGCGAGCTCATCAAATTTCCCAAACAGCTCATTGAGAAGTTTCACCAGCTCCTGAGCTGTGCACTGGGAGGCGAGGCTGGTGAAACCCACGATGTCTGCGAACAGGATGCTGCAAGGGACAGAGGAAGTGGAGAGTAGATTATGGTATATTAATTATAGGCAGTTAATGTAAAATCACAAGTAGGACTGGGGGTTAAAGGTACACTATGTAACTTTCCTAATGGGTGGTTTGCTTATCTTCATGGAGATGCTATTGCATTGCCTCAAATGTTCCACAATATGGCATTAAACTTATCTATAAAGGTCAAGTGGAATCTGTGTAGAATGTATTCACCTGCTTGTCTCCAAGTAGAAAAGGTCAATGATCTCCTGTGAAATATTCCTGCCAAAGCAAGAGCATCTCATTGGAAACAAGCAGGTGGTGATTCCTCTATCAGAAAAGTTACACAGTGCATCTTTAACAAAGCATGAACATAAACTTAATTCATAATGAACAAATAGTTTATTAAAATGGTTTAGGACCAACAATAGAGAACTGGGTTGATATTGTGCAAGAGATCTACACAATGGAAAAGGTTTAATTTTTCCTGAAAGTACAGCTGGACTTCAATAAGATGTGGTCTAAGTGAGATCAGACTTCATGTAAAATGTTTGTATTTGCAATGTTTTGTTGCTTTGTGACTGAGGTTCAGTTTGTGAGGTTCAAAAGCAAGAACTTATTTCATTCTGCACATATGTGATATCTGCTTTTTTAAATAAAAAGTACATTTGAAAAAAAAAAAAGGTTCAGGCTCAGTAACTACTTAATTACTAAGCCTGAATTATTATGTATGAAATATTTGTTCATTATTAATTAAATGTTTGTTCATTCTTTATTTATTAGGAGAAATATATTTACTATACAGTAGTGCCAGATTCTTTTTTATTTATGTTAAACTTGTTAGCCTTGGATGAGACATTGCAGGTGAATTTAGGTTACATTTTAAAACATTTCCGGTGCCTCGAGTATTTTGATATGTAAATTAGACTCTGATTAAATTAATACAGAATGATGCACTATGTAGCCAACGGGTTTGGTTGTAGCACATACACTAGGCTCTGTGCCAGCCTAAGATTTGTGAGATCCCTGCTTCAACAATTTGCAATGTTCCTCATTATTTTCTCTAAAAAATAAACTGTTGTGTTTAGTACAATACATTTTAAAATAAACCATAACATGTTCTATTTTCTTTTTTCTGAAACCTGTGATCAGAGAGAAAGCAATACTGTATTCTGAATACTAAGAATACTTTTACACTGAGTTGCATTGGAGATGGAAAGATGAGTTGCATTTTTCCATTGGAGATGGAAAAATCACACATGCACTCACCACAAGAGCAGAGCTGTCTATTTTTCTCACTGATTATGTATTATTATATTTAGGAAAGAATTGTATACTGAATACCACCAAATGAAAAACAGAAGTACCAGAAGTTTTCAGAATATGTATTCTTGGTACATGTATTCAGCTACTTCCCAGTATTTGCTTTCATGCAAATATAGTCATTGCATTTATTTACACTGTTGGACCAGTAACTCAAAATAAGCTTTAGATGAAATGCTCTGTCCTAAATGAATGACATGCACAGTAAGGGGAAAATCATGTGCCTGCTGTATTGTAGCGCGTGTTGAAGCAGTGACTTAAAAATAGAAGTGTGATCATTCTCACGGGGATCAAGGTGGAGGTATGCCTGTAGGAGAGAGGAGAGAAAGGGCTGGGGGCAAAACACACCGACCAAGGGACTGTTTCTACCAATGGGTCAGCCTTTTGACAAATACAGATACCTTAAGGATAAGGTCATTGTGTCCCCCTGCCCCAGCAGATTTAACTAAAACCAGTGGTTTGTCCCATTTTTATACAAAATATGTGCCATGTGTCCCTATTTTGGCCAATATGATACCTGCCAACAGTAAAGGGGCACATATTGTCATTTGTTTAGCTAAAATCCAAAAAAATGTACTTGAACAACAGAAGAGCCAAAGAAGATTATACACTGACCCACAAGTGAGTCAAGAATGGACAATGTTACACGCTTTATTCACAATTTCATCCGAACTCGGGTTTGTCCCAGTTTTGAAAATCTGGTCACCCTACTCATTTCACTATATCATAGTTGAAATAATAATATAATATTACATTTAAAATATTTTAATCTATTGTAGTGAAGTTTATAATCTTACTTCCTGTTTGGACTGAGGCCGCAGATATGATTTACATTGAGGTAATTCCATAATCATCATCTGGTTAGCATGTACAACCTTAATGTTAACAAGAGCCAAAACTTGTCTAAACTGCACAATAGTTCTGATTTGATAAATACAAACAGCAGATTAAATTTGTGAATTATGAGATGAATCTGATTTAAATATCAAAAGAACTAAATCTTCAGATAAATCCCTGACTCCCTATCTTCTCTATTCTGCTGCTGTCACATATAAATCCTTATAATCTAAATAAAATGATTACTCAACCAGCACAAATTTTGGTCAACTAAGGACTATAGCCCTAATATCTCCAAAAACAAATATCACTCCCTAAGATACAAAACACTGATGTGAGTGCTGGAGGTTAAACGATGCATAATGCAAACGTTCAGGAAGATAGTTAGGTTAATGTAGAAGGAAGTTTCCATATTTGGGCGGGTGGAAGTGGGCAAGGGCGAAGCCATTTTTGACAGCTAACCACTAATGATGCTCTTAAGCAGCTACTGAGGTATGGCTATATAATGCATTTTAGATCGTACTTACAGTTGCTAATGCTAGTTGTAAATGCATTCATCACACTTGTGTAGTGTTAAAGGGACAGTTTGGAATTTTGGACATAGAGCCTCATTTCCTAATGAGCCAGAGTGTTGGAGACGTGTGGAGACACTTTTTAAAAATTCCATCCAGTTCTGGTGGTTGCTGGTGCTAGGCTAGCGCATGTCAATGGCCCTAGTTGTCCTGCCACTAAAAACAGTCTTACCCACTCCACACAGCACCTAAAGCAAATCAGTTATTATGCCTGACTTTCGATTTAAATGTCTGTGTTGACTAAATAAAACTAACCTTTCAGCGCATGAATCGCCGCATGTTGAGGGACTATTTTCTCATATATCAGTCCGCCGCTGCAAAGCTTTCTATCAGGAAGTACAACTCGCTGCTGCTGCTCAGACATAAATCCTTCAAATGCAAGATTGGTTTTACTCCTAAAATTATTCTATCAACACAAACATTCACATCGATAGTCTGGAATTATAACTGTTTTGCCTCAGGTGCACTGTGGAGTGGCTAAGACTGTTTTTAGTGACAGGACAACTATGGCCATTGACATGCGCTAGCCTAGCACCAGCAACCTCTCCAAATACAAGGACTGGATGGAATATTTGGAATATTTAAAAAAGTGTCTCCACACATCTCCAACACTCTGGCTCATTAGGAAATGAGGCTCTATGTCCAAAATTCCTGTCCCTTTAACAAAAACTCCACTAGTTCATTGTACCATCTTCATTAGCTTTAAACTATGTTAACTAGGATGTCTACAACATGTGACAACATAACCCTGATTTCTGTTTGTTTACGGCAAGCCATGAGAACTCAAAGTGAATCTTGTCTTACTTATTAAAGGGCTCATATTACGCTATCTGATCTATGTTATAATGTTTCCTAATGTAAAACATACCCTGAGTTGTGTTTTGGTTCATTCACACACGTTTAACACACAAACCCTGCATATTTAGGCTGAGTTTGTCTCTCAAACAGAAAATACTCTGTTCCTCCTTGTGATGTCATGTGACAATACAGGAAGTGCTTCACAGGGTTTTTAAACTCCATACAATTTAACTATCAGTCATTCAGATAATTTCAGTCCTGACATCACAAGGTGGAACAGAGCAGTTTGAGCATTGGAGATGCAGACAAACTAATAATAAAGGATTACTCAAATACAGTATGTGTGAATGAAACAGAACACAAGTCCAGGAATATTTTTGATGAGATAACAACATTATAACATGTATTAAAGCTCACAAGAGTCAATTTTGTGTAATATAGGACCTTTAACCATAAAACCAACTAGAAGTGTTTTGTTTATTTAAATTGCAAGAAAGAAAACAAACTATTATTAAGATCTAATGATAGTTTTTTTCTGATATTTAATGTTATCAGGACTAGCTATTGTATTGCATTTTAATAACAACAAATTTAACTTCATGTAATCTAGTAATCTCAATTTTCCACATATTTTCTTATTTATGTTCTCATTTCAGACATGTGTCAAGTCCTCCTCCATGTCCAGCAGTGATGACTTAGTGCTTGTGTCCAGACTGCTGTGTCCTTTGGCGGGGTGTGAATGGCATTAGTCACCCCTCTCTCGCTCTTTCTAGCACTCAGGGCCTGTCCTGTCCCACCTGCTTCTCTGCCTCCTCTCATCCGGACAGCTGACAGAGGCTTGCACGTGGGCTTCCGTCTGCCCAAACTGACTACATCTATGGGTAAACTGCGATATGTCTTCACAGATGTCACCCTAATTAGAGGTAATGGTTTATGTGCATTTTAAAGAGCCCATTTTGTGCAATTTTCTGATCTATGTTATAACGTATGTGCATGTTTAACACACAAATCATGCATGTTTCAAACTGAAAACACTCTGTGCCACTTTGTGATACATTGTGCTTTTAAACTTCATACACTTTCTCTAGAATTATTTGGATAATTTCAGCCCTGGAATTGCCAACCTCTACTGAACTACATTTAAAAGGTAGCGGTTATCTTGAAAATTACCACTACATGACATCAAAAAGGTGGAACAGCATTATGAGCTTTGGAGATGCAGACAGACTTATAAAAAAGGATAACTCAAACATGTGTGAATGAAACAAAACACAAGTCCAGGTATGTTTTTGAAGAGATAACAGCATTCTAACATGGCTTAAAGCTCACAGAGTCAATTTAGGGCATTTAACAAGGATGTATTATGTGTTTTTTTTTGTTATTTAGTAATACACTTTTAGATACATAGATCATTCTTGACTTTTTTCATTGTAGACTGCAGTATTGATCTAATAATGCACTGGATTTATATAGAACCTTTCCAGACACCCAAAGCTGTGTACAGAGCATTATTCATTCAGTCCATACTTGATGGTTATAAGATGCTATTGTAGCCACAGCTGCCCTGGGGTACACTGACAGAATCAAGGCTGCCCATCTGTGCAGTTGGCCACAACAACAAGTTAAAACTCAATACCTCAGCTAAAACTATGCAATAATCAAGTCTGGTCCATTGACTTCCTGTTCAAGACTGAAACGTTTCCAAAGAGTTCACAATTTGCATAGTGCATAGTGGAAGGTACATACAGAAATTTCTGAGTTTCTAAATCCTCTCAAAGGTGCCGTAGACCTACCTGATTTTTACTGTCTTAAAAGTTTGAGAAATAGAACTAGTTCATTTTGACAGTTGCAGTGGTCCAACCTTACTTACCGTATGCATTTTGAACATTCTCATTATTCTCTGCTATGTTAAGCACTTCTCACAGCTCTCAGATCAGTGTGGAGTTTTGCTGTGACGGTATAGCTAACAACAACTAGCACACTAAAGTGCACTTACTGATCTGTCTCATTTTGACCTCAAAAGCTGCTTATAATATATCTGCACTGGGGCAAGACACAATTAGCTCAAATACTGTACATGGAAAAATCGTGTACAGGGCCTTTAAGCTACTGACGAGACAAAAATATAATATAACATGGTTTAAAAAATCATAACATCCAATTTGCATAAGAAGTGTCCTTTAAATTTGTATTTTCTTGGCTTCTGTTCCTTTCCAATCAACACGATGCATAATTTGACCGTGCATTTGAAATCATGGGAATCCAAGACAGTTTAATTGATGTAGGTGGTGGGAAGCAGTATCCAACAATAGAGCAATGATCTTGGAAAATAACAAATAGATTTGATCAGCCCACACAACACATGTCCACTTGTTTAATCCCACATTATCTCTTGATTTTGTCCAATACACGTGAGCCAAAACTATTTTAATTCTTTTTGTAACTTTATTGTCACCGCCAGCTTGTTTGGGACGAAATGTGAGCAAACCAAAGTACCACACTCTCAAAACCCCAAAAGGGAGTTAACATTTTTTAATTAAGCTCCATATTTCACAAGTTACTCAAATATGAGAGGCCCGTTTTTCTTGTTCATTTTGAAGTGAGAGCAAAGCAGTAAATAGAGGTACAGAAAATTCCTCCTAATCTAAGTAAAGTGTTTTTTTTAATGGGTGAAAAAATTTTGTGAAAATCTTTCATTCAAATTTAAGACAGTCCAACCACAGCCACTAATTTGTAGCGTGTGTCTTTCAAATGCCTCTCCAAAATTCTTATAGCATTCGGAACAAAATATATAACTTCTTATACCTGAGATAAATAAGAGGTGGATGCTTCAATTGTTGATTCTGTAAAAATCTGCACTGTTTCTCGTGTGTTTTTTCTCCTTTTTTATGTATAAGCAGCCATGTTTGTTTTTGACGTGAACGGACCATGCGTCTCTCTGATTGGTTAATTCACCTGTCAGTCACAGCCTATGAAATTGGGGAGACAGGCTACGGCTCCAGGTACATTCGTCTTGGTAAACTTTTATCAAAGCGTTTGGTTCTGTCTGGTCTGTTAAGGTTCACAAGACATCACAACGTTCTCGAGTTCCTATAGTTTAAACTGAGCTGAAGACACATCAGAACATGATGGAATGTGCTGTAATTGCAGATTTGCTGTCCTGTTTTATGGCCACTAGTTTAAAGTCTTCTCTGTCAGTATAAATACGCAAAAGTTAATTTTATTTATTTATTTATTTTTCACAATAGCCTCAGAAAGTACTATTATTCAACTCCAAATGTGTGATTGTTACCAGCTGAAAGGACCTTAAATCATAAGATAAATACTGCAGGTTTGCAGATCCAATTCCTAACAAAGCATAAGAACATTCGGATATATCTTTCAACTTGCAGCCGATGTCATCAATATTCCCTGGGGATGTGAAGCTAACTGAAAGATGTTATAAACTCAGATTAAAGTTATAAAGTTATACTTTAATCTGAGCTTTATTTTAACATAATCTGACCAGAAAGAGCTATTTGACTGAAACTACAACAGGTGACAGGATTTGTGCGCTTTCTCTCACATAAAATTTCATTAAGCTAACCAACAGCCAACAGTTTTTCACTCTCACTTTTTTGTTGAAAGTCAAACTCCTAAACCAGACCGTACGCTCATATGATCACAGCCCCTGAAAGTATGTAGTTTAAATTCATTTTGTATTTTATTAGCTGCATTTGCTAACATGTACATTGTGTCACCCTGTTAACTGTTGAAATATCCAACAATAGAGCTATATGTAGAACGTGATGACACTGGAAAGTATCAGTTCTATCCATCCAGTTCAGAAGAAGTTAAAAAAAACATAACTTTAGGTATCCCAATTACAGACTTTGTAAGAACTAAATCTTTATATTATGAATATTTTTAGTTATCACAGATGCATTTCAAAGACACCTTGACAGTCGTGCATGTGCTTTCTAACATCTGTCCATCACGTGCCTCAGATATCCCACTGAGTGTGTGCCCCTCAATGTCACATAGCTCAGTTATTTTTGGTTTACCTCAATTCAACCCACCACCCCACTGTTATCTCTACAAACTGAAAAAGACAATGCAAAATATGTTGTGTAGCCATAGTGGCCATGGCCTAGTTCATTTTAAACGGTGATGCAAAATTATTCCTCCTTTCTTTACACTTACAGCATTCTGAGCATCCTAATAATTCACCGCAGTGGGTTTATAACTGCTGTTCACAACTCTGAAAGACCAGAGTTTTACCGTGGCAGTAAAGCTAAGAAAACCATTATTAGATTGTTTCAAAGTAATATCTAAAGGCCCTATACTTAAAAAATGACTCTTGTGAGGTTTAGGCCATGTTCCTATGTTGTTACCTCTTCACAAACATGCCTGACGTTGTGTTTTCATTCACATATGTTTGGATAATCCTTTATTACCCGTCTCTCTGAATCTCCAAAGCTCAAAATGCTCTGTTCCACCTTGTGATGTCAAGAAGTAGTGGTTTTCAAATGAACAGCTACCTCTTACCTACCGAGGCTACCATGGTTTGAACTTATTGCCTCTTCATTGGCACGTTGCACGGTCCCATCAGACCCTATCCTGGGTGTTGTCTGGGTAACAAGTCATGATATCATCCCTATCTTGTCTTCTTTAGTTAATTTGCTATGATAGACTGGAATATCATGTATTTGACTTGACATACAGTATAAGTAACACAGCCGAGATCACAGTCCTTATCTTCACATGACCTCAATACAATAATCAACTAGAGCAGAGGTTATACAAAATAGCTAAGCACAGTTATTTATCCTAACTGTGGCTGAAATCGTCCAAATGATTCAAGAGAAGGTGTATGGAGTTTAAAAACACAGTGGAGCACTTCCTGTATCACAAAGAACTCAGCCTAAATTTGCAGGGTGAATAAAAACACAACTCCAGGTATGTTTCTGATGACGAAACAACATTATAACATACAGTCAGATAACAGATATGTAGAGATGTTATTGCTTTCCTTGGAATCTTCCGCAGTATGGCATTCAACTTTTTATTACTTGTTAAAGTGTATTACTTGAAAGGGGTTTATGGATCAATAATCTCTCAGTCCATAAAACCCATTTACCTAATTGTTTGATATGAGCACTGGGAATGTATTACAAAACCATGCTAACCCATCATTGTGGTAGTGCATCTACTTAAACTAAAGTCTGTGCAAATTGTCCAGCAGTTCCTTAGAAACAAACAAAAACAATGTCTCCGCTCAGTCGTATAGCCTCAGTGTTTATCACACCACATTAGCACTGTCCCAGCTTCAATATGACCAGCTCTGTAAATCTATTCACAGCACAACACAATGTTATCATCTGTGCACTAATCATGTGCGCTCTCTCTCTCTGTCTCTATCTGTGTGTCTATCTCTTTCTCTCTTTCTCTCTCCCTCAAAAAAATAGTGTAGGGTCTCTCTCTGACTCTCTATTTCTCTCTCTCTTAATATCTATTTCTCATGGTCTCTCTCTTTTTTGCTTTCTCTCCCTCAAAAAGAACCATGTAGGGTCTTTATCTCACCCACTGTCTCTCATCTCTTAGTATCTCTCTCTTTCTCTATCCCGCACAAAAAGAAGAGTGCAGTGTCTCTCTCTCTATGTGTCACTGTCTCTTTCTCTCTCTCTTTCATCTCTAAATGTCTATCTATCTGACTCTCTCACAAAAAGAAGAGTATATCGTCTCTCTCTATGTCTTACTCTCTCTCTCTGTGTCTCAAAATCTCTCTCTTTCCCTCTTTCTAGCTCAAAAAGAATGTAGGGTCTCTCTCTCTGACTTTCTCTTAGTACCTATCCATTTATTTCTACTGCTCTGTGTGTCTTTCTGTCTCTCTTTATTGCTCTCCCTCAAAAAGAAAAGTGTAAGGTCTCTCTCCATCTCTCCCTCCTCTCTCTCATCCATTAGTTCCACTCCAGAGGCACACATCGGAAGCACTCATTCAGCTAATTATGCTAATCCTCTCCCCACAGTGTTCAGTGGAAATGGAGAAGTTAGTCAGAACAGTTTGTAGCCTATTTCTTACTAACTGTCAAAAAGACTGACTTTAGTGTACTGTGGAAGGGTTCGACCATTTCTGGGAGATTTTGGAGATGTGGACAGACTAACAATTCAGGTTTACTCAAACATGCGAATACAACAAAACACAAAGCCAGGTAAGTTTGCACAAAGGTTTGCGTATCAAAGAACCTTTAAACAAATACTGAAGTCTGAATGAAGAGTTTTAGAATAATATTGATCTTTATCTGAATAAGTAATAATATTTTAACTATTATATTATGTTTAAAGTACATTTAATTGTCTATTGAGTATTGAGACTATTCCCTAGTGTGAAATTTTAAGTCAGAGATATTGGTTATCTGCATTACCTGTAATAAATGTGTGATATGTGCCATGTGCCACGTGTCATTCCCTGTTTGTCTTCAGATTTGTCTTTTTGAACAGCTGAATGAGCAAAAATATGAATTTATGTCCTATTATTTTTACAAAAGCAATAAATTAATTTGTAAACTTCACTAAAACTTAAAGGTGCACTGTGTAACTTTAAGTTATAGTGAAGTTTACAATGTTACATCTGTGTAGAGGCAATGCTGTTTTTTATGGCTTAAAAAAACATGTTTTTTAAGCCATAAAAAAACATCTGTAATTGAATAAATGCAAGATAGATATGTTTAATGCTACTGTGGAACATTTCAGACAAAGCAGTAAGATCTCCATTGTTACGGCCCCAGGCCTCCAGTTCCTTGAGTTGTGTTGTGTGTGTTTTAATTTCCTTTTTTTTGTCATATGGATTCCTGCTGTTTGAGCCCTGGTCCCTGATTGGTGGAAACTTCAACCCTCGGCCCCTCCCACCTCACCTCCAGCCCCTCCCCCTGTTTAAGGAGGTTTCCTTCACCTGTTTGGTGCTCCTGGCCTTTGTGGCCAGTCTGACATTTTGTGTTTGTCTTCATCAAGTTTGTACTTGACTTTGGGGGGAAAAAAGGCACTAGTTTGGTGTTTAATGTGTTAGTTTAGTTTGTGCCTCTCATTTCTGTCACATTGTGACTGTGTCGGTGAGACACTCTTTGTCAGTACTGACTTTGGTTGTTTCGTTCTTTGTTGTATGTTAGGGTTACCTTTTTGTTTAAACAGTGTAAATATTTGTTTTAAATATGTTAGATCCCCTTTGTTTTAATTGACCTTGTACATTCCTTTTAATTAACCTTATTTATTCCCTTTTTTGCCTGGATCAGTAAAGTTTGTCTAAGTCTTGGGTATTTGTTAATGATAGTGAGATTCAGTACAAATAATACCATTCTCTAACACATGGGTTGATATGAAAGATTTTGCAGGGTTGTAAATTGTGAAACAAATGTCCGTGTTCTGGAGTACGTGTGAAATGATGGTCTAATATTGGAAAGCACAGTGCAATCGGTCACAGTTTGCTCATTATTCATCAATTTAAAAGCTATTATACGCAATAGGACTTGGCCATTTCTAATCTTATATAATTGTATATTTCTGATACAACCCAAATAAATATACAAGACTTTTAGGATGGATTCCACTGTAAAACCTATATTAGATTACTGATATTGTCAGTACTACAATTACTGGTACTACTTCCACTGCTACTGAATGTCTGACCCTATGGCATAAAATTCACCTGATTATAAGTTCAGTACTACTATGATATAGCCTACTGCAACTGTTGCTGCTGCCACTAACTACCTAGTACTACACTGTAGGAAGACTACAATCATAGTGCCATCACCACTGTTGTTCCTACTACTTCTACTATAGCACAAACAATGGCTCTTCTCATTATTATTAATACTGCTTCTACTATTATGATTATTATTTCTAGTCGTAGTAGGAGAAGTAACTTAAATGTGAAGTTAAAACACATTGGAGTAGTTGAAGCTGTATTAACAAAAGGAAGTATTGTTTTTGATGAGTTGGCACAGTAGCCATAAAAGTAATGGCCACACGGTAAGTATTACTGCAGTGCTTATTTTTACTTTGACTATTTTTTTCTATTATTGTACTATTCTTTGTGTATACTGTTGCAACTATAGACCCTTCATTTTAAATTCAGCTGCTATCAAGTCCAGTATAGTATGTGGGATGATAAACTAGGGCTGAACTATTTGGGGAAAACATTTCATTCGATTGGAATTAGATTGGCCATTTCTGTTTTAGTAATAGATCCATGTTCACATTTTAAACGTGTCCAGATGAAATGACAAAAAAATTAAATATGAACGGACAAGAATCACATTTCAGAACAACAGGGTTATCTGTTTTTTATGCAGAATAATACAGGATATTTTGTTGTTTGTGGAGGAAATTGCAGTCATTCAAAAATGGTAGCCTTTGTGATTTGCTAATTTCATCCATTCAAAGAGTGATTTTGATTTGATGCCTAATTTTGCAGCCCTGTCACACTGAAACACGTCATTTATTTACGTTTGGTGAAGATGTGTCCATATTTAACCAACACACTCCACTGTTACGTAATCCCAGCGTATTCTCCATTGCATTTAATCCCCGGCAGCAACTTAATCCCGTGGCTAAGCAAACAGTGCCCCTCGATCTCTCTCTCCATATGCAGGGAGCACATGGGTGAGCAGTTAGAGGTGAGGAGAGAGACGGAGAGACAGCGACTTAACTAAATATTCCGATAACAGGGGTCAATGATAAGGGCCACATCGAGAACAGTTAAGATATTATGTTTGTTTGAAAGTTAGAGCAAGTTAAGATTCATTAAAGACCATCAATATCGTACAAAATTGACTTTTTTGTGCTTTCTACCACTTTACAACAATGGTCCCTCATCAAAAACATGCCAGAGGTGATTCTATATGCCATCCATGCATGTTTGAGTCCCTTTTCGGGCCCTATTCGAACTCTCCTTATGGTTAGCTGTAAGGTTCTGTGCGATGCTCAGCCCATACACTTTTGTCCTATAGCATTTCCAAATGATAAACTTTTCTGGCGGAGTGTCCAACATCTCGATGGTGATGTTACTGCAGTACAATTAACTTGGATAGCACACCAACAGTGAACAAAAAGATTTCACTGAAAAGAACTTTGAAAGACTTGTATTTTCCTGTTGTTGAATTTATGTTTTTGGCATTGGACAATAAAACAAAACTCCAACTGTCAAGAGGAATTGCGAAGATGTTAACCTCCAATAAACGTTAGTGATCCTAAGTCACACCGCTTTGACCCTTAAACAGCTGAGGCCTGGCAGGAACCCAGGGTGTTGCGTAAGGGCCCAGGATCTCTCCCCACCTCCACCATACAGACTCTAATCTGCCTCTCCTTCCACTGTACAAACCCGACAGGCTGCGGACACATCCAGGAGAGAGGGCAGAGAAAATGAGTAACGGGTCAGCAGGATGTCACTGTGGAATTAGCTCAGAATGTGTAGCCAGTTTGTTTAGTATGAATTATGGCTGCACAGATTGTTATTGTAATATCACATAAATATGATAAGTATTTCAGTTTTATTTCTATTTTAATGGAACTTGCAGGAGATGAGCTTGAACAAAAGCCAGGTGACAAGAGGGGGGAGGGTTATACATCTGCCATCTCGCCCAGTACAGATCCTGAGGTCAAAATAAGTCCGCTGCATGCTGTCTGAATCTTATTACAAAGCATTTTATTGTCCGATGATCAGGAAGTGCGCCTTAGTATGCGAGTTGCTGTTAGCTTTACTGTCACAGCAAAATCCTGCGCTGGCCTCTGAGAGTTGAGAAAAGCTTTTACAAAGTCCTCAAGGTGAATAATTAGTATGCTAGGAATGCATAAGGTAAGTGAGGGAGAACTCTGGACACCTTCAAATCAATAGTTCTTTTTCATGTTTGTAAGGCAGTAAAATTTTGTTACAGCACTTTTAAATATTAGTAGTGTAGAGTATTTACAATTTAGAGCCTCCTTTTGATTTTTGAAACGTGCCCTGGACAAGACAAGTGTTTTTTTTTTGTTTTGTTTTTTTGTTTCAGTGGAATTGAATTGGAAATGTAATTTGAACAGACATAATTACCAAATCACAAGGCTGCAATTTTTAAATACCATAATTTCCTCCACAAACAACAAAATACATGGTCTTATTCTGTAAACCTGTAATTTAGATCTGTACAAACATGTCCTAAAGTAGTATTAGTATTAATATTAATTTATCTGTTCATATTTCAATAAATATTCAGTAATTTTGTCAATTTTTCTGGACAAGTTTAAAATGTGAACTTTGAACAGAATCCTATTATTAAAACATAAATCTCAAATCCAATCACAATCCCAGTGCTTGTCAAAATAATCCCAATAAGATATTTTTCCCAAATTGCGCAGCCCTCACGTCGCATCAGACTCCAAAGCTTTAGGACTTATTTGGTTTATCTTGTCTGGACACTTTAGTGCTAAAACACTGGTGCTGTAGAATAGCTCTGAGCAGAAATCTATATTAGAGAAGCTGCAATGCAAATGGGAGTCGGGTTCAGTGCCACAGCTGTGTGCGCGTGTGATGCTACCTGACGTTGTCGTGGCGCTGGATGTAGATTTTGTGAAAGATCCTTTCTGGGGGCTTCAGGAAATCCTCTTTCATCTCCATAGCGACGTTTCTGGGCAACAGGCTCATTAGCAGGCGCTCCTGTGTGTGCGTGAATAAAGCAGCATGACAAATACAAAAAGATAAGTGACTTCTCTTTTGCCTTTGCACTGAAAAGTTACCACGAGACAAAGTGATGGGGAAAGTGTTTGTGAAACCAGAGGGTATAAAGATATTTTTTTATGAATATTTTTTAGAACAATTCTGAAGCGGGATGGTACGATATGGCTGTTCTCAGTCCTGACCTATATCTGTTATTTGTATTGCTAAATCTCTTAAGGTCCACAAATTGAAGTTTTTAAATTTAAGTGAAGTTCTTAAATGGACTTCCCAATGAATGAAATTTCACTCACTGGATTATTTACAAAGACACAACTGATGCATACAGGGGCACATAGAGACTGGGGAGGGTTAGAAATAATATAAAAATATTGGTGCCAAACGTGTGCTACATTTTCAACACTGGACCAATCCCTGTGTCTGGAGAAACCCTTTAATATCACCAATACCAATAATAGCCTAGTTAAACCCTCACATGGCATAATACAAATACATGAATTGTATGTAATGTACTCTTTATTTTCTTTTTCATTCTATCAATTTTCTCCCACTACAACATACAATATGAAGAACTTTAGAACACTTTGAATTATTCTATCTGGAACACTATCCCATTCAAATAAAGTACCCAGCCACATAGAGAAAGATTACCCACATTTCCCCTTTGCATTAAAAACTTAACACAAAGTGATAGTGATGGTGCAGGGCTCGCTAATCCCAAAGTGTACGAGAAATGTGACAGAAATACATAAAGCTTGGTGACTCATGCTGGGATTGGAGGGGGGTGTCTAGTCTAATTTTACCCCAGCGCCTGAGCCCTACCTGCTTCTCGTTCTCGTCCTCCATACGCAGTCTCTCCTCGATACAGTTGCGGGCCTGCAGGAAGGCCTTTCTCTGAGCGCGCTCAGTCAGGATGCGCACAAACAGCCCGGACAGGTTTACACTGGTGAAGAGCACTGTGTTTGCCACCAGCTGCACAGAGAAAGACAGTGTACACAGTCAGATGCTATTTTTACAGGCAATACAGTGTGTAGTAGTTTATGTTTTCCCCCACTACTAGGCCTGTCAAGGTAATTATTACAGACATCAACTTTCAATATATGAAAGATGGAACAATATTTTTGGGGGTCAGTATTTATTGTATGTACATTTTTGTTGCACTACTGAGGATTTTTGGTAATTTTTTTTGGGCTGTTTGGCTATTTAAGCCTTAAAAGGTTGAATTAATTACAGCTATGAATCATAACAGATGCAAACGAAGTAATAAAGTGTTTGATTCTGCTGTTTATTTATTGCAGCTCATGAGTTTTTTCATAGTGTACACTTAGAATAGTTTTTGTGGTTTAAATGTGGTGTCAGTGGCATAAATTAGTTTAAATATTATTGTTTATTGCCTGTACTTCAGAAATATATCACACTTGTGACAGGCCTACCAAATACAGATATATTGTAAACGCAGGTCTTGGTGTGCTGTTAGCATTCTAGTTGCTGTTAACATTACTGTAGATGCAAAACTGCACTCTGTTACTAAGCTACAATAATTAAAGACATCACTTGAGTTGCGGGACAGCATTCATGTTTACTGTGATTCAGAGGGGCACTGTGTACATTTTCTGGTGGAGGAAGCCTCCATTATGGCAATGTTGCTTTGTCTGGTATGTTCCACAGTATGACATTAAACTTATCTGTCTCCATGGAGACAGGCAGACATCACGTTATCTTTAGCACCAAAAACACCTGTAATTCTTTCAATAGATAAAAGCTATACTGTGGAGCTTTCCAAACATAGCAAATCAAATATATCATAATGCAAAAAATATGGTATTTCATAATGAATGTAAGAAGCAGATAAAGGAGCAAATCAGTGGACTGATATTTCTTGAACAGTTGTTTGTCGCGCTGTCAGTTAGTGCGGTGAGTGAGAGAGCACAGAGCTGTCAGCCCCAGTCACTCAGGCAAAAAGAAAAGACAAATAATCCCTTGTTGTACCATTGCTACTGTGGTCACTAATGAATGTGCGACTGCTTGTCATTTCTTTTTAAATAAATGTATAAAATAAAATGGTTGTGTATTGTTTGTTTTCATTAATAATGCCTCATAGGCCACAAGAAAGGCCATTTAACTGCTTAATGTGCTGTTCAATCAATCAATATCACTTTATTTATCCCTGGGATAAATAAAGTGATATTGATTGATTGAGTGGTTAAAACCCCATATAAAAACAAACAAACAAACAAAAAAACACAGATATTGAGGATGCATAGCCCCTGCTGTAGGGCTGTATAAAGTGGAGCATGTGGTTTTGTTCCCATGTATAAAGAAGTGGACTAGGGGAGAGTGATGTCACCCATAGTGTTCGGCTCCAGTCAAATTAGGCTCATGAGGCTAGCGGTTATAGTATAGGGGAAAATTTGAAGCCGAGTTCCATATTAGGAATAGGAATTGACTAACAGACAAACCATCAAAGTAAAAGGATCATAGAGCAGATTAATAGGAACATTTTAAAACCAAACTGATGAGGCTCACAGCAGCAGTTAGTGAGAGGGATGACAGTTTTTCAATGTAGAGTAAACTGGAGTTTGTGTATTTAGAACATGACCAAGACAATTCAAATGTAAATTGTCAATTAAATAACTAACAAATGTTTATATTTTTGCCCTTATCATGTCTTTATTTTATGCACAGTAATATCCTGCTCTGAAAATGGCCATGTCTCCATGCACTAACGAAGCAATACATTCCATCTGTCATTCAGTACATAATTAATGAACATCATCTAATTTTAACTGTACTTGTACCCTTCTGATTTCGCACCAATTTCTTAACACAGTTCTTATGAAGGCCTAAAAAGTGAGAGAACATATTTCTATTTTTGGATCAGTAACATTTAAACAGTTGCATTTTGTGCTCCAGGTTCATCCATCACGAGGCACTATGACTTCTTTGAACCTTGTAGTCGCTGAGAAGAGAGGGACTCTTTGGACCTGACTAAGCTTGGAGACATACGTGGACTGCACTTTGTGTTCTATTCAAAGTTTGGTGACATGTGGCAAGGGATTTTGGACCATACATGGTAAAAAAGTCATTTCTGGCTCGTGATTAGATTTAAAGAAAACAGCCTATTATGCATTCTTGTGGCTTTAAGTCCCTTTAAACATGCTTTTGGTCACCTTCAGATAAGTATTTCACATTTTCTAATTTAAGGTTTTTATGAATGTGGAAATTACAATTTATCAACTACACCTCCATTTCCAATGAGGCACTTAGGCATTGGAGCTCCCTCTGCTATCATCAATGGGAATTAATAATGAGAAAATAAACAAAGACCTTCTCTCCTGTGAATGCTTAGCTAATAGAGCCATGCCTTTGTTGTGAACACAGTTTGGATCATAGAAGGAGTCCAGTGAGTTTATGGGCTGAAAAACTGTGCAGGAGAAGTTCAGAGTTTTATCTGTGACGCAATTAAACTGGCAAAATGTGAAGCATTTTTAAGTGTACAGAGAAAGCCACTCTGGACTAATAATAATAATAATAATAATGAAAAAAGCATGAATGAAGCAAAAATACAACTGCAGGTATGTTTTTGATGAGGGAACAACAGTACAACATGATTAAAAACTACAAAGTAAATTTTCCATAATTGGGGTTTTTAAAGGTTTTGGGGCTCAATAGAAAAATTCATTTCACGCACAAGTAGAGCTGCATATGTTAACAGTTACCAGACAATACCAAATAAAAATTTAACAATTTCTGGTAAAGTTTTAATGCCTTTTGGGTTCTGTGAGTGCCCTACACAAAGTTACTAGGCAGTGTCACCTGTCAAAAGGACGTATTTAATGGAATGTATCAGTTTTTTGTATGTTATAATCAAATATAAATAAAATATACAATTAAAGATTGCTCAAACCTGCATTAATCGCTCTAAATACAACTTCGAGTGGGGAAATAAGAAGGGGAAAGTTATAACATGGTCAAAGCTCTAAAAAGACCATTTTGCATAACAGGTCTTCTATAAAGCCAGGTGGTTTTGTTAATGTGACGTGATTTAATTTTGATTTCATATACATTGTAAGACAGAAGAGCAACACTGGCTGCTGTCCCTATCAGAGAATGTCACAATGTGGAATCTCCAATCCACCAATATAGTCATAAAAATGCCAAAGCCCTCCCGCTGACTGATGTAGCCCCTAGTCCACCGTGTGTAATACATGTGTTCTTCAATTGGATCCTGTGATCAATAGTTCACTCCCTTCCCACTGGTTTTAAAGACGTCTTGTCAAGGCTTCAGAGAGAATGATAAATAATATGGAGGCGAGCTGCACTGTAGGTTACTGCTGGCGAGGTGACTGTTAACAAGACTACCCACATCATATACAACAGCTCATCTTTCAGCTAAGGGAGGTCTATAAACACATTACTCAGATTGGCGGGTCGCTCGTCATATTATGGACAGTATTGTGTTGCAAATGATTCTTCTATTGTCTTTAGGAACAGGAGGATGACTTTAAAAACAATATGGCATGAATTATATTGTAATCTGTTGTAAAAACAAATCTAGTTTCTTTTTCTTGTTTATGAAATTATTTGTTAAAGGTGCACTGTGTAACTTTTCTAGTAGGGGACCACTATCTTGTTGATGATCTTTTGGCTGACAAATCCAGAATGACATCTCTTTGTATTTTTTATAGAGATTGATTTCAGTCAGGTTTTTTTCCTTTGTTTTTTCCAACATGGAAAGACCACGTGTGTCCCTGATTGGTTAGTCCACCTGTCAATCAAATCCATCTTAAAATAGGGAGATTCACCAGTCACATCCCACAGAAGTGTGTATTCTGGATTCCAAGCGAGGAGATTTTGTTTCGTTTTTACAAAATATGTTTTCCTAACAAATAAATAAAAGCTATCTGCTCATAACATTTTCATATTTTCACTCATGTACAGTGAACCTAAGGTGAAGAATCCCATATAGAGCTGCTAACACTCAATTTTGCTTTTCAGGTAGCGACAATTGAACTTCCAGCCCTGTATTTCCCAAGACATTTAAGTCCCACACTGATGTTCTATTATAGGCCAATACTGCACCTGATGACACTATGACCGAGTGGTTTGGCTATATTCCTGTCTCTATGTTGTTACAGTAATGAGATATATTATTGAGCCACCAGGAAGCTAAAGCTAGCACAGACCGAGCGCCTAGCAGCCCCGCGGGTGGCTGGTGCACGCCCGCAGTACACCAGGTCATGCCACTCAGCTCATCTCTAAGCTTAATGGATTATCTGTGGTCTAGCGTTAACGTCCTTCACTATGGCAGGTAGCTCATATAGACACAAACATACACGGAAAATAACGGAATACGTACGAATCATGACACGGCAGACTCAGCAGCAGTGGTGGAAGATGTACTCAGTATTGTTACTTAAAGGGCCCATATTACACTGTTTTCTGATCTGTGTTATAATGTTGTTTCCTCTTCTCTCAAACAGCCGTTCCACCTTCTGATGTCGTATGGTAATACAGAAAGTGCTTCACACACTTTCACTAGAATAATCTGGTTAATTTCAGCCCTGTAATTGTCAATTTCTATTGAACTAAAGGTGAAGGTAGATGTTAACTTGAAAACCACAGCTCCATGACATCACAAACGGAGCATTTTAAGCTTTGAAGATGTAAACAGACTAGGGGTTACTCAAACGTGTGAATGAAACAAAACACTCCAGGTCTGTTTTGATGAGGTGCAAAAAAATACTCAGGTAAAAAATCACATGAAAAACGTATTTTGCACTGATTTTGAGATCTAATAAAGCCTGAAATGTTTTGATTTTGATAAAGATTTGAGTTGAATTTTGTTCTGTAGAAACAATTGATTTTTTTTTTCTAGCCATTTTTATTTATTCATATATTTTTGTTTTCCCAAACTGTGAATATGTTAAAAAAAATAAACCCCTCCGCCTTCTGAGCAGGTCTCACACAACAATAAAAAATACTTTTACTTTTATACTTATATACAGATAGCTACTCTCAAATGTAGTGAAGTAAAAGTAAAAAATATAAAATCTCCTTAAGTACAGTAAAGGTAAAATGCATACATAAAGGTGCACTATGTAACTTTGTGTCCATCACCTCCTTGTTTCTATGGATATGTCATTGCTCTGCCAGGAATATTCCACAGTATGACATTAAACAGATCTACCTTACACTTTATCAATTGCAGCTGATTTTATATTTCAAAAATACCTAGAAAAACAGGCATTCTGACTGTGAACGGGGTCGCCTCTCCACAGATCTGACCTGCAACTTGGTCTGGTTTGGTCTCCATGATAAAAAGGTTTAATACCAATCTGTGAAACATTTCAGACCAAGCAATAACGTCTCCATGGAGAAAAGCATTTGACCGGACCCTCCACCAGAAAAGTTACACAATACACCTTTATGCACAGTACATAACTACTTTTCTTTTACTTCGTTACGTTCCACCTCTGCTGATCAGATCGCGATTCCTGACTATATGGTGGAACGTGCAATCTTTCATGTTGGACAGAAAAGCAGTATTACCCCTGAGGTTTTCCGATGATGTGATGGATCTTCTTTTCCCAGCACCTGATGTGTTTGCCAGATATATAAACACGCAGATGGACACACACACACATACTGGAGCTCCAAAATACACGCGTAGTTCTGTCCTCTTTTTGTAAATGGGAAGTAAATGCATGCTTAAAAGGTGGTACGTGAACTTGGCCTACTTTTGGTGCTAGCAACAAACGTCATTCCAGTTCCCTTGTCTCCTCTGGGAATGTCACATCCTTACAGACCATGGGCGCATGAGAAGTTTGTTTTTTATGTTTGTCTCAAAGATATTGTGTAAGTAGTGAAAATATTTTTGACTATTTGACTGCGCAGTTGTATACTTACGTTTATATTTTACAGGACTACAGATGAAAAAAGAACTTATCAGCTAATTTTGCCATAGTAACAGAGGAGTTTATTAATGTGCGCTGTCCTCGAAATAAATAAATACATCCATAGGTCCATAAATAAGGGTTCGAAACAACAGTGGCACAGTGGGTTGAGCGTCTGTCACCCAATGAGAGGATAGTAGGTTTTAACTTCATATAAATGTGCTCTGTCCTACTGTCTCTCTCAAAACAGACGTGGTCAACAGTTAGGGCATCTGACATTTTAAAAAATGCCTTAAAATCATCTATCACCATGGAGACAAACAGGGGATGCCACCAAGTTAGATCTGTGGAGATGCCCCCTCGTAGTAAGAATGTTAGACCTTTCTTTGTGTATTTTTTCAGTAATAAAAATAGTAAATGCTAGATATTTAAGTTTAATGCCATGGTTTAAGTTTAATGCCATACTGCGGAACATTCCAGGTAAAGCAATATCATTTTCATGAAGACAAGCAGGTGGTGGACTCCTCACCAGAAAAGTTACATAGTGCACCTTTAATATACTTAATTGGTTTTATAGATTTTTACAAACAAAAGCTAAGACCTGGTTTAGTTCTTATTTAGTCATGGTTCTTTTCTAGCTTTGTTCAGATTCGGTTTCAGTTCTTGGATAGTCCTGGCTAAATCCTAGTTTAGTCCTGGTCAAGACCTTGTTTGATAGTTTGATTTTACCATTGTTTAGACCTAGTTAAGTTCACATTAGGTCCTGGTTTATTACAAATTAGTTTCAATTATATGATCTTCCTATATCCTATGAAAGCCCAATATTCTCTTTGCCTCTGTCCTGTACAACTCTTTCAGTACTTAAACCTCCGCTGCAGTCAATCCTCAACTTTTCGAGTCGAGCCGAAGCGGGAATGTTTTATGAAGCAAAGTGAGTCGTGACTGAATTACACTTTGGAAAAGTGAGATCAAAGCTGGTGCAAATCCCATCAAGAGTAACCTCAGGGAGCTGTCCTTAGTGCTGAACTTTCAGTCTTAATACAATATAAGGGTTTCCCAGACTGTCTTCACTGGGGCATCCTTTCTCTCAATACTGAATAAAACATGGCCGACTTCATAGCACTTTGCTCTATTTAAATATAGTCACTTTGTGTTACCTCACATGCCATTCCAGGACGATTTGATGTCACTGAGTTCATAGGGAAAAGAAGCTATTTTTGTAGAGTGATCTTGTAGAGTTATAGAATCTTCCTTAAAATGTTGATTGCATATTTTTAAAGTATTATTGTCAAGTATTGTTTCCATTCTCACTATTATTATTCCATAAAATAGAAATTGTCTGGCTTAACTTACAAGAACATGTAGTCCACATACTATTGTTATCGTTATGTAGTTTATAAAGTGGACCTTGACCTGCTAACTTGTCTCCATGGAGATGCTATTGCTTTGACTGGAATGTTCCCGAGTGAAGTGTTGAATTTATGTATCTCCACGGATACAAGCCAAATTACAGGTAAAATCTGTGGAGATGCGACTCAGCTCACAGTACAGATGTTTTTCAAGGTATTTTTGTGCAATAAAACACATTTAGTAAAACAAATGCAAAACAGATTCTACCACGAGACAGACCTTCCACCAGAAAAGTTGCATAGTGCTGCTTTAATATAGTGTAGGCTATTTTCAGTGATTGGACGATCTGGCTAAATGATTCTACAAGGGATTGGAACCTGAAAAGATCTGAAAATCTATGGCCTAATTTAAAACTAACCCAGTCCAAATACATTCTAGACTAATTTAAGATGTGCCAGAGCTAAACCAGTGCTGACCTATCACCAGACAGTTTTCTATATGAAAAATGGAACCAAGTTAGGGCAAAACTAGGGGCAACTTTGTACTTTTGAGCCAATGGGGTCAAGCGTCCAATGTAAACTCAGATTTATAGAAAGTGTGTGTGTGCACTTACTGTTCTCCACAATTTCTGCGTTTTGACCGTAACCGAAGTGGCGGTGACGATCAGGTGCGACACGGAGACCATAATCCCCAACAGAACTGCCAGCAGCGTCCGCACGGGGAGCAGGGCATAGGCGACAAACGTGACCAAGATGAGCTGCCACACGCCCTGCTCCGGGGAGGTGGGGGGTTCGATTCCCATGGCCCCCAGCGAGAAGGGACAGCACAGGAACGAGAAGGTGAAGCCGAAAAGCAGCGTCAAGTTGACAATCTGCTGGAGCTGAGTGACTTGTAGGTACTTGACGTTAGTTACGATGAAGAGGGAGGCGAAGATTATGCAGTGCACCGGATGGGACCCCTTGGAGATGGTGAGAGCGGGTCCGGATAGCAACTCCACCACGGCCAGAGTGAATGACATGAAGATAAGAACGGCGAGGGCTTTTAAAGTAGACGTTTGTTCCAGTTTCAGGTTGTAGTTTTGGAACAACGACTCGAGTTCCTTGCAGTCGAACTCATCCTCGCACACGATGGTGGTTAGGGGTACACCCGGCGGACAGTGACTTCTCTTCCGCCTCGTTTTGACTTTCTGAAACGGTATTTCCTCCATGTCAGGGCCATTCATAAACTGAACACCTGCTCGCTTGGCTCAGGAAAATTCAAAACGAAAACGGGGGAAGCCGAAAGCAGCGAGACGCACGTAGAGGAGGCGACTGCGAGCTGTCCCACATGCAAAAACGCGCTGACCGCTGGACCGAGAAGCGCCCAGAGACTATCCACAGGTTGAAACGAGATGCTCAGCCCCAGACAAAACAATCATATTTCACGGAATGACGAGGCAACGAGACAGTCCCGCGGGAAAACGTACGTGGAGTGTCTTGGGCAGCAGCGCGCACGACGTCTACTTGTTCAGATGGCAGCAGCTTTTTGCGAGCTCAGATAGGATCACGCCTGCGCATTATGAGGTGAAGATAAGAAGACAGGTCTCAAGCTACTCAGCGCGCACAGTCAAGGCGGTCTGACTAGGCTACTGCGTGTGCCACCGCTTCCCACGTCTGACGGAGCACTGTCACCTGTAATGACTGTTCTTTAGCGTCCGCCTACCCGGTTTCGTATGAGGCATCTTTCCGTCATTAGAGCAACGTCTAATTTCATAAAGAGGAAACCTGTCCCACTGTCTCCAGAACCTGCCGAAAACACAGAGGAAATATGTTTTATTTTGATATATGGGCATTCAAATATGACTGCCACAGACCCCTGAGCAACAGCAACAGTGGAGTCTGTTTTCTAATTTTAATTGAAATGACATTGTTTTATGCCCCCGCGACCCAGCCGGATTAAGCGGGAGACGATGGATGGATGGATGGACATTATTTTATGACTAACTTTATTCCACATTTTTTGCTCTTTGTACACTTTATTATTTTTTCTAAATCTTTAGGCTTGTGGTCTTTTATTAGACCGGGCAGTTAGAAGCATGAAAAGGGGTGAAGAGTGTGGGGAGAGACATTCGCCAATTGAGAGCCAAAGATTAATTGTATGATTCTGAGTTTCGCATGTGAGCTCTGGCCAAACTCCTAACACTTCAGTTAGGACTAATATATGTTTTAAATTGCCATCGCTGCCACTCATTTTGGAAAACAGTGACAAATATGGTATTGTAGGCTATAACCTAAAAAATGGTTCTCAAACTTTTTACCACCTAAAAAAAATTGGTTTTCTTTGTACTAGGGCTAAAACTGGACCATTATTGATCTAAACCAAGTCTAAAAGAGCTTTACACAATTGCTATACTGTAATGAAGGGAATTCAGCAGAGGAATCAACATAACAGGAGCACTTGAACCGTAGTTTGAGAAGCAATGACCTAAAACATGCACCACAGGTAGAATCCTCCAGACAGTCCTGACTAAGCCTGTATCCGGATGTGGGGATGGGTCCCTCACTGCTCCTGACATGCTATCCCAGTGACTGAAGGGTGAGGCAAATACAAAGGACAAATTTCCTAAGCCAGGCCCAGATGCATTCCAGTTTCATAGGGATGTAAAACATAACACACTTCCGTTAAATGCCTGAAATGAGGGTGCAAACATTTTAACTGAGGTTCTAATGCCCCCTTTTGCACCCCTGTAGACCCTGGCCTGACCAATGAAGTGTAGCCTACTTCAACTTAAACCTAAAACTTACATAATCCTGTCATGTGTCTCTGATTCTGTCTGTTGCACACGTTTGAAAGTTATTTTACTTTTACATTTGTTTTTGCAGAAGTGAAAAAGTAAAGAAAATAGGAGTGAAAAAGTAAAGAAAATAGCAATAACTAAACTTAACTTCCCTAATTGATACTTTTCAGCTGATGTCACCAACATTCCCTGGGGATGTGAAGCTAACTGTAGGCTCTACTCTGTCTGAGGCGTTGTTAGACTTTAATCTGAGCTTTCTTTTAACAAAATCTGACTAGAAAGAACTGATTTCACGGTAACTACAACAGATAAGCTGATTTGTGCGGAATCAAACACCTAAACAGGACCATGAACGCTCACAAACGCTCCTGAGAATGGGCTTTTTTAATCCATTTTGAATTTTTTCTTGAGTTCTCAGACAATCTTAAAACTTTTTTGACAGTATTTCCTAATGTGTAACGCCTACATGTATCTCTAAGGCTGGAATGTTCAGAAAGTTTCAATGGGGCGCACAATGGAACTCGGTAAAGAAGGTTATCACGACATATTTGAAGAGCGTATAATATGCACTGGCGGTTTCATGACTCTCTCCTCTTCTCTGGCAGCATAGCAGTTGGCAGTTGGCATATAGCGGGCTAACATGGGTGCATACCATTCATCTTGTGATTTGCCACAGACTCTAGCAGCAGCACGGGCATCCTTTTGGCATCCTTTTGGCATTCAGTGGGCGGCGTTTCTCATTCATTATCAGGGTGAGATTAGTCATTCATCAGCCTGCCATGGCACGTGTGATTCTAAGAGATTGCAACAGGAAGGTGTAGATAAATATGACCATAAAATATAAGTTAAATGCTATATGGTCATTTTAAAAAGGTTCTAATATTATGCACTATGTCACTTTTCTAATACATCTGGAAAACTTACAATAAAAAAACATATTAGGATGTTTGTGTATAACATATTTCGTTTCTTGCATAAAAAAAGATAAAATGTCTATCCATGCATTTCTATAGACTGTTGCCATAGTGATTAACCATTTAAAACCAAATATTATATCTTTTGAATGGGAAAAAGTCCTTAAAATGTTGTAAATAACAGGAAGCTGAAACCCATGAATTGTCTAATTTATTGAAAGGTCCTGTGTAATTGTCCTGGACTTCATGTTTGCTTTGCCTGGAGTGTTCCTCAGTATGACATTAAACTTCTCTATCTCTATGGAGACAAGTAGAGAACACCACAAGCCAAAACTGCAGGTCAGATCCGTGGAGAGGCAACCTTGCTCACAGTAAGAATACATGTTGTTTGAAGGTATTTTGAGCAATACAAATGTTTGTAATTGAATAAATGCAAGAGAGAGCATACCCTCCTCCAGAAAAGTTACACAGTGCACCTTTAAAGGGATAGTTTGGGATTTTTGACATGAATCTGTATGGCATCCCTGTCAGCAGTGTCATGCATCAACACTGACTTACCTCCTGACAGCGTCCGGTGAGTCAAGTTCTTCCCCAGTTCCGGTGCTGATGAAAGTGTCCGGCAAGTTGGCTGGAGTCGTGAAAATAAAGTGTTTTTCTTCTCAAAACAAAATGTGTTCAAAAAAGTGATACATTTGCATCACAAAACGTGAACTGTGAAAAAGCCAGACCTCATAATTGCTTGGTACTATTTTCTCTCCGTTCATATCACTGAGCTGCCGCCAGGTGAAGCTGCGCCTGTGTCACTGTGTTTACTGCTCGGAAAGTTAACATGTGTGACTATGACACCGACGATGAAGATATGGCCTTTAGCACAGAGCCAAGGGAAGATCTTTATGAACCCGAATATACTGATGCCCAAATTCACCAGATGGATTTAGAACGTGCAGAGAGAGAGAGGAGGGACAGAGTGGGAAAAGTTGAAGCTGGATTTTTGTTGTTACAGTCTGGATAATCACACCACAGTCCACACCATTTTTATACGCCCGTTGTGTAAGACGGGACGTATTATGGTATGGCGCTGTCCGTCCGTCCGTCCGTCTGTCCGTCTGTCCGTCTGTGGACACTTCAAAGCTTTGAAGTCTTCGAAGCTTTGTCTTCATGAAAGATCTGAACTCTCTTCTCAAATGTTCTGCTGCTGAAAGCGAGAACAACCCACATTCTCTGCTTCTTTGAGCTTTGACACATTAAAGCTTTGTAGTGTCTTTAAGTTCTGTTGCTGCAATCTGATTGGTGGAATTCCGATTCTAGAATTCTATATACAATAATTCAAAGTACGGGCGTATTTTGCCCCGCTGGCGGAGCTCTTGTTTATATATATTCTTGCTTATACACGCTTATATACTTATCACTGTAGCTTTCACGTTAGCCCTCTCGCGTCACCACAGTCAACAGTCTGAGCACATAAACACTGCCGAACTACTGAAAAAAGTGTTGAATTTGTGCGTGGCTGTCACCTGGTGGCACAGACTGGTGGCAGCGCGCAATAATATGAGCAGAGAGAAATTAGTACCAAGCGTATATGAGGTCTGACTTTCTCACGGTTCACATTTTGTGATGCAAATGTATCACTCTTTTGAACACCTATTATTTTGAGAAGAAAAATGCTTTATTTTCGTGACCCCAGCCAACTTGCCGGACTACTTTTGTCAGCACCGGAACCGGGGAAGAACTCGGTTCACTGGACGCTGTCAGGAGGTAAGTCAGTGTTGATGCACGACACTGCTGACGGGGATGCCATACAGATTCATGTCAAAAAACCCGAACTATCCCTTTAACTCAACCCTAACATAAGAAGATATGAGTAACACACGAGAGGTTCCTAATCTTGTAGCGCACACACAGGAGAGTAAAATTTAGAAACTTGACCAAGAAACTGTGCCTAAAATAAGACCCATTTCCTGATAAAAGCCTGGTCCAGCTGTGCGAATGTATTTTGAGCAAGCAGAATTCAGAGCACGCTACTGCTGACGGTCTATTTTGAAAACTAGAGCTGTATCAACGAGTGCCTCAGATCTGCAGCCAAGTTTAGAACAAAGATTTTTTTTATTTCAAATTACAAAATTCCACTGCACACAGATCATTGGCACATACTTAAACCATCAGCGAAAATCAAACTGTCAATTGGTTAGACTAGTCTTCAAATGATTTCTATTCTTCAGTTTGAGCTCATGTGGGTTTTAGCGGGATTTTAAAGGATCAGAAATAAAGACCATGGAATAAACTGCTACTGGACACACTCAGAAACTAACACAGGCTTCTGATACCATCATTACAATGGAGCTGACAGGTTTTCTACAGCTGATACTGCTACACTTAAGTTTGTCATTTAGTGATGCTACTTTATATTTAATGGGCCCAGTGGCAGAATTAGCAATGTGGGGGCCCTCAGCGAACTTGAGTTTGGGGCCCTCACTCTAATGTACTGTTTTTGTTTTTTTTAATACTGGATTGTGTGTTTTTCCCCACTGTTCTTGAGACATGCACATCTTTATTTATTTGAATTAGGGACTAGTCCATTCTAACATGAAAGATGTTTTTTTTGTTTAAAAGTAAATTACTCTGCAGTTGAGTTCTTCTCTCAAATGGAAAAAACACTGTTCCACCTTGTGATGTCATGTGGTGATACAAGAAGTGCTCAACTGTGTTATACACGTTCACTTGAATCATTTGGCTGAGATGGCCCTGGAATCTCTACCGAACAAAAGGTAAAAGGCAGAGTTCACTTGAAAACTACCACTACATGACATCACAAAGTAGAACAGAGAATTTGAGCTTTGGACAACTAACAATAAAGGGTAACATGTGTAAATGAAACAAAACACAACTCCAGGTATGTTTAGAAGAAGTAACAGTGTTATAAAATGGCCAAAACCTCATAAGAATCTCTTTGGTATAATATAGGACCTTTAAACAGCTAATGCCTGTAGTCCAGATTTGTCCCTTGAAATATTTGTGTAGGTTTGTCAAAATAGTAATAATAACATACATATAATTTGTTGTCACTTTAATGCAGACAGTACACAGCAGACTTATTTTGACCTCAAGAGCATATACAATATTATATTATACAATATATCTGTACTGGGGCAAGACATATTTTATTCAAACACATAAAAATAATCATTGTGTACAGGTTCTTTAATTATAAATACACACTCACAAACACTCACTCATTTAATTATGTACTTCAACAATAAAGGCAAGGGTTAATTGTCTTGCTCAAGGACATAATGATTGAATGCACTCTAACCTCTTAGCTGCCTCTGCCCCTTATTAAAGACTTTCAATTGATAATGCTCCCGACTATAGTGCCTTGGTGGAGGTCTACGCTCTTATTTGGCTTTTCACAATGTCACCCCTGTCAATAGGGCTATAAAAACATGATGAATTGATCTGCCTACAACATTATTCTCTCAAACGGAAAACACTCAGTTCCACCTTGTGATGTCATGTGGTAATATAGGAAGTGCTCCATTGTGTTTTTAAACTCCATTCACCTTCACTAGAATCATTTGGATAATTACAGTCCTGGAATGGCTAATACTGAACTAAAGATAAAAGGTAGTTGTTAACTTGAAAACTACCACTTCATGACATCACAAGGCAGAACGGAGCAAATAAAGGGTTATTCAAAACATGTGTGAATGAAACAAAACACAACTCCAGGTATGTTTTGGCAAGGTAACAACATTATAACACAGCATAAAGCTCACAAGAGTCAATTTTGAGTAATACTGGACCTTTAACAGATTATCTTATGATTCAAACACTAAAGTTGTCACAGCACTTTCTAGTATTAATGTATCTCATGATTGGTCTGATGCAAAATAATAAAGACATCGTTTTGAATGCCTTGAACAGTATCATTAATCTTGCATTGCTTTTCTGTCTGGGCTATGATCAATATTTGAATATTCCTGGTAAGCGATGGTGTTTCAAATTCATCTTAATAACGAGCGCTGCGGACACATGACGCCTTGTTTCTGATGCAAATGTCAAACTGCGTTACGACAAGATGAAAATCTGACATTCAAATTTGCCATTTTGTATCACCCAGCATGCTGATTTGGGAGTTTTTCTGTGCTAAAAAATATACACTAAATTACGAATCATTCCTTGTATATTTAGTATTCGTCTGATATCTGTCATGTTTTTACCCATCCTTCTTTTTAAAGGTCCTATATTACACAGAATTATGCGCTTTTAGTCATGTTAGAATGTTGTTACCTCATCAAAAACAAACCTGGACTTGTGTTTTGTTTCATTTACACATGTTTGAGTAATCATGTATTATTAGCCTGTCTATATCCCCAAAGCTCAAAATGCTCGTTCCACTTTGTGATGTCACAAAATGACAGTTTTTAAGTTAAGAACTACCTTTTACATTTTGTTTGTTAGAAATTGGCCATTTCAGAGCTGAAATTATCTAAATTATTCTAGTGGAGCTCTTCCTGTATTACCACATTACATCACAAGGTAGAACAGAGTGTTTGAGAGAAGAACTCAGCTTAAATATGTGTTGAGACAAAACTCCAGATATGTTTTTTGATGAGAAAACAATATAAAATGGGCCCTTTAAGAAGTAGCTGTGACTCATGGAACCTATAGGCCTGTATGATAATTATGTCTATATAAGTATCAGTTAATCTATGTATTAGATTGGCCAATTTATTTGACTGAATACATTTTTATTGTATGTTGCTTTTGTACACTATGTAACTGTTCCGGCTGAGGGTCCACCACCTACTTTTGTCCATCTGGATGTTCTTGCTTTGCTTTGTCTGGCATTAAACTCAGACTGCATTTATTTAGTTTACAGGGGTTTTTATTGCTCAAAAATACCTTGAAAAACATCCATTCTTTCTGTAAGTGGGTTTACCTCTTCACAGATCTGACCTGTTTGACCTGCTGGCATCAGTTGTTTGTCTCCATTGAGATAGATAAGTTTAGTGAAGTATTTTATTTACTTCAGCTTTACTTCAGCTATTGCAGCGTGTTTTGGTCATGCTATAGTTCATTCAGGAAACAGCTTTATTCCCCAGTGTGGTTGTATTTACAAGATTTTCTACACTTACATTTTCTTGGCTGCTGTGATGGGCCTTCTTGCCCCTTGACCTCTGAACTATCGAGCAGGGCATGACCTCAGGTGTAAGTGCACAGTCGCACTTACCTGAAAAACAAAGAGACAGAGAGAGAGAAAGAGAGAGTTCCTATGGGAGTTCACACCACACAATGCTACACTCCAAGGACATCAGACAAGAGTGGTGCATGAGAAATGGAAAAAAAAAGGAATAGAAAAACTGGGGGAAAAAATTGAAAACATGTCCTCTTTTTGTGTCTGCAGGTCTATTTCTGGCGCTGCAGCTGAGAGGCATGAAACAGCATGTGGAACAGTGTAAATGTGATGATTGTGTGTCTGACGTGTGTTTGCATTCTTGGTATGAAAAGCAGCAGAGAGGAGCTGTCAGAATCATTGTAAATATTTGTGGGCTAACCAAATAGAGAAACGGCAATTCGGGAGTTGGTATGGGCAAGATAATCAAACTGGAATGGTAAAGGAATTATTATCACAGATTTTAAAATCTACAACTACAAAATATGTTATAAAAAGCTCAGTTGTAAAGTAAAAAAAAATGTTCAAATGAATCATCCATCCATCCATCCATCCATCTTCTCCCGCTTAATCCGGCTGGGTTGCGGGGGCAGCTTGCTGCCCAATACTCATAGCACCTGACCCCCCCTATGAACCCCTCTGCAGGTGAATCATTGTAATTAAAAATGGGTTATACATTTTTTGTTATAGCAAATTGAATGGTGATTTTTTTTTTTACACTATTGATTTATTTATTGTAATAAAGTAAAATTTGCTTTGGTCTGCATATATATTTTTAAAGTGATTCTTAGGACAAAATGAAACCGCTGTGCAATTTCTCCCTCTAATCAAAAAAGTGTTTTAATGTCCAATAAACAGGAGGTAAGGGCGCACTGTTAGTTAGTTAGTTAGCATGTTTTAGTGTTAAGTGCCCTGTGGGAGTTTTGTGCTTTGGCTAGCAGAGAAACTATTCACTTAAAGTCTGCAGTCACCAGCACAAAAATATCCTTAAAGGGCAACATTGTTTTGATGACTTAGCATGTTTGGATGTTAGCAACCACAATATTGATAATTCATTTAGTGCTGCCACTAACGACTAATTTTCTAACGATTAATCTCTCGACTAATTTTTTGATTAGTCGACTAATCTAAACGACTAATTAAAAAAAAAAAAAAGCGGTTCTAACACACACAAGTGTGTGTGTTAGATTTTCCCGGGAGGTTACCTTGTGCGTGCTGTGCGTGCGAGTTGCAAAGGTTATTATACGCCCGTGATAAAATGGGACGTATTATGGTATGGCGCTGTCCATCCGTCTGTCCGTCCGTCTGTCTGTCCGTCCGTCCGTCCGTCTGTGGACACTTCAAAGCTTTGAAGTCTTTGAAGCTTTGTCTTCATGAAGAGGCAAAATATCAATGTGCTTTTCTGTTGTTTACAATGTATAGGATTATTGTTTCCCTCTTGCCGTAGATCTGAACTCTCTTCTCAAATGTTCTGCTGCTGAAAGCGAGAACAACCCACATTCTCTGCTTCTTTGAGCTTTGACACATTAAAGCTTTGTAGTGTCTTTAAGTTCTGTTGCTGCAATCTGATTGGTGGAATTCCGATTCTAGAATGTGATGATGTCATACTCATACTCCTACTGCAAGAGCCAGATTTCCCTATTGATTATTACGGGCGTATTTTGCCCCGCTGGCAGAGCTCTTGTTGCTGTTATGTCTGTTGTGTGTGCTCATTCGACAAGGTTGAACAACGATATGCACACACAATTTAACGAGTATGCACGAGCAGCATATTGCAACGGTATTCTCAATACCTCATGCATCGTGGTCGTGCTCCCGCGCCTCGGGTGTAGCCGCTGTTAGCCGCGCCGGTGTCCGCCTCGGGTGTAGCCGCTGCCCGCCGCGCCGGTGTCCGCCTCGGGCGCAGCCGCTGCCCACGGCACCGGTGTCCGCCTCGGGTGTAGCCGCTGTTAGCCGCGCCGGTGTCCGCCTCGAGTGTAGTACGACTAGTGGTGTGGAGGGGAAATACCTGATCTCAGGCAAGCAAAAGGTCTCTGGACGAGCCGTTTGAGACCAAAAATAAATAAAGGCGAATATTCGACCAAAAAAATTGTATTCGACTCATTTTCACATTCGATTACGTCGACAACGTCGAATAATCGCGGCAGCACTAAATTCATTATGTAAAATATGGTTATGACAAAGCACAATCAATTTTCTTGAAGCTGCTGTCACAACATATAACTTTTTCTGTACATGTAGATTACAAGGACAATATGCTTCCTCTGCAAGGTCACACTTCACTGTGATTGGTTAAAGGCATCTGTCAATCACTCAGAGAACTATGGAGCTGACCAATAGGAGGACTGGATTTGGGTGTGTCATGTGTCTGTGTTTGAACACAGAACTACTTTACATAGAAAAGCCCTGAATCATGACATCTCTTTCTCTGTGTCTTCTTGGTTCATTCTTCTTATTTATTTTTTTTTATCACCCACCATGTAGTTGTTTCCATAGCTCCAATCCCATCGCTTTTGTGCTTTTTCACTCTCTTGATATTGCCAAGCGGTTGTTTTCCCATGATTCTTAGCAGACAATGTGCCCAATTGGTCAAAACTTGTGTCCCGGCCAGTTACTTTAATTATATTACCCAACAAAACATTTTACAAAATTCATATACCTTTCAGAAATGTTCTTAATTATTTGCATTTTCAGTACACTACCTATTATAAAAAGCATTTACCTTGACCAGAATAAATAAACATCAAGTATAGACTGTTAAAGGAAATCTAAGTACCATAAAAACCGCAGATTAAGCTACAAGAATATTGTTCTGGTTTTTATTCAGTACCACTTGATAATATGTCCACCCAAGCCTTAAAAAAATGAGCAAATACTCAAGCCAAATAGAACAAAGTTTATTAAGAATGATTCAGACTGATTCAGTAACTTCTTTAAGTGGTTAGAATTTAGACTTAAGGTATTAATTAGTTACTAAGCCTGAATAATTATGAATAAAACAGATCATTTATTCATTATGAGTTAAGTCTTAATTCATGATGCATTGTATAACTTTTTGGTTGGGGCTCCAGCACATTCACGTTTCTATGGATCTGCCATTGTTCTGGCTGGAATGTTCCACAGTATGACATTAAACAGCTCTACATTGCATGTAGTAAATTGCAGAGCTGACTGTGAGCGGGGTTGTTTTATGCACAGATCTGACCTGTAACTTGATCTGACAGAAAGGTTTAATGCCATAGACACAGCAATAACACTTCCATGGAGAAAAGCATGGAGCCTCCACCAGAAAAGTTACACAATGCACCTTTAAAGCTAATTAAAGTGCAGTTATTATAAAAGTATAGATTGTTACCCCATTGAATCCTGCCTGCACCAGCCTCCACACATCTCTACCTGTATTTCAGCGCTTGGTAATTTCCCTTGGACACTCCGCTGGTGGTGGGATACACGTGAACAGGTGGGAGTGGTGCGGCTTCACACCTCCTCTCATCGGGTCATCATGTGGAAGGATACCGCAGCAGCTGGCACGTCCCACCAGAGTCCAGATGTGCTGACGACTCACCCGTCTCCTATCATCAAAGACATATTGGCTCCACACCAGCAAATGAAACCGAGTCCACCCCGAGGCCCAAGTGGGACGAAGGATGCGTGTTGTGAATGAAGTAATGTCAGGCATGATTAAAACGTGTGATGTAAGAAAGAAAACACCTTCCTGGATTGACAGAACAAGATTTTTAACATGGAGAATATGCACATTTTGCAAGATGCTGAATTTGATGATTGACATAAATGATGATTATAATCAACAATTTTGCGCCGGTGAAAAAAAGATGTGATGTTTCAGATAACATCAACAAGTAAAATTGTATTCTCAAGTGTTTTTCCCATGCATTTGAGCAAAAATACAGTAGGTCTTGCACCAGTGCACATATACTGGATTGTATAAGCAGCTCTGCATCTAATTAGAAAGTGTACAGTTATTGTCTGTAAATCAGGAAGTGCATGATAGCATGCTAGTTGTTGTTATCTTTAATGTCACAGTAAAACTGTGCACTGGTTTCTGAGAATTCTGTTCTGTTCACTAGCAAGGACCATGCCAACAACACATGTGCGAAGCGAAAAGTCTTTATTATATTGAGACGAGGCGGGTCGGCTGGGTTGAGACTCAGGGTGGGGGTTCAGCCTCAATCTTCACATGGCCCAGCTGGACAGGATCCTCCTCATAGGCGTCTTATGTCTGGAAAAGAACAGATAAGAGTTGGGAGGGTGGGATTGAGTTATTCGGGACAAACTGGGTTTCCGGGATAGGCTGCTACAAATAGGCTTCTGGGTAATTGAGGTGTGGTAGAAGTGACCTGTGATTTGCTGGAGAGGAGGCAAGCACGGTTGCGGGGTGGTCCTGCTCCTGAACCTAAGTTAATCATATTAATTACATTTATCCACATTTTTAAGACAGTAAGAATCAAGCACAGCACCTTGAAAGATTCTGTTGAGTTTGTGTAGAATTTTTAAAGATTTTGTAGAGTAAAATATGTTTCACCGTCCAATGTTGTATTAGCCTAACCAGCTCATATTGTAGTAAACAACTCTGACCAATGTGCACAACTCTTACCAATATGCACTCTGAATCTAATGAGTGTAGGCAGGGTGTATTGTGTACAATAGACTTTCCCCATAACTAAATTTGAAAACTGTAAAAAAAAAAAAAAAAAAAAGGCTACAGAGCTTTTGATATATTAGATATAGTTAAACTTTATTAATCCACAAGGGAAATTATTTGGACACAGTGGCTCACACATCACAACATAATATAATAACAAAGAGCAAAAATAGCAGATTACTTATCTAACTATACATTTATATTCATACCAGCAATTTAGCGTTGAATAACTGATTCTCTGTTGTATCTCTGCTTAAATCACGGGGTGAATACATGGATTCTGAAATAGAGAAAACATCATTCTTAGGATCAAACCGTATTGGTCACACTTTGATTGTTAAGATTTTGAAAGAGGCCATAACCTTTTTTATGTGTCTATTTCTTACTCCCAATAACTGTCTGAAAACACAGCCAAAAGTCAGCCATCAAAACCAATGGAGCTGGACTCTTCTCTGTGTAGGATATAACCCACAAAAACAGTCTTTTGTTTAGCCCTGAGTGTACTGTATATTATGAACCCAAAGGCGGAATGAGAGACAATCCCCAGGCTTATCCCCTGCCCGGAGAATAGACTGTCCCCTCTTCACTGCAGGACTTGCACAGACACACAGATAACTGTCCTGCACCATCGTAACACACTGTCTCTGGCTCTTGTCACTGCACAAGGTCAGGAGATAGGCTTCACAGAATCTGAGATGTTATTATTATAGGTCCCTGTCTAATCTAATAGTATTCCAAAAGATATAGAGCAGAAAAAGAAGGTGCTACATTACAAGTAATAATGTTTCCTAATCCATCAGTATTTTGAATCATTTACACTTGGTTTAAATTGAGTAAACCTGCATATTTCGGATGTTTCCTCAAAACACTTGTAATGCTGTTATTGCTTGTTATTGCACAGTGTTCCACAGTATGGTCTTAAAAACTTGTCTATCACCATGGAAACAGACTAGCGACCATTAGATGAAGACAGCTTACAGTGGTCTCAAATCTACAATAAACTAAAAATATCTGTATTGTGTTTTGCTCAACTATATGTGGAAAAAAATCAGGTACAGCCATTTAATGTCATTCCAAATAAAGCAACAACTTCACTGAATAACATTGGAACAAACCCCACAAAACCCTACTAAATATTGCAACTTAAGTAGGAGAGATTTTCCAAAGCGTTGTTTTTGTTTCTGCATATTAGGACTTGTCACTATGGTACATTATAATTACATTGTATTGATTCTTGTTTGTTTTTCTTCAAGGATTGTCCCTGCCAATCACCTGATCTCATCAATCACACTCCACTATTGTCTCACATCAGGTAACCCCATGCCCTTTTTACTACAACCATAAATCTACTATTTAATCTTCTATTTCTTCAGCTTCCTTCCTCTTAAGAGTATGTCCACACCATACCATTAAAAAGCTTGGACCAAAACATGTCTTACCCCAGTACACATAAATCCTATAAGTGGTTCTTCAGGTCAAAATAAGTGCTGTGTCGGCATCTAATTATCAAGTGTTTTTTGCCCAATCATCAGGAAATGCGCACACTCTGTTCTGGCCTCTGAAAGTTGTGAAAAGTGATTACAAACAAATTAGGATGTTTGGAATGGATACGGTAAGCAAATCATATAAAATGCACTAGGTCTGTTTTTCACATTTTAAGACAGTAAAAATCTGGTCCTTTAAATCTAACCTAACCTTGAATGTTTTGTGTTTTTTATGTGATAAATAATGACATGTTGTTCTTTGCTTGAGCAGAACAGCTTGTGAATTGAATGAGCACACACTGTAAAAATGCTTTGATTACACTGTCAGCAAACGCACACTTTGTATTTATTCTTCTGACAAACTTGATAGGATCAGTTCCGTGAGCTCATGACAGCTCTGTGATTGCAACCTTTTGCTTATCATGTTTGTGCATTTACAGGCAAACGCTAATTTTGTGGTTTAGTCTAATCTAGATCAAATCCCACACTGTCCGTGGAAACAGCCTATGTTACGTTTAGGGTCGTCTTTGTAGCAAATGGAGCACATAGGCGTATCATGTCTATATTGTCAATACCTCTAAGTAACATAACTAACTGAACATGCTTTATTAAAGTGAATAGATCTATTACAGTTAAAAAGGTATTCTGACTACAATTCTGCCTAGGATCCAGAATACACATTCTTCATTACTTTACAAACATGAGTCTAGTCAGAGGTGACTCTCCCCGATTTCAAATGGTTGTGATTGGCAGGTGGATTAGCCAATCAGGGAAACACTTGAAAATGAGAAAAACATTGCAGATTTCTGCAGAAGCAGTGAGAAAAGCACTAAACTCAGTTAAATTGATGTGAGATACATTTGATTTTGTAAATGATGACCAATGGGCTCCATGATTTCACATGTGCAATTGAAAAAAAACAAGTCTGATTGGACAGTCACATTTGGCTTGAGACGCACCAGAGGAACCAGACTGATGATTTGAATTTACCAGGCAATGACTACAAAACAGTGTGGTTTTGTGACGTATATAAGTTGGATTTTGAAATTATACAAAATAAATAATTATTAGACAATAAGGTTTGCTTACGTAATAATATAAAATATGAAATTTCTACTTCAAATAGTATAAAAAGTGTATCTATTGCACACATTACACTGTGATTTATTAGGAAAAATAAACAGATATTTTCTTTCGTAAAAGTATCAAACTTGTTTAATTGTGTTAACATGTAAACACCTAATGCATTAGGTTTGAGATCTAAGGTTTTGTACATTTTAGATGATAGCCTATCTTTTTTACCTTTTCATCATTACATAAGTGTTATTTCTGAGTTTTTATACCCTCTGTAGGTTCACCACCTGCAGAGGGGTTCATAGGGGGGGTCAGGTGCTATGAGGATTGGGCAGTAAACTGCCCCCGCGACCCAGCTGGATTAAGTGGGAGAAGATGGATGGATGGATGGATGGATATTTCTGAGTGAGACCTATGCTAAGAATTAGATTAGGCCTACTTATAGAAATCCCCCTTTCTTAGTGTTATCATCCTTGTTAACCAGCTTTAGATTATTTATTGCTTTTTGTTTGCCCAACAACTCACAGTCCAAAAACATGTTCTGTGCTGTCAGTGCTATATAAACCTCTTCTATTACAATGTCTAACAACAAAAACATGAAAAAAATGAACTAGCAAGGTCAGACTCTTGTTTATGCACTAAGAAAAAAAAAAGCAAAAGAAGTGTGTGCGGGCTTACAGATCAATAGCCATCAGGTGCACAAGACTCAATGCAGCGCCACAGTGAAATCCTCTTAGGGAACTGTGTAGTAATCTGGAATGTGTACTTGTTTACATGTACTACAAGCCCTGCCCACTGCCACTGAGACGCAGGCCTCATTCATGTGCTTAAAATGTAAGTGGCTTAAAGAGGACATATTATGCTGTTTTCTTATTTATAATGTTGTTTCCTTATCAAAAAAAAAAATACCCATGTTTACCCATACCCATGTTATGTTTTGTTTCATTCACACATTTAACACACAGATCCTCCATATTTAGGCTGAGTTCCACTATGTTCTACCTTGTGATGTCATAGGGTAATACAGGAAGTGGTCCACTGTTTTTCAAACTCCTTACGCCTACACTAGATTCATTTGGATAATTTCACTCCTGGAATCTCTGCTGAATACAACTTAAAAAGTGTAGCTGTTAATGTATAAACCATCAGTATATGGCAGGAGCTTTAGAGATATAAACCGACTTAATAAAGGATTACTCAAACATGTGTATGCAGGGAGGGTAGGCCAATTAGTTTGGGTAATTTAAGTCCAACTCAGTGATTGGAGGATTCAAGGTTTGACATCTTGGGCAACACTCTGATGAAATAGCATTACAAAAGGACACATGATAAGGGAAGAACGTAATGATTGTTCCAAAAACCTAGCTTTGCTTTTGCAGGGTATGCTGTAGGGATATAAATCAATATAGCCCAGAGAAGAGGAAACAACAATAGACTTGATCCTAATTAGGCAGAGTTACACACATTAAGCTTCCTTTTATCTCCATTTTGTCTCTTATCAGACACTTGATAGGTTATCTGAAGAAAATCCTAATTCGTAATCTGAGATTCAAGTTAAATTCAGAAATCTACTGAAACTAGCCAGTGTCATTTTGAATATTCCGTGATCATCACAACACCCTGGATGATCTGTAAATCCTTTGTTATTATAACAAGAGAGTTGGCGATTAAGGTTGGTTTCAGATGGACTACTAACAAGCTAGCTTTATGTGTATGTATATGGCCTTGACAAGGTCAGCCTCAGTAATATAGGCCAGCGGTGGTCAGACATTTCAAAACAAAAACATCTTGGCTATTCCTGGACTATTCAGGGCCATTTCAGGTCTTATTAGGGCTAAACCAAGTGACCTAAACCACTGCTCCTGTAGTTCTAGGAAAGAAATTGCACAACAAACTTGACCTGCAGAGAAGTCCCATGTACCACCAGAAGAAGTTTTAGTTTTAGAATCACAGATATATATTTTGTTTTGGGACCATTCTAATACATTTTACATAGTGTATTCAAAATGCTAAATTATTTTGAAATGTTTTGCCAAGGGACTCATCAACAGTTAAAAAGTACAAGTTTGAATTTAAATTACACTTTAATTGGTTGCCTCTCTAAGTGGAATAATTTATGATAAAGGATCAAATGGTTCTATTCTGTCTAATCATAATGCACATCAGGAAGAGGTTTTGTTGACACCCCCAGCCACATGTACTCTACGTGTAGGCAACCTTACAAACACTGTTATGACAACCATCCTTACACAAACCCTCTGTTACAGCCCAGACACCAAATATTAGCAAATAAAGGTCTACTGGCCTACATTCTCTCCCCATTATACAGTACTGTACCCTTATATTGACATTAACACACGTATACTAGTCTGAGGCCACTGAAAGCTGAATATTTGCAGAGCTGCCACCGGTGAGGAGTCTATTAACCTGAGGTCTTTTGGGTCAGACAGGACCTCAGCACTTCCACTCGCTACAGGCCTACTTCTTACATTCACCATGGGCTGGCAGTACAATTGTCTGCACTCTCTAGCAGCCTTGTTAAAATGGCTCTGAAATGAGTGTTTGAGGCGGGTTGAGATCTCCTCTTAAGTGCCTCACTATGTACTTTTCCGCAAATGACAAATGGGACGCGGCCTTACCTAGTCCGTGGAGGGAGAGTAATAGAGGCAAGGAAATGAGCAGGAATCTAATCAAGTTTAAGTGGAAGTAGACTCGAGCATTGGATTTGGATGTTAATTGGCGATGAGTGCTAGCACGGGAGATTTCCAGTGAGTGAGCGATGTTTTTACTTCATCGTTGTGATCAGTTTAAATGTGTTAGTCCATTTGTGCAGATTAATTACACAAGCTGCAAAAGGAATTGCACTGTTGTAAATTAGATTGCACATGAAAAAAGCTGTTTAAACCTAGACGTGAATAATTTTGCTTATATAGTAAAATAATCCTACATTTCAATGCCCTATATTACGCTAAATTGACTGTTGGGAGATGTTAGAATACTGTTATCTTATCTTATATCGTATCTGTTATCGAACACATACAGTATTTGGAGTTGTGTTTTGTTTTATTCACACATGTTTGAGTAAGCCTTTATTATTAGTCTGTCTACATGTTCAAAGCTCAAGTTCCACCTTGTGATGTCATGACGCAGTAGTTTTAAAGTTAAGAGGTACCTTTTGTTCACTAGAGACTATCTATCTAATATCTATATTAAATTAGGTAAATCAACAAAAAACAACTACTACTGCACTCACATGTAGTGATGTCATCATCATCCATCCATCCATCCATCTATCTTCTTCCGCTTTATCCAGCTGGGTCGCGGGGGCAGTTTGCTGCCCAATCCTCTGCACATCTGACCCCCCCCTATGAACCCCTCTGTGAGTGGTGAGCCCACAGGAGGGAGGGATGTCATCATTTGAAAAATTAAAGATGCATAATGTTTTTGGCAGGGGATCCACCACATGCTTGTCTCCATGAAAATGTGATTGCTTTGTCTTTAAAGCTCCATAGAATGGCATTTAACTCAACATTTTTACTGTGAGCACTGCTACTGAGTGGACTCACTTCTCCAAAGATTTGACTTAGACTTTGACTTGATAACTTGGCCTGTTGGACTCAGTGTCTCAATGGGGATGTATAGTTTAATGCCATACTGCGGAACATCAAGGCAAAGCAATAACATCTTCATGTGTCAAGCATGTGTCAAAACCCCTAAATATAAACAAAAAAAAACAAAACAAGTATCTGTACAAAAACTATACAAAATAAGCTAAGCTTGCTATTTAGCTAATGAAAAGCTCAATGATAGTCTATGGCCTCAACTCTTACTTCTCTATTGACTCCAGCTCTGATCCTGGTTACAGCTTCATGACAATAATTGCATTATCATAACACTGTTCATTGAACATAACCTTTATCTTCCATGGATAATTTCTATTAGTGTCTGGCTCTGTGACGCTCATTTACAGGCCTATCCTGACCATATTAGTCCAGTCAGTGGGTTAGAGTAAACACAACCGGGTTTTGTTTGTTTAATAGGGACAATATTACAAACCTGTCACTTCCTCACCATTCAGTAGACCTAATTTATTACATGGTGATGTCCTTATTTAACACTGGACATTTGACAAGGTTTTATACAGGTTGCGTATAAAGTTATGAGGTTGTTTTTACTTCCTGGGCCTAACTGTTTACAACTTGGAGACAGCCTTGACGTAGTTTGTCTCCTCGCTGATCCATGCTGTGAGAAGCCAAGTGGATACAAACTTGTTTATCCTCTGGAAAAGAAACGGCATTGTTTTATACAGTGTAGAAAGTGGAATGTGGGATACGTGCAAAGAGCTCACGTTATTGTGTAGGGTTCCAACTGCTTTTGAACTATGTCTGTTGAATCATGTTGCTATAAATAACAGGGGGGCTTCATATAATTTGCAGATACAAAGATGTTATTTCTTATTTTTGTGAACGAAAACACATTTCATTTTGAATTAAAGGTATAGTATGTAACTTTTTGGAGGTGGCTATCCATCCATCCTTCTATAAATATAGAAATTATATAGTGTAGTTCTTCATATAGTTTTTTCTTCCATTCTCCATGGTGATAGATTCATTTTATGCTACACTGTGGATGCCAAAATAACGTTTCCAGGGAAACAAGCCAGAGGCAACCCTCCAACAGGCCAAAATAAGTCGGGTTTGTGGAGATGCAAGCCCACTCACAATAAGGATGCATGTTTTTCAGTGCAATTAACTGCCATCCATCCATCCATCCATCCATCTTCTCCCGCTTAATCCGGCTGGGTCGCGGGGGCAGTTTTACTGCCCAATCCTCATAGCACCTGACCCCCCCTATGAACCCCTCTGTGGGTGGTCAGCCCACAGGAGGAACTAATTAACTGCCAAAATATGAAAAAACATGTGTTTTTCTTGTCTGTTTCTTGTCTCTTGTTGTCTTATCTAAAACCTTACATACTGTGGCTGTAACAGATCAGTACATACAGTATGTGACTTGATTTTGTTAATGTAGTTTAAGATCCTCAAATCAAAAACTTACCCTATAGCCGCGTTTCCCCATATGCTTCACAGGAGGGAGATGCTCAGAAATGATTCAACAACAACTCTAATAAATGTAAATATGATTTATTTTACAGATAATAGAGTCAGCCAATTAACAGACAATTTGAGTCTGGATCCCCTTAAAAGCCCAATGCAGGAAGACCCAGAGCGAAGGGTGACGGTTACATTTATACTTCCCTAGGACATCCCACTTTTACATCTGGAGTTTTCTCAAACAAAGGCTTAAACACAACCCCGAACCATATAAGATCTAACATGCTTAATTGTCACCAGGTGTCTTCTGAACTTTTACCCTCTTAGGCTCCAGGCTAGTAGTCTGGAGACCTCAAACTGTTTTACACAGACCAATCCTACATTTACAGCATTGTCATTGTCAACATTTGTCTCACCAAATGTCCTTAGAATGAACGTCCTCCTAACCTCTGACCCCTTAATGCTCCAAACTAGTAGTCCCAAACTAGTGGTCCCACAGATAAGGGAATAACCATCCTGAGAAAGGAAATGAAGTACACTCAACAAAAATATAAACGCAACACTTGTTTTTGCTCCCATTTGTCATGAGATGGACTCAAAGATCTAAAATTCATTCCAGATACACAATATTACCATTTCTCTCAAACATTGTTCACAAATCTGTCTAAATGTGTGATAGTGAGCACTTTTGCTTTGCTGAGATAATCCATCCCACCTCACAGGTGTGCCACATCAAGATGCTCATCAGACACCATGATTAGTGCACAGGTGAACCTTAGACTGTCCACAATAAAAGGCCACTCTGAAATGTGCAGTTTTGTCTCACAGCAAAATGCCACAGATGGAGCAAGCATTGAGGGAGCGTGCAATTGGCATGCTAACAGCAGGAATGTCAACCAGATCTGTTGCTCGGGCATTGAATGTTCATTTCTCCACCATAAGCCGTCTCCAAAGGCGTTTCAGAGAATATGGCAGTACATCCAACCGGCCTCACAACCACAGACCACGTGTAACCACACCAGCCCAAGACCTCCACATCCAGCAGGTTCACCTCCAAGATCGTCTGAGACCAGCTACTCAGACAGCTGCTGAAACAATTGGTTTGCATAACCAAAGAATTTCTGCACAAACTGTCAGAAACCGTCTCAGGGAAGCTCAACTGCATGCTCGTCGTCCTCATCGGGGTCTTAACCTGACTCCAGATCGTCGCCGTAACAGACTTGAGTGGGCAAATGCCCACATTCGATGGCGTCTGGCACGTTGGAGAGGTGTTCTCTTCACGGATGAATCTCGGTTTACATTGTTCAGGGCAGATGGCAGACAGCGTGTGTGGCGTCGTGTGGGTGAGCCTTTGCTGATGTCAATGTTGTGGATCGAGTGGCCCATGGTGGTGGTGGGGTTATGGTATGGGCAGGCATCTGTTATGGACGAAGAACACAGGTGCATTTTATTGATGGCATTTTGAATGCACAGAGATACCGTGATGAGATCCTGAGGCCCATTGTTGTGCCATACATCCATGAACATCACCTCATGTTTCAGCAAGATAATGCACGGCCCCATGTTGCAAGGATCTGTACACAATTCTTGGAAGCTGAAAATGTCCCAGTTCTTGCATGGCCAGCATACTCACCGGACATGTCACCCATTGAGCATGTTTGGGATGTGCTTGACCGGCGTATACGACAGCGTGTACCAGTTCCCACTAATATCCAGCAACTTCGCACAGCCATTGAAGAGGAGTGGACCAACATTCCACAGGCCACAATTGACAATCTGATAAACTCTATGCGAAGAAGATGTGTTGCACTGCATGAGGCAAATGGTGGTCACACCAGATACTGACTGGTTCTGAGTCCCCAGACCCCCAATAAAGCAACAACTGCACATTTCAGGGTGGCCTTTTATTGTGGACAGTCTAAGGTACACCTATGCACTAATCATGGTGTCTGATGAGCATCTTGATGTGGCACACCTGTGAGGTGGGATGGATTATCTCAGCAAAGCAAAAGTGCTCACTATCACACATTTAGACAGATTTGTGAACAATGTTTGAGAGAAATGGTAATATTGTGTATCTGGAATGAATTTTAGATCTTTGAGTCCATCTCATGACAAATGGGAGCAAAAACAAAAGTGTTGCGTTTATATTTTTGTTGAATGTATAATCAGCAGTATACCAGATACCACATTTCCCCCCTTCGAGACTTCCAAAAGTCTCGCTACCAAATGACAAGTTAGTTAAGTCAAGTGAAGTCAAATATTTATCAACCAACTCAAATTTCAATCCTACTCCTTCCTCACAAGCATCCAAGTTATAATCCTGTCTCAGTGACAACTGAGTTCTTTCTGATGGCATCACAATACCAACCCATCGCAAAATCATAGCCTTCGCGAATATTAACAAAACAGTACAGAAACAAAGCATAACAGCTAGTGTCGCCAACACTCCCATCAATGCCCAAATAATTCTAGCTCCAAATGCTCCAAATTTATCACATAACCAGTCATTAGCTGACCACCCTGAGCCTTCTGACGGTCCAAACGCATCTCTAATCTTCTTCAGAGCATCAATCACACTAGTCATACTATCAGAGCTATCAGGAATCAAAGTATAGCAAACTTCTCCAGTCAAATTCAAAACTACACACAACCCTCCATGTTTAGCTAAAATATAATCTAGAGCCATATCGTGCTTCAACAGAGTCAAACGGTGACTTCTCTGAGTATTTGACAAAGTACTAAACCCCTTAATGGTCTCATTAGCGAAACCTTGAAATGTATATGTTATATTATCAATATGATCTGCCAAAAACACAACACCACAAAAAGGAAATAAACCAATCCCCCATTTTTAGCCAAACTTATCCTCCAATGGTATGATCCTAAGTTATTAAACTGCGCTAATTCCCTTTTTACCGTATCATAAGGCACAATCACTGGTTGAGTTTCAACAAAGTCTTGACCTTTACGAACCACTAACAGCTCATATGGGAGCTTCAATCTGGCCATGTAACAACATCCAGTCCATCCATGTGGTAAAAATATGTAGGCTCTATTATCACAAACCCACCAAATGTCCTTCAGAGTTCCCAAAGTCTTATTCCCAGGAGCTGTCTAATTAATCACTACCAGCCTTCTATTTTGTCTAATCCTCGGTATATAAAACATCACAAATTGTTTATCTCCAAGTGCACCATGTGGTACTTTACCAAACTGCATCCCATAAGTATCACAGTCTGATATTCCCAAAAATACCCCTGGACCTCCTTGGCCATCCTTGGAGCATATACAATCAGGTGCTTTTACAGATTGAACGTCCACTGATGCAGGCATAGTTAACTTCCCCTCTTTGTCCAATGAATTAATGTATGGAAGATCTCTCAACCATTTACAATCCCCTAAAGGCCTATACAGATGATATGAATTTCCAAATGACCAACCTTCTGCATGTATCTCCTAATTGTAGTACAACCAAGACCATAGATTGACATTTAAGACTCAAAGGCTGAGGTACGGTTTCCATTATCGATTGCCAGGTGCTAGGTGACGGAACTCTAACCACACATGATTCATTCTCATTAACCGTTGCTCTTACAGCATGAGTTAACTGCTGGAACCAAAGATTTCCACTATATGTTCTACAGAAGAATCAAACCCAAATGCTTTCCACTTGGCTTCCCTCTTATCCAATGCACGATATTTTCCTGACAACTCTACCGAAATTTCATCCATTTCAGTCCAATCATACTCCTCAGCTAACTCAATATCAGCTGCTATCGAGTCGTCAGTCTCCATATCAAATAATGTTCTAGTCATAACTCTTTTACTCACTGCTGTTGTAACTACTGGTGTCCTAGTAGTCAATGTAGTCTTATTTGTTGTAATTACTGAAAACACTGTAATTGCCTTAGTCGTAGCAGTCGTCGTCGTCATCGGTGTAGTAGACCTAGTAGCTGTAATATTAAACATAGTCGCTAATGTAGGTTTAGGTGTAGTGGTTATTCTAGTTATCATACTAGTTGTTGTAGGTATTGCAGTAATCATTGTAGTTGGTATTGTTTCTATTTTTGTGATAGTTGATGTTGCTGTAGTTACAGGGGTTAATGTATTCTTTATAATTGCAATCGGTGATTCTGTTTTCTTCAGGCTAGTTGTAACATTATCAAATTTATGAGTAGTCACCTCTTGGCCCAAACCAGTAGATATCGCCTTTACAGTAACCTGATCGTTATTTATAGACAATTGCTCTGGAGCAGATAACAGATCAGAAACCTCCTCATTCACAAACAAAGCTATCTTATGTCTTTTATACCCAGGTATCCAACGTCTATTCTCCAGAATAAATGTATGTCTTTTTTGAAAATGTTCACAAATATAATCACCTTGATCTTCCCGTGAAAAATATCTCTTACCACCAACGAACAGTCACCTACCACAGGAGCCATCTTTAGATCATTATATAAAACATATTTCCTCGGGCCCTGGGCAGACCTTCCTACTCCAGGTCCTGACAATACCAAACTTTCACCCATATTATTAACCCATTCAAGTGTATCCCCTCAAGTCTAATTGGAACATCAACACTTGAGAAATACAGATGTACCAACCGATTCCCGAACTACCAAAACCCAAATCAAACAAATGACTGTGGGCTGACTGTCATCAAAAATGGTTTCTCTAACTTAACCTCAGTCTCTGAGATTAGAACTTCAGGCTTCTGGTCTGTTACCTCTACTGCTGACCTAGACGTGACCACTCCTTGTGACTCATCACTAACTCCTGCTGGTATGGTTTCAGCTGAATCCACTACCATCAAGATTACAATCTTCATCCTAAAAATTAAAAACAACCATTCACCACGCTCCTTTTTCTCTACCAACTGTGGATCAGGATACAGACATTTATACCATCCTTGGTCATTTTCTTGCGATCGGTGTAAATAAAAACTACAATCCTACATTTACAACATTGTCATTGTCAACATTTGTCTCGCCAAATGTCCTTAAAATGCACATCCTCCTAACCTCTGACCCCTTAATGCTCCGAACTAGTAGTCCCAAACTAGTGGTCCCACAGATAAGGGAATAACCATCCTGAGAAAGGAAATAAAGTATAATCAGCAGTATACCAGATACCACAGTTAATTATAATATGTCACAAAAAATAGGAACCAACAACAAATGCTGATTGTGTTTTATTTCAAAAGTACTGACAGAACATTTGAGCATAGGATTGTGCTTTCTAATATTAAAAGTTTGTGTATTGACTGCATTACATGAGTATTAAAAAGAAATATGCCTATGGCAGTTTTTACACACTGGACCAATAATACAATAACCCTCACAGCGCCTGTATATATAGTTATTTGACATATTGTGGTCATAATGCATGTTCGGTGTGTGTGGTAATACATTTCTATAAAAAAACATGACCCACCTGTGTGATCAAATATCAAATAGACAATGTGTGTGACCAAATAGAAAAGAGTGACTCAGACCATTCAATATTGTCCTTGGTCAGCAAACTCTGAGGAATGTAACATTTTGACTGGAGGTATAAAACTAGCATTCAGATATGTCCCTGTAAACTGTTTGGTTTGAAGGCACACACCAGGGCCCTTGAAAACAAAAAGTCCCAAAACCCAAATCTAAATCTAGAATACTGTATTTGCATAAATGTACTGTGCGTTCCCATTAAGCATTAAAATAGTTCCTTAAATCTCAAATCTCGGGAGCGTATAATATGAGAAATAATCATACTATTTCCAGTTACTTGATACCATATGGTTAGGAAAAAGCACTCGCCTTTTACCACAAAGCTACATCTGGTTTCCTACTTTAAGCGTAAACAGCTGAGTTGATTTGAAGGCAGATATTTGGAATAAAATCCCATAGGATTGTATAGCATTAGATGGCAGTCAGTAATTCTCACTGAAGAGGTGCCAAAGCTGTAGGCAGAGTCTTCTCACATGGTCCTGAAAAATGATATCTGTAAAAACAAAAAAGGGGATAAAAAGCAAGATTTTTAGATTATAAAAATGTGGTAAATAGCAAGTAATATCCACCTATCAAATGAAAAAAAAATCAACTAAAATGCTAAATAAAATGTTTTAATATTTTGCTCATTTGTGAAAGAATTACGCAGACTCCTCTTACATGCTGACAGCACATGTGGGCTCCAAATAATATTACTTAATAACAAAGTGCATTGTGTAACTTTTCTGGTGGAGGGTCTGTCAAATGTTTTTCCTCCATGTTTTGCAGTATGGTTTTCTATCTTCATGGTGACCAAATCAGACAAAGTTACAGTTCAGATCTGTGAAGAGGCAACCCCGCTCAGAGTCAGAATGATTGTTTTTCTAGGTGTTTTTAAGCTCTAAAACCACCTGTAATTGAATAAAGGTAAGGTAGAGCTGTGGAACATTCCAGGCAGAGCAATGACACCTCCAAAGAAACAGGCAGGTGACAGACCCCCAACAAAAAGTTACATAGTGCACCTTTAATGTCCGAGTATGCAATTTAATTATTGTTTAAACCGTATCAAGGTTATAAAAAGGGGTATAAAACGATGACTTGTTTAGACACTGACTTACGTAAAATATTCTGTTTTGGGACTAGCACTTAAATTGAACTCTGCAACAGGAATGCCTCTTGAAACCACTCGGGGACCAAACATGGCTGCCGGATAAACAATGGAAGATGTACCGACCTAAAGTGAAGAAAAGTTTTCATTTTTAATATTTCTTCTTTATTAATATTTAATTTAGTAAGAGCACCATTTGGCAGGGAAAAGAGCACAAATAATGGCACTCACCACTAAACAGAGATCACACTCTTCCAGTTCTTTTTCCACCTTGGTCAAAATGTGTGAATCAAGAGTCTCTCCAAAAAACACCACATTGGGCCTCAGTAGACCATAGCAGTCGTTCTTCTCACACCTAATAGTACATCCAGGAAAGACTGTTCAGACCTGTCTAAGCAACCTGTACTTTCAACAAACATTTTTTTTAACATGTAATATACTAAGCTTTACAAACCAAGGGCCAAATGATAAAGAAGACAAAAATAATGCATGCCAAACATTTATAGCATCTGTTATAATTCAGTCATCAATTATAGTATGTTATGTATAGTACTTTGTCTGTATGTTTTTATAATTTGTTATTTTTTGTTGAGTACAAAGTACAAAGTTAAATCATTTAAACTGTAACAAGTCAGTAGAGGAAAAATTTAAGCTCAACACTGCCCCCAGCAGGCTTGAATGATATTACCGTAGGGCAAAAAATAGTTTAGATAGAATTGACAAATAATACTATGAATTTTTGTGAGAATCCAATCAAAAATATTGACTCCATATACCGGTAATCAGTTGAATATATTTAGTCATATATACTTATACTTAATGGTCAGTGCGCTCACCTGGGAAGTTTATCTACAGGAATGTCTGCATCAGCCACGTTTGGGTCCGGTGAGCTGTTCAAGAGAAAAAGAGATTTAAACACGCATTGTGTAACTTTCCTGGTGGAGGGTCCGTCAAATGCTTTTCTCCATGGAGATGTTATTGCTTTTTCCATTTTACAGTATGGCATTAAACCTCAATCATCACTGAGGCCAAACCAGACCAAACCAGTCAGAATGCCTGTTTTTCTCTGTATTTTGAGCTATAAAAATGTCTGTAATTGAAGAAATGTAAAGCAGAGCTGTTTAATGTCATACTGTGAAATATTTCAGGCAAAGCAATGGCATATGCAGATAAAACAAGCAAGTGTTGGACTCCCAACCAAAAAGTGACACAGTGCACCTTTAAACAGCTTTTCATTAATAAGTAAATAGAAGATGAACTGTGCTGTCTCACCCTTTGCCTCTCAGAGCTGCACATATGGGGCTGTTTGTGTTGGCATGCACGCGGCCACAACTCACACAGCGGGTCTCCATCAGATTGCCTGCAGTTAAAAAAATACACATGTTTAGATTTGGGTCCTTCAGACTGACTGGAAACAGCTTTGTCACTTGAATTTGCAGAATGATGTCTGGTCTTAATCACAGACTTTATACACTATTTGCTTTTGACGAAATTGTACAACATTTTTATCTTTATTTGCCAGAGAGACAAAACAACAATGAGAGATAAACTGGAAACTGCTACACATATGTACAATACTACGCTCTTTCAGTGAGACTACTGCAATTAAAGCCAAAATAAAAAGTCTACCAGTCAACATGACTTATTCCAGACCACTGGTTAAAATTACTAACAGAATGAATCACTGTATTCCTGCTTAAACCAAGAGGGCTGGCTCATGGATTCCAGTAACCACTACTATACAGTCTGTTTAGAAATTGCCAGACTTTGATAAAAAACAAAGTTATTTTTATTACATCAAATGGTCCTCAAAACAAAGTTATTTTTATTGCATCAAGTAATTGAAAACACAAAAACATCAATTCCAAGGCAGATCTAATTACAACTTACAGTTGGTACTCCAGTGGTTTATGTGCAACTAGTTAAAAAGCAGTATGGTTAACCAGGCTATAGTCTCACACGGGGCTGCAACTAACAGTTATTATAGTAGCTAACTATTATTTTTTGGATTAATCAATGAGTCAAACAATTATTTCTATTGTACAATGAGACTTTTTTTTTACCAAATAAAAGGTTGAAATAATGTGACTGATGGCATCTAGGCTGGAGGATATTTACAAATGTAGTACTGAAAATTGAAAATCAGAAATTATTAATTCTTTTTGGAAATTTTGATTTAATAATGACAAGGTAACTTACCATATAATAATGCCACTGTCTTTGTTATAAAAGGTTGTTTTGTATGCGTTTTAGAGTTCTAGATAATGATTACAAGTATCAAAAAAAAGACTATTGTTTATAATTGACTAATCCTGTTTAGTTGGTTAAACACTGCAGCAGTAGACTCACTCTCATTTGCTTACAGTGCAATACAAATACCAAATACTCGCCGTGGATCTTGAGCACGTGCTTTGACCCGGCCTGCAGGTGCAGATCATCGATGCACTGGGTGATCACTACCAACTCCCTCCCCTGCGTCCGGAGACGGGCCTCACACTCGGCGATGGCATAGTGTGCGGCTGTGGGCTTCTTGTCGATCACCAGCTCTCGTCTGTAGTGGAAGAACTCCCAGACACGAGAGGGGTTACGAGAGAAGGCCTCTGGGGTGACTAAGTCCTGTTGAGAACAGTTATATGGGAGCTTTAGTGTGTACTCCTACTGAATTAAAAACAGCATACTTTTACACTGAAAATGTAAGAGGAGAGGGTGATGGTGCATTTAACCCTTCAATGTAGGGTAACCTGTAAGGTGCAGTGCGGCGCTCAGAGACCCAACTCCAAATCTTGAGCTAGTCTTGGTCAAGACCACCTTGGCTGGAGAATTTTACCTATTGTACATGTTTTGAGATGATGGGGGAAACCAGAGTGCCCAGAGGAAACCCACCCAGACACAGGGAGAAACAGGCAAACCCCAAACCGAGAGGCCCAGGAAACCGGGTGTCAAACCTGAAGCCTTCTGCGTTCTAGCCACTGTGCGTAATGTGGTGTTAATTTTGCACTCGCTGTATTTGTTCATTTTTATAAATGTATTTTTTGTTTGTGTGTTAGATTTCATACATACTGGTTTTAGGATCTGGAAATCTAAGGAGAATAACTCATTGTGATTTCTGAATGATAACCAGAGTACCAGGCCCCAAAATGTAAACACACTAAGCATTCTACAACATTTAATGTCCTGTGAATAAATCAACATTGCAGTTATGGTCAATGTTATTTGAATATGTTTAAATCGTATAGCTCAGTAAAACAATTAATTAAGATGCATTTCTTGCTTTGATTCATGTTTCACGCCACCACAGATTACACAACAAACAACATTCATGCTTTGCTATTGAGCAGCAAGAATGTGTTATGTAAACCGAAAATACACCCACTCTGCATTCACAAATCTGATAAACAACTGGACAGCACCAATATGCCCTGGCCAACATTAAAAGCACTTAGACTGTATTGTGTGATTATTCACAAATTACCTGAGATTTCCACTTCCTCCATGTTTCATGCTTTCCTCGGAAGGTTGGAACCCCACTTGCAGCTGCAACTCCTGCTCCAGTGATAATGGCTATGCGGTTGGCTTTGGAGAAGGCTTCACGGAATTTAGTCATATCTAGTGAAGTGGAGAAGTAAATGTGATTTCATTAGATTCCTCATGTGTGCACACATGAGGAAAAGGATCTTGTGAGACTTTTTTCCTCCTATTTTTACAGTTGCCTTGGATAAAACGGTTAACTTTGCTGAGTAACTCCTCTTGAGACGTTATAATACCAAAAAGCAGTGCTAAAACTACAGCAAAACTATAAAATTAAAAAAATTGTAAAGTCAAAATTGTGAACTGAATGGCACAATTTACTTATTAGTGCACTGTGTAACTTTTCAGGTGGAGAGTCTGCCATCTGCTTGTCTCCATGGTTATATTCCAGCTTTACCTTTTATTATTCCACAGTATGGAAACAAAGTTGGTTATCACAATGGGACAAGTTAACAGTCAGATCTATGGAGAAGCAAACCTGAACATATTAAGACTTCGTGTTTTAATAGGACTTTTTGACCTATTAAATCTGTATTTGAACAAATACAAGGCAGTTATGTTTCATGCCATACTGTGGAACATTTCATGTAAAGAAATAGCATCTCCATGAAGACAATCAAGCAGCAGACACTCCACCTTAGAAGTTATATAATGCACCTCATTTAAAATTTTTAATCAAAATCCAAATCTCGCCAATGTTTGGGCCAAATCTCGTGACATTCCTTGTTTCATAGAAATTGTGTGTCTCATCCCATCATTAGATTTCATTGTGGATTATTTGATAGTGAATGTTATTTTTGCGATTCTTACTTGCACTGGGTCCTGCAGCTTCTGTCAGGGGGCCAGTTGTAGCCTGGGTGGAGCACAGGCGACGGCCAAGAGCAAAGATGGCACGTCTTTGGAGAAGCATTGTGGTTCTTTTGCTGTACAAAAAAAACACACATAGTTTCACATTTTGTCATTACATTAAATTTACCTACTTGCGTTGAGCATGCAAGCATGTAGATCTGTGGAGAATGAGTGAGAATTCTCACAGTAATAATAAATGCTTTTCAAGGTATTTGTGAACAGTAAAAACATGTGTAAACGCAAAATAGATTATAGAACATTCCAGGCCAAGCCCTAACATCTCCATGGAGACAAGAAAGTGGATCCTCCACCAAAAGTTATAGAGAGCACGTTTAATGGCATATCTCAAAATGGATAAATATTTTTATTGGAGCACACAGTGTAACTTGGTGGTTATATCTTTATTGGCGTCTTTCAAATATTAATTACATTATAAATAAAATATCCTTCCTCTTCATGGAATGTTCATTGATAATGATCTTTGACAAAGCTATTCAAGTTATTTTTAAAATATCAGAACAAGTTGGAAGGTTAAGCTTTGTGCACCCACTGTGTAAACCCTAGGCCTGTATTTGTACAGTATTGCAATACTATCATTTGGATTACTTCACAACCCCAAATAATTTTAGCCTGAAGAGTAAGTAAGTTTCTTCTGATATAACATTTAAATGTTATATTCATGTGTTCTTACAGTTATTTTACTTTTAGCCAAACTAATAGTTTCTTGACTTTGAGCACCAATCATAAAAAAAATATGTAGTATATTATGAGGAGACGTGAAAACATAAAAAGTGCTTTATTGGGATAAACATTTTTTAAAAGTGTAATATAAAAGACTATAGAGATCCATATCACCAAAGAACACGTCCTCATTTTGTCAGTTCTAGACAATTATGAACATGGAAGGACGCCAAGCCAGACATGACAGGAAGAACACACATGGGCGCACCCAAACAAGCTAAAACAAGTCCAACGACCAGGTAGATAATAAGACAGTGGGAATCTGATTATTGCAATGAAAAGACGTGCTTTTACAGAGCTCAACAATAGTCCCAAAGTTGCAGTGTATAGTTCTGCTGCTTGGCTGACGCTTAAAAGTTAGGCTAGTAGCAGATCTATACGTTTCTGCAAAATTAAAATACAAGTTATAACGATTGTAGACTAAAAAATACAGAGGCCTTTCATGGGTGGTTTTGCACGTGAATGTATGTCTGTAAAAACACAAAAATCAATTAAATCAACACTGGCCCAACGCACCCAAGCCATAAGCAAAACTAATCTGAGCAAACAAGCAAAGAGCAAGATTCCACTACGTGTTTGGGGCATATAGGACTATAACTAATTATTTCTTTTCTAATGCATGTACTTACCTGGTAGCCTAGCTGGACTATAAGGTATAAAACGTAATAAAACAGGAAGAAAACAGCACACGAAGCGCAATGTTTGCGTATGTTTACCTGTAAAGCTGCTGTTACACGGGAGGTCGTAAACGCACCACACTGTCGTAAATGTCCAAAGGGGACGTGTGCAGTGAGAGGTTGACATCTAGTGGTAAAATCTTGGTATTGCAGTTACAGTGAGTCATCCAAAGAATTTTGACTCTGTGCGCCTTCTCGCTGGACAGAATTACGAAAAGGGAGGCACATTATTTTTCTAACAGCAAATACGCACTAAGCTAGTGTTTGTGTTTTCCAATTTGAGAAGAAGGCTGTTTTAAAATGCATGTTCCCACACCCATCCTTTGGAGCATGTTATTACCAGTTGATTTAACCCACCGTATGTAACCTTCGGCCACTTGCGTACTGTAATTAAACTTGTAAAGACAAACAAGAGCAGATTGTTTTGGCTGAGGCGGTGATGCCATTGTTAATGTTTCTCCATTCACACTCTGAGCCAAGTTGGAGCATCTGCCCCCGCCTCTCCCTCCCGGTGTGTAAATAGCCTCCTCCTTCTCCACCTCAGCTCCGTCAGAGACCTCCTCGTGAGTGAGTGGCCGCGCCGTGCGTGCTTCTCCGTGTGCCAGGAGGCAGCGGACGGCCAGCCAACAGTCATCAGCGGACACTGGTTCAAATTGATGGCGACCACTACAGACAGCAGCACAGACCGCCGCCCGATCAGGAGACTGCGCTCCAAAAGCGACACCCCGTATCTGGTAGAAGCCCGACTGTCGTTTAACCTGCGTCCAGGTAGGCGCGTCCACACCGCTTCATGCCACATGCCAATGTGTGCGTTATACTGCTGTGTTATAACCAATAGCACATATAATCACAACTATGCCAATGTAATGTTAGAAAATCAACAACAGTGCATCTACAGTTTTAACATGGACATAGATTTGAATGAAATATTATGCAACTTTGTTGACTGATTGTAGTAGCTGCTCTATGTAACACTGGGGTAGGACTACTAAAACAACGACATTTTAAGCATTGTGTGATGTTTATATCAGCAGATGTTGTAATTGATATCATCTGTATCATTGCTGTTACATAAGAAGAAACGCCTGAACGCGCCCCGTACAGTCTCGCGTTTGCTGCTGGTTCAACAAAAGCGCATGGTGCATCCGCTGAAACAGACGTGCACTAGAGACAGTTTGTTGCGAGTGATGACAGTGAGGGTGGGATGAGGAGTTAGTCTGCTCGCTGGTTTTGCATCCTCTGTTACCATGGTGACCTGACATCTTGCTGACTGTGTCAGAAAGGCTGGGCTGTTGTTTCCCCATACATAGTTAGTGCCAATTATGTTTAAGCCGGCAAATCCTTGGTCTGATTCTTTATGACTGTGTCATTGTTTTTGTACCTTGTGGAAAATGGCATTAAATGGAATGACTTACAGGCTAGGACCTTTAGATGGTTATACTCACAGCAGAATGGCTTGGGCAGCAGGCCCATCTGTCTCTGCTTTTATTTCTTTGCTCTTATAGTTGTATGAGAGCATTATAGTAATAGTCATTGCTGTTGTTTTTATTAGCTCTTGGTCATGACATAAAGCTCTGTAACAGTCATAGAGCTTATAATGTTGTAACTCCTCTACTGCAGCTTTTGGTTCGAGTTGATGTTCACTGATTATTTCATTCCGGCCCCAGAGCAAGTTCTTTTCTCTCTTTGAGGAACAGGTCTGTGGAGGGAGGACCAATCAACACTGGCCAAAGACAGGGCAGTTCATACCATCCTTTTTTCAAACACTCCATGTACACATGCCTGGGAATTTCAACATATCAAGATCAGTGACCTCAGCGTGAAATATGCTGTAGTTGTCTTCACTGGTAACACAGTGCACAGTACCTTATAGTCCTGTGTATTTCTGGACTTTGGATTTGGGCTCCATGCTGCATTTTGATTCCTCCTCTCAACAGAACCACACACAGAGCGCTCGAATGGCACGGGGGCGATTTTTACAAGAGCGTTTGTTGACTCACTCACTTCCACCTAAAGAAGTGAAGCAGAATTTAGCTTGCTTATTGCCAAGGAAACCAAAAGTCTAGGTAGCCTCCCTCTGTGTGCACCCAGGTGCTTGTAAGTATAAATAACAGCGCTGTCATGAAGGGGCAACAAAACAAGATTAATGTCCTTTTAGTTGAATAAAGATTCTCAGTTAAGCCATTGTCACAGTGATATCACATTACATAAACAGTGGTGTGGAAAATGCATTGTTTCAAGAATGAACCATCAGCAGTTCAGTACAGACAGAAAAACAAAAAAAATATTTAGGCAAGATTGAATTTTGTTTTGGCATATTCTGTCTTGGATACAAGCAGAATATTTATAGCCAACTCAACTAACAGATTAACTTTATGATAAACAGGCTGGACTTGATTATTTGCTTTTAGGCTGTAGTCTGTACACCAGGGGCCTCTAATTTTTTCCTCCGATGAGCTACCTTTACAAAAATGCCAGAGAGCTACTAATTTTAGCAAGAGATCGAGCCGTTTATAAGAAAGAGAGCAAGCCTTGGGGTACAGCGAGATGCTTATAAAATATAAACCACTGTCCATTTATTAGTGCACAAAATTGGGCTGTAAAATGTTAGATTTACAATGGTAATATGCATGTAATTAACCAAATTTTTGAATTGTGAATAATTGTGAAGTCCCTTGGAGAGCTACTTGTAGCTCCCGAGCTCCAGGTTGGAGACCCCTGCTGTACTCTCTGACTCACATCCAGGTACCAACCAGTGCCAATGTTTAAAAGTAGTTTTCAAGTTAATAGCTCCTTTTACTTTTAGTTCAGTAGAAATGGGCAATTCCAAGGTTGAAATTATCCAAATGATTCTAGTGAAGGTGTATGGAGTGTAAAACATTTAGTGGAGCACTTCCTGTATTACCACATGACATCAAGGTGGAAAAGAGTATTTTCTGTTTGAGAGAAGAACACAGCCTTTATCGTGTACCCAGAGACAACTACTATTTACTCACCATTCAAGAGCAGAGACATTTACTGTCTGCAGACAAGAAAATAGTCTCAAATCTTGTGCTCCGTCTGGAAGCTGTGTGTTCAAGGGCAGCTAACTCAATGTATTAACAACACAAGACATTACCTGAAATTTCTAAGTGATACTTGTAAGCATGAGACGATTTTAATTGCGCAGAAGAGGTCAAGAAAAAATGTGCTGCTTGGAATGATTTTTGTCAATGCTGAAAAGGACACAAGGTTAACATTATGAATTGCTGTGTTAATTGCGTGTATTATGTCCTGAAGATGTTTGTCGTTCGATTAAAGATGCACTACGTCACTTTTCGGGTGGAATGTACCTCCCTAGAATATTCCACAATATAGCTTTAAACGTATCTATCTCTATGGAGACAAGCACGCCACCAGTCAGTTCTGACAGGAAACATTTACACTGCCCTTCTCAGTAGCCTTTGTGTCTCAGTGAAAGGTCTCAGGGCAGTTAAACAGGAGGACCGGTCAGGTGGGGTCAGCAGATCTGTGCAGTCTGAGGAGAGGAAGAGCCAAAAGTGTCCCTCCTCTGTGTCCTGCAGAGACACAGAGGAGGTGCCAGGTGAACACAACAGGAAAGGCCTCACTCTCACTCTGCTCTGGTGTTTCGGTCAGTGATGAAATGGTCAATTCCCTCAAAGTTTTTTTCTCTCTGAAGATCTTCTGCCACATTTGCTGCCACATATGGTGTAAAAAGCTTGTAGCATCTCAAATGTCCATAGCTCCTTAGCTAACCTCTTGCACGGTCTCCATGGATATGGGAAAAACAAACAGTTCATTTCACAAAATCCAACAGTCACTTACATGTGTCCTTAGAACTGCACATGCTGCACTTGTTGCAGCATGTGCAGTAATATCAGTTGCCTCCTCTGATATGTAAAAAAAAAAAAACTGAACTAATAAGAGCTCATTTGTGAGCCAGGTATGAGCCAGCAAACCTTTTTAATGATCACAGTTCTTTTGTGCAAAAAAAACAAAAAACAGATCCCGATTATTGTGTTATCTGATTATTCTAGTTATCTGATTTTTTATGTAAATGTACATCAAGTTGCCAATTGCTGCCCAGTGCTTGTGGAGTGCACGTGGCCACTGGCAAATACAACCAGTCTGCAGGTTTAACAAGACAATGCTACTGTAATCCAGCTATGGCACACAGGATTTCCTTCCTCTCCTCTGTATTCTATTGGCTTTACAATGTGCCCAATATAGACTTATGTTTTTTACTGATTAGCTTTAGAGCACATGGATTGCAGCCCTGGTCTCTCCTCCTCCTTCCGTGTGAAGTAAGTGCCGCTGTCCCAGGGAAGTAACAATCGATAGACTTCAGATGCATGGCTGCCTGGGCACTACCATTTTTGCTGCAGTGCTCCTCCCAGGTTTACGCGAGGTTCTTGTCAAGACCAAGAATTATTTTAGTATTATTTTATTATTATGATTTATATTTGAAGAGCCCATTTACGCTGTGGTGTTGATAAGACTTGATGCTATTTTCACAGTGAATTGGAAGGTAACTATATAACAGGCTTGTTTACCAGTGGATTGAATTGGCTTTTGAAACATGAACAATTCACAATTCAAGTGCTTGGATTTTGGGAGCACATTTGAGAGAGATGGTTTTAAGATCATCAGGGTTAATTAAAAACAAACTAAAATAACCCCAATAGACCAGTATCTTTGCAGCTACAAATGTGAGGTTTAATTATGACTGCTGATGTTATGTTATAATCTATATAAAAATCTTTATGCAATTTACTTTTTACTTGAGATATTTTTATCCAAGATGCTATAGCCTAATAATGCTCCATTGAGTTTGAAGCTCTAATATTGTACAAAATTGACTCATGAGCTTTTAGGCTATAATGTTGTTACCTCACCAACAACATACCCGGAGTTGTGCTTTGTTTCATATAGACATGTTTGCTTAACCCTATTATTAGTCTGTCTATATCTCTAACGCTCAGAATGCTTCGATCCATCTTGTGATGTCATGTAATGGTAGTTTTTCAAGTTAAAGTCTGTTTTACCTTTTGTTTAGTAGAGATGTGCAATTCCAGGTTTGAAATTATCCAAATGATTCTAATGAGGTGTATGGAGTTTAAAAACACAGTGGAGCACCTGTATTACAGATGTTTTTGTTGTTGTTTTTTTTAATGAGGAAAGACCATTGTAACATAGAAAATTAATATTGACCTTCTTAATGTAGGAATTGTGATCTTCATTTTTGCTATTAATTTATACTATATAATTATAAGAAATAATATAGAAATCTGTATTTTTCCACTAGATTCTACTTTTGGGCAGTAAAATAATTTTAAAAACATTTGGTAGATTAATTAAAACAGCTGAATGAACTTTGGGGCTTAGATATAGCATTACCTTGGAAATTTAACCCTCTTTAGCAAAAATATGTAGTTATATATAGTTACATCGTTCACTTTAAAGTTCAACCTTAAACCTTCATTATTTTGGTCAAACTATTTAAAAAGCAGATTTGGTTGGCAGTTTTTTAATTTGTTAATTAGATTCATTAGGTTTTGTTGGCAATTATTGCTACGTATTAAATAAATAAATTTAAAACAACGCTTTTCACAATATTCTTTTTGCTCGTCGTGTTACATAAGGATAGTATTTCCGAATACCTTATGACTGTCTCTGTGTTGCGTTTCAAAGCAGCGCTGAGAAACATTCCAATCTTCCATACATGGCTGCACCCCGATCTTTATTTTCAACTGAAGCATCCCAGCCGGGCCTGAATAAAACATGAAATGGGGGAAGAAAATCAGAGGAGGAAAAATAGCAAAGGCTAAAAGCAGGGCCCTCGTACTGTATGCTCCCGCTGCATAAAGCCTGGTGATGATGAGAGGCGCCTGGTTGGAAGATCTGTCAAACTCAGCAGTGAGAAAGAAACAAGCAGGTGTGACTGTGAAGGAGGCAATCCCACTCTCCCTCTGCCTTTTCCTTTTGCATTTATAAGTGCTAGCTAGTATGGAAGAATGTATAGCAGTAGGCCTGGCACGATAACACATTTTCACGTTTGATATATCGCTGTAAGTAAATATACACAATAAAAAAATACTGTAACATTGAAACAAATGTGTGTGTGGTAATAAAAATTCTTTATTTAGACAATAGAATGAGATTTTCAACTTTAAATCATAGTACTTTATTTTATATTACCAGGTGGCCTTACATCTGTGTAATCCCTCAGTTGAGTTGATTAGGTATGTTCCATAGTGGTCCAAGGGCCTAGTCACTAATAGTTTAGCAGTTCAAATTGAATATATCCTTGATGTGATTAAAATGTGCAGTGCGATGTGAATACAAATGAAAGAACAAAAATCACAAAACTAATCACAATTATTTTACCCCAAATCACATTCTCTGTAGACTGTATAACTAAACACAAAAGAACTATTGCAATATTATCAATTTCTTCATACGTCTAGTGCTGCCACTAACGACTAATTTTCTAACGATTAATCTCTCGACTAATTTTTCGATTAGTCGACTAATCTAAACGACTAATTAAAAAAAAAAAGCGGTTCTAACACACACAAGTGTGTGTGTTAGATTTTCCCGGGAGGTTACCTTGTGTGTGCTGTGCGTGCGAGTTGCAAAGGTTATTATACGCCCGTGATAAAACGGGACGTATTATGGTATGGCGCTGTCCGTCCGTCTGTCTGTCCGTCCATGGACACTTCAAAGCTTTGAAGTCTTTGAAGCTTTGTCTTCATGAAGAGGCAAAATATCAATGTGCTTTTCTGTTGTTTACAATGTATAGGATTATTGTTTCCCTCTTGCCGTAGATCTGAACTCTCTTCTCAAATGTTCTGCTGCTGAAAGCGAGAACAACCCACATTCTCTGCTTCTTTGAGCTTTGACACATTAAAGCTTTGTAGTGTCTTTAAGTTCTGTTGCTGCGATCTGATTGGTGGAATTCCGATTCTAGAATGTGATGATGTCATACTCATACTCCTACTGCAAGAGCCAGATTTCCCTATTGATTATTACGGGCGTATTTTGCCCCGCTGGCGGAGCTCTTGTTGCTGTTATGTCTGTTGTGTGTGCTCATTCGACAATGTTGAACAACGATATGCACACACAATTTAACGAGTATGCACGAGCAGCATATTGCAATGGTATTCTCAATACCTCATGCATCGTGGTCGTGCTCCCGCGCCTCGGGTGTAGCCGCTGTTAGCCGCGCCGGTGTCCGCCTCGGGCGCAGCCGCTGCCCGCGGCACCGGTGTCCGCCTCGGGCGCAGCCGCTGCCCGCGGCACCGGTGTCCGCCTCGGGTGTAGCCGCTGTTAGCCGCGCCGGTGTCCGCCTCGAGTGTAGTACGACTAGTGGTGTGGAGGGGAAATACCTGATCTCAGGCAAGCAAAAGGTCTCTGGACGAGCCGTTTGAGACCAAAAATAAATAAAGGCGAATATTCAACCAAAAAAATTGTATTCGACTCATTTTCACATTCGATTACGTCGACAACGTCGAATAATCGCGGCAGCACTACATACGTCTCTCACCTGTAGGATATGAATAGAGCCCTCAATAGATCCTCAGATGAGAACACAGATACCCCCTTCTTGTGTGACATCATACTCCAGTCCAGATCAAATCAGCCTATTATGCTGAATTACCCCATGTTCTTTTCGGCTGGTTCTTCCTAAGAACACGGCGACCTCTGTGCTTTTATTGCATTAAAGTCAATCAGCGCCTCACAGCCAAATGTGCTTAAAAAACAAGGGCTTCTCTCTAAAGCTTTTGGGGATCATTATTTTTGTGTAGCTGCCGCAGGTTGCTATAGATAATGTGGATGAAGTTTCTTGCACGAGGAAAGGGAAGGTTTAGTTTGGACATATAAACACGTTTTACGGCTTTTTGTCCTAATAATAAATGTGACATGTGAGACATAAAGGCATAAATCGTTGGAATAAAATGGAATAGTTTTGTGACTGAAATTATGATTGTTATTGTTCATTCTGATTATAGATTTGAAAATTCTAAATATGATTGTAGTACATTACATTTTGTGGTTTGCAAAGAACATGCTTATCACAGTTTTTGCTAATTGCAAATTTTTTGTATGTTTTCCACACTATGAATGAGCCTTTCACACATTTTAAGCCCATAAAAATTATATGCTCCCCAGATATGATCAGGGAGATGGGCGCAGATGATTTATGTGCTGAAGTGGCAGCACCAGTACAGCAGCAGCAGCCTCTCTCTACACAACACATCTGCTGAGTAAGACTTGGGAGAGTCCGGACCTCCTCTGCTCGACTGCAAAACCTGGAACAGAATTCAATCAAAGCTGCAATGCACCAGTCAGCAACTCCAAAACCGCTCCCATTCATAACCATAACTGTCGGCCTATTTTGGCTCCTCTAATGTTAAAGCCCCAAATTCAGTTTAGTGAAATCCAAACCCCCATATATCTTCATCATGTAGGTTTTAGGGGTAAATATAGAAAAGCACATCCAGTTTAACATAAGGCTAGTCGCATCTTAAAGGTGAACTATGCAACTGTTCTTGTTTAGTCTGTCAGCTGCTTGTTTCCTTGGAGATGTTACTGCATTGCCTAGAATGTCACACATTATGGCATTAAATGTATCTATCTCCATGGAAACAAGCAGTTGACACTACCAGGCCAAATTACAAGTCTGATCTGTGGAGAATGTTACAATGTATTTTTGTGCTATAAAACACGTGGACTGAATAAATGCAAGATAGATGTGTTTAATGCCATACTGTGGAACAGTCCAGGCAAAGCAATTGCTGGGTTTTGGATGAGATCATAACATCTAAATAATAATATTTGATACAGATGAGGGACATGTTAAATGAATATAGTTTAAATGCATATTTTTTGTAATATAGCAAGTTCTAGGGTCTGGTCAGTGGTCACTAATCGAAATGATCACATTCAACTGTTGTCTGTGTGTTGTGCTGATTAAAAAAGTGAGAGCATGATGTAGTCACATTCTAGAATCCAAAAACCAAGAAGGTGGTGCACCCTTCTCCAGAAAAGTTACATAATGCACCTTTAAATACGCCAGACAGTTATGTAAGAGCAAATGGATAAATAGCAGGGTACTGCTGAGGCATTTTGTTAAATTAGGAATAGAAAATTATGTTGAGATTGCTTTTGCAGTTGATAAGGTCACAAAACGCAATTATCTGCTCCCGTAGGTTATAAAACAGTCCCATATAATTATCAAATGTAAATAAAGAATTGAGCATAAACTTTGAATAACCGGAATTTCTGACACTAAAACTTTCTGACATTTTTCTCAGAATCTCTTTGCTCAACTCAAAATATTAGGGCTGAAAGATTTGGGGAGAATATCTTAAGGTGACTTTTCTGACTACCACTGCGATAAGATTTTTTGATTTGTTTTAATAACAGGATTCAGTTCAAAGTTCACATTTTAAACATTTCCTGGAGATGAAAAGACTGTAATATGAACTGACTGAACACTTTCAGATCTAAGCTACAGCAGATTTTTTATGCAGAATAACACAAGATATTCTGTTGTTTATGGAGGAAATTATGGTACTTCAGAAATTGGAGCCTTTGCAAACTTTCCAAAAATGCACACCTGATTAGCATTTTTGCTGAAGAAACAAAACAAAAACATTATTGTATTAGTGAGAAATTACTTGAGTTCAGTGGAAAATGGATTCGTTCATTGGAGTATTGTTCAGAAATTTTCTGTGACACTACATGTCTGGTCTGGTCAGTTTTATTAAATTACATTTACTCAACAGAAAGTATTTACAAAATATTAACAAGATATACCGGTAGGCTAACGACAGACCTGTCACAAAAGTGATATATTGCTGCAGAAAAATAAATCATAATTAGCTTTAAGAAATGAAACTGTACCAACATAAAAGCAGGATCATCCCAGTGATCTTTTCTAAATGTACAATATCTTATACTGTTGGGCAGCAACACATACATAGCAGAATTAATCACTTTAATAGTAATTTTAGATTGTAAATGCTAATTAACTCATAGATTTTGATTATTCGGCCAAAACCCTAAATCTGAGCCCCCCAAACCATTCCAACTATCACCTATTTGATGTGACAGACCTACTTAACCACACCTTTTCTCGCTGTGCATGTTTTTTGTCTGTGCATCTTCAGCTGATATTTTCGTGCAAACCCACTCCCACATTTTGGACAGGTGTGGCGTGGGACTCCGGTGTGTTTCATCATGTGTTCGTAGAGCATAGAGCTGTATTTGTATGCTGCTCCACACTCACTGCACACGTACGGCCGCAGATCTGTGTGCTTACTGGTGACGTGGCATTTCAGATTGACCTGCCTCTTAAAGGACATGTCACACTGGTCACATTTAAAGGGGCGCTCCTCTGTGTGTCTGACCATGTGGATCCTCAGGTAGGCAGGAGTGGCCCAGCCTTTTCCACATATGTCACACAGGTACGGCTCCTGTCCATTGTGTCTGTTCATGTGTCTTTTAAGGCATGTTTTTTGATAAAACACCTTGGGACATATCGGGCACGGGAATCCACCTGTGTGCCTGTTCATATGTACACGAAGACTAAACTTTGAGCTAAACTTTTTACCGCAATAAGTACAGACAGTTCGCTCATCTTTATCTCTGTGCGAGTTTTGATGGTGCTTGAGGACTCCAGCATTCAAACATTCTTTACCACACGTCTCACAGACATGCGGTGTTGCACAGGTGTTGTTGTATTGTGCTTTGTGCTTTTTCAACACATTTAGTTTAGTGAAACACCTTTTACATGTGTCACACTCAAGGAGACGTATGTTCTGGTGATGTTTCACCATGTCACAGAGCCTCACAAAGCTTCTCTTACAGGAAGGACACTGATAGGAGCCTTTGACTCGATGCACGTTAAAATAGTGTCTCTTCATCAGCATAATTTTCGAGAATGTCTGGTCACACAGGGTGCACTTCATGCTTATGGTAGTTGTGCTGGTCTCAGATTCTCTTTGGGGACCAGAATCAATCCCTGTATTGTTCTTTGTAATACTGGAGATACAAGAGTTCAAATTGCAAGGTTGAATCAAAATGGAATAAAGATTCTTTTTTATCGTAGGCATTTTCAGATTTTGGGGCGGGAGACATCTTTGGACAGAAGCTTTTGAAAAAGAATTTTGAGAAAACTTTTCAGATGAGAAAATAATAGTCTTGTCCTTAGAGAGTTCACTGGTGGAATATACACGTTTAAGAACAACTACACACTGTCTTAGGTCCTGGTCACAATGCTTTGGAGTAGCAGCTGCCCGTTTCTCCTGCTCATATCTCACCACACAAACCTTCTGGTGTTCCAGTAAAGTCTTGTGTGTGCAGACCTGGCCACACAAGAGGCACACTATGTCGTCACTGTGAAAATTGTGTTTTGAAACGGCGTCAGAGTCTATGGACACACACTTAATCTCTTCTCTCAAAGTATCTGAATCCAGATTGATCTGACTGATTGTATTCTCTCCGATACAATCTCCTGAGCACCCAGAGATACTGTGTCTGCTGAGTAAAGAAAGATTATCAAAGTCCAGACCACAGGTAGGGCATCTGAAGGATTTCTTGCCAACAGATTCTGTCTTATACACATGGGGAACAATTGTGTTGTAGTACTCTTCATCATCATCAACCTCATAAGAAAGAGAGACTTCCACAGACGGAACACCCCCCTCCATCCTCACTGTGACTGCCTGTGGTTCATCTCCCTCTGTATCTGAGCTCTGGAGATGTGTGGCCTTACTTTCAGTCTGTAGGTCTGGTGGACCAGAGAGGTTTGGGAAAATGTCTTCGACATAGTGTTCTGTAAAAAAACAAACCATTGTTAAGGACACTATAACGGTGTTTAAAAAAACAACACCAAATGACGTTATGTTACCTGTGGAAAATGTAAAGTTGTGTTTATGGTGCTGGATGAGGTCATTGAGAGGTTCAGGTTCATTCAAAATGTCCTCACACTCCTTCAAGACTGAAGGAGACAGCCCAAGCCATAGCGAAGTCTACAGAAGCATAAGAGGTTTCATGGAGTTATTTTCACATATTCCTTAGATCTGCTCATAAATATGACTAAAAATGACTCACTTGATCAAGACTTGGCACAGGGAGTAAGTTTTCCAAATGCAATAGTAATTTTCTCACAAGAGTTTGCATAGATGAGTCAAATTTGAGGTCAAACTCTGAGGTAAACATTTTCTGAATGTGATAAAAATTAAATGCATGGTCAAATGCAGATCACCACAAACAAGTATTATAATAGTGATAAAAGAAGACCATCTTTTATGGTCTCCCATGGGAGAAATCAAGGCTCACTGACCTGATAAAACATGTCCTTTTCATGTGGATCATCCAACAGTGAGTAAATGACTTTGGAAAAAATAGCAAAGGATGTGTTCATCTTTGATTTGGATTCCTTAAAAATACATTAACATTGTTATTTGTTGATGCTACATCATATGCATAATCTAATCTACACCATACACTGCTTACCGACCTCGTCGGCCAGCTCCATGATAAGATCCCCCATCTTATTCAGATGAGGTTCGAGATTTTGTCTGTAGCACAAGTCATCACTGTTACACATCTCTAACACCACCTGAAAATATAATGTAGTGGAAAGGAAGCCATGATATAACATTATATATTTTTAAAGGTACTACACTACGCAAAATGGACTCTTCTGACTTTTAAACCATGTTGTAATGCTGTAACCTGTAAAGCATACCTAGAGGTGTGTTTTCATTCACACACGTTTGGGTAATCCTTTAGTCTTTCTACATCTCTAAAACTCAAAATACTTTAAGTTTACAGCTACCTTTTACCTTCCAGTTTTACCAGTTCCAGGGCTGAAATCATCTAACTGATTCTCTTACCACATAACATGACAAGGCATAACAGTGTTTTCTATTTGTGAGGAGAACTCATCTTAAATGCAGGGTTTGTGTGCAAGACCTGTGTGAATGAAACAAAACACAACTCCAGATATGTTTTAATGAGGAAACAACATTAAAACATAGCTCAGAAAATAGAGCGATATGTGGACCCTTAAAACATTTTACTAAAGCGCGTCACCTTCGCCCGTAACCCCAGGCTTATGTGCACCCTCTCCCGGTGGGTGAGTAAACCCGGGATGCTGTCGTGCAGAGCGGTGATGAAGTCCTCCAGCAGCCCGTAGTGCCTCACGGCTCTGTGCTGCACGATCCCCCACAGGGCGGCGGACATGAGCTGCAGAGGAGAGACGAGCAGGCGAAGAGAGGACAGAGGCAGCGTACCTGGCAAACAAACACGCATACATGTTATAAACAAACTGCTTACATACGTCTACACAGGATTGAAATAGCGGAGTTAGCCATTTAGCTGCACTTACTTTGTTCCGGCAGATGCTCGCTCATTTTGGTCCAATGTAGCAGCGCCAGGAGACTAGATCCAGCGGGATGAAAGGGACATCTGCGTCTCACACCGCCACACAGCGAGGAAAGAGTTTGGTGTCTGCAGACCTGTCAATACATCCATGTTGTGGACGCCATTCCTCTGTGCGGGCTCCTCTTCTTCCCTTTTGTAGAGAACGGCTTTACATCCAAAATGTTGCATTACCGCCATCTAGTGCCACTGACAAAAACTACTAGTATTTCACTTGTTAGATGGACAGTGTATGGTCTATCATCACTAAATCGCTTTGTGCGCTGTATGTGGATCTGAATTAGAAATTAGAATTAGTGCAACCTAAACAATCAAGTGTTAATAGTTAAAAATATGATAAATGGAATGCATTAATATGTAGACTTAACAGAAATAAAATAAAGTTTGATTAAATATAAATACAACATTTACAGAATAAACAATAGAATAACAGTGGAACAGTGTTTTGTTAAAGGGGCACTATGTAATACTGGGGAGAATAATAGTTACACATTTCAACACACAAATGTATTTTGGGTGAATTAGATTCACTTTTTGGCAGTATGTATTAAATGCATAAATGATAATGGCTCATAATTATATTAAAATTACATTTACATATACAGAACACTGTTTTTGCCACTAGATGCCATACTAATCCATAAATCTATAAGAAGTGAGGAGCAAAGGAAAGAGACAGCAGGAGACACAGCTGATGGACAATGGGACAAAGTGCTGGTTCTGACCAAAATGACCCTATAGTGAGGACTACTAAAGCAAAGATAGACCAACAGCTTTACTTCAGATAAATGTGTTTGAATATATTTTAATTAGTTTTAATGACAAATGCAGGATTATGCAACATGTCAAACATACTTTACTGCTGCTCCTTTAGTTATGTTGTTGCAGCAATCCAGACTCCTTAGTATGAGACAAATACAGTTTTATTATTTTATCTGATGTCTCTCCTAAACCCTCGCTCATACTTCCTTTGGTTTCCACCCCTTGTCTCCTCTGAGCTTTGGGACACCACTTAATATGGCACATTTGATTGACAGCTGAAAAATGGAAGAACAAAGACAGGAACCAAGGAAAAGGGATTGAGGAAAAAGAATTGAAACGTCACCTAGGTCACCCTCTATACGTCTCTGCTCTGATTGGAGGCCATTTTCTTATTTTTATTTTAATTATTTGTAAAGGGACAGCACATATTAATGAACATTTAAAATGTAAATATGTAAAGATTCTAGCCAGCATAGCTGATTTCCATCTTCAGTCCCTTGGCAGGTTGATCTCAAATAATCTACAGGACAGGGACAAGTAGAGCAACACTCACACAAAAGTACATAACAGCAGCAGACTCACTAATCACTATACGATTAATGTTAGACAATTCATTTGAAGTTCGCAGTCAAAAGTTAAACCCACAACCTCTCAGTATAAAAATGTCCTTTTGTGGTGACATATCTGAGCATTTTTAACACCAATTACATTCTTTAATTATATTGAAAATAAACTTCATCAAATGTTGCAATAATAAAAGCAGGATCATATAACAGTTCTTATTAACATGTATTTATAATACCACTAAACAAACTGACTATATTCCCCATCCTGTATCCAAATGAAGGCCTTATATATGAAGATGCAAAACTGCTCAACTAAAGGAATTTTATCAGTCTTTACTGCTTCTAATCGCAATAGTCAATATTAAATCAGTCATTCAGTGCAAGTGTTATGCAAACACATTCAGCCACTTCCACTCCAGATAATAGAACAATGCATCTTAAAACATGGAATTAGCTTTATTAAGCTACAGCAAGTTGTGCATAGCATAGAATGGTAGTCTAGTAGTGCTACAATATATAGTCATTGGCATTTAGTAAGTTTAGCATTTCACATCCTACTTAGATTATTAATTGTCTATAATTTGACAAAAAGATGATAGACATTTTGTTTCTCTCTGCTTCTTGAGTTGATATCGCTGGGTAAAACCTTTCCCACATCTTAAACACTTGTGTGGATTTAGTCCTGTGTGCTTATTCATATGTTCCTTAAGGCATTTGGTAAACTTATACACTTTGCCGCAGACATTGCACACAAATGGCCTGAGATCCAAATGTGTACTTTTGATGTGTGCTGCCAGAACACCCAGTCTCTTGTAAGTCTTACCACACTGATCACCTTTAAAGGGACGCTCCTGTGTGTGTGCGACCATGTTTGTCCAGATAGGCTTGAGTGGGCCAGCCTTGACCACAGATTTCACACAGGTACGGCTCCTGTCCACTGTGTCTGTTCATGTGTCTTGTGAACTATGTGCATTTATAAAACACCTTGGGGCATATTGGGCATGGGAAGCCACCTGTGTGCCTGTTCATATGTACCTGTAGAGTGAACTTTGAACTAAACTTTTTGCCACAATATGAACAGACAGTTTGTTAATTTTTATTTTTATGTGCATTTCGATGGTGCTTGAGGACTCCAGCATTCAAACATGCTTTTCCACACGTCTCACAGACATGCGGTGTTGCACAGGTGTTGTTGTATTGTGCTTTGTGTTTTTTCAACACATTTAGTTTAGTGAAACACCTTTTACATGTGTCACACTCAAGGAGACGTATGTTCTGGTGATGTTTCACCATGTCACAGAGCCTCACAAAGCTTCTCTTACAGGAAGGACAGGAGCCTTTGACTCGATGCACGTTAAAATAGTGTCTCTTCATCAGGAGAATTTTATAGAATGTTTGGCACCTCATGTGTTTGGTAAATGTGTTCTCCAATTCTCTTCCAGAATCAGAATTTGTGTCTGTACTGTTCTTAGTGATACTAGCCAAAGAGTTAAAGTCAGAAGGAGGAATCGAAATAGAATAAAGATCATCGATTGTCAGTGGCATTTTCAAATGTTTTAGCAAAATTTGTTTTTGGCATTTCTCAAAATTCTTTTTCAAAAATTCTTCAGATGAAAACATACTAGTCTTGTCTTGTCTTGAGATTTCACTGCTGGAAGATATACACTTAAGAACAACCACACACTGTTTCATGCATTTTTGGTCACTGTACATTTGAGCATAATCAGCATCACTTAAAGTTTCAATTCTTTCCTTGTATCCATTTTCCAGGTGTAGCTCATTATTTTCATAATTGTCAAAATCCTCTTCAGTGTGGGCTCTCATGTGTCTGGTCAAAGCACCAGAATCGGTAAAAGCTTGTCCACATTTGGAGCAGGTCTTCAATCGATGGCCTCTTTTACACGTGTTCTTCAGAAGGGTCTGACTGGTCAGCGGCCTGTTTCTCCTGCTCATATCTCACCACACAAACCTTCTGGTGTTCCAGTAAAGTCTTATGTGTGCAGACCTGGCCACACAAGAGGCACACTATGTCGTCACTGTGAAAATTGTGTTTTGAAACGGCGTCAGAGTCTATGGACACACAGTTAGTCTCTTCTCTCAAAGTATCTGAATCCAAATTGACCTGACTGATTGTATTCTCTCCAATACAATCTCCTGAGCACCCAGAGATACTGTGTCTGCTGAGTAAAGAAAGATTATCAAAGTCCAGACCACAGGTAGGGCATCTGAAGGATTTCTTGCCAACAGATTCTGTCTTATACACATGGGGAACAACTGTGTTGTAGTACTCTTCATCATCATCAACCTCATAAGAAAGAGAGACTTCCACAGATGGAACATCCCCCTCCATCCTCACTGTGACTGCCTGTGGTTCATCTCCCTCTGTGTCTGAGCTCTGGAGATGTGTGGCCTTACTTTCAGTCTGTAGGTCTGGTGGACCAGAGAGGTTTGGGAAAATGTCTTCGACATAATGTTCTGTAAAAAAAACAAAACACTGTTAATAACACTATAATAATGTTTTAAAAAAACAACATTAAATGAAGTTCTATTACCTGTGGGAAATGTAAAGTTGTGTTTATGGTGCTGGATGAGGTCATTGAGAGGTTCAGGTTCATTCAAAATGTCCTCACACTCCTTCAAGACTGAAGGAGACAGCCCAAGCCATAGCGAAGTCTACAGAAGCATAAGAGGTTTCATGGAGTTATTTTCACATATTCCTTAGATCTGCTCATAAATATGACTAAAAATGACTCACTTGATCAAGACTTGGCACAGGGAGTAAGTTTTCCAAATGCAATAGTAATTTTCTCACAAGAGTTTGCATAGATGAGTCAAATTTGAGGTCAAACTCTGAGGTAAACATTTTCTGAATGTGATAAAAATTAAATGCATGGTCAAATGCAGATCACCACAAACAAGTATTATAATAGTGATAAAAGAAGACCATCTTTTATGGTCTCCCATGGGAGAAATCAAGGCTCACTGACCTGATAAAACATTTGATTTGACATTTGATAAAACACTTTTCATGTGAATCATCCAACAGTGAGTAAATGACTTTGGAAAAAAATAGCAAATGATGTGTTCATCTTTGATTGGGATTCCTTAAAAAAATCATTATATCATTAAGTGTAAGAATTTGTTGATGTCACATCATATGCATATCATAATATATCATAAACTAATCTATACACTGCCTACCAACCTCGTCAGCCAGCTCCATGATAAGATCCCCCATCTTCTTCAGATGAGGCTGGAGATTTTGTCTGTAGCACAAGTCATCACTGTTACACATCTCTAACACCACCTGAAAATATAATGACATGTAGTGGAAAGGAAGCGGCGATTTAACAGCATAATGAAGATAGGAAAATGTACAAAAAAATTAGCAGTCTTTATTTTACCAAAGCGCGTCACCTTCGCCCGTAACCCCAGGCTTATGTGCACCCTCTCCCGGCGGGTGAGTAAACCCGGGATGCTGTCGTGCAGAGCGGTGATGAAGTCCTCCAGCAGCCCGTAGTGCCTCACGGCTCTGTGCTGCACGATCCCCCACAGGGCAGCGGACATGAGCTGCAGAGGAGAGACGAGCAGGCGAAGAGAGGACAGAGGCAGCGTACCTGGCAAACAAACACGGAGTATAGGGAACATACATCACAAGCGAATAAGGAAAAGTTTTTCGTCGCTGGAGCTCGTGCGCAGAGTACCACCCGCTACAACAGAATAGTGGAAGTCGCTTTGTTTTGGCTCAGTTCCACAAAAGCTCCCGCACATCATCTTACCTTCTGTTAAAGCCGCTCATTTTTTCACTGTTCCATGAGAAACCTCTTTACCTCGAACCCACGACCACACTACAATATGAGGTGCTGTGTGAGAGGATTTGGACGTTTTCGCAATCAAATAATATCGAATAATAATAATATTGATAATAATTAAAATACAATAGTATAAAGAAAGCATAGAAGAAACAAAGAAGCATAATGTATAACCATATACTTGCAGTAAAACATTTTTTAAAGGAGGCATAAATAGTGTGATTTTGCAAGTGGGCACTTTTGCTGTAATTAAGAACTTAATCCACTTGGTGGCACTCTAACCTAAACGGCACTGCCATGGTTTGCTTGCTGGTCAGGCCTGAAGAAAGTAATTTTATTGACTGATTGATTAATTGATTTCAACAGAAATAAATTCCATTCTTTCACAGTTAAGTTAAATAAAATGACTCTGTCTGTACTTCATTGAACACATCTAAATCCACGTTTTTAGATAGCGCATTTTATATTATGCTGCGTTCTATTATCCTTCCGAGTCGGATCTCGGATTTGACATCACGTCCGAGTTTCAAGCGTTTTATTATGTTTCTCATGTCCGACTTGGAGAAAAACTGTTTACTGTGTTATGTGTACTTAGAATTGCAGCCACTTAGATTAACTGTAGCCTATTATGGTCACAGCCATATTTACATGCTTAGTAGTTCAAAATGATAAAAAATGCATTTACTTATTGTTTTATTCATCTTACTTCACCAAATGTTTTGTACCCCCCAGTAGATGGCGGCATTTACCTTCTACCAGTCCTGTTGCTTTACCGTTTCTCTCCATACTTCCTTATACAAGATTTTCTCAGATCTTTCAGCACATTTTGCTGATCAAAACTAAGTAATTGTTAAATCTTCAAATCCTCAATTACTTCTGAAAAATCTTTAAGTCATTTTACATTTTTGTAATTTCTGTACAAAGTTACATTTTTCAGAACGTTTTACCTTAACATTCTGAAATAGTTTGTGACGCTTTGTAACACTTTCAAAAGGATAAAAAAACATACATAACCTGTAATGAGATGACATTTTTAAACGCAGGATTGTTGGACATGTCCTAGATAGTAAAATGCCATTGAATCGACACTGATGTATCTATTGTCAGGCTTCTGATTTTGCTCCTGCTGATCAACATCGAATAAGAGTTGATATTTTCATCTATCTGCCCTTTAAAACAACATCAGCTCAACTAGAACCGTCAACACTAAAACAACACTGAATTTTCAACTCTATGTATTCTTTTGTTTTCCTCATATCTTTTTTTTAACTATCCACTGCACCTGTTTCATTTGCAGTGTTATTCTGTTGACATTTTTCTCCCTGCTTTACACAGATTGTAATTAGAGTTTGCCTTTTTGGTGCTATGGAAGCTATGACCTATTCAACTTTTTTCTGTTTGCGCCAGTAGTTGTAAGCATGAGTTGTAGCCAGACAAAATACAGAAAATGACAGATGGAGACTCAAGGAGCGAGAGAGGAGCGCATTTATAATCACAGGCTGCCTTTTGCATTAGTTGCTCTACATCGATGGAAACTGTTCATGTCAAATGGGGTAAAGTTAAGATGATGATGAGATTTTTTTCAAATACCACAGTCTTTTTACAGAGATATTAGTCACGGGTTATTATTGAAGGCAATGAGTGGTGTAGGAGTCATCACTGTGCCCTGAAAAATAGCCTACGGTAAGTTGCTGTAAATCTGTCAACAAAAGTGCGACATATGCCCATTACACGGTTTACTTTTGTGCAACAGGTGGTGCGGTGAAAACAGTAATAATACAAACATGAGCTTTGGGCCTTTTGTCATTGCAGTGCCCAGAGCCAGTCTTGCTGACATCATGGGCTCAAATTTTATTTTATTTATTTTTTCAATTCTGGTGGGATTTGTCCATACATAAGTCTCGGATGTGATGATTTTGGCATTTCCGTTCAAAATAGTGGATACAGTGAATGCTAGGGAATGTTTTATATTTGTGTTTAATGATGCTGACCATACAGTTTGAAAGTAATATTTTAGTTTTTTTTTTTTAATTTTATTTTATAGCAAGAAATAATACCACGATTTTCTTTGAGCTACATATATATTGTCAAAATAAGTCAGCTTTTTACTGTCTGCATCTATAAATGAGGAAAAGCACATGGGTGTTACCGTCATGGCAAAACTCCACACTGGTCTCTGAGAGTTGTAAAACCTTGCAGTGAAATGGACTACTTCTGTTTTTCTTGTTTTAAGACTGTTTTTAAAATCAGGCACAGCCCCCCTAAGTCATTGTATCAGTTATTTTTACCACTATTAAGTACTAGCACTTCATTGCAAAATAATCTTGAAACAATTCCTTATCCGCTGGCCCAAATGGCACGACAGTTGCGTAACTTCACTGCTATAATCCTGCAGAAGACAAATGACCTCCCCTTGGCTATAACAGCATGGATCTTGTAAGTAATCTCATAAGACAATGAAACCATGTCTTAGCACGCAATATACTTGTTGATATAGTGAAAAAGCATGTAAGGCTGTGTCAGGATCGTACCCTATTGGTCAATGGTGACAGATGCAATCAAAGGGTTAGACATTTAAAGTGCCTTTTACTTCAGCCTAAACCCTTTCAGTCATGATCTGTGTGACTGTAGTCTGTTTTGTTTTGCTTTGTAGTACTGCAGAATGACCAAATATACTACTACTACTAAAGTACACTTGGAACTGACTTGGATTTAGTGAAGCCATGTGGGGAACCTTTCATATGGGATAAGGAAATCTGACAAATATCTCTTGTGAATATTATGAACGCTTGTATTCATCACAGGATACTGAAAATGTCCTGTCTAAATCCATTTTGTATTTTTTCTTAAGTTTTCAAATGATCTTAAAACTTTTTTTTTTTTTTTTACAGTTTTGCTTATGTGTGCATTGTGTCACTATATTACTCATGAACATTCCGCCATAGAGATACATGTAGAACCCCCCCCCCCCTTAGTTTAATGTCACTGCAAAATATCAATATTATGAGGGCAGACTTTATTTTCCTTCTGTGCTTGCTTAATATTTTTGCTTATTTAGTATATGTAACAAAAGTTTGAAAGTATTCATCCTAAAAAAAGTTTGAAAAAAAAAAAAATCAAAAACATCCACAGAGCAAACATGCATCGTCATCATCTCTGCAGCATTATCCACCTGAAGGAGCGCTTAAGCCTTTCCCCTTTTAGCCCATGACCTCCGACACAGGCTCGAAATATCCTGTCTGCATTTGAAAATAGTGCCCTACTTTCCAAACTTTTGTGCATGCAACAGTGGAGGAAAGTAATGAAATACTTTGTACTTGATTATTGCATCATGGTTAATTTAAATGTTACCTTACACATGAAAAAAATGTACCTTTTTCACTTCACAGCTTGTGCACAGTTTAGCTATTTTTGTCATTTGAGTGGCCACGTTTGTGTCAGGAACAAGATCAGAATAATAGGAAGACTTATTGAAATTTGTCAATGTCCGTGAACAAAATACACAAAGGGCGGTGCTTTGGTGCTATGGTGCAACATAAAACTGATTAAAAGTCTTACAAAGTGATTATAGTTTAGTCTAAACTATAACATAACCTCCCTGTCACAGCTTGATCTAAGCAAGGGAGGGCAGTACTTGGATGGGAGCACTTTGGGAATTCCATGTGCCACAGTGTAACACCAGTGGCAAAAACTGTTGTTGTGTCCTTGGGCAAGACATCCAAATTGCCTAGTAGGCCCACACTCACTCACAGTAGTCGAATGGACTGTTGCATTTAGCCTATACAAAAGGAATGTCTGATGTTTCCAAGGGATTTGGATCTGTTCGGAAGTGCTGAGCATCCCTGCTGCATTCCTTTGATTTAGAAATCTCTTGGCTCTTGTCTTTTTTGTTCAAAATTAGGCAGACACTGAATAGCTGAAGGGAATCGCTACATTAAAGGAAATATTTAGGCAACAAAAGCAATATAGCCTAATTATAGTCAATGGTTCAAGTGAGATTAATACTCTACTAAGATATGGAATAATAGGTCTACTAAGAAAAAGAAAAAAAAAATCCCGTGGCATATTGCGTCACCTACTCAAAATACAGCATATAGCCCTGCATTTTATTTTCTTATTGCTAGTTTGTGAGTCCAGTCCAGGAAAGAACAGGCTTTCTGTCCAAACCTCACTGGCCTATTAAAGGAGCGCGTGGTGCAGCCAATCAGCAGCGCGCACTGCTCCGCTCCGCTAATCGTGGATAAGCTACAACCGACTCACTGCAGTCCACAGCTCTGGGAGGGAGAGGTACCATTCCATTCACTACAGCCTGTGTTTGTGTTATTAGCTCACTTGGATCTGGGACTGGGTGATTTTTTTCTTCTTCTTTTCTCTCTCTTTTTGCACTGCGTATGTTTGGTAGGCTGCACGTTTGGCTTTCAGGTAGAGGTGGGTGCACAAGAACCAGAGGAGCCCTGACGCTGCGCTGCAGGTCAGGTAGGACTGGACTCAACTGATGGCTCTTCAGTTGTAATCCACGTTGCCGTAACTGCGCGCTCCGTTTTGTATTTTCCGTCGCGATGTTCAAAACGGCCAATTATCCCACGGTGGATCCTGCGCCCACCTTCATGCACGGCACTTGGTTTGCCACGGGGTGCCGTGAAAACACGCCCGTGGCCGTGGAAAAACCTAAGAAAAAAGCGTTCAGCCTTGTCAAAATCATGTCTCTGAGCAACAAGAAAGGACACGACAAGCCCCCGCACCACAACAACAACATGCCGTTCACCATCCACTGTACCATCGGAAAAGAGATCAAGCACATATGCAGCAACTGCAGCCGAGGCAACGACACTCAAGACGGTGAGTAGGAGAGAGAAAAGGCTCGAGGCTTGGACCACTAGCCCTGCGGTACTGCCTCCTCTGCTCTGCGCTCACAAGATGGCCTAAAGCATTAAGACTGAGCAGGTTCTTCTGCAGGTTGCTGTAGGCCTACTCTGTTGTCCTGTGTGTGTCAGACACTGCTCTAAGTGGGTCAGTGTAGTACAGAACAGTGCTGCTGTGAGGACTGACTGGATCAGAACTTATCAGAGTGCTACCTGTTGTGTCTTACGGTCTCAGTCTGCATACAGCCTATTGATGGTCTATAAGGTTTTTATATGCAGATGTAGTCCTGCTCATACTGATGTCTGATGATGTTGGCTCTATGAAATCTGAGAAATGTGAGCCTTTTCAGTTTCTTGTCATTACATCACCATTCAGCCATTTTTGTATGCAAACACCGTCTTCTTAATTAGAACCATATTCATTACACAAGAGACTGTCTATTTCTGTGTGGGATCATTTGCCCTGCTCTCAGGGCAAATGTGGTCATTAGCAGGTTGTGTAGGCTTCAGTTTAGCACTGACTAAGATGGTTGAAGATGTCTTCCTTATCCTCAGCAGCTTTATGCTGAGCAGCCGGTGTGTTTTGGATGTCTAATGAAGTCACTTGGATCTATTGGCTTCAATCAGTATTGGCTGCAGCACTATTTATAGACTGGTGTGGTCGCAGAACCAGTAAGAAAGTAGCCTTTGAGGCACTCCAAGTACATCCAAGTAATGGAGCGTGCTGGGACTGGTTAAGTCTGCATTACTGTCACATTGTTTGCATGTATTCCCTGTGCCCCGAGGAGGTGGCTGGTGTGGACTGTGTGCAGTCATAGCTCTGTGTTTGCAAACCCCATTACTCTGAATGTAATGTTGTCATTCAAAAAGGCTCCTCTACAAGTACCACAGAGAATACAACTGATGCTGTGATGCAATGAGGCAACATTGACAACAAAGAATTGATTAATAAGAGCCCATGCTCACTGAGGCTGGACTTATGCTCACGAGATCTGTACTTGTGATGTTCACTTTCTCTAGTATTTTGTTTTTAAAGTGAAACTAAAAACACCCACAGTGGGGTTTAAGTGTTTAGTCCCACTTTAAATTGGCTCAGTAACATGGTCCTGGTGTCACCTGCTTGCCTCCACGAAGATAAGTAAATACATTTAATGCCATACTGTGAAATATTCCGGGCAACGCAATATCACCTCCATAGAGACAAGCAAGTGGTGAACCCTCCACCAAAAAAGCAACAAAATGCATCTTTTAAGTCATAAGTGTTGGTTGGTTAGGCACCCGTCCATGTTGCTCTTTACAAAACAAACCAGGACAAAATCAGAACAATACCCCCAAGTTATGACAAATCCAGAAAGAACTCCTTGGGAACATCAACCAATGTTTTTAGATTTATTTTTATTTTTCATGGCTTATACTAATACCGATTGTCCAGAGAAACCAATGGCCAATAAGCCCTGCCTATATTTTTTGGGTGGGTATAGGTCTGATTTTAGATTATTTCCCCCAAATTATGTAATTTAAATTCACTACAAACTCACCTACTGTAGTGAATACAAACCTATGAAAAAGCAGTGTAGTCAAATTTTGTGCAGTTATCTCTTTGCACTCAGGTGTTCAAATAAAGCTTTATTTTTATGCTTTAGGCTGTAGGTCGGCCAAAACAAAATATCAGACTCTGCTGGAGATTTATGGCCAGTAGCCAATGCGCTGAAAGGCGCAAATATCATTATTTCTTGAATGTCCTAGATTATGCAAAAATGACTCTTGTGAGCTTTTAGCCATGTTATGCTGTTGTTACTTCATCAAAAACATATGTGGAGTTGTGTTTTGTTTCATTCACACATATTTGAGTAATCTTTTATTATTAGTATGTCTGCATCTCCAAAGCTCAAAATTCTTTGTTCTATGAGGCAGTAATTTTCAATTTAACAGCACCTTTTACCTTTTAGTCCAGTAGAGGCAGGTGGTTCTTGAGCTTAAATGATTCCAGTGAAGATGTGTGGAGTTTAAAAACATAGTGGAGCACTTCTTGCGTTATATGACATCCTAAGATGGAACAGGGTGTTTTGTGTTTGAGAGAAGAACGCGAGGGTTTGTGTGAATGAAACAAAACACAAATCCAGATATGTTTTTGATGAGGAAACATTATAACCATGCTAGCCATGCTACAGAAACACACAATGGGACATAACTGCTGTCCTACCTTGTCTTTCCTCTCTGCACCTTTCATTCTACCTGACACATTTTTATAGTTTGCAGTGCACTCTCTAGCATGGTTACCACACTTACCACCTCCTCTGCACCCTCTTCTCAACCAGATTTGACTTACCCCCTCCTCTCTTTCTCCCTTTCTCTCGTTCTCTCAGCTGAAGAAGCCGAGCGTTTTGCCACCATGCGCTCTGAGGCCATGCTGACTGGCACCCACACGCCGCCCATTCGCCGTCGGAGCAAGTTCGCCTCTCTGGGACGCCTCCTCAAGCCCTGGAAATGGAGGAAGAAGAAGAGTGAGAAGTTCAAGCAGACCTCAGCCGGTATGTTCCACTTCAGTGAGCATTAAAACATGTTATAGATGTTCAAGAGCTGCAGTGATGTGATTACAGATCTATTTTTGGCATCCGTCATAAACTCCAGGGTAATGTAGGTAACTTCATAATGTAGTTTCAGAAGATTCTGTGACTCCCACGGCCTAACTAAGATGTTAAAATTTATTGTAGCCTATATGCTTGTCCTGGATCTGAATTTTTGTAAAGGCCAGTTATTTTCATCTACATGATTAATAGTTTTTTTATATTCCTTTATTCTTGATTAAAATAAAATAATCTAGGACTCTAATTGTTATGTATCAACTGTTTAAAGGTACATTGTGTAACATTTCTGTTGGAGGGTCTGTTGAATGCTTTTCTTCATGGAGATGTTTTTGCTTTGTCTGGATGTTTCACAGTATGGTATTAAACTTCAAACCAGACCAAGTTACACGTCCGATCTGTGCTCACCATCACTGTTTTTGTAGATATTTTTGAACAATAAAACCACGGACCAACCAACTAAAAAGTTGGTTGGTCAGCTCACCTTTAAAGCAAAATGATGATATGCCTACAGTTATAAAAAAAAAGGCAACAAATAGTGTATCTCATATGTAAAGCACATACTTTGTCAATATTGTCTATCTATAAGCCTTAAGTTAGAATAGTTTTACCTGTTTTATATGGTTATGTAATATACATGTGTATTAATCAAAGTTGGACTAGTCAACTGATCGAAAAAATAATTGCTGACTAATCGATCATTAGTTTCAGTGTGTAAGTACTCCTCCTCAATAGCCCTGTCTTGTTTAAAATGAGTTTTCCTCTAGCTAAATAAGGAGTGCCTGTTTTGGTCTCTGGGGTGATTGAAATTGATTCTCCAAAAGTGCAGTGTTGTGAGTTTTGTGCGCTCAGGCCTCTTTGCTCTCTTTGATGCTGTATTCTGCCGTTGTCAGGGGCGACAGAAGGACAGACTATAGCTACAAGCCTTGGTCAGTCTGATGGTTACAGCTTAGATGGAGATCCAGGTTAGGATTTAGGTAGAAAGAGACAGCACATACCCATCTAAAGACTCTATTGAATGAGCATGTTGTTAATTCTTGGCTGTGACTGCTCTCGTTTACAGCCACTACTGACACCTATTGGCGCAGGATTTGGGAGCTATTTTGGCTGTTCTACGATACTGTATAATCAAGTATAAAATTATTAGATACAAGTCTAGAATTTTCTGTGACTCTGTATGTGTATTTGCAAAGCAGGTAACCAGAAATAACTGCAGTGGTTGATTTGTGCATTGGTATGGTGAAGTTGGTTATGCTAAAAACACTTTAACTGCAACTTTTTACTCACAGGAAAATGTGAAAAATAGATCTAGTCCATTTTAAACGGTTTGCAGTGGCGTGAAATAAGAGCTTTTCACAACTCACAGACCAGTAGGGAGTTTTGTTGTAAGGGTAAAGCTAAAAACAACTGGCATGCTAACTTGCACTTCCTGATTATTTAATTAATTATTATTAAATACACATTTTTTTGTAATTGTAATATTTTTTGTAATTAGATACAGTACTCAGAGGACTTGACCTCAAGAACTGCTTATACAACATCTCTGTACTGTGGGAAGACAAATAATAAAATGAAAAGTAAAGGTTTAGGACTGAGCTGTTTTTGATGCAACATTTTTATTATTATTTTTATCAAGAGAATTCTTTTGGTTGTAGTTGATATTTATTATGTCAAATGAAATGATGAAGAGCAGAATTCTTTGGATTGGACTCATATGGCAGAAGTCATTGTGTCATTTGATTGGTGTCACTTGAAAGAAGACTTTCTAAATCACAAATTGCTCTGTAAAATGACCCCATGATCTCAAAACAGTATTAAAAAGAAAGTTTAGGCTTTCTCTTTGTCTTCAGGTGCTTCTTATACGTTATATCTGTACAGCGACAAGATAAATATGGTTCAAAGACATGGGAAAAATCAGATATAGGGCCTTTAAGTATTTTAGACACTAAATGTAATATAAGTTGATGAAAGCGTTTGACAGAAATATTTTTTAGTTTAAACAAGTTTTTCTCAAAAGTCTAACACGCACAAAAAACTACAACCTAACTCAGACAGAAGTAAAGTGGAATCTGAATGCTTCTACTTTATTATCAAACGTACACAAAACCCCAAACTGTGGGAAAGCTGTCCATTCACTAGTGTCCATAAGGAGTGTATAATGAAAAACACTGCTCTAAAAGGGCACATTATGCTGGGAATTTGGATTGGAACAGCTCTTTTCACTCTTTTGTTATGCACTTATTTTGTTTGCATAATTCCCCTCTCTCCAAATACTCATTATTTGTCCACTTCTTTTGATGGTGGATTATGACTTTATATAGCCATATCTCAGAGGAGGGCTGAAGACAATGTCCAATCTGATTCCAGCCAGGTGCTTTACATGCCAGCATGCCAGTGGGTTTTGTGCCCGTCATATCCATTTGGGCTCCCACTGTGATCCCAACTTCTGAAAAGCCCATATAAGTGAATGTGGAAAAGTGGAGCAGTGCCAACAATCACGAATCAGTGCAGCCAGTTCACATGACAGGAAGTAACTGAGTGATTTCCTGCTTGGATGGTGCTGTACAGACAGAATAAGGGTGAATGACTCATCAAAATAAATCAGAACTGATATTTGAATTAGGGTTGGGTGATATGGCAAAATAATTAACTTCTTTAAGTTTCTTTTTTCTCTTGCTCAAAATGTCTTTCAAAATAAATGTCATGCACTAAACAAGACAAGCTTTTAGTTCATAATAACTTTAAAAAAAAACTGTTGAATTCATTTTTCTCTGAGCTCGCTTGCCAGAATGATCTCTCTGTATTCTTTATAAGAGGTCTGCCTGATCACCAATTCTTCTGTCGCGCCTCAAGACAGAACTAAGACCATCCAATCAGATTTGTTTATTTCAGTGAATTATGTAGAACGAAGGAGCTCACTTCATCTATCATTTTGAACAAAGTCGGATTTCTCTCACCTCAGATTATCAGAGTTTAGAGCATCACTTGTGTCGTTGTTTCTGTTTCTGTCAAGGCCATGTGAATTTTTTTTTCCTCATAATCATGCCATATTTGTTTGGGTAAGGACAAATCATACATGTCCCTGATTGGCTAAGCCACCTGTCAATCACGCCCAACCTGCTAACCTTGACATTTAGTCCAGTGTTTTACATGGGATTTGAGTATTGTTTTAGCAGTTATTTAGCAAGTGTTCTCTCAACTTAAGGGGTTTGCAGTGGATTCTTATAGAATGTGTACTTTGTTTTCTTGATTTATAAGAAAAAAAGTCATATATTTGTACATATTTTTTCAAATAACGTAAAAGACTAATGGCAAATCCCTCATTTCACTTGCATCGCTTCATCGTGTTGTGTGTTTTTTATAGCTTGATTGCTCTTTTGTAACAGGTCATCACAGAGACCTACTTATTATTCAGTTCAAAGCCCACAGCACAATGACCTATTTATTTCTCTTAACCATTTAATGTTAGATAAGATGCAGCTAAACAGACACACGTCCTCCTACAATAAATATAGATCAATGATTCTCTGGTATGTACAGATTTAAGGTTGCAGATGTTGCAGTGGTCTGGTGGATTAGTCCTAGACTAGTCTGGTTTCAGACCTGGTTTAGTTTCTAATGCACTGTACTTTCAAATGTAAAGATGATTATGCAAGGACTAGTCTGTCACATAAATTATTATTCAGAACATAAACCATTGTTCTCTATGAAAATATAGCTGTTGTGTGAACGCCTTGTCTGCAAATGGACTGCAATACAGCTGCACAGTCTGGATTTCTCTCATGGTGCATTGTTTTTAAAATGTATATTTACACAATCTGTATTGTATTTTTGTAATGGAAATGTAGAATTACAGTTGTGCCTTTTCCCTGAGTGTTTTTTTAATATAAGCAGCCATTGTTTATATACATATATACTTATTGAATTTGGAATCGTTTTAGTATCAACAAATACTGAAAAAAGGCAAATAGAAACAGAATAGCTTAGGAATTGTCTTGACTACCACGGGGTGCAGACTAGAGAACTAGTATAAGCCCACATGGTATAAAAATTAATGTCTAAATAGATGGAATCACAACATGTCAACACACTTTTTTCCATTTGTGTACAGGTTTGACTGCTTAACATGCACTTTCAGATTAATAGAAGAGTCCATTAAAGTTTCAACGCAGGTTTTCCGAGGCAGGTCTGGGAAATGGTCTTGTTTAAAAGCCCCCACTTTAAGCTACAGTGCCTGGAGCAGTTGCTGGGCTGTGTATGGGCTATCTGGGTCACTTTGCAGGCCGATATATTTTCTCTCACTCAAAAAGAATATAAATTACTAAGCACAGTTTTGCACATCAATACAGGCAGCTCATGTTGTTGCCAGTTTGATTTGATATGCCCTTAGCTGAGCGTCTCAAATGAGGCTCCTCTTCTGGTTCACTTTTTTTTTTTTTTGGACGTTGGTTCTGAAGGTGAATTTAAAGAGGTCATGTTCTAAAGATGTTTCAAGTACTTCCTGTTATATAGGACAAGAACACGAGAATGAGCAGCAGCAAGAATGGTGCAACCTTGACAACATATGGCTCATTGTCTTATAGAGTGCCAACTTATTGCACAAAATGGATTCTCTTGTGAGCTTCTAGCCAGGCTATAATGTTGGTGCCACACCGAAAACATTCCTGGAGTTGTTTTGTTTCATTCACACATGTTTGAGTAACCCTTTTATTGGTCTGTCTGCATCTCCAAAGCTCAAAAGTGCTCTGTTTCACCTTGCGTTGTCATGTAGTGGTAGTTTTCAAATTGACGGCTACCTTTTGTCTTTAGTTGGCAGAGGTCGGCAACTCCAGGGCTGGAATTATCTAAGCGATTCTAGTGAAGGTGTATGGAGTTTTTAAAACACAGTGAAGCACTATCTGTATTACCACTTGTGTGTCCAAGCATCTATGTGTGAGTTGGCCTTTAGACTTTTAGATGCACATTAGGATTAAGATGATTATGCACATTTCTTTGTGCATAGCCTTCTCAAAAATGACTTCTGTTGTGGGTTAAGGTTGACTTTGCTGTTGTGTTGTAAAACTGATAACCAGATATTAGTATTAAAGCTTTGATTGAAATTTGATTATTTACCAAGCACCAATATGGAAAAAAGAACATAACTGAACAGACTCTGCACATCCTGATGAGGTGTTTTGATTTAATGGTGTTACACAATCCTGGACATTCACGAGCTGGAGGTTATGTCATAAGCTTTGGGTAATTACTTCTCAAATGGGGAGGGGATGGTCTCATAATCCTTCAAACATAATATATTCATTGGCATATCACCACTTAGCAATTGGTTCCTCAACAATGTTCTGCGATTTACTGTTCTGTTATATGAGACACTTTTCCTCTTCAGTTGCAGTAGTAAAATCTGCAATCTTCTTTGTTTTGAAAAATTGTCAAAGTATTTCTCTATTTGTGACTTTTTTATAGACATTATCAATGAAAATGAAATGTCTAGTGGGTTTGGTCAAGGAGGAATGGAATAATATTTAGATTGCACTAAAAAAGTATTTATTAATTTTAACATGTAACAAAACAAAAACAAAACCCTCCCTCAGCCCACCCCTCTGTGCACACGCCGCAGTCAACAGTTCACCCAAGTCAAGTCAAGTCCAACTCTCCCCAATATGTCTAAGAAAGACATTCACATCAGCTTGAAGTCCTGTTGATTCTTTGCACTAAAATACTTTTTAAAGTATTACTATACAAAGAGTAAACTGCAAGCCTCTGATTACTATTTAAAATGGCACTTTTGCAAATGTAAAAATGATCAAATTAGCAGTATGTACCAAGCATGTCTTTTTCAGTGCTGTTAGATAAATTATACATTACATTTTAGATGAAAATGTTCGAGACAAAAATGACCAACTTTGCACGTACCCCTTTGCTATTGTGTATTCCTTTTCATCTCCTAAAGTGACAAGACGTTTATGAATAATTTCTGTGCTCAAAATGTCTAAGAATAGCAGCAGTACTTATAGTGCTATGGGTGCTAGACTAAACCAGACTTTGGCACATGCCTCTTTCCAATATGCAAAATTTGTTTATTGAATTGGGTCAGGTATAATCTTGCATAAATAATACATGATGCATTAATACAGTGGTGTCACACGGTGACTAATTTATAATTGGTTTGAATGACCCTCCAGACCTTTGTTCAAGCTTAGACGCTCAAAAGGAAACACTGAATTTGCTTGATCAAGGTAGATTTGCAGTACATGCAGTAAACATGCAGTAAAAAGCATTACTTGCAGTAGTATGGGCCAATTGACCTGGAAGCCTGAGGGCCAAAACTACTGGTCTGAGGACCACATTTGGCCCCCAGGCCATAGTTTGGACATGCCTACATTAATATGACTATTGATTAATATGATATTAAAGGGCCTATATTAGGCTATTTTCTGATCTGTGTTATAAAAAACATACCTGGAATCGCGTTGTTCCTGTGTTTAACATGTTTAACACACAAACCCTGCATATTTAGAGTTCTTCTCTTAAAATAAAAACATTGTGTTCAACCTTTTGATATTATGTAGTATTACAGGAAGTGCTCTGCTGTGTTTTTAAACTCGATGCACCTTCACTAGAATCATTTGAATAATTTCAACCCTAGAATTGCCAATCTCTACTGAATTTAAGGTAAGTTAACATGAAAGCTACTGCATCATGACATCACAAGGTGGAGCAGAGCATTTCAAACTTTGGAAATATCGACAGGCTAATAATAATAAAGGGTTACTCAAACTAGGGGTGGGCGATATCTCGATATTTAAAATATATCGAGATATTTTTGAAACTCGATATGAATTCTGACATATCGATATATCGCTATAATGCTTACGTTTACTTCTGGTTTCGCCGCTTCGCTTGTTTTGCCTTCTCTGTGCCGCGCTCGCCTCCGCCTCCTGCTTTTGTCCCCCGAGCTCCTCCGCGGAGCCTGGACCTGGCCGCGGACTAAACCAGGACTAGGACTAAACCAGGACTAAACGCGGCTGCAGAGCCCGGGGCTCGGTCGCGGACTAAACCAAGACTAGGACCAGGGCTCTACAGTGCGCCCATTTCACTTGCATTTGCGAGCAAATATTTCGGTGTGTGAACGTGGAAAACAAAACAGGCGCACAGACGTAACGTGATGAGTTAAACTTTCTAAATGCACCTGCCCAGCGCAAGCGCAACCACATGACACCTCCGACCGCGCATGACTCCAGCGTACGAGCAGGACCCACACCTGTCCCACCACAGTAGACACCCCCGTGCCACTGGACTTCCTTCTCCGCCAAAGCGAGAGCTTTGTCTTGGTCTTATCTCGGACTCGAGCGCATTTGGACTCGGTCTTGTCATGGACTCAAGGTCTGAATACTGAGTGCGGTCATTTTTCATTAAGGCCTCTGCTGTCACCAATAAACTCAGTGCGGGAGCGTGCGGGAGCGTGCGGGAGCGTGCAGGGCTTCTCTCTGCAGCCTGTACCAAATGCCAAATAAATCTGTTTGTCACAATGTGCGTTTGATTTGGTAAATGTGCAGAGACTAAATACCACTTTTAAACAAGAGAATGTAACTCCAGTTTGGAATTTGAAAATACAGGTTTAAAAATCCTGCACTTTATTCACTTTGAAGCAGTTTTATGTAAAGTGCCAGTGGAAGTTCTCTTGAAGAAGAGGTTCTTAAACTGTGGGTGAGGGTCCAAAAAGGTGTGCAGAGTCTTTAAGTGCTGTACTAAATTAATATTAATCAGATACAATTTTTTTTTTTTTGCAGTAGTTTGGGGGGGGCTGTATTTTTCCTGTAAAGATATCAAGATATAGCAAAATATATCGAGATATATTTTTTGGTCCATATTGCCCAGCCCTAACTCAAACTTGTGTGAATGAAATAAAACACAACTCCAGGTATGTTTTTGATGAAGTAACAACATTATGACATGACTTAAAGCTCAGAAGATTTTGTGTAATATCGGGCTTTCTGGAGATGGCATGTCCATTGAATGATTACATTTCATGCTTTTATTTTCTTTTGGCTAAAAATTTAGACGGTGAGGCTTTTAAGTGCTAGCCAGATTTCACAAATATCAGCGTTTCCATCCAATTTTCCCCCCGAGCTAGTATCAGACAAACTCACATTGGAAAAGTTTTTTAAGTTCACGGTGATATTGAGTTTGTTGAATATTCTGCTTTGTTTGGGAGAATCAACAGTTAAGTCTTAAAGCACCATCTTGTTTGACATTCTGCTCATTTCTGTACTCATTTTAGATTTGTGATGATGTAGTTTTGTTGTCACCACGGGCAACAAAAACAACAAGTCCATTATATGTTGACGTGATTGATTTTTGTACTTGTGGTTGTTTGCGGAAGAACCTGTGATCTTTCGTTGTCATCACGAGCTACAGAAGCCCGCAGGGACGTACCACCCCCCAACTTTCCCTGCATGCAGAAGTTGTTCTAGTTCTTAATTAGTTTTCATGCAGAGATACATTTTGAGTTTGCTGCTGTGGTTGCAGAGTGCTTTTGTGTTGGGGCCACTGTAAGAAGATGTTAAGTGCGGAATAAGTTTGGAGGCTAAAAATAGAAGCATGCTGGGGCTATGGGGCAAACCGCACTGTGCATAATTTATTAGAATGAGCAGTGGTTTTCCCTATAGCCCCCAAATTCTCATTCATACTGTAGGCTAGGAGTTATAACACGGTTTTATAAGGATAGATGCAGTGTAAATTTACCGTAGTTCTAAAATTTTTTTCAGTTGTGATGAAATTGTCCTGCTTCTTACTCTCACTTCACCCACTGATTAAAGCCTCCTATATTATGCAGAATTGACTCTCGTGAGCTTTAAGCCATGTTAGAATGTTGTTACCTCCTCAAAAACATTTCCAGAGTTGTGTTGTTGTTTCAGTCACACGTTTGCGTAAACCTTTAGTGTTTGTCTGGTCACATCCCCAAAGTTCTCTGTTCCACCTTATGTGATGTCATGAAGCAGTTTTCAAGTTAACAGCTACCTTTTACCTTTAGTTTAGTAGAGACAACAATTCTAGGGCTGAAATCATCCAAATGATTCTTGTGAAGGCGTATGGAGTTTAAAAACACAGTGGAGTGTTTTCAGGTTTGCTTGTTAATAAAACGAATCACAGCTCCAGGTATATTTGTGGTGAGAAAACATAACATAGACCAGAAAATATGTTTTTACTATGAAACGAGTTAAAATTTTCATTGAGTCACTTATGATTTGATTAGGGCTGTCAACGTTAACACATGTGATTAATCACAAAAAAAAAATCACACAGTTTTTTTTTAACGCAGATTAATCACACTATTTATTTTGAACGCTTCTCTATCGAAAGCGTGATGGTGACCTGAAAGGCGGCGCAGGTTATTAGGTCAGTGATCAGGTCTATCCGTACGCGACTTTGGATAAAACTAAGGTAGTTTGCAGATATTGCAGCGATGAACTCTTTTTCCACAGAAGCACAACAAGTTTAAAATACCATCTTAAAACAAAATACGGGTTTGATTCAGCATCAGCAACAAGCCGAGCACGACAACCCGCAGCAATGTTGTCCACAAAACTACCAGCGATAGAAAAATGTCAATAATATAACTTTTTGATAATAAATCAGGCCCGTAGCCGGGGGGGTATTTAAAAAATAGTGCTGAGTGCTGTAAATGCGATATACTGTAAACCATTTCTAAAATGCTAATAAAGATTTGTTTCATATTTAATAAATTCCAGTTCTTATAAGCAAATAACTTATATATAATTGGTTGTATTTTTATAATAATTTAACAATATATGCACCCGTATAAAAAGGTCACTTTTGGCTTAAAAACGACCCACCCCCTTGGAAGTCTGGCTACGGGCCTGTAAATGCATATTTGTCAAAATGTTTTGGTCTTTTTTTGAAGAATAATTAACTGCGATTAATCGTGATTAGTCAAAATTCTAAAGTGTGATTCATCTGATAAAAAAAAAAAATTGTTTGACAGCACTAGATTTGATCCAAAACATTTGAAAGAAATGTGTATTAATTTTGACAGTGCTAAGATTTAGGAAAACTTGTTTTGTCATTTCTGCCTTCTTCCCTAATGTCATTTGGCAAACTATATAACTTATTTAAATCCTGCAGATGTCATATTTAAAGGCAGTTTTCAAATTTGGAGGTACAGGATATCAACATGGTGTACTCTAGAGACTTAGAGTTGAAAAAGTACTGGATACTGAGGATTTTTAAATGCAATCCAAGTATTATTGCCTTGCCAAAAGTAGAAATCGAACTGAATGAATCGTGATTTGAACCGTAATTTGAAGGACAATTTGCAAATCTCAAACACTGCATATTTCATCTTAGGATTTACAAAACCCACTAACCCTGAAGTGGACCTCTACAAAATATTCTAAAATACATCTGTGTTAGTTTAGCTGCTCAAAACTGCATTTTTCACGGTTTGATTTACATACATTTATGACATTTATTACAAACACAAGTGAACATTGTAGCTTCGAGTTGGTCACAAATATGCAGAAGGATGAATTGGCTGCTTTGAGTATTTACAGAAAACTTAAGATCTTTTCATACATCACACCACAGCACATCCTAGTTTTGGCCTTGGGGGTGCCTCTTTTATTCCAGCAGATTTGCCCACATTTTGGAAGATCATGGAATTCAGTCTGTCTTCTCTGCGCCAAAGTTATGTAAATGGCTAATATATATTTTTTTCTGTTGTGTCCTCAGCTTTGGAGAGGAAGATGTCAATGAGACAGAGTCGAGATGAGCTGATCAAAAGAGGAGTGCTTAAGGAGATTTTTGAGAGAGGTGAGATTTCTGGTTTATTCTGATAAAACTTTGAACATTTTCTTAATAAAGTTTCCAAATGAACTTTAAAGGGTGGATGGTCTCTGAAGTGCCCTCTTCCAGATTGGACTTGGGACATTTTCAGATATCATCTTTCATTACAGAAACTTGGGGGAGCCTCATTGGAGCTTTTGATTTGGATTTGATGTGCTTTGGTTGGCCCGTTTTCAAAGCTCCACTGAGTAACACAAGATTACAGCGGGGCGCCTCATGCCTCTGGACATCAATAAATTGGCCAAACTAAAGAAATACGTTGACTTTGCATGAGTGGTAATAGATTCATTACACTGAGAATGTGATCCCAATCTATAACACTGTGTACGCTTTGTGATCGGATTCATAGATCCATTTGCTGCTCACATAGTTTTAATATGTTGTCTTCTTTTGGTTTTGCTATTTTCAGGACAATTTTCTGTTAAGGTGAAGCATCAGCAAATGTTGCTTAAAAATACACTTTTTTTGTCATCTAGAGAACATGCAATTCACAGTCAAAATTGAATTTGATTAATTGTGCAGCCCAAAATCAGTACACGACAAAAGAACCCTTCCCTAGATAGATATACTGGTAATACTAATAACATTATCCCGAAGGAAATTCATTTTTCTCTATCTTGAGCCTGGACCTTACTGGATTATTAGGTAATGTCAGGTTAATGGTGAAACTGGAATAACTGGACTCTGGCAAGCACAGTAATATAACATTACTGTGCATGTAGAGGGCAAAATGGCTACAGGTTTTAATCTTCTTCATCATCTTCATGGCATTTTTTATTCATTATGGAATCTGTAGGTGCAACCATTGACCAGGAAAATGCATTCATGTTATCACATTGTTGCACAGAGTGGACATGGAAACCCAATTTCTTAGTGAACTCACCACTAATCAGTTGAATAAAATTAAAAAGTGTTTGACTTTTAATCTAGTTTTATTTATAGATGCACTGAATTGATAGCAGCGACAACCCAGTTCCTATGTTCTATCGGTGTTCAAAGTCTTCACCCTTCATCGTCGTCATCATCATGCTCCACTACGTCGCATCTCTAATGTGTCAAGCTCGAAATAGAACTGGTTCCAAAAATAGGGCAGGAAAAGGAGTCCAACATTGGCCAAGAGTATAGTCTGCTTTCTCTGAACGACACCTGTTTTGGATGCTCTTGTTTTGAAATTCTCCGCCAAAGTGAACAACGAAGAACAAGAAAATAAGCACTGCAGTTTGCCAATTGTTGCCTTTGTTCACAGGAAGAGCTTGTATTAGTTTGATCTAAAATGAAATGGATATGGTGGATTATGGAGCGCAACAGTGACTGCTCCTCTCCTGGTTCTGGAATTAAATTGCTCATTCATGTCATTGACCTTCCAACAAAAAAACCCCAACACAACCTATAACTACAATAGCTATATGTTGTTGTTTTTTAAACTTCATACACCGCTAAGTTATTTAAAAAGTCTGAATTTTGCATTTTAAACATGCTATTTGGGCTCAAAACATTATGGACATTAGTCGCCACATAGCTGATTAGTCTCTTAATATTTGAATTTTTCTGAGTCTATAGGAAAATAAAATGGAAAATTTACTTCTGGAACCAGACATGTTAAAAAAAAATAAAAAAAAGACCTCTTCACGATTATTACGAACTATGAGAGTCCCGCCCACTTGGTCCCATCTCTTTCTCTGTTGAATCAGGTCTGGAAGAGCCACCAACAGCCACATCATTAACATCATCATTAACATTTCTGATTTCATCCAAGAAAATGCCATTTAAAATATGTAGGCCATCATTCAGTCTTTTTTAATTTTCATATTTTATACTTTTCTTCTTTTTTTTTAAATTGAACTTCCACAATTTCTTGATGCATGTCTGTACTCCGTTCTCATAACTAACAACATTTAAGAAGTCATTCATTGTTCTGTTATCCTGTTTACAATTTGTAGCATAGCATTAATTACCTTCCTTGCTAACTGAAAGGAACCATGTCTTTGTCAGCTACAGTGGAATTCAGGTCGTCCATGGATGGCGGCGTGTGCACTCAGGAGCCCCCCCTCAAGTCGTCCATGATTATGCCCGCTAAGAAGTCCGTCACGTTCCCCGGAGACCTGCAGGATCCCCCCGCCAAGCCCCTGCTGTACCACAAACAACCACCAGCTCTGCCGCCCAAGCCCTTCTCCAGGATCCCCAACCACAGCACAGGTGAGGGACGACTTCAGTCCAGAAGCAAATCACTTTTTTTTTTTTGTTCATAATTTAAAGTGAAATTAAACTAAATCAACAGTTTTAATAATACAGTGTAATTTTAGTAGCAAATTTAGTGCAACCTAGGAATTTCAAACACAGTCGAAAACTGAGTGTGCTTCCTTCAGTGACCACCATAATTTCATGTACTATATGACATCACACAGAACTGCCCTGATCCCAAACATCTGACTGCAGGGGTGGAGTTTGAAGTGAGGATACCTGTTAGACCGATCCCACTGTTCCTTATACCCCCAGATCCTGCTTTAAGTTAACCTGGATCAGCTCTCTGTTATATTTGGAGTGACTGATACATGTTTGTGTAATCTTTTATTCTCCTTCATTTAAGAGGCCATTGCTCCAGAAAAATCTCATGTCCCCCCCATATACACCCACTGCTCTGTACTTACTTCGGTCTAAGTTCTAATGTATCCTTAGATGGGGTAGTCGGCAGGGTCTGGCAGAGTAACTCTTTGTTGTGATGATGTTCACAATGACATACCATACTGTACAGCAGCAGGCGGAAATCATTGCTTCAGTTTTGAACCAACAGGAACTGGAGCTGTTTCTTAGTGTAGCTCAATATAGTGATTTAAATATCTGAAATATAAAAGAATGATCCACGTGCGTCATAGATTATAACACTATAGCAGACAAAAGCATAATGTATTATTTAACAGTGGATTGGATGGATGTTCAATCAAATGACAACTAAAGAATGGTTTCAATGGCTCAAGCATCTCCTCGAATCACTGATGATTCATAGCAGAAGTTGGCTGGAACCCGGTCCATTGTCTGAGAATACAATATACAGATTTAATGGATAACAAAATGGATATATGGATTAAAAACACATTACTGTATAAATGATCCTAGCTTAAAGGTCCTATGCCTGATAATGTTCCTTTTTTTTTTTAGCACTGAGCAAATTGAAATGTGTCTGAGTGGCATGTCTCAGCGCTATGAGCAACTTTGAGAACTGTACAGTATATGATCAGCATAATAGATAGTAACTGATTATCATCCTAATAATCACGTCAGCAATATGGATTTATTTATATTTATTAACTTGAGTTTGGTATGTGTGTTTAACAACAGGTTTAGAACTGGGATCGTGTTCACTACATTGAAATTTGAACCTTCTGGGCTAGAAAAGAACACAGCTGAAATTCACCTGAACAGTAACATAAATGTGATATCAGCAATAAAGTCTCTGTACTTTACACTGACTTCCTCTGGAGCCCAGGCAAAGACAGAGGGACATGACACACCTCTGAAACTGTGACACAACATGTATTAAATATACTGAAATGTTGGCAATTAGCTTTAATCCTACCATTACAGTTATATATTGTGGCCATACCGGCTCGTCAAAGCCCGAACCCGTCAGATCTCAGAAGCTAAGCAGGACTGGTTAGTACTTGGATGGGAGACCACTGGGAATTCCAGGTGCCACAGTGGGGCACCAGTGGCAAAAACTGTCGTAGTGTCCTTAGGCAAGACACATCACCCACATTGCCTAGTATGAAAGTGGTGTGTGCGTGAGTGTTGGTGGTGGTCGGAGGGGCTGATGGCGCAGATTGGCAGCCTCGCTTCCGTCAGTCTGCCCCAGGGCAGCTGTAGCTACAATAGTAGCTTACCACCACCGGGTATGGAGTGAATGAATAATGCTCTGTAAAGCGTCTTTGAGTGTCCAGAAAAGCACTATATAAAACTGATGCATTGTGACTTTACATTGAGTCCACATGAAATAGAATCTTTCCTGCCTCACTCATGGTCCGAAGGCTTATTCTCTGACTGGTTCTGAATGAAGCTGATATATGAGCGGACCTGTTTCCTTGTGTTCTTCAGGTATTAACGTCTCAATTTCATATATAACTATGAAACTACAATCAATTATTTGATGTGCGGTCAGAAAAATCATTTGCGCGGCAGGTCCGAGAGATCTGCGAAGCCATGCAGGCATGCAGCTTAGAGGGAACATAGACTGTGACATCACTGTGTCATCACTATGACATCACTGTGACATCCCTGAGACTTCACGGTGACATCACTGTGGCATCACTATGACATCACTGTGTCATCACTGTGACATCACTGTCATCACTATGAAATCATTGGGACGTCACTGGGACATAACTGATGTATTTGAGCAAAATTTGTCTTGCCACAGTTCAGATATGTTATTGTATATATTGTATAAGCAGCTCAGAGGTCACATTAAGTCTGCTGTGCATTGCCTGCATCAAATTATAAATCTTTTCTAATGATTAGGAAATGTGAGTTAACAGGCTAATTGTTTTGTTGGCTTTTTTGCCATGACAAAACTCTGCATTGATCTCTGGGAAAGTGCTCATAAGATCATCATGGTGGATAATTAGGATGTTCAGAATGCATGAGGTGAGGAATAGGCTGGCTCTGTTTTCCACATTTTTAAAACAGTAAAAATCACGCAGAGCACCTTTTAAGTCAGTTATTTGGTTTACAAACAAGATTTATTTTCCTATGCATGCTTATCTTAGATGACTTTCACATTCTGCCTAGTGTCTACACCTGCCTACCAACACATGTGCGGCAGATTACTGTAGTCTCATTAAATTCCCCTAAGGTCCCGCCCTCCCAGCTGCCTGTCACTCTCAATCTGTCTGTGAGAGAAGTGGCATTACCCTGGCCTCAATCCAGCTCAATCCAGCCACTGTCTCTGCTGAGGTCTGAGCTCATCAGATCTGTCCATTGTGGAGACAGCTCTGATACTTGGAGACTGGGGCTGGAGGGCAAGACTTATGTAGGTCTGTAGTAGTAGTTTGTGTGTAGGTTTTAGCCCTAGTAATGAAATGCTAAAATGTTTTGTTTTTACCCAGTAATATTTCATAAAAAGGTGTTGTATATTTTTTATATGATCCAGAGTCTAGGCAACAAAAGTACTATCCATATTTTAAGAATTAACCACTGTAGGCAAATCTTTGATCATTTAAAATTTTTTTGTTTGTTTGACAAGGACATCAGCATTAATTTAATTAACACAGAATAATATATAGAATTAATGGAGTTACAGCCTATTACCTTTAGTGAGTGGCTGCAGGAATGTAGTTTCAGTTGTCTGCATTGTATTATAGTTATATGAAGTGTTTTACTGTCCAAGAATCAGGAAGTGCACTATTAACATGTTACTTGTTGTTAGCTTTATCATGACGGCCAGACTTTTCTCAGAAAGTTGTGGAAAGTGCTTATAAACTCATCGCGGTCAGTAATTAGGATGCTCAGAATGCATGAGGTGTGTGAGGAATATGGATTCTGGTTCTGTTTTATCACATTTTTAAGTAAAATTCAGGTTCACCACCTAAGGGGAATAACAGTTAACTTGTGAAGCAAAATAATAATAATTTGAAAAGCCAAAGGTCAATAATAAAGGTTTAGTTTGTGTGTTGTTAATATGAAAATTTTACCATTCACTTTTTGTCTTTCAGATTCTTGCCAGCTGAAGTTACCCAATAAGCACTCTCCACCCTTACCCCCGAAGAAGGTGATGATCTGCGTGCCTCAGGGGTGCCACGACTCCTCCCCCTCCCCCACACCCAACCCGCCGGGCACCCACTCCCAAAGGTGCACCCCCCCTCAGGTCTTACCCTCCCTCCACGGCCCACCCTTCCTGCCCTCTCAGCTCATGGGTCTGTCGGCGCTACACCACCCGCTCCAGTTACAGTACGGCAGTCTGCACGCGCCCAGTCGCATCATTGAGGAGCTCAATAAAACCCTGGCGCTGTCCATGCAGAGGTTTGAGAGGTCAGTGGACTCAGAATAACTACATGGACTAACTGATGGGCGGGTGGGTGCATGCAGGGTGATCGATGTCTAATTTTGGTTACAGTTAAAATCATTGTTTTTATTTTTAGTTGGGTCAATAAGTCTGACACATGAGGCTGCAGAAAGACTGTGTCTGGATGTAGAGATTATTAATTTTATATGAATGAAAAGTAACTATGGATGTAATATTGCAAATAAAATTTGCTTACATTTTAAATGAATAGATTTAAAAAGGTGCACTGCATAATTTATTTATATGATGCTATTGCTTTTCCTGAAATGTTCCACTGTAGAGCATGAGGATTTTTTTTATTACAGGTGTTACTATTGCTCTAAAATATTTACTACAAGGTTTCCTCACATAAATTAGTGACGTACCCGAAAAGGTACACCGTGCACCTTTTAAATGTATCTCCATAATCAGCATTTTCTATTTATTAAAAGTAAAACATGTTAAAGTAAGAATTACAGTGCCGTAATGCACAGTTTAGGAACAACAAGAGAGTAGAAATAACCAAACATCAAGATGGATAAATCAAACATCAAGATGGATGAATATTAGGAAATAAAAAACACTGCAAATATTGTGATCTAGTGGTAAATACAGTGAACTAGGGTCTTCAGTATCAGTGCAGCTATGCAACGTGTACAAATGACTGTTGGTAAATGCTTAATCTAAACACTTAATCTCTTTACACATCACAATGGTTGCACCTGATGTTATTGAGACATTTTAGAGACAATATTGCAGGCCTCACCACACTATTGCAGTGAAGATCTTTTTTAATCTCTGAGCCAACTCCCATCTACTGTTATTTGATATTACAAGTATTCTATGTCTGATAAGGATTTAGAGTTTAGTCACCACTCCCTCTGTCTCAGACGGAACTCAAAGCTTTCCTCATTGATTCTGCATGTTATCTGCCATGTTCGTTTATAACTTGTGTCTCTCATTGGTGAATGCATTTTTCAATCATGTCAATCATGCCCAAATTGAGGTCTGTCCTTGTATTCATGGGCTTCAGACAATATTCTTTTCACTATTTAATATGTCTGTTTTGCTTGTATTGTTAATTGCTATGGCACTGACCCCAGTCTTTTAAAGCCTTACAAATCCCCATAGTCTTTACATAGAATAGGAAAAGTGTCTTAACTGACCAAGTAACTATAGTTCAGAAGAAATAGTTTTTGAGTATACTTTGAGTGTCTTATTAATTCTGCACAAATCAATGATTCAGGCCATGGTGTACGTATCTTTTTAACCATATTCTATGCACTTAATATTACCTCAAGGAATCTCTCCATCCGGATAGTAATGAATCATAATGAACCCACCTTGATTAGTTTGATGGAGGTGACATTTCTGTTAGGAGTCACTTTCTCTTATTATTGAGGTCACAGCCGGCTCTGACTGTGTGCACAGGTTTAAACCAGAGCGCTGTCACTCTCTCAGGGCTCTGTGGCCTCATTCACAACTGGTGTATTTGTGGGACAGCGCCGTGTTTGGCCTGACTTAACGTCACCAGCTGCACTCGGCTGCTTCTTATTGCCGAAAAGGGGCAGGGGACTGGGTATTATGCAACAATCCACATTCGGATGGATGTTTTCTCTGGAGCCATTTGGACAGGGATAAGGAAGTAATGGCTCCAACTTTGGATACAATTATTCTAAAAGCCTGTGCTTATACAACTGTAGCAGGAAGCTACGACGAGGCTGTGATGAATCAATCTGTCAAATGTGTCACCGGTTTACCATTTCTACATGAAAGAGCTGCGGCAGGCTTCAGGGTGCTTGGGTTTGTAAAATATATTCAATTTGAATCCATGTGCACCCAAATGTCTTGAATTAAAGGGTCTATGTTACTCTATTTTCTGAGCTACTGTATGTTAGAATGTTGTTACCTCATCACAAACATACCTGGAGTTGTGTTTTGTTGACATGCTGACGCATGTTTAACACACAAATCCTGCATATTTAGGCTGACACTAATACAAGAGGTGGTCCACTGGGTTTTTAAACTCCATACAAGTTCACTTAAATCATTTCTTTCTTAAACTTAAATAATAAAGGCTTCCTCAAACATGTGTGAAGGAAACAAAACTCACTACATCAAAAATATACCTGGAGTTAACAACATCATTACTTGGCTGACAAGAATCAATTTTGCGTAATATAGGATCTTGCGTAATCTTGCGTACACCTATGCACTAATCATGGTGTCTGATGAGCATCTTGATGTGGCACACCTGTGAGGTGGGATGGATTATCTCAGCAAAGCAAAAGTGCTCATCTATCACACATTTAGACAGATTTGTGAACAATGTTTGAGAGAAATGGTAATATTGTGTATCTGGAATGAATTTTAGATCTTTGAGTCCATCTCATGACAAATGGGAGCAAAAACAAAAGTGTTGCGTTTATATTTTTGTTGAGTGTGTGTATGTATATATATGTGTGTATGTATATATATGTGTGTATATATATATATATATATATATATATATATATATATATATATATATATTTATATATATATATATATATAGGTGTCTCATTATGCCATCAAAACAATATAATTGACTTTTAATCTACTTAAATCTGTTATTCTACAATTTCATCTCAGTCTTAGAATACTGAGAAATGACACTTATGTATTGTATTATACAGTATATTTACTCACTGCTCAAATAATATAAATATTTGACCTTAACTTAAACTTAAATAGTGGCAAAACTTCAGCCTATGACTTAATATTTTCATCAAACTTAGTTTAAAGGGGCATTTTGTAGCTTTTTGGGTAGAAGGTCCGCCACCTGCTCGTCTCCATGGAGATGGTATTAAACATCTCCACATATTCCTCAAAGAACATGCACACCTACAGTCAGTGGACCATCCTCTACACAGATCTGACCTGTTTCTTGGTCTGGTAATTCTACTAGTTTCCATGGAGATAAATGAGTTTAATACCATACTGTGGAACATCCAAGCAAAGCAATTACAACGTCATGAAGACAAAAATGTACCTATCTACCCTCCAGTAGAAAAGTTTTACAGAGCACCATTCATGCTTTTGATAAATGTTTGTAGTATAATAATAGAACTGATACAGAAATGTAACTCTCCTCACCAGAGCCCATGTGTTTGTGTGCTCCAGCTCCGCCTTGCACAGCAGCAGTCAGTGTGCCCCTCTGGACCGGAGAGAAGTGCCCTCCGTCATCATCGACTACGAGGAGGACAAGGAGAACCTGCCCAACGAGTCCGACTACGAGGACCTGCCCAGTATGTACAAGGACGAGCACGACGTGGACGATGACGAGGACGATGATGAAGATGACGACTCCATATTTACAAGTCAGTGTTAATAATTCATCAGCTCGGTGTTTTGTTTATGTAGTTAGAAGAAGCACTGGAATTTCATGGTCACAGTGTCATCTGCAGTCGTTTCCTGAGGTCGGTTCCCGCTAGCAGCTGTGCAGTCAGGAAGGGGCGAGTGCCTTTAACAACCTTGCTCCTGATTGGCTCTTTGGTTGCGCACTTTCCAAAAATGGATCTTGGTTCAAATTCGCTGCTATAACTCCTAACCTCACTTGTTTCTGTTTTATTATAGTGAGTTCTTGGGTCTAGTCACAAATAGAAATAACCAGGTTCAACATTTGTGCATTTACCTATTTGTATATTTCTTAGGAAAATACAGTGTAATCAATAGGGAAAACTGTCCCTTGGCCTGGAAAGAATGACTTAATCACTTTCTGGAAGCTGAAAGCCACCACTTGGCTTCCTTTGGGTGCAAATGATCACTAAAAGTGACACTCCCTCAGTCCACTTTCAGTCTATGGTTGTGAATCGCTGGCTGAAATTCTCACCACCCACTGGCCAGAAGGTTTGCAATTCTATCCTTGCTACCTACAACTATGAGGGACTAAAAAAACAAGTCGAGTCAAGTCTACACTAAATACTTAAGACTTAGACAAACTTTATTGATCCACAAGGGACATTATTTGGACAGAGTAGGTCACACATCACAATATATTATAATAACAAAGAGAAAAAGATATACAGTACTGTGCAAAAGTTATAGGCAGGGGTTGTAGGGGCCATACCATCTTTTCCACAACTTTTTATTCTTCTTTGCGCTGAAAATAGTTCGTAATGAGTTTGGCTTTCTCTTTTGTTCACTCACTTTGCATTCTGTAAATTGATAAAAACAAACAATCATTATATATATTTGAAACATTCTTTGTTTACAGATTTTTTTCACACCTGCCTAAAACTTTTGCACAGTACTGTAAATGGTAAGAATAAATTCCAAATAAGTAGCAAAAAATAGCAAGAGACTGTCAAATAAAGCATAACTATATAAATGTATATGTACACGGAAAAATAAGTAACAGAAATATCTTAGCAATATACAAAGATTACATTATAACTACAATTAGACAAGCAAATGGATATTTTCTTGTTCCTAATACACAAAAAATTATAATAATTGCATGTTATAGGACATTGACAATCGGCCTAATTTCAATACCTGCAAAAAAAGGGTACTTATTCAAAACTTCTGTGTTGTGTGTTCAGGTTCTCTGGCTCAGAAGGTGCTGAGAAAAGACTCCCTGGCCATCAAACTGAGTAACCGGCCATCCAAACGTGAGCTGGAGGAGAAGAACATCCTCCCCATGCAAACGGACGAGGAGAGGCTGGAGTCCAGACAGCAGATCGGCACCAAACTCACACGGTAATCCCTGTTAAGAGCCACTGACCTCACGTGGTTCACCCTTTTAAACTGGAATATAAATAAATTAATCCATAAATTCGTTACTAAAACTGTGTATATGGGGTTGTAATACTTTATACTAAGCTGGCAGTAAGAGCCTAATCCAAGTTTGTGCTGCCCTCAGTGGTCTTTGAATTTCAAGTAGTTGGTGACATGACACAGGACTGCCCTGATTACAGCTAGACCTCGCTCCCCTCATTTTTTTCTTTAGTCGTCTAGGTAGTGCCCAGTTTAACAGCTCTATTTGAAATGTGGTTGTCGGAGAAGTTGAGGTGTTTAGTCCCACTCTAAGAGCCTTTGACATGATGCAGTAAACCCCTTTAAGAGCATATGCATTTTTCAGAACGCCGGCTCTTATGCAACCCACATGCAAGATTTACATGTGCATTTTTACCTTCCGCCTTTGACTAACCATTTGAGGCAGATAGTAGATAACACGAACTCTAGAAACAACAAGTTACACAATATACAATACAAAACATATTCACTTCTAATTTTGATAAGATGTGGCCTGATATGTACAAGAAGAACAGCATAAACCAACACACTGCCCCAAAATGCTGTTCTATAATACTGGATACAAGCCTGACGAAATAGGACCGTTAAAAAAAATACAAGTCTAATTTAAATTTGCAAAGTGCATATAGATTTCATAAAAAGGGCTATAGAGGCATTTTCTTCATGACTGCAGAGTTTGCCCCAATGGTCAAGAGATAAACTGCTTCGTTTGTACATATTGGGAAGTTTGTGTAAATATAAAGTTAGGGTTAAAGTACACTTTACTGTCTGTACGGAAATTTGTCCGATACATTTGACCCAACCATCAATGCTTAAGCTGGGGCAACCTGTAAGGAGCAGTGATCTTGAGCTAGGCTTGGTCATGACTACCTTAACTGGTAGAGACTGCCTATGCTAGATATAGGTTAATGGAGAAAACATGCAAACTCTGCACAAAAAAAACCCGAAGTGGCGAATCTGGGACCTTCTTGCTGTGAGATGAGAGCCCTAGCTACTCCACCACTCCATAGAACTAAAGCAAATGAACACACAGCTCATATTCAAATGTGTATAGGGGATAAAAAAGCCTTTACACTTACATGTGAATCACATTTTTCTTGCCAACCCAGTGCTTGTTGCTATGGACTTGCAGCAACTATACCAGAGCATGGACCTGTATCTGTAGTTCCTGCGCAATCTCTAAAAAAAATATTTAGTCACTTTAATACCCTTTCAGTTCTTGGCTTGTGAGGATATACGCCTTATCTGTACCAAAGTGAGGCTTTGAAAATGAAGCTGACCTAATTTCTTCTTTTTCCAACCCTTCCTCTCCTCGTCTCCTTTCCTTCTCCTGTCTCCTCGCTTGTGCGCCCTTTCTCTCACTCTTTACTTCCTCCCTCGCTCATTGAATCACCACGGCGATGGCTCTTGTGCCAAACTCTCTCTCTCCCCGTTTCTCCTCCACACAGCACCACGCACAGCATCTCACACAAACAGCTAGCAAACACATTGACGCAGATCATGCAAGTCACCGCGCGTTCACAATATACAAATACTAAAATCACAACAAGCCAGTGTATCGTCGCTGCCAGTCCAAGCGATAATACTGTAGTGACTTCAGGTAGAGTATAACACATCCTGAATCAAACACACAGAAGAAAGATAATTTTCCCTAAAATGAGTAGGATTTTTTTAATTGACAATCTCAAATGACGTGACGTTTTCCCCGGTAGATTACAAGCCTCATTTTGTTTTACGCAGTTTTGCCTGAAGTGAATGCAAAGATGTGCCAAACCAGAAGAGAAACAAAACAAACCGAGGATAAAATGGACGTCAGACGTGTTTGTGATATCTCAGTAAAGCTGTTTTTAAGGGGAAGATAGGGATATTTACAAGAGACATTGGCAGACAGCATGCTATTCCCAACTGTGCTTCCAGAAGGCTGGTTTGGTTGTCATGCGTCTGAAAAAAGCTCTCTCTCTCTTAGTGTCTCTGTCTTACTCCCTCACTCTCTTGCTGTGTCCTCCTTATCTCCTCCTATCTCTTCATCTCTCTGTTCTATTCCCTTCTGATACTTTGCAGCTGATGTGTGATGCTAACTGGAGGCTTTGCTCTGTCTGTCTAAAGCTCTGTTGCTCAATTTTATCTGAGCTTTGTTTCAACACAATCTGACCACAAATAACTGACTCAAATAACATTACAGTTACAAACCAACAGTTTTTTTTTTTTTTGAGTCACTTTCACCGTTTTGTTGAAAATCAAACTCCAGGACTAGGCTCTTATTGATCACAAGCTTCTGCAAATGCGTTGTTGGAAAAAAACTTGAATGGATTTAGACTATCTTAAAACTTTTTAAGTGTTTGCTAATGTGTGCATTGTGTCACCATGGTAACTGCTGAACATTCCCACATAGAGATACATGAACATTGTCATGATAATGTCACTGCAAAGTGTTTATTCTCCCTCTCTTCTTCTCTATCATCTCTCTTTCATCATGTGTTTGTCTTCCTCTCTTCTCTCGCTATCCTCACATCTCTTGTGTCTCTCTCTCTATCCTTACCTCTCTCATATCACCTCTCTTTCTCTCTCTCTCTCTCTCTCTCTCTCTCTCTCCTTATCTTTCCATCATCTCTCTCATTTTTGGTTCCAATCCCATTCCCGATTTCACGCTTTTAAGAAAACATTTTAGGGACCCCTTAATCCAAATGAAATATTCAAACTTTCAGAGTTACTGTAGTTCTGTTTTTTTAAGCACAGAACAGTTGATACTGTGGAAATCAGGACATGCATTTAAGAACAATTTCAGGGGTTGTTTAGGGTAGCTTAGTTATGCAGTTTCGCTTTACAGCATAAGGCATTGTTGAAAAGCTAACTCTCATTTGAGTTGTCAGTCCCAACAGTTAAATCCAGTAGGTTTAAACCTAATAGGCCTCTCTCTGTTCTGAATTCTCACTACCTAAACCCCAGCGCCTGGAGTTCTGAGTTTTCACATGAGGCCATGGCCTGTCTGTATACTGAGAATGAAAAAGTACCTGTCCTCTCAGATTTAGGCACTGGTGGCCTAGGTTTAACTGTGATTGTAGTTCTATTGTAAAATAATATGAGTGCAGCCTGCAAAAACTACCCTTTAAAAAGTGTACAATAATTATATGTATAAAATTATAAAGGCCAATAGTTCAATTTGAAATGCAAGTACATGAAAATTAAAATGCAAAAATTGCTTGTATGGAACTGTCAATGAGAAATGGCTTTGTAGGACTATAGATGTACCTAACTGTAACTTTTGTTGTAACCCAGGAAGCTGAAAACTAAGGAAGCCCATGGTCAGTTTTGATAAGGATTTTACCAGTATTAATTTAAGTATACACAGTAACTATACACTGTGAGATAGTCTGTCCAAGAATAAACCCAGAAGGAAACGCTGCGAGCAGAAGATAAAATGCAACATGACGTTTAGAATCCAGCCGTAGCGTCACCGGGCCCAGTCTCTGTAGATCCCTATCAGAGCTAACAAGATGGAGACAGCCATTGATTCAGTGATTAGTTCTCCTGCCTCGGGCTCCTGCTCAGCTGCTATAATAAGAGGTTCCCCACTGAAAGCACTCGCATTGACCCTCTCCAAAATGGCCTCCGGGCGACTTCACTTCTTCAGCTGCTCACAGACAGAAGGAAATTGGAGATAATCTTTAGAAAACTGATTTGGAAGGAGATGTGCTGATGGCCGCCTGCCTTCAAGCATGTTCCTTTTGTTTTATTTGTGTTGTCTTTAAGACTGTTGACAGGACTACATGGGGAGGGAGGGTGTATGGGCACTCTGTCAAGGCTGTTGGCAAGTTAAAATTTAGACTATAAAGGGCCAATGCAGTACTAAGAATTAGGGTTGTCAAAATGATTATTGGTATTGATTTTTCTTCAGTATCTCTTGTTGAAAAGTCTGTCTAACCATAACCTTAAAATTACATTCTGTTGTCAAAAAATGTGTTTGGTCAAGCCTGTCTCTTAATAGTGAAAGTCAGATGGAATTTTTTTTTTAATCTTTTATTATTCTAGTTGTCAACTAGTTGGCCATTATTCTGATTGATCTATTTATCTGACCTGTCAAATTAGTATTTCAGTTGTACCTTTGTGATTTATTTCCCAAGTATTCAACTGAAGTATTTTTCTGTATTTTTTATTCTGTATTTTATTTTTTTATTTTGATTGTCTTTATATTTTTCCTCTCTTACTTTTATTAAATAATAGCACTGTCTCTGTGATTAAAACAGTTTTTTTTGTTTTTTTCCCCCCACAAATGGCACATCTGTTTATACTCTAAATAATGATTAACAATTATCTGTTAAGGACTGCTATTGTAATTATTCACTGCAGCCCTAAATATTTTGACAACACTACCAATAATCTACATGTAACATTTAGGGAACAATAGCATCAAAATTATAGCATGGTGGCTGAGTGGCTAACACTGGGTTTGATCTTTGTGTCGCCCTCACTGTGGGTTCTCCCGGTGTCTGGGTGGGTTTTCTCCAGTGGATGAAGTACTTAGTTTTGTTTCTTAAGTAAAAGTGCAAGGGCAAAAAGTTACTCAAATAAAAGTACTAAAGTACCTGTTTAAAAATGTACTTAAAGAGTAAAAAGTATTTTGCAAACACTTTTAGAACAATTACATTATGAAATGTAGTGATTTTGATAAAGAATTTGGATGATTTTAAGTGATTCAACTGACTTCTTATTTTTTCTTGCAGTTTTTGTGTTTTTGTGCATTTTGTTGCTTAAAGTTGGGTTGGAAACTCAAAATACATGTACTAAAAAATAAAGTCTCAGCCATTTCAGCAGGTCTCAAACCATAAAGAAAACTACTTGTTACTTTTCAGTCCAGATCTAAAATGTAGTGGAGTAGAAAGTACAGATACCTGCTCTCAAATGTAGTGACGCAAAAGTAAAAAGTATCCACCGCAAAATTTCCTTAAGTAAAGTACAGATACCTAAAATGTGTGCTTAAGCATTGTACTTTTACTTCATTACCGTCCACCACTGGTTTCCTCTGGGCACTTCGGTTTCTCTCATCAATCCAAACCATGCACAATAGGTAAAATCCTCCAGCTAAGGCAGTCCTGACCAAGCCTGGCAATGAGATGGGCCCCAGTGGGATTCAAGGATGGGTCAAATGTAGAGGACGAATTTCCCTGCAGGGACAATAAAAGTACTTTAACCTTATTATATAAAGGTTATGTAAATTTTGAATAATATAAGAAAATCACCTTGCAGGGATTATAGTAAAGTTAATATTGGGGAAAAGATGAGAAGGGAGAACAAATTTAAACTTTTCCATTTACTCAGCTACTTTTTTCCAAAAGCGTGCACAAAGGCAAACCCTGATAAAGCCCTGTCAGGAGGTTATGTTAAAGTGGAGGGTGAATTTTAATGTGTGTGTGTTTTGTGTGTGTGTTTTGCTTCTAGGCGCCTGAGCCAGAGACCAACGGCAGAAGAACTGGAGCAGAGGAACATTCTCAAACGTGAGTAAAAAGAATTGGACCCTGCAATGGAAAAAACAATATATGATCACTTACATATGATTATAAATCATGTCCAGACTGATTATCTAAGTGTTGCACAACACATGCATAAAGTTTGGATCTAATAAAAATCTTGCAGACCATCCCCATGAGATCACCTAATTTCTCGAGAGCGTGTGATTGGTCCAAACATGTCCTCCCCTAGTTCCTCCTCTGTCTAAAACACGATTCAAGCCTTAAGGAATTTAATAGGCCTGTTTTAAAAGAGTTCAGTACAAATTGAAAATTCCAGGGCTGACATTATCCAAATGATTCTGGCGAAGAAGTATGGAGTTTAAAAACACAGTGGAGCACTCCTTGTACTGTCACATAACATCACAAGGTGGAACAAGGTGGAGTGTTTTCACTTTGAATGAAACAAAACACAATTCTAGGTATGTTTTTGTTGAGGAAATTCCATTATAACGTGGATCAGAAAATAGCTCAATGTGCTCTTGTTCTTTTAACATAAACTTGCTAAAAATCTGTGCATCAAAATATCTGGCCTGAGCAAAGCATATTTAACATGCCTAGTGCGTTAGCTTAGCTCACTAATCAATGTATGTCACACTTTTTTTAGCCTTTTATCTAAAGCCTGCAGTAGTTCTCAGTAGACTCTGGTCCGGGGAGAGTACTTTGACAGAACGGCCTTGCTGACGGCTGCCACATCAAACCTGATTGGCCTGTGCTTTTATACTGTCCCATAGGAGAGGGTTTGATTGACACTGAGATAACATTACATCTACAGTGTGGATAGCCATGTCCTCCTTGTCACTTAGAAACACAAGGTTAACATCAATTCAATAACAAGGTTACACAAGTAGAACGTATTTTTCTTAGTTTTATGCAGCGCAAAAGACTTTATGGACCATAACGCATTATTCAAACAGCTCCTCCAGGATGCCACTTGCTTCTTTTAGCTGCTTCTATCCTCTCATCTGAATGTTTTGGGACACAGATAAGTTTATAGCAGATAAAATGTAGACATGGTACTCTCCCCAGACCAGACCAGGGTGTACAGCAGAAGTCTTGCCTTTGGGTTTCCAGTTTCAATGCTGAAATCTCATCTGTTTAAACCTAAAAGGACTTGATCTGATCTGAATCTTCACTACCTAAACCCCAACAACCAATCATGAATGAGTGCTATTGCAGACTCTGCAGCTCAGTGAGTGAATTCTGGAGGTTCTGAACTTTTACATGAGCCATGGCGTGTCCATATACTAAAAACATGTACGTCTTGTCTATATGCAGGTTAAGCCACTGATAACCTAGGTTCAGTTGTGACTGTACTACGTAAAAAAACAAGAAAAGGAAAACGAGCACAGGGTAAAAACCTGTTTCTAGCTCTTCCAAACTACAGTACAAAGTTTTAAACATGTAACAAAGTGCTTCAGAGTGAAATGAGAGAATACACCTCCCTGGAGACCCATTCCTTAAAGACGTGTAAACAGACGAATATGTAACGCACCAAGGCAACATTTTACTACATCTGTTGACTGCTAATGAGATGTGTTATGTAAATGTAGTGTTCCCTTAAGTCATGTTTGAATAATTTGTGTGTGTTTTTTTTTCTTGCAGCTCGCAATGAACAGGAGGAGATGGAGGAGAAGCGAGAAATCAAGCGGCGATTAACGCGAAAGGTGAGTATAAATAAGTCCTGGGCTTTTTTCTTTTTTTTTTTTCAAATAATTTCCCTTGTGGCTCAATAAAGTTTGGTGTAAGTCTTTCTAAAATCTACCCTAGTTTTTCTATTTTTTTTTTTCAAATTTGGTTAAAAAAAAAAAAGGCTAGAATTTTACTTCCTGACTGGACATGGACAACATAGATAGAGATAATTCCAGTTCTGTTATCTAGCCCGTAACATTAGCAAATTGAAAAATATTGTGTTCATTGCAGAATATTATTATTATGATTGAATTAAATAAAGGTTTATATTGTCAGAAATTTCTGCTTCTTGCTCTTAAGTTGCATTTTGGATGTCATTTTCTGCGTGACATAAAAACTCAGCTCTACCTCCTATATTTTTGTACTTTTTATTCTCAGCCTTTTTTTTTCTCCCCAACTGCCTCTTAACTGATAAACAATATAAAATAAAACTACAATAAATATTTACTACATGTACTATCCCATCAAGTGACAGTGAAGTCCAATGCACTTTAAACACTGGTGCTGTTGGCAGACATGAGCAGATGCTGTGGAGGTGGTTGGTTTAGTAGTGGGAGGGGTATTCGCTATGTTACAGTTACCGCAGGCCTGTAGGGGGCAGTGTCCGTGGGGTGCCGTGCCCTTTTTGCCCTTGGCTCTGTCAATTAGTTTTCTTGCCAAATGCCTCCACAGCACAGGCAGTCTGAGCATTTTCCATTGGTTTCTATTATAAAGTCACACGTCCGGCACACCCGTGGACAAGCTGACCAAGCAAAATGTGGTGTGAAAAGAATTCTTCTTTCGGCCACCTACCTGGTTGCTGGATTATTTATAGATAATGAATTAGAAGTTAATCCAAAATTTTAAAAAAGAGTTTTCTGGGTTCATTAAAAATAGGTAATATATGTGTAAGTATAAAGCATTAATTCAATTTGATGACTATACATATACAACCATTTTAATAGTTGTAGTTGTTGAAATAGATCGCAGTTTAGTGCAAAAAAAAGCATTTCCAGCATCATAAAAATGTGGTCACATTTTTATACATTTGAAAACAAAATAATAAAATTGTTGCAATAATTGTAATAGTCAAAGTAAATGTAGATTAAGACATGTTTAAGATGTAGAATATTTTGAGTCTTAAAATTCACTAGCTCTCAATATATTATGAATTTTGTATGTGTACAGTAAAATAGAAATGTTTCTTATGTAAAACTTTTTAAAAATATTGTATTTGATAGATTTCAGGTCTTAGTAATGACTTACACAAGGAAGTAGAAGGAAGTGCTTCACTGAGTCAGGACTTGTATACAAAAATGTAAAAATATCAGGTGCTCTATGAGGACGTGAACATGTGCTGAGAAATTCAGATTTGTGTGTTCTGTTTTTATTTGTACTTTAAATAGATTTTTATTATTAATTTCAGCATATCTTGTATAATTCAGTTAATATGGCAGTTGTTATGTCTTTCTACAACATGTGCGATATAAGAAAAATGTAATAGCTTCTACCTGTGAGATCACCAAGTCTTCTAAACTCCAACTTCCAACCTCTTCTCCCTGTCCCTTCTCCAGCTGAGCCAGAGACCCACAGTGGAGGAGCTCAGACAGGCCAAAATCCTCATCCGCTTCAGTGACTATGTGGAAGTGTCCGACGCCCAGGACTATGACCGCAGAGCTGATAAGCCCTGGACCAGACTCACCGCGGCTGACAAGGTATCCCACATGTAATCCCAGTATAAGAACAAGAGTGGCAATATTAGACTCTGCCCTTTGCTAATATTGGTACCGTACTCATGACTTGTGTGAGTGAAGAAGGGTAAAAAAAAAGAGTGTGTAGTAGCCTCACATTTAAGCTTTTTGACTACGTGAATTTGCAGTTTTACAGTGATACACATTTGATAAAAAAAACAAACAAAACTGATAGTCAGAGCTGAACTATTCAACTTTTCTTGTGGAATGACCATGCACGACATGCTTGTCTCTGTGGAAATGTTGGCTGTGACTTGTTTATCTCTATGGATATGCCAGGTTACATGTTACATAGTGTATCTTTAATCTGCATAATGAAATAACCACTGACTTTGACCTTCTATCACAAGACAATATTTGTTCCTTGGACCAAAATGTTGTGTGTGTTCGGATATGGGGTCCTTTCATTCAAAAATAATCTTAATAAATGAGTTAAGTGAGTGAAAATAGCACTGTTACAATGGGATCTTATATTTCAAGATCTTTTGAGAGAAGAACACTTCTCTCAAACATAAAACACAGTGATGTCATGTGACAATACAGGAAGATGTATCACTGTATTTTTAAACTCTATACAACTTCACCAGAATCATTTGGACCATCTCAGACCTGGAATTGGTCTGAATTCATCTTTACTGAACAAAAGGTGAAAGGTGACTATAGCAAAGGAGAAATTCAGTTCAGTCTACTGGACAAAAGTTTTTTTGTTTTTTTATTGAATACGTTTCGCAGCTCATACAAGCTGCTTCTCCAGTTCTGGAAAGGGAACTTTTAACCTGAAAATTAACACTACAGGATATCACAATGTGGAATAGAGTATTTTGATCTTAGGACATGTAGACAGACTAATAATGAAGGAATTACTGAAACATATGTGAACGAACCAAAACACAACTCCGGGTATATTTTTGATGAGTCTATTTTATGCAATGCATTTGACATTGTGTCCAACTTCTGCATTTCCAGATGTTTTTGGTCAATAGTCTCAAAACAAATCTCCATAACAATCAAAAGTTATCTTCATTCTGTATATTTGATTGCAGTTTATATTGATGCTATGCCCTGTTCCATATCATGTAATCCCATAATGAGAACAAGAAAGTCATGGTTATGTAAACCTCGTCTCCGTGGCGATTTGAAGTACAGTACACTTAGAATAGGGAGTTTTATTGGAATGCTGTGTTCTTGAGTCGCATGTCAGCTGTTTTTAGCCTGGCTGGTAAACATCCCGGGGCTGTCCTGATGTAGGACTTTACTCTGCGCTTGTGACTTTTAATTAGCCTCTTCGTTTGATGTGGTTCTCTGTCCTCCAGTGGAACTCAGCCGTACAGGGCCATGCATACCTGTGGACCGCTCATGTGAAAAGCTTCAGGTTTTTTCTTATGCAACTGCCCTTATAGAAGATGGTAATGGGACAGTCAGGGTTTTGGGACTATAATATAAACATTCTGACTGAACTTTTTTCATGTTGTCAATGTCAATATTCATCTAAAACACGGCAGATAACAGCAACAACTCTATTGACCTCCTCCTTAAAACCGCAGAGCTGAAAAATCTTTGCCACAAAATGTTTGCAGTCTATTTTTGTGCATTATTTAATGCAATTAAGTTCAAATTCTAAAGCAGTTGCTTGTACAGTTATTTACTAGCAGTTTCCTCAATTACCCACCTACCCAACTCTGCACATTAGTTGAAGTCAGATTAGTAGATTAGGATTTGAATAGTAGAGACTGTGTCAAATCACAATTTTGCAAATGGTTAAAACCCAAATGTACATGTGTTTATGTGAGGGCTGTAAATTCTTGCTGTATGGACAGGTTTAAGTGGCATTCTCTCTCCTCTTGAGTCATTCGGAAATGCAGTGACGTCACCTGTCTCAGATTCTGCTCTAACTTACAGTTTAGAAGCACAGGAGGCTTATTAAACAAATGTTTTATGTAGTGCATCTTTGACTCATCTGTACTTTCACATTGTACTAGGAATTACTTCACCCTTGGGCAAGGCACTGGGCCATTTACTATTGTAGTGATGCGGCTACTAGTTGTCAGTGAATCACCAAATGCGTCACTGACCTGAGTACAAAACAAATACATTTTTATGATTTGTGTGTGTTCCTGGAAGATGGGTTCTTTTTACAGTAAAATAGACAATATATTCTCAGCCATTTCTAAAATAAAATGATAAGATAAGATGACTGAATGCTTTAAAATAAAGATAAAATTTACTTTACCAATACTCTGATCATGATATGATTTGTGCTGTCAAAGGACATGTAAGGACCAGAATGTACATTATGATACGTACAATATAAAATACAAAAGTTTTATGTCATTTCTGATGTGGTTGTAATCACACACTGATGATCAGATCTCCAGTTATCAGAGTTTACTGGCCATACAAATGTAGCCACTGTTTAATGCATTTCATAACTACAAATAACTGCATATTAGGGCTGTAATAGTATGTGCAACTTCTATGATTTCTATAGCAGTTGTAGGGGAGGAAAAAGACTCAATACTATCTGAAACCTTGTGCAGGCTTATTTGTGGATGTGTGTAAATGATGTATGAAGTGTGCTGTAGAATAGTTATAGCTTACAGGCTGCAGTTTACTGTGCTGTTGGAGCTCCTCTTAATCCTGCCTTTTCTCTCCTTGTCTTTTGCAGGCTGCTATTCGGAAGGAACTGAACGACTTCAAGAGCAATGAGATGGAAGTGCACGAGTCAAGTCGCCATTTAACCAGGTACTGTGCAGCCATGCAGCTACACACAAGAATATATGAATTTAAATTGCAAATTATAAATGTGTGAGATAGGGCAGCTGTGCATTTCTTTGCAATGGTCTTGTGTTCACTTATATATAGTGGTTAGGTAACGCTTTAGTTTACACAAGTATACACAGTATGGTATACATCTATAATTCAGAGTATACCTTCCTTATTATTTGCAATATATGAATTATATTGTTTTCTTTTCCTAATGCTAAACTTTAAGATTTGAATAGATTTTGATTGGTCCAGGAAAGACATTCGCCACCCTAATAATAATAATAAAAAAAAAAGATCTGGTTTCACACACACAAATCAAACATAATCTTTGGCCTATTTAAAGCCACAGTATGTAACTTTTTGGCACCCGAAAAGAAGACTAAAGTAAGTTCTTTTTGGTTGTGTTTATTGCACTGAAAAGCATAGAGCATGTGTCGTTACTCTGAGTAAACTTAAACCTCCACAAACCTGACTCTTATTTAGCCTGGAGGAGGGCCTCCTCCTGCTTGTTTCCATGGTAATGTTGTTCCTTTGGCTATAATCTTCCACAATATGCCACAAAACGTGTCTATCTCCATGGAGAATGTTCCGACATGTGGATTTAACTTTCTATTTGCATAGAATCATGCAGGTGATGTGCCACCTCCATACTGTACCTCTTAAGATGGTTCTTTCTAGTAATTGTTGCTCAATTTAAGTGCAATATGTAACTTTTCTACTAGGAATTCTGTCACCTGCTTGTCTCCATGGAGATGTCACTGCTTATAGCAACCTGGAATATCTATAAAAGCACTATCAGCCTTATGGCACTCACTATCTCTGTGTATCGTGCACTGTAAATGATCTGAAAATAAATGTTTGTTTCTTGTTTTTTACTCTGTGCAGGTTTCACAGACCATAGTAGACCACCACTGTCTGGAGCGGTGCCGGGCGGGCGCTCTCCTTCACTGACAACCTCAAGTGCTGGACAGTAAAATGGTGCCCGTTTCTACAAAAAGGCCATGCGTTCTCAAATGCCTTTTCAAGACTCCCTCACCATCACCACCAAGTCATCCACTGTAGTAGCACATAGAGACTCCAGCCAGTCCTTTACGCCATGTTACTTGGTTGGAAAATTCTCAACTTAATCCAAATGTCTATGGACTCAGTTATGTGGGGATAGACTGTCAACGGACTCCCCAGGACTTTTTAAATCTCTTCTTTGTTGCTGTCACTTTAGTTCCATTCATATCCGAAATGGAGAGTGGATTTTTTTCTTGAGATTATTCTTTCTTGCACCTGCTGGGACTTTGAAAAAAAGAGTTGGATAAAAGACTCAAAAGAAAGGATGGAAGGCAGGTCCAAAACATTGAAATCATGTGCAATATTTTTCAGTGCTTTTATTAGGCTTTAGCGCCCTCTGTAGTTCCCTATGTGCCATTACTCGCTGATATCTCTTCCCACATATGTGCAATGAACAAGACATTTCAACATCTTTAATTCCTAACTGTGAATTTGAGAGTTTGGGAACTATCTCATTCTCTCTGTATGTACAATTTGTGTATAGTGGAAAACGCTCAAGAAGTTAAATGTGCAGCTGGTAGATCTAGTCTTGACACCAGCTAATGCAAGAATAATAATTTTGTTTTATAAATGTCTTTTTATGTTTTCTTTTTCACATAGGCACTTGAAACACAAAAGTTTAAATGTTTTCCCTCCACAAGCCCCATCTCTTTTAGATTTATGATTTTTGAGATGAATTGTGAGCTCGGGCTCACTGCACTGTAAAACAAACCATGTGCATTGTACGATACTTTTCTTTTATACTCATATAAGCTTTTGAGCAAGCAATATTCCTAGTGTGTAGATGAGAAGTTTACATTACAGATTGCCCTGTTCCCATCACCACACCACCATTTTGACTGTCTTTCTACACTATGTCTCACTTCAGGGTTTTCCTTTTTAAGAATGCTTTAACTAGAATGACTGCCTTTTTATTGTAAGTGCGGCAGAATTAAAAATGAAACATGAGCAGTTTAAAGGAGTATTAACTGTTTTGAACTATGTGGATCCAAAATCATCTAATGGTTACATTCTTTGCACTGTTAGCATTGTGGCTGTACAATAGCCACATCTTTTCAGTCAGGACCTGTGTGTACACTGTACAGTAATTTTCTGACCACTTGTTTAAAGGTCCAACAGGAGTATTCATACCCCACTTGCTTTCTGTATGCACATTTTAGTATTTTTATTGTCTTTAATGTCTCATTTTAAGAAAAGTGGTCAAAGAGCTGTTTTGTAACAATGTTCTTCTTTAAGTCAGTTATTTATAGGAATACACAGATGACCTAAATACAATGCAATTTCAAATTACAGAAGATCTCTGCATTTTGAAGGTTCACTTGTCTAAGTGTCATCTGATTTAGGAAAACTATTTTATGAGGATTTTCTTTTTCTTAAGAACCAGCTTTTGTGTGATTTGACTCACACATTGTATTTTAGACCAATACGGTGAAGTACAATAGGAGTATATGAATGTAAACGATACTGCAGTTCTCCCTTTTCAGCTGTAAGAGCACTGTACCACCAGAGCATGAGGTTACCCATCTGCTGGAATCAGAGTTCAGCAATAATCTGTTTCCTTTCACACAGCCATGGAAAAACTCGACTGAAATATTTTTCTTTTTTCCATTTTCAGTACACATGTTAAGATGCACCATGACAATAAAAAAAATCATTTATGAACGCATTTTTTTTCGTGTGTGACTACCCTCCTTGTGAAAGCCTGATCTCATCAGATCTCAGATGCTAAGCAGGCCTGGGCCTGGTTAGTACTAGGATGGGAGACTGCAGGGAATATCAGTGACAAAACTGTTGTTTTGTCCTTGGGCAAGAGACTTCATCCACATTGCCTAGTACGAGTGTGTGTGTGTGTGTGTGTGTGTGTGTGAGAGAGAGAGAGAGAGAGAGAGAGTGAGTTGGTGGTAGTTGGAAGGGCGCAAACTGGTAGCCTGTTTTCCATCAGTCTGTCCCAGAGCTGTGGCTACAATAGTATCTTACCACTACCAGGTATGGAAAGAATGAATGATGCGTACAATTGTAGAAGCGACTTTGAGCGTTGGGAAAAGCGCTATATAAGCAGGAGTGGTTTTATGCAGAGATGGTTTTATCCTCGGTCAGCTGGACACTGTTTCAAGTTTCAGCTCTTATCTAGAAGCCTTTTTCAATTGACCACCGTCTCTTCTTTTTCTCCCATTATGAGCTTTACAGAATAGGTATTCTGTAGGATTACTCTATATATGGGAATAGGACTCTGATCGAAAGAAAGGAATGAATTTCACACAAATAGGTCTCTCTCGTAATCAGTATTTTAAACTGGTTTAGTCTCGAGTTTGTTAGTGAAACTAATATAGCTCTTGTGTGCTGTGTGCTCATGATTTGGTTGGAGTCGGCAGTGCGCTCTTTCCTTTGACCACTAGATGGAGCTGAGAACAAACAGACTGAATTTACGCAGAGCGTGCCGCTATATTCGGCCTTGTGAAATGGCGTCCTGATGAGATGGTGCGCATTGCCAATTGCCAGACTGAAAAGTCTAAAGAGACGGGATATTCTGCACAGTAACGCAAATTATAATGCAACCACACAATTATGAATAATAAATTAAATAAAAAGTTAGAAGAGTGTAGTGGTGTTCAACAGTTGAAGACTGACAATTAATGTGCGCAAAGCATAAAATATGACAATATCACTTCGAGGAGCTTTGGTAGTTAACCAGTGCTGTTTAGCTAATATATAGCACCGTCATTCGGAATAGTTTTCACTAATGTTTATTCTTCGCGTCTATTCACCGCCTCATTTGACTGGTCCAGCAAGGAGCATTCTGGGGCTTGTATTTCTGAACCAACAGCGGCCCCAGCAGTCTCGAGGAAGAGTACTATTCTTCCCACAATCCCGTGCGTTGTTGTTAGCTGCCCCATCTTGTGTCCTCCTCATGAATATATATCAGTCTCTATTTGCGTAGGAGGTCGGCCGACGTTCATTTCATATTCCAACACTGTATTTTGGTCCAAATGGGACGCTCAGTCACCGCCCTCATCTGTCCCTGCGTGCCCAACCTCTTCCTAGCCATTTTAATAGGTAAAATGTTTCTAGGAGCAGCGGAGACGATACGGACTGGGAAAAGAAGCACGAAGTGAATGACTACTAGTAGGATAACTCAACTACACCGCCCATTTGGCGGACATTTAGCACGGTGGGCACGTATTCCGGCGTTTAAATGTAGAACCTTTAGGTAACCGAGGTAGGCAGCCACCGTTTTTACTTCGAGAGGGTGACTTTTCATTGGCACAGATGGAAAGTGCACAGGCTGCTGAGGATGGCGCGTTAGATGGAGGTGCGGGCAAGTTAATGAAGAAGCCCAGTGGACTGTCTGTCGCCCGGGGGACTCCAGCGGACGACGGCGTTGGACATTTAGCACCCTCTCACGTAGACGCCAAGAACACGGGTAGTCTTCCGCACAACACTTCTACCGCGGGCTTTAGTGCGTCAAACCGGACTGTGGCGTCGAATGGCCGGGGCGCATCCAGCAACTCCAGCTCCCTCCTGTTGAGACGGAGGCGCCTAAAGAGGAACCTCTCAGCTGTCACCGCCACCAAGATGAGCTCGGCCCTGTCCTCCGCATCTCTGCACACTCGCAGTCTCGACAGAAAGAGTCTGCTCAAACACCGGCAAAACATGCAGCTCCAGCCCATGGATCGCGAGTGGGTGCGTGCTGATCTTCACAGAGGCGCTATACACGTCCATGATAGACTTACACCATCATGTCCCAGGCCGGTCCTTTGCACTATGGACACTACTGCCGGCGAGGTGGCGCTTCGTTTGAGTAAACTCTGCAGTAAGTCCACTTCAGTCATGCGCATTTTTTGTAAAGATAATCCCAAAACTGACCAAAATGGTAACTGCAACGTGAAAAGTGAATATGACGAAAATCAATGTAAGCTAAGCGATGAGTCAAGTTTAAAGTGCAATCCCCTTCCCCCTCTTGAATCTGCTGAACTAAGGGGGCACCCGAGTGACAGGTTGAGACTGCTGCTAATGGAGAATGCAAATGAGCGGCAAAAGCAACAGGACGTAGATGGGAAACTTTTCAGCCCCGAGTCTGAATCACAGGACAACATTACGTGCTCTTTGTCAGATCTAAACTCTAACATAGATACTCCTAATGACGAGGACTCGGAGCACAGGAATGGAGCTGACAGTTATGGGCTGAACTCTGGCTCAGATGTGGAGAGCAGTGCATTTGACGACCTGAGCTCCGGAGCACACCTCAGCGAGCACAGAGACTCCCTCAGTGATGACATGATCCTGGGCACAGAGGCGTCCATCCTCAGCCCGTCCTCTGATCTGTATGGAAGCTCCTCAGATGAGCTGGAGCTAGAATGCCCTGCAACAAGCACAAGCATGGAGTCCAATTCCCAACACCACTCTAATGGTGTCTCTGCCAACTACAAGCAGTGCAACATAGAGCATTTAAATGACATGACTAACAATATGGGAGCAGATAGCAGACACAGCCCACATAGTCTGGGCAGTCTGCCACCCAGCAGCAGTGCAGGCTCCCTGTCAACAGCCTGTTCCACAGGTACTACACCTGACATCCAAGAGCTTGACTGTGCTCAAGGGGCTGGAAAATGTGAGTTGACGGCAGACCAAAGTGGAGATCCCAGTGAATCCAGCCCTACACTATATGTCCAGCTGCATGGCGAAGCGGTCAGGAGGCTTAACCCAGAGGAGAGGCCTCTGCAGATCCAGAATGACTTCCTGTTTAAGCTTGGATTTAAGGATCCGTGGAGAGTACAAGAAGAAGGGCTAAACACAGAAATTGGCTCTTTGTTGCGTTTCTATGCAGGTAAGATGCTTTTCCTTTACATATGGTGTATACAGCATGTTATATATGTTATAGTCAGGGAGTGTCTTTGGCACAGGATATTTACCTGTAACAGAAGGTGAAAGATGCAGTCCAGAGGCATGTTAGGATATTGTATTGACTAACTTGTTATTTGGGTACATTTTTCTTGGTATTTTAGGGATGCAATAGTTTGATGTAATCTTAAGGTTGGTCTGACCTTGTGTGTTGTGTGGCCTAGGCGGCTTCATGTTCAGGTTTAACTTTGGAGAGAGGTCATTCAAAGGTGCTTTGTCAGGTCCTGACTTGTACTGTATGAAGGAACAGTCCTTAAAATACCAAGCGGGGTTTGTTATTCTGTTTATTTCTACTGGAATTAATTGTTTTTGTTTGACTGTATCAGCACAATGTGGTCCCCTGGACACTCATCACATTACCACAAAGCCATCAGCACAAGTTATGGTGCACAGACATGGGGCCCTTTCCGGCTTTTGCCCCATTCTCATCCTAATGAAAAGGCTGAATGCCTTTGTGGTTGGATGGAGAGAGGGGTGGGAGCCCTCAGAGGACTCACTCACTTGTGGTCATTGAGATGCTGCACAGCGCCTATGCTGTTGGCATCACGCTCTGCTACTGTCACACTAACTAAGTGCCTGCCAAGCTGGGTTAACATGCTTCTCTAAGGATAGGAAGACCCCTTTCTTTACAGATGATTCCTCCACTACTTCTGCTGTCCCTGTTAAGGGGAGTGGGAGGTGGGAGTCAGAAAGGAGGTGTCAGTGTGAACTGTAGAAGAAGCTGCTTATTGGTCTAAGTATGGAAGACAGGCTCCTCTCCTTCCTGTTCCCAAAGGGAACATGTGCATATTGTATTTATTTAGAAATACAAAATAAGTTTTTTAAGCAACAAGTGTTGCTTGAAGTGTGTGGTGCCTCTTTAAGGGCAACGCCTCCAAAGTCCCATGTGAGTAGGCTTAACTGGTCACCTGAGCAAACTCTCAGCAGATCCACAGACACAGGCCTTGGTCTAGTAAGCCAGTCCAGCCTGTAGCCACACAGGACAATAAGAGCAGTTTGATGCTTGTCTTAAAAGTGTGAAGAAAAGTGTAGCTTGGAGCACAGAGACATGCTGCTCTTCCGCCTCAGCCTTACATGACGAAGGCATGTGTGGAATGTACGCTGGCTCCTCCAGAATGTCAGGCATGTTGTGGAGAGGAAATGGAGCAGTGGAAGGGGTGTGGTGTACTGGGGGGACTGTTCCTGTAGAGTTTGAGTGCCTGACAGACAGCTCAGCTGAGCTCTGCTGGATTCTCTGTGCAGCTGCCTATCCACTACTGTAGGCCCCAGTCACAGTGCGATTTGTGCTTGCCCCGCTTGTGCCAGCATTTGATAACCAAGTCCATCATTCTTTTATTGCTGTGGGCCTCTGGAGCCACAGGCCGTTTGAATGCAACATGCTAACCTAGATAACACATTTTACGGCCCACTGGAAAACTTAATAGCATCACGTGAGGTACATACAAAGCACTCCACACTGATTAGATGAACAGGAAGATGTTGGGAAGGCTCTTGAGGAGGAGTGGCCATGGTGCATCTCAGCAGATTGTGCAAGTTTGAAGGGGTTGGGTCATACACAATCCAGATGAAAGAGACCAACACACAAATACAAAAAATACACACAGCTTGGATCAAAGTGCCGCTGCTGTCCACTTTGGCAGGCTGACGAGCGATCCTGTCTGCCCACACAGGAGCCTCTTGTAATGCCTACCCAGCGTTATTAGCCTGGGACAAGCAGGAAAAGAATCAAAACATGTAGGCTCTGTCATCATAACTCCTGTGTGTGTGCTTTGTGCTGAAACTCCCAAACTGAGCTGTGAAGGGGGATTTGATGATTTAATTGCCTGTCCAGGTAAAAGTGAAGGTTGAAGCAGGTCAGTGGCATAATGGTGCTTGTGCTCTGCAGGATAAGAGGTTGTCAGTAATGAAGTTGTTCTCGCTTGGACTGGATTGCACAGTTGGCTTGTAGGCCTGCCCTGATACCAATGTTTGAAGTACAATATGTTGTTTTATATTGAAGAACACTTTATTCCACTGATATCATAATGGCATAACTATAAACCCTATAAACCCTTTTCTGAAAGAGCACACTGTACATGAGTTGCAATTAGTAAATAGAAAGAAATACAATGTATATAGGCAAGGTCTAAGCAATTATTCAACTCAGTGGAGCGCAACAGTCCTGCCCACTCGAAATCCGCCACAGTTTCAGACGTTTACCATTTATTTTTGCCAGGGACTTTTTGAAAAATTCAAATATTAAGAGTTTGAACACATGACTGAGGTTAACCAGCTATGTGGAAAAGTGGTTGTTGCTAAAAGTCCAAAAAACACACTGTTGAGCTCTGTACAGCTCCAGTGAGAATGTGCACATTTTTTACAGTATGCATGATACATTTTAATTGTCATTCTATATTATGCAAAATGAACTCTTGTGAGCATTAAGCCATGTTAGAATATAGCTAACTCATCCAAAACATACCCGAAGTTATGTGTTCATTCATTTTATTCATTCACATGTTTGAGTAATGCTTTATTATTACCGGTAGTCTGTCTACATCTCCAGATCTCCAAATGCTCCACCGTTTGATGTCATGAAGTGGTAATTTTCAAGTTAACATCTTCCTTTTTACATTTACTTCTGCAGAGATTGGAAATCCCTGAAATGAAATAGGCACATGGAGTTTAAAAATGCAGCGGAGCGCTTCTTGGATTACTGCATGACATCACAAGGTGTTTTCTGTTTGACAGAAGAACACAGCCTAAATATTCAGGGTTTGTGTGTTAAACATGTGTGAATGAAACAAACACAACTCCAGGAAAGAACGTTATAAAATAGATCTGAAAATAGGGTAATATGACCACTTTAAACACTAAAGTCATTGTTCTTTCTGTCATTTATTGAATGATAAGTTGATATAGTAATTATCGTCAGGCTTGAGTGTGTGTGGACTTGTTAAAGGAGGAAATGGCACAGTGAACCTTAACACTGGCTGGCAAAGCATTTCCCTGGAGGCCCTGGACTCACAATTCTTAACCAAACCAAAGCAGAACGCTAAATAATTCACATTCATTGCCTTCTCGGCTTTACAAACACTCCTGTCCAGTCTCGGGTGCACTTACTCACTCCTGATTAGCATTAGAAAGGGCTAAGTAAGGGTTAAATTGCTATATAGTCAAAAGATGTCTGTGTAATCCCTCAGTCGTCCATGCAGGTTTCATCTGAAACAGAATCCTGTCAGGACTACTTGGAGGATGAGTGGCAGTGACATTCACTCTAAAAAATAAATGTCCAGTTGTCAGAATATTTTTTTTGTGTTACTAGACCAATTTATAGTTCAGATTTGTGCGTGGGCATCCTTGCTTTTTCCTGTCTTTTTGAGCACCAATACTTGACTGAATAAGAGACTATTTATGCCATATTGTGAAACATTCCAGGCAAAGTAGTAACATGTACAGAAAGGCAAGAAGGTGGTGCTGGCAGACGCCCAACCAGAAAAGTGCCATAGTGCGCCTTTAATTGCCTGATTAATACTGTGCCATGATAATCTTTCTTTTTTTCTTGTTACTGCAATGATCGACTGGCCCATCCAGGTATTAATTTCTTTCAGCTCAACCGGGTTATTGCTGCCTTTGAAAGCCAAGTCTAGATCGATATCAGTTTCAACATGCTGCACCCATTTTCAGGTGATTCTCAGGTTGGTTGGAGCTGCGAGTTTCCAGTAAGGAAAAAAAAAACTGAAATAGATTTAACAGTTGCAGGAAAAAAAAGCAAAACAAATTAAACACCCTGACTAGTGTGATAAATGCTTTGTTTATCTATCCCACTTCCGTCTATGAGTCTAAACCCTTGTTACTTCCTTATGACTTTTGCCATCACGCATTTTGTGCTAATTTGTTGTGTGTGCTGTGAAAACGTTCGACCCTTTTTCATTCTGCCAAGGAAGTTGTTTTGGCAGCTGAGACTTTTTAGCTTTGCTAACAAAAATATATTCTTCAATTTGTGATTTCATTTAATCATATTTTCCTTTCTGGTTGGTTTTCTGGTGGAAAAGCATTGAAAATTAATATGGTTTTGAAATGGTATTGAACTTTTCAAGATACTGTGAGTGAGCCTGGTCACCTCTCCACAGATCTAACATGTAACCTGGCCTGGCGGCATCACCTGCTTGTGTACGGGAGATTAATCTCACACTGTGGAATGTTACTGAGAAAGTAATATCTCTACCGAGACATACAGATCCAAGACCCCTACACCAGAAAAGTTACATTAATACTGTATATATCAATATGGTTATATTTTATTCAAGTAAATTCAATTCAAGTTTATTTCTATAGCACATTTAAAAACAACTTCAGTTGACCAAAGTACTTCACATAAAGGATAAGAAAGAGAGAAGAACATATACATACAACACAATGTGAGGACTATATAAAAAAAAAAAGATAAGATAAACTGACTAACTAGTATTAAATGCCAGGGAAAAGAAATTAATTTTCAATCTAGCCTTGAACTGCGTTACAGACTGAGAGGATCTGACAAGAAGAGGAAGGTTATTCCACAGTCTGGGCGCTGCCACAGAAAAGGCTCTGTCTCCCCTCGTCTTGAGATGAGTTTTGGGCACAACCAGCAGGAGCTGGTCGGCTGATCTCAGGGCTCTGGGCGGAGTGTAGGGCTCCAGTAATTCCCTCAAATAGACTGGACCCAAAGAGTGTAAACATTTAAACACAATTAATACCATTTTAAATTGCACCCAATAGAAGACAGGAGCCAGTGCAGGTCACACAGCACAGGTGTGATGTGCTCACATCTCTTAGTATTAGTGAGCAGACGAGCTGCAGAGTTCTGGACATGTTGTAGGCGCTGCAGGAAGCTCTGGTCTAGCCCCACATACAGAGAATTGCAATAGTCCAGACGCATAGTTACAAAAGCATGAATAGCTTTTTCAAAATCTGCCCAAGAGAGGTAGGGCTTTATTTTAGCAAGTAGTCTCAAATGAAAGAAGCTGGACTTTATCACAGTGCTTATGTGCTTGTCCAGTTTAAACATGGAGTCCACAATCACCCCAAGATTCCTCACTGCAGGGAGACAGTAGGAGGACAGGGGGCCAATCACACTGTCCTGTCCAAGCAGTGGATTAGTTTTCCCATCCATCCATCCATCCATCCATCTTCTCCCGCTTAATCCTGCTGGGTCGCGGGGGCAGCTTGCTGCCCAATCCTCATAGCACCTGACCCCCCCCATGAACCCCTCTGCAGGTGGTGAGCCCACAGGAGGGTGGACGTCATGGTCCTTGATGTTAGTTCATAGGGGATTAGTTTGCCCAAACACAACAATTTCAGTGTTACTTTGATTTAAGTTTAGGAAGTTTGCATTCAGCCAAGTCTGTACATCCCTAAGACAATCCTGCAAAGCTTTGATCGTGCTCTGGTTGTTATTTGCGGTCACTGGCAGATATATATTATATTTCTTATATTTCTATTTTCTAGGGCTGCAGCTATCGATTATTACAGTAATCGATTATTCTGTTGATTATTTTGTTCAAATAATTGAGTAATCGTTTGTTAATACTTTTGTCTACTTTGCACACGTTAAGTACACACCACGTGCATTGACAGATACACGTTTGGACATGAAAAACGTAATTATCACTAGGCTAAGGTTGACTTACCTCGCGGTTTCTTTTCCACTTGATGTAATGTATGGGTGCTTTCTGTTTCTATATGTTGTAGCATCAGTGTTGAGAAGGTGACTTTTAAAATGTATTCCCCTACAGATTACAGATTACATTCCCCAAAATGTAGTTTGTAACATAATCCATTAAATTACTTAAAGTGAGTAACGTAATCTGAATAGTTTGGATTACTTGATATTGTCATGATTTTTAAAACTACATGAATGTAGCAACCAACTCCTGCAAATTCTTGTTTAGTTTTAGACCTGGATTAGTCCTGGTTTTAGATCTGGTTTAGACCTGGTTTAGACCTGCTTTAGACCTGGTTTAGACCTGGTTTAGACCTGGTTTTAGTCCTGGTGTTAGTTCTGGTTTAGAGGCGCACAGAAGGAAGCGCGGTCCACGCAGTGTACGCGACAAGACACGATCCACGCACGGTGTGTGCGGTGTAGGGAGGAGAAGAGGGGGTGAGCGGTGTACGGGAGGACATGAGGAGTGCGCGGCGTACGGGAGGACATGAGGGGTGCGAGGCTACCGGAGGAGATGAGGTGTGCGCGGCGTACGGGAGGACTTGAGGAGTGCACGGTGTACGGGAGGACATGAGGAGTGCGCGGCATACGGGAGGACATGAGGAGTGCGCGGCGTACGGGAGGACATGAGGGGTGCGAGGCTACCGGAGGAGATGAGGTGTGTGCGGCGTACGGGAGGAGATGAGGTGTACGGGAGGAGATGAGTTTACGCTCTTATACATCTATGGGCGCCGCACTGTTTTGTGTACAGTGAAGTGCAGTGGTCATGCGGAAACTTTGCCTCTACGGCAAAAGGTTCCGGCCATCGCCGAGCGTATGAAAATAAAACGAAGCATCGAGGCAAAAAAAAATAATCGATGCATTTTTCTAATCGATTTAATCAATTAACTCGATGAATCGTTTCAGCCCTACTATTTTCTATTATTATAGAAAATATTAGCAAAATTGACTCTTGTTAGCTTTAAGCCATGTTATAATGTTGTTACCTCCTCAAAAACATACTTGAAGCTGTGTTTTGTTTCATTTACACATTTGAGTAACCCTTCTGTGTACATTTCCAAAGCTCAAAATGCTCTGTTCTGCCTTGTTCCACCTTGTAATGTCATGTACGGAGTTGTAGTTTTCAAGTTAGCATCTCCTTTTACCATTTGTTCAGTAGAGATGGGCAATTCCAGGTCTGAAATCATCCATGGATTCTATGGAGTTTAAAAACGCAGTGGAGCACATGACTAGGGAAGTCACAATTTGATTTGACTTTCAATTTTGGATTCCCGATTTTTGATCCTCTTCAATTTTGATCTCTTCCTCAAATTATTTATCTTTAAACACAAAATATACATTCAATTACAAAATTAAATTTTTGTTATTAATGTTCAGCACTTTTGCCAGCATGAACAAGTAATCATAACATTTAGTGTTCCTACTGTAGATATGTGAAATAAATGACTTAAAAATAATAAAAAGAAATAAATAACGCTCTAAATTAAATAAAAAAAAATAGGTTGCCCATTCTTGGCTACTATGAATAAATCTTTGGCTTAATGATTTAGATCACAATCATTTAACAAAAATACTGTCTCATAAGGAGCATGTGGTTTATGAAATGTTACTGAAAGGCTATTAGACATAAACATCACCATCAGATCTTTTTGTTTTCTGGTTTTATTTATTTTGATGGCTAAAAGTCTCTCCTCCTCCTGATTCTCTCATGTCTCTCCTCTTTTGGGCACTAAACATGTTATAAGACATAATAAACCTGTTATTTACTAAGTCAAATTAAGTAGATTGTGTTTGTAAAAATTGTGTTGTGTGTGAATTACGAGTGTATTTTATCGACATGCACAAAGCCGAAGAGCAGTTTTGAAGTATTTAAAAGTTCATATTTATGTCAATATTGAGTCTATCAGCGTAAAATAAAAAGTGACTGAGAGATAAAACTCACCTCTGTTAGAATATAGCAGCAGTGAGAATCTATAGAGCTGTTTACTTTCTGTAGCTAAGAAAGACAACACAGTGCGCATGGAAGGACATGTGAGAATCAAACTTAATTACGGAATCCAATCGAAACACCAGAATCGAACAATTCAATCTTTTTCTTTTGGCAAATCATTCCATCCCTACATATGACATCACAGGGTGGATGCGTTGTCAGCTGGACCCAGCCTAAATATGCAGGATTTGTGTGTTTATAGATGTGTGAATGAAACAAAAAAACTTGATGAAGGAACATTATAACATAGATCAGAAAACAGCGTAACATGGGCCCTTTAAGTTACCTTCATACATGCAGATTAGACTATTCACAGCCACCATTAAACTGCTATTCCTGTTCATTTTTCTCTCGCTCTAGTGTCTGAGGGTCCACTGTATTTCTTGAGTCTTACCTCAGGCCTTTCTCGATGAGGTGGTGCTGCTGATGTGATGATGACTTAAAGGACTGGCTGGGGTTTAAAGGCTTAATGCTGCTCCAACGTTTTCCCTCTTTCTCCAATGCAGCTATTAAGCACTGAGCCTTCACTCGCGTCTTGACAGCGCCTCGTCAACGCTGTAGTCAGCCGCACACATTAAAACTGCTTGGCTTCTTGGCGAAAACCGCTTCAAAAGCAATACTGACGTTCTAATTACTGTCCATTTATTTTGGTATTAAATATTCCAAAAGTTCCAAAATATAACAAACTTTACTTTTTTTGTATATTTTCTGTATGATCAACTTCTGATCCAGCTAAGTAAAACTGACTCAGACACTGACAAATAGACAAGGTAAGTCTTTGCACATCTTTTTTCTAGAACGATGAAATTTGGTATATTATAGTGGATGGATAGTGTATCGTTCAGTCTTTTTAATTAAAAAAGTTTGCAGCAATGAAGGCTAAAAAGTACATTAGTAAAGGTTATTTATAGCAATGTTGTCTAATCCTCACACATTGAATTCCTGTTGTCCTCTATTGATGAAGGCTTCACTTTAAAAAAAATCTGAACTAGTTATTTTAAATGCTTAGTGATCCAATGCATTTCTAGCATCCTAATAACTCACTGTGAGGAGTTAATTGAAAGTTGTGAAGCAAACTTTAGACCAGACCAAAGTTTTGCAACATACATGCTAACAGCACTATTTCCCGGTTAACAGAATGAGAATGAAAAGCTTTATATGCACGGCAGATAGCACACAACGGCCCCTTTAAGAGATTATTCACTGAATGACGCGCCACCACATAGAATAATTCAATTAAGAATGAAAATGAACTTGAAAGAATGGCAAAATACAATACTAGATATTGAAATTTGTTGATGGCTCGGATATCAGTTCCAATATATCACCGCAAATGTGTACATTCAGCCCATTTTGGTCTATAAATTGGTGTGATTAAAACGATTTACTGGACAATGTTGGCCTAACTACAAAGTTGTGTTGTAGATACTTAAAAAAGATAAACAGCAGTTAAAAAACTCTTTCACATAATTTTTTTTTTTTTTAATCAAAGGCTGTTTGAAAATAATAATTTATAAATTATTAGTGCATTTTAACAGTCTCTGCCCTAATATTGACATCGGCATCAGAACAGAAAAAGCTGTATCGGTGCATCCTTAATAAAAAGTATAAATGCTTTGTTACCCCAATGTAACTTAATGTGCCAAAAAGTTTCTGAAGACTCTAAAATGAGAAACTTGACTTTCTCTTCCTGCTGTACATCCCTATCCCTGCCTGACAGCTAATGGCTCTTCGAAATACTCTGCCGCTGACTCATAATGAAAATGTATAATCAGATTTATAATATCATTTCACAGAGATAGAGGTAAAAATATTTGATGCGTCCTCGTGTGCCATCCATTGTGCAGTGGTGGTTTTAAATGGATGTGTCAGGGTGCAGGCCTCTTTAGGGTTGTAAGGTTATGCATGTGTCAGCTTGTATTGCTTAAAGCCAGAGGAACTGTTTTGGGTCTAATATAGATTGCCTTCTTCTCTGACATCCTCCCACCACCCTCTCCTCTCTCAATTTCTCTCATGATCGATCCCCCTCCTGCTCCTTGTGCTATCTCTCTGCACATCTCCTCCTCCCTCTCACCATCTGACACTTTCCATTTATTTTCTCATATCTCTGCATCGCTCCCTGACCGATGCTTTCTTATTCCAGAGAATTACTGGTGACCTTCATTAATGTCTTTTAACAAATCCTAATGAAATACCAGCACAGACATTCTACAGGTAGAGAGCATATGGACTGGTGTCTCTGCCATTACGCTGTGCAATTTTTGGCTGCCTGATGTCAGTGGACAATGATAACAAGGACGCCCAAGAACATGTGTTTGAAGTTCTAGTGGAAACTCTGAAGTGGTACACACCCTGGGGAATTGCTGGGGATATTGCTGTTGAGATATTGAACACCTCTTGTTGGTTTGTGCTCAATTCTTATATTAGTGTGATTACACAAATGTCCATTGCTACAATATTACATGATATATAATACAGTACATAACATAGTATTACATATAGTATTGTTTACTTAAAAAAATATATATTTAAAAAGCTATAATTAAACCATACAATCTTTTAGAAATGATTGCACTTTAAAATGTGTTTGTGTGGCTGAGTGCTTCTGGAGCTTCCCTCCTCCATCTCATACTAGTGCCCTGAGTAGTGCTTGTCCCTGTGGGAGCCCTGCTCTGGACTGTCTGTTACACTGGCCATGCACAACAGTCCCAGAGGAGTTTGGCTGAGAGTGGCAGGCGTCACAGGGAGAGGTGTCCCTTCAGAGGGGTCATGGAGCTGCATGTCCCTGTGCAGAGCCCGGCCCCTGGTCTGAGCACATGCACAGAGGGGATTAGAAGCAGCCAACGGGGCCCCGCTGTGTACAGCTTTGATCAGCAGCCGCACAGTCTAATGCCAGACAACATCTGTACCTCTCTGCATAGAGAGGAGCACAAGGCGCCCAGTGTACACTTCTGTACGATTCAAGTGTACAGTTCAATAGAGACCAGTTCCTGGATCTGAGCTTTTAAATACCTCCACTCCTGCAGAGACTGCTCTGATTTCTTTTACCAAGCCATTTCCCTCAGAGAGTACTGCGTTTAAATCTCAACACTATTTGCAAACATGTTCCCTGTCTTGTGGAAAGAAAGGCCAAACAGATGGTTTGTTTAACTAACAGCATTGTGTGTGAGGAATGCAGATTATCAACTTGTCCCAAAATCTTTGTTTGTGTCATCTGGACCTGGCTAGAGAAGTCTGCCTGGGTGGAGCTGGGCTTGTTTCACTGGACTCTGCTCTAATAGAAAGGCCCAGCAGTGTTGATATGAAATGACCTACTTACAAGTTTATCTCTAAAAAATGCTGAAGCGTGGCTCTGCAACTTCCTTGTTGACCTGCGTGTCCTTCAGAGAAAGGCAAATGAAAGAAGTCAGTCACATGCCATTGCATACCCAAAACAGCTGAGGCAGTGAGCTCTAGCACCACTAAAGACATCCTCTGTTCAAAGAGAGCTGAAAGTCCACTGCAGGCAGACGTGTGCAGCCAGCGGCCTCAATCATTAACATGGCACAGTGCTTGTCACTTGCTGTTAGCTGTGCAGTTTGATAACCACCCAGGACACGGAACAAGACAAGCTGTTCAACCTGGAAGTAGGCCTCAGTGCTTCCCTGCACAGCTGCTGCCTCTCATAGCTGCTTCCTTTGCATTGTACTGCACATCACACTTGTTTTATGAACTCTCTCACAGCTCCCTTTGTCCACTGTTGCCCGGTCCCTTTGGCGCGAGCCCTTTCTCTTCACTTTTTCTCACTCTCTGCGCGTCTCCGTGCCCTCCGGCGCCCCCCGCTTCTCCCCCGGTGCCGCCGCGTTCACATGGCCCCTGCATGTGACACGGAGTCCGAGCCAAAACACCCCGGATGCCCGCTTCAGCCCTCCACTGTTCCCGACCTTGTTAAATTTTAAACAAAACAAAAGAAAGGGAAGGGAAAGGAGGAGGAGGAGGAGGGAGGGCAGGAGGAGAAATAAATGAGCAAAGCAAGCACGTGGGGCCAGGGGAATGTGCAGCAGCATCACAAACTCATTCATTGAGCCCACATGCACCGTCCATCCAGATACTGTAATACCGGCTCTGCTCTTTTAACCGAGAGATTGCTGGAAGCACAGATCTTAGCACTGATTACATGTGCCCTGTCATTCCATCACATAATACTTGTGAGGAAATGGGCACTTGACAAATTAAAGATGTGGGATCTGGGACACAAAATGAAAAGATTACTTGGAATATGAATATGATTTTATTTCGTTTTTTGTAATGGATGGCTATATCAGAAGCCACATTACTATTACAAGTACTACTACATTTGCCTGTGGTGGCCTAAAATGGTATTCATTAGTTGCTACCCCCTATTAAGTTGATACCAGCTCTGGCTCCTTCGAAATCACTATATCCCCCAATGAGTGCATTTACCTGCACATCAGTATCCTGGTTATGATTGGATTTTTGAGTATCCCGGTTTCATATGTATACGTATCTCCAACACGACATACACACAGAACAGACTCACCAGCCGCATCACATCCTCTGTCACAGAAAGAACACTCATATTCCACTGAGTCGTGTTCGTTAGTGTTTCTGTAAAATGTAAACAAATGTGCCAAAGCTGCATTAAACACATTCTAATCTCACACGGGCTGATGTGGCTCTATAGTGGTCATGGTTTATATGTTATAAAGTTGAGTTTATTTATTAGGGGTGGGTATTGCCAACAACCTTGTGATACGATACGATTCGCGATACAGGGGTCTCGATACGATACGATTCGCGATACCGGGGTATGCCGATACATGGTCTTCAAGGCGATACGTATCCCGATATTTTACATTACGTAACCTATAATTTAAAAAAAAGACAGATGTTTACTCAAATGTTATTTTTATTTTGGTGAAGCGCATCAGTTACAATGTAACAGAAGAAGGCTGTAAGGCAGAAACTGCCCTTGATTAACCTGTTAACACCCGCACTCGGCACAAGTGTTCAAATATGTACCAGATGTTCCAAACTGTAATAAGATGTAATGTATAATAAATAAACCATCTTCTGAAATTTAGGCATGTTTTCTTAAGATAAATAACTAAAACAAGCCAAAAAATTTCGCTCCATATGTCTCGTGTGCCTCCGCCTGTGAGTGTGCGTAAAAGGAGGAGAGAGAGAGTCTCCATACACAGAGCGCATGGAGCTAGCCTATCACTACAGCACCTCTGCCCCACATGGGGCCCACCGTTGAAATCCTCTTTTCATAGGCTACTCAGATCTGTCAATCATTTCCTGAAAGAACCAATGACTGAAGAGGTTTTGCCATGGAACTGTCCCTCGGTCATGCGTAATACGCCGCTAACTGGACGCACTCGTTTTGTTCCCCAAGCTGTAGCGCGGCGCCCCGTAGCCGGACCGAAGCCTGGATACGCTTGTTTTGTAGCTAAGAGTGTGGAGAAAACAAACATACCCCACACCCCACCCCGCTAACAGGAGCTAAGCGTTTAGCTATGCTAAGGGCCAAGAGCGAGAGTAGTAGAGAGATGCGTCGCTCATCCATTCAGACAAACTCGGACTTTTTGGATTATTTCTCCACATGGAATTATTTTATGAAAAAAACAAGAGCTCCGCCAGCGGGGCAAAATACGCCCGTACTTTGAATTAATTAATTGTTGGTGCAGTTTGGAAGCTTGACATTCCTAGGTGAGACGGTTGTCGAGTTAGAGCGCGGACAAGAAATTGTCCACAGACAGACGGACGGACGGACGGATAATCAATAGGGAAATCTGGCTCTTGCAGTAGGAGTATGAGTATGACATCATCACATTCTAGAATCGGAATTCCACCAATCAGATTGCAGCAACAGAACTTAAAGACACTACAAAGTTTTAATGTGTCAAAGCTCAAAGAAGCAGAGAATGTGGGTTGTTCTCGCTTTCAGCAGCAGAACATTTTTGCCTCTTCATGAAGACAAAGCTTCAAAGACTTCAAAGCTTTGAAGTGTCCACAGACAGACAGACAGACAGACGGACGGACGGACAGCGCCATAGCATAATACGTCCCGTCTTACAACGGGCGTATAACAACTGGATATTCTTTTTCTGTGGACTGTTACGGACTAATTGAGCACAGCTATTCCTGGATTGGACCCGTTTCGGACCGACAGAACCGGCTCAAAGGTAAGAAATGCGATGAATATTTTCGGGAATTATAAGTTATGGCTCTTTGGGCTCGCTGTGTGGCATAAAATGAATGATATGGTGGTTTTACTGAGGAATTAAGCTTTCAAACGATGTATAGCATGTCAATATTGGAAAAATAAGTACGGTGAATATCTGGCTTGACTTTTTAATGTTGTGTAATCGCCCGCCGGCGCGCGGGTGGATGTTCAGTTTATTAATGTAAACATGGCTTAACAAGGCTGTATGCTGACATGTAGCTGCCTTTGATGAAAGTAAACTTAAGATATGGCCTTAACAAGGCTGTAGTGCAGAAGGAATGCTGCCTCTGACAATACGAAATGCGCATTGCAAGCAAGGATCACTTATCAGACGCAGTTTGCTGAAGCTTGATAAATAATATTTGTTGCATGTAAAATATCGATACTGACGCCTCCGTATCGATACGTGTATCGCCAAGAGACCCACGACGATGTATCCCCGTATCGATTTTTTGAACACACCCCTATTATTTATCCAGATTAGTAATAGTGTTGATAATTATAATATAAAATGTTAATGATTAATCGAAAATCGAAGGTTAATTTTCCCAACGATCGATTAAGAAAATTTAATAGAATGCCCATTCCTAGTACCATATAAATGTCATTTATTGCCTCTACTGAACAATAAAGACACTGATTACAGATTGAAAATGGTTACTTCTGTATATTTATTTATCATAATAACCATAAAGTGTAATTTGGGGGTAAAAATCTGTCTATAGGGGACCACCATAGTCACACTGCAATAATTCCATATAATGGCTGCCTCTAAACAGGAACTATCTGTACAGTGAACTTCACATTTTCAGTTTTTGAAAAGTTGACATCTGTATTCCTTTGTTTACTGCTTACAGCCTCCTCATTACCTCTCATCTTTGTTCTCCCCTCTCCTTTACAACATGGCAGGCTTTCATATTAAAATGTCAGAAAGTCTCTCTCTCTTTATCATCATCCTGGTAGATCACTGGCTAATTTAAGATAAACTGGCAGAGTCCTTCACATGCCGTCATAATGGATGGTGTTGGGGGGTTAAGTACAAACAAAAAACATTTGGCTTATCTATTGTCTGCCCTTAGGAACTGCACAGTTTTTCATGCAGGATTAGCTAATTATGGCATAGGCATTTTATTTTTAAGTCATCATTGTCAAACATTGCTGTAAAATGTTTTGGTTTAATGAAACTCATCCCAGTACAGAGGTTAAGTAGTGTTTTCATCTTTCATTATTGTTTCCTTGTTTTGTAGTAAAACAAGTTGAGACAAGAAGCTTATGCACTGTTTTGGACATCTCCCTAGGAGTGACTCCCACATAAACAGCTTTGCCCTTTGAAAACTTAACTTGAGTAGTTTTATATTCCCTCATGCATGTCTAAAGGGCCTGTACCAGATTTTTTTCCCATGTATATGAGCAAAATTTATTTTACCCCTGTATAAATGTATTATATAAGCGGCTCTTGGGGTCAAAATAAGTCTGCTGTGTACTGTCTGTATCTAATTTGCACCTTAAAGTATTTCTGCTTGGTGGAATCTTCTATAAAAACTTGTGCTAAAGACATTTTTGATGTAATTATACTGTAGATTGGCTACTAAAACCATTTTGGGGTGGTTGGAGTTCTCTATATAGGACTAATATTTTAATGTGTCTTCTTGCATTAATCAAAAAGTACTTTTTGTATCAAGATGCATATTGAGATTTTTTCTCACTGAATCAAGCTAAAATACAAGTATTAGTGGTATAATTAATTGACTATAGAGTGACAGAGGAACTCATTCTCCAACAGAGAACAGCTCAAACTGAGAAATACAGGGCTACATTTATACCACGTTTATACTTCATACAACTGGACAACAGCTTGGCTTTATGTAATAGATAACCCTGTGCCCATCAAGATTTAATCTTTACACTCTTTCGCCTTATAGCTGATATATATTTTGTTATGAATTATTATTAATGATTAATTTATTGTTTTGTCTGTTGTGCTTTAACTAAAAAATTAACCTGTCTAGCCACTAAATTATATACAAGCTGTATACAAACGTGCCCAGCTTCCTTGGGAGTCCAATCTTTTTTTCACTGTTAACACATATTGGCATAGATAATATATATGTCAATTACATATACATATTTACATGTACGTAGAAATGTGTGCCTTTGTAGTTTTATAATTTAAAATTGTTGAAAAATAAAATAAATTGAATTGAAAAATTGAATTAAATTTATATAACTATACATGTATATATTATTTTTATTTGTACATGTGCATTTTTATAATTATGCCTTATTTGCCGCCAGTCCATTTCTATTTTGCTACTTATTTTGACTTAACAAATTAATTTATTTTCATTTATTTATTTATTTTATTTATTATTACCATTTATATTATTGCTTTTGTTATTCTAATATATTGTGATGTGTGAACTACTGTGTCCAAATAATTTCCCTTGTGGAAGTTTAAGTCTATAATAGTATATAGTCTTACTATATCTGAAGTGGTTGTGAATACCATGAATGAAACCATGAACCATTTGTCAAAAAGCATAATGAATAAGCTCACGATTCAACAGTATTACTTATATGGGCTTACTTATACTTTGCTGTCACATTTGATTCAGCACAGCACAGCCAATTATATCTGTAAGCATCACAAGCTAACGTGTCAACCCTTTTCAAATCAAAGAGACTGTGACGCAACATGGCCGTACCAACAATATCAGGGGAACATGTCACTTCTCCTTATCACTTCCACTCGGAGATAAGTCAAACAGGGAGCGGGATTACAGGGGAACTGTGGCGGGCTCGTCAAACAGACTCAACGCATAGATTTGACCTTTGACCTGCCGTGTGAAACTGCCTACCGCTACTGTCTGCCTTATCGCGTCTTGAGCCGTTAAAGTAGACACAATGTTCACGGCCCACCTCGTGTTACCACATACCCCGAGTGTAGTGACGCAGAGAAAGTGTCTTGCATATTCTGGGGAAAAATAGGAGTTTGTCACATCTAAGCCTGTCACGATAATTATTATATGGAGTTGTTCAGTATATGACATATTTTTCATCTTCAATTATTTGCCCTTTCCTTGCGGTCTTAGGAATTTTCTTCTATTTTTGCATATATGAGGCCGATAATAACTTTTGAGCTCCGGTTGGTCTAGCAGTTTAAATCTATGACACATCATAGATACTAGAACGACAACTCTTTTACAATATGCTAAATTTAAATATAAAGGCTCAGGTTATTGAGTCGGTGGTATTTGCATACAGAAATGAGAAATTATGATAATATTTGTCGTGTCAGCCTCATCATAGTGAGGAGGAGTGTAGGGGAGGGTCATGTTGACAAAAAATTGATATCTTGGTATTTCTGGATACTCCCAATTACCATAATCAAACCATAATTCTGCAGTTTGCCAGAAATGTGCTAAAGCACTGCATTTAAACACGGTTATTGTTGTCTGTTTGGATAGCGTAGATGGTTAAATTATGCAGATCAGCACAGGTAAAATCAAATTAACCACATCTCATAGGATTCATCATATCTGACCCACAGCCACAAGCCTATAATGGCCCTAATTATCTTGCACACTATTGCTCTTTGGTGACCTTTATATTCATTTGCACAGGCCCAGTGTTCAGCTCATAATGTAACTCTGTGAAAGCGACAGCTTCTATTTTGGGTGACTCAAAATAAAGCATATCTATAATTAATTTTTCAGCCTGCTGGACAGTGTTTTAGTAGGCTCCCTAGTGCAGGGGTTTTCAACTTGGGTGACTGTGAGCCTCCCCTTAGAGTAGGTAAAGACAGCCGAGCCTCTCCCCTTCCCCAAAATCCCATCCACCTGCCCTACCCCATTGGGGGTCCATCCTCCAAGCGCATTGGTCAGATTGGTCCGGAGGCTCCTTTCTCCATGTGCTGGTTCTGTGTGACTAAAGCGAGAATGTGCAGTGGAATATAGATCGGGGCAGGTTGCTCCGGTCCTCCGTGCTCGAGGGTAGTAGAGGACAGAAGCGGGTTCTCAGTGATCTATCCTCTGTGCGCTGGTTCTTCCCGGGGAAAGTGATTCTCAGGCTGAGACACCGAACCACTCCCTGCTCCAGCTCCTCTGAGCCCGGCCTGAACCAGAGCTGCTGCTGCTGGTTACATGATGTTGTGGCAGAGGTGCAGTCTCAGAACTCGACCAGGTGAAACTGAACTTTAAATAATCAGATAATAATCATACATCAATATCAATACTGCTGCAGATGTGTACAGATGTGGACCGTGATTTTTTAAAAAATTTTTGTGTGTGTCCTCCTCAGTGGCTCTTTGGGGCCCCCAGGAGAGGCACGCCTCACCAGTTGAAAACCTCTGCTCTGGTGCATGTCGCTTGAATGAATTCTTTGTTAATCTTTTGTTGTTACTTCAGTTTTCTTATTTTCATTTTGTTTATTTTTAACTGTAATTTTGATTTCTAGTTAAAGGGACATGTTACACTTTTGTGATCTATTTTTTGTGGTAATGTTTCCTCATCACAAACATACCTGAAGTTGTGTTTAACACACAAACCCTGCATATTTAGGGTGAGTTTTTCCCTCAGTCATAAAACGCTCTGGTCCACCTTGTGCTGTCAGGTAGTGCTCCAGTGCTTTGTTTTTAAACTCGATACTTCACTAGAATCATTTTGGATAATTTGAGCCTTGGAAGTGTCGGTCTCTACTGAGCTAAAGGTAAAAGGAGCTGTTAACGTGAAAACTACCACTTCATGACATCACAAAGTGGAACAGAGCATACTGAGCTTTGGAGACTCAGACATGGGTGAATGAAACAAAACTCCAGGTATGTTTTTGATCAGGTAACAACATTCTAACATGGCTTAAATCTCACTAGAGTCAGTGTTGTGTAATATGTGCCTTTAATTAGAATTTTCATGCTGCAGACTAAAATTTCACATACTTCCTCACTTTATGTCTAATGAGAGCAGCACTATTTTCAAATGTGTTCTCACTAACACAATTCTGTACTCCGCCTATAGCAGTAATTATCATTTCAGATAATCACTTCTGAGTGTTTCTTATTTTTGTATGCATTTTTGCTTGCATAACTGGCAGTAATAGTTGACTGTACAAGAAATAGTGGGCAGTGAATTCCAAATGGCCCTGCTCCGCTCCTGTCAGCGGCTCACATTATTAATGCAGGGGTACAAACGAAGAGGGCGACAAGCAGGCGGGGAGCCCCTGTGAGCTAATTAATCACCAGCACACACATAAACAGCACTGCCCTAAACACCACTGTGCCAGATCACGTGCACTGCCTGTAAGGTGCACTGTGTAACTTTTCTCGTGGAGGGTCTGCCAGGGATGATATTGCTTTGCTTGTAATGTTCCACAATATAGCATTGAGCATATCTATTTAATTGTTGTTCAATTGTTGGCTCAAAAATACAGTGAAAAACATACCCTATGACCACTTCACAGACTTGACCTGTAGTTGTAAATATGTCATTTTGATGCCTAACGTCTGCACTAATAAATGCATTTTTTTTTCATTATTTTTTGTACCCCATCTAAAGCTTTCCATAGCTTTTCTACATTCTCATTCTCATCTAAAATTAGTAGCTCTCTGGCATTTTGTTTCGTAAAGGTAGCTCACCAGAGGAAAAAGGTTGGAGACTCCCAGCCTACATCTTAAAAACTCAAAATACTCTATTCCACCTTCTGATGTCATGACGCAGTAGTTTTAAACTGCTTCCTTTTACCTGTTGTTCAGTTGAGATTGATCATTCTAGTGCTGAAATTATCCAAATGGTTCTAGTGTTGAGTTTAAAAACACAGTGGAGCACTTCCTGTTTTACCACATGACATCACAAGGTGGAATGGAGTGTTTTCAGCCTAAATATGTGTAATATTGTGTGTTAAATTGTGTGTTGTGATTGAAACAAAACATATCTCCAGGTATGTTTGTGATGAGGAAACCACATTATATCGTAGCTCAGACAATAGTGTAACATGGGTCCTTTAAATAAACACTAGTGCGCAAATTCAAATGCAACGCACCCGTGAATAGTCGACGTGCACTGCTCTAAACACAAGTGCGCCGGCTCACGTGCACGCTCCTCACTGCAGACGCTTTTCACCGCTCAACAGCCAGCCTTTTCCACCGCACCAATTAGCGTTCTCCTCGCGTCTCTTTAGCCTCGATATCAGAGCCAGTCCTCCCTGCCTCCGTCCCCTCCTCTCACATTTCACCCTCCCCTGGTGCACTTCCCAGGGGGGTTGAATGGTAGGTAGGGTAAACTTAAACCACTCCGCTAAGGTGAGTGCATTGTGTCAGGGCTTAAGATGACAATGGCTTCTCTTCCGCTCCCTTTTTTTGCCCAGACTTAGAGGTGCACTGCAATGCTTTTCTCGCGAAAGGTCCGCTACCTGTGTCCGCTACCTGGCGATGTGATCGCTTTGTCTAGAATGTTCCACAGTATAGACTAAACCTATCACAAGGGAGAGAAACACTGCGCTACAGCACTACACTACACTACATTACAGTTAAGATCTGCGGAGAATGGCTATTCGCAGAAGCAATTTGAGCAGTAGAAACACCCGGAATGAATAAATGCTAGATGTATATGTTTAATCTCATATGGAATGTTCCTCGCAAAGCAGTAACATCTCCATGGAGACAAGCAGCTAGCAGATCCACCACTAGAAAAGTTACACAATGCTCTTTTTCCAAGCCTTCCTGATGTTATAAAGTGTTGTAGTTCTCTCGCAGGAGTTGGAGGTAGGAGTTGTGTTGGGCGCAGGTCATTAGCGGTGGCTGAGTGACAGAATCCATGGTCCAAAGTCGTTTTGTGATGCAGTTAGTGGCTTCTTCACAATGAGATAAAACGTATGAGCCATAGACAGGGTGAAATGTGGGTGTCTGATATGCAACTTTGAATATATTGCAGAATGTATTACCATATGAAATTACTCTTATTAGCCAATGCGGGCACTGAATATTTCACACTGTTCTATGGAAATTTGTTGTGAAATATTGAACCATGCTGCTTGTTTCTATGGAGATGTTATTGCTTTGCCATTAATGTTCCACAGTATAGCGTTAAACATATCTATTCCCATGACGACGTGGCCGGTTACACGTGAGATCTGTGGAGAAAGAATACACGATCAAGGTATTTCTTTAGCAATCAAAACAAAAAGAAAATAATACCACATAGAAAAGTTTAAGCCTCTACAGTGGAACATTCCAGGCAAAGCATAACTTGGATACTTCCTCAAATAAAGTCGTGATTTTTATTTCTTAATTTATTCCACTGTTTGCTATGCTTCAGCGCATCTCCTGTCTTCACGTTTGAGTTCAGTTTTTAACCGTCTCAACTTGCAAATAGACAAACAGTGTTTATTTTGTTATTGAATTCACTTGTTATGGCATATTTCATCTTTCTGAAATTGAGCAGCTCTAAGAAATCATGTTAATCTTTACAAATAACTGGTAAATGTTCTTGCTGCCTCTTTTTCGTTACATCTCTTTGCCTTGCTTTCAAATCAGTGTCAAAACCACACACCCCCAACTGTTCTCCATGGAATAAACTTAGCATTTTGCCTCCTCTGCATTTTGATGAGCATCTGTTGGTAACGCAATCATGGATTTCGTGAAAAAAAGCCAAAAGACATGGCACTCCTTTAGGCTCATTTTGTCGGTTGCCAGATTAGAAGCATCCTCACCAAATCGCCCGGAGAATTCATGTTTGGAAACAAAAACGATTCCAAATTCTGACATGCGAAAAAACTTTTTAATTTCTCTCCAGAACTGTTGCCACCACTTTCCTTAAAGGTGCCCTGTGCCATTTTTGTATGTAGTTTTCTTTGTGGAGATGGTATTACTTTGTCTGGAATGGTCCACAGTGCGATATTAAACGTTTCAATCAACACAAAGACCAAACAACACAAAGTTACAGGTCAGATCTGTGGAGTGGCGACCCCGCTCACAGTCCGTATGGTATTTTTGAGCTATAAAACCACCTGTAATTAAATAACGTAACATAGAGCTGTTTAATGTCATAGAGTGGAACGTTCCAGGCAGAGCAATGACATCTCCGTGGAAAAAAATAATTTGACTCCACCAGAAAATAATTTGACTCCACCAGAAAAGTTTCACCAGAAAAGTTAAGCACAAAACATCAACAAAGTGACTCCTAGTTTGACCGTTAAGCTGGTATTGCACTGATCCGTGAGAACTATGACTCACGATGAAGTCACTGTTTACTGAATGCTCCATATGGCACGCATTGTTGGTTCCCTTATGTATGTTTGAAGGAGGCTGAGTGGGTAGTGATTAGTTACATTTACTTGCTGCATTTTATGATGACATTGTACTTCTCAGCATACTTTTACTTGAATATGAGTATTTTTTGAGTACAAGTTTTGGTTACTCTTTCCTCTGTGAGTAAATGTAACAAAGCCATTGTTGACAGTAATACATGGTTTGAACTTTTATGGAATTAGCAGAATATGTACAGCATTTATTGTTTATCCATCACAATTTCGCATTCATATTTCGCGTAGTAATATTTCTATTATATTTAAGGTATTTAAAGACATTGAATGCTTCTGAAAAGGACACTTCATTTGATCACCTGCCTTTCTCTCATATCAGAGCTAGGGATTAGTGATTGTTTAATTTTATTTTCGTTTAAAGGAAATAAAATGCTGTTTTCAGTCTCTGTGTTAGTATTGGTTGGCAAAATTGAAACTGTAAACAAAAACATTCTAAATTCCGGAATGGAGGCAGCTGCAGGCAAAAGTAAAGTGGAACATAATGCAACTTTCATGGGAAAAATAGGATTAATTTCAGAACATCACAAATGATGAAAAATCTAAGACAATTTGCAAAATGAAAACCATTCAGATACATGTGAATCATATCAGAGTCCAGTTTAATCCACATTTTGAGGTTTTACTGAACAAATCCTTACAGAAATGTTGAGCCGAACAGTTTTTCACTTCATCTACAGCTATACACTATGTGCAGAATTATTAGGCAAATAAGTATTTTGACCACATCATCCTTTTATGCATGTTGTCGTACTCCAAGCTGTATAGGCTTGAAAGCCTACTACCAATTAAGTATATCAACTGATGTGCATCTGGGTAATAAAGGGGTGTGGTCTAATGACATCAACACCCTATATTAGGTGTGCATAATTATTAGGCAACTTCCTTTCCTTTGGCAAAATGGGTCAGAAGAGAGATTTGACGGACTCTGAAAAGTCTAAAATTGTGAGATGTCTTGCAGAGGGATGTGAAGTGGTACAAGAAGAAGTCGCCATCTTTCAAGAAAAACATGATTTTCATGCAGGACAATGCTCCATCACATGCCTCCAAATACTCCACAGCATGGCTGGCCAGTAAAGATCTAAAAGATGAAAAAATAATGACATGGCCCCCTTGTTCACCTGATCTGAACCCCATAGAGAACCTGTGGTCCCTCATGAAACGTAAGATCTACAAGGAGGGAAAACAGTACACCTCTCTGAACAGTGTCTGGGAGGCTGTGGTTGCTGCTGCACACAATGTTGATGGTGAACAGATCAAGAAGCTGACAGAATCCATGGATGGAAGGCTTTTGAGTGTCCTTGTAAAGAAAGGTGGCTATATTGGTCACTGATTTGTTTTTGTTTTGTTTTTGAATGTCAGAAATGTTTGTAAATTTTGAGTTGTTATATTGGTTTGCCTGGCAAAAATAAATAAGTGAGATGAGTATATATTTGTTTTTTATTAATTTGCCTAATAATTCTGCACAGCAATAGTTACCTGCACACAGAGATATCCTCCTGAGATAGCGAAAACTAAAAAAGCCCCACTCCAACTTCCAAAAATATTCAGCTTCGATATTTGTGAGTCTTTTGGGTTGATTGAGAATATAGTAGTTGTTCAATAATAGAATTAATCCTCAAAAGTACAACTTGCCTAATAATTCTGCACAAAATGTATTACACATTTCATCATAAATTATACTTTTTGTGAAGCCCAAACACTATTTTAAGGTTAGAAAACTGTATTTTTTCCATCTTTCTTAACAGACAAGCAAAGTAAATAAGATTTGTACCTTGAAAATGCAAAATTGTTGCTTATTTTTTGTTATAATGTCATAAAACCATTAGCATTTAGGCCTACTCATCAGTTAATCATTGTAAATATATTATGTTCGCCTCATTTTGCATCCACTTTCCTCCATTCCAGAATTTTGAACGTTCTGATGACGTGAGAATCGAAAGGGTCTAGAGGAAGCGAAAAAGCTGGAATCAATATAATTAGTTGGATCTCTACTTGATGATTTTGTCTTAAAGTAGCATTATTTTTACTTGACTATAATTTTAATATATAATGTGTTTGTCAGTGCGGTGGCCCTTTTGAAACATCCTGTAGGCATCTATCTCTCCTCTGTCAGAGATTATTTGTTGTCCTCTGGGATCCTCTCTGATTGCTTTTTTACTACAGGCCGTGGAGAGCTTGTGTCGTTGTAAATGCATTTCCTGTGTGGCGGCCCAGCTCTGTTCTGTGTTGGTGAGAGAGTTAAAGGAGCTGTAACTTGACTGTTTTCAAAAAACTTCTTTTTAATTTAGTAGTTAGTTTGCAGCAGTCCAAACTTATTCCTTTCTTTCCTAACACATTTGTAACACCTCATGATCACAATTAATTAGCGCATTTCAGAGACCAAAGCAGAGTTAATGGCCTGCCATCACGGTAATAACAATGTAAGTAACAAACATCAGCATGCTAACAGTGCAATTTCTGATTCTCAGGGTACAATATAAAACATAGATGGAGATGGCAAGTAGTGGTCTCATTTTTACCCTAAGAAATAGCTAATTTTAAGCAGTTTTCAGTAGAAGGTTATTCCTCACTTTTCTAACGCATTCCTGGAATTCTAATTTCTCTATTTTTTCACGGCGATGAGTTTATTAGCACATTTCACAACTTTTTTGCCATCATGGTAATGCTAACAATAACTAGCAAGCTATTTCCAAAGCTCAAAATGTTCTGTTCCACCTTTTAATATCATGTAGTAGTAACAACTTTTTTATCTTTTGTTGAGTAGAAACTGGAAATTCCAATGCTGCAATTATCCAGATGATTCTAGTGAAGGTGTATATAGTTTAAAAACGCAGTGTTTTCAGTTTGAGAGAAGAACTCAGCCTAAGTATGCAAAGTTTGTGTGTTAAACATGTGTAAATGAAACAAAACGCATCTCCAGGTATGTTTGTGATGAGGAAACTATATGATAACAGATCAAAAAAGTAGCGTAATATTTAACCTTTAACTTTGGCAAGACAAATTTTAGTTAATTCCATGCAAAACCCCCCATCATGTACAGTCCTTTAACACAGGGAGACAGGGCATCAAGGCAAAATGCTGCATCATTCATGAGAGAGTACAGCGCCCTCCCTCTGAGCCGCTCTGACCCACAGCTGTCAACAGTGTATCCTTGAGCGTGATGCTACCCGCTCCGCTGAGGTCACACTGCTGGACTGCTGGCATGTGGAGGCCTGTGGGCGGGGCCAGGGGGCGGGGTCAGGTTTGGGCCAGGCGGAGCAGCGCAGACGACGGGGGGAAAATTTGAGGACGTCCTTTCGGTGACCGCGTTGGCTGTCTGAGGGGGTTTTGTCTGCAGCGTGATGAGGAGAGGGAATGCTGTTCAAAAGACTGGAGCCTCCTGTGGGTCTGGAAAAGGTCATGTCAGGAGGAAAACACTGATGAAAACAAAATGCAAAACAGTAATATTAATGTAGCTGGCTGCTTTCGGAGTGCAAACAACTGGGGTTTTAAAGATGTATTATGTAACTTTTTTGAGGGTCCACCACCAGCTTGTCTCTTCTTATAGCTTATATCTTATAGGGGAATGTTAATCAGAACTGCATTAAACTTACTGGATTTATTCAATTACAGGTGTTTTTAGTGTTTAAAATACATCGAAAAACACACATTCTTACTGTGACCTTTTGTCATATAGATAAATAAGTTAACTCTCATACTGTGGAACATTTCAACCAAAGGTGAATCCCTAGCAGAAAAGTTACACAGCGCATCTTTACATATTGCAGATTTCTATAATAGTAAGTCATGTTTTTATGTGAAATGCAAATATAAATTACTTAAATCATCTGTTTACTCCCCATAAAGTTAAGATAAGCTGTTACTTTGTGCATAACTGTACATGTTGTCTTGTCCCATAGGTTTATCACATTATGTCATACATGTTTGAATGCATCTTTCTCTGGTTTATCCAATAGTGTCAACAATATTGATGTGATTCCATTGTTTTAGTAGATCAGTTTAATAGTCCCATAATCACTTTTCACTGAGATGAAAAGAAAGAAATTGTAGTCCATTAGATCTCTTGCAAAGATCGTCAAATCATCTTTTTTGTACAATTTTCCAAAACAATCAAAATAATCTGATATACAGTCCAACCACAAGCTTCATCTTATTAGAATACACTTCTGCCCTTTGAAACATTAAATTATGCAGGACCACAGCCGGACCAGAGCTTTCCGGCCAGAGCCCCGTGGTAGTGAGAGAGCTAGACACAGACTCATTACATAAGTGGACACCCTGCTTCCTGGGGCCTTTTACTATTGCACTACAGTAACTCTGTTCACACGTGGGACTCGCTTCTCGCAGTCAAAGTGCAGCCATCCATTTGTTTCTCACGCTTTCACAAACCACGGCCGGCTTGTTATGTCCCACTGAGAAATAACCACTCTCCCAGTATACAGATATGTTTCAGATTCTGTTTGCAGCTAAGATCATCACAAACAGGGGCTGGTATAAATGAGAGCGGCTGTTTCTGTTGAGGTGAAAATAGCAACTACAATAAGGCTGAGCGATTTGGGAAAAATATCTAGTTTTGATCTTTCTGACAAGCATTGCGATTCAATTTGTGATTAATGTTTTTTAATAAGAGTCTGTTCAAAGGGCTCGTTTTAAATGTGTCTTGGACAATTCCCAAATCAGTCAATCAAACTTCATTTCTAAAGCATTTTTCAGTCATTTTACAGCCATTAAAAAGAACACTCACTTCTTTCCAATAACCCTGCCCCATAACTGCCCAGCACCACACAACCAAACACACCCACATGCAAAAAAAAATAGTATGAACAATAAAACATGATGGCTTCTGAACTGACAAAGTAATGTAAGAATCACGTGTATTTCAGAACATGGTTAGGTCTAAACTAAAAAAAATAAATAAATAAATAATGTTGCAGCCCTAGACTACAATTTTGGTCCTTTTGGAAATGTACCTTTTAAGACATTGCTGTTAGACAACTTTTCTATCTGCCAATATGCACTCATAGTTTTGTTTTTATTTTATTTATGCTTTTCTAAAGGATTGTCTGCAGACTTCTTGATTAAACTCAGCTAATCGTTGATGATTAGACATGACTGAATCTCCATCTAGATTAAAAATAATAATTCTGAGTAGTTTTCATTTTGATATTTTGCAGTTGGTATTCATTTCAATATTGCAGAGATTACAAAAACAGTGAGATGGATTTTATTGTTCAGAATATCAATATGAATAAGCAACCCTGCTGAGCTTCTTCCTCTGATTCGTAACTCAAAATCTGTTTTACTCTTTTTTTTTCTGTGGAGTGAGCATGTGACTGCTGGGCTCTGACTTCCTCCCACCACCCGGTGAATGTCAATTTGTGCATTAAAATGTCTATAATGAACAGACATAGGAGGACATAGGGTGAGTGCCCGGCTGGCTGGTTTCTGAGGTTATTAACTGTCTGCTACCTACTTATATAAAAGGAAATATTCAAGCTTTTCCCGGAATATCCCATAGCATTGCATATTTTTCTCCAAGGAGACAAGCGGGTGATGCCTCCAGGCCAAATGACAGGTCAGCTCCGTGGAGAGTTGACTCCACTCCCCGTAAGAACGCATGTTTTTTGTATTTTGCGCAACATAAAGACCCATTATTGAATAAATACAAGGTTGCTACGTTTATTGTCATAGTCATAAACATATATAGACATTCTAGACATTACAGACAAGCAAGTCCACCAGTAAAGTTACATAGTACCCCCTTAAAATTTGATGTAACTGAATTATACTGTTAAAAATAATGGTAAACAATCATAGGAATATGTGTGAATTATTGATCAGACATCTCAGTATGACGGATTATGCTCTTTGCTAATTCACAAAACAGGAAGTAATCTACTGTATAGTGCATAGAAGAGCCAATTAATTGCTGACCAGCCTCTTAGACTTAAAGATTTAGATTTAGACAAACTTTATTGATCCACAAGAGAAATTATTTGGGCACAATAGCTCACACATCACAATATAATATAATAACAAAGAGCAAAAATATAAATGTTAATAATAAATTCAAAATAAGTAGCAGTATATAAGAGACTGGTGTCCAACAAGGCATTATTATATAAATATGTGCAAGTAAAAATAAAAAAAATATTGACATATAGTAATACAAATATCTCAGCTATATACAATAGGTCATAAGTAGAAAAACAGTGCAAAGATGAAATAGTGATTGACGTGACATTGGGTTATGTGTTACATAAGGGTGAGTTGTTGTACAGTCCTCTATCTCTCAAGTTAACAATTATTTTCTTCAACAATTAGGACTTTTCTAAATCACAGCTATTAGCCTTTCTTACGTGGCACACATAATTAGGGGATTTGTAGTTTTTGTCTGCCCAGGAGTGTTGAGTTTCTGGGGTTGAGCCGTTTTTAATGACTATGTTTACGGCAACGAGAGATCAGCTCACTTAGCCCTGCACCACTATTCCCACGTGAGTTTTTTTTTTTTTTTTCTTGCTTTAGGTGACAAGATACGCCTGAAGCCACCCTCATCTCACCTTACCGCATTGTTACTTATATCTCGTACAGTTAGCCTTTTCCACCATTTTTATTGATTCCCCAACAGATCTTGTTAGCTCTACCCCTCTGTTTGTCACCCAATTTATTCCGTTACTTTTCACCACCACCACGAGCAAAATCATCTCCCTTCCCTTTCATTTATTTATTTGCCCCACACATATTCGCCTCATAAACACGTTTAATTATTCATAGTTGTGACCACGCGGCCTTCTCGTAATCACGCACGCTCTGATTTACACCGCCGTGCAATTAAAGTCTGCTTCATACATCCAGGTACACTAAATATATGTATGAGCAAAACACCACCTTCCTTCCTCATTAGTATTCTCGAGACGGCCGGTGTGTGCATGTGAGCGTGTGTGTGTAGGAACTTGTGTTTTCCAATGTAGCGTTTCGTAACTGGCAGCCTCCAGTTACATAAGAGCGGCGAGAGAGAGGCGAGCTGGGAAAAGGAAAGGGGTAGTTGGAGAGGGGGAGTGGATAGAAGAGGAGAGTAGAGGAGAAGGGGGTGTGGGCTCGCTACTATCTACGTCAGCCGCATCCGAGCTCGCAAAAGGGAATCACTGCTAAAGCTAAACACACCTGGGTACCACGGCTTGCCTGGATAAGCATCTATAACACTTATCTAAGACTGCAGCATATGTTTCTATTTCGAGCGCAGGCTATTGATTGGAATACTTGATACGTGTGCGGTGTGGAAGAACAGGCACCAGGAAAGAGGATATAGCCTTGTAGAAAATACATAATGAAAGCAGGTATAATGGTAAACAAAGGGATGTATTATTGCAAGTAATGGACTGGTGAAAATAAGTATGATTTTGATCGCTTTAAAGGTCCCATATTGAACAGAATTGACTCTTGTGAGCGCTATCCATGTTAATGCTGGTACCTCATCAAAAACATATCGATTTCTGTTTTGTTTCACTTACACATTTTTGAGTAATCCAGGTTTATTGATCTGTCAACATCTCTAAAGCTCAAAATTATGGAGTACGAAAGCTTAGTTGTGGTTTAGTCTTGTTTTATTCTTGTTTTAGTCCTAGTTCAGTCCTGGTGTAGTCCTCCCAGTTCAGTCCAGGGATCAATCCTGGTTCAGTCCATATGCGGCACACAAGTCCGGCATCTCGATCGATATTTCTTCTGCTCAATAAATAAGGCCTGTGAAGCGAAGATGTATTTTTGACAGTAGAGACGCCTTTGTGAATTCGGATTTGTACTGAAGAAAGCGTAATAGTATGTTTTCACATTTTTTATGTTGTAACTTTTCAATTCATATACTGAAGACTTCAAGATTCAAGATTGTTTATTTGTCATATGCAGGTTCAACACAAGGTCTACAGTGCAATGAAATGCTTAAGATGAGAAGAACCGTTGACTCGCTAAGATATTCAAGAAGCACTAATAGCTGCAATAAATAACACTGTTAAAAAGTGTTTGCAAATACAAGGAAAAATAAGTAAACAATATAGTAAAAAATCTAATAAAATACAGATAAATAAAAATTTAATCAAATATAATAACATACAAAGGTGCAGGTAGGATTAAATAAGGTAGAGTATTTCACATATTGCACCTAATGGTATTGCACGTGGATTGTGGAGCAGGTTATTGCACATATAACAGTGATAGTGAGGTAGTGACATCCATGGACATACTGATGGATAAAATACACAGTACATTTTATTTACGGCTGGACTAATTCGAGAGTTTACACATATTTATTTTATGCTCAATTACAGCCAAATATGCACAGATTTCCCAAATATGCACAGATTTTTATCTTATGCACACAAATATTTCTGAAATATTCCTGTACTCCATACAAAATACTCTCTTCCACCTTGTGATTTCATGTAGTGGTAGTTTTCCAGTTATAATAGCTCCCTTTTACGTCTTGTTCAACAGAGCGGATTCTGACATTATAGTGTATCGTCAAACTGATGGTTCATTCTGATTTTGATATAACAAGTTTAGGAGTTGTTCCTTCAGTATTTGTGAAGTCGAAAAAGCTGTATCTTGTAGTATTCTGTCTAAATCCATGACAGCAGTAGTGGAGTGTGGAGCCTTCACTTCTGTCTATCTTTGAATCCAGTTGAGTGTATTTACTTTGCCAAAGGGGCAAATATTGGCTGCTCAGTCAAAAATGGCAGGTCAGACTTTTATTGCACTATGCCACAGAGATATTACATTTCTTCTTATTGTGTGTGAGCCTGGCAGACTCAGGAGTAAAGCCACATTTTCCCACTAGTTACCGTGCAGATATGTGGAGATATGGTTATTTCTTTAGACCTAAAGACAGCTGTAATTTAATAAATGCAAGATCAGTAAGTCCATATCTTATATATATATTATGCAAAATTCTCCCTTGTGAGCTTCAAGCCAGGCTATAACGTTGTTACCTCCTCAAAAACATACCCAGAGATGTGTTTTGTTTCATTCACACGTGTTTGAGAAATGCTTTATTATTAGTCTGTCTACATCTCCACAGCTCAGAATGGTCTGTTCCACCTTGTTACGTACGTGAACCTGTAGTTTTTTCATATTTCCAGCTACCTTTTACCTTTAGTTCATAAGAAATTGGCAATTCCAGGGTTGAAATTACCAAATGAATGAATTCTTGTAAAGGTGTATGGATTTAAAAAAAAGCACAGTGGTACACTTCCTGTATTACCACATGACATCACAAGGTGGAACAGAGGGTTTTGAGCTGTGGAGATGCCATGAGGAAAGAGCATTATAGCATAGATCTGAAAACGGTGTAATATAAACTAGGGGTGGCACGGTATATGTATTCGTATTGAACCGTCGCGGTACGGGGGTCACGGTTCGGTGCGCGCATTTTCACGGAGAATATACGGTACAAAAGTTTAATATTGAACTGACCACGGGACTTTCCTTTTGCGACGGTTTCCTTAACCATTGCCATGTGCAAGCCCTGATTGGTCCATGAACATGTATACATGTCTGGATTGGTCTAACGAGCAAACTCCACCTTCAAATACAAAACTGCTGTTGTTGTTGCTGCTGTTAGCTCATTGCGAGAGGGGTGAAAGACGATGGCGAGTAATTCAAGCCCGGAGTTAGACCACCATCATTTAAGTCGGTGGTGTGGGCAGGGCTCTACAGTGCGCCCATTTCACTCGCATTTGCGAGTAAATATTTCGACGTGCAAACGAGAAAAACAAAACAGGGGCACCACAATAAGGAGCTGCGCACAGACGTAACGTGACGAGTTAAACGTTCTAAATGTATCAAACATTAGGGGCGCACTCACACTAGGACTTCAGAATCGTGCCCAAGCCTGGATCGCCCCTAAAGCGCGGCACGCTTTCCCAGCGCGAGCGCAACCGAACACCTCCGACCGCGCATGACCCCAGCATACGAGCTCCGCGTGTGCGGCAATATCACTCATAGAACAATCTCCGCTTCAAAACACACCCATGCCCCCCTTAAACGAGGCGCGCCGCAGCAGGACCCACACCTGTCCCACACAGTAGACACCCCCGTGCCGCAGGACTTCCTCCTCCGCTAAAGCGAGAGCTTTGTCTTGGTTTTGTCTCGGACTCGAGCGCCTTTGGACTCAGTCTCGTCACGGACTCAAGATCTGAATACTGAGTGCAGTCATATTTCATTACTGCCGCTGCTTTCAGCAATAAACTTGTGCAGGTGTGCGGGACCTATGCGCTGGAGCACGCGGACACTCCGTGCTGCACCGCCAGTGCGCGGCTCGTCCACCACTGCGCGCACCCAGAAGATACCTAAAAGGCACCTAAAAAGACCATGTGTTAAAACTTCACTGATGTACCCAGCTCAGTAACCAATCAATATACTCAATGTGGTGCTTGTGTGTTCACTTGTTTTACATGTTTTACTTTTACTTGTTTTACTACAAGTTGCAGTTATCTCAGCTGGAGATTTAGGCAATAAAAAGCTGCCTTTGAGGACAGCCTTTCTGGTTGTTTTTTTTCCTGCACTGTACCGAAAATGTACCGAACCGTGGGGTCTGAACCGAGGTACGTACCGTACCGTGAATTTTGTGTACCGTGCCACCCCTAATATAAACCCTTTATATATTTAATTTGTGCTTATGTTTTCATTTAAGTGCAAAGGTCATACCCTGGCTTGCCACATCGCCACACTGCCCCCACTGGTCCCACACTGAACTGCTGTGACCTGATAAATGAACGTAATAGCAGGAGGAGGCTGTTTAGTTCTTTTTCTCCCCAGGGCCAGAGGGTAATAATGGTTTGATGGGGAAGATATTACAGGCTGTGACCTCATTTGAATTCAGCATGTGTTCCAGCGGACAGAGCGTTGTTGCGCACATACATTTCAGTATTCTGTACCCGATTGCCTCTTTCCTGGCACTGGGCCTAAGACAAATGAGCTATAAGGATTTCCGGACATCCATCAAAGTATTAATTATCAGGTATCCCGCTCCGTAGGGATAAAGGGGACATCTCATGGTCACCCAGGCCACCACTGTAATTGTAATAGAATATCAAATGCAATCCAATATCCCCTAGTATAGAAGAACCTTTTGGTCAGTGGGTAACGTTGATGAGTTTGTAGTGTGTAGTCATTTTTCATAATCGTAGTTTTCATCATTTCAGATGCAGTTCAGGTTTGTGTATATTCTCTGGAAGATAAAAAGGTTTTTAAATGTCCTATATTACACAGGATTGACCCTTGTTGTTGCCTCATCAGAGACATACCTGGAATTGTGTTTTGTTTCTTTCACATGTTTGAGTAATCCTTTATTATTAGTCTGTCTACAAACTTTCCACCTTGTGATGTCATGAAGCTGTAGTTTTCAAAAGCTACCATTTACCTTTATTTCAGTAGAGACTGGCAGTTTCAGGGCTAGACAGAGTCCTGTACAGGTCTGATTTTGACAAACCGCACCCGCCCATACCCATCATACCTCAGTCCGCACCCGACCCGTTTTCCGGCAGAATTGAAATAAAATTCCACCCCTGATGCGACCCGCTATAAATACACACTGACACCCGAACTACACCTGAATGAAAATCAGTCCGAGAGCCAAAAAGGAGCCACAACTTTGTACTCGCCAGTCGCCAATTTATTTTTCAGCTCCTCGGGAATCATTTTGAACTACTTTGAAAATGAAAGTGACAGAGATTTCTGGGAATGAAAAAACATATGGATTTTACATTTAATCATCTTGTAAAAACAATGGTATTTTCGCATTGCACTAAAATACAGCCATGTTTTTTGTTCACATGATGTTTTGTAAACCGCAAATTAGACCCACGATCTCCTGCTTCTGATCCGACTGTCCCTGCATCTGACACAGCACAACATTTTTCACCCATTGCATTAAAATTTGCGGTTCACCCGACTGGTATCCACGAGTACCCGAACCCGTGCAGGACTCTGGTGTAAAACATGCATGAATGAAACAAGACACAACTCCAGGTATGTTTTTGATGAGGATAACATAGATCAGAAAATTGAGTAATATGGGCCCTTTAAGAAATAAGAAAAATTCCATATTAATCTTGTGTCTTGAAAAAAAAAAAAAAACTACTTTATTTCTAATTGTATGGATATTTGAGTTATTGACCACAAACCAGGACAAAATATCTGCAAATTCTACCAAACCAGCTCTATTTTAAACTCTTGGCATATGTATGATGTTATGTGAACCCAAAGACAAAATTCCCACCCATTCCTACCTTTATTTTAGCAATTTAAACTGTATTAATCCACCCTGTCCAATAAAAATATACATGTCCCTGAACCAATCTGACCTGCAAATTTACCTTATTCGCTTTAAATTGTTTAAATAATTAATACAATGATAAAACAGGCTGCCACACCGATAATTAGATCATCTTCACTAATCAGCCAATGTCCAAACATCCCATTTGTTTTACTATAGCTCCTGCTGATTTACAATTAGATTAGGGAAATGCTAATACAAAATGTGCTTATAATTAAGGACGAAGGAGGGCATGCACTCGGAGACAGAGTGCAAAAACGTATACATTAATTAAACCTTTGTTGTCGTTTAGCATTAGCCTTCACAGCTTTATCGTCTGCGGTCCTCCAAGTGTAAAGTATAAAAGGTCACCCTGAGTTAATTGATATTATCGGACACATTTGCGGACATTATGAAAATCAGTGTGGTCATTATTGGTCAGGGACAGGAAGTGAGACAGACTTGTTTGGGTGGTGAGTGGTTAGAGGCGAGTGTACGAGGCCATGACCCGTACAGTCACTTAGAAAGCAGTAGTACGGAAAATCTTATGCAGTGTGGAATTTTCTGTCTCCCATTTTGTGTTGTATTTAGGGATGCAATGATCTGATACCACTACTAGATACTGAAAATTTAGCTGGAACAGATATCGAGTTCCAAATACTTATTCAGCCAATATCCTGCTTGGACAGATACATGCAATAAGACATAAAATCTCCAAATGTTTGAAGTTTTATTTACACAGAGTTACTTGAGAAATGAATAACAGCTGCATAACACATTTGAATCACTTTGGTCTCTTTTGATTTTTGTTTAAAGGAAATAAATCCTGTTTACAGTCTCTACGCTGGTATCTGTTGATATCGGATATTGGCAGATACTTGAAGTTTGCACTATGTAACTTTTTGGTTGGGGGTCCGTCACCTGCTTGTTTCTATGGATATGTCATTGTTCTGCCTGGAATATTCCACAATGACATTAAACAGCTCTACCTCATGTTTATTCAAATAACAGTTGGGTTTAGAGCTCAAAAATACCTAGAAAAACAGGCATTTTGACAGTGACTGGGGCTGCCTTTCCACAGATCTGACCTGTAACCTGGTCTGGTTTGGTTTCCATGAAATATTGTTAAAATGTGAAATATTCTAGACAAAGTAATAAAAAAAGCTATAGTATCGGAATCGGTACCAGAACTGAAAAAACTTGTTGACCCCTAGTTGTATTGTGGCTCTAATGACCTACTGAATTAGTTTTTGGAATATACTGTATGAGATGGACCCTGGTTGAATTCTTGTTGTCCAGGTTGAAACCTTTGTGAAATTTATTGTACTAAAAATCCCATCTAATATGGACTGAGTTTTTTGAGTATGAGTGCTTCTATACAATAGCCAGGAATTTCTTCTTGCACTGCCAAAATCTTATACAATTATATCTGCCAGATGGATAGTGGTGCAATTGAATTCACTCTAGTCTAGATATGGGGTACAGATTTCTACTTTTATGGAACATTTAACTTAATATTTCAATTTAAGCCAAGCTATAGCATTAATAACCTATACATAAGCCTGTTTATTTTGTTTTGAGGACTTTATAACCGTATTAAAGTTGTGCACATGCTAAGTTAAAACTATACACCAAAATGTTCTGTTTCCAAACCCGGATTAAGATGCCATGTGTTTCAGAATGATGAGAAATTATCCAGCGCGATTTACAATTCAGAACTAAATATTCTACTTTGAATAGTGAGCAACTATCACATGAAACAGTAATGTGACAGATATCCTTTAATATGTTTTACTTTATAGTTGAACAGTTATTAAAATATGTATATTTCGTGAATAAATTGCAATACCAAATAGCAACTATCAGTTTTAAGTAAGGCTGCAAGGTTAATCTTTATGAAATCGAAATCACAATTAGCATATCGCAAAGGCTGCAGTTTATTCACTACCAAAATATCCTGCCTTTTTCTGCATAAAAACTGCTAACCCTGTAGTTTAGGTTTGTACAAACATGTCCTGAAATTCTGTGATTGTGATTCTTTAGTTTGTCAGTTCATATTTCTGCCTTTTTGTCAGTTATTCTGGATGTGTTTAAAACTATGAACAATTCTACAATCTTTCCCTCAAATCTTGCAACCCCAGATTCAAATAAAGAATTACCCATTATATTTTCCCTTTTTTGTGTGTTGCTAATGCGATTGTGTGTAATTCTTTGGCTCGCGCAGAGTGGACAGGCTGACACATTTCACACATCAACACCCCCTCAGAGCTCCGTGGGGAGGTGGGCCTGTGTTTGGCCTCAGCCTCTTTTATGTGAAGGGATCTGCAGGCAACTTTCAGAGACGGACATATTTGGAGGATTAATACACTGATAATTAGACATCAGGCATTGTGGCTTTTTCTCATATTTGACTAAAGTGGTGTTCACTTTCACACAGATACGCCACATCCAAATTGGGACTAAACCTGGATCAAAACCAGGTCTAACCCAGGCCTAGATAGAAACATATTTATTTATTTGTTTGATTTTTTACTTTATTGGCCTGGTTTAAACCAGGCTTAGAGGAGGCTTTAACCAATTGTTCTTTAGGATGAATGTAGACTTAAACCAGATTCAAAACAAGACCATATTAAGAGTATGATTGTTTGTGTATGCAAACTTAAACAAATGATATTGCTTGACGAGGAAAGCTTACGAGTATAATTTTGACCGAGGAATTTTAAGGTCAAAATACAAACAGAACAGTTACAAAACGAATTGTAAGGAGGGTTTTCCACACAAAGAAATTAACCCAAAATCTTGATGTTGAAGAACCATGACTAAAAAATGGGGCAGTGCCAGTTGGGGTAAGAATACTGGTTTAAAAATATGTTGAATACGAACAGATATTTAAACCCGTGATTAGACTTGTTTCGAAAGCGCTTGTCATGTAAACACCCTTTAGCACTTCTCACTCATTCTCGTGTGTTGGAAAATCACAGTCTGTCTCTTCACATCACTTCAAATCATGTGCACATAAAAAGAAGTCAGGGCAGTGAGGGACTTGAATGAACAACTGACTTCCAAGCGCTCGAAAGAAAAAAAAAAGAGGAGAGAGAAGAAGGAGCATCTTTTAATTACCTGCCGGCTGCCGCACACTTGGAGGGTGACATATGTGGGCCTATCATGTCTTGCTCCGCGGCAGAAGGCCATTGCTATCTGTGAGCTAACAGCTGGCACTGCTCCGTCCACCGCCTGCTCCCTGTCACTTTGAGCTCACCCTTTCCTGATAAGCTAATTTAGGCAGCGTGGTCAGAGATTATTTGATTAGATGTGTTGGGGGAGTTCGTTAGGCCACCAAGTTTGTGGTATGCAAAGTTACATTCGTGCAGGAAATAAGAGCGGCACAGTTTATTGCTTATGTTGATGTCACCGTGTCTACAGCCAGAACATGGATATGATAAAGCTTGAACTGCAAAAGTGTTGGATTTTATGCAGTCATCTTATTTTGATCTGTTCTGCATTGTTTCATGACACTAGAAGGAATTACAGGTGAAATATGAACGTTAACGGATCAGGGTTTTTTGAAGGTGCACTATGTAATATGAATGGGAAGTTGCCTTTTGTTTTGTTCACACATGTTTGAGTAACCTTTTATTATAAGTCTGTTTGCATTTCCAAAGCTCAAAATGCTCTGTTCTACCTCGTGATGTTATGAAGCGGTAGTTTTCAAGTTAACAGCTATCTCTGACCTTTAGTTCAATAGAGACCGGCAATTCCAGGGCTGAAATCATCCAAATGATTCTAATGAAGGCGTGTGGAGCTTAAAAACACAGTTTAGCCCTCCTCGTATTACCGAATGATATCACAGGGTGGGACATGGTGAGTCTGAGAAATGAACTCAGTCTAAACATGCAGGGTTTGTGTGTTAAACTTGTGTAAATGAAACAAAACACAACTCAAGGCATGTTTTCGATGAGGAAACATTACAGCATAGATCAGAAAATAGGGTAATATGTTCATAATCTTTAAGTAAAATCAAAACTGCAACAAAGAGGACAGTTTGAGCATATAGGCAGCTTAGATTCAGCCATTAGTCCATGTCTTACAACCAACTCATCACATCTGTCATCGCCTATAGACCCAGCACAGCGCACGCATACTCCGCTCCACTCTGACTTATGTGGGTCACTGGTGCCCGGCGGTACTCCCCAGCCCGCCCTCCTCGAGAGGTGTTCACGGCGCTCATGTCAGCCTGTATTTAACTGCCCGGACGCCACTTAACCCGGGCACGTTACTACTCGGAAGACCCCCAAATCAAGAGCTTTCGATCGGGTAAATCGGAGACGGATGGAGAGGGGTCGGCCTTTAGCGCTGATCACTAACAATGATGGATGATACGCGCTGGAGGCTAGTTTGTCAATAGAGGAACACACAAGAATGCTTAGTAACCGTGCGGTGTTTCCCTGTGTCTCTATGGACACTCTATAAATTGTAATCAGAAGCGCGGTTGTGCTGTCTGCTGCCTGTCAGGAGCAGCTGTTGCACATCTGCAGCTCCGCTCTCATGCACGCTTCACAGGGCCTGAGTCGTGAATTCGACTGAAAACTTAATGGTGTCAGCTGATGTAGTATTACAGAGCGTTCTAGGTCACACGTACATTTAATGATTACATAAGAGTTTGAATGTTTGATTTTTATTGCTTGAAATTATAATTAGGCATGTAATAATCAAAATAATAATATAAACATCATATTGTTGGAAATAATATAATATCGAGGGCCATCAAAATATTGAATTACTATTGAATTATTGAAGTCTCTGCTTAAATCCATTGTTATGGTGCAGCAATAGTTAAAAAAAAAAAACTTCATAAATCATAATGCTTTGTTCTCTTTTTGAATGATAGTTTTTTGGATGACGACAGAACCAAAGTCTTGTCAAGGCATTTAAAAAAAAAAAAAGTTTTGTTAGGCTTCACAAAATATTGTAATAAATATCACACCGTGAGATACACATAAAAAAAAATATTGTAAATGATCGCGACATCCATAATTATAATGATGATCTCATTATTTGGTGATATGCTATTTTGGTAATATTGTTATATCAGGATTCAGTAATTTTTTATAATTGCAGCCCTTGGCCCAAAACAAACCCTTATTCCCTCCCACTTCTCCTATTGGTCAGTCATTGTCATGCTCTGAGTGAGTGACAGGTGGATTTAACTAATCACAGTGAAGAGTGAACAGTCTAGAGCAGTCTACTTAGTCCACATACTCTTATCGTACATGTTAAATTTAATATGTGACCGATTATTTGACATTTGATATCTGTAATTATTGTTTTTAATTTCTACAAACCTTAATACTATTGCTAATTGTAGCATCATAGTCAATTTTTTTTTAAATCTTCTGAGTGACAGCTACAAAGTGAATTGGCCTTTTGGGGTGAATAAATTTAACTGATTTTGATTATAATTCAACTGGCATCTCTCTTACAAATCAGTCACATTGCTCTAACAAGAGAAAGTTATGCAAATAACAGCTCTAATTTCAAACACTATTATAACTTATCCCGTTTTTCATCCTATAAACTATTATACGTTATTCCAGGTCTTTGTTTCCTTAAATATAATCCTCCTTAAACCCTTACTCCTAATACCTGCGTGTTTTATTAAAAAAGAAAGGATCTAAACAAAGTTACACAGGTATTGCATCACACAGCATTATCCAGTATCTACGACCCGGAATGAAGCCATCTTTGTACTTCCACATCCAGGCACTCTAGGAACTGACCCACCCCCTTTCTACTGTAGCTATTTTAAACCCACTTTGTTTTCGGAGAATTCAGGATGACCATCATGACATCATAGGTACCTAGAATATTTTCATTATGGGAGTTGTCTGGCCCGGAAACTTGTTGTTTGATTGTTAAGACTTTTTTCCACAAAGATCACAAATGAATAAGCAAGGCAAAGCAAATTTATTTGTACAGCACAATTCATACACAAAGTAATTCAAAGAGCTTCACAGAAAAAGGACATAAAAATCACCTTATAAACAAATCAAAACATAAATAAAGAGTCATATGCACAGCTAAACAGAACCATAGAGTCCTATCTCACATCTTCAGGAAGACTGTTTTATTTATACCAAAATACTTGCACAATGCAAGTGATGTTTTGTTTGAATGTTTTGTTGACAACTCTGATACTGTTGATGAGGAAATTGGACACTCCAAACAGGAAAGCCCTGCACAGTCTGAGAATAGAACTCTGGACCTTCTTGTTACAAGGAAAGAGCGCTAGTCATTATGTCACTGTGTTGTCATTTCAATCTGACGTATAGTATTATTTCAGATGAACAATTAATCTCAATCCAAAAGAAATCACAACTTTACACAATATTTAGGTAATAGAAAACAGCAGAATATCCTGTGCAGTATTAAACATATATTTGATGGATTGATTTCAGATCTAATCACAATATTCTGTAATTTTGTTTTGAGGTGTAATAATTTTGGAGATTTTCTTTTGGATAATTTGTGTAAAAATATAATGTTATATACCTGTAGCTAAAGCTATATAAGGAAAACATACCTCTTGCTATATGTATGTTATCATCATGTTATCATATTCTTAAAACAAAAACAATTATAGTTTAGACCTCTACATTGTATTAGTTTATCAGTTCATATTTCAGTCTTCAAAACTTTATGCTCTTGGATACTGAGGACTGATTTGAAAACATAAATCATGAACATCTTATTCATTTGTCATTTTATATTTGAGTGAAATCCATGTTCCTTTCTGTGAACAGGTCCTGCCTCAACCGGCCCATATAAACAGGATACCCACGCCCCACTTTACTTTCCCATGGTACTTCAGATTGATGACCCCCCCAATCCTGTCATGCAGCTTTCCTCCGTGTTGAAACGCCTATTAAAACCAGCATTCGCACGCACAGCACTTTCTTTAGACTTCTTATCACCAAAATAATCCTCTTCTATCTCCTCTCATTTTCAAAGACCTCTTTTTTCCTGCCTGTCAACGTTTCAGGGGGAACAATTAGATGGATGCGCATATGGAGATGGTTAATCACTGTCGGCGCTTGTGTACGAGTGTCGGAAACGAGAAAAAAGAGATACAGGAGAAGAATGGGAAAGGCTATGGAGCAGGAGAACTGGTTCCAACAAAGGCCTAAAAATAGTAGGAATAGGCCCATGTGACATATTGAGGCTAAAAGCTTGTGAATAATTTGTCTAATGCAACACATACCCTCTGCATGAATGTGCTCACGAGAAAGCACTCCCACTGCTAACCTCGGCAGGAGAAGTCGAGAAGCTAACATAAAGTAAGTCTGTTCACAGTCATTTTAAAAGGTTATTGTGCGTAAAGACCCATGAGGACTATAATCTGTTTTTTTGTTGTTGATTTTTACACTACTTTTGTGTAAACTTTGTACTTGTAATTGACCAGATGTTGGTCACATTGCTTCAGGAAATCACAGATTGTCTGGTTAATAAATAATTGTGATTATTCGTGATTATTCAGGTTGCACTAAGGGCCTGTTATGCTGCCAATATCAACGTATCATTCAATGCATAACAGAAGAAACAATAATTATAGAGGTTAATATTAACTGTGGGTACTTCTTTGTACTAGTGGTAAATATTAGATTAATTTTCTGTACCACAGTAATATTTGAGCTGTATAAGGTTATGAAGTAGCACTTATTATAGTTATAGTATACGAACTACTTGTGTTGCATTGTGTTATTTTTTGCAGCTCATATTTTTTTAACAACTTTGTACATTTAGAATGCTTTTTGGGGAATAATTTAGCTTTATGGTTTGGTTTTAGTATTATCATTTATGGTCTATATTTACTTCAGCCATATATCGTACTTCAAAAAATCAACACCCGATAATACGTCATTTCACTTTAAACTGTACTCCATCAAATGTTGTTTTTTCCCCAGACTGTTTATGCGTCATTAACTTAATTTCGTAATCAGGAAGTTCAATTTTATAAACCCGGTCACAGATTTGTCCTCTAATCGACTTGAGTAAATTATAGCATTTCACTGTTGTTTAATTATGTTGTCAATGATCTGAAGAAATGTTAAACTGTGATGTTTCTGAAAATAACCAAGCCATTTATTTGTCAGTGCTCTTTTCACCACTGCATTTTTTTCTTTAAGTTGACACTGTTTCTTATGTAACTTTCCTTATCTATTCTTTCTCTTGTGCTAAAGGAAAATTGAGTCTCATGTTTAACTGGTCTTATCGTGGCCACCGGGCTGGAAGTTCAAATGAAAGAGGACACCTGTTGTGTACAGTGTGTCTGCTGGGTTACATTGTATTGTTGTTGACATACCGTTTAACCTCACAGTGACTCAGCAGGATACATTTGCTGTTTAGTTCATTTCTTTTGCTATTTAAACAACCCTAGCTCATGAACTGACAATAAAAGGCTAATTCCACTTTGTGAAACAATTTGGGAGACTCAGCATGGCTCCATCTATTACTGAGTGAAATAGTTTGATTTTTGGCTTCTGTTCTACAACAGGCTTATATTTGTTCTACTTTTGTGTAGTAAATGTACAAAAATAAAATCACATGAGATGATTCTTTTTATAAAACAGGTCATATGTGCAGTCTCCAGTGTCCTACACATTAGTTCCTGTTGTCCAATTGCCAAACAAACTGAAACAATAGACACATTCAAGTGTCATGTGTAGTCATAACTTAAAGGGAACTTTGACATATTGAACTTTCATGTGCTTTTTCAATATATTTTGATAAATACATGCATTTTTCAGTATTTTTTGGCCTGTATTTTCCTCTACTTGTGGAGTTCTTGTGGAGTTTTGAACATGAAGTGAACAGGTCCATTTTTATTATGAAACTGTTTTATTGATCTGTTGAATATTGTTTTGTTTTTTGTTTTTTTGCAGTGGACAAAATCCAATAACTGTTCTACACAAAATGAGTTTACAGTCGAATACCTGAAAACATTTTATTATTACTTTTACATAAATGTATCCCCAAAGTCCATGTTAAAGGTGCACTGTGTAACTTTTTGTTTGGGGATCCGTCACCTTATTGTTCCTATGGATATATAATTGTCACATTAAACAGATTTACCTTTTATTTGTTGAATTACAGGTGGTTTTATTGCTCCAAAACACCTAGAAATACATCTCACCAGTAACTTGGCCTGGTTTGGTCTCCATGAAGATACCATACTGTGCCATACTGTGAAACATTCCAGACATATTTCATCTTTTCTGTAGTAATTGGTCTGCATGCCAAAGTAATAGACATACCATAGTCCTGTTTAAAAACTCTGCTAACTCTTGTTCCATTGATACAGACTCTCCTTTTATAGCATTCTCAGATGAGTGGATAGGAATAATGGCCCTTTAAAGGAAAGATAAAAATGTGTGTTTTCATTTGCATGCGGTGCACTCCACCTACTTCACAAGTGCCTTTAAATAGCTGTGGAAGTGAGCCGTCCTCAGCCCGGCTCTTGGTGACATTTCCAGACACAATCACTATGTTAAACGCCACGCTAGGAAATTTAGATAAAAGATAACTAGTCCAATTTAAAGGGCTCATATTATGCTGTTTTCTGATCTATGTTATAATGTTCCTTCATCAAAAACATACCTGGAGTTTTGTTTCATCGCATGTTTAACACACAAATCTTGCATATTTAGGCTGAACTCTTCGTGTGATGTCATGTGGTAATACAGGAAGTGCTCCAGTTTGTTTTTAAACTCCATACGCCGTCACTAGAATCATTCGGATAGAATTGCAGTGTTTAGGGAGAGAGCCTTTAACTTGAAAACTACCACTACATGACATCAGAGTGGAACAAAGTATTTTGAGCTTTGGAGATGTAGTCAGACTAATAATAAACGGTTACCTAAAAATGTTTGAATGAAAAACACAAATACACAAAACACAATTCCGTGTTTTTGAAATGCATCGAAATCCATGAGCGATTATTGTTGTCATAGTTTGAATGTCCCAGATCCCAATAACGCATCTGGAGAATGAGTCCTCAGATACCTGCTGCATGTGACGACTCAATTTGATTTACTTAAGGCACAGAATATGAGAGGCTTTCAACTGCATGACATAAGAAACAACCCGGCAAATATTAGGCATGTGTTTAGACATGTACTCACCCGTTTTAGATAAGCAGCGATGACAAATGGCCCCTCCACAGCGGACGAGCACGTTTATCCGTTGTTTTGGTTGCTACTACGTCAAAATGAAAGTAAAAACTAACCGAGCTCCAGTTTGCTTATTTGTCCTTCGTAGAGCAAATAATCAAATAATGAGTTGCGCATTTCCTAACATGAGTATGTGAGATGTCACTTATTTGTGTCTTATATGTAGGGATGCATGAAATGATATTGAAATTTGGTGTCACGATTATCATGGTCAAAATAATTATGATTAACGATTATATTGCAATAATTATTAAAGTTGTTGACAGTGTAAAATGTTATGGATTTGAATAATTATAATTTGAATGTTATGAATAGGTTCCATGTTTAAACAACTTTTGTATAATTGTACTGTGCAAACAACTATGATCCAGAAGAGGTCATGATGGATAAGTAGCTTTTTTGTACACATTTTGGTGATTTACAGTGAAGATCTTTTATCATTATTACCTAAAATGTCCCACAAATGATTATTGCCAACCCTAGATATCGGCACTCATATTGAAACTTTTTAGTCGATACATTTTTGTAATAGGAGCTTTACTTGACAAACACCTCGGAATATTTTTCAAAGTCCTTCTGCATTTGGATATTTATTTATTGTGTGTTATAATGAAATAAATTATAGTTTTCCTTTATTTGGTCTCTGTCCTAGTATCAGTTGATATCTGAGATCGACAGAGATTTAAAGTTAAAGTATCGGCATTGGTATCAGAACAGAAAAAGTTGGCTTGGTGCATCCCTAGCCATACTGTATGTGTAATAGCCATTTTATTGGCAGTTTTAGCTGCAATGTAACGTTCTCACCTATTAGTTTTTTGGATTTTCTTGTAGACTAGAAGATGATTTGAATTTTGCTGTTGTTTAGTGCTCGTGGATGTAAACATAGTGACTCTTTCACTGTTTCTTTGCATGTCTGGCACAGCTGTTGCACCACACCAGACCTGATCACCTTTGGTTCACAGCATGACTCAAGGATCTTGCCTCCTTGTGTTATTATGTTACACATTCGGCAAACAGACCTTTTGCAAAAGGGCTATCGATTGTGTCATGAGCAGATTAGCTGCTAGCACACAGAAAAGTTCAGGGACTGTTTAAAAATAGACCCCAGTCTAACTTTGCAGAAGCAGAGGTGGAAAGGAACTAAGTACTTTAATTTAATTATTTAAAATGGTCTCGAAACTGAAATGTGCAGTTTAGAAAAGATATCTTGCCATATTAAGGAGATGCTAAATCAACTTGTATGTTCTGTTGTAGTTCGCTTGCTCAGAGTTGTATATAGATTGATTCATCAAGTGTGAGTAATTCTGCAAAAAAAAATCTGTTTTTACCTACCCCTTATACCCACCCACTTCCCTTTACTAATTTGCATTTATCCAAAATAATTAGGCTCCAGGTCTTGCATGTAAGGTTCAGAAATGTTGCCTAGCCAGTTTAAAAAGAAAAGAAAAAAAAAAAACACCAATGAAAAGACTGAATTGCCACTATGAAAAGGTGGGGCTTATCAGTTCTACATTTTTAACTGGAAATCAATGATCTGATCTCTATTCTGATAAAATAATGATTTATGTTTTATTAAGTACTTAGAAAAAAGCATAACATGTGATAAAAGTACTAGTATAGTAGCATTTTGAGTAGCATTAGTTCTGTACTTGTACTGTTCTTGTTGACAGTATACTATACAGATATTTGCTCGTAATGGTGCTTTTGTATTCAGCTGCATTTACTTTAAGAACATAAGTTAACATTCTTAAATCTAACCTTTGCTCTCACCTACTCTGTGCCAATTTAAAGAGTTTATCTAAAAAGTGAAACTCCCCAAAAACAATGACTCTAATCTGCCTTAGTAAGTATAAGACAATATTTTGAAATGATAGGGGACAAATTGAAAAGATTGGTGGGGACTATTTTTCTTTGCGGAGATAGAGGCAGACAGAAAGCAGGTGGATGTTTAGACAGAATGATAAAAAGTGCCCTGGTTGACAGAACACCTGATAAGCTGCTGGACTGACAGGTTTGGCTGGTGGTGAGGCAAAAGTGAGCCGGACATTGGGCAAGCAGGCTGTAAGCAGTGAAGCAGATGGGTTAAAGGCAATGAAGATACAGAGAAAGAGCCTAATTTAAGAGGTGAACCCTGCTATTAAAATTCAGAAACCAAGACGAACTCTGACTGTTGTGGGAAGTGGAGCGTAGATCGTTTTAAAATATGCCGGCCTAATTTGCTGGGCTGCCCAAATTGCCCTGTAGGAGTGGCTAACATGCGGAGTTAAAGCCTTAGGTCCCTTACAAGAGAAGCAAGTATAATCATTATTTTGCCAATTTATATATATTTTTTGTAAACAAATCATCTGAGCCAGATACAGAGGTAAAGTGTCTTCATGAAGAACAGTTCCAGTTGTATAATACTTTAAAGAAGATCACGTTAAAACCCCACCACATTATTTTTACTTTTCATCCAGTAAAAATAGGCTGGATGTAAACATTTTAGAACAAGGCGTCTTTACTGTGATTGCGCTTGCATCTCCACAAACCTGTTTTGTACTTGGTGTGGAGGAGACCTGTTTGCCCTGCTTGTCGCCATGGAAATATTGTTCCTTTGGCTATGAAATTCCAGAGTATCTCCATAAATAATGTTTTGAAGTATGGTTTCTATTTCTGTGGGCTCATGTAAGTTACTTTTTATACTTGAATTATATTATGTTTTTCAGTTGCACGCATGGACGTTTTTTTTAGACAATTTTCCAAAGGCAGGACCTAAAAAACCATGCATTTGTGTTTAAATTCTTGTAGGTTGTAGTGTCCATAAAGTCAATAGAGGAACAAATTCAGGCGTCTATTTCCATTAGCGTTACCGTACACTTTAACAGTATTTAAAACAAGACTCTTAATCACCTCATCGGTCTCCTTCTGTCTCGTCACAGGTAAACCGCAGACGGTGGAGAGCTCGGAGCGCGTCCAACTATCTGGCACATACAACGTGCGGAAAGGGAAGCTCCAGCTGCCCGTGAACCGCTGGACCAGGCGACAGGTCATCTTATGTGGCACCTGCCTCATAGTCTCCTCTGTGAAGGAGAGCCAGGCGGGCAAGATGCACGTCCTGCCACTCATTGGAGGAAAGGTACGTGTGACTCACCCGGCTCAAACCAGAGCTGAATCCCAAACAGCTATTTTTATGGTGGGGTGATTTATGATTTCAGCAGTAAATCTCCAATGTTGAAGTCCCTCATATCATCGCCCACAAATGCCCTAAATTGTAAAACGCGTCCTTGATGACCTTGATGAACTGTTTGTCCTTTGTTTCCAATTTTAACCCAAGGTTAGTCGGAAATAGTAGCTGTAGCCTGGATTGGGGCATTCAATGTTATTTCAAGGCACAGCTAATACTATTATACACATGTACCCCACACATTTAAGATTTTATTCAGTTTGGCTTTCAATTTGAACAGTTTATTATTTCACCACCGCTACTCCTATTAAAGGGCCTATGTTACACTTTTCTGATCTATGTTATAATGTTGTTTCCTCACAAAACACAAACCTGAATTGTGTTTTGTTTCATTCACACATGTTTGAGTATTATTATTACATCTCCACAGCTCAAAATTCCATCTTTTGATGTCATAAAGCAGTAGTTTTCACTTTAACAGCTACCTTTTACCTTTTGTTCAGTAGGGAGAGGTAATTCCAGGTCTGAAATCATCCAAATGATTTTAACGAAGGTCTGTGCACACAGTGGAGCACTTCCTGTCTTACCACATGACATCACAAGGTGATGTGAACTCCGTGTTTTCAGCTTGAGAAAAGAACTCAACCTAAATATGCACCTAAAAAAACATTTGTGTTTTTTGTGAGGAAACAACACTATAACATCATAGATCAGAAAATAACGTAATACGGGCCCTTTAATCTACAAATTCAAAACATATCCGCCAGTCTGTCGGTGTGTCCGCTGCTATGCCATTGAATCCTGAGAATTGACCTTTACCTGTTTATTGCTTTATGGATCCATCTATCTGCCAAGGCCACTAAATAATCTGTGAGGGCTCTCGTTTAAAGCCCTCACTATTATTTGCCTCTCACAATTGACACTCTATTTCCCACTATTCCCTCTCATCCAGCGCCGTATTCTGCCCACGTGGCCCTGAGTGATCTGTGCATCCATGGAGCCTTGAATGCGCTTTATTTGATTACCATAACTGACTAGTGCTGTGACGATAAGAACATTTCAAACTCGATTTTGATATTGTAAGGAATAGACTCAATGCTCAATACTAGGGCTGGAAATCACAAGGTCCCTCATGATTCGATACACGATACATGGCTCATGATACGATATTATCATGATATGGCGATACATGCGATAATCAATATATTGCACATGATACTCTGTGATATACTGCTGTTTTTTAAGAATCAGAATACATTTTAGCAACAATATTTATTTGTTAAACTGCCAAATGTGCAAAGTTAATATGAAATACATCTATTTTAATCATCAAAACTGATCCTGTCAAGTGTGTTGCATGAATGCGTTTTCTTCCACTACTTAAGCAACAAAAATGTCTTGAGGTCATGATGACAAGGCAAGGCAAGTTTATTTGTATAGCATAATTCATGCACAGAGTAATTCAAAGAGCTTTACATCGTAAGAAATACATTAAAATCACAATGCAAACAAATCAAAACATAAATAATCATCATAAAATGAATTAAATTAGAGATAAGAGTGCAAAGAAAACCTTTCAGTCATACGCACAGCTAAACGGAACTGTCTTGAGCCTGGATTTAAACAGTGTCAAAGTAGTCATAACCATACCGTATCACAAAATTCTGTATTGATATTTTGATATTTTTTACACATCCCTACTCAATACCAGGATGATCATAGAAAAACTCTTTCTTTAGTCAATGGAATGTGATTTTCAGCATTAAATCCTAGTACTTTTATATTACCATGTGACCTTTCACCTGTGTAACCCTTCAGTCATTCCATGGGCGTGTACTAGTCTATGTGCTCTTCTACTAATGTGACTTTTTTTAGTATCGATACCTGCTCAAATGAGTATCTAGTTTCGATATTAGTTTTATTATCGATTGGTATCTGAGTTTCGATGAACCCCTATAACCAACCATCCATTCATTCGCCATGTTTCCCATAATATGTCCATTTCTTCATGTTGAATAAGCTTTTTAATGTGTGTCTGTGTAATTTATTTTCACGATTCTTCTGCTTGGATGCACATAGGCTCCGCAGCGAGCGCGAGACATCTTTAAATCCATCATAATGATAACATAGTTTGTATAAGAGGTTCATTTCATAAATCAAACAGCGTAAAGATAAACCGTGAGCTACATTTGTCTCGCTAACATCGTGCAAACTCAGCATCTTGTCAGTGGGGTAAAGTTCTAATATAAATCAACACACAACGCATGATACTTTTTATTACATGTTGTCGGAATGGGAGATAGTCATTGAAGGTGGTAGGGGTTAGGGCTGCGCAATTCATCAAATTTCAATGAAAATATGGGCACCAATTTATTTGCCACAAGACCTGACATTCTTCTACAAGTTGCTTCTAAAACTTTAAAGGGGTTGGACCTATTTTTCATATAAAAGAAAGTTAAATTTGTCTTGCCCCTGTACAGATATATTGTAAAATCATTGGGTTAAAATGAGTCTCCCGCTGTCTGCATCTGATTAAAACACGTTCCTCCATGAACCACAAAGAACACTGTTAGCATGCTAGTTGTTGTTATCATTATTGTGATGGTGTGATGGTATTGTGAAAAGTGGTCATAAACTCATAGTGAGTAATTAGGATGCCAGGAAAGTGAGGAATAGCTTACATTTGCAAAAAAGAAAAATGAACCAGTTTTGTTCATCACATTTTTAAATCGTGTACAGCTCTTTTAATAATAAATGACAAACTTTTTAACAGCACCTAAATATTTATAACTACAATTTTACTCTATATTTAAGAGTATAATGCACAGTACCACACTGCAGAAGCTATGTTTCATTAGTTTCACTAAGTCACGCACATGCCATACACTCATGCATGCTTTAAGATGTTTCATGCTTTTGGTTGACTGGGTCCGTTTACCCTGTAGCTACGATTGAGACATCCATGTGTCTACTGTTTTTTGTTTCTCAGCTCAAGTTTTCCTCGGAGTGCACCGGAGATGCTACATTTCATGCTCCGATGTGTATACTTATGTTTGTGTGGGGGTGGGTAGTACTCACATTGTAGGGGCTAAAATCTGTATATCCTCAATGTTTTGGCATCTGCCTGTTTTATTAGGACAACGATTAGGTGCACATGAAGTAAATTCTTTGTTTATAGAGCTAAAAGTGTCACATGAGGTTGAACATTAATACAGTTCAGAATATAAGAACTCCAAAATGCATTAATTATTGGAATCACAACTGCAAGGTACCACAATTACAACTGAACCTAGGTTGCAGGTGCCTTAACCTGCAGATAGAGAACACATTAAAGTTTTTCTCATTCTCAGGAAATGGACCACATACTGCAGCACCAGAGGCTGCACTAACACTGATTAGTGATTGATTGGTTGTTTAGGTTGTTTAGGTAGTGAGTATTTAGATCAGAAAGAGTGTTTAGGTCTTTTTTTAACCAACTGGGTTTCAGTTTTGAAACTGGCAACCCAAATGACAGACTTTTTCAAGGCTTATTCTTCTTTCTGATTGGATAATTGTCTTGAGAACCATAACACCAAACGACAACTTTAACAACTCATATCCAATGTTTTTGTAATGTAGAATAAATCAGCATTATAGTAGTTATCCCTAGAAGCCATGTATATTTGATTTCAGCATGTCTACCTTGTATCTGGAGACACAAATAGGTCATGTTTATAAAATTTAAAATCAAAATCTTCCTGCTGAGGTTAGGATCTGTCTCCAAGAACTGAATGTATAGCAATGTAATGCAATGAAACCCAACCCTTGTATGTTTGTGCCTGCAGGTGGAGGAAGTGAAGAAGCACAGCCACTGCTTAGCCTTCAGCTCGGCCGGTCCCCAGAGCCAAACCTACTACGTTAGCTTCGACAGCTTCACGGAGCACCTGCGCTGGCACCGCCATGCAGCCAAGGTATTGTGTGTAATGGGATAAGAGTAGACATACGCTTCCCCCTGCTCCACTCACGGGTCAGCTGCATTGTACATCCAAACATGCATGACTGCAGCTGGAAAAAATAAGTGCAACTGAATGGAATTTTACAGCTCTTCACTGAATTCTAAAGAGCTAATTGTTTTAAAGGGCCCATATTACACGTTTTTCTGTGTTCTATGTTATAATGTTGTTTCCTCATGAACTACATGCCTGGAGTTATGTTTTGTTTCATTCATACCTTTTAACACACAAAACCACTTATTTAGACCGAGTTCATCGGTCAGGCAGAAAACACTCTGCTCCACCTTGTTATGTCATGTGGTAATACAGGAAGTGCTTAACTTTGTTTGTGTTTTTTAAACTCCATGTACCTCCCACAAAATTTGGAACATTTCAGGTTTGAAAATGCCAATCTCTACTGAACTAAAGGTAAAAAGGACATCACAAGGGGGAATAAGGCATTGTAGACCAATAATAAAGGATTACTCAAACATGTGTGAATGAAATAAAACACAACTCCAGGTATATTTATGCTGAAGTAACAGTGTTATGACATGGCTGAAGACTCACAAGAATCCATTTTGTGTAATATAGGACTTTTAAGTTGAGCTGGGGGTGAGGTCAGAAAGATGTTGTTAAAATGACCAACAATGCAGATAATTAACATGAATGTAAATACTGGGTCAATCCACATGAATCAAAATCTAGCACAAGTTTAAAAGGGCACTATGTAACTTTTTTGTAGCGGTCCCTCAACTGCTTATTTCCATGGCGTTCATTGCTTTGCCTGCAGTGTTCCTCAGTATGACATTAAACTTATATTCTTAAGCAGGCGACAGTGACAGTTTGGATCCATGTAAGGTCAAAGTAAGAAGGCACGTCTTTCGAGATTCAAGAGGTTAATGCCATACTGTGGAACATTCTAGGCAGAGAAATGATGATTCCCATGGAGACAAACTGGTGCAGACCCTCCACAAGACAAAAATACAATTGTTGTTAGTTAAAAGAACTTTAATCAATGGATTCAGACTGGCAACAGTTGTGGATTTTCTGATGGGTCATTTATTTCAAACAAATGTCCATAGAATTACAGACTACCCCGTGACTTCACATTTCTAGAACACAACCGATTTGCTGACAGGACAGAAAATTGTGTTGTGGTTCACTTTGTTGTTAAAATCCCCCACAGCAAAGACTTCACTCTCTCCTTTCTGCTGAAGTAGGCCATAGCCAGAAAACCTCCTTTCTAAATATTAACAGGGACGCGCATGTCACGGGCACCCAGAGGGCCCCTCAGAATAGCAGGCTGTGTAGAGCCAGCACGTGCCCTGGTGCAGCCCTCAGCCTCTCCCTGACACTTCCACTTAGTGTCAACTACATGAGACGGACAGAGAAGACATCCGCTTTTACATATGTAAAGGAACCATATTACACTATTTTCTGATCTGTGCTCTAATGTTGGAGTTGTGCTTTGTTTCATTCACAGGTTTAACACACAAACCCTGCATAGTTATTAGAGTTCTTTTCACTCTGTTCCACCTTGTGATGTCATGTGGTAATACAAGAAGTGCTCCACTGTGTTTTTAAACTTCTTACACCTTCACTAGAATCATTTGGATGATTTTAGTCCTGCCCATCTCTATCGAACAAAAGGTAAAAGGAGCTGTCAACTACCACTTCATGACATCACAAGGTGGAACAGAGCATTTTGAGCTTTGGAGATGTAGACAGTCTAGTAAAAAAGGGCTGAACACGTGTGAATGAAATAAAACACAACACCAGGTATGTTTTAAAGGAGGTAACAACATTCTAATATGGCTTACAGTGCACAAGAGTCAGTTTAGCATAATAGGGCCTTTTAACCATTGACACAAGTTTTTCAGTTTTTCAAAAAAATAATTAGTATATTTTAGTCTAAGTTAAGTCCAGGTTTAGTCTTGAGCTAATCCTGGTATTTAGAAAGTCAAATATATTTGGAGGTGGCAGTTGTTGTGATTCATTTGAGAACTACTGTTATACAATATTCAATTTGATGGTAATCAGGAAGATTTAAAACGTACATTTGCAAATTACAAAATGCATTTGTTTCTAATCAATAAAATGATCTGATCAGCCCAACACTTTCACTTTCTCAGTAGATCTTTGATTACCCTTACAGTCATAGTTCCTCATTTGGCCATTTTAGTGTTTTATTATTAGTCATTGTTTGATATCTTGATTGGCAAAGATTGTACTGGATTGACAGCTACTTAAAAGTGCCCTGTGTAACTTTTCTGGTAGAGGGTCCAACAAGAGGGCCAACTTGCTTGACTCCGTGTTGTTTTTTCCTGAAATGTTTTACAGTATTCCATTTGATTTATCTTTTTTCGTGGAGACAAGCAGGCTGCGTTACAGGTCTGTGGAAAAGTGGACCTGCTCACATTAATAATGCCTGTTTTTGAAAAATAAAACACCTAAAATGTAATAAATACAAGTCATTTCTCTTTAATGGCATACTGTTGAACATCCCAGGTAGAGTAAATAACACCACCGCCGCCGAAGGACCATCCATCTGAAAAGTTACACATTGCACCTTTAATAAATCTGTTTACATTTTGACAGTACAGAAATCTCCCCACCTGTCCTCACCTATCACACTGTAAAGTTTAACTGGGATGCACCACTCCTTTGCAACTTTCCTCTGGTTCTGTAATCCTAAAGAGAGATTGGCCATTACCTGACATTTGACCCTTTAGTGTCAGGCTGCACACAAAAGCAGCTAAGCCCCCCGCGCTGCAGATAATCCTGTTTAAAGCCACGCTCTCTTTGTCTTTGCTGTCACCTCACACTCGGCTCATTTTCTCTTATCCTCTGCGCTTCTTCATTTAGATGGTTTCCCAGAGGATCAACTCGGTGGATCTGTCCTGCTGCAGCCTGGAGCAGCTCCCTCCCAATCTGTTCTACAGCCACGACCTGACGCACCTCAACCTCAAACACAACTTCCTGCCCTCAGACCAGAGGCTCCAGCAGCTACAGAGGTACTGACTGCACTCTCAGTTCAGAATCTTGACTGTATTAAAAAGTGGACTAAGGGAGTGTGACAAAGCCAAATGAAGCTCACAAGGATGGCAGTTAGAGGAGTGAATTTGGAGCGATATTCTATATTTGGAATAGGAATTTATTTACGGACAAAATAGTGAAATAAAAACTAGAGCATTAGAACATTTTAAGACCCAAATGACTAGGCTCACTGCAGCAGTTACAGAGGGATGACAATTCTTTAAAGTACTGTAATGTCAATCTGTGCCAGAGTCGATGGAGCTGGAAGCACGCCCATGCCCACTTCCTATTTGGAACATGGCAGCTACTGCTTAGCTATGTCCATTTATATACATGCTATGGTTCATACAGCATCCACATTTGTCTATCATATGGTTTTGTACAGTTTTGTATAAGAAGCTAAGTAAGAGCAGACAGATTAGTACGTTAATGGGAGACCTCTGGGGATATCAGTTGCCACAGTGGGATGGCAGTGGCAAAAATCATTGTTGTGTCCTTTGGCAAGACACTTCACTCACATTGGAGGGGCTGAAGGCTCAGATTGGCAGCCTCTCTTCTGTCAACATGCCTCAGAGCAGCTGTGGCAGTAGCTTACCACCGCCAAATATGGAGTGAAAATTGCAAAGCATCTAGAAAAGCATTAAATAAAACAAATGCATTTTTATTTTTTACTAACACTAGATGCCAGCCCATTAGAGCCGGTAAGTTTGTTGTATTGCAGCTGTCTAATGACAGTGTATCTGCCTATTATGCTGACATATGGATTATAGCATTGCTAAACTATATAATAAACTACATATTGATGTGCATTTATTCCTAAAGTTAGAGAAGAAACAGTTGTTCATAAACCATAACATCCAACACTCCTGTAAAAGTGAAAATTCTGTTTTCGATTGAAACATAATGGTTTAATAGTATTTTATTATTTTCCACAATAAATCCATCCAAAAACCATGAAAAATAATAAAGATGGATTTTTCTGAACACCTAAGCCTAATCAACAAAACACGAAAAGGAAAAGTTTGGGCAAGACAGAACTTGGGCCACTTTACCTCCTTTGCCACAATAGAAAAGTTTGGGCTACACAGAATAATAAGCTGGCCAGACACACAGCCTGGTCCTACTGGAAGCAGTGGGTCACAGCTGGCTGCTTCGTACCCCATTAGCATTCGTCTGCTCGGGCTCTAAACCTGAGGAGTCTAAGAAGCACAGTTGCCAAGTTTGCTTTTTTATTTCATTTTTGGGCTTCTTTTTTGGAAATTCACTTGCAAATTTTGACAGTTGTGGGGGGCGTTTTTTGTAGCTTGTTTTTGAACGGCACTCACACAGCATAAAAGAGACGATTTTATTCTTTTTCTGTCTGTTTTACAACAACAAAGACTGGAATACTGGCTGTTAACATAATGCTTAAGCAGATTTGATGAAAAATATGCTATACGTGCATCTCATTAGCACTCATTTACTCACAATACAACACTCAACACACAATATTTAACTGCTTATTTTTGAAACCTATTTAGTTTTTTTCCCCCAAAAGGTTGATCGCTTGCTGCTTTTTGATAATGTGACAACCCTGCTCGGAAGTGTTCCATTGACACATGCGACCCCCAAGGAGACTAGCCAGATCTGTGCTACGGCGAGAACCAAACTAGCCCAGCCAAACTAGCCCATAGTCCGGCGTGTCTGCGGGGAAGCTTTTAATGTGCCCTGGACAGTCTTGCTCACTCTCCCAATGTGGACGCCATCTGCTCCATGCTTATCACGGTTACAGATTAGAGCCCACAGCCAAGACTCAGGCCTGTGTGTGTGTGTGTATATGTGTGTGTCTGTCTACTGTACTGCTTATATTAGTATTCTGGTACACGTGCATGCCTGTCAAAGCTTTTTATCCTGTAGATCATTGCCAGAAAAGCTTCATTGTTAATTGGTTGACTTATAAGGATTTGATACATGTGAAGTGGGTATTTGCAGTTTTGATTGAGTTTATTCTATACTAGGAGATGCTGGAGGATACTCTAGAGTTGTTAGAGGCCCTGTGTCCAATTATTTCCATGTATTTGTGCAATTTGCGTTGTATTGTATAAGCTTCTCTTGAGGTTAAAGTAAGTCAGCTGTAAACTGCCTGCATCTAACTAAAAGGCATTTTACTGTTAACATGCTAGTTGTTGGCATTACTTTGACGGCAAAACTCCTATTTCTTAGTATCGCAATTGAGTTTGAAAGTACCATGACAACAGTCTATATATGACAGCTCTAAATAGGACTAGTGCAAAATTGATTTGGTTTTGTAGCTGCCGCACATTGCTAATAGTTAAGACCAAACTTGGGACTATATTCTTTTCATATCTAATCCTTGCGATCGCAATGATGCCGTTGCTAGGAAGCTGATGTTAGTGAAACAACTCATAATAAATAGCTCCCCCGCTGGTCAGAAGCAGTATCATCCATTTAGCTCTCCAAAAATAAAAAAAATAAAAAGACGAAGCAGGCTCATCCACTTTTGACCCAGCATATGATGAAAAGAGGTCATTAACGACAAAAGGAGAATTATTGTTGTTAAAAATAGACTTGTTTTGGCTGAAGCGTCTCTGCAATTCAACTCCTAAGCCTAGAGAGAATTGAGTTTTTATACTGGGCTCTCTATGGTGTCCACATGAATGAGGATTTTCGCTTGTGTTCTGTATCAACACAGCTTTACTCTGTATTTTCACAAGTGGAAAGGAATGCATGAACCTGCCACATGCCTCCCCCTGTTTTTTTTTTTTTTGGTTCTCTTTTCTCTTGGGCCAAATACTAACAGTGGGTGATTTACTAGCCTGATATGCATAATCAGTTGTCTAGGTTACGGGCCATGAAAGACAGAGGTCACCAGCAATGGAGAACGGTTTGCCCACTAACCATATTGAACTTATTCTGTTTGTTTACACGCGTCTGACAGCTGCGGCGATAAATGCCAATCTTGATGATAGGTACTACAGAAAAATAGCAAGTATATATATGCATCTGTGACATTTATGGGTAATTTTGACCATTCATTTACAGTGTTAGTAGTAGACCTACTTATATAAATCCTGGAAGAAACAATCTAGCCTGTTCTGCCCACTAATTGGGCTGTTTAGCTTGTTTCGATCCCATCTTAGTAATTAGCTAATCCAATAGTTTGCCCTCCTATTATATGAAGTAATAAGCAATTTGTTTTTGTAAGAGTAAGAGTACAGGATCCTAGACAGAAACATGCATGAACATTACAAAACATACTATTTAAATGCTTCTTTAAAATGTGTTTTGTAATTTTGCTTTTAATTTAACTAATAAACCATACAAAATGTGATGGGAGATGGGGACAGATGGGGATATCAATAGTATCAATTCTATGATATTCATAAGAAATACTGATAAAACTGATCATTTATGTTAGTGACGTAGCTTAATGTATAGCCCAGGAGTGCCTAATTTATGCGTCCAGTATTTGTTGGCCCTCAGTCTTCCTGCTGAACTGGCCCAAATGAGAAAAAGTAAAGTTTTACTTTAAAATTGAATTGAAATCTCTGCTATGATAATTTAACCTCCTGAGACCCGAGCTTTTGTCTGGTGTCCATTTTTCATTTCTTCTTGCTATTTGGGATAAGTAGGACCTACTAAGTAAGTCTTCTGTATGACACCATTGGTTAAAAAATGTAAAAGCATTAAAATATATAAATAAATTACAAAAAAAAAAAAAAACAGCAATTAGCTGTTTATTTCAAGCCCTAAACCTGCCAAATGTGACGCAGGTCGACCGTGAGCGGGTTGGGGTTCAGTGAGTGAGGTTAAAAACACACAAAAAGGCCTGAAAATGTGGTCCACAGTTTTAATTTTTTCTGGTTTTCAATCGTTACAAAAAAAAGTAGAGGTGCAAAAAGTGGAGACAGGCAGCAGAAACGTCCAGCAATTTATAACTGTAAACTCATCTAAATATTCCCAAGTTTACCTAACAACATGTACAATCAATAATATAACATAGTCCCAATGTCTTCAAACGAGGACATGACATTTACTGAGGCTCTCGTCTGCTGTGGTCAATAAAATGTGTCAAATTTTAATGCCAAATGAAGATACATTAAGATACATGAAGAGACATTATTGTACATAAATACATTGGTTTTATTCATAAATTTTGCATCTAAACTTTACCATGCAGTTTTTTTACTTTCGGGAGCTGCTGTAGAGGTTTTTAGTTGATTACAGGTGAAAGTTTAAAATAATTGAAAATCATGGTGCTAAGAGGCAAAACTGTAATGTCCTCGTATGAGGCCACAGGGTCTCAGGAGGTTAAATGAAACTTGATAACTTAAAATGCTGATGTGACGATCTTCCTGGTCATATTAATGGTGTGATAGTTCAGTCAAACATAAGTTAAATGCAACATTCACTTCATTGTAGGGGTGTGCATTGCCTTGAGTCTGACGATACGATACATATCATGATATGCATGTCACGATTCGATATATATCATGATATATCCCCATACTAAAACAATAGATGATATATTGCAATTTATCAATAATTACTTCTAGTAATATAGTCAACTACACCTTCACTAGAACTAAATTGTATGTACAATAATTTATTACCTTTTTTAAATCATGAGTACAGTGAATGCAATTAATTAATTTTAGTGAAAAATATTATTTAAAAAAACGATTCAGATGCATTTTGGATCGATTTGAGAATTGTGCAATGAAGTATCACGATATGTAGATTTTTTCTTACATCCCTACTTCATTGTCCTGCATCTGAGGTCCATCCATGACACACTGTGTTTGGACACATTGTAGATTGGAAATCATTATTTAACCTTCCCTATCTTAACTAAACACTACAGGCCTATAAAATACCTTGATGTGAACTAGGACTTTAAGCCTTCTGTGGTGTTGTCTGAGTCAGCCAAAATGTGTATTAATCTTCTAATCATTTCACTTAGATTATAAGGATAATGAATACGCAGACTCACTACCAAACAACATTTCACTTTTGGAACCAATAAAGTAACTTTGAACCTTGGATTTATAAAGAACAACGGCAGAAATGAAAAGTTAGTAACCGTGTTAGCTGAAGATTTATTATTTTGGATACGGTATTTCTATGCATAAAAGGCAAATTATTGTTATTATTATTATTATTATTACAAGTTGAATCTGTTTTTCTGTAATATAAAAACAGTGTTTCCTAATACTAGTTCTGCATAAATAGTTATTTGAACAGCATGGGTCATATATATCCTCCTGTGGGCTCACCACCCGCAGAGGGGTTCATAGGGGGGGTCAGGTGCTATGAGTATTGGGCAGCAAGCTGCCCCCGCGACCCAGCAGGATTAAGCGGGAGAAGATGGATGGATGGATGGGTCATATATATACAGATCTACATAATAATTTTGAGAGTTTTTGCCACTAATCTATCATCAGGGCACATCTTTAGTCAACCAAGAGTTCCTTTAGTTGTCTACACCCATAATACCGTGTGAATTGAATTACTATTATTATTAACTTTTAACTTCCATTTCACTTCCCAGTTACTAATACCTTTCAAGGGGCAAACCAATTGACTTGTAAATTAACCCATGTTAGATTAATTACTCCCTCATTAACCTGAATTGCCTGTTAGCGATGGAGTACGAGTTAATGACATGACAGAACCAGCCCCCATGACACAGACCAGGAGCGCTCCTCTGCATTACTCAGCAGGTTGTGTTGGCCGGTTTAATGGTAGAAGTGACATTTTCCCACACATGCTTCCCCATCCCTCCCTCTCTCTGTCCTGTCTTCTGTACACCCGAGTCACCCTCAGTCGGAATTTGTTAACCATCCTAATCAATAGCCCTGACGTGTCCCCTGTCTCCTCTTCCATCAGGCTGATATACTGTGCTAGCCGTTAGCCACGTGCTGCACAGTTTAATGGAGCAGATGTGGAGGCTAATGTAGCATGCTAGCTGCTCTCTTAGCGGATGTGATAGGTGATAGCAGGCTGCATGTCAGTATCCGAGAGTATAAATAAAAATGGTGTCCTTTCCCCCTTGGCTCAGCTTTGTTCCCCTGGTGCCCTGGCAGTCTCCACCCTCCTCGCCCACCTGACCCACCCCGAGGGACAGGCCCATTCTGAAGGTCATCACTTTGCCATGGAACGCCACGCCAAATGCCACTGGTCACTGGCTTTTGTTTGAATGCAAAACACGGCTACTGTTTTCTCAACAATCAAAAGACACGATAGGTTTATGACTAACTAGGTTTGTTTATGGGAAAGGCACAGGGTTAAGTGAAAGTATTAAGTTAAGTTATTATCAGTCAATACATTAGTTTTGATATTTTTGTTCTTGGTCTAGGACTATTCTTAAATATAGATTGTATGTATTTCCAGACTTAGTTTGACAATGAAACAAGAAAATGGATTTTTGGACATATCTTATCTTTAGAAATGGTCCTCAGTTGGGAGATATTCTGGTTGTGGTTAATTTAACTTCAAGTGGATATCACACCGATAAAAATGTTGGAAATCAGGCTGAAAACTGTCAGTTGGTCCAATCTGGGACAGTATGTGGAAAAAGATTTCTTATACAGGTTTGTATTTGGTTTTAAAGTCCAATTATAGGTAAATAAATAGTTAAGATTAATACTAAAAGTATGCATTAATCTTAACTATTTATTCATTTATTTGTGTTTGATTGTTTGATCCCAATGTTTGCTGAAACTCTTAAGCATAATTATTACTTAATATGGAGCTACAATAAAACCAAGAGAATTTCTCAATGGAAATCTTCTTGGCCAGTCTCTCCCTTAACAAACACAAGTAAAACTAAAAATGTTAACAGCAGCTGCAGCATTGCTCATTTAACATGGGCTCTTTCCAATATATAGACTGCTCAAGTCAATGTACATATCCCCTATGGGTAAAATTGGGTAAGAAGTTCAGTACTAAAAGTTTGTTTAAGCTGTACTGCTGCTGCACCAATGGCTATTAATATATTCATGAGTGTCTTCTCTCTTCAAATATTTATTTCAACAAGCTACAACTACATCTGAAAGCATATTTTCTTTCTCCTTTTATGCTCTACATGATCTAAATGCTGCTTTTTAACTTTATATTTTGCAGATTTTCCAGATTGCGGAGCCTGAACTTATCCAACAACCACCTTGCTCAGTTCCCCCTGGCCATCTGTGACATCCACACACTCACCGAGGTCAACCTCAGCTGTAACTACCTGGCCTCAGTCCCCAGCTCTGTCGGGTCAATGAGCAAGTGAGTAATGAAAAGAGGAGTGGATATAGATCACTCTGAGAGCTTTGGGCCTGTGACGTCACATCATCAGAATTTTCAGTTTGTCTAATGTTAAAACAATGGAGATTTGAAGGTGCTAATTACTACATGTAGCAGTTAAAATGAGTCTGACACTGATAAATTCACCAGTAATGACCCAGCAGTTTTTCTTCTTTCTGTGGAAATATCATTGCTTTGCTCTGCTTAGAATGTTCCACTGTATGACATTAAACAGGCTTAAGTTACATTTATACAATTACAGGTGGTTTTATAGTTCAAAAACACCTAGAAAAACAGGCGTTCTGACTGTGAGCGGCGTCGCCTCTTCACAGATTTGACCTGTAACTTGGCCTGGCTTGGTCTCCATGAAGCGCCATACTGTGAAACATTCCAGATAAGCCAATAACATTTCAGTGAAGAAAAGCATATGATGGACCCTCCACCAGAAAAGTTACACAAGACACATTTAAGACGCTTCAATCTTTTCTGTCCTGATTTACAAAAGTTTGATTCATTATTTCACACTGATACATATTCATAGAAACAAAAATGCCCCAAGATCCTGCGCAGGACTAATGGATGGAAAATTGTGTACTTTTGCTTTTGTCAACTTGCCCCAGCTAATAGTCAACTTGCCCCACCAATAGTCACTAAACTGTCTTTTAATGACTCGTGTGCCAGGTTCATTTTGACACCGTCGTGCCCAGGCTGAGAAAACCACTGAACCCTATCACAAAGCTGCCGCGTTTCTCCCACTTTCAGAGTTTACATAGGCAAATGTGGGCGTCACCTAGCAACAGGCACATGTTATAACAACCACGGTGATGTACTTGGCTAGTTGTGACACGTGAGCAAACAACATGGCCGGAGCTGGTCATCTGTGCTGACATTTTTGCCTGCGTCTTTCGGACTTCTCTTGAGCTCCTAGCTTGAAATCATTTTGCTCAATTAAAGCTGCACTAACTTTTCTAGTGGAGTGTCCGCCAACTGCTTGTCTCCATGGAAATGTTATAGCGTTCCCTGGAATATTTCACACTTTGGCCACAATCTTTTTTTTTTGTTTAATCTTGCTTTTTTTTTTTTAATTACAGGTGTTTTTATTGCACAAAAATACATTAAAAAGTTGCATTCTTACTGTGACTGGGCTCGCCTTTCCACAGAGGTGACCTGCATCTTGGCATGGCTTGTCTTTGGGGAAATGTAGAAGTGAAATGTTGTACTGCGGAATATTTTGACCAAAGTAGACAAGCAGGTAGAGGGCCCTCAACTAGAAAAGTACTTTAATTTGATATTTGATTTACAAAATACACATTACTATCAAAATATAGCCAACATTCAAGGCAAGAAGTTAAAGTGAAAAAAAAAGAACAGCAAGATTTTAAGTTTCAGTCTGTATGAGCACTGTTGGGTAATTTATATTTATATTTGAGTTAACAGTTGTCACTATGCTTATTGTCTAAAGTGCTTTACATTAATGCATTTATGTTTTCAAATATTGCATTGTAACATTTATATATTGTAACCTTTATAGTCAGTTTAATACCTGCACATATCGTTCTGTAACTACACAGACATGTATTCAATAACTTTTTTATCGCAGTTTTGATGGGTGTGTTTTTCCATCTACAAAGTGTGTGCACAGAGATAAAACATTGACACATGTTACTGGTTTCTTCCGTTGACATTTCTCACCTCTCTGTTCCTGTTTAGTTGTAAATATGATAATAGTTTTACGGGGTTGCTCTGCTCCTTCTTTATAGGCTAAAGTCAAATGTTCTAGTTCTACTTCTAGATAAGCACTTTCTGCGAATAGAGAAAGGCAAGCTCTTAACCAAATTTTTTCCTGTGACGTTTTCTGTGACGTTAGATTTTTTGCTTCAGTCTATACCTTTACAGAGTAGAAATAGCAGCCATACCATTACTTGCGAATTTGTGACGCACTGGAGCTGTAAATTAGAGATGCGGGTTGCTATTTAAAGGGCCCATATTGCGCTATTTTGTGATCTAAGTCGTAGTTTTGTTTCCTCATCACAAACATACCCGGAGTTGAGTTTTATTTCATTCACACATGTTTAACAACACACAAACCCTACGTATTTAGGAGTTCTTCTTCTCTGTTCCAACTTGCGATGTCATTTTGGTAATACAGCAAGTGCTCCACTGTGTTTTTAAACTCTATACAACTTCATTAGAATCATTTGGATAATTTCAGACCTGGAATTGCTGAGCTCCACTGAACTAAAGTTAAAAAGTAGCTGTTAACTTGAAAACTACTGCTTCATGACATCACAAGGTGGAATAGAGCATTTTTAGCTTTGAAGATGTAAACAGACGAATAATAAATAGCTACTCAAACATGTGTAAATGAACCAAACATGGCTTTAAGGTCACCATATAAAAACTATATTGATTTTTCTTTTTCTGGGGACATCTTTTTATTATTTATTGTATTTATTAACCTATAATTATATGTTATTTTTCTGTATTACATTATTTAAGCTGTAGAAGGTTAAATAAATTACTTCTCTTGCTCATTATAGACACAAATTTACTATTATACAGTTTTATTCCGCTATGTATATATTTTAGCACGTTTCTTACTGATATTTTGTATTTAAAAGTAAACATTTTTTCCTGCTTTGAGATTACTGTATTGTCAGGTATAAATTAGTTTCAATATAATCGTTTATCATCTATATTTTCTTCATCGAAATATCCCACTTCTAAATTGGTGATCGTGTCAAGCGGAGTTGCTAACATTGTTTCCTGGTGGTTTGTTGAGTATTGACAGAACGCTAACATCCAGGTATGCAGTCTGGAGCTAGGCTAGAGCAGAAGATAATCTGCAGGAATGATCTGGCATGCTTAGAAATTCCTTCAGTGACCAGCGGTGCATTTATACCTTTACCGCCATCTGCTGGTGGTTGTACGCACGGCCACTGTGACCGTTTACTGTCTTGCAGGTGACCTTTTCAAAATGACATATAATTCTTGAAAATTGTAGGGCTGTTTAGTTGTTTAGTCAGTTAAACAGAGGTGGTCTCTCTTAGTTGACCAAAATGGGTATTATTTGACTAATCATTTTGGGACAACAGCAAAAGGGAGGAATTTGTGAGTGAGTGAGTTAGTTGAAGATTTGGAATTTTTTTGTATTTATCCCTAAAAAGGCAGATTAAACTCATGATTCACAAATTTAATCTGTTTTTAGAAAGTGCATTGTTTCCTTGTAGCTCTGTGTGATCAATAACAATCAAATCAAAATCCCAATTTCAATAGTCACAATTAGCAAATTGCACACTGTCCTTTGTCTTTTGCAGATTACAAAATATCTCACCATACTGTCCAAAAAATGTCTAACACTGTAGTTGAGATCTCTACAAACAAATTATGAAATGCATTAATCTTGTAGTAGTTTAGGGGTTCATATTTATTTTCACAGCTCATCCAAACTACTTCTTCAGTTCTAATCTAAGGTCTAAGGCCTAAATTATTCCTATTCTCTATTAACTTCTTGGCATTCTTCAGAACTGAAGAAACTGTTGGATAAATTGCGAAATGTACTTGATCAAAAACTTTTATCCAGTTGACCGAATTGAATTTCTCCTTTTGCTATGGATCCTACCTGGACGACTAAGGGATTACACAAACTTTTCTCTAATGGTAATGCTTCTGAACATGATTAAAAAATGACATTGAACAGAATAAAATTATTAAAACATAAAACGAAAACATAAAAGCAATGAAAATAGCAATTTGATTTTTTCCGTAAATTGTCCAACCCTATTTCATAGTACTTTTCTTCTGCATGCATAGTTGTTTTAGCATAAATTCCCAGCAGCACATGTCTTAAATCAACCAAGAATTTGTTTAGTCGACTACAGTCCTAGAATGTTGTCTCTGATTATATCTCTCTTCTGTCTTGTAGCTTGCAAACGTTCCTGTTGGACGGCAACAGCCTGAGTGATTTGCCCAATGAGCTGGGATCTCTACAGAGGCTCGGATACTTGGGGCTCTCATTCAACCAGTTCAGCCACATACCCCAAGTACTGGAGAGACTGGCCTCTATGGAAAAACTGTGCATGGCTGGCAACAATTTGGACACACTAACTCTACAGAACTTTCGGCTTCTTCGAGTCAAGCACATCGATCTACGGTAAAACAACACGACTATATACAGTGTTTTCTACAGGTTGTCTCCAGAGATGAACGATGGTATTGCTTTGCCCGGAATGTTCTATGATATGACATTAAACACATCTATCTAGTATTTATTCATTATATGTGTTTCTATTGCTCAAATATACAATACTTATCTCTGTGAATAGGGTTGCATCTCCGCTGACTGGTAATGTAGCCTATAGTTGTCTCCATTGAGATAGATAGGTCTAATCTAAACTGCGGAGCATTCTAGGCAGAGCAATAACATCGTAAAGATAAAGGTGATGGGCCTTGCACCAGAAAAGTTGTGCAATGCACCTTTAACAAAAAAGCACTAATCACAAATTTAAAATAGCAACATCTACTTGTATACATTTATGATAACACAGTATAAAGTATCAGGGCAAAGAAGAGATGTACCCTGCAACACATGTACCACTAATGACAGGAGACAAAACACTAAGAAAGTCACGGTCATTGTGGAAAGCCAGACAGCACGCATTTGGAAAATCATTTGCTTCTACTGTCTCCCTCACATGTCTCTGCAAAATGTCCACCTTGAGTGACTTGCACTATTGAGCGGTTAATGCGTTACTGCTTTCCACTTTGTTTAGAATGTCAATATGAAGTTTCCATTTCTGTTGAGGCTAAATCCAAATACTAAGTAGGCTCAAGTTGATAAAGCAATATATGTACAATGTAGTGGGCTATTAAATATGTGGGTTACCATATTGTAAAATGATTATATTTGGTATCACTTTGTAATAGCTGCACCTCGCTGAACAAAGACTTCATAATGAACAAATTTTAACTTATAGGATTAAGGTTATAGTTAGGGATGCACTGATGCAGGTATCATATTATAGATCATCAATGATACAAAAATTTTGCTGGTTCAAAAATCGTCTTCCAAATATCGGTTCAGTCGATATCCTGGTTGGACCTATAAATTGATGTGATAAAACTGGTTGTAGTTGGCCTTATAATGCTTGATTTTTTTATTCATAGTAGTTTTGTACTTACTTAAGGGATAAGTAACGGCTACAGAACACACCTGCATCAGTTCTGTCTTTATTTATATTTGTTTTGTGGAAATAAATGCTGTTGATATTGAGTATTGGCAGATACTTAAAGCTATAATATCGGAATCCGTATCGGGACTGAATCTTTAGTAGGATATTAAGTCTTATTTGTTCATTATGAATTAAGTCTATGTTCATGCTTTGTTAAGACTAATTAAAATGTAGTTATTATAAATCATTAATCTGATATTCTAGTCAGGATGAATACATTTCACTTCTAATTGATTATAGATGTCATATTAAGTTAATTGGAATTGATAAAAAACACATCTGATGGCTGTCACATACAGTTGGTCTGGTAACGTAGTAGATTCTATAAATGCAAATGAATTTGACGTGTTTATTCATGAAAAGTTCATTAATTATGGCATTTTTAAGCCACTGTTTGTTTTTGCAATAATCCTAAATCTGAAATCTGACACTGTAAGCAATGCCTAATGAGGATTTGCATTTGATTATGTATGAATGAATAAGATGAATAAGTGTAGCTCAGCCTGGTCTAATGTGTGCACCTGTGCTCCCTGTGCTCCTGGTGTTAGGCTGAATAAGATCACAGTGATGGTGCCAGATGAGCCCGACCTGCTGCGCCATGTGACCCAGCTGGATGTGAGGGACAACAGGCTGAAGGAGCTGGACGCCTCGGTGTTCCCTCGGCTGGAAGTGCTGCATTGTGAGAGGAACTGTATACAGAGTCTCAAAGCCAAGGGCACGCTGCTCAAAGGGATCTACGCTGCCAACAATGGTGCGTCAGGACTTACTCGTGTTTCCTTTTAAAAGAGTTATGACTTGCAGTTTTTATCTTAAAATTTAGAGATATTTAAGTATTTGACTTTATAACAACTTTTGCCCCTCAGTTTTATTACCTACATAATCTATACTCTACACAAAATCCAGTGATCATAAAAAAACAGAAAATATAATGACAATATTAACATTATTCATTTTAATTAAAAAAAAAAGTTGTAGATGTAAATGTGCTCTAGTGATTTGTTACTTCCTACCAACTAAATATATGCTTTGTTGTATTACTGATCGTATCTCACAACAAATAGTTATATTTCATCCCTATGGGGGATCCATCTGGGATTTGTAGAACCGTACTTACATCATTACTATATCACTATTATTACTACCGTCTCCTCGCTTGACCTAATGATGGAAAGGTCTGTATTCTATTTGATAAAGGTAAAACATTACTACCAATTTAGAGATTAGAGAAAGATACTACGATGCAGCAAGCACAATACAATGTACTTTGTTAAATATGCATTGATTTAGAGCTTGTTTTATTTGACATGATTGAAAGACTCTTCCTAATTGTCATGTATGTGAAAGTGATCTCTCATGTGTCTTGAGTGTGACTCATATTGTCTGTGCCCTGTCGTCATGCGTCTGACAGTCTGTTGGAGCAGAGTGTGAATGCTGCAGTCTCATTGCTGTCATTATCCCTGTACTGCTGTGCCCGTCCTCCCATCCGCTGCTCCCCTACCTCCCCTCCTAATGCCCCTCTTGTACCAGGGCGCCTGTACTGCTCTCCACATCCCCCTGCCACTCCAAATTTAGTTTAGTTTATTTAATGAGGTAGGGACAGTGCACAATATAACCTTAAAGAGGAGAGATGCATTGTACCAGATTGTATTGCCTTTATAATGACCAGATCGCCATAAAAATTCAGTTTCATCATTTACACTCAATTCTCTCAGCACCTTAAAATGTCCCTCTTGTACCTCAACAACAAATCTTGTACCTTGCTGCCTCTGTACCGTTTTGCCCGTCCTCTTGTCTGCTGCCCCCTTCCTTCTCCGAATACCCCTCTTGTACCTGTGTGCCTGTACCTCTCTTCCCACCCCCCTGCCCAATACCATCCATCCAAAAGCCCCTCTTGTACCTGTGCGCCTGTAACTCTCTGCCGTCCCTCCAAAAGCCCCTCTTGTACCTGTGTGCCTGTACCACTCTGCCCTTGCTCGAGGTTAATGTGTTTGCATTCTTCCTCCAACAGAGCTGCGCCAACTGGATGTCACGCCGGTCCCCTCCAATCTCAGTTACATGGACATCTCGAGGTGAGGAGAAATCCCTGCACAAATAAATAATGTAGCCCACGCTGGTCTCAAAGCAAAGAGAAGGAGCATTCTTATGTAAACAAGCGACTTACATAGATTTCCCAAACTACAAAGGAAACATCAAACAGATCTTAGAAAGCCTAGTTACTTGTTAACTCAAAGGCAGGTACTATTTAACTAAGTGGCCCTTTGCATGACGTTATTCTATTTAATAACATTAGATACTGCATAATATTTACAGTAGTTTTTAAGTCATCATTTTTAAATCAGGAAAATTGCAAGGTTAATATCTTTTATGTGTCTTTTATCAGTCGCTGTAACTATAAAACTGCAAAAAGCCAATGAAGCAATAGGTATTTGATTTTATTGAGCTGGAGGTGTAACCCTATTGGGCAAAGGTCAAAGTTCAGGCGTTTGTGACAAGCCAAGTAAGTAAACACCAACATTAGTGATTACAAAACATGCTGTGTGCCTACTGCCCAGCTAACCGCATATGACCTAAAGCTAGTACAAGTAAGAAGCTATTAATCATGTATTATTATATCATGACATTTGTTTGGACCTCTATATTTTCTAAATGCTTACATAACACTAATTATGTACAGATGCAATGGCAGTTTGCCCCGAGATACAGAAATTCTGCTGTAGTCTTGTATTGCTGTAATCGCAGGACCAATTATTCTTACTTCGATTGTGGCTTACACTATATTTGTCAGATTACTTCATAATTGTTCTTTGCGCTAAAAAATGTATAGTCATAGTAGAGCAACATGTGACAAGCATTTAACATAAAGCTTAAAGGTACATTGGGCAACATTTCTTATGGAGGGTGCACCACCTGCTTGTCTCTATGGCGATGGAAGTAAACTGATCGTCCTTGGAGACAAGCAGGTGACACCACTAGCCCAAGTTACAGGTCAAATCTGTGAAGAGGGTTTTTCTGATATTGTTGAGCAATAAAACACCTGTAATTGAATAAAAGCAAGATAGAGAAGTTAAATGCTATACTGTGGAACATTCCAAGCAAAGCAATAACTTTGCTATTAAGACAAAGAAGTGGAAGACACAGAGGATCTTTAAACATTGTTAGGTCTCATATTGCTAGATATAATGCTTTGAAACAACTGGGTAGTAGCCAACAAGAATGCTACGAAAATTAGATTTCCTTTTGCATAGTAAAATTTGTACTAGATTTGGTCATAGAGAAACAAACGGTGCTGATTTCACTTGTCAAATAAAAAAAACTGTAAGTATATTCCAAATGATAGTCATAAATAAGCATGAACTGTACAAAAATGCAAGACAATGAATTAAGTTATTAATGTACTTCCTCAACTGCTGTGTTAAAGTGCCTGGATCCCTCATACAAAACCCCTGACTCACTGTAACCTATAAGTAACTTCCACACACTGAAACCTAAATTTAGTTCCAGGACAGTTGTAAACGCGTATCCCTCCAGCACCTTGTTTCATTTATCTTGCTCACTGCTCACTTGTCCCCTACAGGAATCGTATGGAGTGTTTGCCGGAGTGGCTGTGCGAAGCCAAGAAGCTGGAAGTCCTGGATGTGAGCCACAACCTCATCACGGAACTGCCCGCACGGTAAGTCTCTCTGCCCCCCTCGTATCCATGTGGACGAAGCCTATAAAAGGAATATGCAATTGGCCAATGCATTATTCCCACTACACTCTGCCAACCAACCCGTCATCTCTCCCCCACAGAGGGATCCATAAATCACAACGATAGCCCTTTAACCTCTTTATATAGCCTCTCCGAAGGTCAGTTTCAAATGTGGAACTACTTCTTTGTGTTTTTAAAGCCACCTATAACTTAATGTTTTTTAAAAATCTCTAGTTCATCATCATCCCTGCATTGTCTGCCTGTTTATTTTCTACCTGAGTGTCAGAATGATGAATGTCTACTGCGGGTTCCACTAGAGGCGCTGCATTTTCTTTTTTAAGCATAGCCAGCATTACGCCTTTGTCCTGTCCTCTTTATCAGCTCATGTTTTACCCACTGTTTTGTCTGCCAGGGTATTTAGACGTAAAACACATTCTATTAAGCGCTTGGTAATTCTAAGTGACTTTTTACGGAGCGCCAAATTGCAAGTTCTGACAAAGCATTACGGTGATGTATTATGGAGTCCAATCTATATCGTTTATCATTATGTCATGTCTTTTATTGCCACAGGTTGTTATGCAGCAACAGTGTGAGGAAGCTCAGTGCAGGACACAATCAGCTGCAGAGGCTGCCGGACAGAGTGGAGCGCCCTCTGCTGGAGGTTTTGGATGTACAGCACAATCAGTTGGTGGAGCTGCCCTGCAATCTGTTCCTCAAGTCTGAGAGGTAATAATTACACAGGAAGTAATTATACGTTGTACTTGAAATTTGTTTGTCTGACATTACATTATTGTATTGATTTATGTTTAGATTTTATTTATTTTTAATTACATATACATTTATATAATTACGCCTTATTTGACACCAGTCTCTTGCTGTTTTTGCTTCTTATTTAGAATTTATTATTACCATTTCTCTTTTGTTATTATAATATTTGTGATGTGTGAGCTACTGTGTCCAAGTAATTTTCCTTGTGGATCAATAAAGTTTGTTTAAGTCTATTGAAAAAAACAGTATGAAAGCAGAGGGTGAAGAACAAAATTGTACTTTATTTATTGCAGTATTACAAACTACTATCCTAATGATGTACCCGGAATCAATCTGTTTTTTTCTTTTATATAACTACTATTGATACTAGTTTGCTTTATCAGATATACATAAACCCACTTTAATCTTGTTACTAAATCATTTAGACTAGAAGCTTTGAAATTACTCCATTGTGTAACTTTAGCCAAAAAACTAGACTAAATGTTAAATTGCACTGAAAACATAGAAAAACATGTGTCTTTACTGTGTGCAGGTTTGTATCTGCACAAACCTGACTCTTACTTGTCTTCATGGAAATATTTTTCCTTCAGCCATGAAAATTATTAACATAAGGCGTATCTATTTCCATGGAGATTGTTCCAAAGTATGGCTTTAACTTTCTATTTCCATAACATCGGCCAGATCTCTGTGTTGCTGTAAGCGGAAGTGCACTTAAAATATATTCTGTAATGTTGTTTAATATGTATATGATCTGCTCCAGTGAAAAAACACAGAAACAAGAGCTTTACTTTTTTATTTGAATTTTCTGTAGAGAGAAAATGTACTAATCATCAAGCCTACCATACTGTTCATGTCAAAGGAGAGATTTTCACATTAGTTTTATTTGTGCATTTCAGCTTACGGTGTGTGAACGCATCGGCCAACAAGCTGGAGCACCTGCCCCCCTCCACCCTGTCCGAGGAGAGCCACAGTATCCTGCAGGAGTTTTACCTGACGAATAACCGCCTCACAGACAAATGTGTGCCCATGCTGACCGGGCATACGCACCTACGAGTACTGCACATGGCCTACAACCACCTCCAAACCTTCCCTGCAAGGTAAACTCCATCTGAATACAAGACACTATACTAGTATACTAGCTTGTTTGGTACTTACATTTATATATATATATATACATACAAGAGCTGGACCTGACTGGGAACCCTCGCCACAACCTGGACCAAAAAACGTATTTTTTGTTGTTTACTATATAGTGCTTTCACTTTTATACTATTTTTTTTTATTGTTCATTGACTTTTTTGTTATTAACTATAAAAGGACTAGATGTAGAAAAAGAGTGATTCATTTGCGCCTTCTTTTATTACTCATATTCATAAATGACCAGAATACATTTTTGTCGGTTTAAGTGTCATTTATGCTGCTTTTTTTTAAATCTTCTATAAATTAAAGTATTTCCACAGAAGGCCAAGAACAAGAAGACTGTGTTTGATATAATTTTTTTTATCTGTGGTTGACAATATTGCAATATATATACTCATTAAAGAAGCACTATGTAACTTTTCCGGTTTGAGTGTCCGCCACCCACTTGTCTCTATGGAGATGTTACTGTTTAACCTGAAATGTTACACAGTATGGATCTATTTTGCATTTATTCAATAGCACATGTTTTCACTAGAAAATACCTGGGGTCCCTATCCACAGATCTGACTTATACCTTGCTCTGGTGGTGTCAGATAAGCCTGGAGAAGTTTAATGCCATACTGTGGAACATTACATTTGTTTGTCACTTCATGAAGACAAACAAATGGCAGACACTCCAAAAGAAAAGTGACATAATGCATCTTTAAATAGAAGTCAATAACTTTACATTGCAAGTAAACAACAACTGTGATTTCTGTTTATTGAATTTAAGCAAAATCTGTATCATGAAACAAGCGTGGTCTGACTGTATTGCTTGTGTCTTTGTTAAAGTAAAATGGCTAAGTTGGAGGAGTTGGAGGAGGTGGACCTGAGTGGAAACATGTTGAAGACGGTGCCCACAACCATCCTGAACTGCAGACGTATGCACACGCTCATCGCCCACTCCAACGCCATCGAGGTCTTCCCCGAGGTCATGCAGCTCATGGACATGAAAGTAAGCCGGCGCCAGTGGTACCCTTGTTAGGAGAACTATACAGCTATATATTATTAAATGCGTATGTTGGGAAAGAGAATATATACATAGGTTCAGAAAACAGCTTGACAGACGATAGTCGGTAATGCCTGTAAATCTTTATACCAGTCAGGGGCACATGTGCTCCTGAAAAAAAAAAGTTAGCGTAGAGCCCTAAGTTAAAATTTTTAGGAGCACAGAAAAAAAAATGGGGGCACAAATAGGTTTTTGTTTTTAACGTTTATTACATTGCAGAACTTGCACACATCAACTTATTTGAATGAATTTTACACAAAAAAAACAAAAAAAATTATGACTGTGCTTTTCCAGCATGATCACAATGTTTTTTTTTTTTTTTATCTATCTTCATTTTATCTGATTAATATTAATTTAGACTTAAAATAAGACAAGCCAACTGTACTGCACTTAAACACTCTGCACCTCTTTTTGGACCCTCACCCACAGAGAACTTCCACTGGCACTTTACAGAAATCTGCTACAAAGTGAAAAAAGTGTGTAGAATTTTTAAACCTGTATTTTCAAATTCCTGGAGTTACATTCTCTTGTTTTAAAGTGGTATTTAGTCTCTGCACATTTACCAAACCAAACGCACATTGTGACAAACAAATTAATTTGGCATTTTCTTAAGCAAACTTCAGCCCACATATCGCCTGCTCTGTGCCGTAGTTCTGCTCTGTGCGGACACTGCTCCTCGGTTAAGGTGGGTGTGGATGTGTTTTGAAGCGGAGTTTGTTCGTATGAGTGATATCGGCCACACGGGGAGCTCGTATGCTGGAGTTGTGCGCGGTCGGAGATGTCATGCCAGGGCACTGTTCAGATCGGTTACGCTTGCGCTGGGCATGTGTGCCGCGCTTTAGGGGAGATCCAGGCTTGGGCACGATTCTGAAGTCCTAGTGTGAGTGCGCCCCTAATGTTTGACACATTTAGAGCGTTTCACTCACATAATGTCTGTGCGCAGCTCTCCTTATTGTGGCTGCAGAAGCACTCGCACTGGAGCGACTGTTTTATTTTCCTCGTCCGCACGCCGAAATATTTGCTCGCAAATGCGAGTGAAATGGGCGCACTGTAGAGCCCTGATACCAGTGCCCTTTACTTTTAATTTTGCCTAGTAATATATTTTTATAGGTATACTCAGACTGTATAAAGAAATGGACTAAGGGAGTGTGACGTCACCCATAGCATTCAGCTCCAGTCAAATGAAGCTCATAATGCTAGCAGTTATGGGGTGAATTTGGAGCCATGTTATGAATAGGAATTTATTTACTGACAAAATAGCTAAATTAGCCATATCCATTTATATAAACAGTCTATGGGTGTACGTAACATCTCTGCTCATCTCATATGGCGTTAAACCTATCTATCTCCATGGAGACAAGCTCGTGAAGCCAAGGCCATGGTACAGGTCGGATCTGTGGAGAACTGAAAAAAAAAATCAATAAAATATGTTGAAAGTGAATAAATACATTATAAATAAGTTTAATGTCAAACTGTGGAAAATTCTAGACATAGCTGAAACTTTCTCAATTAGACAATGAGGTAAAAAAGTAAAAGCAGTACATATGCATGAGTTTTAAGTATGATAAAGAATTCCTTTTTCAACATATATAAAGTAAACTGGTTTGAATCAAATAATTTTTGGAAATCTACTGTTGTCAGATCTGAAGAAAGTTAATATTGATTCTAGTAGAACATATATCCCTCTACAGAGATTTAAGAAGTCAAAAATGATCTACATTGTTGATATTAATATTCCTAAAGGCCAAACAATAAGGAATTACCTTTTTTGCATGTTATGGTGAATACAATGAATCCCCTAGATTTCATTGTATAATTTTGGACTTTTTATGTGTCTTTAGGGGGCGCTAGATTCTCCATTGGATATGTGCGCTTTACTCTGCTTTATTCAAGGTGGAATTGCACTGCTGGTTAAAATTTAGCTCTGTAGGGCAATGCATATGGCCAGGCGCAGGTATCAAAGAACTAGGAAATTAAATGTACAAACTCATATATTGAGTCTAGAAATGTATTTTGTATTTATAAAGTATTTCTTGTTTGTACCAGTGTGTGGACCTCAGCTGTAATGAGTTGAGCGAGATCACTCTGCCGGAGAATCTGCCGCCAAAACTACAAGAGCTGGACCTGACTGGGAACCCTCGCCTCAACCTGGACCACAAGACCTTAGAACAACTGAAGTACGACATGTTTTTAGTGGCTTAATATGCAGTACATTCACTTTTGTACTGTTTCAATTTTTAATAGTTCATTGACTATTTTTATTACTAACTAAAAATGTCAACTAGGACTAGATGTAGGAAATGTGATTAATTTACACTTTCTTTTATTACTCCAACTCTTCCATCTTTGATTACATATATTTAAAGATCCCTATATCTATAGACTTCCCTGTGGACTTCCTCTGTCCGTGTACTTTGTCTACTACCTATTAGAGGTTGGCAATGTATGAAAAATAATAATAACTCAATATTTGGGGGGATTCACTTGATAAAGAAAATTTTGACTTTTCGATAAAAAAAAGTCTAAATTCAATTCAATAAATGTTTTAATATCCAAAATCACAACAGACAACTCAATTGTTATTCTACATAACCAATAGAATGTTAGAAAAACAAACTATGAAATGTCTTGGTTGAGGCACAAGTTGCACAGTAATTCCAGTGGATTTATTATTGTAGATGATACACTCTCCATTCTTCAAAACAAAAAAGCCTGAATATTATCTTACTCTCTACTTATCTTCTCTACTTAGCTCTACTTCCTACTTTTTACTTTTTTCTATCTCTCTAACCATTTCTGTCTGACTGTATCTCCTTTACATTTAACACAAGCTGTCCCACTTACATACTCATGCTATCCATCCTTGTCACTCAACATTTCACACTCTGGCACCTCCAACTCTATTACTTTGCCCATAGCTGGTTTCACTGTCTGTTTTATTTTATGTCTAACTCCCTGCTTGCCTACAGCTCCCCTCTTTAAACTATGCTGTGTGACCTTTGCTAATCTAGGGCCCTTCACTTTGACACTATTCGGTCTAGTGGGAGTTGACCTTCACTCCTCTCTAGAGACTGGCCGATATATCGGTTGGCTGATATTATCATTATTATGGGGACATTATCATTATTATGGGGAATGGGCTATCTGCCTAAATCTAGGGGATATGGATAGTCCATGTGGAAATGTTATAACTCATTATAAAGCTTACTCTCTATATTATGTCATTTTAACTCATTTTACAGACAGATAAATGTCCTAATGTGTGTGCAGTCATTTACCGCTAAAGGCTAATAGCAGTAGTTGTTTACAGGCATGAATGTCGTGCAAAAATGCCATTAGACCGATCTACTGTCCTTAAATATAACCGTAAAGAGGCAAAATAACAGGAAATGTAGCCTAAATAAACCCATTAGAGCCAAACTTAAGTGTCATAATCAGTTGAAGATTTACAGTGAATTTTTACATCACTAAATATATCGGCTGCTATATCGGCTATCGGCTGCTCCAAAGCCATCATATTGATTTAAAAAAAATTAAAAACCCATATCGGTTGTGCCCACTCCCCTCCAGAGCATTCTTCACCCTGTGTCATTGTTTTACTCTTAATGCTACTGGAAGACAGTCAGTATATTTCTAGTTTAGGGGCGGCAGTGGCTCAGTGCTTAGTGGCTAGTGGATTCTGCCATTGTGTCCTTGGGCAAGACATTTAAGTTACCTTGTCTAAGTATGAATGTGATATGAAGTTGTAATACCTGGGTCATATAATTGTAAATTAATTTGGACTCTACTGTTTGTTCTAGATTCTAATGGAGATTTTAAGATGTTAAATACTAAAGTTAGCATCATTCAAAAGTACAGTAAGTTCTGACACTAAAACGGGATAAATGATACATAGAATTATCCAGCAGCCAATTACTTTTTAATATATATTTTTAAATAATATTGTATTTCTATGGACATCTGGCATGACGTTGAGCTTTTTAAAACCACATGATAATAAAATATTGCTACTGTTTAAAATTCTACTATAGTCTTAAAAATGTTGTGTATTATCAGTGTGGTATCAAAATGGATATAGGGGAAGTGCATAGAGGTTAAGTTGGTGCAGATTGGCAGCCATGCTTCTGTCACCCAGGGCAGCTGTAGTTATAGGAAGTAGTTTAAATTTCATCATTATCATATTATTATTATTTCATCATTATCAACATTATAGACCTCACACGTGTAATATTGTCTGAAATACAACCATATCACAAGCTTGCATTTAGCCTGCATTGTACAATTAGAACATAAAACCGTCCTATCGATTTAAAGGCTTTCAGATGACGCACTAGATTTCACTTTTGTTGTTTTATGCTTTGCCCTTTTTACAGTAATATCCGTTGCTTCCGTATTGATCCACCCCCGACCTTTTCTTCGAATGAGGCGTCTGGTGGGCCTGCTGTGTGGAGCCATGGTTACACGGAGGCCTCGGGCGTCAAGAACAAGTGAGTAGAGGATAAAACAGCATTGAGAACCGCACTCGGCCAACCAACTCTGACTAACGATCTGACTGCACGCATTGTCCACGCCACATGACTCAAATCAGGGAAATATCGACCGTATGAATCACCCACACTTGTGTTCAATACCAGATAAGTGGCCAATATTGGCACATGGGAAATAAGAATAAGGTTTTATGTTTTGTGTGTGTGATGCAGATTCTAAAAGAAATTGTGAATTAAATAACAATATGCAATAGTCTCCTGCCAATGTCCTGTATTTTCAGTGAACATAAGCAGTATCTTGGATGATAAAGTAAATAAAACCAAAATATTGATTTCTGAAACAGTTACAACATGACTCACAAACGTCTGCAGTCTAAATATCTGTACACTTTTCAGAAATTGAGTTTAGTTTATTTTTCAAAAGACCCAAGAAACTTAACTGCTTGAGTGACATCTCTGTCGCACAATGTCTCACAGAGCTTCAGCTCCATTTATAGAAGTATAGCTCACACAAACAAAGCAATTATTGTGTCTTTGTAAGCCATTCTCTCGGCTCACTCTTTTGTCTCCTGTCGTATATTTTCAGGCTGTGTGTTGCCGCGCTGTCTGTGAATAGCTTCTGTGGAAACCGTGAGGCTCTGTACGGCGTGTTTGATGGAGACCGTAACGTGGAAGTGCCATACCTGCTCCAGTGCACCATGAACGACGTGCTGGCTGAGGAGCTGCATAAGACCAAGAGCGAGGAGGACTACATGACCAACACCTTCCTTGTCATGCAGAGGTGTGCTCAGGTTCATTTGTGTAGAGCTGTTGAGTAATAGAAGTTAGGGCAGTGAGAGAATGTGGGTTCTTTTAAGCAAAATTAGCTTAAAGGGCGCATATTGCTGCTATTTTTTTATCTATGTTGTAATTTGTTTGTTTGTTTCCTCATCAAAAACAGACCTGGAGTTGTGTTTGTTTTATTCACCCATGTTTAACACACAAACCCTGCATATTTAGGCTGAGTTCAAACAGAAAACACTGCTCCATCTTGTGATGTCATGTGGTAAGGAAGTGCTTCACTGTGTTTAAAACTCCGTAGACCTTCACTAGAAACATTTGGATTTGGAGTTCAGCCATGGAATTGCCCATCTCTACTGAACAAAAGGTAAAAGGTAGTTGATAACTTGAAGTGCTGCTTCATGACATCACAAGGTGTAAAGGCTTTGGAGATATAGATAGACTAATAAGTGGGTTGAGGGTTACTCAAACATGCATGAATGAAACAAAGCATGTTTTATGTATGTAGTAAACCAACACCCATGCACCAGTGTATGCAAACACAGAAGAAAAATGGGTTAAGTGCCCTGCCAAAGGACACAACAACAGTACGCAGTGTTTTAGTCAAACTGCTGACCTTTGAATCAGCTTCAATCAACAGAGCTATTGCCACAAACATTAAAAACTTATTTTGAGTTGTTAAATTCAGTCCATCTCCCTAGTTTACAGTACGAGAGTGAATTGTCTGAATGTGTTTTTTAACAGACTTCACTAACTTAACTTCACACAACCATACTTTATACAACTGCACTCTTAGTTGTCTTCTTGGTTGTGATTCATTTTTTGCTAGCACTGACGTCTAAATCTTTTGTAGGAAACTGGGTACAGCAGGACAGAAGCTGGGGGGCTCAGCGGCTCTGTGTCACATCCGCCACGATCCCACTGACCCCGGGGGCTGCTTCACACTCACCGCCGCCAACGTGGGCAAGTGCCAGGCCATACTGTGCCGCGACGGAAAGCCCATGCCCCTCTCTGTGCTGCACAACGTGGGGCTGGAGGACGAGTACCGAAGGATCAGACAGCACAGAGCCATAATCACAGAGGTACAGGAGGGCCTTTTGCTTATGGCAAAAGAGAAATAAACCTTATATTTCCCTTTGACATTGTGTTTACGAAATCTTTGTAATGTAACCAAATTAACCCAACTTTAACACGTTAATTAAGTAGTTACTAAGTCTGGATCATTCTTAAGAGTCTTTGTTCATGCTTTATTAAGACTAATTAAGGTGTAATTATCATAAAATGGTACCAACTATGGGTTTTCTGGTACTTGATAGCAGCTGGTATTTCCATGTTTTTGGGAGCCCAAAAGGAAAATATAAAATTGTTGAATTTTATCTACAAATCTATCATATATCATAACATCATTTTTATAATATGAGATAAGTATTTTTCAGTTCACCTATCTTGCAGAAGGAAAATTTAGTTGTCATCCGACACCTAGTCATTTAAAGTAGATTTTGCAATAAAACTTCCAGAAAAGCATACACCATCAGTGAGTAATTTTGTTTTGATAGTTGTTAGAGTGTACTATCTCCCATTATGCTTTCTAATCTCAAACATATACATATTAATATATATTTTCTTTGGGATTTTCAGGAGAACAAAGTGAATGGTGTGACAGATTCCACACGGATCATGGGCTACTCCTTCCTGTACCCGTCGGTGATCCCCTGCCCGCACGTGCAGACAGTCACTCTCACATCCCAGGATGAGTTCTTCATTCTGGGCAGCAGGGGATTGTGGGATACAGTTTCTCATCAGGAGGCGGTGGAGGCCGTCCGGAACGTGCCCGATGGCCTCGCCGCCGCCAAAAAGCTGTGCACTCTGGCTCAGGGCTACGGGTGCACGGACAGTCTGAGCGCTGTGGTTGTGCAGCTGAGTGTGAGCGAAGACTGCTGCTCCTGCTGCTGCTCGGACCCCCCACAGCCCCCTCCTAGCCCTGGGTTAGGCCCCTACCCCTCGGCCACTAACCCAATGAAGGAGCGGCCGTCGGATGGCTCCCTCCCCGTCCCCCCCTCGTCTTGCAGTGAGATCAGCAGTGAGATCAGTACGAGTGAGATGAGCAGTGAGGTGGGCTCCACAGCCTCCTCAGATGAGCCCCCGCAGAGTTCTCTGGTGCTTCTTCATGACCAACCCCATCACCAAAACCTCCAGCTGCACCACCAGGCCCACTCTCTGTCCCTGCAGCACCAGCATCCTCCCAGCTCCACGCAACCCTGTCAGTACTTGTACCCAGGCTCCGAGCTGCCCTCCTTGCGCAGCTGTTGTGCGGCGCATCCCTTGTGCTTGACAGGGGCATTCCAGAGGCAGCTCTCTAGCGCCACCTTCTCCAGCGCTCTGTCCGACAACGGGCTAGACAGTGAGGATGAGGAACCCATCGCTGGAGTGTTCTCAAATGGAAGTCGTGTGGAAGTGGAGGCAGATATCCACTGTCTCAAACCAGAGTCGCCCCAGGCCTCACAGCCGCTAGCCCAAGAGCGCCCCCTTCTGCTCAGTCTGCCCCCTCCACCTCCACCGCCCCCATGCACCCCTGAACCTCAGGAGGAAGCGGGAGACATAGCAGAGGGCGACCAAGGCCTGGAGAGGGATGAGTCGTGGCACGGGGATCTGGGGAAAGTGCCAGTGAAAAGCAGGAGAGCCAACGGATCAGTAGCGCGGCAGGAGAAGAGCCACAACCTGATAGAGGTGGCTGCAGACGCCCCCTCAAAGAAGTCCGGCGGGTACTTCACAGCACCAGCACAGCCAGACCCTGATGACCAATTTATCATCCCGCCCGAGCTAGAGGAGGAGGTGAAGGAGATCATGAAGCAGCATCAGCAGAAGCAGCAGAAGCCCAGCGGCACGGAGCAGCCCTCAGACTACTATGACACCCCTCTCTGAGCACCCATACCAGTACTACGACACTCGAGTTCTATGATACCCCCCTGTGACCAGTCCTCTGAGTACTACTACACCCCTCTCTCCAAGTACTGCAGCACCCCGCTCTAAGTACTACAACACCCCAAGTACTATGACACCCCTCTATGAATGGCCCTGAGTACTAGGACCACCTGCTCTAAGCAGAATCTGCATCTGCAGCCGTCAGCTCTCACTGCAGAGCTACACACTGTAATGTGTTGTTAACCAAGACATGCAGAGGTAGAACAAGCAAACCAGCCCTTTAATAATGCGTAACCCTTTTGAAAAGGACACATCCACAGATGGCCCCTCGTCAGACTGTGGAATTTTGTTTTTACACTAGACAACCAGCTGATATATAATCAACACTAGTCTCTTTGCAATAGCATTAGCGCGCCACAACTCTGCTAATACAGATAACAGTTCCATGGTTTGTTTGTTTGTTTGTTTTGTAAAACTTACCATATCTTTTAATGTGAAACCAGTGACTTTGCTGAAAAACTTTTTAAAAACAGACATAATCTTTTTATTATCAGTGAACTATGATGAAAGGTACACCAGTCAAACCACTCTTAACTGTTGTAGATAGGGCACTTAAATACTGTATTTCTTCAGTAAATCACAGCTCATGGCCTGTAAAATGGCATAGAATTTTTGTAGAAATTGAAATACTAACTCCTAGGAGTTGCATACTCTTTATTGTGACTCAGTCACTTTACTAATCTTCTCTGAGAGAAATGGTGATTTTTCCAATGACTGTAAATAAGAGTAATGTTGTATACTGATGCTTTTACGGAACTGCGTACCTGTTTGTCGGTGAAGGTTGTAGTTGCAGGAGGATGTGAGGTTGCTGTCACACTATCTCTATATTAGACCTACAAATATGAACACACATCCATACACTCAAACTAATGTAAATGTGCAATTGCAGTTGAAGCCCAGACATTCCATGTAATTGAAGAACACAGAAATTGTCCACATTGTTTGGTTGTGATGTCCCGTTGTCATCACTGTATTTAAAGACACTATTAGACGGATATATGCATGCACATACACACACACACACAGAAGCAGACACACAATATAGTCCCACCTCCCTCCTACAGTAACTGTTACCACCGGCATGACTGTCAACTTCAGAAATATAAATACTATATCCACAAAAGAGATACACAGATGTTCCTGTATTTGGTATAATAAATTTTAAATTTGTGAATATAAAGCTTTTTGTGTGGGACTTTATTTGGAATTATTTGTACAATTGGATAAAACAAAAAAGAAACATGGTCTGAGGATTTGTTAAAAATAGCTTATATATTATTCTCTTTATTAAACACTGGGATAGTGACATCAGACCACCACAAGAGGGCACCCTAAAGCAGTCTACTTGAACATCATTCTGCAGCCTTGGCACATCAGATAATCCATCTGAACGTCCTTTCACGTCCCTTTAATTGGCCGTCACGTTGGACAGGACCAGATCGTCTCCTCTGCTGCTCTTGTACTTTTTCTTGACACAGACCACACTGACCACCGTGATGACCAGCATGGCTCCCAGCACGCCCAGAGACGAGGCCAGGGCCAGGGTGGTCTTGTCCTGCTGGGTGCCTCTGTTCTGACAGCTGGGCCCGTAGTACCACCAGTCATCGCCCACCGCACACCTGCACACACACGTATCACACACACGTATCACATACACGTATCATACACACACTTGGCAAGAGAGATGGAGTTCAGATGTGCACTTCATACAGCCTACTGTAGAAAGAACACTCTGAATCACTGAATACTGAGAGGGTCCTGTTTACCTATATGCAGTTGATCCTTTTAAAGAATAGGCTAATACCAATTTACCTTAAAATATTCATCAATTAAAAACAGTTACATTAAATACATTACATTAAATAAACTGGACAAAAATGTATCACAATCCAACGAGATAACGAGAACCAAAACACCACCCTATGAATAAATTTAATATCCTGTCCAAAATTATAATTTTTTAATTAAGAATAAATCAGAATTTCAGTTGATATTAGTAAAAGCTATATTTAATTTGAACATGTCTCCCAAAATCTTACATGCAGTTCCTTTAAACCTCAAGGATAAAGAAGGCTGCAGTTGACTGTGCCTTTCAACCATAAATTCTCAACAAATTAAATTATAATTTATATATGTAATACAAGTATATATGTGTTTTCTTATTTTAAATGTTATCTATTTGAGTAGGCATATAAAAGTTCTGTTCAGTAATGGCGAAATGTTCAGCTTTAGAGCGCCCTCTTGTGGCTATGAGGGGTTTTTACTCAAAACAGCTTTGAACTGTGCAACTTAATCATAAGACTTGATTATTTTATTAAATATATTTCCTTTCTTCCTTTCAAAACCCCCATAATGATCTCACCTTGTTTAACATTATTACCTTCAGTCTTTTTCTAATACAAAAACATCACTAATATATTTCTATCAAGATTCCCCATACCCCCTGTACAGTTCTCATGTATGGACTCCCTTTTGAGAAACAGATCTTTCATAGTTCTGCACAAACAAACCACTGATGCAATCTGAACCACCAGAGTCCAGTACATGAACTACCCTGTGGCGCAAATCGAGCTTCTTCAATAATTCAGCACTTTTCATGTTTAAAAAGACTCACAGATGTAGTAGATTAAACGCTGTATTAGTATTCAGCGAGTATTCAGATACAGATGGAGGATTTGAAGTTCTCACCTGCATTCGGCCCGTCCTTGCTCGATCACGCAGACTCCTTGGTTCAGACACTGCAGGTTGCCGCAGTGGATGGCAGTGGTTGGAAGTGGAGTTTTGGTGGTGGCGGTTGTTGATGGAATGGGCTGGGTCAGGGTCAAATGGGACACATCTGAAGACAAAGTAAAGGAAAAGTCAGTATCTTGCATTTTGTGTATAGGAAAATTGCTTTTTAGAGGTAATATATTGCATAAAATTGACTCTTGTAAGCTTTAAGTGATGTCTTATAGTGGTAGTTTTCAAATGAACAGCTACTTTTTCCTTTAGTTCAGTAGACATTATCAATTCCAGGGCTGAAATGATGTAAAAGATTCTAGTGAAGGTGTACGGAGTTTAAAAACACACTGGAGCACTTCCTGTATTACCACATGACATCACAAGATGGAGCAGTGTTTTCTGTTTGAAGAACTCAGCCTAGTAGCACCTACATGCACCAAACATTCTACAAGATTTTGACGGATAATTATAGAATGATTTGTTGATGTATACTCCAAGCCTGATTTGTTTGCTTTAACTACATAAAAAATGTAAAATATGTAGTTTAAATTTTCTGTTAAATCTAGTTAACGTAAAATTGCTAAAGAAGATATCCACGGTTTCCTCCAAGAATATCTCAACAAAACCATCAACAGAAACAAGCAAGATTTTTAAACCTGGCTTCATCTCAAATAAGCACAAATTTTCACTATTTTTACACACAAAATGATGAAAAACGTATCATATTTTTTCTTACGTTTATGTGTGTAAACTACAGAAGCAGTTTCAAATCGATATCTTCAGATTTTTTTGACTTGCAGTGTCTTTCCTTATTGTCTAAGTTAGTTGAAATTAAAGATACTAATTTACGGCTTAATGTCACAAATGCCAACTGCATGATTGCCTTTTATTCTTTCATTTTGTTTAGCAGACTGAAGTAAAACACCTTCAGATACTTTTCCTTGACACGCTCATGTACTCAGGATGTCCACTATACTCTCACTATCTTCTGCATGTAGCTGAAAACTTTAAGACCATCAGCCGTTCAGCCATCTGCTTTTTCTTCCCGTAAGAACTTCTAAATCACTTATTGCTCACAAAAAACAAATAAAAATCACATTAAGAACAATTCTTTGGAAACAGAAAAACACCCTTCAAACTTATTCTACAAAGAAATGTTTTGAAATGATTTGACTTACTGAACGCTGCTTTATGGGCAGCCTTTAATGTGGGGTCACAACTCTGGAAGTGGTTAGTTCACAGAGTTCATATGGAATGTGATTTTGAATTAAGTGTTTAACGTTTTAGGGGAATGATTGAAGAATTGACTATAAAGAAGAATAAAGGTTCAAATATATAACTCATTGGACCCTGGACACCTTATCGAATATTTATAAGATAGTTTATATAATATTACATAGACCTGAAAGGAAATTATGGCGAGAAAAATACATTAAAAAAATAAAACAAAAAACAAAACAAAAAAACAAAAAAAACAGCATTTTATGCGTAGGAAATTGCGAAAATTGCATTTCACTTGATTCATACATTTGACTGGACAGAGCTACTTTAAAATGTCTTGCTAAACTTTGTCAACATTAGATACAAGCACTTGTAAACTCAACAGGAAATAACTAAATACATGTATCAAGAATACATAGTCTGAATGCCAATTTTGAGTAACTGTATTCTGGTACAGTTACTTTTTCATTTGGTGGTATTCAGAATACAGTTACTTTCTTAACTTGAAAGGAATAGTATTTAATTTCTGTATACTTTATCATGTAATTTTGGCTTTGTAATGCACATTTTTTGTGTTTAACTAGATATAAGTTAATCCATAACAAACAGGACAACTAAAATAAAGCAGTTTGTAATACTAAGTTGTATTATTCACATAAAAATGCAATGCAACGTGGTGTAAAAATATTGTAAGCATTAAGAATCCAGTGCAATTGGCATTAAAAATACATTTTACTTTAGGTATTCAGTATTCTGTAACTAAATACATTTTCAAAATATTCCTCCCATCACTGTTGGGGTGAATAATTAGGATGTTCAGAATACATAAAGTAAGTGAGGAATAACTTTGGACCCCTGCAAACTGTTTAAAATGAAGTTACCTTCCATAGTGAGGAGAAAGATGGCGTCTCCTCCCTTGATGAAGTCCCTGCTCTTGGCGCGGAGGTGGGTCAGGTAAGTTGAAGTCCCCAGGCCCGGGCCCCTGAAGTACTTAGTCCCATCGGGCTCCGTCACCTCAGTGCCCACTTTACGAGGGTCGTCCCAGAAAAACTCGCCTTCAGCTGGAGACAGAAAGCCAGTTAGGGCACAGAGTGAGGAGAATAGAGTAGAAATTTGAAGTGGTCAGAGGTTCAGTGGACAATTTTATGCAATTTATTTATTACATTTGTTTGCATTATAACTTTGGTAAATATTTAAATACATAAAACAAATGTAAATTATGTATTTTGTTAAATACTTTTTATCTTTTATCTTTTCATCTTTTTATACCTATATGAATTTACTTAGTTGCCTGAATCCACACAGGAAGCCACTTAATAACAAGTATTTTTATTTTTTTTTAATTTTCTCTATACTTAAATGTACAGTACACTATGTATAGTTTTGCTCATTTTCTTCATGTAAATGTTGTTGCTTTGCCTGGAATGTTCTACAGCAGGGGTGTCAAACTCATTTTGGTCCGGGGGCCGTATGCAACCTACTTTGATCCCAAAAGGGCCGGATCAGAAAACTCAGTTCTCTCTTCAAGTTATTGTATTTTTCTCCGTGTCTCGTAGTGGTCTTTAAGATTATATTCCTCGAGCAACGCCACTTGTTCCAAACACACTGAGCACAGATTTCCCATTCACCTCTGTCAACAAATAAGAATTAGACTATTTTTCTTGGGAAATCCTGAACTCAGCATGTGCTTTTCTCATTTTTTGACATTTTGCTGATGAGGGTCACGGTCGACAGTCAAAACGATCGTCCTTCAAGAGCGTTTGGAAAGAGGAAAGTCTTCATTTGTGCTGCTCTGGTGGGAGTTGCAACATACAGAAACCCCGGAGACGCTGCTATGCTAAACGGTGCAGAAAATTGACAGAAAAATCAGAAAATTTTAAGTATCTTAATAGAAAAATCAGCCGAGGGCCAGATGAAAGGTCTTGGAGGGCCGAATCTGGCCCCCCGGGCCGCATGTTTGACACATGTGTTCTACAGTATGGCATTAAATGTTATATCACCATGGCATTTTGCAGGTGACACCAAAAAGCCAAGTTACAAGTCAGATCAGTGGAGAGCCGCTCACAGTAACAATGCATGTTTTGGGGAGTATATTTTAACAATAAAAAATGTTGTGGAATGAATGGAAGTTAGATAAGCTTAATGCTATAGGGTGGAACATTCAAGGCAAAACAATCTCCATGGAGACACTTAAACTTACATAGTGCACCTTATACGTTTCCCTCTATATGATTTTTCTTCTACTCAATGAACTTACTCCATAACGTTATTTATTATCTAACTTTCATATTACTTCTAAAGCATCTCACATGTGGTTTTGGCGGGATCCGTGGTGACGCTCCTCTGATTGGACATCCTCTTCTGAATGTGCGGGTTCTGGTCCATAAGCATCATGGTGATCTGTTTCCATGGACAAGGCCACGTTTGTCCCGTGTCCCCCTCCCGAGCCACCAAGCTGGCATACACTGCCAGCTCGTCGGGGGTGTCATTTCGACCGCCGGGATACAACTTCATCTGGAAACTATAGCCCTCCTTGGACGTGAACGGTGGACTGTAGATCGCCGTGTGTACTGGAGTGGTGTCCATGACGTGGCTGAAGTTCTTGACCCTCCAAACGAACTCCGGGCAGGTGGTCTCGGACAGGTTAATGTCGTCCAGGGACATTCCACCCGGTGCTGTCTCCAGATCCTCTTTGGAGCCTTGGAAAACCACGCGGAATTTGGTCTTGACTTCCAAGCTTACATGGTGCAACTGCCAAAGATCTTGTGGTGGGCCTGTGCAGATGAGAAGAGAATATTTTGCAACCTTATACTTTTATACTCCAATATTCCCTGGAGGTGTGATGCTAACTGTAGGCTCTGCTCTGTCTGAAGCCCTGTTACTCAAATTAAACTTTAATCTGAGCTTTATTTTAAGTTTTTTTTTTTTTTTTAAGGTTTTAGGTTTTTCAGTGAGTCACATCAATTATTTTCATACTGCTTTTGTACTTTTCCACCTGTACAGAGAATAGAAAGAAATTATTTTCTTTTTGACAACACAATGGTTACACAATATCGACTATAGCAACAGGCGCAATGACTATAAAACATGAACAAATGGCTTCTTTTTGCTAATCAGTTTTAATAAACTGAAGAATTTATTAGTCAGTCTACACAGCACTTGAACTTGTACTTTTTGAAAGTTAAATGGAGGTTCAAGTTGGGGTTAGTTGATATGATTGAAGTCATTCATCTTCCCTTAGTGTTAATTTGGCTCCTCCCACCCATCACTTCAAACTCCCGCGACAGAAGACCAGTTTGAACCAGTTTTGTACATCATTTCATCTTAAATTAACTAAAATAAAGTGTAAAAATAAAACTCCTCTGTGTGTTGTTTACATAGACCGCATATATGTTCATATATACGCTCTATGGTTGTTTAGCTAAATCAAACCCTACAAAGTGTTATCCGTTTGTTAATATAACTCTCCAAACGTTAATGTAACTCTCAAAACATTAATATAACTCTTGATTTCAGGGTTAAACAAGAACTTTGGTCCAGTGTTGCTTAACATTTCCAAAAATGTTAATTAACTCTAGAACAGATTGGACTCATATAAACCCTAAGAAAATGTTAAAATTGATTCTGTGAGAGTCAGTTTTAACTCTCCACTTTTTGCTGTGTATTGAGTTTGGTTGTTGGACTTCCAAATTTATTTTTCGTTTCGTATTCGTCACTCATCAAAGTAGCTTCTTTAATTCTGAATTCTGACATGGTTCTGGGCACTGCCTTGTTGCTGATTACTGTTTCATAGAAAAATAACAAGCCCGTAATGGTTTAATAATATTTTCTTATATTGTGTAACTTTTCTGATGCAGGGTCTGTCATCAGATTTTTTTTTTTTTCCCATGGAGAGTTTTTGCTTTGCCTGAAATGTTCCACAGTAGCATTAAACTTGCATGTATTCAATTGCACGCTTTAAAAATGTGAGCAGAGCCACCTCTCCGCAGATACTATGCAATACTGGAGCATTCTGAACAAAGCAACAACATCTCCATGGCGACGAGGACGTAACAGACTCTCCTCCAGAAAAGTTACCCGGTGCTCCTAATGCTCACTGTTCTGTATACGCTTAAAACCCAGAACGAACGAACATAGACAATGGATTAAATTTCACGATAATATTGCGATTTACTTCTCATTTTTCAATTTCCATATCCCTACTTGACGCCAGAAAGTGGAATCGTCACCGTCTACAGTGGTGATGAAGCGCAGGGTCCCGCTGGGGTGGGCTTTGTCATATTCTCTGACGTAGATCTTGAGAGTGTCCTTGGCTCCGGCGCTGTTGTAGTAGAAGAACTGCAGACACTGGAAGCCTCGTTTTGGGTACAGGAGGCGGCTCTCCAGTATGGCTGTGTCCTTGAGCTTAGCGGAGGCCGTGTCAAAGTGCATAAAAAAGCCAGAACCTGTAGCATAAATGAGAATTTAGTTTGCCGTTTCTGTACAATAACTGTTATAGAGTGAATTGCAGTAGTAGTAATAGTAGTAGTGGACCCAGGATCTGGAGACATGAACCCTCAAGATATTATGATGGTGTTGTCCATTCTAGTGCAGTCGATTCTGGCTATACTTCTGTTGTAGGGAGTATTATACCTCTGATGACATAGGCCAAGATAGTAAGGCCTGGCACTGTGCTCTATGTACAGCACAGAAAACAATACTGCACTTTAATCGAAACGAGACCACTGTGTACTTCCGGCATCTATTTATGAAGCATTTTTATTGCCCGCGAAACAGGCACGAAGGCTAGTGCACTGTTAGCATACTAGTAATATGTTGTTAGCAATACCGTGATAGCAAAACTCCTCTCTGGTCTCTGAAAATTGTTAAAAATGGCGAATAATTACGATGCTCTGAATGCGAAATAAATGACAGTTTTAAACAAAAAAATGAAGTGCTTTTCACATTTTTAAGACTATAAAAACTGGGTACAGCACCTTTAAACTAAACTGTTCTATAACTATTTGCAAATATATGTTATGTTATCAGCCATAGCGAGATTATAAGACTTTAAATGTTAATGAAATGGCAAGTGAAAGAACTAAAGAGAAGAGGACTAAAATGAGAAAGATAATGGTCCATGTAACACCTTCTGTGCTTTAATCCTCTCCTCACGTGGATCCATAGATACATCCCTGTGTAAAAGACGCATTTGCATATTGATTTAATGTAGTTTTCTTTTCTCTTTTTTTTTTTAAACCAGATAACCTTCTTTACACATTTCCTTTGTCGTGAGGTCGAGGTCCAGACAAAGACTGCAGTAACTCCTGACCTTCGACATCAGTCATAGTTATGCTCTTAATAAAGTGGTGCCCTTGTAATTAATTAAACAAGAACATTTTAGTAGATACATTTCAACTGATTTAACACTGTTTTTGTCAATAATCATATTCTTAGGCAAGATACTTCACCCTCCTTGTCGCTGTAAGTGAGTAATTGGTTGTCATATAGTATAATCTGTGTTATCCTGTTGTTTCCTCATCACAAACATACCTGGAGCTGTGTTTTGTTTCATTCACACGTTTAAAAATTTAAAAAACTTCTTTGTGTGATGTCATGTGGTAATACAGGAAGTGCTCCACTGTGTTTTTAAACTCCATGCACCTTCACTGGAATCATTTGGATAATTTCAGTCCTGGATTTGCCCATCTCTACTGAACAAAATGTAAAAAGTAGCTGTTGAAAACTACCACTACATGACATCACAAGGTGGAGCAGAGCATGTGTGAGCTCCAGGTCTGTTTTGGAGAAGTTCACCGCATTATTACACGGCATAAAGCTCACAGGAGTCCAGTTCTTTTGCTATAGGGCAGTAGTACATACAGTATATTACCACTGTGTACTTAAGCAAGACTCTGCCCAGCTTGTATGTCAACTGATTTAACAACTTATTCTTTTGCTGTAGGTGTGGCAGTGGCTCAGTGGTTTGAGGATTTGCGTGTACAGGTATTGTGTCCTTGGGCAAGACACTTCACCCACCGTGTATGTAGCCAGTGTGTGAGTGAGTGATTGGTGGTTGTCACAGATTGGCGGGCTGCATGCGTCAGTACCTTTCAAAGCATCTAATGAATGAATAATGCATGAAACTGTTCAGCAACTGGGGCCGTCTGGAAAGGTGCAATTTAAAACGACTGCATCATTGATTTTATTTGAAGTGTTTTGCTCAAAGACACAAAGCTTAGTTGCCTTTTTATGTCGTATATTGTATAAGCAGCTCAAGGAGGTTAAAATGCGTATTGTCTGCATAAATGTTTAAAGTATTTAATTGCACAGAGTAACAGAAAGTGCTTGGTTAGCATGCTATTTGTTACCTTTACAGCGGGACCAAAATTCAAGTCTCTTATCAGCTCATCATTAGCAAGTGAGGAATCATTTTTGAGGAGCTGCAAACTGTGTAAAATGAACAACAGTAGTGAATGAAATAAAACACAACTCCACTTATGTTTGTGATGAGGAAATAATATTAAAACAGATCAGAAAATAATGTGATATAGGCCTTTTAACCGGTCTGTTAATAACTTTCTAACTCTAGCACTGGCCCTAGTTAGAACATCACATTTCTCTTCCACTGTCAGAAACTTGAGGGAGGTTTTGCACAGCAAGGTTAGTGTAATAGTCAAGGCAAGTTGATTCTCAGAGCAGACCCCAGGCCAATTGAAGACCTCAGGTTGACATTGAAGAAACTACTCATGTCTTTATGTCTTTAGTGCGATGCCCTTCTTTTCATTGGACTTAATCATTCCCTCCTCCACAGACTCTAACAGGCACAGAGCTCCTTTTTAATGCTTAATGCTGCCTACATGTCTGACCTTGGAGCATGTCCCCTTCCAGTTAGAGCCCTATGATGGTTCACAGGTTCAGGTATAACAAGTGTGTTCTTTCAAATCTCAGCTCAAGACACATTTATGCTGGGTTTTTTCATAGACCTTCAGTCTCTTATTATTATGTATTTCACAGTTTTTTCTACTGCAAAAGAAATTGAATTCTTTCAACTGATTGTGGAGTTTACAGCAGGCCACTCATCCAAGAGGCTTCTTCACTTCTGACAGGAGAATAAATATCTGTCTCCATCTTCAAAGATCAAAATGCTTTGTTCCACCTTGTGATGTCATTTAATGTTCATTTTCAAGTAACCTTTAGTTCATAGGTATTGAAAATTCAAGGACTGGAATAATCTAAATGAAGATAAAGAGTGAAGGTGTATGGCAGGGGTGTCAAACTCATTTTGGCCAGGGGCCGTATGTAACCTACTTTGATCCCAAAAGGGCCGGATCAGAAAACTCAGTTCTCGCTTCAAGTTATTGTATTTTTCTCCGTGTCTTGTAGTGGTGTTTAAGATTATATTCCTCGAGCAACGCCACTTGTTCCAAACACACTGAGCACAGATTTCCCATTCACCTCTGTCAACAAATAAGAATTAGACTATTTTTCTTGGGAAATCCTGAACTCAGCATCTGCTTTTCTCATTTTTTGACATTTTGCTGATGAGGGTCACGGTCGACAGTCAAAACGATCGTCCTTTAAGAGCGTTTGGAAAGAGGAAAGTCTTCATTTGTGCTGCTCTGGTGGGAGTTGCAACGTACAGAAATGCCGGAGACGCTGCTATGCTAAACGGTGCAGAAAATTAATGGAAAAATCAGAAAATTTTAAGTATTTTAATAGAAAAATCAGCCGAGGGGGCCAGATCCGGCCCCCGGGCCGCATGTTTGACACATGTGGTGTATGGTGTTTAAAAACACAGCGGAGCACCTGTACTGTATTACCACATGACATCACAAGGTGTAACAGAATGCTTGTTGTCTGAGAGAAAAACTCTGCATAAATATGCAGGGTTTGTCAAAAATGTGTGAATTCAATTTTCTTTAGCGATGAAACCTACCAGGACGACTGAGGGATTACGCAGAGATTTTTCCACTGTTTGTATTGCCCTGTGTAACACTCCTTGTAGACCTTCTGGATATCGGAAAGGTGCTGCATAAATGCATTTTGATTGATTCACAGTTTCATCCATTGTGTCGCCTACTTCCCAAACCACCCTCTATGTACTTTCCATGTTTAAAGGGCTCATATTACACTATATTCTGATCTATTATGTTATATCTATATCTGTTATCATGTTGTTTCCTCAGCAAAAACAAAGGTTAATTTGTTTTGTTTCATTCACACATATTTGAAACTCAAACCCTGCATATTTAGGATGTGTTTTTCTCTCAGAAAACACTCTGTTCCACCTTGTGATGTCATGTGGTAATACAGGAAGTGCTTTACTGTGTTTTTATACTCCATATACCTTTGCTAAAATCACAGAATAATTTCAGACCTAGGATTGACCATCTCTATTGAACTAAAGGTAAACTATAACTGCTAACTTGAAAACTACCTCTACATGACACCACAGAGGTGGAACAGAGCATTTTGAGCTTTGGAGATGCAGATTAATAATAAAAATGTGTGAATGAGACAAAACCTATCTCTGGGTATGTTTTTGCGGAGGTAGCAGTATTATAACAGGGCTTACAGTTCACAAGAATGCATTTTGTGTAAAATAGGACTTTAAAGTGGTTTGTGCAGTACTTGCCTGTACACTTTCCCAGGTTGGAGTAGTCGGTGGTGGGCCCTCCTGCAGCAGAGGACACCCTTCTCCAGTCAGCTGTATCTCCTGCTCCTTGGATCATGCCACAGATGTTCTCACGTTCAAAGTCACACGAGTCCAAGAACGTCGACGCTTTGGCTGTGTCCATGAGCACACAACATGCAGACTTTGAACGGCTGTTAAACACTTGATAATGCTTTATATACACGTTTATGCCCAGTCTTTTGTAGTTCAATCAATAATTAACTAGAAATAACAAAACAATAAAGTTGATGAAAGCATGTTTTTATCTGTATCAGGGTAGGTTTCTTCTGGAGAAGTGAACGCACTGCTCCTGACAGGTTGTCCTCGTGGCACTGGTTGAAAAATGGGTCAAATGCAGAGAATGTGCACTACCAGTCAAAAGTTTGGACACACCCTCTCATTCAGTGTTTTTCCCCCCTTATGTTTACTACTTCCTACATTTTATATACACATAGAAGACAATAAATATATGGAGTTATGCAGCAGATTTTGAGTTATTTTGAGTTTATTTTTGTTTACTATATTTAATCTACAATAATCATGAATATAAGAGAAAACTTCACGTAAAAGTGTGTCCAAACTTTCGACTGATAGTGTAGTTTCCTCATAAGTATACCTTAACTTTGCAACTACGTATATGGAACTTTTCTGGTGGAGAGTTGCCACCTGCTTTGCCTGTAAAGTTCTGCAATGGCATTAATCGTATCTATCTCCATGGAGACAACAGGAGACACCATTAGCCCAAGTTACTGATGAGATCTGTGGAGAGTTGACTTCTCTCACAGGAATAATGCATGTTTATCTCTTTGAATATAAGATAAGATATCCTTTATTTGTCCCACAATGGGGAAATTTCAGTGTTGCAACGCAGTTAAGAGAACAGCAAGAAACAGTAGCAGCAACAGAAGTACAGTTAAGTTAAAAATTACTAAAAAACACTATAAAGATCTATAAATATAAGGATTATAAAACTATGTATAATATAAATTGCTATCTTAAAACTATATATCCAATAAATTGCAATCTAAAAACTATATATACAATAAATTACTATCTTACATTTCACAGTATTGCACAGGGTCCCAGTATTGCACAGGCAGCATATAACTAAATGTATATAACTAAATGAATAAGAAATCACATTTAATGCTAGCAATAATCTTTAAATTCATTATCTATACTATTTTAAGTCTTTTCATCTCTATATATGAGGCAAATAAGGGAGGACCACTAAAGGATTCAAGTGATGAATTTGTGGCTTGTTTTTTAAGGGTCCCTATGAAATCTGTTTTTTAATTTATGTTTGTTTTAATGGTCAAAAACATACCTGGAGTTATGTTTTGCTTCATTCACACATGTTTAACACAAAAACCCTGCATATTTAGGCTGAGTTCTTTTCTGAAACAGGAAATACTTTTAAAAAATATATAAATTCCATACACCGTCACCAGAATCATTTGGATAATTTCAGTGTTGGAATATTCTGTCCCTACTGAACTAAAAGGTAACTTGAAAACCACCACTACATGACATCACAAGGAGGAACTGAGCATTTTGAGATTTGGAGATGTGGACAGACTAATAATAAAGGAGTACTGAAACATGTGAATTAAAAAAAAAAAAAACTCCAGGTATGTCTTTGCGAAGGTAAGATTAACATAATAACATGTTTTAAAGTGCACAGGAGCCAATTCTGAATAATACAGGACTTTTAACTTGCCTATTTTATTCAGTTAAATGTTGCTTCATGGATTTGATTTGACAGTAGCGTGACTTACTGCAGTTGTAGAGGCGACTCAGCTTGAGCAGGTCACTGTCACTAAACTCCATGCGCTGTCCGATCACATCACTGAAGGCGGGGATGTTGGTCACGATGGTGGGCTCGGTGCCGTTGCGGAAGGCGTTCTTACTGTAGTGCATCATAGAGCCGTAGTCATAGGGGACCCCAAGCGAGCTCGAGGTGGTGTCATTGTACGTGTTGAAATTGTGGCCTTTACCTGCAGATAAAATATTATAACGGTGGGTTTCCGATGAGAAAACGTTTTACCTTGTAAACTTTGTGAAATACATAATTGCCCATATTTGCTCTACATTGTAATGTTCAAATGCATAACTTCTACAGCTTCTTTTTAAACGGTCCATATACGCTATTTTCTGATCTATGTTATGAGGATGTGTTTTTTCTAAAAGCATACCTGGGGTTGTGTTGCATTTGACTTGAACTGAAATGGGTAATGGGAATAATAATGGTAAGATAAAAGTAAATAGCAAATCTAGTGATGTGATTTGTTCAGAACTGAAAATGGAAAAAGTTAAACATGAAATACAGTTGTTCTTGCCCTCATGTAGGGACAACACGAGCATCCATGGCAACAACAAAACAACTAAAGACCACTAATCTTGTAAAATACACACAGTACACAGCAGTACACAGTCCTTGAGAACTACATGTCTTAAAACTTTTATTTTTTAAAGTCCCATGTTACACTGTTTTCTGGTCTATGCAATAATATTGTTTTCTCATCAAAAATCTCTGGAGTTGTGTTTTGTTTCATTCATATATTACACACACAAACCCTGCATATTTAAGCTGTGTTCTTGTCTCAAACAGAAAACGTGTGTGAATGGAACAAAACACACGTCAATGGGGGTGAACATAACCTCTTTTTTAATGGGAAACATTGTGATCCCATTTGACTGCAAAACATGTAAAAAGTAATTACAGTACAGCTACATAATACAGGGTTGGTCAAACAGCCATGAATGAAACAAAGCGCATTTCCAGGAATGTTTGATGTCAAAACTAATCAATTGTGCACTCTGTATGTTTTGGAAGATCCATCCATCCATCCATCATCTCCCGCTTAATCCAGCTGGGTCACGGGGGCAGCTTGCTGACCAATACTCATAGCACCTGACCCCCCCTATGAACCCCTCTGCAGGTCGTGAGGCCACAGGAGGGATTTGGAAGATATTATTTTATATTATTAGAAGTTACTTATTAGCCAATGTTCTACCCTGGGTATCAAAGCCCTTTGTACATCAATTGTTGTCAAATTTTGATAAGGCAAAGTTTGATATTGCTGTTCAGAGGGCATCCCATGTTTATTTATGTTCTTCTATGCATATATGCTACACAGATAATTGCAGAACATGAAATATTCACACCAACATGCTGCCACGTCTGTATTCTAATAGAGATCATCTATTCATAGTCCCTAAAGATCCAACTCTATGCATGTTTTTAATCATTTTTATGTAATATTGTTATGACTTTACAAAAGTGAAGCCAAAGGGAATTAAGGTTGAATGAACATGTTTGCTCCCAAACAGATTACGATATTCTTCCATTAAGGTTATCAGTAATCTTGTAAAATAAAGTAATCTAAACATGGAAACTTGGCTTTAATCTACTAGGTCACGCAAAACCAGGATCTGATAGGTCAACTGCTTATTTCTGAAGTCCATAGATATCATAACCTGCCCAGCAACATGTGTCCTCGCAATGTGAGTTCAAAGATTCTTGCAAATGAGTCTGGCCCAGCAGTCTCTGTTGTGACCATCCAGCGGTTCAGACCAATCACAGTGCAGCATTTTAGCTTAAGTAGAAGCCAAAGGTGAAGCACATGAGCAGACCAAACAAATCTTACTGCCTATTTTAATGGAAATACAAAGTATTTAGTTTGGGAAAAAATGTGAGGAGGGAAGCTTTATTATCTTTATTTATGGTTTAGCATTTATGGTGGGAAAAATGTCTGTGCTTTTCTCTCAACTGGATTTAAGTACTGGATTGAACTGGATTTTTGTTTTTTGTTCTATTAACAAAAGAAAAACAAAACCAGACAAAAACAAAACCCTATCACACCCACCCCCCTCTGCACACGCCACGACATAATGTTTCAAAAGTCACCACAGTCAAGTCAACAGCCCACATCTGCTCCAATTCCCATTGTTTCACAGAGTGGGCTTAACAAAAGTTTGACTTGTTCACCCAGTCAGCTTCAACTGTTTGTCAAGACGTTCCACTTTTTCACAATCACCTTCAATGTGATCTGTTCCAGACTGATAAATGTGTGCTCCACATATCAATACTGTATTATAAGCAGTTTTATTCTATAAAATGTAAAACAGTGGAGTCCAAAATAATCTGAAAGTGCTCCAAAAATTTCACGAGGTTCTGGTTGATATATTTTGACAGTACCTTCGGTAGTGGAGGAACGTAACAAAGTAAAAGTAGTAAAGCACTGTACTTAAGTAAAAATTTGAGATATCTGTACTTTACTTAAGTAGATTTTAAAGTGGATACATTTTACTTTTACTCCAGGTATCTGTACTTTCGACTGCACTACATTTGGAGTTTTATTACATCTCAAAATCTGTGCAAAATACTTAAACTTTTTACTCTTCAAGTACATTTTTAAACAGGTACTTTAATACTTTTCATGTAATACTTTTATTTTTACTAGTATTTTTTTGCTCCAGTATCTGTACTTTTACTTAAGTAATAGAACTGAGTACTTTTTCCACCTCTGTCCGTGCACTTTCTCGCTTACAGTTGGTCCAAAATTCTGCCTGCTTTTATTCTCTGGCTTTTAACACCACATGTGTTGTGTGGTCCTCTATGTTTTTATTTATTTTATCTACCGTATTTTCTGGACTATAAGCCGCTACTTTTTTCCCAGGCTTTGAACCATGCGGCTTTTACAAAGGTGCGGCTACTCTGTGGATTTTTCTTCCACCGCTAGGGGCGCTCTAACCGGAATTTAAAAAACAATATAGACGGAAAATTAATGCAGAGAAGAATACATTACTTTTTATTTAGCAGATATAACACGCACGACAAATGACTAACTGGTAATTATTTTCAAATCCTCGCCCCTTCATCATGAAAAGCACATTAAGGAGTTTGTATGATGCAAGTTTTAAGTTGAAGGCATCGATCTTGCTCCAGGAAGGAAACCGCTGTAGAGCCCTGCACCCGTGGGACCCAACACAAGACAGTGCGGCGCAGGACATATTCTGAAATCTTATTGCGGGCGGGAGCGCAACCGCACGACGCGGGAGCGGGACTGAAGAATGCGGTAGCAGTACTGAAGAAAATTGTGTCCCTCCAGATCTCTACCGTGCTGCTGCACATAAGCTTGGCGTCAAATGGCGAAGATGATTAAAGTGACTTGTGGTCTCACTGCACAGGAGAAATGAAGGTCAGTTACCGGTTCTTTTCTGTTTTTGACCTCGTTTTAATCAGCACAGTTGCTGTTGTGTTAAAAGGCACTGTTCAGAAAGAATCTGTTCAGGTACATAAATGTACATTTACAGTACAAAATCGTTCTGTATATGCAGTAAATATCTCATTTTTCAACATGGATATCAGCGGCTTATAGTCCGGTTGCGGCTTGTATATACTTAAAAAAAAATTTAAATAGAGTGGATGCGGCTTATGTACAGGTGCACTCTATAGTCCGGAAAATACGGTATTAATTGCTATTTTTGATTTTGCTTTTATTTGATTTGTAATGGTTTTATTATTTTAGGACTGGTATGATCAAATTTTTACCCATTTACCTTTAGTTGTCTTCATTTTATGTTCTCTCTGTGGCACTTTGGAAGTTGTTGTTGTTTGTAAAATGTGCTAGAGAAATAAAGTAGATTTGGATTTGGACTGACCTTCCGAGATCCGGTCCCACATGATCTGCACGTAGTCATCTCGGTCAGATCTGGACTGCTCATGCCAGAAGCCCAGTGCGTGGAGAAACTCATGCTCAATGGTGCCTATTCGGTCACAGTTATTTCCAATGGACAGCCTTTGCTTGCCCACACGCCGATTACCAACAGACGAAAAACAACTTGGAGAAAGACAAACAATTTCACACAAACAATAATTATATAAACAACATGTAAGAATTACTGAAGCACTTCTTTACGAGTTAGAAAGCACAACATTTGAAAACACAACATTTTCTTCTCTTTATACCCGCTTCCTTTAAAGACAGAGATGTAGTTCTCTTCTCCACTCCAAGGTTGAAAATCAATACAGGTCTTAAGGCGGTATTGTTCAAAGGCCTTCAAGATAACACCTTTGGCATTGATTTCTGTGAGCATATGATATAATACCACCTTTAGAACTGTCACGATACAACACAAACTTTTTAATTTAGATTTACTGATACTGATTATTACCCAAGTCATCTTCGAGATAGTAGGGAATCGTCCTGGGCCATCGATACTGTTCTCCGATTATGGAATTTCTGCCTTGTTTCTATTGCAATCAGTAAAGTAGTGAGTGAGAATACTTGTGTACTTTTTGCATACAAGAGAAACTGCATTACCTCGTCCAGTACAATGTCTCCTTCAACCAGATTCAACCCAGCCTCTAAAAAGTATGTACAAATATTACTGACTGGCAATAACAGTGTACTAAATTTGAATGGAGCAGCTATAGGAATTTTGTATACCTTCATTTATGTCAAAAATGTCAAGGTTTCTTCCCCCATCCACATCGAAATCTATAACCATGATTCAACTTGGTTAAAAGGAGTTATATAAAGTGAATACATCATCTTTCATTCAATATTGTATGTATTTGCCTGGCTAAATATGGCAAGTTCTCCCACAACAAAATTATACTTTCTATTCCATATCCAAAATATTGCAAAAATAAACAGAAAAACAAAACAAAACAATGAAACTACTACAAAAATTATGCACAGTATCCAGTATTTCCAATTGCAATGTGACTTGACTATACAGACATTAAAAACAAAAACTTACCCTCAATGACTGGAGTAGGCTATATGGAACATACATTAGTGTTAGCTCAAAATAGATGATGAATTCATTGGAAAAAAATTAACATAGACTCACCAAGCTAACTACAACTGCACAAAAGTAGTACACAACCAGTATGTGTGCAGCCCTCTCCCCCGCCATTGCCCAAAATGACCTCTTAAAGAAAAGCACTACTTTCCAGAGCCGTGTACCTCCTAAGTGAACCCCAGCAAAGACAAGGACAAGAGGCCACAAGAATCAGTCAGAGACACATATCACCGTCTGTCAATCATTAAAAACGCTGTAAAACTTATACAGCCAGGAACTATCTTTTGACTGGGCATTACAAGGGAGAAGATTAGACAGATTACACTTTATAAACAACAAAAACAGTGTAGCTAGTGTATACATTAGGGCTAAAAGTAGGTGAAAAAACAAACAAACCTGCATGTCTCCTTACTGCGTGGCCTGGACCGTTCCACAATCTGTGTTTAATCTGTCTGTGTTTTATCTTGCATTCAAATATAGGTGTTTCTATCTTCTGTTTATCTGAAGCCAGGTCACTGGGGCAGCGGTTCGAGCAGGGATGCCCCTCTCAGCTGGCTCCTCTCGACACAGAGGAGCAGCAGGTCTACTCCGAGTTCCTCCCATGTAAGTTCTTCACCGCTATGTCTAAGGAATGCCCAGCCACCCAACAGAAGAATCTTATTTTTAACTGTTTGTATTCACCTTGTCCTTTCAGTCTTGCATTTGGAGGAGTTGATTTTCATCCCAGCAGCTTCACACTTGGCTATATCCATAGTATCTTACATTCTGCATTCTGTTGTCACCAAACTGGACCCCCTCTGGCTCCTGACTGCTCCTTGTTATTCTGTCCATAAAAAAACAGAACAACATGTGGCAAAGGACGGCGCTCAACATGCATTGAGGATAGGTCTGACTTACTGCTGGCAATGCGAATAAAATTTGAAATAAATATACAAATCAGTTACACTGCAAGCTTTAACCAAACTAACATTACTTTCCAACGTAATGTTGTAGAATCAGTATGAGAGCCCTGACGACATCTTTGTCCAATGTCTTTTCTTTATATATAAAGCTCTTTGTTTGTTTCTCTATTTACACCACACATCAACTCTCTCGACCATCTTGCCTTCACAACATACAAGCAGAGACACTAAGATGGCTTCCTACCATTCACTCAGGTATTGAGTTATAGCCTTGACAGTCCGGCATTCTTAAAGGGAAAGAATCAATGAAACATCTTTTATAACGTTATATATGTATTCATATACACATAGTCTACAAAAAGCAACAGAACAAAACAAACCAAGTGATGGGAACATCAGGAAAAAGGAACACAAGAAACTAGAAAAATACCAGGGGCTCAAGGAAGAGAGATTTAAATTTCAGTTAAATATATCATATAGCAGACAAACACAGTGATATTTGAGAAGTGAAATTAACTTTATAGGATTTACAGAAAGTGTGCAATAATTATTTAAACAAAAGTAGGCATGTGCATAAATTAGGGCACCCTTGTTGTTTTATTGATTTTAATACCTTTAGCACTAATTATTGGAACACAAAATTGGTCTGGTAAACTCAGTGACCCTTGGCCTACATACACAGGTGAGGCCGATCAGGAGAAAGGGTCTTTAAGGGGCCAGTTGCAAGTTGTTCTCCTCTTTGCATCTTCTCTGAAGAGTGGCAACATGGGAGCCTCAAAACAACTATGACCTGAAAACAAAGATTGTTCAACATCATGGTTTAGGGGAAGGATACAAAAAACTAGCTCAGAAATTTCAGCTGTCAGTTTCCACTTTGAGGAACATAGTGAGGAAATGGAAGACCACAGGCACAGTTCTAGTTCAGGCCCGGAGTGGCAGGCCAAGAAAAACCTCAGATAAGCAGAGGTGAAGGATGGTGAGAACAGTCAAACTTATTCCACAGACCAGCTCCACAGACGTACAACATGATCTTGCTGCAGATGGTGTCAAGCTGCATCGATCAACTATTCAGCACTTTGCACAAGGAGATGCTGTATGGGAGAGTAATGCGACGGAAGCCTTTTCTGCGCACATGCCACAAACAGAGTCGCTTGAGGTTTGCTAAAGCACATTTGGACAAGCCAGCTTCATTTTGGAATAAGGTGCTGTGGACTGATGAAACTAGTTAACGAAACGAAACAAGTTATTTGGACATAAAAAAGGGTGATGTGCAGGGCGAAAGAAGAGCACAGCATTCCAAGACAAACACTTGTTACCCACAGTCAATTTCGGTGGTGGTTCCGTCAGGCTGTGGGCCTGTGTGGCCAGTGCAGGTAGTGGAAATCTTGTTAAAGTTGAAGAATAACTAACAATGTTCAAGAATCAGTGACAAAGTTGAAGTTGCCCCAGGGCTGGATACTTCCACAAGACAACAACCCTAAACACGGCTCAAATTCTACTAAGGCAGTTTATGCAGAGGAACAAGTGCAATGTTCTGGAATGGCCATCTCAGACCTGAATATTACTGAAAATCTGTGGTGCGATTTAAAGCGGGCTGTCCATGCTTGGGCACCATCAAACTTGACTGAACTGGAGATGTTATGTAAAGATGAATGGTCAAAAATACCTTCAACCAGAATCCAGACCCTCATTGGAAGCTATAGGAAGCGTTTAGAGGCTGTTATTTCTGCAAAAGGAGGATCTACTAAATACTGATGTAATTTTTCTGTTGGGGTGTCCAAATTTATGCACATGCCTACTTTTGTTTAAGTAATTATTGCACACTTTCTGTAAAGTTAATTTTACTTCTCAAATATCACTGTGTTTGTCTGCTATATGATATATTTAACTGAACTTGCTGATCCGAACAACCAATGATTTATAAAGGAAAATCTTGAAAATGATCAGGGGTGTCCAAACTTTTTCACATGACTGTATATATATATATATATATATATATATATATATATATATATATATATATATAGGTTTCATTCAATATATTCTTTAATTTCCTAAACGGCATGCCAAATATATATATACACAGTAAGACTGACCATTTTTACATATGTCTGGGAAAGTTTCAGCAATATCAGTTTTAGTGTATGCATAACAAACAAGAGTAGAAAGAGTCACTGTGGACTGTCAAGGCTATTGTAATTCTTTAAAGTTGAGACTCAATGAAATATCACAACTCTTCCTGTATAACCCTTCCTGTATTTGTACACAGTACATCTATTCTTTAACAGTGTTTTCAGTGCCCTTGATTCTCACAAAAGTGGGACAAAGCAAAAGAAAACAATCAACCACATCAACCTCGCCTGTCAAATTCATGCAAACTTAGCGCGCTTTGCTAGTATCACATTTGAGCCTTTAGTGATTACTTATTGATATTTCCAGGCCTTTGCTTTATATTACTTAAGAAAGAGGTTTGCGGAGGGAATGGGGGTAATGAGGCTGAACTGGTGCAGGTTGCAGATCTCTGGATATGTTTGCCCGTTTAGATGTGCTTACATTGAGCTGATAACCCCAGCTAATGAAACTGTGATGCACTATATTTTCATTCATGACAACACAACACTTCTTTTGGGGTCAGTCGTTATACTTGTTACTTTGTCTGGCACCTGGTTTTCTTGTGTACTAGCCTGTTATACCAGGTTACACCAGTTTTGTCATTTTTTAGGTTGTGTTCATAGACTGTTTAGAAGGGGACTGAGAGAGTGTGACGTCGCCCATAGAGTTCAGCTCCAGCCAAATAAAGCCAAACGAGGCTAGGAGATATAACAGCTAATTTAGAGCCGAGTTCCATATTTGGATTTCTGATTGTATGTATCATAGCAACTAATAAGCCAATTAGGAGCAAGGTTTTTGAAAGTTCTCACCCCTTTCTGGTTTGACATGGGGCAGGCTTGTCATTCCCCAATTTGAGGTAAAGATGAATTTGCATAAAAATTCAATATGCGCATGTCCAGATGCTTCTGGGCTTATCGAGGGGCAAACATTTTTAAATAGGAAGTGAAATGGAGCCAGAGTTGATGGAGCTTTATTTAAATTGTAGTATCATATGCACAGACCTACATCTTGAACACAAAATCTGTACATTTTGAGATCGTGTAACTTTGCTGGTGGAGGGCCGGTAAAATGCTTTTCTGGAGATGTTATTGCTTTGTCTGGAATGTTTTACAGTATGTATTAAACCTTTCGTCGTCATGGAGACCAAACAAGACCAAGTTACAGGTCAGATCTGTGGAGAGGCGACCCTGCTCACAGTCCAAAAGCCTGTTTTTAGGTATTTTGAGCTATAAAACCATCTGTAATTGAATAAATGTAAAGTAGAGCTGTTTACTCCCATACACTGGAACATTCTAGGCAGAGCAATGGCATCTATAGAAACAAGCAGCAGCAAAAAAGCAAGCAGAAAGGTTACATAGGTAAGGAGGACTGGTAGTTTTCATGGTATCCAATCAATTACCTTTCTGTTTTACTCTTTTAACACATAATCCTAACCTGCAATGGGCCCTCAATGTGTCCTGGGCCCCGATGCATTGCCCTGGCTGCACTGCCGAATGCTACGCCATTATAGTTACTTATGACAAAGTGGTTTTGGAACTTGAGTCAGTTTTATAAGAAAAAAGAAACAGTAACAAGGGAGACCCAAATGGTAAAATGCTTCAGGTATAGTTTGGGTATAATAAGAATATTCACAAATCACTGGTGTTAAGCTACTACAGTGAACACAGAAAACAAGACCAAGCCACTTGCTCCCAGGCGTGTTGATCAGTAAATCTTCTTCAGATCCTGAGTAATTGCGCAGGCTTGGTTTATTTTTCTGGATATAAAACTTCTGCAAGAATTTTGCATGTATAGAAAAGCCAAACCTTGCATAAGAAAGATGCAATTTTCAAGTGAGATTTTGTGAACAATACAAAATGTACACTTGTTTTTCTATGGCCATGTCAGCTTTATCTTCAAGGGCAAAGCATAAACACTTGACAGTATATAACAGATCCGGCCATTGTACAGCTCATGCATGGAATAAAGCTGCACTGCTTTTATTTTAGAGGGGTTTTTTTGTTTTGTTTTGTTTTTTTTGTAAGGCAACCTCACTTTTTCCTTGCCATAGCATAAACTCTTGCCAGTCTTACCAGCACATCAAAACAACGCTATTTACAGCTTTTTATCAAGAAATACAATTCTTATTATGCAGAATTGAGTTAAGCACTTTGGCCCGGCCCTCCACAATTTTCTGTTTCTCATGTGGCCCCGTGGAACAAAATAATTGCCCACCCCTGCTATATAGGCTTTGATACACACATGGAATATAAAGTCTATACAGTCGTCCTGGGGTTACAGAGGTGGATCACGCATATGTAAATGTAAAAGTAGGGTCAATCTTCCAAGACATACAAAACAATTATATTCTCCTGGTAGTGAAAGCATGCAAATTGACAAATGCGTTCTATACCAACACTCAGTCTCAGTCATTTTATTTTGCTTGCAAGTGCACGCAACAAGAGATAGGTGGAGAGGAGGATTTCATGTATAAGCCTTTGTATAGATAGGTACATTGCTTGAATAGGATACGCTAATCATCAAGTGAAATTGTTTTCTTAAAGCCCATATTATTGCACCCAGTTTAAGACAACATATTATGATTTATTTATTTATTTTCATGTAATCTGTATTAAACTAGAACCAAGGAAATGATTATTTTACATTTATTCGTTACAAATTGCAAAAATGATCTAAATGGCATAATTACAGAAACAGGTCAATGTTTAAAACTACAGGAATCAGAGGCCCTGTCCCCTTGTACTGTAGGAAGCAAATTTTCATCAGTGTGTTTTATTGTTGAAAAATTGCTACTTATTTTTTAACGGAACATGTATGACCTTGAGTTATTTTTTCTCTCTTTTTAACAGGCCTTTATTACTCTATTTTCTGTTTTCTGTTTTTGTATGTTATAATGTTGTTTCCTCATAAAAAAAAACATACCTGGAGTTGTGTTTTGTTTCATTCACACATGTTTAACACACAAATCCTGCATATTTCCTGCATATTTTGACTGTTCTGTTCTTCAAAACAGAAAATACTTTACTCCACTGTGTTTTTAAACTTCATACACCTTCATTAGAATCATGTGGATAATTTCAGAATTGCCCATGTCTACTTAACAAAAGGAAAAAGGTAGCTGTTAACCCGAAAACTGCCATTTCACAAGGTCATGACAAGGTGCAAGAGAGCATTTTAAGCTTTGGAGATGTAGACAGACTAATAAATGGATTATGGGTTAGTCAAACATTTGTGAATGGAACAAAACACAAGTTCAAGTATGTTTTTGATTATAATGTGGCTTAAAGCTCACGAGACAATTTTGCATTTTGTAGAACTTTAAATAAAGTACAAAAAAGTCAGTGCAGATAGTTGAAAACACACATTTTCAGTGGACTCAACCCTTAAATGCAATACACATTACTGTTATAACACTGCACGATATGTCCCCTTTAAAGAGTACTAATCGATATCCCTTCAATCCCACTGTGAAATGAATTTAAGCATATTGCAAACATATACCACAATCCCACTGATCTACATGACCCACCTGTGTCTATAGTTTTTTCCCCCTTTCTTATTTACATATAGATTAAAACCAGCAGGCCCCTTTGAATTACGCTATTCAATGCATAGCTCCAATATACACTTGGTACGTGGCGAATGGGTTAAATCTTTGTTATATGTAAAAATAAAGACATTTATTTACGCATCAGTGTATTAAGGTATGTTTGAATTCAGTGGTAATTGCTGACATTCTGAGCCTGCTTATTTCAAGAGCATGCTGCTGTCATGTGAAGGACCTGCATTGTTTACAAAAGACAATTCACAGCCTGGTTTCTTTGTAGATGTCCTTCATGCCCATCAAGTGTTTCATTGTTTTTTTTCTTCCACCTGTTATTATTGATGGATAGAAAGTAGACAATATATAACCTATAGACGGCAGAACTAGGTCAGTAGAAAGTAGAGAGATAAGAATAATGCTGATCATAACATATATAATGCATTAGGTTTAGAAGTAAAAATGATAGCATTCAAAGCTCCTCCCCTCTTCTCTGATTGGATAATGGACTTAAAAAAAAGAAAAAAAAAAGATTCAGTTTAAACAGACAGCTTTTACATCATGGCATTTTACAAACAAATAAACATATACATTGTAATTTGTTTTTCCTATATTTGTTTGATTTCCTGACCATTGTTAACTCAAAATGTTATGTGTTATTTAAAAAGGCACTATGTAACTTCCCTGGTAAGCTAAGAATCTTAGTCACAGCTAGCTCAGGAGCTACATACGGACATTTGAGATGCTACAGCCTTTTCACACCATATGCAGCAGCGAAGCTAGAAGACCTTCCAGAGGAACCATGTCATCACCGAAATAATCAGAGAGGAGTGAGGCCTTTCCTGTTGTGTTCTTCCCCTGGACACTGGGGTGAGGCTGCAGGACACAGAGGAGGGACACTTTTGGCTCTTCCTCTCCTCAAACTGCCCTGACACAGACCTGCTGACCCCACCTGACCGGTCCTCCTGTTAAACTGCACTGAGACCTTTCACTGAGACACAAAGGTCACAGAGAAGTGCAGTGTCACTGTTTCTGCAGCAATAAAGTGGTTTTCTCTAGTCTATTTCTCTCTAGTAGAGCGGTTTCCTGCTTGAAAATGTATGGAGATGTTAATGCTTTGCTTGTAATGTTCCACAATATGGCATAAACTTATTTATGGAGATGAACAGATGCCACAAGACGTTTTTATAGGTCAGATCTGTGAAAAGGAGGCTCAGCTCATACTAAGAAAACATGCTTTTTCAAGTAGTTTGTGAGCAATAAAACTGAATAAATACAGGCTATTGGTTTAATGCTGTGTGATATACAATGCAATATCTCCATGGAGAAAAAGAAAAGCTACATAGTGCACCTTTACATTTAGTCACTTTTTTCAGTGGATTTTATCTCAATCCATCACAAACAATTTTGTAAAATAAGTTATTAAGATCATCTATATGTTCTTTTTCATACAAATGTAAATATATATTTATACAGAATCAACTTTCCTCAGCTGTCCAAGCATTTATTCCTTTTTCAGACACAAGGTATTTTACTGTCAAAAGGATGAAAATATTCACATTGCCAATAATCAGCTGGTTTCTTAGGCCAATAGTGGAAATTGCTTAATGGCCGTATCTCGCAATGACTGAAACAAAAGACAAGAAAGAGTTTTCTTTCAAGGCAACAAAGTAAAATTAATCTTTAGTCACAGTGAAGCAAGTTTCTAGGCCTCTCACCTTTCTCAGATGTATCCTCTGCTAGTCTCCAGGGAGATGTTATTGCTTTGTCTAAAATGTTCCACAGTATGGTATTAAAGTCATCCATCTTTTACAGGTATTTTAATTGCATTACGAATAGCTTGAACAACATGCATTCTTACAATGAGTAGTCTCTCCACAGATCTGACCTGTAACCTGACTTTGTGTTGTCACCTTCTCTTCTACATTCAGATGACTTTAATGCCACAGTGTGGAACAATAGGCAAGCAGGTGGCACACCCTCCAGCAGTTACATACTGCACCTTTAAAGGTCCTATATTATGTGAGCTTTAAGCTATGTTATAATGTTTTTATCAAAAAATGCCTGGAGTTGTGTTTTGTTTCATTCACAAATTTGAATAATCCTGCAGTGTATATGTCTACATCTCCAAAGCTCAAAATGCTCTCTTCCACCTTGTGATGTCTTGAAGCATCCATCCATGATTCTAGCACTTTTCCTGTATTACCTCATGACATCACAAGGTGGAATAGAGTGTTTCCTGTTTGAGCTGAACTTAAGTATGCAGGGTTTGAGCGTTAAACATGTGTGAATTAAACAAAACACAACTCCAGGTATGTTGTTGATGAGGAAACAACATTATAACATAGATCAGAAAACAACATAATATGGGCCCTTTAAATCTTACAATCTTACACTTTATGACTGTTTTTCCATCATTGAACATATCAATACACACAGACTATTGTAACTTCTAATGTAGACTTTGTTCAAGAGCGACTGAAACTCTATAACTGACTGAGTAATCACATCCATTCTTATAGGGCACTGCAGTCATCAAAGAAAATATCCAAACAGACAGTATTTCTATTCTATATCTCACACCGTAATAAGAAATTTCAAGGTAATATGGGCAACTGAGAAACCTTTTGTTGTGTAAAGGTGAATTTTATCGCTCTGGAGCATGAAAATTCACTTCCAGATGCACAGACACATGTTCATATAGTGTGATGGCTTCGTGTTATTAAATGACTGTTCAATGACCCTAACATTGCTAGACACATTGTTTGGGTGAAAAGCCAAGGAATTTCACACTCTTCACTTCTATAGCTGTGCATGTACTTGATGAGAATACATGGTGTGGGGAGAAAAAGGTACAAGAACGTAATTAATATTCTTCCGCCGTTATGAGTGTCCACGGGCGGTAGCAGCTCTCCCTTGTGAGCTAAATTTGGTGTTAAAGCTGTATTCTGTACTCCCGCCAGTCTACTTTGATGTCCAGCACGCGTTTTATCTTATCACGTACATTCATTTCTTTCTACCCTCTGTGGCAATAACAATTAATTCTTTGACAACGCCATTACACCTCAAATGTGGTTTCATCTTGTGCGTCCGCCGATTTGCTATGCCCCTCTCTCCGTGAGCGCGCAGTCCGCCGGAGCGTGTATCGGAATTCACACGTACGGGAAAAGCAGAGCCAATTGCATGCTGGGAATATTTTCACTGCGCATAATTCGTTTGAAGATAATTTATCTTTTGCTTTCAAGGTGTGAAAAACAGGATTGTTTTCTTTTCCCGGTGCTGGAGCAAATTTATAATTAAATTTCAAGAAGGCGCATCCATGACGCAGTGTCACAATGAGTGAAAGCACAGGAGTGGGGCTCAAACTCCGTATTATGCTAAACAGAGTGGGCTTTTAACCATAATTTTGTCCCGTTAAGAAAAGAGGGGTTCTCTTTTGATACAGTTACATATGATGAGAAAATAATATTTGACTAAACAATACTTATCCATCCATCCATCCATCTTCTCCCGCTTAATCCAGCTGGGTCGCTGGGGCCCAATACTCATAGCACCTGACCCCCCCTATGAACCCCTCTGCAGGTGGTGAGCCCACAGGAGGGTGGACATCAAGGTCCTTGATGTTAGTTCATAGGGGTGTAAACAATACTTACAGAAAAGAAGAAGTATTGTTTACTTACTTACAAAAGAAGGCTGTAAGTAAGTAAACAATACTTACAGCCTTCTTTTTATCTAAACTCCCCACTCGGGGCCGGTTGAGCGCTCATCCTCTGCAGTGAAGGTTGGTAGTTTGATTCCCGCTGTTCAGATGAACATTCTTGGTTGAGTGGTCAGATGCACTCACCCACAGGTTGGTGGTGCGAGTCCAGCTCCCACAGATGAATACTGTCGTTGGGTCCTTGCTGGTGTATGAATGTGTATGCAAATTGGTGAGTGATTCCTTGATGGAGCCTAAAACAAGTGCCTATGGGCTGCCCCGTCGAAATGAGCTCCCCGCAGCCTAAATCGACAGTGACGTCTATCGATTCACGCTGCTCCGTCGAAATAAGCTACCTAATGTTTTTCCATTTACAGTTGTATAGATCCAACAAAGTGAACCTCCCCAGTTTTACAACATATTTCTTTGGATTTGAATTAGCGACAGATTGTACTTTATACCTTTGTTATGTCAAATTTCAGACCATTTATATGAATATGCATAATTCATAACACATATCGACATGTCAATTTAGCCATTGAATAAAGCTCCCACTGTAGAATCACCATTATTCACTCATTTAGGCCTATATGAATATGTGTAGAGGGAGCTCATTTCGTCAGACCTATATTTTCTATTACATAAGGCTCTCACTATATCAGAGAAAGACATTACTGGAAACTCTAGGCTATATTAAATAGCGTTAAATATATAATATTAAATGCTAATATCATAGACAACAGTGTGAATTTCCTGTTATAATAAAGTGATATTTTATTTATACAGCACCTTTTTAAACAAAGTTACAACATTTTCTACACATGGAAACAAAATAAAATATGATGTAATGAAAATGATAACGATAAAATCAAACTATTCAATCATTTAACGTATTCTGCCGTGAATCCAACATGTTGTTGCTTACAGGCTTAACTGGTCAAAACATACAATAAAACCAAATGCACTTTTAAAATGTTACTTGTTCCTCCACTTCTGCCCATATGAAGCTGTAGCGCCAAACATCTTCAGTGGAATATTAATTTATACACATTTTTGCCTGGTTTTAGGTTTATCTCCCATTTGCTTTTCTGTCTAATCTCAGAAGAAGGATCTCCTGACCTAAAGCTCAAGGACTGGAGAAGCAGCCACTGTACAATGTGCAGATTCCCAACTTCTCCTGATATTTTAAAGTTACACTGCAAAACTTTTCTTGTGGGTGAATACTACACCTGATTGATTCAGTTTAGATGTTGTGGTTTTGCCTAGAATGTTACACAGTATGGCATTAAATTATCTCCATGGAGACTAACAGGTGGCCAGCAAGCCAATTACAGGTCAGATCTGTGAAAAGGCAACCCCCCTGATAGTAAGAAACGTGTTTTCAACATATTTTTTGAGCAGCATAAACACTGCCACACATTAAATACCATATTGTGGAGCATTTAAAGTAAGAAATGACATATCCAAGGAGACAAACCAATGGCGTACCAGCCCTAGGTAAAGGCAGTTGTATTGTTCTCGTTATAACGTAGCCCAAGTTATCGACCATCAGTAGAAGAGTTATACCCATTCAAGACAAGTCCTGTGGCTGAAGAAAAAGAATGAAATCTTTACAGACACAAAGGCCAATGTTCTGCAGCGTACTCCTTTGGCCTTGGAGCTCCTGCACTCCCGAGAGACTACGTAACGCAGCCTTCGTCACTAATTAGCCTACAAGTAAAAGCCTATTGGCTGCGCGCCTCCTCCGTGCGCTCCATCACCAGCAGTAAAAGCGGAGACGAGTCTCGTCCCTCACCGCAGCGCCTGTCCGTCTCCTGGAGGCTGACGGAAGAATGCGCACCCTCCCGTGTGCGCCGATGGAAAGAAACAATCAAAAGTGCGTTTGGAAACTTCTCAGAACTTTACCGGGACTAACACAGACCAGCGTGATGCGTGACTGATTGGGGTCTCATTGGACACGAGGTAAGTCACTTCAGGCTACAATGGGAAACTAGTGTGATGCCAAGAAAAGTAAAAATGTGAAAAGCTTTTGACTTGCACCGAGTGTGTACTGGGATTTGTTTTATTCATTGTGCAAAATTGTCGTAATTTATCAGGGAAAAGCTCCCAGCACCTCAGAGTTTATCCATTAAATAGAAACACGTGACAAACCTGCGTTTACCGGAATGACTTAAAGCCAGAATGCTTTCTTTTAACGTTACGTCTAAGTTTATCAGGTTATTTTTATGCAAATTACTCAGTGTATTAAAAAAAAAACATTCATCTTTCATATGAGTTACTATTGGAGTCTGTTTGTAGCCCACATTAATCATTCAAGCATAAATACGCTCCATGATGACCGCAGAAGCGCTTTGAACATGTCATGTCTTACATGACTGCGTTAACACTAGCAGTTTAAACATTAAAGTATTGCCTATTGATTTTACCCCAACTTTCCATCTCCATAGGATGACTTTTTAATGCTACATTAACGCAAGATCACAATTTCTTGGCGTACTGTATTTCTGCATTTGGTCCTGCCTATAGTCGACCGCCTATGGCAAAACTGATTTGAACACACTATAAACAAAGCTTTTGTGTGGATTGGAAAGCAGCTTCTCCCACACTGCGTTTCATTTGTTCCATCGATCCCAAAGCAGTCAAAGCTCAAAAGATGTGTTGTGGGGACGTTCATCCAACCTGCAATTTCAACTGAGGACTGCTCACCACATCTCAACAATGGAGAGCAATCAAAACTGTTAAAGAAAGGCGAGTGCTGTGGGCTAATGCTTAACAATGTCCATGTAACGTTGACGTATAGGTTAAAAATGTGCTCTTATGGTTCTGAATGATAAATGTGTTTGAATAATATTGTCAGCATAAAATGTGTTTTCTTTATGCACATTCTACTATTTGTGTGTCATTCCATCAAAAGGCTTCTCAAGTCATCTTAATACTATGCAGTACTAAAAACATAGCAGTGCCTGTCAAAGTGATATGCCTGTTTCCGATTTAAAGGTGCACTATTTAACTTTTCTGGTGGAAGGTCTGGAATATTCCATAGTCTGACATTAGGCATACATCTATGCTTTTATTGTTAGAAAAAAAAATAATAATAAATGCATTCTTATGGTGAATATGGTTGCCTCTCCACAGATCTGACCTATGACTTGGTCGGTGGGGTCACCTACTCCATGCGTACAGATTAGTTGAATTAATTCCATACTGTGGTGTTACATTATGCATTTTTATATTCATTTTCACACACTTAAACAAGATCCATTCATATTTCAAAACTGGGACCAAATTAGATTAAACCAAGACCACACAAAGTGAACTTGGGTTAAACTGGGCTCAAACCAATAGTAAACACACCATGAATGTTATGTTTTGCCTAACATAATCCATAGTGCGGCATTAAAAGTATCTATCTTACATGTATTAAATTACAGCGATAAGTGTTTTTATTGCTCAAACATGTTTTGAAAGACATGCGTTCTTATGGGAGCGGGGTCACTTCTCCACAGATCTGACCTCTAGCTTTGCTTGGTAGCATCCTTTTTGTCCTCTTTGAGGTAAATTAATGCCAATGTCCAGGCAAAGCAATAACATCTTCATGAACACAAGTAGGTGGCAGACCCTTCATCAGAAAACTTACATAGTGCACCTTTAAGTAAATAGAAAGAAATAGTTTACACGTAATTACATTTTACCTCTACATAAAATAAAATGTAAAATATATTTTTTCTGTTTTGATTTTGGCTGTCTTTTTTATAATGCTTTATAATTTGGTTGATAATGATTGTCAGTTAACCCAAATCTTTGCAGAGCTAGATAAAGAAAGCTTTTTCCAATTGTCCTGAAAACCTTGAATATGTCACCGGCAATAATGTTTATAAAATGAGCGCAGAGTTAATCCAAGTGTGGAGGTACACATGTTTTTGACCTGTGATCTAAGGAATGTTTAGTGACCCTTATATTGTTAAATGATTAATGTCTGTCACTCAGGATCAGTAATAGCCTGAAGGAGCAGAGCCTAGTGTTAAAGAGAGGAGGGGTTAGATGGTTGGATAATGTTAGTGGCACGAGTCATGACATAAATATAAATGAAATCACCAAACCCTTTGATCTATAAGTAACAAGGGATACACAAGGTATTCTATGCTCCATATAGATTTGTTGATAATAAAGACACTATTTTCTGTACACACTTGAAAATGCACTGTGGAACATGTCTGATGGAGATGTTACCTGGATGTTCCACAGTATGGCATTACACTTATTTATCTCTACAGAGACAACAGGTGCCACCATAGGGCCAAGTTACATATCAGCAAGTTTTTATGTCAAATCTAATATCACTTGCACTATTTTAACGAAGAGTGTTATTGCATTGCCTAGAATGTTGCACAGTATCACTATAAACATCTAGATCTGTGGTGAAGCGTGTACACAGTACAAATGCCTAGTTTTCAAAGCATTTTTGAGAACTGTAATTGAATAAATGCAAGATGGACAGTGTTGTAACTGAACGCATGTATCAAAAATATGTGTTCTGAATTCTAATTTCTGGTACAGTTACTCTTTTATTTGATAGTGCTTTTTTAGCATCATAAATCTAATATCCATCTCAACATGGTTTTGTGTTCCAAAATTGTGGCATTTCAGAAGAGAGCTACAACAAAATATGGAATAATTTAACATTTAAACATTTTGTTGTTAATACAACAGCACACTTATTAGTGTGAAAGCTTTTCAAATTGTGTTCCAAACCAGAGCCTGTGCATTTGTGCCTAAAAGGATCTCTGTGATTGTGTATATTTGCAGATGGAGATGTCTGAGGATGGCATTGACTTTTCATTCCACTCCAACATCCCTCCAGCATTTGATATCATAGTGGCTGTTGTCTACACAGTTTTTGGTGAGTGAAATCCATCCATCCATTTTCTTTTGCTTAATCAGGACCGGGTTGCAGAGGCAGCAGTCTGAGCAGGGAGACCCAGACTTCCCTCTCCACACACACTTCCTCCAGCTCTTCTAAGGGAATCTCGAGGGCCTTTCTAGGCTGCAGGCATCCAGAACAGATACTTGAGCCACCTCAGCTGGCTTCTCTTGATGTGGAGCAGCTTGTGTCTGCGATTTTGTTCTTTTGGTCATTCCTCAAAGCATACACAATCCGCCTGTCAATCTCATGCTTCTTTCTCCCCTCACTTGTGGACAAGACCCAGAGATACTTGAACTCCTCAACTTGAGGCAGGAACTCTCCACCCACCTGGAGAGGGCAAGCCACCTTTTTCCCATCAAGCTTAGGAGTGTGATCCCCCTATAGTTGGGACACACCTTCCGGCCCCCTTCTTAAACAGAGGGACCACTCTGGTTTGCCAGACCAGTGGTACTGTCCCAGACCACCACGCGGTGCTGAAGAGGCTTGTCAGCCAAGACAGCCCCACGACATCCAGAGACTTGAGATACTAAAGACGCATCTCAACCACCCCCAGAGTTTTGTCACCAAGGAGCTTGCCAACTGCCTCAGTAACTTCAGCCAGGGTGAGTATGCCTCGGAGTCCCCAGTCTCTGCTTCCTCCTCAGAAGACATGACGGTGGGATCCTCAAAGTCCTTCCACCGTCCGACAACATCTTCAGTCGAGGTCAGCAGCTCCCCGTCTGCCTTCTGAGGTGTCAGATGGTTTGCCTGAATTTATTTGAGGCTGACTGATAGTCCTCCTCCATGACCTCTCCGAACTCCTCCCAGCGCCTAGTCTCTGTCACCACGTGGGCTGTGGCACGCCTGACCTGTCAATACCTGTCAGTTTTCTCAAGAGTCTGACAAGCCAACCAGACTTGATAGGACTCCTTCAGTCTGACAACATCTCTTATCATTACCGAGTTCTGGAATTGCCACAACGACTGGCAGTGGAGACCTTGCGACCACAGCTTCGACTTGGTCCCCCTAACAGAGAGCTCCGCCACACATTCCCAGCAGACCCTTGGCTCTGCCAGGTCTTTCCAGCTTCCTCCTCTGCCAGTGACTCCAACTCACCACCAGGTGGTGGTTGACAGCTCTGCACCTCTCTTCACCTGAAGGTCAGATGAAGGCGCAGGGACGTGACCCTCTCATTCACTGGGGTGAACTCCAACGTGTTGCAGCTGAGCTTTGGTGCTATAAACAAGCCCACACCAGCTCGCCATCGCTACAGAACTGGGGGGTCCAACCCCCCTCAGGGAGTTGGGTACCAGAGTCCATGTTGTGAGTGGAGGTGTGCCCAGCTATATCTAGCCAGTACCTCTCAACCTCACGCACAAGCTCACGCTCCTTCCCCCCAGTGAGGTGACTTTCCACTTTGCCACAGTGAGATGCTGTGTCTGTGGACTGGGTTGCAGAGAAACCCATCCTCGACTGCTGCCCAGTCCTCTATGCACCTGACTCCTATGAAATCTCTGTGGGTGGTGTGCCCCCAGGAAGGTGGACGTCGTTTTGGGCTGAGACTGACCATCAAGCGCTCGCATTCGAGTCCCAATCTCAGGTCTAACTCCAGGGTGGGGCCCATACTGGGCAACATCATGGTCCTTGATTTTAAACTCATAAGGGTATGAACTGTGCTTGGTCCGACCCATCATGTAGGAAAAGTTTGCCATGGAAGACCCAGACCAGGGGCATGATGCCCTACACAACATAACTCCTAAGATCATTTGGGTACTCAAACTCCCCCACCGTGGTAAGGTGGCAGTTCAAAGGTGAGTGAAATCATCACATTGAATTATAATTGTGAGTGCTTTAAAGGTTACATATTGTGCTAAATTGACTCATGTGAGCTTTAAGCCATGTTTTCTCATCAAAACATACTGGGAGTTGTGTTTTGTTTTTTTCACACATGTTTGAGTGATCCTTTATTATTAGTCTGTCTACATCTCCAAAGCTTAAAATGCTGTGTTCCACTTTATGGCACCATGTGTATTAAACATGTGTGAATGAAACAAAACACAATTCCAGGTGTGTTTTTAATGAGGAAACAACATTTTAAAACCAGAAAATAGCATAATTTGGGCCCTTTAATAGTGTTCCACAGTGCCTCGGGCTGATGTGTGTGTGTTTGTTCACAGGAGTGTGTTCTCTGACAGGGAACAGCACCTTGTTGTATGTTTCCTACAAGAAGAAACACCAGCTGAAACCTGCTGAGTTCTTCATCATCAACCTGGCCATCAGTGACTTGGGGCTTACTCTGTCCCTGTATCCCATGGCCATCACCTCCAGTTTCTACCACAGGTACACAGGCATGTCAGCAAAATATTAGCAATACTGCTGATCAGCTGCATATAACCGTATAATAATATTATATAGTTAACCGATAATTGGGATTATTTACCCTTTTTGATATCGCTCGGCATTGTGTTGGGTGTTGTGGTAGAAATGACAGATGCTCATTCCAAGTTCAGAAGGTTTATGGTTTAACAATACAACAAAACACAAACTGCTGTGAATGTGAGGTGGGAACATACCTGGAGTTGTGTTTTGTTCCATTTACACATGTTTGCGTAACCCTTTATCATTCATCTGTCTACATCTCCAAAGCTCAAAACGCTCTGTTCCAACTTCAGGTTCAGTAGAGATGAGCAATACCAGGGCTGAAGTCATCCAAAATATGCATGTATCTCAGCCTAAATATGCAAAGTATGTGTGTTAAACATGTGTGAAACAAAACACAACCCCAGGTATGTTTTTGATGAGGAAACATTATAACTTAGATCAGAAAATAATATAATATGGACCCTTTAATAAAAATGTGATATTCTGACCCTATTTGTAAATCTACCATTCTGAAGATCACCACCTGAAGATCACCCCTCACTGCTGACGTTGCCTGTGCCCTCTCCATCACCCCTCACCCTCCCACACAGGTGGCTGTACGGGCGGACGATCTGCTCCATGTACGCCTTCTGTGGGATGCTGTTTGGCCTTTGTAGCCTCACCACCCTCACTCTGCTCAGCACAGTCTGTTTCGTCAAAGTCTGTTACCCCCACTACGGTGAGTCTTCAAAGAAACCTCCTGACCAATCAAATGGCACAGGATTAAGCACCTTTTCCCCAAGTGTAAAATAGTTCCTGCTTTTGTGGAAAAAAGAGGTAGCGTCGATAATCCCCTTGTAAAGTACTGCGCATTAACCCTCCTTTGATGGCTGACGCAGCTCCGCTCATGGTCCATTATGTGTGATGTTTGTTTGATGCAGTTCAGTATTGGCTTTTTGACCTGATTTATTCCTCAAAGTTGTTTTTTCAGTAATGCCTTCTTTGTAACAATACCAGCTAGCCATTGAAAATACAGTGGAAGTCTGTGGTGACAGATTTTCTTCTTAATTTGGATTATTACATTTTAAGAAAAAAAAAACAGGCAGGCATAGGTTTAAATGATTTCAGTGCATCTATACTCCAAAAGTACAGCTAAATGTAAAGCCTGTTTTAGTCTAACTTTACCATACATTAGTACTAGAACAAGTAGAGGTGGGTCATATGTAGCAAGAGATGTAATCGTGCCAAACTGTATATGGCACGATTACAGCCGCCACCTTCCAAATAGGAAGTGAGCACGGGCATGCTTCCTGCTCCATCGACTATCATTCCAATTCTCTTTCTGTTGAAAAACTGTTCATTAATTATTTAGCTATTTTGTCCCTAAATCAAGATATGAACATTTACAACAGACCAATGAGCTGACAGCTTTGCTAAGTGCCCGCCCCCTGCTAAACCAGCGGTGTGGGAGGAAAGGAGCGTTACCTTCAACAGCTTCATTTGGCTGGAGCCGAATGCTGTGGGTGACATCACACTCATTTAGCCCTCTTCTTTATACAGTCTATGAACGCCACACAAAAATTAAAGAGTATATTTCACACAAATATTATTTGTAGTAGTGTTGTCAATAGAACTTTACAAAAATGGTTCTGTTGCCAAGCCTCACATCTCCTAGAGTTTTGTCATTTTAAGTATATTTTTTCCTTTTCTTTCCCTGTGGTAATCCAGCTGTATAGTAGTGTCTTGAATGCCAGCATATGGAAAAATGTAAAAATATATCTCGACTGGGAATTTGCTTTAATGTATTGAAAGCCCTTAATCCCCCTATACAGTTGTGATGTTGTAATCCTGTGCTATTTTGAAATTGTAAAAAATGGATTTGTGTTAACACAATCTGGCAAGTGTATCACTGCTTTTGCAAAAACTAACCAAACTGAAAATACACATCCTTTGAATCTTATCATAATTTGTTAGAATGTTTCCACCTTCATGTTTCTTGGGGTCATAGGCAGCATTTCTCTTCCTCCAAACTCACCAAGTTGAGTCAATGACAAAGAGCTCGATTTTGGTCTCATCTGATCACAGCACCTTCTCCCAATCACTCTCCAAATCATTCAGGTGTTCATTATCAAACTTCGGGCAGGCCTCCACATGTGCCTTCTTAAGCAGGGGGACATTGAGAAAACTGTATTTTAATCCATTGCGGCGTAAAGTGTTACATATGATTTTCTTAGACTGTGGTCCTGGCTGCCTTGAGATCAGTGACTAGGTTCTCCCGTGTATTTCTAGGCTGATTTTTCACTTGGTCATTGAAACCCCACGAGGTCAGATCTTGTGTGGAGTCCCAGACTGAGGTCGATTAATGGTCATTTTGTATTTCTTACATTTTCGTACAGTTGGATCAACAGTTGTCTCCTTAACACCCACCTTCTTGCTTATGGTTTTGTAGCCCATTCCAGTCGTGTGCAGGTCTATAATCTTGTCCCTGACATCATTTGACAGCACTTTGGTCTTTCCCATGTTGAAGAAATTGGAGTCTGATTGATTGACTGATTCTGTGGGATTCTGAAGTGTCTTTTATGCAGGTGACTAGTTAAAACAGAGGTCTAATTCAGGTGTTGAGTTGATTAGGAGTGCCTAACTGTTCTGTAGGAGCCAGAACTCTTACTAGTCGGTAGGGCATCAAATACTTATTTCACACAATAAAATGCAAATCAATTAATATGTTTACTATAATGTGATTTTCTGGATTTTCTTTTTGATATTCTATCTTTCAATGTTAAAATAAACCTACAATTAAAATCATAAACTGTTCATTTCTTTGTCAGAGGGCAAACCTACAAAATCAGCAAGTGATCAAATACTTATTTCCTCCACTATATGTAAAACACAGTTACATTGTTGGCTTGTATAAAAATGAAAGTAAAGGTGAGGTACAAACTTAATGTAATGCACATATTTTGTGTGATGGTTACAATCATCTGTGGAGTTAAATTTTAAATCATTGCCACCAGTTGTTGCTAAATTGTTGTAACAGGGTTAAAATCAAGCATGCACACAAAAGAAAATGTGTGAAGACGTTATCTTTTTTATTTTTGTAATATAAGTATCTTATCTGGAATGCTCTGCCATTCATTAAATAATGTGTCTCCACCATAGCCTACAGCAGGGGTCTGGTATAAGTAGAGTCCTACACTAGGCTGGGGTAGGACTGAATCTCCCATAATGCAGTGCTAAGGTGTGACTCAAACTGGAGGCCTGTGTGATATGATTTTTATTGTGAAGACACCAGGGTGCAGACAGATCAGACCAGAAGTCAGCACCACTGGCCCGTGGACAGCTCCTCCAGCTCCTCTCCTCTAGGCCCAACCCATGGATTTGATGTTGCAGTTTATGTGTTGTGTGATGGGATTTGCACTTCTGGGTTCTGTTTGTCGTTTAGTTATCAGCCATGTTATTAACTATTTAGTGGTTCTATTTTAATTTGAAGTGAACAAATTACAGGAATTACCATTGCCCATTGTGTGCAGGTGGATAGGCCATAATTCTTTGCTTCATTTTAGTATAGTCAACATGCAACTCAATTTGACTCCATCAAGATTAGATACGAACAAGTGAAATTTGCAATGTCCCATATAAATCTATGGTTTTAGATATTGTCTCATTGTCTCAGTGTGAAAGTTTATATCAATGAGGATGAAACACTATATGAAGGAACAGCGCTGTCAAAGTTACCAGTGATAGTTGCTGCCAATTGTGCCTGAGTATTTTCTACATTGACCCATTTAGCCACATATTTTTGCATAAGCTAGGCTCACGTGGCAATTTAAACATTCACTATTTGACAAGATTTTGCCCATGTATTGTATGTGCGTATGAAATGTATGAATCATTGGCTTTGCACATTTGCTCTGTAAGCAATACATTAATGGGATGGCTCGTGTTTTTTGGCATGAATTTGTATGGCATCTCCATCAGCAGTGTCGTGCATTAACACTGACTTACCTCCCGCCAGCGTCCGGTGAGCCGAGTTCTTCCCCGGTTTCGGTGCTGATGAAAGCAGTCTGGCAAGTTGGCTGGGGTCATGAAAATAAAGCGTTTTTCTTCTCAAAACAATATGTGATCAAAAGAGTGATTCATGTACATCACAAAACATGAACCATGAAAAAGTCAGATCTCATAATCACTTGGTACTATTTTCTTTCCGGTCATATCACTGTGCGTCTCAGTGCAGTGGATTAGTTGTGAATCTCCGGGTACCTCCCCTGCGGATCCCCCGTGAATGCTTTTTGCTATCTGGTTGCCAAATTAAAATAGTGTTTTAAAGTAGGGTTGGCTGATATGAAATTGTAGTTTGATGAAACCATACAGTAATTTTGGTGAGATTGTCATATAGTGAATCAGTGCTTCTATGCAGATGAATTACTCAAACACACCCCCACTCCTCCTGTTGTTCAGTATTCAGAATACAGTACTCTGATTAGCCCAGGATACATTACAAAATACATTTTAATTTGGATATTCGGTATTCTGTAACTAAATACATTTTCAAAGTATTCTTTCCATCACTGAACATGGATAGGATTAATGCCATGCTGTGGAACATTGAAGAAATAGCATGAGGACAAGTAGATGGTGGACCCTCCAAGAGAAAAGTGACATAGTGCACTTATAAATAATTACAGAGACATCAACCATTAACCAAGTCTAAACATCTGCATTTTTTTTTAGGTCAAGTTTAAAGACAAATTGTTCAAGTGTCTCTGCTCTTCCCTGTACCTCTGTTTACAACTATGGACATTTAAAGATCCTATGTTACAAAACTGATTCTTGTGATCTTTAGGCCATGTTATAATATTGTATCCTCATCAAAAACATACCCGGAGTTGCTGTTCCACCTTGTGATGTCATCAATTGGTAGTTTTCATGTTAACACCTACCTTTTACCTTTAGTTCAGCAGAGATAGGTGATTCCAGGGGTGAAATTATCAAAATGACATCACAAGGTGCAACACAGTGTTTTCTGTATGAGAGAAGACGCACGTATACAAGGTTTGTGTTAAATGTGTGAATGAAACAACACACAACACTGTGCTTGATGAGGTAACAACATTATAGCACCAATCAGAAAACAGCGCACCTTGGCCCCTTTAAGAATGTTATGCCACGTCAGTCCAACTATTGACAAAATGACTGTAGACACTGCTTTGATCTCACAGGAAACCGCTTTAAGCCCCTTCACGGACGACTCCTGATTGGCTTGGCTTGGTTGTACGCTCTGCTGTTTGCCGGCTCGCCTCTGGTGCACTGGGGAGAGTACGGCCCAGAACCCTACGGCACGGCCTGCTGCATCGACTGGCGCCTGTCCAACCTGAGCCCCAGTGCCCGCTCGTACACTGTGGCTCTGTTCCTCTTCTGCTACATCTTCCCGTGTGCAGTGATCCTGGCTTCATACTCCTGCATCCTCATCACTATGCAGGCCTCCAGGAAGACTATGGAGCAACACGCATCCAGGCAGACCCACATGAGCAGCATCCAGGCCATCATCGTCAAGGTGAGAAGAAACATGGTGGAGAAATTGAAAAGCCAACATCATGAACAACTGATACTTTGCAGCTGATGGTGTCAACATTCCCTGAAGGTGGTCAAACAGGGCCATGTGCTAATGAGACCGTATTCAGTTTATTTATGTTATCACAAAAAATAAATGAATCAACTTGTAACATTATCCATGTTTTCCTGTGTCTTCCAGCTCAGTGTGGCTGTGTGCATTGGCTTTCTCACAGCATGGAGTCCTTATGCCATTGTCTCCATGTGGGCAGCCTTCGGACAGGTGGACAGCATCCCCCCTCTGGCTTTTGCTCTGCCCGCCATGTTCGCCAAATCCTCCACCATCTATAACCCCGTCATTTACCTTTTACTACGGCCCAACTTCCGCAAAGTCATGCACAAAGACCTGAGAGCTCTGTATCGCACTTGTCTGAGGGGCTGTCCCTGTCTACAGCCCGACACTGAAGTCCAGCTACCCACAATTCACAGACAGAGCCCCACACTGGACCCCAATGCTCCTCCTTGTGGGGATATTAAGGATAACAGCAGTAAGAAGTGTAGTGACGCTTTTGAATGCTTCCGACACTACCCCCAAACATGCAGTGCGATGAACCCAGTGGCTAAAGCAGAGGTGAAAGACTTACCCCCTCCCACTCCTCAAAGCATCAAGGAAAGGAATCAGGGAAACAAAAAGTGTCCACTGATCAGTATATGCTCTAAAAGAACACCAGAAATAGACAATTTGCACATTGACTTGGAGATGGTGCCAGGGCAGGCGAAGGTAGCTTGGCCCTGACGGCTGTGACTGCAGTTTTTTTTTATTGAAAACAAAATCTGTTAATGGTATTTTTTATTTACAGGTGCATTATGTAACTGTTGGAGAAGAGGTACAGCTTCAGGCTTCTTACTTTCTTACTTTGCCTGGAATGTTCCATGATATACCTTTAATCCATATTGTACTTCAGTAGCAGATGTTTTTATTGATAGATAAACTACCTACAAAACATGCATTCCTAATATGAGATGGGTCACCTCTCCACAGACCTGACCTGTAACTTGGCTTGGTAGCATACCTGTTTGTCTCCATGGAAACAATGAAAAAATGTAAATACAAAAAAGCTAAGTAAAAATCTCCATGGAGACAAGCTAGTGGTGGATCCTCTAGCCGGAAAGTTACATAGTGGACATTTAAAGCTGTGAGACTCTGGAACCTTTGGAGGGGGAAATCTGACTCCACTGAACTGCAGCTGCCAGCTGCATAAAATTGGATGAGTTTTTCATTTTTTTGTGTGCCTTCTTGTGAGGTGTAAGGTGGGCATGGGGCGTAGTGTCTGTTTTGTCGGTAGAACACCCTAATATACTTTTTGGTTTACTTTTGGTATACTTTTTAGTTTTTGTATTACTATTTTAGTTCATTCCTGCTGACTTTGATGTGAGGTGGACACTCATATATCTTCCATGCAAAGCAATGACACCACCATAGAGACAAGTAGGTGGTGGACTCTCTACCGGGAAATATATATATATATATATATATATATATATATAGATAGATATATAGATATATATAGATATAGATATAGATATAGATATAGATATAGATATAGATATATTGCAAGTTTCTTCTGTCAGGCAGAAGTTGGCACACCATCAGACAGAGGTAACATTGCTTTAAGGTCCATTATGTTGCATGATTAACATTTAATTAAAATAATATACACACATTTAAGTTTATACTGTTTATACTGTACAGTATATGCTAATTATTGCAGTTACATGTTATATTTTTACAGAAAATTTATTTTTGTGCCTATTTCTTGTGTACAGAATTATGTGTAATGTATTATAAACTCAGGCAGGAGGCTGTTTATTTAAATTTACTATTTATTCATTTATTTCTACATTATTTTTAAAAATCCACTTTCATTTTCATTTATTTTAAAACACAGTTTCCAAAGTTCTGCACATTGTGAATTCAAGTCATGTGAAATCTGTGTTGATTTTACCAGGAGAAAGAATGATGCCAAAGTCTAACACTGCAAACCAACACAAATGATTGGATTAAATTATTTTAACATGTTTACATACAACAGCAGGTTTACCCTATGGTGCTTTTTCAACTTTCTGTGAAGGCAGTAGCACTGCTATTCTATGACGGCATTAAGTTATATTTGGTGTAATGTGTTGTGGTTGTTGGACCCATCTTTAGCACATATATTTGAGAATTTTTTTTTACAAAAAAGTAAAAATACTTTACACTGGTTACATCTCCTTGTCATCTATATATCACTGTTATTGTTTATTATATGTATGTGTGTAATAAATGCAATGTTTAAAATTGCTTCTGGTTGTAGCTCCCTTGATATCTTATTTGTTTATATGGAACCACAGACTCAAGTTTAAGAATTAATCCCTCAAAAGGAAACACAACTTGAAAACAAAAAGATTTTATTGTCTGGACAAAGGGGTCTTTAGACATTCTTTACTCGAATTGTGTTTACAAAAAGTTTAACAAATGAAAATATGTATGAGCATTTGTATCACAGAACACCTCAGATAAAGGCACATTTTAATAGTCTGCAACAGAGGTGGGTAGTATTCAGTTACATTTGCTAAGAAATTGTACTTCTTGGACTGCATTCTTTTACTCCTAAATTGAGTAATTTTATTTTAATCTCTTACTTGAGCAAAAAAAAAAAAAAGTTTCCTCTGAGTAAGCCTTATGTTGACAAATGATACATTTATTTCTTCTCATTTTTGGGGTCTGTCCTTTAAACCTTTTTTGTGCATTCTTTGAGGTTTTATTAATTCACTTTCAATTAAAATTATAACACAAATGTTACGTCCTGAGAGTATTCTTACTACTTGAGTATCCCCAAATTGTAACTTATTGAACTACTACTTTGTATTTTGACTTGATGAAGTAATGTTACTTTTACCTAAGGTTAATTCTAATATACACTACCCACCACTGGTCTGAAATCTCTTCAGAAGGCAAGGAGCTGAATGACATTTCATAATGATAGTGTTTACATAAAAACATAATTTGGATGTCTTTACAACATGCTGTTTAAACTTGGTTCATACTAGAATGCGCTGCTTAACACCAAACAATTTTACAAACAATGTGAAGCAATAAGAAAGTCCATAGTACAGAAATGGTTGAAAAAAAATATTGTGTCTAGCTTGAACAATAATACATTTTAAAGATAACTATTTAGAACCTTTATCCTGCGTACAAATCCCACATATACTTGAATATGATCATGTAATCCAATGAGTAATAAAATAAAGAATCGACATTAAAAAATTTCATTAAGTTCATTTAATTTGTGACACATGATATTCGTAAAATCAAATAGACAATTCTGATCCCACCTCGTTGGCCTAATAAAAACATGTAAAACAACAAAACACCTTTACCCTGATTATTTAGAACACTTTTACATTATGGAACTCAACAGTGACTCCCCACTCCATTTCCGGAGATTAATGCGCCATTATTTTTCTAATCAGCTACGTGCTGACTAATATTCATAATGCAGTAAATTCAGTTGAAAAAAAGAATATTTAAAATGCTAAATTTGGTGCAACGATTTAATGACATCCCAGTTTTAGCTTCAGAAATAAAATTATAGGTTTTGTTCTCATTAGTCACCAGCAAGCTGCCCCCGCGACCCAGCTGGATTAAGCGGGAGATGATGGATGGATGGATGGATGGATAGTCACCACGTAGCTGGTTATGCCTGAGCAAGCTTTCCAACTTTTAATTTATTTTTAATTTTTCGGTCCATGTGAAAAATAAATGAGAAATTTTTGGAACTGGGGGGTGGGCGGTCACTGATGCGCTCCATTAAAAACGCTGTAAACAAAATCATAATGACACCTCAATTTCTGCTTGTATTTTTGAAAGACACATGCATTCTGTTCATTCTTACCGACTGGCTTCTGTACATCCATGTAAAAAGTTTATGAGGGCAGTTCACATATGTCTAGAATTTTCTGGATGACATCTAAGGTTACTGTTCCTTCTAAGGCTCGACAAAGCTTCCCTATGGTGCAGCCCAGACTGCCCTCCTTCATCTTCCACCTCTCCAGCGTCTGGTGCACCATCTCCGGGACCCCGTAGCGATAGGAGTCCAGCTCGATGGTCTCAATCTCCACATCGCTCAGACACAACCTCCGCGCACAACGCTTCCATTTGGCCCCGATGTTTTCTCTGAGCACATCCAGGTGGTTCTCCGTCACGGGACAGTCCTCTGCACCAAGTGAAAACAAACATATATGATATCAGCTGAAAGGTATCAATACAGGGGGTGGTCTGAAGATCTGCTACTATGCATAGACCGTATATATGAGTGGACTAAGCTATCCCATTAGTCGCCGCGTGCCAAATAGGAAGTGCGCTAGGAGGCTCTTCCGGCTCCTTCTCTCCCATTTTCCCATTGACTTACATTGGGATCTGATCGCTCCTCTCTCTGTACCTGTTGCTGTGAGCCTTGACATTTTGGTCTTAAAATGTTCATACGAACCCGCTCTACATGATCCTGAATTTTTTCCCCGCTATTTTGTCCATCAAAAAACCCTATTCATAACATAGAGCCTGGCTCCAGATTTGCCCCTGTAGCCGTTAGCATCACGAGCCTCATTTGAGTGGCTCTAAACGCTATGGGTCACTTTTATGCAGTCTATGCTACTATGGAATGTTTCACAGTATGGGATTAAATGCTTCTATCTTGATGAAGACTACCTGTTTTTCTAGGTATTTTTGAGCTAAAAGAAGCCACCTGTAATTGAATAAATGTAAGGTAGAGCTGTTCAATGTCATACTGAAGAACATTCCAGGCAGAGCAATGAGATATCCATAGAAACAGGCATCAGGCATCAAAAAGTTCCACTGTGTACCTTTAATAAGATCTTAGTTTTAACACAATCTGGCCATAAAGAACTGACCTGTTGGAATGATATCAGGTGAAGTGATTTGTGCTGTTACGCAAGTCCCTTTCACATAAAAATTACAGTCACAAGCTACTAAGCATTAACCAACTGTCACACTGACCCTTTTTTAAATTGAAAATCACCAAACCACGTTCCTGTGTCTGTCATAATCTCATGCTGGCAAGCTTTTGCTTATTTATGCTGACTAAGAAGACATTGAACTTGGTACTTTTATTGCATGAAGACAGGCCAAGTATTTGCAGAAATACTGACCATAAATCAGATAAACAAAGCTGCAATCTGACAATTAAAGGGGCATCTGATACCCTATGTTCTGATCTGATTCTGACAATGTTTTTCCTCATCAAAACAAACCTAGAGTTGTTTGGTTCATTTACACATGTTTAACACACAAATCCTGCATATTTAGGCTGAGTTCTTCTCTCTAACAGAAAACACCTTGTGATGTCATGTGGTAATACAGGAAGTTCTCCACTATGTTTTTAAACTCCACACATCTTCACTAGAATCAGTTGGATGATTTGAGCCCTGGAGTTTCCAATCTCTGCTAAACTAAAGGTAAAAAGTGCCCATTAACTTGAAAACTACCACTACATGACATCACAAGGTGGAGCACACTGAGTTTTGGGGATGTAGACAGACTAATATTAAAGGATTACTTAAACATGCGTGAATGAAACAAAATACAGCTCCTGTTATATTTTTTGCGGCGGTAACAGCCTTATAACATGGCTTAAAGGTGCAATGTGCAACTTTTCTGGTAGAGGGTTCGCCACCTGGTTGTCTCCATAGAGATGTTATTGCCTGGAATGTGCCATGGTATGACTTTAAACATAACGATCTAGCATTTTTTCATTATGTGTGTTTCTGTTGCTCAAAAATACAATCATTCTCTCTATGAATAGATCTGAAGTGTAATGTAAGCGTGGTGCTGTAACCTGCTCGTCTCCCTTGTGATAGATATATTTAATCAATACAGTGGAACATTCTAGACAAAGCAAACATTCCAATGGAGACATCAGGTGGTGAACCCTTCACTAGAAATGTGATGCAGTGCACCTTAAAAGCTCACAAGAATCCATTTTGTATAGGATCTTTAGACAGCAAATTTCACCATAGAAATCAGAACTGTCCTCCAGCTTATTATTAAACTATCAGCATTTGTAGCAGAAAGCAGGCAAGCAATTATAGTATGTGTTGCTATAGGCAAGGACAACACTACAAAGAAAGTCACTGGAACTTGTTATGAAAGCATAGATCACGGAGAAGAAGAAAATAAGATATAAAGGTTTACCATATTTTTGAATAGTTTCTTTGATAGATGCGCTAGCTCCACCTTTACAGAGGGTTGATAAACTTGGGTCGTAACCGCGGATACTTAGCGTGTTGTTGTTGCCAATTTGGATCCCGCTTGCGTTCTGGATGAACAGAGAGCCTGAAGAAAACAAAAGCTCATTAAGTCCGAGAAAAATCTTGCATAGTCTATAGTAGACGACTAAAGAGACCAGAACATTATAACTAGGAGTGAGGCACATGGTGATAAAAATCCAGTTGTGATTTGATTTCTATGTTTTTTTGTATTTTTTGTTTTGCTCTGTTTTTATTCTAAATGTTATCAAAAATGTTATAAATATTTAAATCGTATAAAAAAAGATAGGCTGCACCTTTTATAACAACATTACACTAACATAAGGTAAAACAAAACTTTAAAGGTGCAACTTTTGTATAACTGGGTAATTTTTCTGGTAGAGGGTCTGCCACTTACTCAACTCCATGTTTTCTTTTCCTGAAATGGTAAACTATCTCCATGGAGACAAGCAGATAACATAACCAGGCCAAGTTACAGGTCAGATCTGTGAAGAAATGGACCCGCTGACATTTTTGGGGTAGTTTTGAGAAATAAAAACAACTGTAAGTGAATAAACACAAGATATATTTGCCTAATCATCCCAGGCAAAGCAATAAGATCACCATGGAGACAAGCAGATGGCAGACCCGTTACCAGGAAAGTTACACAGTACCCCTTTAAATAAATGAATAAATAAATCAACATGTAAAAACAGGGATATGCTTCAAACAGCCACATGCTTCTATCTATGCTGCATGACAATGTAAAGGACATATACTGTACCTGGATCCTGAAGTGAGCTACCCTTAGAAGACGGCAACAGTCTCCCATTTGTCAGGTCTGGAGCGGTGCTATCCAAGACCGGGAAAAGTGGCCATGACGGCTGCCGGTCGATGTGTGCATGGTGTGGGTTAAGAGTGGAGAGGGAGGGGGAGCTGTAGGAAAGATGAGACGTATGGAGACCAGAGGAATCCATGGAGTCATAGCCAGTAAAGGGCCCGCACCGCGTCTCCTCCTGACTGGTTGAATCTTTGGTCCAGGACTGCACAGAAGATACCGGTGATGGTTTGTCCTGTTCCGGTTGTCTTATGTTGAAGTCTGGTTGTGCATAAGAAACAGCATTGCCCGCATAACCATTGCCGAATTCTGTGTGGCAGTTGTAGCTTCCGTGTTTGTGGTACTGGAGTTCACGGCCTAACTTCTCCTCTAAGTGTGAGGGTCCGTCAGGGGCTTGTGCATCAGACTCGATTTGGTCTTCCGTAGAATCGTTCTGGATTTCGTGGAGATCTTCAATACTAGCTTCAACTGGGCCGGAAACATTACTGTCTGAGCTCAGTAAAGGGGCTGGAGAATCTGCAAAGTAAATAGTGAGATATATTTACAATAAATGACTAATAAACAACTAGACCACTAGACGTTAAAGGGCTTATATTATGCTATTTTCTGATCTATGTTATAATGTTGCTTCCTCATAAAAAACACTCTGCATTCTACGTTGTAATGTGGTAATATAGGAAATGCTCCACTGTTTTTAAGCACCATATACCTTCACTAGAATAATTTGGATAATTTCAGGCGGAGTTAGGTGTTGATAACAAACACTACATAACATCACAAGGTGGAACAGGGCATTTTGAGCTTTGGAAATGTAGACAGACTAATAAGTAGTCTCCTCAAAGATGGGTGAATAAAAACCCCCCACAACCCTAGGTATGTTTTTGATGAGGTCAGAACATTAAAACATGGCTAAAAGCTCTCAAGAATCCATCTTGTGTAATATAGGACCTTTAAGAAGTAGGTTTTGAGAAAAAACATGGCGATTTTAGGATACTTCAGAATTAATGATAATAGTGAAGTAAAATATAGTGAAATCCTCTATTCACTTTTTTCACAATACAATGTCTGCTCATTTTCATGAAATGTTCTAAAAGAAAAGGTAATGTTGCTGTGCTAAAATAACATAATTGGAAAGAAAAAAATGATATCACCTTAAATCTTTGCATGAAGGGGGGGCTAACCAAAGTTAAACAAACACACCCCGGTCATTTATAGTAAGATCACCCAAATCCTCTTTGGCATAAATGTTCATCTAACTCCTATTGTTCTTATGCAAAAAGTGGAAAATGACAGTGACCTTAACATCCTTCTCCTACCTGAAAAACTGGTTTGAAAAGAAAAAAAATTGAATACTTAATAAAAACAGCTTTGGGTCCTGGCCTATTATATGATATTGTGATTGTATTATAAAGTCCTCACCTGTTAAAGAGCATCCATAAGACACAGAGAGAAATTTCATCTTTTCTACAAGCTCCTCTGGACCCTCATACTGATTCTAAACCACATAAAAAATATGATAATGCAGTGTAATACATTATTAGAATATCGATTATATAAGAAAAAACATACTTTGACTTCAATTACATCATTCTCGACATGTTGCTCAAAATATTCTTGATAGAGGGCCTGGAAGATGCAATAAGCCTCTGTAAAATAAGGAAATTATTATTGCACTGGAGCATAGTGAAAAATTATGAATGAAATGAAACTTTAGAATCCATTTTCTGACAATATTCGACATACAAATCCAATGCAGACCTTTGAATGTTGGTCGCCTGTGCGGGTCCGGATCCCAGCACCTCTTCATCAGGTCTATAATCTCCTGAGGTGTGTCCTTTGGAATGAGATGCTCTGCTGGTCTGTTTCCGTTACGCACACACTGGCTGATGTGGTCTTCACTTCTGGCATCTGCTCACAAAACAACAATGTCACATGTTTCACAGATTTTCAATAAAAATATTTAGTTTGCATTTTTGGTGATTGTGTGGTATATACTATTTGTATAATTGCTCTAACCACATTTTGTACATATGGTGCAAAGAATAATTTATAGTGAAAACCTGTAAAATAAGATGCATACAAAGATATACAAACATATTCCACTACACAAAGGGATATGCTGCCTGACTCGATATAAACAGTAACCATTAGTTTCTGTATGAATGTGTGTGTCTGTCTCTGTGTGTGAAGGGTGTGCTAACTTTTATTGCACATGTAAATACTGTATGTGTCACAGGCATAGTTGATAATCCAGGCATTGTATAGAATAAGAATGCACAGGCAATAGGTAAAGTCTGAAAGATTTTATTAAAGGCATGTTTTAGCAATTGATTTTGGACTGATATAATACTGTTATAAGGATACTTCAAAGCGAGATATTCATATTAGTCATTATACCCCCCTTATCGTCCTCTACAGGCTAGCTGGCATTGCACCTCCTGATCTGTGACGAGAAACTAGTTCTAGGACAGAAAGACATAAACAACTATCTGATCCCAGACACCCACTTCACAATCATCAGGAAGTGAAACTCCGTCTGAAGTCCCCTCATAGTTTTATGACTGTTACGGCCCTCCACCCAGAGCAGGCCACAGAACACAGGCTGGCAAGAGGGAAAGAAACTGACCTGAACTTATCAAATGAGGTTCTACCTGACCATCAAGAGCACCTACGGAGTGGAACATGTTTTGAGAGGAAAGACTGGATTGTACTGAATCGAGCACGCAGTAAAGAGCATGGACAATCTCTTCAGATGGATGATGATGATGATGATGATACCCCAAATATACAATGAATACAATTAATCAAATGTGTCAAAATGCTGCTAAACACTGAGGAATGAGATAGCAGTGAGAGACATGAAGTAGGGTTAAATCTTCCAGAAAAACACCATCAACAACTGGAGTGACAGTAAAAGGGAAAAAGTAATTAAAAAGACAATAAAAGAGAATGAGAACAACACTGTAAAAAAGAAAAAGTTAGTTCAACTCCAATTTTCAAGGCAACCGACTGCACAGAGTTTTTAAGTTGTACGTATCAACTTAAAATTTTAAGTTTTGAAGTACTGCTATTATTAAATTGGGTCAACTAAGCTTTTGAAGTTATGCCAACTAAGCATTTTAAGTTTGTTTCTATTTTATCAACTTATTTGTAGTTCATATTATCCCCTGTGAAAACTTACTATATTGAGTTGAAATTACTACACCCACAATAAATATTTATTTTTTAATTTTTACTTTCAACTACATTGGTACAGCTTTTGAACTCCATCCATCCATCCATCCATCCATCTTCTCCCGCTTAATCCGGCTGGGTCGCGGGGGCAGCATGCTGCCCAATACTCATAGCACCTGACCCCCCCTATGAACCCCTCTGCAGGTGGTGAGCCCACAGGAGGGTGGACAACATGGTCCTTGATGTTAGTTCATAGTTCAAACTCCACACAGAAAGGCCCGGGTGACCCGGGGATCGAACCCGCAACCTTCTTGCTGTGAGGCCTGAGTGTTGCCACTCAGCCACCGTGCCGCCAGCTTTTGAACTGAACACCAAAAATGACGGGCGCTTCTTTTCCAAACAAAGGAAAACCCCTGAGAAACTCCTCATGCGACCCCGTTGCAGCAGATTGCTACGAGATTTCAAGTGAGCATGCGCAGATTAGTTAACCTGGTCCTAAATAAGCGTCTACTGTGATTTGTATATTATGCCAACTCAAAATCTTAATTAAGGTCAACTTTTTATCAGAAACTTCCAAAAGTGAGTTGAAATGACTCACTTGAGACAGTGTAAGATGCAATTGGTAATTTTATTGTTTGTGGATGCAAAACTCTTAGTAAACTGAACAAATTCAAGTTGTCATTTTTACAGTGAAGGTGCTTTATCCAGTGAAATAATGACAGTTTACTTTCACTTTGTCAGAGATTCTCTAATTTGTCTACATTTCTAAACCAAAGCAGACAATATTAATATTTTTCTTATTTGCCAGGTCATCTCAGGCATCATTCTGTAAAATGTCTGATTTCCTACTTTGCCTCTTGCTTATGTACGTTCTGTGTTCAACCCATAGTCATTATATGTGTCTTCAAATATTTATGAGTTGTTCTGCACGCATCAAATGGCAATATTTATGTTCTAAATGCACATGGTCTCCTTTTTAAATAAATGAACAAACAATAAGGTATTAGAAATGCATTTAGATCTTACTGACTTGCATACGGTTCTTGTCCTGTAAGGATGACCCAGACCACAATGGCGAAGCTGTAAACATCAGACTTCTCGGTGGACACAGTGTGGATGCTCTCCAGGTGCTCTGGGGCCATGTAGCTGAGGGTCCCGGCCCCCCGTGCCCCACACGAGCGCCCCATCTGGCTTTTCCTTCGAGACTCCTCTTTAGTCAGTCTGCTCCAGGTCTGACAGGTGGCCAGCCCCAAATCTGCAATCTGAAGAAAAGAGACACACTGAAACCTTTAGTACAATATTGCCCTCATTTTCTTAATAAAGAGTAAACGTACATATGTGACAATGACCAAGAAATATTCAACAAGACTTAGGTTAATTGATTTAAAAAATTTTGAGACATTAAGTTATTATTGAGGAGTTAAACTTGTGTGAATGTGTGTGAATCTGCAATATTTAGAAGAAGCTGGATAAAGGAAGAAGTTGCATCTTTGAGTCGTCTTTAAAAACGACAAAAACACAAATTGGTGAATATTGTGACATGAGAACATACATACGACAGAAAGCAATAAAAAACGTGTTATCATAGTAATTAATACCATGTGTAAGATATTAAAGGACACTATGTAACCTTTCTGGTGCAGGGTCTGACACCTACTTGTTTCCATGGAGATGTTATTACTTTAACTGGAATTAAAATGCATACTTTTCAGTGTATATCTTGAGGTATAAAGCATTTGTATGTTTAATGCCATACTGTGGAACATTCCAGACAAAGCAATAACATCTCAGTATTGACAGTATTTCCATCAGAAAAAAGTGACATAGTGAACCTTTAAACTGTCTGACATACCTTGATGTGAAAATCTTTGTCCACTAATATATTTTCGGGCTTGATGTCTTTATGAAGGATATTCTTCTCAGTTAGATACACCATTCCTTCCAGGATTTCCAAGATGATTCTGGCCTTTAACGAGATTGGTACAGAAACCTGGGAAAAGAAATGTACTTATTAAAACTAATTCTGTTGATGATTGGGATTCATTGATTTGGGAAAAATGTAGAATTGTGTTTTTTTCTAACAAGCTTTGCAATAATGATCAGATTTGCTATTTCTGTTTTAATAATATATAACAAACATACAGGCATAAAGGCATAAAGATGCAAATTCATACCAGAACCATATTTCAGAACATGTTTGCACAGATCTACACTACAGCAGGTTAGCAGGTTAGCAGGTCTGACTGTGATGAATCTTACGGCCTTAGTGAGTGAGTTTCATTGTATGTGATGTACCTCTTCTAACATGACCAGCAGGTTTCCTCTGGGCAGAAGCTCCATGACCAGAGAGCAGTCCCTGTCCTCCATGATGACCCCCAGCAGTTTGACCACTCGCTCATGGTTCAGACTGGCCATAATGTTCCCCTCCTCCAGAAGAGAGCGCTTTTTATCTCTACAAGAAAAAAACAAAACAAAAGAACAGCAATTATTTTGGTAAATTTGCTCTCTCGACATATATACGCTGGACCGACGGTAGCTCAGTTGGTTCACTGACTCACAGGCTGGCGGTGCGATTCCAACTCTCACATAAGAATATTGTTGTTGTTGTGTCCTCCTAGGGCAAGACATTTAACCCACCTCGGCCCCAGTGTGTGTAGGAATGTGTGTGAATGGGTGAGTAGTTCCTTGATGTTAAGTGCTTTGAATGCCTTGAAGGTGGAAAAGGGCTGTACAAAAATCTGACAATCTGACCATAAGCTTTCATGTGTAAACAGGGAGTGGATCTCTCCTTCACTGTGGTTCTCCTTGATGTTTCTTGTTCCCAGTTTTGTGTGTGTGTGTTTTTTTTTTGCCTCAATTTTTTGGATTTTGTCAACAAATTTAAAGGATTTCTGTTTCGCATTACACAAATGGGAGAAGACATTAGACACATTACTGAAACATTACAGTTAGTGCCATTTATAGTGGACAGTGGATCACTATGAGGTCACTTCTTCTGATTCTGCATGTCGGTGAGCTCATGTTTTATATATTTACAACCAAAGAAATGCTTCTGTATTCATTTTCTGATGATTTATGTTTAGATTTGTTTGTATTATAATCTGAATGTCTTTCTTATGCTGTAAAATACAATATGAATATGAATTATGCCATACAAATGAACTTGCCTTGCCTATTTGGAAGTAGGGATTGGGAATTGGCAATCTCCCCGATAGGTGTGATTGACAGATGGATAGGCCAATAAGGGGCACGCATGGCACGGCATATCAAAACAAATATGGCTGCTTATGTAGAAAAAAATAAGGGAAAAGGCAGTGCAGCGTTGTTACTATATGTGTTTGTAGATTTAGAAATAAACAGAGACAACAGTGAGACAAATATGTACTGGGCAAAATGGGATTTGTAAAGTACTTGGAAACTTGTATGATTTTAAATGTAATTTACAATTACATGGCGACAGTTATCCTCAATTACAAATTTTAAAATCTACTCAAAAAAGTATAATAAAAATCTACTCAATACAGCAATCTGAGTATTTGTTATTAGTTACTTTCCACCCCTGGTACTAAGCCATATTTGTTTCACCCTTTTATTATAGACAATCTGTTCAGGCGGGTGGTGAAATTGACCGTAACCAACAATTTGCCTCTGAACCTTAAAAATGTAACTGAATCTATGTTGAAACAGGTAACGACTGGAAAAATACTTGATATTTTAAAAAGTTCCAACACTATTAAAGAAAGGGTATTATACAAATTTTACTTTTTTGAGCTTTCTACCATCTTACTACACTGTTCCCTCATCAACAACATGCCTGAAGAGATTTTAGATATCATTCATGCATGTTTGAGAAATTTAGAGATCTCTCCTGGGCCCATAAGACTACATCACCCATTCATCCACACAGCAATTCTCCATAAATACACAAAAGCATGATGCAAAACAATACACTTGAATTTCACAAACCTGATGCGATGTACCATAGTTTCATAGCACTTTCAAACAATAAAACGTAACACGGTGATTTAAATGTTATGTGTTAGCAGTTACCCCATAGAAGCACCCCATCTTTAAGTTGACATCTGTTTCTCCGATGTTCTATCAGTTTAATCTTATAAAACAGAGATTAATAGCCGTAATAATGCAGATTTTTTTTTTAAGATTATGATAATTTTGAAGAACCCTGGACTAGATGGAGGAGGATGTGGTCAGATGGACTTGTCTTCCACTAGGCCCACTGATAATCCTTTAGTTTTTCTAAAAGAATTAGACTTCTGACTCAAAAAAAGTATATAAATGCTAACATAAATAATTCATTGTGATGACACGATGCTCATTTCTGTTATGAATGCAATTACTGTTAATGCTTTTTTGATGATTTTAATGATGTACTTTGCTGGCCCTTTATATGAAGTGTCGACGAAACACTATTACTTTATATACAAATGTATTTCTATATGTCCCATGTGTTTGTTTACTTGTTTCTTCAGAGTATGTTCTCTATATCCCTCCATACTGTACAAGGCTGATTTTACAGTCCTTAAATAATACATGACAAAATAATAATAACAAATAATTATAAAGGATAAAAATACAATAAGTTAAATGTTATGTATAGATGTTTAAATTGTTTGTTTCTTCTATCCACATAACAGTTAAATTATTGTGAAATATAATGAAAAAGAAAATGAAATTTAAAAAAGTTGTTTAGTTTTATTTTTTTTAATTTAACCTTTATTTTACCAGGTAGGTCGGTTGAGAACCAATTCTCATTTTCAACGACGACCTGAGTCTGGCACCTAGAATTCTGAGTGTCTCCCATCCAAGTACTAACCAGGCCCGACCCTGCTGAGCTTCTGAGATCTGATGGGATCAGGCTTTGACAAGCCGGTATGGCCACAGTTGGTTTTGTGTGTCTGTAACATAGTACATCAGTAGTTTATGTAATAGCAATACCGCCATTTGTTGGAGATTTCGGAGAAAGTCAATACAGTATATTGTGAATTAACATGGAACATGGAATAGACTGATGTCCAAAATGATTTTTTATGAACATGCAGGAAATGACTCAAGTTCCTTTAAATGAAAGAAAACATAGCCTGTGTGTACATTTATTTTATGTACAAATACATTTAATGCACATTTTTCATCAGGATATTAAGACTTTATTATTGAAATATTATGATTTTTAAATGTCATTTTTACACTCTGTGGTAGGAAACCTTTTGTTTTGTATATCAAAAATTTTGCATGACATGGGGACACTCATCGGGACTCAAGTGACAGTTCCTATACTTGAACATTTAGGGATGCACAATCCACTTTTTTCAGTTCCAATGCAGATTCTGATATTATAGCTCTAAGCATCTGCTGATATCCAATATCAACATGCACCAGTGTAGAGACTGAAAACAGCATTTATTTCATTATAACAAAAATAAATAAAGAGAGAACTGATCCAAATATGTTATGTTGCTGTTATATATAAGCAACTACAAAGGAGCTTTGAATACATAAAGTTCAAACATTATGAGACATTCTGGGTCAACTACAACCTGCAAATAGTCTTATTACATCAATTTAAATGTTCAAATAGGATATCGGCTGAATCAATATTTGGAAGCTGATATCTGATCCTGCAAATATTTCAGTACCCATATCTGTGGTGGGCATTGAGCTGTGTATACGTCTGTTCTGTCTTTGTGTTGGAAATTTTAAAAATACAAAATAACAAAATATTCTGTCAAAAAAGAACAATAATTCTCAAACACATTCTACAGGGGAGCGGTCCTCAACAGGACCCTTCATGCAGTGCACTGTTCAGACCATCGTTTATGGGTGAGTTCTGTTCTAAGATAAGACGGAAGACTCCCTCTAACAGTGTTCATGTTGTTGAAGAATGGAAAGTTAATTGAAAAGTGACAAAAGGTCGTTATCCAACACTGCAATATTGTTTCTGAACCACACCTGGAGCCTGGAGTATATGTAAACTGTATTTTGTAACACCAAAATATAGATACTAAATCCAAATAAAAAATACATAAGCCAATACATCCCAAACCCTACCAAAGCTAATGTTATTTCACGAGTGCCTTTCTGTTTACAGGACTGCTTCACCACCTTAGCCATTGTCGCACACCATCTGAGAAACGAATGGCCTGTTTAACAGTGATTCTAAACAAATAGGTGGAAGGCCCGTGAAGTAGCCCAGTGTGCGCATGATTCAAGTTACAGTCTGCGCGAAGGGGAAAACCCAAATTCCACACATGCAAAGAACGGCGCAGAACACTTACTCGTTGCGCAAAGGTCCAGTGTACATGGTCTTCAGCACCACTTGTCCCAGAGTGACATGATAACACAGGTAAACCTCCCCGAAGCCCCCGTAGTCCAGAGGTTCCCGGACAATGAGGTCCGTGGACCGCATATGGAACGAGAACTGGGGCGGAGGCGCAGCGGCCATCCCCAGCGAAGTCTGTAAAGTTAACAAAACAGAAAAAATAAGTTTACAAAAATACACATTGAAATCGAAAGCAAACAAGCGACGTTAAGCAACTGCATTCGCTCAATACAAAGAGGAAACGTTCTCAAGACCAGCGAAAAGAACTATGCGTAAAGACACAAGAAGTTTAGATTGCAGCAAAACTCGACCCCTTTTACCTTTTATCCACAAGGAGAAATAAAAAAAGTGGCACAGTACTGGTAATAATTTGTTAATAAACGGGTGACACGAGAAACTTGGTCTACTGCGCTACCAATCCAGTCTAGGTACTTTGTAGTTCCGGGATTTCCTCGACATCCTGCCGCAAAAGTGAAACCGGATTTTGAAAAAACTACAAAAAGGCTAGCGAGTCGGTAACAGATCAGGATGGCAAGTACATCTTGCATGCTGAGAGCATGACATTTAGACAGCTTCTAAACTAACTTTTAATAACATGCATAACAACACATCAACAAATATTATTTTACGCACGCATGTATGCTTAAATAAAATAAAAATACAAGTTCAGTTGTTGTTGACCTGTAGTTTGTTAGAACAGAGCATTGCTGCGTTACAAGCGGAATTGTGTGGCGATGTTGCCGCCTGGTGGTGAAAAGTAGGCATTGTTTATCTGAAATTTCTTAATGTTACTGTACTTACTGTAGTGTACCAGAAAAAGAAAAAAAAAACTCTTTTGCATCATCACAACTCTGCATTAAAAGGATCATTCATTGATAAAACGTATTTATATGAAACCAGAGCGGGAAAGTACCTGACTTACTCAGTGTGGGCAGCTCATCACATGCAGACCTAGATTGTACTCTAGCAGAGAATTCTTGATGAAGCCACATCAAAGTGCAGCCGTATTTACACGGCTCGTACTGTCACTGTTCTCCGGTTAAGATTCCGGTAAGAGTTTGGACCTGGGGTTAATGAGAAGAACCTGTTGACACTCACACTGACAGCATGCAGTAAAAGATATTGCTGCCTATTTAGTTTTAGTGGGTCAGAATTCCAATAAATACTTATAGATATGAGAGTAAATGACACCGAGTTTTAAAAAAAAGTCCAACAAAATATGCCAGTATTTTAGGTCGCTATTTGCATTATATAGACTTTAAATATGTATGTAACTTTTCCATGGCGAGTCCACCACTTGTTATTGCTTTTCCCGGAATGCTCCACTTTATAGAACTAAATCGCTCCATCTCCATACTACAGAGACAAGCAGGTGAGGCCACCAGACCAACTTACAAGTCAGATTTGTGGAAATGGGAGCTGCTAAAATCCTTGTAGTACAATAGATTTAAGATTGATTAGTGTGGAACGTTCCAGATAAAGCAAGACCATGAAGATAAGCCCAGCATGAAAACTTATTGTTTATTGCTGTTTTAATGGTTGATCTTCTACTACTAGTACTACTACTATCGTTAAACTATTTTTGTTGGGTTATTATTGGTTGATTGAATATAGCCATATAACAATGACATCATCTTGGTATGTGCGCCAGTCTAAATAGAGCGCAAAAATTTCCTTTAAGCCTGCGCAAATCCACCGTGGCTTAAGTTTATTTAGGGATAAGCACATGCTGCCATCAACCAAGGAGGCGCGGAGTATTCATATTCATCATAACTAAATATATCTGCTGCGTTTAAATCTCACCTGTAGGCAATTCTCCTCTCGCCAACTACATATCCCAGCATGCAGCGGTGTTTGTTTGGACAAGTGGACGTGGAGCTGCTAGTTTGTGCGCTCTCTCCAGTGTCACGGAGCAGCGTGGGGAATCTGGGAAGTTGAATTAATTAACTTCATGCATTGTGGCACTTAAACGAACCAAAACGAGTCAAATTTTAGAGGATTTTTATTACAATGGGGAATGGGATCAACAAGGTAAGGATTCGTTTATTTTTCTTAGTATAGTTTGCGCACGGTTTGTACGATGAGAGCTCTTATCTGTCATTTTCAGAGGTCTTCAACTGAACCATTGTTTGAACTAAAAGTGGCCAAAGTAGACATTCTGTGTAACAATAGTAAATTTACGACGTGCTCTGTTACAAAAAAAATGAAACCATTACCAAACTATTATTTTGCCAGGTGTATGGATGATAATATTGATGTATTTTCTTATATTGTGCCATTGTAGGTCCTCCCTGACTTGTACTTGGGAAATTTCCGAGGTTTGTACGTTTATTAGAATTGCTGCTTATAGGAGGTGTTATTATTTTGTATGGAATGTTCCACAGCATGGCATTAAAATGGTTTATCTTACATCTCTTCAATTTAAGATGCTTTTGTTACAAAACAAACAAAAAAAAACATTGGAAAATATGCATTCTTAGTATGTGTGGGGTCATCTCTCCATAGATCAGACCTGTAACTTAGGCTGGTGCATAGACTGTATAAAGAAGTGGACTAAGGGAGTGTGATGCCATCTATAGCGTTCGGCTCCAGTCAAATGAAGTTCATGGAGCCTAGCTTTATAGGGTGAATTTGGAGCTATATACAAAATAACAAAATAAAAACCCCAGGATCATGTAGAGTGGGTTAATACAAACATTTTAAAACCAAAATGATGAGGCTCACTGGAGCAGTTACAGACAGAGGGGTGACAGTTTCTCAATGTAAAGAGAGAGTCAGTGGAGCCAGAAATGCCTCCATGAACACTTCCTATTTGGAATGGCTAGTGTTTTAGCTATGTCCTTTTATATACAGTTTATGGGCTGGTGGCATCAATTGGTGGTCAACACAAAGATAGATAAGTTTAATGCCAGACTGTGGAACATTCCAGAAAAGCAGGTGGCAGACCCTCCACAACACAGCTTACAATAATGCATTTTATATTTCCTTTTTTTCAGATGCAAGAGACAGAGAACAACTAGCCCGAAACAACATTACACACATACTGTCCATTCATGACAATGCAGCTCCTTTACTCCCGGTGAGATTATCACACAGCACACTCTTAATAGTACTTTTAGACCAGTCTGTCAGGTAGATCCAGGAGAGCTGCCTCTGTGGTCTCTGCAGGAGGAAGCTGTGTGTTGATTGAGTGAACGCAGACGCAGGGCTCATGTGACACTTATCAGGAGAAATACCAGTCACCAGCAGCAGGCGATGCACTGAAGTGCAGGCTTAGAGTGAGCTGCTTTGAGTGGGTGCTGCTTCTGCCTTGTGGACTGTGCTCGGCTACACTTACTGTAAATATATATAGCTACTCATTTTGGTGGGAAGATGTTTCATTATCAGGCTTGGGTAGTATGGATTTTCCCCACATATACTTCTGATCATTTTTCAAGCAAACCACAGAGAATTTTTTAGTGGTGGTGTTAAAGGTCCTATATTACACAAAATGGACCCTTGTGAGCCACGTTAGAACATTGAACATCTTAGAACGTGTTTGAGTTATCCTTTATTATTAATCAGTCTACATCCCCCAGTCCCAAAGTGCTCTGTTCCACCTTGTGATGTTATGAAGCAGGAGTTTTCAAGTTAACAGCTACTTTTCCCCTTTTGTTTAGTTGACAGTTCCAGGGCTGAAATTATCCAAATGATTCTAGTGAAGGTCCATGGAGTTCAAAACACAGTGGAGCACTTCCTGTGTTACCATGTTGCATCACAAGGTGGGGCAGAGTGTTCCTTTTGAGAGAAGAACTCAGTCTAAATATGCAGGGTTTGTGTGTTCAGCTGTGTGATGTATTCAAATCAGTATTAGGTGAACAACTTGTGAAGTCAGTAACCCCGAGGGAAGAATCTAATCAGTCTATGTGCCTGGAGAAAATCAATTGTATTGATGAGGTATCGAGCATCTGGTACAATGGTAATATTTTTTAGTTTGAGTTTTGTGATAATTCATTATGTTGAATAAAGTTTTTTTTCTTTTGAGAAATGTATTTTTGGCTGACTGGTACACTAAAACAAAAACCCCCTCTGACAAAAAAGCATTAAAGAGCCATACCAGTCGTTATTTGTTTCTCTTCCTCAGGAGATGACCTACCTTTGCATTTTAGCAGCCGACCTGCCAACACAGAACCTGTAAGTACACAACAGTCACACAAATATGATAAACTATAAAAGCTACTATAAAAGTAACTATAACAACCAACTGCACAAGCCAAAGCAGAGGAGAGTGAAAGAAAAGAGGTGGAGTTAGAGACAGAGGAGAGAGAGACCTTGTGAAGGAGAGTGAGATTCATATCAAGCATACAAATCATCTGCTCTCATATGCTTCAATCAGATAAGATTGCTGTAACACTGCATGACCACTGAAATTTGCACAGGACGTTTAGTACTGACAAAATCAAACTTTCATGGCAGGTAACACAGAGGGAGGAACTAGTATGTAAACAGATCACTAGGATATAAACAAGTCTGTAAATAGACATTATTATTATGATTATTATTATAGTGCAAAACCAGGAATTACATAAAGGAGGAAAGAAATGAGGATAAAACTGACTTTAAATTAAGCACAAGTGCACAAGTCCAAAGGATCCTGTGTACAACAACAACACTGAACATCTTAATCTGTTTGTTATTAATTTATTAGTTTACTTTTTAGATAGTATTAATAGGTCGGTATTTACAGTGCTGGCTCAGAGAGATAAAACCGGAGGCCAAACAACTGACGCTAGACTATAATAATGTAAGGCAGTAGCACCAGGGGATTGTGAGCTTTATTAATTTGAATAAACCTTTCTCTTATGCTTATTATTATGTTTTCCATTCATAAAAAAAATGTGTTAACTGTATTTGAGAACAACTGCAGTTAAGCTGAATAATAAAGTGCATCCCAACATTTTGAGATCTAAATGATTGGCTAGTCACATGAACATTCTAAACATACCAGACTGGTGACAGTACTAAAGACGTGTCGTCTAAAGCACCACTAGACACTGCAGGTTAGTAAAGACCTTTAGCACAAAGGAAGTGCCTCTATGCTATCTGCTGCTATAGCGATGGTTGGTGCAAGCTTCTATTTTTATATGGCTCAACATAGTCACACACTAGGTTGCACACACACACATACACGCATGCTGACTTACATACACATACCTGTTGTCCCTAGCGACCCAGTTGCTTTCTGCCTCTTACAACTTTGCTGGGACCCCACTACGTGAAATGTGATACTGTGTTTTTAAAACACACCCTCAGTGGATACAAAGGAGTGGAAATGAAAGCACAATATAAGTTACAATATTGAATAACTGTATGCAATGATATATTACTAAGTCCTCTAAAATATTGGTACCACATTTGCATTTTTTTCACTAAATAAACTTGTATTAACTTGATAAATGACAGAAACTATTTAGAGACAATACAAGAGCAAACTAATTAAATATGTGTACAAATATGTAACTTGTCATTAGCTTTTTGTCACTGTCATTTTGCCTGTCAAAATAAAAAAGAAAATGGAAGCACAATATAATTATGTTGGTAGACTTGGGACAACAGATTTATCTACTGTGCAAACCCGTCATATTATTTATGCTGAAGCCGCTTGCTTACAAACTGATTGATATGCACTGTCCTAATGCAAATCCCAATGGAATAAATAATATTTGGCATCAATAAAGTGTCATATGTATCATGATTCTCTCTGCATCTCAAATGTTACCAAAATAAGAAAAAATACTTATGGTGACAGGCCTTTGTATCAGTTCAGCATGACACTTGCTAAAGATACATTTGTGGATAAATACACAATATTGGTTCATGTTAAGCTTTCACGTCTGATCAATAATTCTCTCTTATGCTCTCTAGAATTCAGCACTTCAAACAAAGCATCAAGTTCATCCACGAGTCTCGTCTTAAAGGGGAAGGCTGTTTAGTGCACTGGTAAGACAACTATAAACATGTATAGTAGATCAAATTAGGCCAGCCCTGTTTATCTTATCAGATGAGAGGTAATGATATACGACAGAGGATTAGAGCAGTTCTCAAAAGAACACAATGACATCGTTGACCACATTTTGTGCAGTGGCCGTATGAGCTCTGGGGAAGGTTATATTTAGCATCACTGTGGCTTCTCTGAAAATAAAGAGGAACAAAGTGCAACTGAGAGATTTGTAACATTATGGACGTTAACCATCTCCATGCTTTAGAACTTGGTATGTTTGCACTAATTTTGATTAGTTTAGGTGGAGCTTTGTATAGGGAACTGATTATAACTTGGTATGGGGGGGGGGCTTGACTGACTATACTAGATGAGAAATACTCCAGTTTGCACTAGTGTTTAAATGAAGCTTTATGCATATTCCTTAGGCAGCTGGTCAGCCCCAAAATCTCCTACTGGGGATTATATTTACAGAATATGACACTATTTTATGCAGTTGTGTTGTAATACTAGTGACTAGTGTATAGAAGTAAGTGTAGTATTTTGTACTAGTAATATTAGTATTATCATAAGCCCTGATGTATTGTCACACTATTTTTAATTTATAATTCTGTGCAACTTCTAAAATTCAGACAGGGCACATACATGTAGAACACCCCCAGCATGATGTCACTGCAAAGTATCAATAAACCACATATGCTTTTTTAACATTACTGTATTACCATTTGGCTTCTCTCCATCTGTGCCCAGTCTGGCAGGAGTGTCCCGAAGCGTGACTCTCGTGGTGGCATACCTCATGACGGTGAGTGGGCTGGGCTGGCAGGATGCTCTGGCCGTGGTCAGAGTGGTCAGGCCCACCGCTGGTCCAAACCTCGGCTTCCAGCGGCAGCTCCAGGAATTCCAGGACACGCAGGCAGAACAGGTCAAGACCAAAGCATAAATATCATTCAGCATTTTTTTCAACTGCACGTTTTTAATGCAAAAAACATGTGTTCTTACTGTGACCTATAACTTGGGCTGGTGTAGCCATCTGCTTGTCTCCATATAGATATGTTTAATGCCATAATGTGGAATATTTCAGGCAAAACAATATAATCTCCATGGAGACAAGAAAATGGTGGACTCCTCAACAGAATACTTAAATAGTGTGCCTTGCATTTCAGTGCATGTTTACTCAATAAGCATTCGAGAAAAAGAAATCATAAATGTACCATTCAGTTCAAATGGTATTGGTATTTTTCTCTTTATTATCTTATTATACTGTGATGAGTGAGCTACTGTGTCCAAATAATTCCCCTTGTGGATCAATAAAGTTTGTCTAAGTCTAAGTCATCTTTTGAATGGTTAACTGTCCTCAAAATGGTACAGGAAGCTAAAACCCATGGATATTATTAGTTATTTTCTTTGTCTATATTCATTACTTTAGAATGATTATTTTAAACTGGGATAAACTGGAATTTTTACTCTGGAATAAACTGGTTTTGTTTTGTTGCAGTTCAGGGAATGGTTCCACACGGAGTATAAGGACAACCCCCTAAACGACGAGGCAGATATTAGAAACTTATTATTGAAAGTGCCCAAAGTGAATGGCAAAGTCCAAGAAGAAACCACCTCTGAACAAATATGATTTCACACATGACTGAGGTGCAGCAAGAAAACTATTCTCACAATGAACTCAATGGAAGGACCGGCAATGAGACTCGCAGCATTAAAAAGAACAGCATTATTTATTCTGTGTAAATTGTATCTATTTGTCATTGTATAATATATTTGCGAAGAAAAAGAGGTTAGTGTGTTTTGTAGGGGCTTCCATGCTGAACGTGATAAGGCTGTGTGCACCTCTGTGTGCTGGTGCTTCCTGTTTGTCTTATGTGCTTGAGAATTCATGCATGACTGACATCTACAAAGTACTGTTCAGCCTTAAATGCTCTGTCGTTAATTCAATCATTCTGGACGAATATATGTTTACATTAAAAGTATAGGCTAAGAGTACACACAAACATCACTGTTACCGGTAATAGCCGTAAACAATATAGAACTGTATATAGTACTTATATATACAGTCTATGATAATAATATAAAACATGTATAAAATGCCCCAGCACTGCTCCAAGAATAAAATGTACCACTTTGGTTGGACTTAAAAAATTAGATTTCCTAAATATTTAAAAAATAATAATAATAATAATTTTTTGTTGATGAAAGAAATGTTCATGTACATTCACAGTTTAAAGGTGCAGTATGTAACTATATGGGTGGAGGCTTTGCAACCAGTCTGTCTCCATAGAGAAGTTATTGCTTTGCCTGGAATGTTCCACAGTATTGCTTTAAACTTAATTGTATTGCATTTATTCAGTTACAAATGTTTTTATTGTTCAAATATATCTTGAACAGCATCTCTCCACAGACTTCACCTGTAAATTTGCTTGGTGATGTCACCTGGTTGTCTCCACGGAGGCCCTGTGGAACATTTTAGGAAACGCAACAGCTCCATGGAGACAAGCAGCCGATGTACCCTCCACCAGAAAAATGTCTTATTATGCAAGAGACGTAACACCCCTGGTGGAGGATCTGGCACTTCTGTGTCTCAGCAGGCCAAGTCAGATCTGTGGAGAGGTGACCGTGCTTTTTCAGCAATAAATTAACACTTGTAATGAAAGGATGTATTTATACCCTACATCAGAATATTTCAGGCAAAGTAATAAAATCTCAATAGAGACAAGGAGATGGCAGGACCTTCACAAGAAAAGTTACGTAGTACACCTTTAACTTCATTGTTAGACGTTTCTTTTTCCTAGACTTAACCTTGCAACACACTGTTGTCATTTTTGCTTGATGTTCCCATAATTAACCTGACGGGGGCAGTGTAATCAATTAAGACTCGTGTAAAACTTTTTGTGCACGTCCTACACACGTAGCAACCCTCGTGTCGTGTACGTACACGCACAGGACGTGACTAGCCAACAACAAAAACCCGGGCTGCTGCAGATTCTGTTTATGCAGAAAAGCGATGGAATAACGAGACGACAAACCGAGCGTCTGTTCCACTCCGGGTAGTCTCCGGAGCAGAGGGATTCCCCGCCACTGCGATGCGCTGTGTGGGCGCTCAGTCTTCACAGAAATGAGCGTCTCCAGTTTGAACTTCTCCCTGGCTCCTCCTCCGATTACGAATCAAGTGATAACATTTAAGAAAAGGGCACACGGACCATAGGGTTAATAAGTCAGGGTCTTCTCAAGTGCAACAGGTAAGCAATCACAATTATAACAGACTTATATAGGCTTCTTATAAACAAATAACTAATTAAATCTGTTTTGAATTATGTGGAAATGAATACTTGTACTGAATGCTTCTGTTATGGCAACTCAGTTTCACGTGTAAACTATGGACCTTGCAGCGAATGCAGAAGTATTTTTTTTTCATGTATAATAATTTTTGTGCTAAATAAAAATAGAACATTGCACCATGGCGTGTCATAGTCTAACTCTTTTTATAAACGGGTGTGCAGAAGTCACTTAACATATTTACCGTCAGAATTGTGGTAATGTACTTCAGAGCAAGAGACGATTTTGACAGCAAATTTATGTATTTTTTTATTTTTTTTATTTTTATTTAAGAATTCTAATCCAAATTTTAGATCATTTCACTAAATATTTGACATCTGAATATGATTTTTAAGGGCAACATGGACGAGGACAGCCTGTCAGTCAGCTGTGGTAATGGCAAACTCAGACAGTGGCTGATTGACCAAATAGACAGCGGGAGATATCCAGGCCTGGTTTGGGAAAATGTTGAGAAAACCATATTTCGGATTCCATGGAAACACGCTGGGAAGCAGGATTACAACAGGGAAGAGGATGCCGCACTGTTTAAGGTATAGTTCATCTGTAAAAATACATGATGATTATTTGATTTTATATTAGATTATATTACATTTTTGTTATTCTTCTTGCAGGCATGGGCCCTGTTCAAAGGGAAATTTAAGGAAGGTGTGGATAAGCCAGACCCTCCGACTTGGAAAACCAGATTACGGTGTGCTCTTAATAAAAGCAACGATTTTGATGAGCTGGTAGAAAGGAGCCAGCTAGACATCTCTGAACCATATAAGGTCTACAGAATCATACCCGAGGAAGCTAAGAAAGGTATGTTTACGATATAAAATACAGAAGATAATATATAACAAATGTGTAGAAATGATTGTAATGATTTCTCAAGTATTGCAGAAGTGTGTATTCTGAATCCCAAGGCAATTGTTATGGTGCCAAAGTTTCAAAAGTAGAAAACAAAAGCAAAAAAGTGAAACCACAAAATGTATTTAATTGGCTCTCCAAATTTGACTTCCTAATTCCTAATCTTCCTAATCAAAGACAACAAACACGTCTTTGTAATTGAGTAAGGCCACCACTTTTTGAAGCTGTTGCCAAAATAAAAAAATGTTTACTGAGAGAAAAGACATTAAACTTAGTGACAGAACATCTGAAATTCTCCTATAGCTACTGATAGAAAAATCATTATATCATGTGAAACAAACTTACTCGGTATAAATGAGACAAAACAAAAGCAAAAATGATGCGAAAACAATTACAATTCTTCGTTGTAGTCGTTAAAATGGGGTAGAAAATGATTGAAACATTGAAATACTTCACACATTGGCAAGTTGTGTCTCTTGCCATGCGGGACTGGTGCTGGTTGCTGGTTTACTATAGGCATTTACACATATGCAGTGCAGCGCTGTGATGCGGCAGGAAGCACAAAGGAAGCCAGTGCATGTAAAAAAAAAAAGACCTAGTGCTTTTTATAGGGGGCTTCGGTTACCAGTGCAGAGTGCAAAATGTGTTGAATTGGCCAGTAGATATGCACTACAGTGTTGTTGTTTTTGCATTCAATTGAGGAACAGTTTGTGATAAGATCGCACAACCTTACATCTGCTGTTTGGAATGAAGATATGTAAAGGATGCATTAAGTATAAGCATTTTTTATAATCTTTTGTATTTTTTTTTTATTTTAGGAATGAAAATGGCCAGTCTGGAGGAGAGTTCACATCTTGGCTATTATCCTGCATATACTTCATTGCAAAACCAGGTTGGTCAATAGGCCTGTCACAGAGAAATAATGCGATAAACGATCATATTAAACCCACGTTTAATAAGGATATATCACAGTAAACATATTTTTGACTTCATAGTATCATATATCAAGGCATGAGAAAGTTTTATTCTACCCTCTCCTTCTCAAATCTTACGTTATTCCATAGAAATGGCACAAGGCAAAGGTTTTGACAATAAACCTCCCCACTTTTGCAAAGAAACTGTACATATGATAAATACTGAGTCCATATAAATCTAGTACAATATAAGTAATGCACTGAGTATGTTCAAATGTTGGACATGTGCTCAAAAGGTTATATTAAAGGTATTAAAATGTAGAAAAATTATTTAAAAAAATAGGTAAGGACTGGATTTCCTACTAATTTACATTATGCAAACCACTCCACAATTACAAACATGTTTTCTACATATCTTAATCAGAATTTCTTTGCGTTAACTGCCGTAGGTGACAGGTTACATGGAGCGGAGAGACTGGAGAGACTTTGCTTCCTCTGACCAGCAGTCTCTTCCTCCTCCTCCTCCTCCTCCTCATCATCACGATCTGCAGTACCACTACCCCTCATCCCTCAGCCGGCCCTGGCCCACAGCACACTCAGAGAATGGTAAAAAACAACAATTGTAGTACGAACGGTGGCAACATGTTTAGCAAATATGTAGGTTACTAATAGTCCATTGAGTCCATTTGAATTTAAATAAAGTCTCTATCTATCTCTCAATATATCTTTTTTAAGTTAATGCTTGTTTTTTCTTTCTTTATTTTTTGTAACACTTTCCAATACGTAACTTGACACATTGTCTTTTCCTAGGCTTCCAGCTGTCCTTCCATACATACTTATCAGATACCCAATCACCTGTCTATGCAATGGACCCTACCTCTATGACCGGTAAAACGTCACACTAGCCTATTCATTTAGAGATTATTAACACAGAAATTACTTGAACCACAGAACCTTTAAAGATATTAGAGAGGAAAAATACAGTGATCCAAGTAACCAAATTTTCTTTCTATGTATTTGCGCAACATTAGTTTTACCCCAGTACAGGTATAAAGCATAAGCAGCTCTTAGTGTAGAAATGAGATCGCTGTGTGCTATCTGTGTCTAAGCATAAGCGTTTTTTTTAAGAATCAGGAAGTATGCAGTTAGCATGCTAGTTATTGTTAGCATTACAGTGAGAAAGTAGTAGTGAAACGTGCTTATAAATTCATTGCGGTGAATGATTAGGATGCTATGAATGCAAAAGGTAAGAGAAGGATAGTTTGGGGACCACTGCGAGCCGTTTAAAACAGTAAAAATCAGGTACCTTTTCCTCCTTGATTTTCAGATTTCAGCCTACACGTCTCCCTCTTTTACCGAGAGTCCCTGGTGAAAGAAGTGACCACCACGAGCCCAGAAGGATGCCGCATCTCCTCTTCGGCCTCCTCCTCTTCCTCCTCCCCCTCCTCCTCCCCTCGTCCAGAGGACCGCCTCTCCATGGGTCCAGAGGTCATCTTGTTCCCCTTCCCGTACCCCGAGTCCCACAGACAGGGCGCAGACATGCTCCCAAGCGTCCTGGAGAGAGGGGTGCTGCTGTGGATGGCACCCGATGGGATGTACGCCAAACGCCTGTGTCAGAGCAGGGTGTACTGGGAGGGGCCGCTGGCTCCTTACACGGACAAGCCCAACAAACTGGAGAAGGAGCAGCCCTGCAAACTGTTTGACACTCAGCAGTTTCTAATAGGTAAGTGCTGTTAAACCCAGGGACCTACTAGGCGTTTCAAAAGTATTGAAAATCAGAAAAAATCACATTCACACAAAAGAATAAATTAACCTTTCCTGAAGAGCTTTAGTATGATCTTGAGCTGTATCAGAACAATTATAAGACCACATATACTAGTACACGCCCATGGACCACTATGGACCTACCTGGATATATGATTTTTACGATTATTTAATGTTGAAAATCACATTGTCTATTGTCATCATGGTATCAGAATTGGTATTGAGTGTCAAGTCTATTCATTAGCATCGAAATCAAGTTAGAAATTTTAGCATTGTGATGACACTATGCTCTGCTAGATAATGTGATGAATACTGTGTGCTAAACTTTTGTATTCGGTTTTTCTCAGTAGAAAAACAACATATATAATATTACTGCGATAGAAGAAGAAATAAAATTTGTGAGATGCAGTTTAAAGGCCCTAAAATGCATTAAAGTCATTTAATTGCTGAAATAACATTTCCTTTAAAGTAAATTAAACTGCCACTGCTGTCCATTCATGTACTTGTACATGTACTACTGGTAACAATGGAATTTTGTATGTGCAGAAATTAGTGCTCAGTAACTTTTTTTTAATTAAGTATGCATGAAACAAAGGTAAATAAAAAGAGATGTACTAATACTAGGGCATCTAAAATTACTTTTAAAAATAGACAGTTAATAATATCTCTAAATGGAAAATCCTCCAGAATAAAATCTACATAATAATGATCAAAATATAAGTCTAACGTATTTCTGATCATTTGCATGTGAGTGCTCATGAAGTGTGAAATTTCCAACTGTCTCACAAATTGAGACACTTCCTACAGGCCTATTTCCTGTCCTGTCAAATAAGTTCCATACTTTTATGTCTAATGTGGTGAATGAAATACTGAAGTCTGATTCTGGTGCAGTTTGTGGGTAAGTCCCATAGGAGCACAGCGGCTGTTATCTTGGGAGCGGGTGTGTGGAGTCCCCACCCACCTGCTGTGGTGCACCACATATGACATATGACAAGAGTCGTGTTTTTGTGCCATTTCACTAAAATTTCCACCAGATTTACCAGTAGTTTCCAGACGATGTATCCAACTGTGAGAGAAAAATATGTTTAGCTTTAATGTGATTAAATAGTCTATTCTGTGTTGTTGTTGTAGAGCTTCATGAGTATGTGCACAATGGCCGCTCTCCTCCACGACACCAGATAGTGCTGTGCTTTGGAGACGAGTATCCAGACCCACAGCGCTCCAGGAAGATGATCACAGCACAGGTATGCTGAAAAATCTCTTTTACTGTTCCAAATTGTGTTCTTAATAAATTCAACTTCAGTTTATATAGTTTTGTCTAAATATAGCTCTGCCTCGGCCTCTTGGCCATCTCCAACATTTTACCTGGTTGTAAAACAAATCAAAATCAAAATGTTCTATACATAAACTATTTCTTTATATTATTAGAATTCCACATGCATGTTCATTTTAATAGATATATTTTTGAATCATTATTTGTGTTGAATATATATTTTTATACCATTTGACATTTTTATTCTACTGCTGTAGCAGAATTGTAAGTTCCCCAATGGGGGAACAACACAAGTTATCTTATTCAGCTAGCTTATTCATCATCCCTTATATTTCCATGATGGCATGATTTATGCACTGCAAATGACCAGCGCATGTATTTATACATGCATGCACAGTGGTAAGCGCTAACATTACATCCAGACCTAGAGACCTTTGTACACCAGAAGTTGTGTTTGTCACTGATGGTACTTTGATGTTTTGCTTTGTGCATGTAATAACTAGATCACTTTGATTCCTCTTCAGGTGGAGCCAGTATTTGCCAGAAAACTGCTCTTCTACTATCACCAGAACAACGGCCACTATCTCCGTACCTATGACCACAACCAGCAAACCAACCCCTCTCCAACCTTGGACTACACTTCCCAGAGACCTTTGCAGCACATTCAGGAATAACTTCTTTGTACTTCTTCTACAAGCATGATTATAAACTTTTGATGGAGCCATAAGACTGATGGTATAAGCTTGAACTGTTGAAAGATGAAGGGAGCATAGAGGGGGAGACCCTGATGCTACAGTGGTATGAATTGTCTGTCTGGCTGATTTTGAAGTAGTGGTATTTTTTGGTACTCTTGTAGTATTCTTGTGACGGTGTGAAGGATGCGGTTTTGAGGCTGGGGGTACGAGGAGAGCAGAGGGCCACCGAGACAGGAAGTACTAGCACAGGTGCACAGGAAGAGTGGCCCTGACAAGCTCTGAGATGACAAAAAGATAAACATGCTTCAGAGCTAAGGCACATTCAGAAATAGCAATTACATGTTGTTTAATAAAGCTAAGGGTACTTGACCTATTCTTATAAATTAGTACATTTTGTTTGTGTATTGCAAAAAATACAGACTGAAATGCTCTGTATAGGTTTTGCAGTTTAGTCACTTCTTTCAGTGCATTTCAGGCCAAACTCAGCCAAGCAAAAAGATTTGTTCCTTTTATTGACACATCAAATCAAAGTTCATTAGTCAACTGTCATTTCCAAACTTTGCTAGTTCTGTAGAAGTCAGTGCTGTTTTAGATCTCTTCTCTATCTTTTATTTATTTTGGGGGGATTTTTTTTTTACACTTAAACCATCATATTTGTCTGGATGTCCACGTATCAGTCGGGCTCATCTGAACTCAGGGAGATAAGATCAGGGCCCAGAGAGTAGTTGTTTGTACAGTATAGGAAAGGCTTGTTGTCCTGGTTGGTAAGATTATACTTTAAAGCACCACTGATGTGTCGCTTGAAAGAGTTCTTGGTCTTGGTGTCTGAAAAAGCTGTTTTAAAGTGCCTCAAAATATCATGCATGTGATGTGAATACTAGCATTGTGCCAAAGGGTTTGTGAACCCAGCTGTAAGTAGCTTTACAAAGTCAAGCAGTGATAACTCAGTGAAATGGTATGTTTGCATGAAAAGAATTGTTTTATTTCTTGCCAGAATATATTCTACACCAGCATGAATTCAAAACTGAGGAACTGTGGTCTAATGAATTATATTTGGGCTGACTCAGGTAGTAATAAAGGCTGTAAACAAAGATAGTTTGTTTCATGCTTGAGAGGTTCTTGAAAAAGAAAAAAATGAAATATAAATCCTTTGTTGAATTAGTGGTTGTCAGATTATAGAATCTGATTATGCCCTTTTCCAAAAGGGGACAAGAGCCAATTTTACCTTTTGACTGTATTCTCATGCAATGAACTAGTAGTGACCGACTAAACCAAAGAACATATATATATATATATATATATATATATATATATATATATATATATATATATATATATATATATATATATATATATAATATATATATATATATATATATATATATATATATATATATAGCATTTGCAACGAATTTGAGACTATTATTGTCAAAACCTTTGCCTTGTTTACAGTTAGCCCTCAGCGAGGGAACTGAAATGGAAAATAATACTCATCCCAAAACTTACAGGTAGAAGGTCCCTGTTCCTCTTGACTTGAAACTATCAGAGCCTCAATCAGGAATTAAAACTATTGTGGTTTGTGCTTTGGTTTGACTGAGGTGGAGTTTAATTCTCTACTCTGAGAAATGGGCACCACTTCCCAATAATGAAAACTCAAGACATGATATAGAATAATTGTCTTGAATCTATGTGTTGGTTTGTTTTCAAAAGCTGTCATGATGATAGTGTTGTGACTGCATTTTGGGAGTAATTGGCTGTGTAATTTATTTTTAGCATTTGCCAGGTGGACCCTAAATGAGGAATGCTTTGTAAAACTGCCTTTTGTTTTTTCATGAATTTAATGTTTTAAAATATTTGTGTTCACGACGGCTAAGATTCTGAACCTTACTTTGTGACTGACTATTTTATTGTCACCTATTTTCAAGTTTAATTTTTTATCATTTCAAGTTTATTGTAGGTTAAAAGTGAGTTTGGTCAAAAAATGTACTGAACACCATGATTGATATTATTATACCTATCAAATAAGATTTATTGTACATAACAGTATGCTTTTCCTTATACATATAAACCATTGACAATTCATGAGCTTGTCAGTGCCTTTATGTTTTACATTCCTTGACAACCAGTCAAAAGTTTTAAGAGAGAATATGCTTTGGTACTCATCTGTCCAAAGGGAGAATCCAACTACTTTGAAATTGACACACCCTAGTTGATTACAGTAAGGACTATAAATTATATTTTCAGCAGATATACGTCAGTAACCAAAACCCTGTCAGAACTGAAAAAGCTACTTGAAAGCAGGGACGTGCACAGGAATTTCAAGGGGCGCGCACCACACCGCCCGCAATTCTGGCGTTTCCCAATAGATGGCGTACTCTAGATACTTTGATTCATAAAACCAAATTATCCACATGGACCGGGACACATTGCCCAGGAATAGAACTATATGTTGAACACGCCTTCCTCACTCATGGTCTGAAAACCTTCCCTAAAGCACTGCGGCCAAGTATATATGTAGTGTGCCGCGCACACCGCACCTCCTCCTGTATGGCGCACATCGCACCTCCTCTTGTACGGCGTGGACACCGCACGTGGATCGTGTCTTGTCGCATATGCTGCTTGGACCACGCTTCCTCCTGTGCGCCTCTAAACCAGAACTGACACCAGGACTAAGACAGGTCTAAAGCAGGTCTAAAGCAGGTCTAAAGCAGGTCTAAACCAGATCTAAAACCAGGACTAAACAAGCATTAAATCAGGACTAAAACCAGGTCTAAACCAGGTCTAAAACCAGGTCTAAAACCAAACAAGAATTTGCAGGAGGTGGTTGCTACATTCATTTAAGTAATTTAATGGATTACGTTACAAACTACATTTTGGGGAATGTAATCTGTAATCTGTGGATTACAGGGAATACCTGTTTAAAGTAACCTTCCCAACATTGTCAACAGAATTATCAAATGTGTCACAATGAAACAGAATTCAAAACTTCTGAAACGGAAAATCATTGGCCCTAAATATGGTGCACAAATTGAACTGAAACGTTTGAAAATGCCACATGTAAATTGTTGGATCCTGCAAGTTATTTTCGGTTTAGGCCTATTTGCTGGGTTGATGTAGTCAGACCAGAACACTCCATCCATCTGCTCCTGGTCGGGCCCTTCCATCAAATTTTAGAGCACTTTGTGGCCCTCGAGCCAAAAAGTTTGCCCACTCCTGCATTATAAGTTAAATGTAAAATAAACTTTTGACGTCGGCCGTGGCTCTCCGCGGGACCGGGGCTCTCCGCGGGACCGGGGCTCTCCGTGGGGCTGTGGCACTCCGCGGGGCCGGGGCTGTCTGCGGGGCTGGGGCTCTCTGCGGGGCCGGGGCTGTCTGCGGGGCTGGGGCTCTCTGCGGGGCCGGGGCTCTCTGCAGGACAGGGACTCTCCACGGGGTTTGTGAGTAATCTCAGGCTCAGGTGCTGGTCGCGTGCAGCTCTGTGGCTCTATAAACAGAACTGAGCCCCTCCCTCCAGACTCGCACTCGTGCGGTGCCCTAATAAAAGAGAATGAGGCGACTATTTTATTTTCAATTTCAAATCTAGGCATAGGCATTTTCATACATGAAAACCTGTATGCTTCGACTGATAAAAAAAAAAAAAAAAAAAAATATATATATATATATATATATATATATATATATATATATATATATATATATATATATATATAAACAAAAACAAAAACGCATTTCTCACCTTCCACGGTGGTTGGTCTCTCTCACCCTCATCAGCTCGGGTCCTCTACCAGAGGCCTGGGAGCTTGAGAGTTCTGCGCAGTATCTTTGCTGTTCCCAGTACTGCGCTTTTCTGGACTGAGATGTCTGTTGTCCTTCCTGGGATCTGCTGCAACCACTCATCCAGTTTGGGGGTCACGGCCCCGAGTGCTCCAATCACCACAGGCACCACCGGTGCTTTCACCTTCCAGGCCCTCTCCAGCTCTTCTTTGAGCCCCTGGTATTTCTCTAGTTTCTCGTGTTCCTTTTTCCTGACATTGCCATCGCTCGGTATTGCAATGTCCACCACCACGGCTTGGTTCTCCCGCTTATCCAGAACCACGATGTCTGGTTGGTTCGCCATCACCATTCTGTCAGTCTGTATTTGGAAGTCCCACAGGATCTTGGCCCGCTCATTCTCCACAACCTTTGGAGGCGTTGTCCACCTTGATCCTGGGGTTTCCAGCCCGTACTCTGCACAGATGTTTCTGTACACTATGCCCGCTACTTGGTTATGTCGCTCCATGTACGCTTTCCCTGCCAGCATCTTACACCCTGCAGTTATGTGCTGGACTGTCTCAGGCACTTCTTTGCACAACCTACACCTTGGGTCTTGTCTGGTGTGGTAGATCTGGGCCTCTATTGCTCGGGTGCTCAAGGCCTGCTCCTGTGCAGCCAGGATGAGTGCCTCTGTGCTGTCCTTCAGACCAGCCCTCTCCAGCCATTGGTGGGATTTCTTGATATCAGCCACTTCAGTTATGTTCCGGTGGTACGCCCCATGTAGGGGTTTGTCCTGCCATGATGGTCCCTCCAGCACCTCTTCCTCTGCGCCCCACTGTCTGAGACATTCTCTGAGCACATCATCAGTCTGGGCCTTGTCACTGATGTACTTGTGGAGCTTGGATGTTTCATCCTGGACAGTGGTTCCCACACTCACTAGTCCTCGGCCTCCTTCCTTCCAGCTCGTGTACAGTCTCAGGGTGCTGGACTTGGGATGGAACCCTCCATGCATGGTCAGGAGCTTTCGTGTCTTAACATCTGTGGTCTGTATCTCCTCCTTTGGCCAACTTATGATTCCTGCTGGGTATCTGATCACTGGCAGAGCGTAGCTGTTTATTGCCTGCTCCTTGTTCTTGCCATTGAGCTGGCTTCTTAGGACCTGCCGTACTCTTTGCAGGTATTTGGCTGTCGCCGCTTTCCTTGTTGCCTCGTCAAGGTTGCCATTTGCCTGTGGGATACCAAGGTACTTGTAGCTGTCCTCAATGTCTGTTATTGTTCCCTCTGGGAGTGAGACCCCCTCTGTGTGGACTACCTTCCCTCTCTTTGTCACCATCCTACTACATTTCTCGAGCCCAAATGACATATATATATATATATATATATATATATATATATATATATATATATATATATATATATATATATATATATATATATAACTACAGTCGAGGAGTGACAGAAACTTTTGTGATGGACCCTACGTGGAAGACTGAGGCATGACACACACATGTGTTGTGTGCTTCAATCCCAGCTGGGAGTATTCAGAGAATCCTGCTCTTTGTGTTTGTGGTCCGCAGTTTCGATAGGTGCCTCAACTTCCCTCACACTTCAACCACATCACTTTCACAACACTTCAAAATCTCACCAAAATCACACACAGGAATAAAAGTCAAAGCTTCTTCCCTCATTAAGATTCCATATTCCATAATGTTGTTTATTCCTGTTTTGATATGTCTGTGTGTATGTTTTGCTCATCCATATCTTGGAACGCCCTTAGAGGCAACTGTTGTTGCGATTTTGGGCGCTACAAAATAAATTGAATTGAATTGAATTGAATATTATACAGATGATCAGTGGACTTGGTAGATTTACTTCATTATCTAACTAATCTGATTGTTAGAGAGATTCTAGTTCTTCTGTGCTGTACTGAGGGCTCTCACTGCCAGCTCAATTCTTGTTATCTTGGCCTACATCATCAGAGGTATTATACACCTTACAACAGAAGCATAGCCATCCTGGACTGCACTAGACTGGAATGGACCTCACTATTACAATGTCAGAGAGAATTTTATTACCTCAAACAGCCAAAGTAAGTTTGCCATACGGTGGATACATTATCACATAATAACATCTACATGAGACAAACAGGTGGTGGACTCTTCGCCAGAAAAGTTACATTTTACACCTTTAACTATGAACAATTTATCTATTGCCAAAATGCTAGTAACAGCATTAAAGTATCAGAAAATAGTGCCATCCAAGCATTCTCTGTGTGGTGACAGGACCAAAGCACATACAGAAAACTTCAGTGACACATACCTAGATAACATCAATACACATATGTGATTGTAAAGGTCCTATATTATGCAAATTGACTCTAGTGAGCTTTAAGCCATGTTATAATGTTGTTACCTCAAACATACCTGGGGTTGTGTTGTGTATTAGCTACCTTTTACCTTTTGTTTACAAGAAATTAGCAATTCTGGGGCTAAATGATTCTGATGAAGGTATATAGAGTTTTAAAACACAGTGGAGCACTTCCTGTATTACTACATGACATTACATGTTTTTTGCTTGAGAGCACAACTCAGCCTAGGGTTTGCAGGGTTTGTGTGTTAAACATGTGTGAATGAAACAAAACACAACTCTAGATAGGTTTTTGATGAGGAAACAACATTATAACACAGATCAGAAAATAGCACAACATTTTCTGAGCCAAATTCTGGCCTGTAGCTTGTTTGACGTGTCAAGCTGTGTAGGTGTGAACATGTGCATGCAAGTTACTTTATGACTGTTATCAGGATTTGACATTTGTGGACCCAGGATCAAACATGCAGCACCCCCACACATCGCCAGCAACACCAAAAACTACACATTTATTTTAAAAAGTCAGATTCAACCATTTCTGAAAAAATAATTTCATGAAATCTGTTTAATTTTATGAAACCATTTTGTGAATTTGGTGGAGAGTTTGTCTCCTTGGAGATATTTTTACTTTGAAATGTAATCACAGTGTGGCTCTGAACATATTTCTCCATGAAGACAAGCAGATGATAATAATATGATTGGCTCTTAATATAACGGAATGAGTGCAAGATATATAAGTTTAAAGATGCAGAATGTAACTTTTCTGGTGAAGGATCCTCAACTTGCTTGTCCTAATAAAACTAACTATATCTCCATAGAAACCAACAGGCTAAAATCACAGGTCAGATCTGTGGAGAGGTAAGTCTGGTCATTGGTCGTTGCCTTTTTGGCAACAAAAACGCCTGGAATTGAATAAAGAGAAGACAGCTGATTGAAAATATAGGTTGAGGTTGATTTTAGATTTTATTGGTAGGTAGGTTGCTGTAATTGCAGTGTTAAAACAGGCTAATGTTCTGACAAAAACGGCAGATCAGATTGCATAAATCATCTTTAATTTTCACTTATAATATCCTATTACAAACATTTCCTTGAAACTCAGTAGACCTATTTAACGTTTCTTGTTATATATTTAGACTAATGGAGAGGGAAATGAAAATGACTCAGTGAATAAAAACTACTTATGACTATTCAATAGCTTTTGTACAGGAAGCCTTTTACGTAGTCTAGGCTACTTCACAATGTTCGTCTTATTTTTTTCCGTTAGCCAAAGCAGACAGCGTTCACTGGGGGCCTGCTGCTCACTAATAGTCATCACTATGTCTCCGATACAGCCACAGTCTTACAGGGAAGTGAAAATACAGTTTTCACCAAAGAAAGGCTGCTATAAATCCAGATTTCACCATTACACAATAAGTATGACTCACTATTTTATTTTAACTTGAATCTCCAAGAGAAGACGGGAAGTTTGTTTTGGTAAAATACACCATGGGCTTGATAGAAAATACAGATGTACACAGGCTACAGTCTTTAACTCTCGTGAGCATTCGTATGAATATATCAAAAGAAACTGAAATGCATTGTTTTGGAATGGTAAACTGGGCAGGTTCATTCTAGCTTATTGGCTGTTAACTTTGTACTAACTTTGCTGCTATCTAGTGGTCATGTGTGGTATAAGAGATGTACTTTTATCCCCACAAAAACTACATCATAAAAGAACGCACAATTCTACAAGACAAAAAGAACATATGCAAAAGTAATGGGGAACTTAAGAAACCGTATTAGTCACAGTTTGTAGGAGTGATACATGAAAAGTAATGTCACATTTGAATACAGTTGGTTAGTGCAGAATTAAAACTTTATAACAGGCATTAGTTCAAGGTGTTTTAGCAACTCAACATGCATTGTCACTGTGAGTGGGGTCTCCATACTGTAGGCCAGGGGTGGGTTATTATCATGTTTAACTCAGTTCTGCATAGTATTAACTGTATTTCTTTATTAAAAAAAGCAGTAAATAGCATTGTTTTGCAGCCTTCAGGACGGAACTGACGGTCCGTCCAATTGACTGGGTCCGATTGGTTCCGCACAGTCCTCTGAGCGCTGGATCCGAGCGGCGAACGCAAGAGCTCTGGTTCAGGCCGGGCTCATAGGAGCTGGAGCGGGGAGTGGTCTTAGGTGCCTCAGCCAAAGAAGCGCTCTCTCTTGGAGGAGCCACAGTTCTCCAGCGCGAAAAACTGAAGCAACCCGCCTGGACCTGTATAGACCACAGCGCATTCAGCCAACGCGAGAATGCGCTGTGGTTAAAGCCTGAAGCTTTTCAGAGTCAGTGACGTTTAGCCTAGTTATAGTCTAATGCTGTTTCAAGACATGAGAGAATAACCTACAAGCCTAATAATTGTTTTGACTTGTGGCATGTGGGTGTGTGGGACCTGCCAGGTGATTGGTGGCAGAGTGGGTTGACCGTGGGCGTCACCTAATCATTTGGCGCGGGTTTGGTGGCGGCTGCGTGCACGGCGCTCGCGCTCCTTCCCGTTCGGACCACGCTGTAGGCGTTGGCTGCTCCGCTGTGTCTGCGTCCTGGTGTTTTTCGTGTTGCCCACGGGTAAGTGATCGCTAGTTTCCCCACATGGCTTGAGTTTTCACGGCTCCACTGACCGAAATCTGCTCCAGATCCGAGGCTGCTAGGGCAGGGAGCCCTGGGGGTGGTGTCTCCTCGCTTTCCCGCCAGAGTGCGTGCTGTCTGGTATGCCCCGTCGCTCGGGACCGGGCCCCATTACCTCGGTAAGTCCTCTCGTTGTCCTGCTTCCACACTGGGCTTTATGCAATAGCTGACTCCAAAATTCTCGTAGACCCTGGGTCATTGCTGGGACTAGCTGAGGGTCATCGCGGCTCTCTCTTCTCCTGGGGCCCACGTGCGCCTCCACGGCTGGCAGGTAAGATGCCAAACCCTAAGTCTAGCCTAAACGCTTCAGGGGGTTATTAAAACTCGTCTCCTAGGCACTTGCATGCCGTCACCTGAAGGCGCCGTTGTTTTGTCCCTTTGTCCCTTTATTCGTTGTCCTGTGTCGGGGCCTGTTGCCTGTGCTCTTATTATACATACATGGTCTGTCCTGGGCCGCCCCGGAACGAGCATACTAACAGCTTGTTGTTTTTGGACAGATGGGCCTACACTGTTTAAATTGGTGAGTTAAATGTATTTTGCTTTTGTCTTTTTTTTTTTTTTTTTGCTCCTTTCTGGTTTATTTTGCTGTGTCTTGCATGGCTTTTGCTTATTGGGTTTTTTTTGGTTTTTTTTGCATCTTTTGCCGTGTTTTGCTCTGAGTGCTTTGCAGTACTTTTTTTATTTGTGTGAAATGATTAGGCTTGTGTTTTTGTGCTTGGTCATGCTCATTGAAACCAGGCAGTTTTTAATTAAGATTTGATACTGTATGCCTGTAGAACATTTTATTGTTGAATTTTGCTTGATGTAATAAAGAAAAATTGCTTTTCCAATTGTACTTGGTGCCACATGTTCACTTAAATGTCCAGACCTGGCGGGCCTCTATTTAGTTACGTTGGCCACGTGGCCTTATCCCCGGGTGGCGTTGTTGGGTATTTTGCATTAGGCCTAATTTATGTTATCATTTATAAAATCATGCTCCCACCACAGACTATTACTTAAACACAATACATCCATCCAAGTCCAGTAGTAATTTACCAAAATTATACTGAAATGGGTAGGATTATCGTCGTGGCTAATGAAACCTTGTGATTTCCGTTGTTGGTCAGCGCGCACAGGCACACGCGTGCGTGCACGCACCCCTGGAAAAAGTGTCCATTATTTGGGGTTAAGGAAATTGGCAACCCCACCTATTAGATGGGGCTTGGTGTTTGTCTTGTCTGACTTTAATTTATATTTTGTTTTTGACATGTGGGAACATGTTGGCTGATTTTACTGTTGTATTGCTGTAGTGTTTTACAGTTTCATGTCCCTGATCATGTGTTGTGATGTGACTAGGCTATAGGCTTGGTCCCTACCTGTACTTATGAAGAACAAGTGAACAATAAAGAAACTCTGCATCGAGGTGGTGGTCTTTTTTGAGGGTTTGAAAAAATTCAGCCAAAATTGAACATTTTCTTTGCACATGATGTCCTCTGTTTGTGGTTGCTTGACCCGATGTTGAAAAAGACCATGAAAAGCCATCAACACAGCCCTTATTGCAGAGGCCCTACAGTTTTAGTTTATCGTGTCAAGATGCCACATGAAATTAGGGCCTGGATTGTGGTATCTCCTTCGTCGCAGTCTCCGTACTCGTCTGTATGCCACTCCTTCTGTGTCCAGAACATTTAGGAACAATATCACAGTCTCCCTTTTAACAACCAGGCCCGCCTGAATGCACGTTAGGTGCATCATCCTTTACCCTACCATCTGACCTGAGGTTTCCAGTTTCTGATTAATGAAAGAAGCAACATCTACGTCTGTGTAGTATTTCCTTCTACAGAGCCTATTCTTGTTCAGAATATTTTGCAGAGTTCTAAGACGCATTGTTATGAATATGCTGATGGCTCAAGACTTCAAGAATTTCCTTTTGTTGAAAGCCTAAAAGTAAAAACCTATAATCCAGCTAAGATCCATTTTGTCCTGAGAGGGGTGGGTCGGTCCTGGGTGAGCACCCCCTCTTCACGTATGAAACACATTGTAAATAAGATAATATCTTGAAATAACGAGAATATCTCGTAATAGTGAGATAATATTTTTTAAATATTAAGGGGAAAAAATGTAAACTTATGTAATTTCCAGAAATAATGATATTATTTCCAGAAATAATGATATTATTTCTGGATAATAATATTTTGAAATATTGTGATAATATCATAAAATAAGGAGATAATATCTAAAATAAAACAAAAAAATTAAGGAAACATTTCTTTTACACATTTGTAATATCTATATGTAATAACGAGAGAATGTCTAAAAAAAACCCCCAAAAAATTACACATGTGGTTCATAGCTTTCTATTTTTTTACACACGCGGTTCAGGGCTTTCGTACTAATGTTATATATGGCACTTTTAAAATACAGTATAAATATAGGCCTACATTTAAAATATTATTTTAAATAATTGTAATTTCATTTTTTACGCCTTATTTTGCCTGTATTTTAGAAGAATATATATTTTTTGTTTGGGTGATTTTTCACTAACAAATAGTCCAGTGATGCATAGGCCATTACTTGTCTCTCAGACCATAGCCTATACTTTAACCCCTCCTCTCCACTGACCCCATTATGTTTTGCTTGTGTATTTCGTGAGCCCTCAGTCCTGCGTATGATGACAACAGTACTTAACTTTTGTCACGTCAGCCTGATCCCACTCTTTGACCCTAGGAGGCGCTGACAGGTCGTTTTTTACCATGAGTAATGCACCACTCATCTCTTCTTACCATCTGGCCTCATAGGAAAAGCATTGCATAGGTTATTATCTACTATACTGAATGCATTTTAAAACACATAGCACAATCTCAATTAAAGAAAAATCTACTGCCATAATCTTCTTGTTATGCGCTCATTTGTTTGCTTATAGCTCGGGGGTTAATGATGCACTTGACCTTGATGGCAGGAAAACAGTTGTCGGATAAGGAGCCTCCTCACACTCAGTGTAAACAGACAGGAGGAGATAAACGGGGCAGGATGGAGGCCCACCTGGTACTCATGTCAACTGGGCTGTGGAATATGAGCAGACACACAATGTGGAATAGGCTTTTTGTTTTAGCCTATAGGAGCCAGCAGAGGAAGATTTAAAGTGTTTTATTTTTATGAATTTATTATAAAAAAAAGGGCAAATGTCCCCTGTGCACCAATCCAGTACTGTTGCTTTAATATTGTACTTGTAATATTGTTTAATGGCGATGTTATAACTGGCTAAGAATGAAGTACAGACACATTGTTAATTTGAATTATTTAAAATTTAGAGATTATTTAATTATCTAAACAATTATTACATTCAATAATTACATTCATATATATATATATATATATGAATGTAATTATTGTCTGTCACATTCCAGACTGGTCTCAAAAACATGCATCAAATCTTGGGCCAGGCACAGCGAGTTTATTAAACAAAACCATTCTGAGGCTGGCTATTCTTTGTAATGTACGTACAGTTTATTTCATGTCAAATTTCAATTCAAATGTATTAATTTTTTTGTGTGTATATTTTCCATGGTCTTTTTTTCACTGTTTGCCGTGTGTCAGAGCAATATGGACGGAGAGTTTGTTGCACAGTGAGTCTGAACCCCTGTGTGGTCCAACTGTGTGGTCTGCAGCTCATGACCTGGACACAGAGACTGAGAGGAAGAGAGGGAGAGAGAGGAAGAAAGGGGGGAGGAGAGAAAGGAGAGCGCTTGAGAGCAAGGGAGAGGGAGAGAAAGAGGGAGAAGGAGAGAGCTTGAGAGAGGGAGAGATAAAGAAAGGGGAGGAGAGAAAGAAAGAGTTTGAGAGCGAGGGAGAGAGAGGGAGAGAAGGAAATAGGGGAGGAGCGAGAGAAAGGAGAGAGCTTGAGAATGAGGGAGAGAGAGGGAGAGAACGAAAGGGGGGAGGAGAGAGAGAGAATGAGAGGGATAGAACGAAAGGGGGAGGAAAGAGAGAGAGCAAGAGAAGGCGAGAGCTTGAGAGCAAGAGAGAGAGTAGAGAAAGAAAGGGGGAGGAGAAAGAGAGAGTGACTGAGAGAGAAGAGGAGAGATGGGAAGAGGGAGAGACAGAAAAACAGAGCGAGGGAGATTGTTAGAGAGAGAGAGAAAGAAAGAAAAGGGGAGCAGTTTTCTCACTTTACATTTATTGTCTCATTTCTCATTTGATATGATTTCATGTGCTCTTATTTTATTTATGTATTTTGCTGCAGAGATCCGCTTCTTGACCCAGATTTTCTGCTCAAACAAATTGCCGCTGGTGAGAAACAAAAAATTGATCATGAACAAAATGGAATTAGATACTTGAGCCAGTTTAGTCTTGAATATTTGATATGGTTCTCTTCGAGTTCTGGTTTAGTCTTCTTCATCTATATTTAGGTCTATAGTTTAAGTCCCAAAACGTCAGCAGTGGATTGTCAAATGCATACACACCAATAAAGCCACTAACACTTTTTTGTTTGTTTTTCCTCGGAGGACATGAACTCAAATACAGGAATATCAGATTAACAGTTTAGGGATACTGAACCAAGGACCTTCTCGCTATAAGGTGAAAACTACCGCACCGTATATAAGGATGTATAGTGTACTGACTTGACTGACGTAATAGTTTTTCCCACAGCCCCACAGCAGGAGGAGCGTCTCTGCTAGTCCCATGAAGAAGCCCTGTGCATTTACACTATAAACAAACATGGCCACCCAGATTTCCAATTACAGCTGGAGCGGAAGATAGAACGTGATTATTGCTTTATTATTATTATGATCTTATTAATACACATCCTACAAACACAATTTCAACATATTTAATTAGTTAACATAACCATACTCTGCTGATAATTAGACACTTTCATATAAGCTTCCTGTTATTGCATGTGCCCTTAAGACAATTTTACATGAAGAAGCAACCTGTTTTACTTCATTTTAATCCTCCTCAACGTGATAACTGTGGTTGGATGTTTTATTTGATGATGGTGGTAGATAGAGACATGCACATCCAACAAAAATTGCGACTGCGTGCCGGGTCCAAAGACAAAAACTGCGCAAAAGAAGCCAGAGATCCGCACTGCAGTTCTTTGAAGCACCCACATTTTTATTTCAGTGGCACCACAATGTGACGTTTCGAGTCAAGCCCTTCTTCAGACATTATTGGATGACGGTAACACAGCTCATAATTTCATAAAGACGTGGAAATGGCTTAAACTTTGCACGTTAAAGGCCCTGTCCCAGATTCTATCAAAATATGACTCACCTAAGCATCTCTTTAAATATATGTCCGCTGTGTACAGTCTGTATCTCTCTGATAGTCAGGAAGTGTGCCTTAGCATGCTAGCTGTTTAAAGGTAAAGGCAAAACTCCGCTCTGGTCTCTGAAAGGAGTGAAAAGCGCTTATAAACTCATTGCGGTGAATAATTAGGATGCTCGGAATGTATTTGGACCTCGACAAACTGGTTAAAATGAACTTCTGTTTTCCACTTTCTGTTAAAATGGTAAAAATCACGTACGTCGCCTTTAATTACAAAGATTACTTCATTACAATTTTGTATTTTATGGTGTTCGGCTTATGTTTAACTTGACGATAATAATGCTGCTGATAATTTTACAAAGGTGTGATAATACAACTTAGGCTAATAGTTAAAAAAACATAATATTTTACAATTTATTCTAGTAAAATTCCATTGATCTGATTATATTTCTCATTTTTGGTCCCCTGTTTGGGTTTTCTGGTCCTCATTTGAGAGTTTTGGTATTCCCAGTGTTCTCGGAAGTCCCAGTCCGGTCTCCCGTCGCTCAGTGCCAGGACCACCCACAGACGGATGTGTTTGGACGGCAGAGATGGTGGAGATAGTGCTCAGTTTTGATAGGCTCATTACGCTGCTGTCCATTCTACAAGAGCCATGGGAGCGGTCTAGTTCCTGAAAATACACTGGAAAACATTTAAAACAGCCAGATATTAGCCAAGGCTTATGCACATGTCAAATTAAGGCTTACGGATTCAAATGTGTAAAATGGTTTCAGTCACATGACAATTTCCTGTTATGGACTTTTCATGTTTCCTGTTATGGACTTTTCATGTTTCCTGTTAGGGACTTTTTCTCATTTAAAACTTGAACTGAACTGATTTTTAGTTGCTCGCACCTTCAAATCTATTCCATTCCTTTTTTAGACTTAAAGAGCGTTATTAGGCCAGGGAAATTAGCAAAAAGTAAATGGAAGGAAAGTATGACAACTACTAGAAATGTAGTTTAGCTGCATTTTAAAGAATTGGTGCGAAATCATGACACATTGTCATTAATTTAAAATATAAAACTCCAAAAATGTCGATTAAAGTACACTATCCATGTTAAGTATCGTGTGCGCATCACAAATTCAGTGCTGTGTTTATTCTGGGACATCAGCCACATCCACATATATTTTTGTCAGTTGATTAAATCTCTATTTTCTAAAAGGGTCCTTGGATTTCTGTCCTCAGATGGCACTTTCTCAGACGACTGGCCCAGAGTCTTGTGTTTATTATTGTGTGGAGAATTCTGACTCTCTCTCTGTGTCTCTCTCTCTTTCTGTCTGCTTCTTTCTCTCTCTTCACCAGCAGAAAACAGGCTATAAACACCATTTTATGAGCTACACGACCTTCACCAGGAACAACAGGCCAAACAGCTCAATGCATGACTCCAACTAAACATACAGTAATAAATGTAAATTAAGTCAAGGCGTGGCAATGAAAAACATAAAACAAATGTCTTTTAATCCAGTGAAACTTATTGGAATCAATGTGTTTTATTTATCCACTTAAAATGTATAGTGTTTTACATTACGTTACTAATTAAGTGCGATTTAGAATAAAATAAATAAATATTGGCCAAGAAGAGCAATTTAAGTTGTGTGTGTTTTTTTTTTTTTCTTTCTACAATTTAATGTACAGGGTGTCCCAAAAAAATTGATAGAATTTTAAAAGCAATTATCTTAAACTACTAAGTCTAGCTCAGTGAAATCAAACAGTTCATCATGAATTTATGATGGGACTTTGTTTGCCAGTTGGTGAAGTTTTTCCAAATTTTGCACTGAAGCCTGCACAGTCTGGGGTAACTGTGCATCCAGATTCCAAAATGCAAAATGACTTCTCTTTGGGAGTGAACAGCTCAACCTAAAAACAGAACAAAAATAAAACATTAAATATAAAATCTTGATCTGTTTCTATACATTCTGTGAAAATCTGAGGCTATTTCAACCAGATTTGCCAATATTATTGACCTGCGAAATGTCTAATTTTTTGGGGAACCTTGCATTTCTGGGGCTGGTTTCTAACTACCACATACACATTTATACAGAGGACATAGAAGGGAAAGCAAAGTGTTAAAGTGTTAATTTAAAGAGTGCGTATTTTACTTCTATGGTATTAACTGCTAACACATAACATCACGATACTTTTTATTGTTTGGATAAGTCTATATTCACCAAAAACAGCTTTTTAACATGTTTTAGATGTTTCCCCTCCTCCCTTTGCTCCTTGAACAGTCACTCCCCCCTCAGAGCGCTATCACAATACAATCAGTGCGCCTCCTGCATCAGGTTTGTCAGGTTGTTGTGTACAGTTCTGTATCATGGACAACTGATGTGTGAAAACATGGTTGACGGCTTGTGGGCTGAGCATTCCACAGAATCTTGCATGGGCGACACCTAAAACCACTTCAGGCGTGTTTTGGACGTGGAAACAGTGTTATAACATGATAAAGCTAAAAAAAATACCCCCTTATGTTTAGTCTATTACTTTTTAGTCTGTATGGATTATATTTGATCTGATCCAGGACGTAAACCGCACCGGGACTATGGCAAAACACGTGTGTAATTATACGTATTTGGTGGGAGGTATAAACTGGACATGCTACAATCTCTACGCTAATATTGACCTTCCATTAAGAGTGAAGTAGAGCCTCTTTGCTGCTTAACATTGAAGTCTGGGAACGTAGTGAGTGTTAGTTAGAATAACACAAGAGGACACTCAAGTATAGATTAAAGACTAATTTGTTACGTATTTGTCTGCTACTGTGTAATCTCTAGTCTAACATGCAGAGTCAAGCCGATCCTAACACAATCCTTTAAAGCTGTAGCTTCAGGTACACATTCCTCACATTACACAGCAAAAAGTGGAGTGTTAAAATTGACTCTGACAGAATCCATTTTAACATTTTCTCAGGGTTTATATGAGTCCAGTCTGTTCTAGAGTTAATTTAACATTTTTGGAAATGCTAATTAATGTTGTTGAATCCCAAAATCAAGAGTTATATTAACGTTTTGAGAGTAAACAGGATAACACTTTGTAGGGTTATCCTGATTTAGCTAAACAACACACAGGTGTTTTATTTTTACACTTTCTTTTAGTTAATTTAAGATGAAATTATGTCCAAAACTGATTCAACATGGTCTTGTCTCGCAGGAGTTTGAAGTGGTGGGTGGAAGATGCCAAATTAACTTCAACCATATCAACTCAAATAACCCCAACTAGAACCCCCATTTAACTTTCAAACAGTTAAAATAAAATTTTGGGGTTAAATTTTTTTACCTTGAAATTTTAACCCTCCAGTTTTTGCTGTGTACTTATATAAATTTAAGTAATATTTTTGGGAAGATACATTTGGTGTTTGAAATATTTCAGATGATTGCAAAAAAAAAATAAAAATCAAGGGGTTCATATAGGATGTGGTGTTAATTAAGAAAATGACTATATTCAGTGTTAAATATGTGATATTATTATGCTCAGAATTAAAATGTAAATGTAACGTGTGTATACAGAGGCGTATCTCAGCTGAAATAAACTGCTTAAAGGCGCCTGAAACTATTTTGAAGGAGGGTCCAGCATTGTCCCCACAAAAATGTTTCATTGTCAAACACATATCCGGAGTTGTGTTTTGTTTCATTTGCACATGTCCAACACACAAACTCTGCATATTGAAGCTGAGTTCTTCTCTCAAACAAAAACACTTGCATCTTCACTATATTATTTGACTGATTTCAGACCTGGAATTCTCAATCTATACTGAACTAAAGGTAAAAGGTAGCTGTATTCCAGAATAGGGCATTACACAGATCTATCGCCAACGATAGATAATGCCACAATAAAAATGTAGATTAATGTTTTTAAGTTTTCTTTTTTCTTAGTTTTTTTCTCAGCATCCTAAACTTATTGCAGGTTAGATAACAAAGGATTTAGGCTACATGTTCAAATTATTGTTTCCACTTCTCCACTACAAATATATCAGTATTTAACATTTTAGTGGTTGGATGAATAAATCCAGATAATGAAACTTGTCAGTGATACAAATGATGAGATCACATCAGAGTTTCATTTTAAACATTTCACTCATACAATAAGACACACAGACATCATCACACTAACATTACCTTCAACTTACAGAAGGTCAAATATGAGTGAAACAAACAAGAAGCACTTAACGCAGACATCATTTGGACACATGAGTTAGAGTGCGTCCATGGCGTGACTGTGGAGCAGCAGCTGTCCTGATGTGAGGAAAGCTCCGTGCACTGGCTCAGCTGTAAAAACACTTAGTCAGCCTCCCTCACACTCACAGACCCCATGCAGATACATAAAAAGTGGCATTTATGAATATAACTTTAACCTGTTGATTACTATTTGATGATAAAATGGCCTAGTTGTGTCATCCTGTTGTATGACTAGTCCCTAAAGTCCCTAAAGTGTGTCTCAGGAGATGAGTGGATACAATGAGGGTTAATAGGAGACACTACAGGCAAAAGTTTGTTTTGTTGTTTTCAATTTTTTGTTTTTTGTCACTTTTGGTCTCTTAGCATACAAGCTTTCATGTGGAAACAACAGAACAGTCCACTCTGCACTTATACTGTAGATGTTTTAATGATATAATAATTAATTGAATGAACTTCCATAAATTTATATGGGACACTGTGCATTCAAAATGCTTTTCCCCCATTGGGACATAAGAATCAGCCCTTAAACTAGCACCACTCAGATCTAGTTTACTCATATACTAGTTTACTCTTATACTAGATAAGATATCCTGTATATATTTTTATATTCACTTCAAAATGGAGCAAGAAATTTAAACTTGGCTCAGTTTTTTTGTTTTGAATGTCCCAAACATTGTCATTTTTGGGAATTTTTTAGAATGAAAATTATGACATAACATGACTTTTTTTTAAACTACAGAAGAAGTTTCAAATTGATAAAATTTAAGAGCATTTCCTATTCACTGGGAGTGTCCTGTCGCTCCTTGGTGTTATCGGATCTTGTGTGTGGTTTAAAAATAGCCCCTAGGAATTATTGTATTTTTGAGCAATAGAAACACACAAAACTAATAAATGCTAGATGGATATGTTTAATGCCATACCATGAAACATTCCAGGCTAATCAATAATATCTCCATGGAGACAGGTAGGTAGCGGACCTTCCACCAGAAAAGTCGCGCAGTGCACCTTTAAGTATATCTCTCAAATACCTTCAGTCTTTCTTTTGCTCCTGTCACCACTCACATTGGTTCACGTCATTGGTAAATATGATCTAATTATGAGATTTCGTATTTCTATGGTGTAGGATTTATAAAAATGCTTCTCTGTGATTCTAATGATCATAACAATTAAAAGCCGGATACAATTCCTGAGCCCCTCCTTCTATTATTTAGTACCGCAGTGTTGCTGCATTGACTTCACTGTGACTGTTGTAAGCTTTAAAATAGCCAAGAACAACAAAGAGGAATGTGCCTTGTGTTTGGATATGTGAGTGATTTGTTTAGGTACAGGCCCCACCCCAACGGACAGCTCCTCTAATAATCCTGCTTTTCAAATCAGCCAATCTATTTCCAATACCAACAGGCAATTTTACATTATGATACTTTATTTTAATCTCATTTTAATCCTTCTTTTTACAAATTACATTTAAAGGCGCATTGTGTAACTTTTTGGTTGGGTGTCTGTCACTTGTTTGTTACTATGGATATGGCATTGCTCTGCATGGAATGTTCTACAGTATGACATTAAACAGCTCTTCGTGGCAGTTTTGCTGTTACAGGTGTTTTATAGCTCAAAAGTACCACCACAGACCCGACCTGTAACTTGGTTTGGTTTGGTCTCCATGAAGATAGAGAGGTTTAAAACAGGTCTCCAAACCTTTCCCTCCGGTGAGTTACCTTTACAAAATGAAAATACCAGAGAGCTTCTAGTTTTAGCAGTCACAAGAAACTGAGTATATATAAGAGCCACAGGTACAGTCAGATGCCTATAAAACATAGACCATTATCCATACTAGTGCACAAAGTGGCATCAAATAATACATGCATAATGGTTATAGACATTTAATTGATCAAATATTGCTTATTCAGCACAATACGTCTAATTCAGAGGTCCCTTGGTGAGCTACGTGGACTAATTTAATACCATATTGTGAAACATTCCAGTCAAAGCAATAACATCTCCAGAAAAGTGTTGGACGGACTCTCCACCAGAAAAGTTACACAATGCACTTTTAAAATATTACAGTACCGGGTAGAGCTGAACAATATTTTGCAATGAAATCAAAAATTAAAGCTGCACTACGCACTTTTTCAGGTTGGAGGTCTGATACCATGGAGATGCTATTGCTTTGCCTGTAATGTTGCACAATATGGTTTCAAACTTATATAAGATGCCTTTATTATGGGTGTTTTTATTGCTCAAAAATACCTTGCATTTAAAAACATGCATTCTTAATGGGAGTGGGGTCACATCTTCTCCTGCTTGTTTCTATGGAGACTGAAAAACTGAATGCCACACTTTGGAATATTGAAGGTAAAGCAATAACAAGTAAGTAAGTAACTCTACCAGAATGATTACATTTAGTTATCGAAGATTACTTTAATAATCTATTATCTAATTATTGTATTAAAGGCTGCAATTACTTTAATAATACTCATCATGTCAGTGACTATTTAACCTTTGCACTGTTGCTCCTTATGACCTCTTGTATATAGTCGAGAAATGTTTATTACATTTCTATATTTTTCTTAATTATTCCTTATTTGACACCAGTTTCTTGCTATTTTTACTTCCTCTTTAATATTTTTTATTACATTTAGATTTTTGCTCTTATTTCTTATGTTATATTGCAACGAGCCAACCAAATGTACACAATCGAGAGAGAAAATCCCACAAGCTGTAAAATTCCCCTCTCTGTCTCAGTAATGTTTAAATAGTTCTGCTCAACTGATCCATCTGATCGGTGTTCTAACATTAATTCCTTCCCAACAAATTGCCCAGTTTTCACAGAGCAATGACTTCTAACTGTTGATAAAAAAAAGTGTTTAGAAAACTGAGAATAAGCAGAGAATTGTGTGGTGTTTATTGGGGCCCCCTTTAAGCTCGGCGTCTGTTGTTTTGAGAGTTTGTTTGATGCTGGTGGAGGATCTCATTACAAAGACTTTGTTTTGGTGCAGCTCCGCAGCTCCACAGACTGAACCACGAGGCGGCAGCGGATGGGAAATGCTTTCATCTGCTCGGCCTGACCACTCCATTGTGTTCAGAATGGAGATACTTTTGGAGATGTTAGAAATGTGTGTGCTCTGTATGCTACTGCCCAGGGAACATGTATTCTCATTTATTCTTTAGATTTAGACAAACTTTACTGACCAACAAGGGAAATTATTTGGACACAGTAGCTCATTCATCACAATATAATATAATAACGAGAAATACAAGAGGTCTTAACCTCCTGAGACCCGAGCTTTTGTCTGGTGTGCATTTTTCATTTCTTCTTGCTATTTGGGATAAGTAGGACCTACTAAGTAAGTCTTCTGTATGACACCATTGGTTAAAAAATGTAAAAACATTAAAATGTATAAATAAATTACAAAAAACAAACAAACAGCAACTAGCTGTTTATTTTAAGCCCTAAACCTGCAAAATGTGACGTAGGTCGACCGTGAGTGGGTTGGGGTTCAGTGAGTGAGGTTAAAAACACACAAAAAGGCCTGAAAATGTGGTCCACAGTTTTAATTTTTTCTGGTTTTCAATCGTTACAAAAAAAGTAGAGGTGCAAAAAGTGGAGACAGGCAGCAGTTTCCCTATAGCAGCAGAAACGTCCAGCAATTTATAACTGTAAACTCATCTAAATATTCCCAAGTTTACCTAACAACATGTACAATCAATAATATAACATAGTCCCAATGTGTTCAAATGAGGACATGACATTTCCTGATGCTCTCGTCTGCTGTGGTCAATAAAATGGGTCAAATTTTAATGCCAAATGAAGATACATTAAGATACATGAAGAGACATTATTGTACATAAATACAGTGGTTTTATTCATACATTTTGCATCTAAACTTTACCATGCAGTTTTTTTTTTTTTACTTTCGGGAGTTGCTGTAGAGATTTTTAGTTGATTACAGGTGAAAGTTTAAAATAATTGAAAATCATGGTGTTAAGAGGCAAAAATGTAATGTCCTTGTATGGGGCCACAGGGTCTCAAGAGGTTAAGGAAAAGCAGTGTTGTTTGGAGCACAGTATAAATCTAGTCCTGTATCTCACTGTTTGAGCGGAGCTGTAGGAGCCTGTGGAAGAATGAGCTCCTCTGTGCCTCTATAGTCTGGTGCAATGGGTGAACAGGAGTGTCCATGATGGAGAGCAGTTTGCTCAGTGTCCTCCTTTAGTGATGAGGTGTGAAGAAAATGTGTTTTATTTCATATGGATTTAAAGGTGCACGCTGTTACTTGTTATGTTATAGCTTTGCACATAATGTTCCCCAGTATGACATTAACTTGATCAGTCCTGATGGAGACAAAAAGGTGACAGCACAAGGCCAAGCTACAGCAATAAAAAAATGAATAAATGTAATGCTATATTCTGAAACACAATAGCATGAAAACTGACAGGGACATATTTCAAATCTTAGTTTTTTTTTTTAACCATGTTTGGTTTTGGTGTTAGCTCATCAATAGCTCACTCGTAGTTGTATTTTGATCAATTTGAGCATGCTTAAGCAATTTTTAAAAAAGAAGAAAGAAATTCAGAGAAGAGGTAAATTCAGACTCTACTTTGAAAAATGTAAATGAAACTTGCTGCTACAAAAACCTGTTTGCTCCAGTGAAATGCTGCTATGAAGCAGTGACACCTATATTCATGTAGCAACAGGAAGTCAATGGACCAATTCCCATTATTAGGCTGTTATAGATCAATAGTGTGGTTTTTGAACAAAATGTAATAAGCATGTTATGGTTTAATTCTAAAATCCTGGGAATAAACACTTCTTTAAAGAAATGTCTTGATGACTTTAAACTATTACAAATGCACACTGTGTTATGCTTGACTTTTTTTCTCAAGTCACAATGCAGGTTCAAAGGTCACATGGTGACCACAGACTGGTCAGAGGATGGAGGTGCAGCCAGGCCTTCAAAGAAACCAAAATAGTCCTGACACAATGTAACTGCAGAACCCTCCCCTGACCCGGCTCTCACCCTGCTTCCCTTGGGCCCAGACTCACAGGGAGCTCTACACACAACATCCTCTGACCCCATGCTGAGCCCATGTCCCTGTGCCCATGTCCCTGTGCCCATGTCACTGTGCCCATGTCTGTGTGCCCATGTATCTGTGCCCATGTATCTGTGCCCATGTCACTGTGCCCATGTCTGTGTGTCTATGTCTGTGTGTCTATGTCTGTGTGTCTATGTCTGTGTGTCTATGTCTGTGTGCCCATGTCCCTGTGCCCATGTCTGTGTGCCCATGTCCCTGTGCCCATGTATCTGTGCCCATGTCACTGTGCCCATGTCTGTGTGCCCATGTCCCTGTGCCCATGTCCCTGTGCCCATGTCTGTGTGTCTATGTCTGTGTGTCTATGTCTGTGTCGATGTCTGTGTGTCTATGTCTGTGTGCCCATGTCACTGTGCCCATGTCTGTGTGCCCATGTCCCTGTGCCCATGTATCTGTGCCCATGTCACTGTGCCCATGTCTGTGTGCCCATGTCCCTGTGCCCATGTCCCTGTGCCCATGTTTGTGTGTCTCTGTCTGTGTGTCTATGTCTGTGTGTCTATGTCTGTGTGCCCAAGTCACTGTGCCCATGTCTGTGTGCCCATGTCACTGTGCCTATGTCTGTGTGCCCATGTCCCTGTGCCCATGTCCCTGTGCCCATGTCTGTGTGTCTATGTCTGTGTGCCCATGTCCCTGTGCCCATGTATCTGTGCCCATGTCACTGTGCCCATGTCTGTGTGCCCATGTCCCTGTGCCCATGTCTGTGTGTCTATGTCTGTGTGTCTATGTCTGTGTGTCTATGTCTGTGTGCCCATGTCCCTGTGCCCATGTCTGTGTGCCCATGTCCCTGTGCCCATGTCTGTGTGCCCATGTCCCTGTACCCATGTCTGTGTGCCCATGTCCCTGTGCCCATGTCTGTGTGCCCATGTCCCTGTGCCCATGTCTGTGTGCCCATGTCCCTGTGCCAGTGTCTCTGGGCCCTGGTCTCTGTGTCCAGGTCTCTGAGGGGAGAACCTCAGGTCAGAAATGGGTGCTGGGTTGGTGACAGCCTGTGCCTTCAAATAGCTCACAGACCTCTGTAGCTGTGGCTCTGATTACAAATATGAGTCGGTCAGGAAAAGCTGAATATGAGCAGCAAGCTTCCCGCTCACATCCAGGATGAATGTCCTAGTCTTCTCAGAGGACATTGTCAAAGCCTGTGCCAGGCTCACAGTGAGAGTGCTCAGCTCACTTTGGACATGCTGAATAAGGTGGAGCTTTGACAGGGCTGGCACAAACTGTGAAAAACTTTAGTGACCACCTCCATCACCACCTCCCACAGCATCAGCTGTAAGAGAGGGTCCAGGAACATCAGGAACAGGGGAATGAATCAGGTCAATAAGTCTGAGAGCTCTGTGTAAAGTTACAGAGCAATGTTAACCATTTATATAAAAATAAGAGGTGTATATTCATCTATTGATTTGAATTTACTCAAAATGGGACATGAAGGAAACTTCAGAAGCCATTTAGCCTCAAATGCCTCTCATTTTCAGGCTGTTAATGACTTCCCAGGTCTCAGACAAAAAGAGCAGAGTGATCAGTGCAACAGAAATAATCTGAAATCTGGAACAGAAAGCTCACTTTATATGCTTAATATTAATACAGGATCATTTTGGCCTAAATATGATTAATAATATGATTAGGTCAACATTAAGGCCAGTAAACAATTTACAGTTACTAACTATACACTAATACACAATATAGAAGGTACTCAGACAATGTCACAGTGCTTACTGGGTACTCAAGAGAAAAAAAAACAATGGGAACCACCTCTATAAACTGACAATTATTAGGATGCATGATTTTTTTTACAATAATTTAGCGTAGTGCATGTTGTGTGAGGCGAGTGGCGTCTGCACATGTCCTGATTGTGTTTATCTTGTGTTTACATTGCAGCACATGTCCAGGAGGCAGGACTGGGGCAGGTGGAGAGCATGTGGGAGCACTTTACACATGTTTACATCATCCAGCTGAACAGGGAGAGCATGTCCCCACAGAGCAGTTAGCGTGGCAAGAACAATCGTTTTGAAATATACAATTTTACTAAAAAGGAGGAGAGACTGAACAAAATGATGCGTTTAAGTACCAACAGAGATAAGTGCCTCGCAGGGACCAAACAACATCCTCTTTAGATCTGAAAGTCATTAGCTCGATATCCATTCGGTGTTTGCAGATTACTCAGTCTGAACCAGAGTGTACAGAGTGTATATTTTACTATAACTGGTACATTAAAGAAGACATATTGTGCTTGAGCCTGCTATATAGTTATAATCTACAACACCCGTGGATCATTATGTTAGAATTTGCACATTTTAAATGTCAATAATCATCAAAAACAACTTAATAAAACAGTGTGGCGCCCAACGGGAGCTGATGTCACTGTAAACGTCATTACAACAAAGCGCTGGCTCCCCTGATGGATAACTGCAGATCACGCTAGCTAGCTGTGGATTGTTTTTCAGCTGTACGAAAATGACTATGTGATGCTGCTGAATCCTACATGTATCATGGATTAAAAAAAAATAAAATTGTAAGTACGTAGTTGAAGTAAGTACAGAGCAGTGGGCGTATGCTGTTGAAAACGGGGGTTGATCTGCAAAATGGTGTCTTGAAAATAAGTGATTAAAGATTGCAGAAAAATGCACAAATCACTCCAAATACAATGTCGAGAGGGAAATTAGAGGGGAAAACAACATGGTTAAAAGCTCTGAAAAGTAATTTTTGCATAATAGGTTTACTTTAAAAAGTTATTGACCCTTGAGATTTCCTGTATGTCTTGAGTTTTTGGGCTACTACTGTTACCCCAAACATAACACACACACTGCTATAACTTAATCCTCCTGGTACTACTGACCTGATTTTACCATAAACGTATAATTAAATATCTATAAATGAGTCCCAGACACTTCCTTGAGGCTGATGTTGATCACAGTTGCACCATTGTTTATTGTTTATTTATTTGGATCCTAAATAAGTATCGCAAATTAGTATTCAAAATTGCCTACCAATAGCTTTAATATAACAAGCTGAATTTAGTTAAATAAAAATGTTTTCTTTCAACTGGACAAAAGTTTTTTGTTTTTTTTTATCCTTTTGCCACGTTGACAGAATTTGCTATGGAACCAGTCTGGATGGATTACACAGACTTCTAACAAGCTGAACCCAAATGTACTTTTACTAAAATACTAAAAAGCTTACGATACAGTCAAATATGTAAAAAAAAGTCTGTGTAAAAAAAGTCTCATCATATCTTCTGGAACACCCTTCCAAGATGATCAAAACCTTAATTCTCCAACAGCCTTTTCCTCCACCACTCTCATATCTTCTATATCCTCTATCTACATCAAACCACACACACTTCCCCTGATTCACACCATCTTGAGTGCCCCGTGTTCAGCTGCCAGAGCCTTTTGAATCCACAAATTCTGTACTGTCACACTGTTTACATGTCCTTGATGTGATTGGGCTGATCCTATCACATGGACAGCTCCTCTGCCACATGAAGGAGGCCGGGCTGTGTCTGCGTAGCCATAATCAGTGTGTTTATGTGGGTAGAGGATTTATGGCGTTTTATCAGATGGTTCAAATGAATGATTCAGAAGTGCCGTGTCTCCAGCACCTTTACTGGAACATGGGTGACCTCATGTGTGAACTTAAGGTCTCAACAGTGATGGGGTCATAGTGGAGTTTATGGGGCCCATATTACGCTATTGTCTGATCTATGGTATAATGTTGTATCCTCATCGCAAACATAACAAAACATAACAAACATCACAAATCCTGCATGTTTAGGCTGAGGTCTTCTTTCAAACAGAAAACACCCTGTTCCACTTTGTCATGCAACTGTGTTTTGAAACTCCACGCACCTTCACTAGAATAATTTTTGATCATTTCAGCCCTGGAATTTCCAATCTCTACTAAAATAAAGGTAAAAGTTAGCTGTTAACTTGAAAACTACCATCTCAGGTCATCATAAGCTGGAACAGAGCATTTTGAGCTTTGAACAATATTTTAACTTTCTTAAACCCCAAAGAATCCATTTTGCGTAATATAGGATCTTTAAATTTGGAATTTTTTTATGCTAAACTGTTTTCAGCAGAGGTGGAGACTTAACTTGCTAATCCTTGATTTATTCCTGACTTAGATTTTGACAGTTCTGAATTAGAAGTGAGCCTGTTAAGCTATGTTGAGCTATAGTTTATCTGGTTAAGTCCTTTAGGAGGTAAATATTTTTTGAGGTGTAAACATGTTTTGAAGTAATTCTTTATGTCCAAACTTTGTCAAATCAGTTCCTATTAGCCAAAATAAGTCCCCAGCACCAGCACGATGCCTGTCTTTAGTCTATGTTTTACATGCAGCCCTCAATGTGTTAGGTCATGCTTTTCACTCAGTCAGTTCATCATGGAAGAGTGAATGAAGGGTGAAGAAGCAATAGAAACAGAATTGAATGGAACTTTTGTTTCTGTAATTTTTCCCCAAAATAGATCCACAGTCCAGTGTGAGGTCCCTGAATAATGCTTTTGCTTAGGTATGGAAGAAACATTAAAAGTTGTCGATCAAATTAAATGCAGTGTTCAAGTTCTGAATTTTTATCACTTCAATATTCTTTATTTTTATTTTTTCATTCATTCAACTCATGAATGAAATGCCATTTGACACAGCTATTGTAACCAGGAACAGGAAGGTTGCCTGACCATTCAATAGGCTCCAAACCTGGAAGGATCTGGAATCGGACCATAGAGCATGAAAAACCTCTGTCTAAAATTGGGACGGTCCAACCACAGCCACTAATTTGTATCACCAGTCTCTCAAATGCAGAAGACATCTGCTCTCAATTATTCTCGCATCATTCAGAACAAAATATATACTTCTTTACCTGAGATAAATAAGAGTTTAGTCCCTCTATTGTTGATTGTTGATGCAGAAATCCATGTTGTTTCACAGTCATTTATGTTGTTTTAATACATATAAGCCATCATACTTGTTTCAAATGGACCATGCATCTCTCTGATTGGTTAATCCACCTGTCAGTCATACACGACTCAAATCAGGGAGACAGGATACGCTTCTGATCCACTCATCTTTGTAATGTTTTGTCAAAGTGTGTGGCTCTGGCTTGACCTGTAAGCTAAAACCAAACGTATACTGACTATTTCAGTATCAAAGAAGTGACGGTGTGTGCTTTTCTTTTGTTTTGTTTTTTATCAGTGTAAGGTGCTATAATTTTGCATTCTTCTCAGTCATACCTATGTGAGCAGTGAACGCACGTTAATCTCACTCCAATCTCCAGACCTGGGAAACCTCCACAGAACAGGATCGGATTTCAAGAACAGTTTACATTCTGCACGCTCTAGACATACCACACACTGAGACGGGCTGTAGGCACGGCAACAGTTTTCAAAATCACACAAGGCACCAGGGGCAATTATACTGAACAAGACAAAGGGATAATTAACTAGTTTTTGTAGAACTGTCAATGGTTATTCACACACACACACACACACTTACACACACACACCAAAATCTGATTATTATCTGATTTCTGGACATTTGGGATCATGGAAATGGCATGAAAACCACTAAATCTGACGTGAGGGAGCATGATCTACACTCACAATATTCATTTTTGTGTAATATTGTGAGCTTTGAGCCATGTTATAATGTTGTTAACTCCTCAAAAACATACCTGAAGTTATATTTTGTTTAATTCACACATGTTTGACTAACCCTTTATTGTGTAGAAAATAGTGTAATGGGCAATTTAATAATTTACAGATTTAGAGAGCGCATTTCGCCACAGGCAGTGACACACGTCTGACTTCTCCGAATAACTTGTGCTGATCATAAATGCCTATCATAAAACAATATAAATCTAGAAAAAGAACATGATGTCATAATGTTATGGTCAGAATTTACTGCAGCTCAAAGAGTAATGGAACCAATACAGAATAAACACTACCATATAAGTTATAGTTTAACCAGGCTTTGAGATTTGTGAATCATCCCTTTATTTTAATTTTTTTCCTCCCACATTTAAGCAGGCTTATGGTAACTATTAATTAAGGGGCTAGGTTATTGATTAAGTAATTACTAACTCTGAATCATTCTTAGATGGCCTTTATATTCATAATACTGCTATTACTACTACTGCTACTTTCTCATGTACTGTATGTTATAATGATGTTTCCTCACCAAAAACATGCCTGGAGTTTTGTTTTGTTTCATTCACACATGTTTAACACACAAATCCTGCATATTTAGGAGGTGAAACACTCCTTGTGATGTCATGAGGTAATACAGGAATTGCTCCACTGTGTTTTTAAACTCTATCCAGCTTCATTAGAATCAAGTGGATGATTTCAGCCCTCGAATTGCTCGTCTCTATTGAACTAAAGGTAAAGGGTAACTGTTAAATCTTCGAATCGCCAAAGGTCAAAGTGCTTCTTGTTATTCTTTCTTTTCAGTTAGTACTTTTGTTACAGTTTAATTCCACCATTAAGGGTGTGTTCACTTTTGTCCTGGTTGGGTCCTGGTTTGAGCCCAGTGTAGGTCAGATGTGGACTCTCAGATGTACATGTTGTGTAGTGGTGTCAGGTCCTGCTCTAGTTCTGATTTAGTCCTAGTCTGGTCTAGGATTAGTTCTGAATTTGGCCCCAGTTCTGAGGATGTGCAACGGTGTGCAAGTATGAACGCACCCTTAAAACCTTTTCATGTAAGGAGTGTCAAGTACAGCTTTGATTATGACAAACCTGTGCAATTATATACACACACAAACATAATTATACACTTAATAATTATAATCTTTTACAGCAGAATTTGTTCCCACTGCTTCTTTAATGAATCAGGAACATCATGCTATGTCATGTGTTATGTTCACATGCATACATCTCATTATTAACAACAGACTGAGGCTCTGAATCTCCCTGCCCAAACAGATCAGAGACTCATCTACACTCACAATCTTCAAAAAAGGCCCTGAATATACATCCGCTCAAAACTGCCTTCAAATCTCCTTTGTCTATTTCTTTCATTTGTGTTTTGAACTGTGTGAAGCTTCCTTGAATGTTATGAAAAGCTGTGTACAAGTGTGATGTATTTATGCTATTATTATCATGTCTTGTGGCTCCAAAAATGTGATAATAATCAGGTTTAGAAAGCTAATGTAGCCCCGGCCATTGTCTTCTTAGCATTTGGAAGGTTGTTTTGATTATTTTTTCGGGTGTAGCGTGCCAGCAGTGCAGAGGAACTCCCTCAGGTGAGCATATGCATAAATAAAACACGGGGTTTACTAGAGAACGCCCTGAATCATTCACAGGGCACATTCCACTGTCACACAGACTCAAGGCTCCAATAGTGATCAGGGCGCTGGTGCAATCCTCCAGTCTGTTTAGTCTGTTTACTACTAGAATATCATATTTGGTTACTTTTACGATATTGTACTTTTATTGTTTATTTTAGCCCATTGAGTTGTCTCCACTGTACAAAAAGTAGCTGTTAACTCAAAAACTACTGCTTCATGACATCACAAGGTGGAACAGAGCATTCTGAGCTTTGGAGATGTAGACAGGCGAATAATAAAGGATTACTCATGTGTGAATGAAATAAAACAGGTATGTCCAGGTATGTTTTGGTGAGGTAATATTCTAACATGACTTAAAGCTCACAAGAACCCATTTTGTGTAATATAAAATAAGATAAGATAAACTTTATTGTCCCCTGAGGGAGAAATTTGTCTTGGGCATGTAGTGCTGGGTGCAGTTAATAAATACAATACAAGAACAATACAAAACAATACAATACAATGAAATACAAAAATAGTACGAATATAGAGTAAAATGCAGAATGCAGTACAATATCATGCAATAGTGCGGGCCTAGTAAAGAACTAGTAAGGTGACCTCAGCATAGTATGTATAAAACAGAACCAGCAGATGTGGCTTCCAGAGTTAATGAGGATGGAGTGGAATTAAGTGAAATTAAAAAAAAAGGGTTGGGGGTGGGCAGAGGATCCACAGCTGTAGGCCTCCCCCCTGCCCACAGGGAGGCAAAGGTGATCTACTACACCCTAATCCTCCCCAAACTGGGAGGGTTGAGGGGGGAGGGGCTAGGGTAGTGGATCCACAGCAGAAGGCCTCCCCACTACCCTAGGAGGGACGTGTGGGGGCCAAGGACCGAGCTGGTTTTATGTGTTTGTTGAGGAGGGATATTGAGGTGGGAATGAAAGACTGTTTGAATCAGTTGCTCTTGGATCTGCTGGCTCTGTAGCGCCTCCCGGAAGGCAGCAATTCATATTCAGAAAATAAAACATGAGATGGATCCCTTAAAATCTTATTTGCTTGACTAACAACAACTTCCTCATAAAGGGACTGTAAAGGCTGTTCAGTAGTTTCTCTGCCAGCTTTAGAGCCATTGTTACCATTTTTAGTAGTCTGGCCTTACATTGGACAGTGAGTGAGCCATACCATGTTACCATGCCATATCTAACAATACTTGCTATAACTGCGTTGTAGAATATGGCCCTGATCTCTGATTTCACACCAAATAAGCGCAGCCTTCTGAGAAAGTAGAGTCTTTGTGCCAGTCTGCTGCACAGACAGTCCACATGAGCACTCCAGCTCAAACTGTTGGACACCATTATACCTAGGTATTTATACGACGCCACCTGCTCAATTACAGTGTTGTTAATTCTCACTGGATCATGTACAATAACCTCTCTAGGGTCAAAAATCATTTCTTTAGTTTTTTTCACGTTCAGTTTAAGGTGGTGATTATCGCACCAAGATATAAAAATGTCTACTTCCTTAAGGTACACTCCGGGGTCATCACTGGCTTCCAGCAGAGTGAGAATGATGGTGTCGTCAGAAAATTGAATAAGGCGATTCTTAGGGTGTGAGGTTCTACACTCGTTTGTATACAGTGTGAATAAAACCGGAGAACTTACACATCCTTGTGGGACACCTGTATTACTTTGTTTAAGGGCTGAGAGGGAGCCATTTATTAACACCTGTTGCCAGCGATTTGTTAAGAATGAATAGAACCATTTCAAAATAAAAGGACTGACATTTAAATCTATTAGTTTTTGAGTGATCAGATAAGGCTGAATAGTATTAAACGCAGAACTGAAGTCTGCAAAAAGAACTCTGGCATATGCTTGAGAATGCTCCAGGTGTTTGTTCATCCAATGTGTAACAGTAATGAGTGCATCCTCAGTTCCCCGGCCCTGCTTATAGGCAAACTGTAGAGGGTCAAGACTGTCAGTCACTTCAGTTTTAAGCATGTTAACAACAATTTTTTCGAAACATTTCATTATAATTGAAGTTAATGCCACAGGTCGGTAATCGTTATTTGTTGCTGGGCATGAGACTTTAGGTATCGGCACAATTATTGATCTTTTCCATAACTGTGGCACAGTATGACTGTTTAACGAGAGTTGATAGATTGGGCACCATGCTGTTGCTAGTTCAGTCGAACAGTTTTTAATCAAAGTTGCAGCTAGACCATCGGGGCTCGTAGATTTTCCCTTGCAAACTTTACTAAAGGTAGCATGCACTTGCTGTGGAGTAATCTTGAGTTCACACTGGTCAGGCAAGGCAACAGAGTCTATGATCTCCCATCCACGCATGGAATAGCCATGAGTCTCAAATCTTAGAAAGAAGTCATTTAATTCATTAGCTCGGGATTCACTGTCCATGGTAACAAGTTGCTTGTTACTAGTGGCCATGTTTGAGATACTTTTCAGCTGGTCCCACAGACGTTTATTGTTCGATGTTCTGTACCTATGTTCAATATTTGAGCACTGTTTCTTCCTGGCCTTGCCTAGAAGCTGATCTAGTTCTTTCTGTGCGCTAATCGCTCGCATCACTAATCTGTCTTTATTTTTAAAAGCTATTCTTTTTCTGTTAATGCACAATTTGACTTCCTTGGTGATGTGGGGCTTATTGTTTGGGAAATGTAAAATCTTAATATAGGTAAGTAAGTAAGTAAAAATACAGAATTAAAATTGTAATTAAGAGGCACTACCGACTGGAAATGTGTACATATTGAAGAATATGTTAGTCAATAGTGGGAGTAATTTCATAGATTTCAATGGTAAAATTTTCAGTAGTAGTAATATTTCAAAGATTAGAATAACATAGGTGAAAACTAATAGCCTGAAAGCGAATTAATAGGGAACTAATAGATTGAAAGGGAAACACTGGTTTAATAGTTGCACAAGAAATGTGTTACTTTACTGTTACCTAAGTTGTTTTTTATATTCATGTTTTACAAAGTACAAAGTACAGGACGTCAAATGGTACGAATGCAATAATGTGTTCTCATTTGCATAACTATCTCATCCATTCTTAGAAGTCACCTTTATTTCAATTTAATCTACATACAGGCTTGTAATTAAATGGTTTGTTAGACAGTGCGGCTCATCCCTCTCGTCACCTGCATTTACTGTCGGCAGCTCTGTGTTTATGCTTCCATGTATCAAGACCAAAATAGAATAGTTTTATAACAAAGAAAAGGGAGACACATCGACAGTGGAGGAGAAGTATAACTGAAAACAAAAGCACAAAAACAGGGCTACACAGTAATTAGTGGTTGGTGAAATATTTAAGGTGTGATGCTTTGTACAATGATAATAAATATGTTTTGGCATCAATAGCATAAATGAATGCCTGGGATTAACTTGAGTAAGTAAACAACATGTCTGGAGTTCTGTGTACACGTGAGGATTTCAGATAATGGCCAGAGATGTGCTCCACTCTGTTTGTACAGAGTATACACACCATCAAGAGCTGTCATCTGAGTAGATCAACTACTTATCTAGTTTACATTACTGGCATTTTGAGCAAGTTTAAAATACTTGATTTTTTAAATTTTATTTCTTTTTTTATGTCAGTGTAACTTATACTTACATATTTAATACACATACATTACATATTTAATTGGGAGGACCCTCTTATTTGGGGCAATCCAAAATAAATGAATAGACCCAATGAACCCAGTTAAAAAATGCAAAGGCAAACAAACAGCAGAGACGCAAGCCTTAGTACATTAACAATGATTCAGGCTTGCCATTTACTTTAAGCATACTATGTAATCTTCTAGTTGACACCACCTACATGATTCATGTAAACAGAAGGCTGAAAACATGCTTTGCAACATTCTTCATGAAGATATTTACATTTTATTCCAATGGAAACAAGCAAGCGGAGGCCTCCTCTAGGCCAAGAGTCAGGTTTGTGAAGATGCAGACTTTTCAGTGCACAAAACACAACCAAGAAACATGATCATAATTAATGTTAACTTTTTCAATTCATTTATTTTGATGTTAATTCAATGTAAATATTTTAGTTTTAAGATAATCAAACTGTTCGTTTAACATGAAATATTTAAATGGAAAAATATTTATTTAACGTGAACATGTTCAATTCTGTGCTGTGTTGGCACATATGATAAAAACTGTAAATAATATTGTGTTTTGCTGATATTATCTATGAGCTTACATTTCCCAAGTCCATCCCTTTATGTCCCATTCAACAACCTATTCATCTTTTTCAACAATTGGATGTAGTCATTCTTCTCTAAAGAGTGAGAGAAATGCTCCATCTGCTTATTCTTCTCTACTTTTTGCCTTTGGACCCAACATGCAGGCTTAACTTTTATTGGATGTGTCTCTGTCTACACACACACACACACACACACACACACACACACACACACAAACCTCTGAGGATGAATTCTAATCAGGGGAACAGTATTTTGGACAATCATCCCATTAGATTTGTTTTAGGTAGAAGAGGTCAACTGGAGAACCAAGAGCCAAACTCAAACTCCAAACCTACCACATAAAAAAGTCCACATGACCTCACTTGAGCTGCCAGAACCACAAACTACAGATAAAACTGTACAAAAACGTGCAAGTCTAGAACCCAATTCTGTCCCTCCGATTTCAGATATGCATAACAGGCTGACTAACCATGCGGAGTGCATGGTCTGTTCAAAACAGACATGGCAGCTTACAAGCAAAAAGGTTTATGAGGTAAAAGGAGTTATATATTTTGTTTTGAATGATACAAGGATTTTCGAGAGATGTCTTCCTCATTTGAGAGATTGGTGCTACAAATCAGAGACTGTGGTTAGACCGTCCCAAGTTACAATGGCGGTTTGATGCTCTTTATGGTCCAATTCCAGACCCCTATGCATTCGAATCGGATGCAGGAGTGACTGTTCACCCGTGACCTTGAATCAACCCCAAGACATCCTTGTTGTGAGCTGAGATCGCTAACTACCAACCAACAAATGATATCCTACTGCATTTCTTTAGAACATTAGCCTCACATCATTTCTTCCAACACCTAATCTCCTCTTCCACTGCTAAATCCATGTAGATTACTAATATTCCAATAACACATTTGCGCTCAGGCTGCTACAAGGTAAGTGCAGGGTGTCATTGTGTGGTTAGATTACAAGATAACTCCTCTGACATGCCACCTTTCAAAATAGCCTCTGTCAGTACGAGGGAGTGTGCGCTAAACAAACCATATTATTACTGCACAATCAAAACAGTCACACCAACGCAAACATGAGTAACCTGCATGTGCGAAAACAACTAATATTACTATCAACAAAAGGTAAACCGCTTGGAATGTGTACTGTAGTGTCAATACAGGTTTTATACTATGACTAAGAGAATGTGAGAGATTTTTCCATATGACCTCAAAAAGTGAGTTTAAAGTACAGTGCGTTTGATGTCGTAGTGAAAAGTAGTAACTGTCAAGTCGTAAAAACTACTATTGTGAGTTTAACTGTGAAAGGCATATAAAAAACGTGATATTAATGGTAGTTGATTGACTTGTTGCCTTGCTTACGTAATATCCACAGGCTGAAATCGTAAAATTAAATGGGGGTGGCAAAGTTACACCTAACAATATATATTTTTTAATTAATTATTGTTTTAAAAAAGAAGTGTAAAACTGGGGTAAAAAATTCAAAGCGTACCCATATTTTCAAAGGTGATATATTACGCAAAATTGACTCTTGTGAGATTTAAACCTTGTTATGACCCGATTGCCGATGGCCAATATTATCGATATGGGCCGATAGTCCACGTGGACATGTTTTACCTTGTTATAAAGCTTAGATGCTCTATATAATGCCCATTTAAGTCAATTTACAGACAGATGATATCCTGATATGTGGCACCGCATCCATACTGCCCCTGAACGCATCGCCATGTGCTCTTGTTTACACCCACAGCCATAGATCTATGTGCGCACATTTACAGTATGTGTGCTCAACACTGAGATTATATTATATTTCTCATTGGTTAGCGATTAACTGCTGTAGCTCCCACACATAAACAGGCTGTTTTCTCTTCTATTAGCGAATGTAAAGTGACTATAGTGACCGTATATGTTACTGGACATGCACTGATATGTAAATGAGCTGTGAATAGAAGCGTGAGTTGTCTGCATTTATCATATCATTAATTACCGTGGCACACATGCATTTACCGCTAAAGGCTAATAGTGGTAGTTTGCTTATGGTACTTTCTTTACTGACTAGAACATCATACAAAAATCCCATTAGGCCGAACTACTGTCTTTACATATGACATAAAGAGGCAGAATAACAATAAATGTCTCCTAAATAAACCCAATTGAAAATCCAGTACAGCCAAACCTAAGTTTTAACTGAAGATTTACAGTGAATTTTACGGCATAAATATATTGGTGATTATAACGGCAGCTCCAACTCCCATTTTGTCTGTATCATATCGGCCGCAACAAAATCCATATCGGTCAGGCCCTAGTTGTTACCTCATCAAAAACATAGCTGGAGTTGTGTTTGGTTTTGTTTCATACACACATATTTGAGTATTATTATTCTATCTACATCTCCAAAGCTCAAAATGCTCTGGTCCACCTTGTGATGTCATGAAGCGGAAGTTTTCAAGTTAAGAGCAACAACAGGAATTCCAGGGCTGAAATCATCCAAATGATTCTAGTGTAGTTGTTTTGATTTTAAAAAACAGTATGATGACCTCACATCAAATAAATAAAAATAAATCTTTATTTTGTTTCTACTTCAACAGTCACTCAACAAAAGCTACAGATGATTGACAGGAATATGGGTGCAAATCTGTGCCCACGCCCTCTACAATCACCAACTTAATACACAATAGAACTAATAAAACATAAGGTAATGTAAGCATAAGGTGAAGTGTCTTGCTCAATAACACCACAGCAGCATGTCATTGAGATAAGCAATCTTGGTTAATCTACAGATTGGACAATGAACTCATCCATTTTAGCTAATGCTGTAATAGTTTGGAAGGCCTTTTTCATTCATGTAATTTTGCATTTGAAAGTCCTCTTGAGGTATTTCCTATATAGATTTCTATATATGAGAAGAAAAACAAAATGGTACCCTTAATACCTATATTAATAACAAAAAATAGACAAATTATTTACTTGCGCATTTCTCAACATTTTTTTCCTTGTATGTATAATTGTTTTTACACGCCAGTATTTCATAATTGCAGCATGCCCATCTCACTTTTTTCCAGCCTACGTAACTGTGCAGAATTTTATAGCCTGCACAGTGTTTATTTGGTAGTACTCACCTAAATATCACTTTATGGCACCTTGTCAAGACCGCGGCTTTTTATAGTCTTTTTACGCACGCAATGGAAACCTTTTCACGACTGTCTATATGTCTTTGAAGTGATTTGGCCTCTCCCACTTGGGGCTGGTCTAAGGTGCGCGGTATATAAGGCGCTACCTTAATGTGAAAACAGGTGAGAAAGCTTCTGCAGGTGCGTAAAGGAACATTACGGCACTGGATTTGTTGGAAACATGAAGCTGGAAATTCTCTGCGGAGGTCACTGTAGCCTCAAAACGGACGAGGAGCTGGGGTCAGATGGAGACAGGGCAGCCCGAAGCCCATCGCCCGTCAATCCAGTCTCCAACAGTGCGCCCAAGCCTTACGCCCGGAGAGGCAAACCGCCCTTCTCCTACATTGCGCTCATCGCTATGGCCATACGCGACTCCCCGAGCGGCCGGCTCACGTTAGCGGAGATTAACGATTACCTGATGGACAAGTTTCCCTTCTTCAGAGGCAGCTACACGGGATGGAAGAACTCGGTGAGGCATAATCTGTCCCTGAACGACTGCTTCGTCAAAGTGCTCCGTGACCCGTCACGGCCGTGGGGGAAGGACAATTACTGGATGCTGAACCCTCAGAGCGAGTACACGTTCGCAGACGGTGTGTTCACACGCAGAAGAAAACGTCTCAATAAAGGAAGACTTGTGGATGAAGACTTTCCCGGACACGTAATGAAGTCTGAGCCTCGGGCAAAGTTCTCCAGCTCTTTCTCTATAGACAGCATCCTCAGCACCCCCTTCAGAGGAAACGCACGTTCAGTAGAAACAGTGGTCCATCCATCCATCCACTGGCGTCATACTGGACACATTACGCATCACGTGAACTTACCTGACGCATTATCTTACGTCACGAATGTGGGTCATGTGACACACCATTCAAAAACAGAGAAGATGGGACTCTTTTGAGCAGAACAAGCAGGTCAAACACTTAAAGCTGCATTGTCTTTGGTTTGGATTTATGGGCCCATGAGCCGCACATGTTACACATACTGGTATTTCACAATGTTTTACAACAAACTTTGTTATTGTAATTCTTAATTATTTAGTAAATTATATTTTGTGTTTTGGGACTGTCAAATAAACATAATTTGAAGACTGCTTAATGAATGAATTTTAATTGTCGATGCTGTTGTTGATTCTTAAAATTGGAATGAAATTGATTCATACAGAAGACTTTACTGAAAAGCTATCCAGGTATCATTGGTATGATTTGATTTTCCCCCCTTTTTTAACACCCGGGGCAACATTAACAACCGACACCCGAAGTGTTGTGGCCTGAGTGGCCAAGATCACAAAGAGACAAATCGGTTAAATTCATTCTTGGCTGATAATACAGGATCTCGGTGTCATTTTTTCTTTAGTAAAGAAAAGACAAACAAGGTACTTCACCTCGTGCACATAGGACTACTTTACTGCTACATTTGGGCATTATTTTTTACCCACTGTATTTCCACCAAGCCAAAGCCGAAATAGAGCTTTATGATGTAACCCAGACTTTTCAAGGTAAACTGACACTTGCGCGCGGTGGGTGGTATAAACTATGGGCCTGTTTTGATGGAAAAAGCATGCTTCTTGTCATGGCAGAGTCTGACCAGTCCCCAAACAAATGCCTAAATTTTGCCAACATCATTCCTACACGAAACCACGGGGCACAAAGGGAGACTTTCAGATCTGTGCCCATTTCCTTGACGTTTATTGTTCCAAATGATCTTCTGCTAATTGTTTAGAAGAGTGAGGGCTGGTGGGAGGAGATTTGTCCTCTTCCACTTCCAGCTTCTATTCAGACCCGCTTCACGGGGAGGGGGCAGCTACTTCAGATTTCTTGGAAGGATTTCTTCCATGAAGCTGATACATGGAGAGGCAGATTCAGCTATTTCTTCAATCTCTGCCAGGAATGGACACTGGCTGAACGCGGAAAGGATTTAGCAGGATTAAGTGAATCTTCTGAGGACTAAAATTTGTAAATTGTAGCGGTGAACCATGGCGAGCACTGAGAGCCTGCATCAACTGGTGGACAACTCCGCGCGCTCTAATTCCCCTCTGAGCGCGCACACAGTGATGAACAGCGCCCACGATGGCTCCAAAGGTAAAAAGTCTGCACTGAGGCGCCCTGAAAAGCCCCCATATTCTTATATTGCTCTGATTGTCATGGCGATCCAAAACTCACCCAGCAAAAGGCTCACTTTGAGTGAGATATACCAGTTTTTGCAGGCGCGCTTTTCCTTCTTCAGAGGCGCATACCAGGGATGGAAGAACTCCGTGAGACACAACCTCTCTCTGAATGAATGTTTTATAAAGCTGCCCAAAGGCCTGGGCAGACCCGGGAAAGGCCACTACTGGACCATAGACCCCAGCAGCGAGTTCATGTTCGAGGAGGGTTCCTTCAGACGCAGACCGCGGGGCTTCCGGAGAAAGTGCCAGGCGCTGAGGCCCATGTACCGGGTGATGAATGGGATGGGCTTTGGAGCATCAGTGCATCCTGGGACCTTTGATTTCCACCCAAGCTCTGGCTCTATGACCTGCCACAGCGGCTATAATTTAGACTTGATAGGAACCCCAGGTGGATACGACAGTCTTAGTGCGGTCACTAACTCGTCATACTTGTCGGCCTGTCAGGTGGGCAGTGGTCGCGCAGACTATAGCCCAGATCACCGAGGAGATTCACTATACTCCAACGCATCCACGCACTGGACGTCACCTGGCGTCTCGTCATACATCAAACAGCCCCAAGCGTCATCTACGCAGCATAATACAGTGACGTATTCACTGGACCAAAGTTATCACAGCGCCCAAGACGCGCCTGACATTCCAGGTATGACAGCTAATAGGCCTACTATAAATGCATGTGTGCGTTTCAAACACACTTGTTAAACGAATAAAAAAACGTGTGCGTGAAAATGTCTTGTGTGCATAAAAATTCGTTTTACACATGAGGGTTTTTTTGATCAGTTGAAATAAATCAATTAATTATGTGTGCGCAAAACAGGAAAAACGACTTACGATTTAAACAAAGGATTTATACTCAATGCATGCAAAATACTCACTTAACGACTATAGAAAAAAAGCTAAAAGTACAGTCCTTAGTTATTAAGATCCATCGCCAATATTCAGACCTGATTATAGCAATGTAAGCAGACAAATATGTTATTAAATATATGATATTTATTCATTTTTATTTAAACTTTGTTTAACCAGGAAAGCCTCATTGAGATTCAGAGATTTCTTTTACAAGCGCGATCTAGTTTTTAATTTTTTTTTTTTTTATCATTGTGAAATGAAAATACTATAGCGAAGGCTGATCTAATGAGTTTAATGAAATGACTAATATTATTATTTCATTGTGTCTCAGTGGGACTGTCCCGATATCCCTCTCATTCCACCTCCACGTGCGACAGGAAGGAGCTGATCTTGGGCCCGTCCGCGAGCAGCGGTTTATACTATCCCCAGCACCTCCATCATACCCACCTCCATCCGCAGGGCACGTACCAGGACGTCAAGCCGTGCCTCGTGTAACCAGGGACTTGGAATAAAAAGCATAATGTATAAGCACTTCAGTTTATTTTTGTATAATTATTAAAACATGTTGAACAATATTGTGTTCATTACAGTTTCTTCTGCTTAAAACCAGTGAGCCTGTGCGCATTTCTATTTCTGACATGTACGTTCAAGGGTGTTTGACTGTTTTTTTTTTTTTTAAAAGCACCAAAATGTTATCGTTAACGTAAAATCACCCATGAAGTAATCAAGTGTATATAAGATAGGTCTAATGGGATAGTAACACACAGAATCGGCCTCCTCCTTAGGTATGTAATAGTTGTTCTAAAACTCATCTATTTTTAATGAATCGTTAGAAATACGCGACTGAGAGACTTTGTGTAGGAGTAAGATGTGGAGTCAAGGATAGACTGACTGCTATTTTTGCTAAGTAATAAACCCAATAAGCAGCACAGATCTTTGGCGCCATCTACTGGCCACACCACTAGTTACATCATTTATTTTCTGCTAATGAATTCAAGATTAGATGTGTGCGATTGGACAGATCTCGTCACCTCCAGGGAAGGGGCTATTTCACAGGACGGGGGCTTCAAATGAAGGTGTTACTTATGCGCAAAATAAAACAATATAGACTTTTTGAATGCATGCGATCTACATTCTGCTCCATATTGAGTAATTAGACATATTTCAGACCTAGACCTGTCAATTGTACCTATAAATATCTTAAAGAAGAACAGTACAGAACAGTACAGAATAATAAGTCAAAGTAAGTCAATAGTAATTCAAACATCAGCCACAATTACGCGCTGACGTAGTCGGGTCTTCTTTGACTCCAGCCCTGAAGAGCAAAACAAGAAATATTAACTTGTTATATAGTGATCAACCAAAAGGTGGCAGCAGTGGTTTTCAGATAAAAACGCCTTCTGTCTGCGAAGCTTCTCACAGGACGGAGCAGAGACCTCCACGTGTGCGGAGGATACAGATAGAGGTATAATGAAGGCCTATTAAAAAGCTTTATCCGCATTAGTGATCACAGTATACTACAATATTAGTGTAATATTCAAGAGCTTTCTAATTGGCCAGTTTGGAATATATACATTTTCAATGTCATAGAAACCAGTAAGTGCTGTTCATTTTCTAGCCACATGGGGGCATCGTGACACCATTACATTAACCTCAATAAGACACAAGTTCTCAGGCCTATCCCTCACACGGTGGCTGCTGACAAGGGTCATGCTACTTCAGATATTTGTTTTACATTAACGCATGTAATTTTATTAATATTTCATAAAATCATAGGTTACACCTCCCGTTTGTTTTACCAGTTAATGATCCCTTATACAATAGTCTACTATAAACAACTGCTGATTACTTGAAACTATAGGCCTCTTACAGATTATTCAAATAAATGATATTATTTGTGCTAAAGGATAGTTAGTTAGATAATGATAAGTTACAAACGCTAGTTTATTAAATAGCCCAAAAATATTGTACAGATTTACAAATGACAAACTCAAAATTAAACAAATAGGCACAAATAAAATAACAGTTCCACTGCTTTTAGCGCTTTTAGGTTCTATTGTCGTTACTACGTTTTCCGTGCGCCCACGGCAGCCTCTAAATGGCCCCAGTACGAGGCCCTTGCAGAGGTCTGGGTGGGCAGCGGGGCAGCGCAGTGAAAGGCCCGAGCATGGTGGAGGTGACGGGGGTGGAGGGGAGTGTAAACAGCCCAGGGGCCCGGGAGGGACAGAGTTCACGCCCGGGTCCGTGTAAGGAGAAACCAACGTAGCTCACGCACGTTTCATTAAAACGACGTGCACGGGATTACGCAGTGTTGGGACTGTAACTTATGCCTCTCTGTGACCATTAGCGATTTCATGCACCGTCACCTGTAGAGGGGCACTGCGGTCTGGCGGTGAAATGAAAAATGCATTTTTCTCATGTGATGGGAACTTGTTACATATAATAATGTTATGGTTCAAATCTTTTATTCTTGATCACGCGTTTTGGTTGACATATAAGTGTGATATTTGGGGCATATGGCTTGTTTTTGTTTTGAGCAGCTTTCACACCAAAGGCCCTTTAGAGCCCAAAATGTTACTATTCACGTTGTAATGACATGACATCTCGCCGCTAACTGCTAATGAGCAAAGGACGCTTTGATCTAATGCGTAATTTGGTTTTGTAAATCGTCCCGACCTGGAGGAGCCAAATGGCTCGTGCGCTGAAGTGACGATGGAGTAATGTAATGCAGACAATGGTTTTAAGGTTAAAGATAATCCTTTCACTGTGGCTCTGTTTCTAACAGTTTTATTATTTTAAAATACACATATAGACTATAATTTCAGAATACTACAACCGATAGGCCTGAGCCAAATTTTAAATTAATTTAATGCAAAATAAATCCAGTTAATTCAGAGATTAATTAAACAATGACAAAAACGTGCCTTTATATGACTTTGATGGCCCAAATGTTTCTATCAACAATAAAATAATGTTAGATGTATTTTCTAGTTTTCTAAAGATAGAAGACGGACTTGTAACAGTGATATGGAGATGTGATCAATCGTTTTGTAGTTTATTTCTTCCAAGTATAATGCCTGTTTGAATAGATCTGTCACGTCAAAAGTCCACAGTGGGCTGGAGTTGACACCACCTCCTCTCACTTCTCTTAAGCCGGCATCTTGCTCCCCTCAGCCCGGCCTGCCCTCCCATTGGCCCTCTCCACGGACTTTTTTGCTTTTAAGGGAGGAGCTCACTTCACTGGCTGCAAAAAAAGGAGGAAAGAATTTAACTGCGCAAAAAGTTGTGTGTGCGCGCGTACGCTCCAAAGTTCAGAAGGATTTTCAGAGCGTGGCAGAGGAGAGCGAGATGGGGACTGCTTAAAATACAACTCTCTTACGCGATTTTTACTTCCTTTGAGTGAAATTTGGACTTTTTATTTTAGTTTTTTTTTTACTACGCAGAAGACATGCAGGCGCGCTATTCTGTCTCCAGCCCCAACTCTTTAGGGGTCGTGCCGTACATCAGCGGTGACCCCAGCTACTACCGAGCGGCTGCGGCAGGAGGAGGCTACACGGGAATGCCTTCCGCTATGAACATGTACTCTCACGCGGCTCACGAGCAGTACCCGGGTGGCATGGCGCGCGCCTATGGACCGTACACCCCGCAGCCCCAGCCGAAGGACATGGTGAAGCCTCCATACAGCTACATCGCCCTCATCACGATGGCCATCCAGAACTCCCCGGACAAGAAGGTGACCCTGAATGGGATATATCAGTTCATCATGGAAAGGTTCCCATTTTATCGCGATAACAAGCAGGGCTGGCAGAATAGCATCAGACACAACCTGTCACTCAATGAATGCTTTGTCAAGGTCCCCCGTGATGACAAGAAACCAGGCAAGGGGAGCTACTGGACACTAGACCCGGACTCGTACAATATGTTTGAGAATGGCAGCTTTTTGAGACGGAGACGTCGTTTTAAAAAGAAGGACGCGCTGAAGGAAAAAGAGGAGCGCTTGCAGAAGGAGGTACAGACCCCAACGAGGCAGCCCCAGTCCCAGCAGCAAGGCCGAGAGCAGGAGCAGCCGGTGCGCATCCAGGACATAAAGACTGAGAACGGAGCGATGACGCCTCCGCAGGCCGAGTCTCCGTCGCTAAACCCGGTGCCCAAAATCGAAAGCCCGGACAGCAGCAGCAGCATGTCCAGCGGAAGCCCACACAGCTTGCAGTCCAGTCGCTCCATCGGCGTGGTCACTCCGGAGCACCACCCGCACCAGAACCAGCAGCACCACGTACAGGCCTCGACGCAGGGTTTCAGCGTGGACAACATCATGACGTCTCTACGGGGCTCGCCTCACGCACAGTCGGACCTGGTGGCCTCCTCAAGAACCCCGTCTCTGTCTTTAAACTATTCCCCGACCCAAACGTCCGTGTACAGCTCCCAGTGCAGCCAGAACTCCTCTACCTCCAACGCTACGTATCATTGTAACATGCAAGCCATGAGCCTGTACGCAGGGGACAGGTCTAGCCATTTGGCGCCCAGTACGGTGGATGAAACGTTGCCAGATTACGCAGTCACGACCACGGCGAGTTCACTGTCACACGGTAATTTGAATTCAACGAACGAGGGCCATCATCATCAGGGCAGGCTGGCGTCGTGGTACCTGAACCAAGCAGGGGATCTTGGGCATCTGGGGGCCGCGTATCCGAGCCAGCAGCAGAATTTTCACTCCGTCAGAGAGATGTTCGAGTCGCAAAGGATTGGCTTGAATAATTCGCCAGTGAACGGGAATAACAGTTGTCAAATGTCGTTCCCACCGAGTCAGTCCATCTACAGGGCATCCGGGGCGTTTGTGTACGACTGTAGCAAGTTCTGACCAAAGCAGTGCCAACGTGAACTGAACTTTTGACGTAAAAAATCCCACACCGTATGGACTAGAGACAGAATTCACTTGATGTTGGTTTGTCAAATGAACACGTAAGTCTCTCTTTTGTGACTTTTTACCTATGCCAGTTTTCATGGACGTGTAAATTGCATATAGTAATTTATTTAAGTGTAGCCGGATATTATAAGGACCAAACACCGAAGAAAGTGTTTCCAAACTGAATTGTCCAGAATTATTGTGCCATTATAAAAAATAAGTACAAATGGAACGTGTATATTGCCATACTATTTCAAAGAATCTTCTTGTTAGTAAGTATTTTTGAAGGATTTGTTTTGTTTGTTTAAATAAATTGTCATTGTATGTGAGCTAAATTCACGCCTCTTTGTTTTAAAATTATCAATATTTAAAAATGCGTTTTAAACTCAATTGGCACGTGTGTAACTTACTTTAGAGTTGAATTTATAGTGATCCACAAATCTGTATGAATAATAAAACTATAAATGTAGTTTGTTAAGTACACAATTTATTGCACTGCACTGCGTTAAAAGTTATGGGAATTACGCACGGCTTTACAAACTTTACGCAGGCCCTGAGTTTGCTCGCCTTTCTCCCTCCTCACCTGTGTATGACCCATCGGCAGTGAAGACAGCTACACTGGTCCGTACTGTGTTTTGATAGGTAATGGAGGTCGTTCCACTTGTCAGTATTATTACTTTTTTGGCCTATTTTTTATGATCTTTTCTAACCGTCTAGAAGAACATTTATCAAAACCCACAAGGAACAATCTCTCAACAGCTGATTCTACAAAAACACACACAAGAAATCTCAGTAGCCTATTTGCATCTCAGAGCAGTTATATATTAATTTAGCCTCTGCGTAAAAGCGTAAGCATAGCCACGGTTATAATAAGTTCACATTATTCTCCCTTTAAAAATATTCCACGTTAATATGTGAAGTAGGCACTGGTAAACACGAAAACGCATTTATTACTTTGCATTTATTTATTTATTTAATCACAAAGAAGGTTTTATGCATGGCGCCGTGACCACCACTCCAATCCAGTAGGCTATTCGGCGAAACTTCAAATTAAACGTATTTAGCAGGTATAATTTATTGTTTCGTTATCATTGATCGAATCTAAATATTGACTATTTTCTAAATGTTAAAAAACTCCATTTACATGTATTCTCTGAGCATTCCCAAAACTATCTCGGCTGTGATCTGGTCCCATGATACAGACCCATTATGAATGCCTTGCCATTACGCGCGCCCAGCTCATAAACAAATGTCGTGTTAGGCCCGAGATTGATGGCGCTGCCACAGAATAGAGTCAAAGCAGGAAGGAATAAAACGCAATCACACTGCTCCCAGCGTTCCTCAAGAGACACGGAAAGAGCGAGGCAGCGAGAGAGAGGGACCCGGGGTCAGGAGGGAGGATGTCGGCCAATATTACAACAGGACGCGCTATTCTCTCTGGTAGGACAGTGCAGTTATGGATAATACAAAACAATAGATTTATAATAATTTGGTTTAGTTTGAAATGTGTTATGTTATTGTGATGAGCAAGTTCCTCATTCAAATTAAACTGTCAACTCCAACTCAATTAACAGAATTTTTAAAGTGATGTCCTTTCTTCTGAGGGCGCCCAAAATAATCTCAGTGAGGTGTTACTATCAATTTACTTTGGAACATTTGATTTATTATGCACTGGGATGAACGCCAACCACAAGAGTTGCTACACATAGGCCTAGCAGTGAACAAAACAGTAATGTGGCACTAGGACGATTCATTATTTTTATTATTTTATTTTATTATTATTTGCCTGAATTCAAAATTATTTTCTATATTAAATAAATGCTTTTACTTTTAGTTATTTTTTAAATCTACTTTAGTTTAGTTAGAAAAAATAATACGTAATGCCTGCAAAAAATAGCATAATCTTAAAATAAATACATATATCACAATAGCCTAATTGTGTTTTATAGTCATTTTCAAAATAGTTTGTTGCGTCTTAGTCCCCACCAATCCTCGTCCACTTGACCGTGTTCATATGGAAGACTCGTCTCAAACGCGCATAAATGGACTGTGAGTGCAGTGGGAAGAGGTCAGGTCAAAGTTCAAGCGAAACAATTCACAACATAACAACAGTTAACACAACACGGAGCGGTTACAGTTACCGTCAGATTACACTCATTTACTCCAAATGCGCACCAACAGGAGGCTTTACGCGGAGCCATAAATCAGGGCAACAGGCCTGCTGCGCACACCGAGGTATTTGTACGCTATAGGTACACAATAAACAACATTGTGCTTTATTTATCAATAAAATATTTGTATTATAGGGCATACTTTAGGTTTTTATGTTTAAGTAAACGGAGGTTGTGCGTTATTACGCAGTGTACACAGTTGGCCTAATTAATGTGCATTATCTTAATACATTAGAACTAAAAAAGGATCTTTTAGATTTTACTTTACTATTTATTTCCTTTTTTCAGAAAACATTATACATGATATAATGCTATAATGTGCTATATTTGGACTGAATGAATTATGACATGAAAAAATGACTGTATCCCATCATATAGGCCGTATTGTCCCTCGTAAACAGAACCGTAACACGCGCAGAATAAAGTGGATGGCGCACTCCACGAGCCCCTGGTGTCCGCGTGCACCTGTGAGCGCTCGTGCCCCGCTCAGTGATCGCGCGAGACTGCAGCTTTTAGTGCCAGGTGTTTCTAATTAACAGGCAATAGACGTAAAGACGTGCGTAGGTGGTGCTGGACAGGACAGCCCGGGGTCCACACTCTGCTCTGCACAAATGCTTCTATTGTAAGAAGCAATTCACAAACCAAAAATATGATGATATGACGCACGTTAAAGAGGATCTACTGGATATGGACAGTGAGATAATGCGGCTCTGTACACACGCGCATCGCCCTGTGCGTAACCCTCCGCCCTGAAGGACCCCCGGGGCCCCGGCACCTGAACAGTGCCGCCTCTGTGCCGCACACAGAGCGCGCCCTTCTGGAGCGGGGCCTGCGGTTACTAAATGTGGATCCATACACTGCGTTTATTCTCCACCAGGGCTTACTTTTATGAATGTATTTTGGAGGCTGCGTTTTCAAGGACTTTATAGTTTTTCCCCAAAAATGCCCAGAAGAAGAAAGCTCGGTTGTGTTGAACATTCAAGTAGATAAAATTACATTTGGTGCTTAGAAATGTATTGTGAAATTTATAAAATACAACTTGACTCTCAAGTCAAAGTCCAGATTCAGCCTTCTGATGACATTAATGAAATATTGATATTTAAAACACAGACTTATTGTATTTGATGTTTTTTATGTATTTGGTTTTTTTATGATAGATGCACATTTATTGTGAATAAAATACATGTGTCCCAACATGTCCCAGTCTAATTTAAAAGGATCAATATATTTTATATCTTTGACCTTCTAAAACAGAGGTAAAATGTGCTTGGCATAGGCAGATTCTATAGAATGCTGGTGCCCCTCTGCTAGTACCTTATATCACTGTTCATGAAACATCCAAAAGGCAACTCCACCAATGTTTTACAATTGAAAATAATTTCAATCACCACGTAAACACGTTCTGTTGGCTGCAAAACAGAGTATGGGAGAGGACAGAGGTGAGAGGAGCAGCCTGACACATGAAAAGGGTCAGATGAAAGCAGCTGACCAGTGGCTCCTGCTATCTGAGCCACTGCAGTTGTCCACAGGCGTCCGTCTCTCTCACTCTCATAAGAAGAGGCTTTTATACGCTCCAATATCTGCAGCACAGTCACTTATACAAGCAAAATGTCTTCTGTCTATTACTATGATGAAAAAGCGTATTTCTGTATTTGACGTGATTGAAAAGGACACAAATGTTGAATTAAATAGTGATGAGGCCTATTATTATAATTACGTTTTATTATAATTCATGCAGTGCAGTTATATAACATGATGTAATCTGAAACACTGCAGTACAAAAGATCTTGCATATTAGTTACAGTTATTTAATTGGTGGTTTGGTGACATCTGCAGAGAATAAAAAAAAATACAATATATAAAACTCAAAGCACAAAAATACATTTTCATTTTACTTGTTATGAATTTGATGAGAACTGTATTTAATTTTGAAATATCATATTACAATAAAATGTTTTAAATGAAATAGATTGATAATATCATTATGTTCCAGCTGATATATTTTTACACTGACCACTGTGACGTTAACCATAAAGTTTGAAGAGTGGAAGATTTTACAATAATGAGCTTGTAAAAGCATTAAAAATCAGTTACATGCTCCAGTGTTTTCATAACTTTCAAAGGTTAGACCAAATATATTTCTACATTATAATTTTGAGTTTTTGTCACTACTTTCCTCTGGTTGTCATTTGAACTTAAGCTTCCATTAAAGCTCAGCAGCATCATAGCCACATAGATCACTACATATTTAAAACAAGCTGGAAGATTTTACAAGAATGAAACTGTAGAAAGTTGCAGATTAGACTTGGAAAATATATGGTACAAATTAGGGCTGCACAATTAATCAATCAAAATGATAAAATCTCAAAACTGTAATGATTTCAATAAAAGATTGTCCTCTGGAAAGTACAAAATAACTTGTGTTTTTATGGAAAAATCTTGTACCTATAGTTTAGACCTCTACAAACATTAAAGTAAAATACATGGGATTCTTGTTTATCTATTCCTGAAGTTGTTTACAATGTGCACTCTGAACAAATCCTACTTTTTACACACACACACTGCAGATGTAACCACAATGGCAATACTAACCAATGGTGGAGCATAATGAAGTTAAAGTATTAAAGTACTGTAGTTTCCATAGTACATTTTAAAGTGACAACCTTTTACTTCACTACATTTAAGAAAATGTATCTGCATTTTCTACCTCACTGCATTTTTGAACAGGACTGAAATGTAAAAGTATTTTTTTTCTGTGATTAATGATGTGTGAGACCTGCTGAAAAGATGGAGGGGTTCTTTGTCAGCACATTTGTAGTTTGAGCAAACAAATAAAAACAGCTCGAAAAAAAGATCAGTCGTTTCAGTTGAGCAAAATCAGCACAAATCTTGATCAAAATTTAGATCTCAAAATCTGCACGAAATGTTCTTACGTTTTACCCTTACAGTACATTTTTTTAAACATGTACTTCAGCGCTTTTATTGAATGTTTTCATATGGTATTTCTTTGCGTTGGTGTGTGCACTTTTACTTAAATCACAAAATCGAGTACTCTGACTGATCCTATGACACATCTCTTTGTATACCTCCCCCAGTATATCCACACATATATACAGTACTTTACAGTGAAGACATCAGCAGGAGTGACCCTAGCAGAGTCTCCCGTCCCTTCTCCTGTTACTGTCACTGGGAGCCGGTGGGACAGTGATAAATGACCTGTGCTGTAAACGCTGTCTGCTGGCATCAACGGAGACATGACGGGGACCGTAACTTCAGCGTGCAGCGGCTAAGAGCTCCCTTTGTGCCGGACCAAAGGGTAACCACAGCCCCACGCCTCCATATGACAGTGTGCACTACCAGTCCGAATACAGCGGAACATGGTGGTGGGTGACAGACGGACAAGCAGTGGGGTCAAAGGGTCAGGAGAGGGACAGATTGTAATGGGAGGTATAGGGGACAGTGCAGTATGTCTTTAAGATAGAATCAGATGAGTTGAAAGAAAAGAGTAACAGGAAAATAAATGCTTATGTGGAAAGACAAAATTCCAAATGCATGTATGGGATTTTAAGGAATTTATTACGAAATTATGCAAACAATTTGAGAACGGTTATGTTTTTTATTTTATCGTTAAGGTTTTAAATAATATTGGGAAAAATGAAATGTATGAACTAGTGATCAACATTGACAAGAGAATAAATGACAAAAAAGTAGAAAAATACAACTTAAAATAAATGCATTTTTAGTAAAACATGTCAAGGAAAGAAAAAAATCTGTAAATAAAGTAAAAGTAATTTTAAAAAGTATTAAAAGTGTGTTACAAGCTCCAAATTTTTCACATTCATTGGTTGAACAAAGTAAAAAAAAAAGATCTGTGTGAGTTGTGGTAAAAATGAAAAGTATATAGTATAGTATAGTGTATTTGGGAATTGTTTTTTGAATATTTGTCGCCACTTTGCTCTGATTTTGATCTGAACAGAATCTTAAATTAAAGGATACCTGGATTATAACCACATATACACACATACACATAATAACAAGCTGGATTAGGAAGAGGCTGAAGTGAAATGCCTTTAAGCAAAATGAGAGGAGCGTGAAAATAAAAATGATTTAAGCCCGACCGTTATGTTTTATGGTTTCAAAGGAAGTGCAAGTCTGAAATAATTTGTGTGGAGATGACACAGTGGTACTACTGGTATAACTCATCTTTACAGTGGAGCATTATCTGATCACTAAGCTGTGTACTACTATAAGCAAACGGAAATGCAGTATTGTCTTTTCCATCTGTGGGCTTGGGTCTAGGCGTAGATTAAAGATTTGAGTCCTATATTACAGTATTTTCTAATCTATGTTATAATGTTTCCTCGTCAAAAACCTACCTGGAGTTGTGTTTTGTTCCATTTATACATGTTTAACACACAAATCCTGCATATTTAGGGTGAGAAAACTCTGCTCTTTGGTGTAATGTGATAAAACAGGAAGTGCTCCACCATGTTTTTAAACTCCATACAGCTTTACTAGAATAATTTCATAGCTATACACAACTAAAGATAAAAAAGAAGTCATTTTTATGTATTATAGGACCTTTAACTATATCTCTGACATAGTTAAATTCTTATGTTGTCTTTTTGAAAATAAATGTAAGAGTCTGACGGACATTTTGAAACTGCTTAGAAGTTTATTTAGGCTGTCTTCACACCAGCACATTCATGGGACTAAACTTGGAACTAAAGTGGGTCTAGACCAGGACTAATCCAGTAGCACCACCCCAAGTCTACATTAGGACTAAGCTGGGTTCAAACCAGGACCAGACCAGAACCAAACAAGGAAAAGTGTGAATGCAGACTGTGTGTCATTCAAGACTGCTTTGCAAAGGAAAGTCCATGTTTCAACAACCAAACAGAAGAAATAACGATGACATAATAGTTTAAGATTATTTTTATGCAGTGATTTAAAGTGCAAGTGTGTAAAAATGTAACCACACTAGTAACTGTCAGCATAAACTTTGGTGGAATTTCAAAAATGAAATACTTGGACTTACAAAGCAAAGCAAAAAAAAAAAAAAGTACAGTAAATGTGAGTGTGAAGTTAGCCCTGAGAATAGCGGTGCACTCCAGACCAAAGTGTGAGACAGATTTGACAAATGAGCCCCCAAACACCGGGCGTGTTGCATTCTGAAATGTGTCTCCGATGTCCGCTGTCCCAGCCTGTCAGAGGACCAGGTGACCTTTGACCTGTGGAGAGGGAAGCCCTTTCCTCCTGACGCGCTTGTGTTTACTCTTCACTCACTTAACTCTTTCTTTCTCTCCGTTCACGCTTCGCTGGATCACACCGTCAAGGCCAGGTTTTACAGTACAAGATAAATAAACATATCAATCCTTTTTTTAGTCAAAAACTTTATTACATATTGCCTGTATATTAATGAATTAAACCATGTACACATTTAAAATATAATATGAAAGCCGCCTTATGTGTCTGAATTAAAATCAAACACAGCATTTTTATAGTTGGACAATTTATCATGTGCTTCAGAGGTGAAACTTTAGCACAGTTCCCATAAATGAACAATTCAAAACATTCTATCTTTGCAAAATCGCACCTATTCATGGGTTTCAGCGTCTATTCAAGTTTAATTTGGATATGAACGTATATGCACTGTGCCATTTCCCAACCCATAGTCAGTGTTTTAGAGTAATGCTCTTTTGCGGTGGTGCAGCCGTTATCTCTCAGCGACCTCTATTTCACCTGGAGATATGATGGCGGCCATTAACATCCTCCAAGCTACTATCTCATAAGGAAACAAATTAGACATACAGTATTTTATTATAGTCTTATCTTAGCTATGGATCATGTGTCTGCACTGGAGACTCTAATGAAGATCAAATAAAAAATAAATGATGTGGTTGAAAATATGAGTAGAACAGTAGTGATCCTGTATTGCACTGATTTTCATAATGTGCCGGAGAACACTAATGTGCATTGTGCAGTGTTGGGAAGTAACGAAATACAGTATGTGCACCGAAAATACGCATTCTGAATACTCATTTGAGTAACTGTATTTTGGTACAACTGTATTCTGCTAACTGATCATGCAATTTTGGCTCTGAACTGCACGGTTTTAGTGAGAAAAAAGCAAACACAGCTCTTGTAAGGTGTATACGTGTGATTTTTGCTTCTCTAATTAGACGTACGTTAATGACAAACACACAAAAATGATGTTTATAATTGTATATCATGTTTTACGCTATAATGTAAATGCAACTCAGTATAACAGTATTCTAAGTATTCAGAATACAGTACTCTGATTGGACCATGTAACAGAAAATGTTACAAAATACGTTTTAATTTGGGATTTCTGTATTCTGTAACTAACTATGACTCTTAACTCTTCAGGGATAGGCAGCTGTGCCTTAAAAAAGCTGATAAAGAAATTTGAAATAGGCTGTTTACCTATAAATTTAATGTAATAATTGACCATTTTGGAGTGTAACATCTAAACCAGAAAAGACCCAAAAAATGACATGAGCCTATTGCAAACTTCTTGTACCAGACACAGAGAGATGGACATTATACCGTTTTTTTTTTATTTTTTATTTTTAACTCAATTTGGTGTCATTTGATAATACTTCAGTGGACGGTCTTTTTCACAGCAAAAGTGTCACCAAAACTTTACACAGAGGAGTGGATCTGGAGCTGTACCCTGTCTCCGGGATTTCAGAGGGTGTGATTGACAGGCGGATTAACCAATCAGAGAGATGCCTGCTCTGTTTGCCTCAAAAACAAACGCTGCTTACACCTTTTTTCGGCGAATCAACACTCGAAGCACCAAACTATCACTAACCTCAGGTGGTTTATTTAGTTTATTTTACAGGGACCATGCATAGGAGCATTAATGAACAAACACTGAAGAGATGCTTTGTATAATTTCCATCTGAAGAAGGTAAAATAAGTTATATATTTTGTTTTGAAGGTTGAAAGAATATGTAAGGAGATGTCTGCATTTGAGAATCACGTGATACAAATTGTGTGATTGTGTATCAGCTTTATTTCTTGAGGCAGCTTATTCCGGTGAGAAATGTCTGTATATAAATGTTCTTTTAAGCGCATTAGTTCTTGATTTAGGCAAAGTAAAGGTTGCTTAACATAAATAGACCATGTGATCTCAAGTTAGGACAGAGGATTTTCACCATCTACGGTATTGCCTGGTTCCGTTCTATTCTGGAGTCGAACAGAATGTAAAAGGGACTGGCTGGTCAGGCAACAAAAGTGTGCAGAGACTCAAAAAACACGGAAAAACATTGCTCTATTGTATTGTACCGGTGCAGGTGTGCGGCCGGTCATATCTAGATCCCTGTGTGTGTCTCTGTGTGTGAACGTGTGTGTGTTTGTGTGTGTGTGTGATGGAGGAGATCCACAGTGGCCGCTCCGCACAGCACCAGCTCCTATCAGCTCCATCTGCTCTCATGTAAACATCCCACTGAAGGCCTCTGAAGTCTGAAGTCTCATGTGTTTACAGCTCTCAGCCTCAGACGTGAACCTACGGACAAAAGACGCACAGGAACAATGGAGCGATGACTAACCCGTTAAATTAGTTACAGAAAAGGAAAAGAGAATGAGAGAATTTATTTTACTGCTTTGGGTTTATCATAACTGTTTAGAGGGTTCATATTACTCTTTTCTGATTTCTGTTGTTATGTTGTTTCCTTAACAAAAACATATCCGGAGTTGTGTTTTGTTTCATTCACATGTTTAACACACAAATCCTGCATACTTAGGCTGAGTTATTCTCTCAAGTAGAAGACGCTCTGGATTTACTGCTCTCTACTGAAATAAAAGTTGAAAGGAGCTGTTAACTTGAAAACTACCACTTCATGACATCACAAGGTGGAACAGAAAATTTTCAGCTTTGGAGATATAGACAAATTGACCAAGTTAGTTTAATGGGTGGTCCCCTTTTAGTGCATACAGTTGTTGTGTCTTTGAGCAAGATACTGCACACATTACTTTGAATAAATGTGTAATTGTTGGTTAAAAATGTAAAAAGTGCAGAATAGCAGCCCCAGTGAGTATTGAATTGGAAATCTGTTTTGACCTAAGCTTTATTTAACATGTGAAGATTTACAATGATACCTCTCAGGAAAAAAGTGTGCAAAAATAAAATAAAATGTTGAGAAAATCTCTGTAAATATAAATTGAAGCAAATTATTCATATGTAAAGTGCACAATGAATAATCCAAAATGAAGTAAAGAGTACTAGCGAAGCCAAGTGATCTCAGTGTGTACTGTTTTTCATAACCTTATAATGGAATAATTCAACTTTGAAAAATAACACATTTTATATCTGAGGCCTCTATGCCAAGGATAGACTTGCACCAATCCAACTTTTCAGTTATGATACCGATTCCAATACTATAGCTTTAAGTATCTGCCAATACCCAACACCACCTGATACAAGCACAGAGACTAAAAACAGCATTTATTTCCTTAAAATGAGACAAAGCGAATCCAAATGTGTTATGTAAATGTTTTTTATCTCACAGGTATCAACAGGACAGCTTTGTATAAATAAAATTTAAATATTATTAGATTTTCTGGACGACTACGACCATGGAAATAGAATTGTCTTATTACATCAATTTATATCCAACCAGGATATCAGCTGAAGTGATATAGGCTTTATTCACGCTTACGTCACAAACCAAGAAGACGTTTGGAAACATGCGATGACAACTTTTGGAGGGCTCTGCTCACGGTAGTAAGTCTGACAAAATCTAGGTAAAATGAGAAAACGACCCAATTTCCTTCATGTACACGTCATTGTAGCGTTCCGTTATGTTTGGCTACTCAAGAATTCCAACTATACCGTAGTTTTCATCATTTCCCCACTGAGGCACAACTCCGAGCGCACTGGGTACATGCGATTAGAAGAGACGAGGGCGCCAAACAGTATGCAGTCTTCATTTTACCAACAATGACATTTACTTACAATGGCTTTTATCACAGTTCTTCGGCGAACTACACCGGAAGTTGTTGTCACATGTTTCCAAACGTCTTCCTGGTTTGTGACGTCAGTGTGAGTAGAGCCTATTTAGCAGCCGATATCCAACCCATTAATTTTTTAGTATGGGAAGTATTGGAAGTATTGGAAGTATTGGCGGTATATATCCAATACCAGCATCAAATCAGGGCATCCCTACCGAAGGACACAATCTTTTTTTATCGTGTCGCCAACAAAATGTGACCTAGCATTGCCTAGAAATCCTTGAACATCAACCCTGGCACATCAAAGCGCTAAGCTGTGATTGTCTCCTCTCGCTCCATTTTGCAGGAGCTCCAAAAATCCCCCCGACTTCAAAAGCTCGCACAGAGAAAGTCATTTAACCTTATCTTAATTGACCTGCAATTTACATAACGACCTTACACTTTGGGACCTGAGCTAGAGCAAGGAGCCCTGTCTGGTTTGCTAGCTTTCTTACTCCAGACATCATGTGATTTATGATGAGCTAATGTTTTGTTTACTCCATGCTTATAACAGCCGGGCATCGGAGCTACTTGAAAGCACATAGTTCGCTCGCGGCAATTGGAAGGTCTAAACAAAGTAGTGCGGCCACCTGGTGTAACTTCGGCCTAATCGAGTTGCACCCATCAATCTGCAAACGTGATGGGTGCACACTTGAGTTGACCTCGGGAGAGAGAAGGCATTTGACCCGGTATGCGCTGGTGAACTTGCTCAATAATTGACTCGCAGTTGCCGTGAGAGGAGCAGTAGTTGTATGGGGTCAGACAAATGTGGGACAGAAGGGTCACAAGTCCAAGCGGAGGTAACGCGTCCAGCTTCTGTTAGTGGTTATAGTGAGAAGTTAAGCAGCCCGAGGTGGAAGATAATATGTAATGGAGCGACAGTTAGTTTGTAATGTTAAAATACTGGTTTCTAAGTAAAGTAGTAAAGTCAAAATTCAGGACAAATCTTTATTGAAATCACTACATTTGAAGTTTTATTAGATCTGAGCAAACACGTTTACTTTTTACTCTTGAAGTAAATTTTTTAACACTTTTACTTAAGTAGATTTTTTCATGTTAATTTTCCTTTTTTGCTCCGGTATCTGTATTTTTTACATAAGAATGCAGCGTGATACCAGTGTTTTTACTACTATACTGTGAAGGAAAAGAGATTCTGAATATTTAGCACACACCAACGTTAAAAAAAACTCCACTACCATTCACATTTCTACATCAGTGTGTGCTAAGCTGAATCTCTGTTCTGATAAGTGGCCTTGTCCTTGAAGAACATTTGTGTCCTACATACTTCTATATGACGCAGTAGCCAAGCCACATTAAAACACTCACCCTAACTCTGTTTTTTACTACTATACTGCATTTACTGCTGCTTTAACTGCTGATGGAAAAGTACAACCATATTAGCTTACTTCTACTCGTAGCCAACTTGCAATACATACTTTTACTTTTATAGCTACAACCACTCATACAAAACGTATTACTACTGCACCTGCTAATACTACTTTGTACTCGCGTTGCTAACACTGTAACTGCGTTCATTTGTTGTTTCATCTCTAAATATATTCACTACATAAAAGCAAAATCAGTGCAGATCTATGTAAGTATTTATTCCAGTGCACACACATATCAGCTCCTGTTTGAATGTACGGTACAATGGGCTATACACATACCCTGTCTTCAGCACTGCAGCAGAGAACATGACTGAACTCCATGGAGCCGGGGGCCTGTTTTGACAAGGTTCGCTGATGATATATGGCTTACCTCAAGAAGACATGCTCGGCAATAAAATGGAGGATATTTTAGACTTGTGATCTGGAAGGGTCAATATAAGTTAACATAATAAAACTAATTCAGCTTCCAGGGTTTCCTGTGCACAGTTCGGGTTTAACCATCACGCAGGTATGTGAAATATTAAGGTTTGCAGTTTTATTGTGATGTTAACAAGTGTGTTAGTCATATCCAACATGTTTCTACAGACATGTTTCTTCAGATGTTAAACTATGAGAAATATGATGTCATGTTACTAGCTACAACATTAAGGCATACACATTTATGGATTTTTCAATTTATACTCCTAGCCCTAGCATCTCTGGGGTTGTTAAAAGTTTGATAAATTAGAAACTACTCAGTAAGTTGAAAATGCATATTTATTTGAGCATGTATGGATATTGAAAAAGTCACATATATTGGACAAAATCCGACCTTTCATATGAAGTATCATCTATATCAGAACTAGATTAAAACCGCATAGTATTATTGATAAAACTACTTCTGTTGTGTCAAAAAATTGAAATGAGTTTGACATTTTAGGATGGTAACAAGACAAGTCTGAAATTTAGATCCGTTCTGTTAAAATAGTTTCTCGTCTGGCCATTGAGAAGGAGAACTGAAAATCCCATCACACTATTTCCTCTTTTCGCGTTTGGAGCAAGCGGCCGCCACATTCTTATCTTATCTGCGACCACCATCTTGCATTGCGCCGTGCCCAAACAGGGGAACGCACATTTGAAGCGAAAACCTTACTTTAACTTTGGAATAAAACTACCGAGTGATATGTATGATGTGTAGAATGATGTGTAGAGTTGGTTCGTCTTGGGGGTTGGTGGTTGGTTAAGTGCACACAGGAAAGCCCCTCTTCAGGCTCTTGACTCTCCTCCCTCTCTCCGCTCGCGATAAGAGCAGAGGAGAGAGTCTGGACAGGAAACACCAGGGAATGAGTGCTGCTGTCCATAAGTGAGCACTATGGAGCAGAACAATGGGGAAACCTCGTCCGGCTAAATCTCACTACCCCACTCACACGGGAGGGAAAGACGTATGTATGTAAAGACGATGTACACATTAAAACACTGATGAATAACAAGACATGAGGTTTTTTTCATCTAACAATCCACTTTGTATATTTACCTTGACCTGTTTCGACCACTGTCTGGTTTTTGGATCAATACATAAGACTGGCCAGTAACATTTAAGTGGACAATTACACTAATTACACTAATACTAATACTTCATGTTATGCAATGTCAAGGGTTTCAAAACTAAAAAATATAAATGCTCAGCTCTCACTTTACCATTGTCAAGAAGGTGTCTGTTCATCTATCTATCTATCTATCTATCTATCTATCTATCTATTATAAGATAATATATCCTTTATATCCTTTATTTGTCCCACAATGGGGAAATTTCAGGAATCTATCTACCTAAATACTGATTTTTTTAAATAATTGATTATTACCAAGAAAACTACTGATATTTTAGATACCTTAGCAGAGGTAAGAATAAATGGTAAGTCTACTACAAGAAGTAAAGTATCTTGTGTGCAGTAATTCTTGGTAAGGGTGTTGTTATGTATCCAGTGCTTTAATTTGGAACACAACTGGAAAATGTAACATGGCTACTTGGGAAATTGGCATTGGCCATTCTAGTTTTGAAATCTTCTATCTCCAAAGTGTAACCTCAAGGAACCTTTCACCTATTCACACTCACATGCAAACATATAGAAACAAGATGGAGAAAATGGGGTCTTGCCCAAGGACAATAGCATTATACATTTAGGAGCAAGAATCAAACCACCAAGCTTAAAGTTAGTAAGCAAACACTACCACTGAGCTACAAACTCCTTAAGTCCAGTTAAAGCTTCTTCAGGGACATTTTGGACCACAGCTAATCCCTTGATATCAATTGACATTTCAAGTGTTCAAACAATAGCTTCAAATCCATCAACTCTCTACAGCAATACGAGCAATGTTGAAAAACAATTTGGCCCGGTAATGTCCCTCTTCACCCCACTTGTATCCACCGACTCCTCCAACAGATCAGATGAAGGTATGCATTCCATTCGCAGCTTTTCTCTACACGGGCGGAAATCTAACACCAAGCGCCCAATCGCCAAGTGAAGTCTAGATACGCTACGAAAACAAACAAAGGCTGGAGACCTGTTAATTTAATGCCATGGAATACATTATTGCATAGGAAGCATTTGAGCTCGCCAATACAAATAAATTCCAAATTCTTGCCGTCCAGAAAGGGGATAAAATGTCAACCGACTGCGTGTAAAAACGAAGGGGACAGCACTATCAATGATGGATGAAATTGCTCAGAAGAAAGTTATGAACACAGGATAGTCATTTGTGTTTTGTTTCCTGGACTGAAGGTGCATCAAACTCCAAAAGGGAAGTCAGACCTGAAGCTGTTTTACGACATCAGCCAAGTTTTAAGCGACACCATTTATCACCCGCCACCAAGCACTGATACATTCATAACATCCGGACAGGAAAACCTCATGGAAAATAATCGCCCAAGCTTTTGATAACAACTTGGCAGCATCTTTATGTTCATCTTTGCCAGTGTTGTGTTTCCTATGACAGGTTTTCATGTTTTTTAAATGATTGGCATGATCAGATAGGACTTGTGGTAAGTTAAAATGTGTATAGTTTTACGTCAGTTAAAGGTGCAATGCGTAACTTTCATGGGGAGGGTCCACCACCTTCTTGCCCCTGTGATGACGTTATTGCTTTGTCTAAAATATTCCACAGTACACCATTAAACGTATCCATCTTGCATTTACTCAATTAAAGCTGTTTTATTGCTCAAAAATACCTTGAAATGCAAGCAGTCTTACTGTGAGTGTGATCGCCTCTCTGTAGATCTTGTCTGTAACTTCACTTGGTAATGTTGTGTGCTTGTTTTTATAGGAATAGACCAGTTTAATACCACATTCACTCCTACCATCTTCCATCTTCAGCTTCTTCTCATAGGCCATTAGGCTTATCGACGCACTCACGGTAATTTCATGAACAAGCTCTTAACTGCATATTGGAGTTTTTTGGTTGAATTTTCCTATTTGTTTGTAAAGTGTCTCTGAGTGTCCAAAAAGTTCAGTGTATTATTATTATTATTATTATTATTATTATTATTATTATTATTATTATTATTATTATTATTATTATTATTATTATTATATAGCAATTTCGATCCCCCTTTGTCATTTTGTTACATGGTGGAATTGACAATAAAGTTCACTTTTACTTTCACTTTCACTTTGACATAATGATACATTCCAATTAAAGCAATAACAGCTCCATGGACACAAGCAGTAAGGGGAGCCTCCACCAGAAGAGTTACAGAGTGCACCTTTAAGTGTAAGATTAAGTGTAAGGGAAAAATGGTTAAGAAAAGTGCAAAAGAAGTAATACTGAGTTCTAAAATTGAAAAACCTCTATCAATGGGATCCAGGCTGAAAGTTCCATTCAAAATGCAGAGACAATTTGTGTGCAAGGAACTCATTGCATTGCAGCTTAAAACTTAATTTAACAAAATGTGATGTCATTTATTGCTGCAGTTCTCAAACTTCTCAAACTGAAGGACTCCCTATCAGTCACCAAACCATGTTTAAAACTAAATTAAGAATTAAATATTAATTTCTCACAGCATTTACTTAATTGGTGTTGTTTCCATCACAACATAGTATGGGATTGCATATCATAAGAAATTATAGTATTCAAGTAATGTTCCATGGTATAAAAATCAACACACGGTTCAGGAGCCAGGGGTTAGGGACCCCACTTTGAGAACCACTTATTTATTGTATTGACCCAACTATAACTATTGTACAATTCAGACAAATTTTGAGGCTTGGTAACATAATTCTAATAGGAAACAGTTATGAAATCACCTTTACGCATGTCATATCTGAGGTCCAACCAAGAAGTAAAATTATAAACTTAAAAAATCAAATCAAATTATATATACATGTAGCAGTAGTATGTAAAGTTCAGTAGTCTGAACTTTAATGGCAGGATTCATTTCACTTGTAAGTTAAAGTTTGTGGATCACTGGTTTGACAAAAGGCTCTAATCTGTAATGGAACACAGTGATTCTTGAAGCGGACGTGATCACATCTTTCCAGAAAGTGTCCCGTGGGTGCAGAGGTCGCCTGGCACTTCCCCAGTGTGGTAGTCTGATCTCTTTGTACACTGTCCCGCTCTCACTTCTCTGTGCCCGAGGTGAGAGCGCTGCTTTTGTCTCGTATCAAACGAAGGTGGACACAAGCCAAGTCTGTCTCGTGTCTTCCTATTTTGACACCTGCCCTCACCGAAGCATGGCACAGGGAGAACAATGGAACCGGGGTTGTTTTGCACTTTCTCTTCGATGTAAAAGCGGCTGTCAATCAAACGCTAGGGTTCAGGCTGGAGATTAGTGACCTCCCCTTTAACGGAGCACACGCCCTACTATAGATACCACACTCCCAAAGTCACTTTTTCCTCCGACCAGTCTGTTCCTCAGAGGGGAATCCCAAAAGGAAATGCCTTAGCTCTGAAGGATGTGCATGCACTCTCTATATCGCTCTCCACTTCTTTGGCTGAGCCTGTGGTGTTAATGCTGTTACGTAAGAGTCTGTAGAACAATGGGCCACACTTTGAAAGCCAAAATACAGATTAGCCTGTCTCTTTCAACATTTTAGATCATAATTTTAGAAAATAAATTAAATAAATGACACTGGATTGATTTATTATTTTAATAAATTACAGTGATGTAATGGAAAAAGCTTTTGACATTGCCTCTGCTAGAATTATAGGATTCTATTTGCATTCTATCAAAGCACAGTGGGTCAGAGGATTTGACCTCTGAACCGTCAATCTTTGGATCACTGGATAAACATTGTCGCTCCCTCAAAGTACTCAAAGCACTTTACATCAAGGAACCACTCACCAATCCACACACACATTCATACACCAGTGTGCACAAACTCTGCGGGTGAGGTATGTCAAATGTTTTGCCCAAGGACACAACGGCAGCTTTCTTCTATGGGAGCAAGGTTTATGTGGAAAGCGGGATTCGAACCATCCACCTTCGGATCAGTGGCCAAACTACCAACTGAACTTCTGCTGCCCTATGTCATTTAAATGAACTAGAAAGCAATTTCTTTAAAGCCATGCAAACTATTTTGATGTAATTCCAAAGCCTATCTTTACATTAGGTCCTCCATAATTGACTTTTTGTTGAAATTGAGTTATATATTATTGTGTGAAAAAAAACAAAAAAACATTGCACAGTTCCATTGTGCTCTATAAATGGTCAAAACTTTGAAACATCTCAGAACTACCCAGAACAGAACACACATTAGTTTTCACAGTGCTCCTTCCAGACACCAATAATTTATCCAGAATTTGTTTCTGTGATTTGAGCTTTCAGGGTCATGTGACTTGACCCATTCCTGTTCTTCAGATACAAGCCTGCAGTTCCAGTCAGATAATATAAGGTATAGGATGCTGCATGAAGCTTTAATTCATGACTACAGATGACGGTTAGTAGACAGGGTGCCAGCAGTAATAATTCACATCCTGTTGGGGCTAATTAATAAATATCTGATGGGCGGACATGTGCGGAATGTCATCAGGAGGGTTTTACCTTCACTTGAACCTAGACTACGACAAAGACAGTTTTGTACTTTACATAAATTACATCATAAGAATGCAGCTAAGTACAGGTGAGTACAGACATGAACAGAGGGAGCAAGCACACTCAAGTCTGTAGAGCCATATCAGCCTGGAGTCCCAACCCCCAGCCCACTGGTGGAAGAAAGTATTTAGGACTTCTGGATAGATTCCTAAATATTCAAGCAGACCTATTATGCAAATTCAATTTTTCAGAGCTTTTAACCGTCTTATAGTTGTTTACCCTCACCATTTACTCACCTGAAGTTGTATTTTGAGTCATTTGTGCATGTTTGGGCAATTTTGAATTACCTGTTTTCAATAACTGTACCAGCATACGCCCAGTGCTCTGTACTAACTGTTCTGCAATTTTATTTCTTAATCAGTGGTACGTGTTGGATTCTGCACATTTCTCATTTTGGTACAAATGAAAAAAATCCACACTCCGTGGGCTTGTTTTAAGTCGTTTTAGATGAATTTTGCGATTTAAAATGTGCAAGTTATACCATAATGACCTGTGTGTCATAGATCACAGCTGCATAGCAGACACAAGCAGGACTTTTTAAAATTACGTTGAAATAATCTTGGTATAAGTAGCAATATTTATATAAGTAGCAATATTTAACAAGTCAAAAATAACATGGTGACTCAGTGGCTGGGACTCTCATCTCATAGCAACACATTACATTTGACTCTAAGTGTCTTTGTCTGTGGAAGTAACCATGCAAAGTAATAACATCTCCATGGAGGCAAACACCAGAAAAGATGTGAGTAGATTTTTCTAATTTTTCAAAACTAATATTCAAATCACCTAATTTAGTTTTTTTGCAGGTTTTCTCTGCTGTGAAATAAGGGAGTAAGGTACAAACAAAGAGCTATAACTATTCTTTATACCTCCTTAGGTATGAAACACAACACACCTGAAGCTACAGTATGTGTCCTAGAAGACAGGGTCGTTTCCATGGTGATGCCCCACCCTGCACCCTGTTTGTCTCCGTGGCGACGTGAAGACAGATAAATGTCGTTCTCCGTCATCGAGAGAGGGAGATAGAGCCACAGCAAAGAGGCCTCGCCCCTATGAGAGGAGGAGCAGGCCACAGTTTTGTCTGACTAACTGCTCAGCAGATCCATCAGGACACATTTCAAAGCACTGTGTGTCAAGACTGCCATGATTATTTTGTGCAGCAGAATTGATAGATACACTCATGTGACAAAAAGAAAAAAATACATGCTTTTAAATATTTTTGAACTACTGTAGATCTGTGTATAACTTTAGCAAATATTTGTATGAAAATCTCAGTCCAAATGCCACGTGGTTTTTGAAAGCCTATAATTGGCTATTTTAGGTAACAAAAAATTCCACAAAGTTAACAAAATGATTAAAAGTGCAACTTCTTTACAGAGGTATTTTAGCACGATTACACAGAACAAAAGAACATTACAATGTCATGGCGGCCATTCTGCAACTACAGTCTCACAACTACCATTATGCAACAACACAGCCAGAATTTGTCTATGAATCGAAGAGTTACTTAGTACTTTGAGTAGTGATGGTATATTGTTAGTTGCCATTGAAGGTTATGTAAGTACAGATTTTGCATGATTCTACTGCCTGTGTATTACAAAGCATGTTGCTAAGTTTAATTACAGGATTCCAGTAATACTTTTTGGCAATTAGTCAAATCAAATGATAATTGTAATGTCTACTGCAGATGGCTTGATTTATTAAAAGAACATTTAAAAACATGTCTGCAATTATGAACTGTACATGTACAAGAAGTTCTGCTGTTTTTAATGTTTCCAGCTTTGATTTCCGATTACAAAATAACTGCTGTGAAACTCCATCCAACTAATAATCCAAATCAAACGCAAAAAGCAGAGTGTATAGCGGGGACGCGAGCAGAACGCCCGCCGCCTCATTCATGGCAGCTGTCAGCCTTGGCTCGTGGTTCCCTTCCCGGGGTCAAAGGTCATCCAGCTGTGGCCCCTCCCCCCTCCGCAGCAGCAGATGTGGTCGGACCACCATGGCTCAGGTCCGGACCACATCTGGCTCTGATTATGGCCAGACAATCCAGCTTTATCAGCCCCATCCAACTAGGCTACACACAGGCTCTCCCAGAGGTGAAGTGTAGCACATTCTCAACTCACCAATACAGAGCGTGCAGTGTGATTTATAAGCTGTTTAATTCGGCCACCACAGTACGGAGTCTGTGCATAGTAGCGAGAATTAAATAACTTTTAATTAAATATGAGTCAGATATGAGGCATGTCCCGCAAAAGTTAGTAATGCTGTCAAAACACTCATTTATTCCCAGACAAAATGAATGGAAAATGTCGGAGGAGCTATTTTTAATCTATCTTGAAGGATTTGGGGGAAATATTCCGACTTCAGCATAAGTCAGAGTTGAGTTGGAGAGCATCAGGGAGGGCATCTGACTTAATGGAAAGCTATAATTCTCAAAATATTGTGGAGAGTATTTTATAAAACGTGTCTTGACACATTTAATACACAGCAAAAATTGGAGAGTTAAAATTGACTCTCACAGAATCAATTTTTACATTTTCTCAGGGTTTATATGAGACTAATCTGTTCTAGAGTTAATTTAACACTTTTTGAAATGCTAATTAAGTAACACTGGACCAAAGTTCCTGTTTAACCCCAAAATCAAGAGTTATATTCACGTTTTGAGAGTAAACGGATAACACTTTACAGAGTTATCCTGATTCAGCAAAACTACACACAGAGTAGTTTTATTTTTACACTTTATTTTAGTTAATTTAAAATGAAATTATGTACAAAACTGGCTCAAACTGGTCTTCTCTGGCGAGAGTTTGAAGTGGTAAGCGGGAGGTGCCAAATTAACACTAAAGGAAGTTGAATTAATACTAAGGGAGGTGAATTATCTTCAACCATGTCAACTAACCCCAACTCAAACCCCCATTTAACTTTCAAATTGTTAAAATATCACGTCTTGTGTTAAAAACAACTCTGAAATGTGTGTAGAATCCCTCAATCGTCCAGGTAGAATCCATCCATAGAGAGTTTAATTTGTCAACTGGACCAATTTGTCAACTGGACCAGAGTTTTTGATAGAAGACGTTTCGCCGCTCATCCAAGCTGCTTCTTCAGTTCTGGTCAGACGCTGGAGGACACTGATTTATATCTGCCTGTAAGAGGGAGGAGTTAGATTCCCCAATTACTTAGAAACTAACCTTACTTGTTTACAATTTCTGTTGCCAACTAGGCCTGTTGAAATAGACTTGGGGTGGGGTCAAATTAGTATAATCATACAGGGCCATAATGGGTGTTGAAAATATTTTACCCTGAAATTTTACCCTCCAGTTTTTGCTGTGTACATTTAAAGCCTATATTAACTCCTGCTGGACCTATTTATTGTTAATTCTTCTGTACCACAGCTGCCTTGGGACACCCTGACTGAGACATGGTGACCATTCTGTGACCACAGCCTCACAACTACCACTCACAGGTGAAGTGTCTTGCCCCAGGGCACAACGGCACTATGTAATCCTACTGTTCTGATATCTTTTTGTTCACTCCTAATGGAAACCTGTTTTTAATAATAGTGCACTGTGTTTAAACAGTGCTTTCCAAGAATCCAAAGCTCTTTTAGCCAGTTTCAGACATAGGCCAGACCTTTATTTTGATATTTTGCTGACTATAGAAGGTGGTATTCGTGTGAAATTTCGACGACAAGCTATAATTATGATTCAATTGGCCATGCGTGCTACGATTTCTTCCCCCTTCTTCACACAATAACATTAGCTTGTCCTAGCGAGCTTCTATTGCGACTGCTTTATCCCCATCCATAAGGCGATCCCTGTGTGAAACAGATCACAGTTGCAGATCGAAATCACAGTATCCACAAACAGAGAAGTTAGAGCGCGGATTGTGTTGCATATGGGGTTAGCGAGCTGCAGTTTATTTTCCCAGCCGTCCCTTCCCTTTCGCAAATGAAATGTTCAGAGCATGTTTTATCCATGGTTACATTGGGATAACTCTAATCACTTCAAACAAATATGTGCATTCCAACAACCTGAAAATACCACTTCCAAGATTACAACTTTAGATTACTGAATCCAGCCACAAGGGGGCCTCCATATTTGTAAATGATGCTGGTTTGGAGTCTTGTGGCTTCCTGTACTCTTTAAACATGTAAACTATACATTTTGCGGTAAATATTTTGTGGTAAATTTTGGTTAACACAACATATAACTGCTAAAAACCTGGGCAAACAGATCAGCACAAAAATATATCAAGGCTGTGTTTTTTTTTCTTTTGTTTCATTTGCACACGTTTAACACACAAATTGCATATTTAGGCTGAGTTTTTCTCTCAAAAAGAAAACAACACCTTGTGATGTCATGCGGTAATACAGGAAGTACTTCTGTATTTATAACAACTTCACTAGAATCATTTGGATGATTTCCAGATTGTTGGAATTCCCAGTCTCCACTGAACAAAAGATTTTTAAAAAAAGTAGTGGTTAGTTTAAAAACTACCACTTCATAACATCACAATGTGGAACAGAACATTTTGAGTTTTGGTGATTTAGAAAGGCTTAATTAATAAAGCATTAGTCAAACATGTGGAAACAAACCATAACTCTGGGTATGTTTTTGACAACATTAAAACATGGCTTAAAGCTCATGAGCTTTGTTAGAATTAATTGTAATCCTGATAGAGGTAAAACAGTAATCCCAATAGAGTAAGTAACTGTGTTATAATTTGGAGTAAAATCATTGTAGAGTAAATTCATTATTCATCTTCTTTGAGTAAATGTTACTGTATTTGGTGGAGAATGCAGGCAGAGTAACTTTATTTCTCTTCAAATAAGAGTATGATTAAATATTTAGGTAAAATGAATACACCAAATTCAGTAAAATGTACTCTACTGAATGAGCAAATGAGTGAAATTTGCTCATTCTTTTTAGATAACGACCAGATACAGAGAAAATTTTCTTCAGTTAGAGTAAAATATGTGAATTTACTGTACACAAGGAAGAAGAAATCAATGTCTTTGTGAGGTCTTAGGCTATATTATTTCTTTGTAACACGATTTTAATTAAGAAACATCAACAATCAAACATTTTTCTTCCAAAATGTGACCAGGAGTTCAGAGTTTATGAAAGGCGGTGCCAGAGAATACAAGACTACATTTAATACATTACTATGAATGATTGAAAGAAACCCCAACTTCACTTATTCACCTGATGGGGAGTGGCAGAATGCTCAAAGAGGCATGTTTGAATATAACAATGTTTTACAGTCAAATTTCTCTTTGAGTTTTGTATGATTTTTTTTTCTTACACACATTTTTCTAACCCACACTTGCCTCCCTGCTCTGCATCTTTATTCCTTCCTGGGGCAAAAGTTATCTCCTAACCTCAGACCTTCCCTGCACCCTTGCATCCTCCCACCCATCATCACCCTCTCGAGGCCCAGTTGGGAGGGGGCAGTGGGGGTGCAGAGCTGGGGCAGAGGGAGCAGACCCCAGATGCACGGGCCCCAGTACAGCCTACACAGACCCTCAAGCTGTCACCACCTTCTGCTGCTCTCGGATCTGGGGTTATCTCTGCAAAGAAAAGCTGTTTTAATGCTATATTGTTCATTAAGTTACAGTTTTTATATTGCTACAGAGTCACACACACACACACAGACATATATATATATATATATATATATATATATATATATATATATATATATATATATATATATATATATATATATATATATAGTATTTTATCCAATGTGGTATTTCATTTTAATACTTGTACTTGAAATAATATGAGTGATAAATATATGTTACTCATATGAAATGGGTCCATATTAAAAAGCTTGTAATATTGTTTTGATTTTTTTCTAGATTTCAAACATTTCATTCTTTACATTGCTTGTAATGTCTCCTTTAGGAATTAAAACATGTAGTAAAAATATATATTGCTTTTCTATACAAGTTAGGATACAGTCAATTGTTTAAATAAATATAAGTCAATTTTAAAAACAGAGAGCGTGAGAAAGATTTATGGCATCTAATCTCAGACAAGGGCAGTAGTGCGTTTTAATGGGATCAGCTTTAAATAAATATTGTGTATGCTAAACGGTGCTATTAGTGTAGGATTAAAAACCACAAGACCTCAAATGCTACAGTGTTAAATGAATATTACCTGATAAACAAAACCCTGAGCAGCTTGTTTGACTTGCAAATGGACTCCTGTAGAGACTAACACATCAATGTCAACTGGTCTTTTGTTCTTAAGCAGTTTACACCTTTGAAGTACTGGACTAAACTACACTCAATATTCATCTACAATGAACATAAACCCATTGAAAACAGTTAGCTAAAGGTGCATTATGTAATTTTTCCATTGGATGTGCGGCATGTTATCGCATACAAGAAATGTTCCATAAATAGCATTAACTATATTTTTTTTTACTGTGTATGAAGTTTATCAAAGATAATTTGAACCAGAAAAGTTAAATATTGCAAGTTTAAACCAAAATAGTGCAAAAATTGTGAATGGTACACTGTGTAACTTTTCTTGGGGAGGGTATGCCACATACTAGTCTCCATGTAGATGTAGTTAACTGTTCAGCCTGGAATGTTTCACAGTATGGCATTAAACTTATCTATCTCTATGGAGACAAGCAAACAAAGTACAGATCAATTCAGTGGAGAGGCGAGCCCGCTCACACAAGAACACATGTTCTGAGCAGTAAAATCATCTCTAATGAAACAAAGGCTGAATAGACTTTTAATGCCCTACTGTGGAACATACCAAACAAACCAATGACATCCTCCTAAAGAAAAAAAAAGTGGTGTACCCTCCACCAGAAAAGTTACACAATGCACCTTTAAAGCATGCAATTTCTTTGACAATAGTCAACCTCAAACTGCCAACTGGTGGGTTTGTTACTTCGTAGGTGTCATCAAAGTAGTTTAGGACTGCAACATGTGTGAGAGTGTTTTCTTTGGGGGAGGAGAGGTGGAGAGGGGGGTCCTGCTAACTGCAGGGAGCTAATTAGAAAGCACTCTCTAACTCAGGGCCAAATGGAGCGATTATCTGGACGAGTGAGAAGATAATTCCCTCCTATTCATCTGGCACTGTCAGGGTCCTCTACATGCCCTGCCCACAGACCCTGCCCACAGACCCTGCCCACAGACCCTGCCCACAGACCCTGCCCACAGACCCTGCCCACAGAACCTGCCCACAGAACCTGCCCACAGAACCTGCCCACAGAACCTGCCCACAGACTCTGCCCACAGAACCTGCCCACAGAACCTGCCCACAGAACCTGCCCACAGGCCTGCCCTGGGATAGAATGCTGTGGGTTTGTTCACACCTAACTTCTTGCCTGACCAGCCAGTCTCTTGTGCATTTTGTTTGAATCCACAAAGGACTGGAACTGGCCCACAGAGTGTGAAAAACCTTGAGAATGTCCAACAACATTTTACTTGAAATAAATAATAGTTTGTTCGACTGTTGCTTCTATAAAAATCACCATGGTTTCTTAGTCCTTTATGTAGATTTTTCCAGATCCACTTGTGTAAAGTTTTGTCAAAGCATTTGGTTCTGGCTGGATAAGTAACCTGACCTCCAGTCCGAGAACAGGACGCCTGCTGAGCTGATCCTGCTCTTTTCATGCAACAGAATGAACATCCTGATGTGTTTACATCATAGACTGTATATACCAGGGGTGTCAAACTCATTTTGGTCCGGGGGCCGTATGCAACCTACTTTGATCCCAAAAGGGCCGGATCAAAAAACTCAGTTCTCTCTTCAAGTTATTGTATTTTTCTCCGTGTCTTGTAGTGGTGTTTAAGATTATATTCCTCGAGCAACGCCACTTGTTCCAAACACACTGAGCACAAATTTCTCATTCACCTTTGTCAACAAATAAGAATTAGACTATTTTTCTTGGGAAATCCTAAACTCAGCATCTGCTTTTCTCATTTTTTGACATTTTGCTGATGAGGGTCACGGTCGACAGTCAAAATGATCGTCCTTTAAGAGCGTTTGGAAAGAGGAAAGTCTTCATTTGTGCTGCTCTGGTGGGAGTCGCAACGTACAGAAACGCTGGAGATGCTGCTATACTAAACGGTACAGAAAATTAACAGAAAAATCTGAAAATTTTAAGTATTTTAATAGAAAAATCAGCCGAGGGCCAGATTAAAGGTCTTGGAGGGCCGGATCTGGCCCCCGGGCCGCATGTTTGACACATGTGGTATATACAAATGGACATAGCTAATCTGCTAGCCGTGCGTTCCCAAATGAAGTGTTCATAGGGGCGCTTCCGGCTCCATTGACTTTATGGGTGCCATTACACTCCCTGAATCCACTTCTTTATGCAGTATATGGGTTATATGCAGGTCAAGGGCTTTGAATAAATGCACTTTTTCTTTTTTCTCTAAGTAAAGCCTCCAACTGGTACTCCTGACCAAGCCTACTGGAGATGGGTCCCCGGGTGCTGCACTGTGCCACTGTGCCTGACAGGTTTCTCGAGCACCATTGAAAAATGGGTCAAATACACAGGACAGTACCGGAACAAGAGATGCAAGTATTAAGCAACAACAATTAAATAGTTGGCTCATTAAACCGAGTAATGCAAACAGTTATCTCATGTTGGAGAAAATGTATTGAAAAATAAAAAATAGATAAAATAATAAATACTAGCATTTAATTTACTTCAACACAAGAACATCTAAGGGCCCTAAGAAGACTTCAAGAAGTAATTCTACATATAAGGAATCACGTGGTTGCTAAGTGCCAAGAAAGGTGAAAGACAAAATAAACTTTTTGTACTATAATACTTTTTGCACAGTCCGTGACAAAGCACATAGAGTACATGACACCAGTTTTCCTGCAGAAGGCCTAACCCTGGCACCACAGTGGTCACAGAGCACTGCCCCACTCCACAGGATTTATGAAGCTCACGGCTCATAGCTTTAATTAGTCCACTGGGCTGAGGGAGTGAGGGCTTGGACCAATGATTAATGCTACAGAGAAAAAGAAAAAAAATCCTAATGTGGTCGTGTTGATTGAACTGGATACAGCACTGCTAATGGCACTGGTACTTATTTATTTAAATTCACTTGATTGGAATCAGAATCAGGAAGTTCAGTTTTTCCTCCTTTTTGGCATGTGGGAAGTTGTTGCAGAGTTTAAAAGGGAGATATCATGGAAAATCAATTTGAGGTTTGAACCTGTACTGTTCTGCATTTGGGGCATGACTGCACAGAAAATGTCTGTTTTCATCTAACCCCTATCTCCGCCCACTGCTCTATACTTATTAAAAATGTTCAGACTCTTACAATTATGGTTAAAAAAGGTCACATAGTCATAGTCAATAAAAACATGTGAATGAAAATCTGTGGCTTGTTCTAGAGCCAAAAAGAAGTCATAAGAACCACTTCTATTAATAAGCCTTTATAGCTCAATGTTGTAGTTTACAATTAAGAAAATGTAAAATCATAATCTTGACATGTAATAATTTAAAGGGCCTATAATACTGTATATTCTGTTATAATGTTGTTTCCTCATCAAAAACATACCCAGAGTTGCGTTTTGTTTCATTCAAACTTTTAACACACAAACCCTGTATAGTTTTTCTCTCAAATAGAAAAATCTGTTCCACCTTGTGATGTGATGTGGTAATATAAGAAGTGTGCAACTGTGTTTTTAAACTTTATACACCTTAAGTAGTTTCATTTGGATAATTTCAGCCCTGGAATTGCCAATCTTTACTAAACCAAAGTAAAAGGAGCTGTTAATTTGAAAACTACTGCTTCATGACATCACAAGGTGGACCAGAGCATTTTGCGCTTCGGAGACAGACCAGTATGGCAGGATTTTTCTAACATGCATGATTGAAACAAGATCCAACTCGAGGTGTGTTTTTGAGTAGGTAACAACATGAGATAATGGCAACATGGCGTAACATAAAACATAAGATGTCTTCTCTTAGATGTCCAAAGCAACAGAGTGCTCGATGCTGACAGAAGTCGCCTTTTATTACCATGAGTATTTCGGTCATAACCAACACATCTAGGACGGCTTTTCAACACAGGGCCTGGAGAGAAAAGAGGTGATGAGAAAACCAAACTAAAGACCTCACTCATGCAGAACTGAGTGTCAGGCTTAAGTGAGGAGAGAGGGACTGAAAATGGAATAAGTGAAACTACAATGCAAAAACCTCTTGTACACTGTTGTGGACAAAAGGATGAGGACTAAACTTCAAACTGTCCTCTCTCTTACGGACCATCCTCTTCACAGCATTTTTAATGAACTTAAAAGCTCCTTTAGTGGGCGAATGGTGATGCCCCGATGTTCTACTGAACGCCTCAGAAATTCGTTTATTCCTGCAGCTGTGCACTTTTATAACAAACACTTTATTTGAGACTGTGTGAATTTCAGAATCTGTGTTTTATGACTAGGGAAGTTACAGTTGTTGCTGAGTCCTGTACGTTGTGCCCACTGTCTGTCTATTATCTGTCTTTGTCCATGTGTTGTAGTTTGTATGTAAGTCCTAAAATCATCTATCTATCTATCTATTTGTGTATCTATCTATCTATCTATCTATCTATCTATCTATCTATCTATCTATCTATCTATCTATCTATCTATCTATCTATCTATCTATCTATCTATCTATCTATCTATCTATCTATCTATCTATCTATCTATCTATCTATCAATCTATCTATCTATCTATCTATCTATCTATCTATCTATCTATCTATCTATCTATCTATCTATCTATCTATGTAACATTAAGCTTAAAGGTCCACTATGTAACTTTCCGGGTAGAGGGTCCGCTACCATAAAGATGTTGTTGCTTTGCCTGGATTTTTTTACAGTATGATATTAAACTTTTTGGTGTTTGTTTCCATGGAAATTTGGAGGTTCGATTTGTGGAGAGGTAGGCCTGCTTACAGTAGAATTTATATTTTTAAGGTATTGTTTTATTGTAAAAACACATATAATTAAATAAAAACCGTGAAACCAATCTCCCTAGCATGTCTCCATGGACACAACCAGGTGCTGGACTCCTACCAGAGAAGTTACAAAAGTTTAAAGGAACTGATTAAAGAGTTTATAATATTTATTTCTTCTATAGCTCATGAAAATGGTCATTATTCCATACAGTTTACTATAAAAAGCAGCTGTGTATAAAAATTAATGTTTTCTATACAAAAGGAAGGTTATTTTATGAGACCATAACTAACTACTACATACAGCCAATTGTGTTATATAAGAGGTGGATGGGGAATGGGGAATAAACTACCCAAGTCTGTTGTTTCTCTGTCATGGTTCAACATCAAAGCGTGAGGCACTAAGTGGGTGGGGCTAACAGTGCGTTCTGAAAACATACTGTATAATAACTCACGGTTCAATCAGGCAAGCCCATATTGAAATCGTCCTCTATTTTTTATACAGAGAGTCTCGAGCTAGAACCAAAACATGCAATCAGATTGCAAACGTGCATTCAGATTAGTTTATTTGAGTGATGCATGTGAAACAAAGGAGCTCATTGGTCACCCATCATTTAGAATAAAATCTAAATTTACATCAGAGTTTAGTGCTTTGCTCATTAATTCTACAGAAATATGCAATGTTTTTAAGTTCCTTGTGATATTTCTTTCTTTCTTTTTTACCTCGTATTCAGCCTTGTTTGTTTTGTTATGCACAGCCCATGCATGCCCCTGATTGGCTAATCCACCTGTCAATCACACCTATTTGACCTCAGTGAGATTCATTGGTGACCAGACTCACCTATTTGTAAAATATTTGAAAGTGTCAAATAATTGTTTATATCATGTTAAAATACTACATGAATGTTTTTTAAAAGTAAAACATAACAAATAGATTTTTTTCCATAACATACTTTTAGTTGTGGTTTGGTCAAATGGCTGTACTTACCAACACAGCTGAGTGATCTTGTGAGTGACATAAGTGAACTCCTCTCAGTCATCTTTATGTTTTGTAACCTTTGACCTCCTCTCCCTCTTCTCTGGTCTCTGTGGTGTGGCTTCCTCCCTGTGAGCTGCTGAGCTAAGCACCAGGAGCAGGGGAAGGGGCCTCAGTCCACATGACCCTGCACTGAGCTCCAGGGACGGGCTGCTCGGGGTGGGACCCCCTCTGTCACTGGACTTTCCCTCCTGGATCTACAGCAGTGGTGGGAGAGATCATGTGTTTACCACCAGTGGTTGAACAAAAGTACCATGTGTCCAGTATGTTGGTAGTGAATCGTGCTTCTGGCCTGTATCTCTCTGCCACATATTATGTCACACCTGTACAAAAGATGCTTATGTGTCTGTACAATACCATACAGCAGTAGTGCATTAGCCAAAACAATACATATATTTAAATAAACTAAGAGCTGTGGAACAAGCCAAATAAACTGCCTGTTCATTTCTGGTAAAAGCATTTATCTCACTGTAATGTTAGAATACTTTCCAAAGAACACTATTTTTTTTAATTTAGCCTGTTCAACTCTTCATTGGTTTAACAATAAGTGGTTCCAGTCAAACAAAGCGCATGAGGCTAGTGGTTTTTGGAGCAAATGTACTTATGAAAAAGAAATGTGAAAAAATAAAACCACCACACTCACATAGAGGGAGTTAATAAGAACAGTTTAATATGAGGCTCACAGCAACAGTTACAGAGAAAGGGATTCTTCTATGTAAAGTTCATTTGAGCCAGAGTCGATGGAGCCCCAAGCGCCCCCATGTTCACTTCCTATTCAGAATGCAGCGGCTAGCAGATTAGTTATGTCCATTTATACATTATCTATAGATGTGACAACACAATTACAACCTGTGTAGCTATTTCTAGTAATGATTTTAATGAATGATGAAAATGAGGACAGTTGCCATAGCGATGAACACTTTAAAACAAAACCCCCCAAACAGAAATCTACCACAGCCTGGTCCTGGAAGTTCCTCATGACCTGGACTCACCTCTGCTACTGCGTCTGTCAGTGGCTCTCTGCTTTCTCTGCTATTCTGTGTTTGTTTGCGCACTGCGAGAATGGCGTTAACTTAGCATATAGCGAATACATCATACTGGTGCAACATCGACTGCATGGCCCCAGGTTAGATTTGTCACCAGCCCAGACGAATGCACTGATTGACAGCTCTGTAGTATATGTACAAATCTATTTACCCCTTCTGATTAGATTAACAAATGGAGAAAGATAAATGTTAAAACGGTGCGGGCCATTGCATCGAGCCGTGTGTATTTATCCTGGCAGCCCGCGGTACTTTATAACGTCGATCCTGTGGAGTTTTGGAGTGTAAACACTATTTGCGATTATGTTAAAACATTTTGGGATTATGCACAGGAGTAATTAGTCAGAGAAGTTGGCTCCCGCGCGACTGGATACAAATCATAGCAGCTCAACAGCAAGATTCATCTGGTATTAATTGAGAAGTTTCATTTAAGATTTTTTATCCTCCATTGAGCGTTTGTCTATTGTTCTGACAGGTGCTGACAGGGGAAAGCTACTGAGTGTTCTGATGAGGTTTGTAGCCCAGTGACCGCATTTCTCACTTTATTTGAATGCACAATAATGTAAGCATAGAAGTGAAATGAAAATACGTGAAGAGGGAGCGGTCATTTAACTCATCATTTAACTTGTTTAGTGATTTGTGTTGTTTTAAATCAAGTGTATAGCAAAAAAAGTTGTTGTTTTTTTACTTTTTTCCCCAAGAATGTTTTTTTAATCTAATGTAGAAACAATAAATTACTGTTGTTATTTTTCATATCAAAATTATAATGCAATATAGAGCTGTTACGGCCTCCAGTTCTTTGATTTGTTTTGTGTGTGTTTTAATTTCATTTTTTGTCCCATGATTCCTGCTGTGAGAGCCCTGGTCCCTGATTGGTGGAGCACTTCCCTGGTCCCTGATTGGTGGAGCACTTCAACACCCGGCCACACCCACCTCACCTCCAGCCCCTCCCCCTATTTAAGAAAATCAGCTTCACCTGTTCGGGGCTGCAGGTCTGTGTGGTCAGTCTGACATTTTGTGTTTGTGTCTCTTTCATGTCACTCACTTTGTTTGTACTAGTACATGTCTGATTCTGTGTGTTGAAACACTCGGTTAGTTTAGTTGTTTTGTGCCTGTTTGTTTTGTCACTTGATTCTGTTTGTGGGTTTGTGTGATTTTACTTTGGGACACGTGATTTAGTTTTGTTTGCGTCCCTTAGATTAGTCACTTGTTTTTCTGTTTAAACCCATGTGACTTGTTTTTGGCACAACTCTTTAAATGTTAATCCTGTTATTTTGTTTCTTAGTGTAGGTTATGTTGTGTATATATTTTAACATGTTTTACCTTGTATCTTGTTAATTAAATTACTTTATTTATTCCATTTTCCATCTTGGGTTTTTTGTTACTTCCCCTGCCCCTAACAGAGCTGGGTCATAACAATAACAAAAAATCTTAATATATCACCAAAATGTCTTAAACTAGTTACCATTAATGTTGATGAACATGACTGAGTGCACATACTACTGTACATGTGACCAGTTACCAGGTGACAAGACAAAATACACAGCCTTGACTTGACTTTAGTGATAAAAAGTACATTAATGCTATTAATTTATGTAAATGCCAATGTTGTACATCATGATTGTGTTTTATTGTGCTTGTCATTGACAGTTTGTCTATTCTGTGAAGTTGTCTTATGTTATTTCTCTCTTTGACCTGCCGGGGACTACAGATGTAGCCTTTTGGATAATTCTGGCATATTTACTTTAAGTATTTGTTCATGAATATGCATTGTCCTTTTAAATAAATAAACTAAAAAAAAATACAGTGGCTGTACCTGACTTTTTCCATGCAGTTGAGCAAAATGTTTTGACCTATCACTTTGTTTATTTTATAATAGCAGCTCTTAGAGTCAAAATAAGACTGTGGTGTGCTCTCTGTTCAATTAAAAATGTTTTATTGTCAAAGGAAGCTGGAAAAGTTCTTTAAAAGTCATCACAGTGAACAGAATATGGAGAGAGAATTTAAGAAATGTTTAAAATAAGCTAGAACTGTTGATTGTTATTTCTTATCCTAAGTGGTGAACTTTTGGCATTGATTTCATATATCTGCCTCCATATGTCTGTGTTATCAGCGTTCCCTCTTCACCTGCAGGCCTGTGTGCTGACGTAGCCAGCACAGAGTCAGGATATTAGCAGGACTTAGACCGGGTCCACCATGGCTGGTCCTGGGACTGCCTCTAAAGGTGCCCAAATCCTGGCTTCTCTGCTCCATATGAACTCATTTCCTCACGCTGCCTCCCTGCTCCAGGACAGTGTAACCTGAGCAGAGCGCCCCTAGGGGATGAAAGCGTCCAAAAGCCAGAGAATTAACCCCCAGGTCAACTGCATTATCTAGCTCTATTTATAGTGAAAGTTTAATTTTTACCGGGTGAAAAAAGGCAAAAAACTGGATTACAGAGGTCACACACGCAGATTTGCAGTTAATTAAATCAATTGTAGAGATTGGCAAAATGTGTGGTTTTCCCTTCTTCTTTATTTCAAGATTTAATAAGATTATATGACATCATTTCAAAGATGACCTTGTATAGTGTTTGAAATGGTACGGTTTTGAAGACTGGGAATAGATATGTTCAATGTTTTCCAAAGGTACTTAAACATTTGTATTGGACATTCTGGTCATTCTAATGTGAATGATTATGACCAAATTACACAAATCCGATTCCCATGCAGCAGGTTGAAAGTGATTGCTGAGCCTCTTCAGATACATGTTTGCTTGTTTTTACATGATGATATTGTTCATGGCACATTTGGTGGATCTCTGCAGGCTGTGTTATTCTTTGCTCATGTGGATTTACTCTTCTGCCTCAAAACATTTCACCCCAGAATACATTTAGCTAGTCTTGTATTTGTCGGTTGGTTCTGTTTGCCAGCTTTTCTGCAGCCATCCAAATATACAACCAGGCACCGCTGCGTAAAAAGTTATATCCCAGGTATTATAAGTTATCCGTTATTAGTTCAGTCTCTCCATTTGAGCCATCTTCAGATCTTGAACTTGGATTGGTGACTCTTACCTGAAGGATTTTGCAAATTATGTGGCTTTTTTTTTTTTGGATTGATGGAGGGACTCAGAGTGCCCAGAGGAAACTTGTTCCCTGATTCAATTGCACGGTGTTTCTTTTGTTGCTTCAGTCTCTCCCATCCTTTATACATGCGCAGCAGACTAATCCTTCGATCCCAGGGTCAGATCCCAGGTAATTCATTTACGTGGCCAGCCGAATCATGCGCTTTGACAAAAGTTTAGATGTTTCCCGCATTTGAGAGACAAATGAACAATTAGCAGCTGTGGTTTGACTGTCCCAAGTTAGGACAGAGGTTTTCACGCTCTATGGTCCGATTCCAGACCCTTATGGACTCGAAAAGAATGATAAGTTACTCGAGAGACACAGAAACATTCTTTGTTTAGAGCCTGCCTTGCCTTACAGATCTCAAAACAGAAACTTACCCATTTCACTGATCAGATTTTATACTAACAATAAATATGCCACATTTTAGAGAAGATCCAAGTTCATGCCCTAAATGTCCTACAGCCTTCTCTTGCAAATCACCACTCCTCTCACTTCACCTCACAGCTGCCCCCTCTGGCCTGCTAACCTGCTAATGCACACCCATGTTCAGAACACAAAGGGGGCTTGTGTGAGGTGTTCAGAGCCACCTACCCTACCCCCACCACCTTCCCTCTCTCTCTCTCTCTCTCTCTCTCTCTCTCTCCCTCTCATTCTCTCCCCATTTGCTGCAGATGACGGAGGGAAGGCGGGGACAAGCCAAAAGTTCAGACACCTTTCCTGTTCACATGGCTCAGAGGCCCGTTTGACCCCACACGGGTTACCTCTGGAGGGGAGGGGGGTCACCTTTACACCCTGTGCTTCTGCTGCTGCTCCTGGATCTGGGGCCACCTCCTATAACGCGTCAATTTGTCCCCTCATTTGGTGCGTCCCATAATGCCCTAACTGCCGGGGGAGTGAGGGGGTTCATTGTACAAGGTCAAGAGTAATAGCAAAGGTGCACAAAGACCCATACTATACCAGGAAGACAAGAATTCCAGGGTTAGTTTAAATACACTGTTATCAGTATAAGTAGAACACTGCACTTACAGATGGACACAAGGATTTATATGTGTAGAAATCTTCACACATATTTACACAGTATTTCATAAATGTTGTATTGTTATAGGTGCACTTTAATAAAATACAATGTTCCTTTGTGGATACTGAGCTATATGTTTTTGTATAATTCAGATAAAATTATTGGCCCGGGGATAGTAGAGTACACTTGATTGTATTTATAGCTGCTATTTTGAGTTCTTTCAACATACAGTAGCTAAAAAATTGTGTGCGTGTAATAGTTAATTACTATGGCGACGCTTATTTCTTCACTTTGAAACCCATGGATTTGTGAAATTATTATTATCCTTTTCTCTCATTTCATTTGTAATATATAAATAAATATAATAAATAATATAATAAAATATAACACAATGCACACAACTCTAATGGCGTTAAATAAAATGAACCGCTTTTTATTTCTTGAGTATTATATTATTTTCTGATAAAATTCTTATTCTTACTAAGTACAATATTGCATTTATAGCCACTGTTAGCATATTTAAAATGATAACCCCAGAATACCATTTCTATTTCCCACCAAAGCGTTTTAAAGTTAGTAGCAGACCTGACAGAGATGTCTTGGCCTGTCTGGGTGGTAGGTCGCTAAAAGCAAAACAAATGGCAGAGGGACCACTCCCGCTTCCTCTTTCCCCACAATTCAGCTGTCTCGCCTCAAAATGCTCCACAATTTGGCGCGTGCTCTTGGCCCTCCCTCTTAGAATGACTTACTACTGTTACCATCACCACCAGTACTTCTACTGCTAATAGCAGGAGGGCGATATCTGTTTGCAAAGGATTCATATATGTGATTTAAATCGAAATGTATTATGGAATCTTTTAAACTATCTATCAGTGTGTTAAAGTAGTGTCTGGAAAAAGGAGCAGATAACTACCACTACGACTTCTAGAGTACTACTATTACTACAACTGATACTACAGTATTACTATTACTACTACTGCTACTACTTCTGCTGCTGCTATTACTACTACAACAACTACTTCTACTTCTCCTACTATTACTACTAAGTAAGTAAGTGTTTATTTATGTAGCGGTTTTCACAGACAGATGTCACAAAGACGCTTTACAGAGGATTATTTACATTCACTCCATACCCAGTGGTGGTAAACTACTGTTATAGCCACAGCTGCCCTGGGACAGACTGATGGAGGTGCGGCTGCCAAGCCAACCAGCGCCAACGGTCCCTCTGACCACCGACTTTCACACCTACAGTGCATGTTTTGGGTTAATGGGGGAAACCATGGGGGAGCGCCCGGAGACACAGGGAGAACAATCAAACTCCACACAGAACGTCCCGGGGACGGCCCGGGGATTGAACCCGCAATTTTCTTGCTGTGAGGCATGAGTGCTATCCACTCAGCCACCGTGCCGCCAAGTAGTACTACTACTTCTAGTACTAGTACTACTACTACCACTACTGCTAGTACCACTAGAACACCTACTACTACAACTACTGCTGCTAATACCACTACTACTACCACCACCACTACTACTACTGCTGCTGTAGCACCACCTCTGTCTGTCAGTGCACCCACCCACCTAGTTGGCCACAAATGCATGCAACAATTGCTTATCCGAGGAATGTCTAACTTTCCTTGACTAAGAAAACAATACAAATGCCTTAACAATGTTGACATCTCGAATGCCTTAAATGTAGTAGTAGTAGTAGTAGTAGTAGTAGTAGTAGTAGTAGCAGTAGTAAAGGAGGCCTGGCTGTACTGAAAGGCCCCTGCTTTAGCATAGAGAGGTGAGGTGAAAGAATCTATGTTCAGAGTTGATTTGTCAGTTTCAAAGTTACACACTAACCAAGCACTGACACTTTTAGACTTAATGCGTCATTTATTTCTGTGGTAGTTAAGATCGTAAAGGTTGGGGCATATGCTGTGAACTCCATTTAATACAACTGTGAATATGAAAAAGATATGGTTAGCTGGAGAATATAGAGATTATATGTAGAATGAATACTTTTACAAACTTTTACAATTTACAATCTTAAGCTTGATTAAAATCTAAGGATGTAAGTTACATCCCTGTTACATCATGTAATAATAACTGAAATATTGTGATATTGTATCATCAAAAGCCTCACAATAATATCGTGGATCATCACAATATATTGAATCACAAGTTTCATTGCTTAGTTTTGTGAGCCTCCGCAAAATATCGCAATAAATATCGTACTGTGAGATGTATATGGTGAAAATATCACACGGAGAGATTTGAATATCACTACATACCTATTAAAATCTAAAATCTCTAAAACTGAAACTGCTTATTATTGAATCACTCATTATTCACATTTGAAGACCTAACTATATAAAAATGAGGGTTTATATACTGGATTGTTGTAAAATAGCCGGATCATTTATTTCATTTGGAGACAAAAATGCATAGATTTTTTGCAGCTGTAAAACTGTAGGAGAAAAGGCCGTTGTTTATTTACATTTACTATACATAAAAAAGACCTCATGGCTGTTTTGAATGGAAATGACATATTTCATTCATGGTTAGAACATATCCACAGTGGTATAACCACAGACTGACACGTGATACAAATACAGAATATCATGTTAAACAGTCCCAGAGGTGGTCAGTGCAGTCACTCAGGACACAAGAGCAGCCAAAATGTACAAATATTATTTTCAAATGTCATATTCCTCTGAAAGATTTATAACACCATAAAACGTGATCAGTCAAACATGACATCCTGATACGTATGTAAAACAATATATTTCAAAGACTGTAGTGAATCAGTACAATCAATGCATATTTGTGTGGCAGCACAAAATCATTATGAAGAATTCATAAGATCATTACCCAATAAAATTAAGCATCACAAAGTTTCCTCAAAGTTTCTTGTATTCCCATGCACCTATACAGTGGTAGGAAACTTCTTTTGTAGCTACAACTGTCATGGGCCAGACCGACAACTGCCGTCCCACCATTACGCATTCATATACATATGCAAAATGAGTGACGCTGGAGGATACACTGATACTTTATATATGCTTGAATTCACAGCACATCCGCACAGAGCAGAGGCACAGTGGCTGCAGAGCTGAAGGGCAGTGGTGGTGAGTGATAACACTCATTAACCAGTGTGTCTCCCATCAACACCTCTGTCTGCTCTCAGGGCTAATGGTTAGCTTGGCTAACAGCAGCAGCTCTGCGCTAACCCAGGAGATTTATGTCACTGCACCACTCTAGTCCACACTGTCAACGGGGAAACTACTGCCGGCAGTAACTAATAATGTACAATTGTTCATTGTCATTTACGAGCCTGTTCTCTTACTGTTTTAGTTGCCATTGCCCTAACTTGCATGTTGAGTTTTTTTTTTTTTTTTTTTAATTCAGGCAGACCATGCCTCATGTGAAAGCTCAGAACCTCCAGAATTCACTCACTGAGCTGCAGAGGCTGCACTAGCACTGAGTAATGATTGACTGTAGGTGCTGGGGTTTAGGTAGTGAGGGTTCAGATCAGAGTCCATCTGGATTTCAACATTGGAACTGCCCCTCTACATGTGAGGCTAACGCTGATTTCTGATTAGAAGATTGTCTTGAGAACCAAAACACCCAAGTATAACAACCATTATGTCTAAATAAATCAACATTACAATTCTATCAGATCTGTGAGTGCCTGATTAAAGTAAAGGTGCAGTGTTCTGTGCAGTATTGTGCTGAGTGACTTGGGAGAGCAGGTCAAGTACCCTCCACATAGACCCAGGCCTTCAATCATTCCCATGGCTCTTATTCTGGGCAGCGGCGTTTCCCAGGCCCCTCCTGAAAAATGACACATTCTCACACCAGATGCTCCCGATGACCCAGACTCTGCGTGATTATTAGCAGGATGGCCATTTTGGGTACGCTATTTTTAACCAAGTTTCAACATCAATCCACTGCCAGACATGAGCACTGATTATGAAATGTCACAACAAATGATATGTTTTCGCAGGCAGTGGAACAATAGCATGTGAGTGGGTTTGTAGACAGAAGTATTGCCAACATTTTGAACATTTTATAAAAAATTTGACATGTCTGCGTGTAAATGAGAAGGAAAGCAAATTCTGTAAAAAAAATGTTACATTTTGATACTCTAAAAAGGTTTAAATTCATATTTGGAATGCATAATGTAACAGGAAAACGTTTGATTATAATGCTCTGTTCTGTTTTTTTTTTTTTTTTTTACATTTTAAGACAGTAAAAATCAAGTATAAGATTTTTATAGCATAGAAACAAACATTCCATCACCACCAAACATCAAAGTTGTTTTTCAGCATTTTACCAGGTGAGGAAACTTGGAGAATTGACTAAATCCAGCTGTGAAGGCTTCATCAAGTTATTAGCATAGCCCCAGCATACTAACACTTTATGACTGTCCTCACTTAAAACATCTGGTTCTCCAAGTACCACCTTCTGCTCTATATTACCTTATATTACCCATCATAACCAAAGCATTTGGATTTCAAGCCTAATTGACACTGGCAGGAATTCAAAAATTTGCTTTAGATTGACTTTATAGTATATGGGAGAAAAGTGCTCCAAGCTTTGGGGTTTTCTGGAGGTCACAGAGTGGATTTAGAGCGGCTTCGAGCAATGGTACGTTTACTCTTTGTCACTGCACATAACCCGCAGTCAGAGCAGGCGGACATTTTGACGAGTGATTTAGATCTCCATACACCGCTAGTCTTATTGTTTGCTGGCACTAGCTCTTTACTGGCATTCCTACAGACTGTATTTCCCATACATTCCTGCATAGCTGAGGGGAGGATGGCAGTGTGGGCTGTCAGAGTGAGATGGACGTGACAAGCTGAGGCTGAGGGCTCCATGAGGGCTGTCAAAGCTGCAGCAGGAGGAGAGAGACAGATGCTTACACAGAATGACAGACTAATGTTCGGACGTAAAAAACACAGTCATCAGTGTGTGAACTCATGTGGAAACCCAAGCAGCCATGTTTTTGTGCCATTTTGAATGGTCTAAATTGGCTACACAATGAACCTAAGTGGATTTATCTAACATGTGTACATATTGTCAAAAGGTGTCTGAAGTTGTCTTCACATGTTTCTGCACTTTGTGGAGCAGCTCCAGTGTGCACTAGATTCAGGTCAATTCAAGCAACTTCACTTCGATTCTTCACCCCAAACGTAAGCCACGTGAGAGGTGATCAGCTGACAGCCAAACTTCTATCCATGACTATGATGTTCAAGTGAACAGAGCCACGTGGACACTGCCCTGGTGATACACGTGATGATCTTTTCTTTCACCTGTGGCTAAATACTCTGTGAGGGCGATGTGCGCTGGTGACAGTGGTGAAAGCGCTTTCTGAGCAGCACAGACAGACCAAGGTTCATTAGGGTGACTAAAGTTGCCTCATCAGATAAACATTGGTAGTAGCCAACTCTGCAGCGCCCTTTCTTACAAACTTATATCCAGGCACTTTCACTTTCTCAGTGGCCTTTTATGTTGGCCTAACCACATCAGCTGTAAGACTGACCAGCTGAGGACCCTTGTGTAGTAAATAAAGCAGCTCCACATGGCCCTGTGCATAGGCCTACTAAAGCTGACATGTTGTATCACTGTAAGAATGGATCAGGGCCAGACGTGTGCAGAGTCCTGGAGCTCCTCAGACCTGAGCAGGCGCCATCACCACTGCCTTGAGCGTGACTTAGCCGCAGGAGGACAGCTCGGCACACTGACTATTTTTAAAGGCAAATCAAACATGGCGTGACTGTAACTGGGAGCAGGTCAGTTAGAGTTTCTACTTCACTGGAGCACTAGTCTGTGGTCATTTGTACTTACGATAGCCGGTAAAGGCTCAGTGGAAAGAACACAACACAAATGTGTCTGTTCTTTCCTTCATCCCTCCATTTCTCTCCCTCCCTCTCTTTAACCTCTCTTGCTCAGTGTCTCCATTTCACTCTCTTTTGCTCTTTCTTTCCACCTTCCCCTCTCTCTGTCCTTCTCTCCATCCATCTCTCTCCCACTCTCTCTCACTTTCTATTGTTCTACTCCATTCTCTTCCTCTTGCTCTCCCCCTCTCCTCCCCTAGTTGTCTCTTCCTCCAGCATTCTGTCAATCTCTCCTTCTCTCTCTGTCCCTCCTTCTCTCTCTTCCTCTCTCTGTCCCCCCTCCTTCTCTCTCTCTCTTTTCTATAGCTCTACTCCTTTCTCTCCCCCTTGCTCTCCCCATGTCTCCCCCTAACTCTCTCTTCCTCCAGTTCTCTCTATCTCTCTCCTTTTCTCTCTCTGTCTCCCCTTCTTTCTCCCCTTTCCCCTGTCTCTGGTAGTGGAAGGTCTGTGCTCCTGCTCAGGAATGTTGACTTCTCCGTGCTTGCTCCCCAGGGGGACGTTGGTCGGGGTCCTGACCCTCTCCTCCTGTATCCTGGAGCCTCTCAGCTATAACTAAGTTAGCATGAGATAAGTCCAGCAGCTTGTTCCCCTCGGCCTGAGCGAGCGAGCAGAAGACAGCAGCAGGCTCGTCCACCTAAACTGTCTTATCAAGGTTCAGTCTGTCTCTCAGCAAAGCTCCTCTATCACAATACTTCACTCATTATCACACCCGCTATTCATCACGGCTGAATACTTTTAAAGGTCCTATATAACGCCACATTGAGTATTGAGTTTTAAGCATGGTAGAATGTTGTTACCTCATCAAAACCTTACCTGGAGTTGTGTTTAGTTTCACTCACACATGTTTGAGCCATCCTTTTTTTTACTCTGTCTAGATCTCCAAAGCTCAAAATGCTCTGTTCCACCTTGTGATGCCATGAAGCTCTAGTTTTCAAGTTAACAGCTGCTGTTTATCTTTTGTTTAGTAGAGATGGGCACTTCCAGGGCTGAAATTATCCAAATTATTCTAGTGAAGGTGTATGGCATTTAAAAACCCAGTGGAGTACTTCCTATATTGCCATATGATGTCACAAGTTGGAACATAGTGTTTTCTGTCTGAGAGAAAAAACTCTAAGTCTAAATTTGCAGTGTTTGTGTGTTAAACATGTGTGAATCAAAGAAGACACAATTCTGCTTATGTTTATGATGAGGAAAAAACATTATAACACACAGTAGATCAGAAAATAGTGTAGTATGCGCCCTTTAAATTGTGTTCTTCATTCAAGTTTTATATAAGTATAATACAGATTTGATATTTCAAAATGAAAATAAACAATCCTTAAGTCTCAAAGTGCTGTTCAAATATCTCAAATCTCAAATCTCAAATCTCAAAGTGCTGCTTGCATTTTCAAATAAGATCTGGCAACACTCGCCTCACAGGAAGAAGGTTGCAGGTTCAACTCCCCAGCCACCCGGGCCTTTCTGTGCTGAGATTGCACGTTTCTTCCTGTGTGTGGCTGGGTTTCCTCCGAGCTCTCCGTTTTATTGTAACAACCCAAAACACACACAATTCTTCAGTTAGGCCGTCACCAAGCTGAGTTCAAGATTTGGAGTTTTGGACCCGGGGAGCTGATCTATGGGTGCACCTGAAGGATGTGTCAAATGCAGTGAAGAAATATCCGTACCAGGACAATAAAATGAGCCCAACCTTTAAAATTTTGCAGAATGAATTAGTAAATAAATACCAGCGTTATTATGTGGACTTCGCCAAACTGAAACATGTGCTGATTTTCTCACATGTTTTGCCTTGCTTCGCTCTGAGTGTGAAAGGTTGCATTAGATTTCCTGTTTCACATACATATTATTTTCTGAGCAGGAAATAAGCCGAGACGGTTAATTGCACGGAATCTCTGCCACACTGATCTTGTGCAACTACAGAATCGGTCCTGAGTTCAGTTCTGAGTTCCTTCCAAATTTTCAAATATGCTTTTTGGCAAGATAGACGCCTGTTTCACATGTGTATATGTTTTTGAACAGGAAATAATCTGAGGGGTTTAATCACATGAAATCTCTGCCATACTGATCTTATGCAAACAGTCCTTATGAATCAGTCCTGGTTCTGAGCTTCTTCCAAGTTTGCCTGAATTGACAATGATAAAAAGTCATTCATGTATCTGAATAGAAACTTGCATTTTCAAATATGCTCTGGCAAGATCATAAAATAGAACCTTTATTTGTCCCAGAATGAGGAATTTGCAGTTGTGTAAGTACAAAAGCAGGAGTAGAATAATGATGCCAAAATAGACATATCAACTTACAACATGTCTAATTCATTTCAGGATTTTTCACATGGATTTCAAGCCAAAAAAGCATGTGTAATAAAAGAAAAAAATTACATCCACTGAAACAAAAGACTGCAAAAGTGCCTGGTATGAAAGCAAACAAAACTCAAAATTGCACTCATAATGTGATCTACTCATCCATAGCAGCAGTTTAACGCACTGCACCCTGAAAATCTAAATTAAGTTTTTCCAGAATGTTGCTACACTCATTTTCACTCAAATGTCACCATGGGACTAATTCCACATCATTACATAGTTAATCTTTCAAATTTCTCCCAATCCTGAATCTAAATTTGACTGTTACGCTTCCAGTTTGCAGTATTTTCTCAAGCTTTGTTAGCCTGTCCCCCTCTCTCACCCTGCACTAGCCTGTCCCCCTGTCTCACCCCTGCACCAGCATGTCCCGGGGCAGTGCTTGAACCAGGGACGCACTCTGTCCCTGAGCACTGGGGTGACATGGAAGCACAAGGAAATGGACTCTTTCCCAACGCAGGGAGCCGGAGTGCCATGGAAAACATGAGGAACGGTTTAAAGAGGAAACATGCTGATCAGTGGCCTAGAGGACAGAGGAGGATGGAGGAGTAGAAATGGGTATGACCAATGAAGGATTTAAGCTAAGGACAGATTTTACTCATGTTTAAAGATGCACTATGAAACTTCTAAGGTGTAGGATCCGCTACTTGTTTGTCTCCATGGAGGCCACAGGGCATAAACCATATCTCCCTCGCATCTATTCAATTAGAGAAGTTTTATAGCTCAATATATATATAAAAAAAACATTAATTCTTACAATATGCAGGCTTGCTTCTCCATAAATCTGACCAGTAACCTGTCTCCATTAGAATTACCAAGTTTACTTATGTACTGTGGATATTTTTACAGCAGACCCTCCACCAGAAAAGTTACAAAATAACATACACTTTCACATGGTCATTTCAGAGCTCATGTTTTCATAAAATAGAGTGTTCCAAAAATATTTCACAATGCCTGAAGCATAACCTTTGATAAGATAGATAGATTCTTTATTCATCCCAAAGGAAATTCAAAGTTCAGCGGCAGCAACAATGAAACAAACATAGTAACACAGCAGTTCATTCTGCTGCATTCATCAACTACAGTGATGCATTGTACAGAAATATGGCCTGTGGGACAAATGACTTCCAGTGGGACAGAACAAGAGCCTGGCCCCAGAGCCGCTCTCCTGTCCGTGATGGAGCTGCAACGTATAATATAACATATGAGTTGTACTGGTATCTTCAAATTAAAGAGTCAAATTAAACAGTTAACATATTCATGACCATCAAAAATGTCCATGACCATCAGGAATCAAATGAAACAATGGCGTATAGAGATTCATCCAATAACAGCCTTAAGTTAAATTTGCCTTTTAACCAATCACATGACAATGACAATTCACATTCACATGCACTCTCTTTACCGGAAATGGTCAGTAAGATGAATTCTCATGATATTTGGGAGTTCACAAACTCACGAGACCCCATGGCTGAGCTCCCACTGTTGTGACTGCCCAGTTCACAAGTGTGGCAATATTGAAGTAAACAAACTTTATTTATATAGCACTTTTCACAAATAAAGGTTTTCTTTGACCTATTTTGTTCTGAGAGGCAATGATCAGAGTTTCAGTCTTGCTTGTATTTAACTGAAGATAGTTTGTGGCAAGCTTGTTTCAAATGGATGTCCAACGGTCTAAAAACATTGACAAAATGTGAACTCACCATAGGAACAGTTGCACATAATCTGGTAAAATGGTAAAACACATCCCTGAAACAAAGACTAATCTGTTCCAGTGGTAAAAATAAACCAGGACCCAGAACTGACCCTTGAGTCACTCCACACCACAAGCAAGACAACTGTTCCAGACTGATGTGAAGAACTCAATCAGACTGTTACACATGTCAATATAACGTTAGCAGGTTCGCCTCCACCTGCCTGTGTCCAACTATTATATATATATTTATTAAAGTCTGTATGTGTCATGGTTGAAATACAGTTGGTATAAAGTCGTATGCCATCCATGATGAAAATGACTTTGACAACACCAGTTCACAAAGTCAAACGTGGCCATTAAATTCACAAACTTAAACTTGTTTTCGAGCTTATTTTGTGTTATTATGGAAACCGCACAGTTCTAGCTATTACTACACTGTTTATGATTTCCACTGTGAAGCAACTAGACAGGACCGTAGCATTTCTCCAGGCCTTTATTGCTTGTCTCCTAAATGAACCAGGGGCCGGCAGACGGAAATGACTCATGGGTCCCTCTGGTGCCAAATCCTGCATGGTCCAAGGGCGATTAAAGTCCGCCATTCATATTTGTGCTGGAGAGGCTGTTTCTATGTGAAATATTCACTTGAAATACGGCCGTACTGATTGGGTGAGAGAGTGGTGCATTATGGGAAGCTGGTCTGCAAGTGCCATAGTCCAAGTTTATATTCTCTACTTGCCAATGCTCATGTGTAATGCTGTGTAAGCCTAGAGCAGGTGAAATAAGAAACCAGGAGAGTGATCATTAAAGTTCTCATATAGTAGTTGTTTTGTGTGTGTTTGCATGCTGTTAGCCAATTTTCTTTATTCACTGCCACCACTTCAACACTTTAATATTTTCAAGTTGACCAGGCCCTTTTTTGGCTCAGTAAGGCCTTAAATTTGTATATTTTCTGGTGGTGAGACAGAACAGCTTAATTCAACAAAAACATACCTGCAGTTATGTTCTGTTCCACCTTGTGATGTCATGAAGATAACAGCAACCTTTTACTTTTACTTCAGTAGAGATAGGCAATTACAGGGTTGAAATTATCCAAATGATTCTAGTGAAAATGCATGCAGTTTTAAAACACAGTGGAGCATGCCTTGTTTTCTGTTTAAGAGCCGAAAGATGCTGGATTTGTGCACGAAAAATGTGTGAATGAAACAACTCCAGATATGATTTTTAATGAGAAAATGTTAGAAAATAGATCAGAAAATAGAGTAATATGAGCCCTTAAATTTTTTTGGACAACAATGTAACCAGGAGTTGTAGATTAAAACAAATAAAACAGTTACTTAGTGTGTTTTCTCAGCTTCTGCACCCCATTTTGAACCATTATCCCTTCCCTAATATTGCACAATGATACAAAAACAACCGTCTGGGATGGTCACAGACAGATGCTTCCAAATGTTTCTCATTCAGCAATATACCTGTTAACTAAAACAAAAACCTGTTTGAGCAGAGCGATTTTGAATGTGTAAATGCCAAGCAACACTAGGCCATAAAGAAATCTTGTGCAATTGCTTCTTTTTGGGTTAATTTGACATGTCACAGTCCCTTTCTTCCCACTGTAACCTACTGTGATGCAATAAACTAAACCTTTAACCAACAAGCCAGAGTGTGTAAAGCCTTAGCCACTCCGCTGTCTGCCCATAAGTAACAGATCTGCCTGGACGCTCCTCTGACCTCTGTGTTGATGGACTTCTTTGTTAACATGCATGTCAATCACCACTTAAATACCAGGTCACAAACAGTGGCCCCTAGTACAGTGCATGCTCCACTGGCTCTGATCTCTCTCCATATGCTCAGATACAGTGTATGGGTTCTGCATGCAGTGAGAGAAACATATAAACATTTGAACAAAAGGCGGCTTGTGGGCACCAAAACATCTCTACTGATGTGTCATATTATGTACAGTATGAAGCCAACTGGCCAAAACAATGGCCTGGAAACATAATAAATTTGACAAGCTGTTCTGTTTGAAGCACTATGTAATTGGCAATTCAGTCTTTATTAAAATAAATAGATGATAGAAGATTTAAAGGGTATTGTGTAACTTTTCTGGTGGAGGGTCCATCAAATGCTTTTCTTCATGGAGATGTCATTGCTTTGTCTGATGTGTCAGAGTATGGCATTAAACCTAGCTGGTCAGATCTGTAGAGAGGCAACCCCGCTCACAGTCAGAATGACTGTTTTTGAGTTTTTTTGAGCTATAAAACCACCTGTAATTGAATAAATATAAGGTAGAGCTGTTTAATGTCATACTGTGGAATATTCTAAGCAGAGCAATGACATATCCATAGAAACAAGAAGATGACGAAGCCGCAACTGAAAAGCTACACAGTGCGCCTAAGTAATCCAAAGTTAGTTCTTGAATACAATATTTCCTAACTACAAGTTTAGAAAAAAAAGTAGTTCATTGCATATTTTATTGACTGTGCATTACTTTGTATCACTTAGACTATAGACTACACTTATCTACATTATACTATTATCGAATAATCACTACTACAGACTACTACTTCCCCAGACTGTACTGTTCTTCTCTCTTGCTCAAGCTCTGAAACAGCTCATATGTTTGCTGCTACTTTTTTGCTGCTTGTACTAGAGCGATTTCTGTCAATTAGAAAAATCTCCCATACACTACAACAATGTTATTCCTCTTGTTAAGATTAAAGATGTGAGATTATGGATTATGTTCTGTCTATCTAATGTCATTAAGCCCCAAAGCTAGAGGCTGCACGTTTCTGTACTGTAGGATACAGTGCAGTAGTTTGTTAGGAGGTCTCCACTCATGCGAGATTTGTGGTTTAATTACTAATCCAGGTTTCCTCTATGAGGCACGCGGCATTCTCACATGGTGCTAGTTGTTCTCTGGAGAAAACCTCTGCAAAAGTGCAATGGTGCAGAATACAGCTCCTGTGCTGTGCTACTTATACAATACTGTCATATACACACAGAATAAATGTGGCTTTCAGCAGGAAGCTTTTCTTTCACTGTGAATCATCAGGACTAAGGATCTTTTGGCCACACCTTTCTCTGGTTAGTGGCATTTGTTTAGATTCTACACATAGCTGTGTCTATATTGACAATATTGGAGTACTGCAATGAGTGGAAAAATACTGCAGATGTATATCACCAGAGGGCCATGCACTCAGTTACTAATTCCACTAGTGGTCACTGAAGGAACCGCAGCAGTAAAAACTCCTTGTGACCACATTATTAATAATGTTAAAAGCAGATTATACTTTACATGAAAATCCCCACGTGACATTTTTTAACCCTACATGTATGACTCAGAGGTTGAATTTTTACAGTAATCACAAGTAAGTACAGAGTAGTGGGCAGGGGTAGGGGGTAAGGGAAAAATCGGAAATTTTCTGAGCCCTTAAACTTGATTACTCAAACATGCATGACTCAACTGAAATACAACTTTGAGTAAGCCAAGTTAAAGGTGCACTATGCAACTTTTCTGAAGGAGGGTCTGCCATCAGAATGTTCCACAGTATGGCATTAAACTAATATATCTTCTATTTATTCAATTACAGGTGTTTTTATTTCTCAAAACTACAGTAAAAACATGCATTATTACTATGAACGTTCCCACTTCTCCACAGATCTGACTTCACTTGGCCTTGTCATGTCATCTGCTTGTCTCCATGGAGATAATTAAATGAAATACCATCCCGTAGAACATTCAGGAGAAAAACATTAACATAATCGAGCACTTGGCGGATCCGCTACGATAAAAGTTACACAATGTACCTTTAAGAGAACATAGTACGTGCCCTTTAATTATGAATGGTTAAAGGGGAAACTTTGCAGGGCCCATCCATTCTCATCACTGACTTGCTGCATGACACAGGACTGGTTTAAAGGTCCGGGAGGAGAACCACTGGCCTTGATTGGGAATGATGTACGAGCAGACGGAAGGCGGAGGACACCTGCACCCCCTCTCTCCTGGGTGGGATGTTCCTGATGGGTGCTTAACCAACTCGGGTGGGGCAGACCAATCGTACCGTGCTCCCATGGGTTCTTTGATGCAAACAAGACGAATATCGGACATGTTTACGCTTTAATTTACTGGCCAATTGTGAGACGATTGCTTACAAATTGAAAAATGAACATCAGGTGCAGCGTCTGGGACCAATAACTGTCGCGAGTGCACGTTACAGTGTAGATGTAATTACACAACCCTCTATAAGCAATGTCCCCTTTAACAAGCCCCGCCCCCTTCACCGTTTCGGATTTCAGCGAGCGAACGTGCACCTATAAACTGCGTGTTACTTAATTATGGCGGCGCAGTTAGGAAAGTCATAAGAGTATTTATAGAGAGTCCAATTTAGGGAAGGGGGCACGGGTTTAACTGGAGTTGTTTGCCCCCGTCCTGGGAGAATGGAACATGTTGTTTTCATTACGAGGGGTCACGGCGAGGAGGAGGGGGGGGGGGGTTTGGGGTAGCATGCTCCAGTGTTCCTGTCTACATGCGTGTATTGTAAAAATGTGCATGTAATTGCGCGGATGGTTCAGATGGATCAGAGTTGGACGGTCTTGACGACATCCAGATGAGTTTTACAATGGTCGCTAGGCAATGCTAACTGTCGCCAAAGATCTGCGGTGAGCTGACATGACTGCATTACCACGGGGTTATGGTTTGTTGGGGCTGTGAATGCGCGTGATGGCTGCGGTGAGACTTTAGGAGTTGGCGCAAAACCACAACACAATGGACATGACATGTTTTACATTAGCTGCTGTCGTCACGTATAAAGCTGTAAAGTCACATAACATCAAGTCAAAGGGGAAAACAAAGGTCTTCTATTAGAGAGGAAATGTGTGGTGTGTGCGTGTGGTTTTGATCAATGCGTTCATGGTAAAACAGCGGGAACTGAACTAGCAGCTTCCGATGCTAAACGACATCTTGTAATATGTGGTAAGTTTGGCAAGTTGTAACACGACAGTCCTGGAATTGTCATCACAGCAAGAAATGTAGAGACGGTGTAAAGAAGGGGATGTTACCCATAGTGTTCTGTTCCAGTCAAATGAAGCTCAGTTATGCGGCAAAATTGGAGCTGAGTTCCTTAGTAGGAATATAAATTAATTTATGGACAAACAGCAAAATAAAAACACAAGTATAATGGGTTAATACAACCTAAATGAGCCTGACAGCAGCAATTTCGAAGAAAAGAGTGAGTTCTTGGAGCTGGAGTCATTGGAGCCAAAAGCATGCCCATTCTCACTTTCTAGACATTTTACAATAGTGTTAGAAAAGGTTTTCTAGCCCAAAGACTTTTGATGGGGCAAATGAAGTGTGAAATGGGGAGAGAAACACTAACAACTATTTCCAAGAACCATTCCAGCTAATTTGAATGGTAACATAAGATATATTATTGTTGAAAAATCTGAAACTCGACCCCTAAAAATCAAACTAGACTTTCTGACCCATCAAATACAATACTGTTTTATTTCACGTAGTCAAGTTTTTAACACATATGGCCAAATATGCATGAAACTGTAACATTTGTCGACATGGAGGGCCATGAGAGTCTGTCAAAACACTGAATCGAACTTTTGCCCCCTTCTGTAAACCACAACAGTAAAGAAGACCACTGCTTCCTGATCCTCTTCTTTATCTGTGGTACTCCTGTGTTTTTAATGCCACTATCTACCCGTCCAGGAGGAGGAGCGCTATATACTCTTATCACACCTCTCCCATCTACACTGTCAACACTGGCAACATCAATAATATAGCTACAAAATCATGTTCATCTAGGACAGTTTCCAAACATGTCCACCCCAGGAGCCACACACGAGACTTCTGCTTTGAAAAACATGTAGTGGAAGTTTGTGGGAAACAGGTGCAGTGCTGTCCATTTGATATCCTTATAAGAACCAGACGGAGAGGGAGTGCCGAGACCAGAGCCTGTCAGTTCCCCTGCTCCGCTGCACTGTGAGGGATAGACCGTTTAAAGGCTTAGGGCTGACAGCAGGCTGAAAATCTGCAGTTCTGTGGGTTACAAATGTCTATTATGGGATATTGTGTGATCAAATACAGTGGTTTTCGAGTATCGGGTCAGGGCCTAGAAGTGGGATACGGGAGAAATTTATGTTAGTCCAAATTTGGAACTCTTACAACTGACAAATAGGCATACATCAGGTTTGCGTAAAGCTTATTATTGATGAGTACCACCCATGTTTCGCTCACACAAGGTGGACGAAGTGTTTTGCCCAAGGACACAATAACAGCACTGCCTGAAAGACTTGGAAAAAATAGAACTAGCTCATTTTAAATAGTTTGCAGTGATCCATGGTTATTCCTCACTTATCTTATGCAATTAGAGCATCCTAATTATTATAAGCACTTTTTGCAACATTCAAGAGACCAGTGCGGAGCGTTGCCATGGTGATCTAACAACAACTAGCATGCTAATACACACTTCTTGATTATCGGACAATAAAATGAAGATGCAGACAGCACAAAGCAGAATTATTTGGACCTCAAGAGCTGCTTTTACAATATATCTGTGGACAAAGTTTGTTCAAATACAACAAAAATTAAGACACTTTTCTTGCACTGAGCTCGTAATTTCATACATGAAGTTGGGGGTTCAATTTCCACACAAGTAAAACTGCAACTGTATCTACCTTTTCGATGATTCTGTCTTGTGGCATTTCTGCAACACAATTTTTCAATATTTGATTCAGCATTTTCCTTTAAATGTAAACTTTTATTAGCATAGATCTCCGGGGATTACTCAGGACTGGTCAAGGCTGAACTTGTCACTGTAGCCAGTTCCCAGCAGCCCCTGCACCTCCACTCTCATGAAGCTGGCACTATAAAAATAAATGGCCACTGATGATGTGTTAATCCGCCCTGACAAAACGTCCCACTCCAGAATTACAATGTCATTTTTTATCACCAAACGGACACCTGTTTATAATAGTCGGTCTGGAAATACTTGAAAGCTGTTACTGACCAGGGGCTGAAAATGAGCTCACTGGGGAGTACTATTCTTTGGCATAATGGAGAAATTAATGAATGCGAACAGTTAAATTGGTATCAAATGTTGAGATATCCCAGTCCCCAAATGTGCCCTGCCATCTGTCATAATAAAGCCTTGTGTTAGCGTAAAAGTTAATGTGAAAAACCTTGAATGAATGTATATGCTACGGCTCGTTTGGTTTAAGTTGGTAGGTCTCCATAGACTGGTTCCTGCCACCAAGGTCAGAAGTCGTACTCTACTACAATGGTTTTAAAAATAAATTAAATGGAATAAATCTATACAAAACACAAATGCGTAAAAATGTTTCCATATTTCTTGGTAATATGGATAACGGCAGCTTTATAGTTTGTGCATTATTTACGTGAAGTGTCTTGCCCAAGGACGCAATGTCTGTATGCAGTGCAAGTTCTGAGTGCTTAAAGGTGCATTGTGTAACTTTTCTAGTGGTGGATACGTTAAAATCTTTTCCCGTTGATGTTACAGCTTTGTCTGAAATGTTTCACAATATGACATTAAACCTTTCTATCATCATGGACACCAAATCAGACAAAGTGACGGGTCAGATCCGTGATGAGGCGACCACGTTCACAGTCATAATGTCTGTTTTTCTAGATATTTTTGAGCTATAAAACCACCTGTCACTGAATAAATGTAAGGTAGAGCTCTTTATTGTGGAACATTCCAAACAGAATAGTTACATCTCCATAGAAACAAGCAGATGATGGACCCCAAACCAAAAAGTTACATTGTGCATCTTTAAAAGGTCTGTATTCAGTTTTAGTCATGAAATAATGTTATATTTATTTTGCACTGGTACAGATTTACTGAGAAAACATAGGCTCAAAATAAGACCGCTGTGTGCTGCCTTCATCTTGGCTTTTTTTTTTTTTTTATCACTGCGAACTACGTCTTGCTAGCATTACCATAAGAGGACCAGACATCCCTATTTACCCGGGACAGTCCCAGTTTTGAGCCCCGTGTCCCCTGTCCCAGCAGATTTATCCAAAACCAGTGATTTGTCCCAGTTTTATACAAGAAAGGGTGTGTCTCTGGTGTCCCTATTTTTGACCAATTTGATCCCTGCCAACAATAAAGAGAGGCATAAATTGGTATTTGTTTAGAAAAAATACAGAAAAGCTGCTTAAAAATGACCAAAACAGAAAGAAAATGTGACTAGAATTTTCCTTAATTATGCACCACAAACCAGGGATGTCCTAGTTTATTTTTTATTTTGAAAATCTGGTCGCTAGGAATTTATCAAGAAAGAAAGGAATAATTTGTTCTGGTTTTCACATTTTTGAAGGACTTAAAAAATTAGGTAGAGCACCAACTATAATTAGTGATGAAACTCAGATGTTGTAATCTTATTTACATGAGAGCTGAAACAATCTTTGGCACCTCTCCAAGCAGTGACGCCTTGGTCCAGGGGCTGTCAGTGTGAACCATGTGGAGCTAAACCATGCGGCCCAGATGTGGGTGAGGTGTCCGGCCTCTCGTCCTAATCAGATTGATTAGACCTGGTAATCTGGCAACCTGGCACTGCGCTCTGTTCTGCACAGTTCTGAGTAGTGAGAACTCCCAAGATGGCCGCCCCTTACACAGTCCAGATCAGCTTAGTCCTGCCTGGTCTGACATGAGAACGCTTAGCCCTGGCCCACGTCTGACTATCACATGTGGAGCCTGTTTTCAATCAAAACCGCACACTCAAAAGTCGCAGTCCTCCAGGAGTATTTTTATCCGCTTTTTGAATATTTCTTTGCTTTTCAACTCCACTTCCTTCCATCGGATGAAACCGCTCTGAAAACGCAAAATCAAAGCCGTCAGCATATCAGAGAGAGAGGCCAGCGTCAGGAGGTCTGATTCAGCTCCGGTCTGAGGGTGCCGCGCTGTGAATCCCACCTATTGAAAAGATTGCAGGAGGGATGTGGGAGCCCAGATAGCGCTGCTGACAAGCCAAGGCAATGATCAGAAGGAGGAAATGCTGTTCTCAATGACCTTACTGTTACCCCGGGCAACGCGCACAGACCCGCTCTCTCTCCGATACGAGTCCGAGTTTGAAACATCCAATTCAGTCCCATCCCGGGATCTCTCCTTCCTCTCATTTCCTGTGTGTGCTGCAGTCGTCGCCTGTTTAAATTAGGCTCCAGTACGGCTCCCTGTTCTCTTCTCGGCGTGGTCCCCTCACTCCACGGACTTTCTGGAGCAGCGCCAGCAAACTCATGAGCTGAGCCGTGGAACATGTTGGGACATTAGAAAAAGAGAAAAAAACACAACTCTGGCAATAATACTTCCATCTGATATGACTTTAAAATAAACATTCATTAATATCTGTGATTATGATTTGTTATAGACTTGTTTTGTTGAAGTTGGAGTAAATAGTAACCTGCCTTTGGACCCCTCAGCTTTGGTATTTCATATTTTAAATGTGTGTATAGCCTATGTTTGTTTATTTATTAACCGACCCGTTCCAGATGAGCTCATTCATACCAATATTTTTCTTTTTTGGATCTGCTAATACTATGACAGCGAATTAAATGCCTAATACCATTGTAAATGTTTCATTTTGATGCTGAACTTGCACTAATGAATGGATAATAGTTCATCTTTTACATACATTAACTGTACCCCATCTAAAGCTTGCCCTAGCTCTTATATACTGTATACCATATTTTTCGAACTATAAGTCGCTCCGGAGTATAAGTCACACCAGCCGAAAAATGCATAATGAAGAAGAAAAAAACATATATAAGTTGTACTGGACTATAAGTCTTTTTGGGGGAAATTTATTTTATTAAATGAGGGACCAAGAACCAACATTTAATCTTAAAGGGCAAGTTATAGAAGCTATAGTAATAAAAACAAGCCAATAGAGAAGAATGCGTGTATCATTCATTCATTCATTTTTCAACATAGAACCAAACATAAGAAAATGAAATAACAACTCTTTTCTTTATTATTTGTCTCTAAAACCAAAATGAAAAAACGGATAACGATTTGTTTTTTTCATTTTTGATTCATATATACGATTCATATATTTGGTCTATGGACTCTCAGTGTGATAAATATAATATATAAGTCGCACCTGAGTATAAGTCGCAGGACCACCCAAACCCTGAAAAAAAAGTGTGACTTATAGTGCGAAAAATACGGTACTCAATTTCTTGCAAGCACTAAAAGTAGTAGCTCTCTATTTTCATTTTGTAAAGGTAGCTCAACAAAGTAGAAGTAGGAGAGCCACAAAATGTTAGGATTACACAAACATGCATTATTATTTAAAGAGTTAACAACATAAAAAAAAACACAAAAAAGCCAGTTGAGCATATAGACACTTTAAGTACTGCTGTCAAAGACTGTATAGACCTATCCAAGACAATCCAGACCCCCCAAAATCTATATTCATATTTCATTTTGCTGTTGTCATCATCGTGACTGGAGCGGACCCTCTGGAGTCCCTACATAACACTACATAAATAGATCCAACCACATGTAAAATAATCAACGTCGTAGCCATATAAAGCTCCATTTTGGGTTGTGCGAAGTGATCCTGCTGAAAACTATAGCTTGTTACTTCCACGATTGAAACCACTGCTCGTCTTACCTTCTATGAGATGCACATTGTTACTCTAAAACGGAATGATGTGGGATTTATTGAAAATTACAAAAGTCTGCGCGCCAGTATGCAGCGTATTCCCACAGAGGTAGTTAAAACCTGGATTTATTGTACTCGTTTACATTTCGGTGCACGTTCCAAGGGAATCGGGGAATTATAAAAGCCAGTTCTCTGAGTATGCATAAATGTGGAGAAAAATGCAGACGGTTCATTTTTTTTCTTTTTACGTCTCCCCCATTGCGTAAAAACGAGACGGGGACGGAGATTGTAAAATGTGTGAAGACATGAACAGCCAGGGTCATCGGGTTCATCCAAGGTCAATTCACTTAGTAATTAAGTCAGTTTATTAGATAGCGTAGATTTTGCGTAGTGAACATTTTGGCTGTGACAGTACTTTCTTTATATATAGAAAATGAATTAGTATTATTATTGGAAAAAACAATTTTGTGTAACCTGAAAACAAAAAACCTACTTGAGGTAATTCACTGTGGAATCCCTCCACAATGAAGATGGCGCAGAAGTAGACCTAGAGCAATATTGTTGAAAAGGTAAATACACTTGACTACACTGTCTTAAAAAAGAACCTAAGAACTTAAAGTACTAAGAAGACATAATGAACAGCTTTGACGCAATATTGTTGAAGTCTAGACTTGAGTGAGTAAAGTTTGCAGGTCCCTCTGGTCCAAGCCCAGCAGCTTCACAGAGCTGTCAGGAGGATGGCAGCATATCAGGTTTGAGCACTGGACTTCATGGACGTGTAATGGATCTTTCTGCGGTAAAACAATTTTCTAAACACAATGCGGTGCCAACATTTTAAATGGTGTGGTAAGGTGTCATAAAGAAATGCATCAAATTTAATTAAAGAAAAAAACATATATCTTAAATTTGAAGGCAACAGTATAAAAATAGATACATAAATGAAGAGCATCCTTACTGAACGGGCTTGCATTTCCACAAACCTGACTCTCATTGGCCGGAGAAGGGCCATATAGAGCCTGTTCCTTTGGCTATAATCTTTCACAGGATGGCATACAAATCTCCATGGAAAATGTTCCAAAATATTGTTTTAACTTTCTATTTCCATGGAATCATGCAGGTGACGTGCCACTTCCAGAAAGTTACATCATGCACCTTTAAGTGAGCACATTATATTGCACCAAAATGTTGTAAGAATGATATTATCTTTCTTGTATCATGAGAACTTTGTGAAAGGAAATTGCATAATACATCGTCTTGCCAAGTTTAATCATTATTTTTTTCATCTCTTCTTCTAAAATTGCACTCATGTTTTGTATTGAATGAAGCCTATTAAGCGATCTCATTGGTCAGCAGTAACCATATAGCTCCACTACTATTACAGAGCTACACAATACCTCTTTGTGAAATTACTTTAACTGTATGGTACATTTGCACATATCCAAAACAAGTATGCTTATCTTCTCCCATGGCCCCAAGTCGAAAGTGATTTGTAATTCTGTACCATTACAAAAACTGTCCATTCATCTAAAATAAGTCGACGTAGCAACCCAACTTGTCAGAAATCTGTTGTTCTGCGCTACCTCTGTATTTGAGATAGTGGTTCTTTAGGTTTACGGTGACCGCAGAGAGAGCTGGAGAGAGCCGTCACGGTGGCCAATAAAATCTAAAGTACAACATCCCCCGGTGTGCTCTACGGTCACATTTGACATCAATCACCCATGTGCAGGGTCAGCGCTAGTAATTTTGTCGGCGGGACTCCACGGATCACTCCCTCACACTCCTGCAACCTCCGACCGGGCCTCTACATCAATACTGCGCTGGGAGGGCACTTACTGGACATGAGCTAGTTACTGCCAAGAAGAAAAAACACGATGCAATACTTGTGGAGGTCTCAATCTGTGAACAGTGAAAGGGGTAAGAACAAGAGGGGAATATTGTGTTGATTTTGGAGTGCTTCGTGTTTCTCTTCGTCCCATGACTGAGGGGTCCAGTGGTTTTTATAGGGCATGTGGCGGACATTTTGAATCTGACCGTGCACTTTGTACTTTGATGTCGACCCCTGCAATTTTCACCGCACAAAAGTAATGACATTTTACTGCAGAATTTACGGTATCTATTGCTACGAGACCGCTTGACGGAGATATCAAAATGAAGAAATCAATCACTAAAGCTCCCAAATATTCACACCTCTCGTAAATGGTCAACAAACACAAATTTTCGCACACACCTCAACTGTCATGAACGTATAATAATGCGGTCAAAATTGCGAGTTCCCCTATAGTCAGGTTTTGGAGCGGTGCCGACAACCCAATCTTGGGAAATTCCCAGCATGCACCATGTGAGAAGGGGTCATGTACTTCAATCAAAAAACAAGACGGAATCATGAACTCTGGGAAAGTATGACACCACTTGCGTTGTGTGTGGCTAAAAGTGCTGTAGCTATAGTTACTGATTTGCATGTGAGATGAATTGACTTAAGTGATGTGTCCGGCGAAGGTGCCATGTGTTCTTGTTTTTCTATCCGTGTGCGAGTCAAGTGAACATTTGGAAGCAATTTTTCTCTGTTAATATGAGTATTATTTTAATTGTGGTAATTATAGGTTAAACTGTTCAACTGCTCGTGAGGTGCGAGGCTGCGTTTGACAAGAAGACAGCCTGTCCCATTCCACTTCACTTTGTCGATCTTTATTGACTTTCCATGCCACCATCGTCAGTGCGTTGAGTCCAGGCCAATATTGAGCAATCCTGCCGTGAATTTGGAGTTGAATTTTACGGATTTCTTCTTGCTTAGGGACAGATTTTCGTGATATGTCAAGAGGAAAACAGTTCTGGCTAACCTTTTGGTACTCACTGACCGTTAAATTATGCAAATGGCTAGGTAGATTTACACGATTGCATGCTGCTGTCTGTTCCACCAGGACCTGAGCTAGAAATAAGAATATTGGTAAAGTAGTTAAGATTGTGTAACCTTTTTTGGCCTCTCTATGTTCACAGCAAAGATAACAATTGGAAAGAAAACACTTTTTAAGAGGACTTGGAAATATACCTCATATTTATCCAAACATATTCATAGGAATTAAAGGCATGTGTTCAACAAAAATGCAACTTGGGCTGATTGGTAGGCCTATGAGAAAAACAATTACTACGCGAAAGTTAAAATGTCTCCAAATATTTTCCAACAGCACTTCTCGAATAAGTACTTCATAAAGGAAAGCATAATAATCTTCCAAGCTTTTTTTCTCACATGGGGCTGTAGTCAAATCCCATTATGTAAACCATTTTCTTCTTCTAGTCCAGTAATCATCTTGCATGCAATAGACCTCTCATCTTTGTTTGTCCTTGCTACCAGAGAAATATACCAAGCACAGACTTTTGAACCTATTTTTAACATCCTACACTTGCCCCAGAGGCTTATAAAAAACCTTTAAACTAGAATTTTCAACAAAGCGCTTTCTGTAAACTATATTAAGCTTATTGTGAGAAAGTGAAAGTGGTAATTGTCCACATTCCAGCAGTTTCGATGTATAAACTCTGGACCGTGGGCCGTGAACAAGCAGCTGCTAGCAATTTGTGCAGCAGATAATAATCAGGCTACATGCAAAGCAGCGTTCCTGTGTCAGGCATTAGGCCGGCCATGCTGTAAGGGGATTCAGACTTTATACAGAATGGTTGGTTGGGTTGAAATAACCTTGGACAAGAGGGAAAACTAGACCTTCTCTGCATGGACGCATTAGCAGTGTCAGTCCAAGAGAGGTCGAGATCATTTATCAAGATATACTGGGGTATGGGTAAACTACAGTGTGCAGGGATAGGCCAGAGTGATATTTGGTCAGAATTTGTCTCAGAGTTCATTACAAGTTTCACAAAGTTTGTTGCCTCACCAAAAACTCTAGAGTCAAGTGGATGTGATTGTCAATAATGTACTAGATGGTCTTCGTTGTCTGTAGGTGGAAATTAGGTAAAGGTGCTTTGTGTAACTTTTCTGGCGGAAGGTCCATCAAATGCATTTTTCCATTTTTGGAGGTGTTATTGCTTTGTATAAAATGGTTCACAGTATGGTATTCAACATTTCTGTCTTCATGGAGACCAAACCAGACCAAGTTGTGGGTCAGATCTGTGGAGAGACTCACCCCGCTCACACTCAGAATGCCTGTTTTGGTATTTTTGAGCTATAAAACCACCTATAATTGAATAAATGTACAGTAGAGATGTTTCATATTGTACTGTGGAACATTCCAGGCAGAACAAAGACATGTCCATTAAAACAAGCAGGTGATGGACCACCAACCAAAATGTTACATAGTGCAACTTTAAGATAAGAAAACATACTTTTAGTATGTTTACATTTAAAATAATTCACAACCAGTGTCAATGTAGCAACCCCTTGGTGTAAACAAGCACAAAAGCCTTACAAAGAAGGATTTGTATCAAGTATCATCACCATGCTGTCTATCAATGACATGATGCACTGTAAACCACAAATAAAGTTTACTTAGAAAAAGTTAAAACAAAATTCAGCTACCCAAAGCTTAAAGGTACATTCTGTAACTTTTGCGGTGAAGGGTCCGTTAAATGCTTTTCGGCATGGAGATGTTATGGTTTTGTCTGGAATGTTTCACAGTATGGTATTACCTTTCTGTCTTCATGGACACCAAACAAGACCAAGTTACAGGTCAGATTTGTGGAGAGGCGACCCCACTCACTGTCAGAATGCCTGTTTTTCAAGGTGTTTTTGAGTTGTATAACTACCTATAATTAAATAAAAGTGAAGTTTAATGTTTAATGTCATACTGTGCAATATTCCAGGCACAGCAATGGTATATCTATAGAAACTGCAGGTGACAGGCCCTCAGTCAAAAAGTTACATAGTGCACCTTTAAGTAAATCAAGTATATTTTACCTTGTCTTTGTTTGCAAAGTAAGCTTATTGTATTTATATATTGCGCATTTGTTACACTCATTTTGCAGTAAACCTAACTCATAAAAGAGATAATTTACTTAACAAAACCAAGTAAATTTAACCTCATGTCAGCCATACTATACATTATACTCCCTATGTCTAGTGACACACAATATAACCTAAAATATGGACAGAGGGCTTAAAGGGGCAGTAAAAACAAATGTGCTGATGACAGTTCCTTGTATGTCTTCACAATTTTGACTGTAAACAATAACACAAGCAGGGCTCTGAAAAGCAGCTATGGCAGAAATGTCTGTGTCTTCTTCAGGGCCAGACAGGAGCGGCAACTGCTCCCTCCGTGTGTGATTTATGTGGACGTCCTCAGACTGCCAGGGCCCACTGCTCGGTCCGTGGGCTCACCTCACAACAGCTGGCTGACAGATCTGATTGGTTGCCGGGACAGACTCTTGCCATATTGTGTGTCATTCATTGGCTTTCTATTCTTAAATGAAATATCTGGTTTCATTTGGGTCAGAAAGATCCTCCACTGAGCAAAATTTAAGGTAAGATAAAAATACATTTGAGGAAATTTCAGTTGTATGATATGAGTTATTGATTGTGGAGTTAACATACGATTTGTCCGTTTCAAAATGTATACATTTTACCACTATAGATTTATATTCAGAAAAAGCCTGAAAAAGTTAATTTACACAAGCCTGTATATAACTAATGTAGAAATAGTATCTTTACCATCTTTGTTAAAAACAAAACAAAAAAAACAAAACATTGTGACATTTTGAGTTTTCAAACTAAGGACAATCTATTTTGTATGCCTCTCAGAGACTCCACAGAACTTTTGGTGAGGAAAAGAAAGCATATATTTTCCAACAAAAATATTTTAGTTTTAATATCAAACTATACCATTTGACTACTGTGATTGTCTATGATATAGACAGAAGCCTCCAGAATGGTAAAGGGTAGACCTCACCCACCACACAGATCACTCCAGCAGTAGCCAGGTTCAAATTTTCACACTTGTAGCTTTTAGATTCTCCACAGAAAACCGTTTCCGTACATTCATGTGGTGCTTGTAAAATGACATGAGCGTTTTTCCTTTACCACATGATCCTGGGACCTGCCACTGATGTGCTCCTGGCCCGTCCTGACAGGTGCTCCTGCAGACGGGGGAGATTAGGTGATCAGTGCCCTTGGATTCTTTCCCTGCTGGAATGTGGCACATGCGGAGAAGGACAGGCCTCTGCTGGATCCCTGGAGTGAGGTTAAGGTGAGGTGGGCAACATGATGAAAGGAGGAGCGCGACTTCAAGCATGAGCCAGGCGGGAGAGTTTCCATGAAGATAGGTCTCAAATGTGGCCTCTTAATGGAAGTGTCCATACAAGGGGAGAGATTTGTTTAGAAGGTGTAGTCAAGTCATAGCTGCTTGTTTGTGGAGTACACATTGACCGTACAAAGTGGTTCTTAGAAATAAATGTGCACAAAATATGATGAATTACCTATAAATAAATACATTGTGAGTATATTATCCCATTTTGGTCAATAAATGGACCAAACAATCAGTCAAAATGGTTAGTTGATGCTTAACTTGCAACGAAAGATGGAGTACTGAGATATCCGAGTTCACAAACTCATGAGAATCCATCTTGGCATGATGTTCTGCATTTTCCAAACACTTTCAGCGAGGGCCAGAGTGACCCAATATCAATCTGGCATGATCCAGGTTAAATTCATGCTAATGGCTAAGCAATTAGTTGGCTAAATGCTGTTGGTTTAAAGTAGGGCTGTATGCACTTTTAAGCGTCACATAAATATTATAACAACAATACTTACTTTGTTGAGGCTGTAAGAGTTGAGAAGCTCATAGATTTCGTCACCGTCTGAGATGGCAAAAATAAATTCACTGTGAGGCTAGTCTGATCCATGCTGAGGTTAGCGTTACACTGGACAACAGCATACCAAATCGTAATGGCACAACAGGGCTGAACAGGCTTTTAGCACCAATATTAAACCAATATTAGAGAAACAAAGCAGTAACACAACCACATATCCACCGCTGTGCCATTGCCTGGACATGCGCTTTTCACTGTGTCTCTGCGGTAATTAGATTAGTTTGGGATTAAACGGAAAGTAAAGGGATAGTCTGGCAGTTAGCCTGAGCTTGGGCCTGACGACATGGAGACAGTGATGATACAGTGAGGTCGCGGAGGGGTCACGGGCGGGCTCTGTGAAGGGGTCACATGTGCTCCGATCCCCAGGGAGCCGTGCGCGTCCAGACGGGAGAGACAGGGGCCCGCATTTGAGGTGCAGCTACCGGGCGCCACACAGATGAGCTCATGAAACGCTATGCTGTCCGCCAGGCCGGGGGTGAGACGAGGGGGAGAGAGGGGAGAGCGCCACGACCATCAATCACTCAGGGTGGGGCAGGGGTCCAGCAGAGGCATGGATCAGGAAGAAGAGCCGGTCAAGGCTAAAGGCGTAGAGTGTCCCCCTTACTCAGAGAGGGCGGGGGGCGAGTTCAGACAATGAGCTCCAAGGAGTTATTTAATATGAGATTGGAAGCTGGGGGTATGGGTTGGACAAGGGACAGAGGCTGGGCAAAGAAAAACAGAGGAATCTTACGTCAGCCCAGTAGTTTCAAGTCTGTGGTCTCAAGTCAAGTCTCAAATCTCCGACCGAAAGGCCAAGCCAAGTTTAAAAGTCCAGTTTTACATTTTTACAAAACTATTCTCCAAAACATATTTTTGAGAAATTGCTGGGTTCCAGATGGCATCACAACATTCTATAAGTTAATAATATTTAATACAGATGATACAGAATAATACCAAATACAAACATTTGTGTTGTAAAAGCCCACAGTGAGTTATAGGATCTAGACACTAACAGAAATGATCATTGTGATGATTTGTAAAGTTTCCATTCAGAAATGTCTAATGAAAGTACAAGTACAAGTCCCCTCACTGGGAGTATGACATTACCACATTGTACAACCTGAAAACCATCAATACTCTCATTGTTTGAAAATAACCATCAGACAAATCACAAGTCCCCACCTCTGCAAAACTGGCACAACTCCTGGACTAGACCAGAAATAAAACCAGGACTAGAACAGGACCCGGCCAGGACTAGTTTGACCACACCCTTATAGGCAAGTTGATGGTCTGGAGTAAACAGAACCCGCCTGATGTGGACAGTCGGTGATGAAATTTCTCCATAGAGCAACAAAAAGGTCAACCAAAGAACCAAAAAGGACTTTGAATTGATGAAAGATACTGAAATGCACATAAACTCCTTTTACTTCATTGAATCTTCTATCTTTCTTTTTTCTTTATGATCACCCAATTTGTTTCATAGTAGTAGGGCAAATTAAGTAACTTTTTTTTTGCCCCAGACAGATATACTAGTAATGCAAAAGCACCTCTCTTATGGACAAAATGAGATTGCTGTGTGCTGTTTGCATAATTATCTGGCACTATAATCCTCCACTAACCAGGAAGTGCACTGTTTCTGTTCTAGTAGGGTTGTTAGTATTACAGTGAGGGAAAACTCTACTCTGAAAGATGTGAAATGCACCTCTAAATATATACATATGTTTTGGGAATGAATCAGAGGAGAAATCCAATTCTGTCAACTGGACAAAAGTTTTCACAGCTCATCTAAACTGCAGTTCCGGTCATTTAGGGAATGAGGAACATGAACTACATTAACTTTGATTACTGACCTTTTTTTTTTGCTGTTGAGCGTTGTACAAATCTAACCCAATTCAAGTTGGTCCTGACTTATTTATAGGTTCCCAGTAGTTTATTAGTTTGAAACATTCACTCCTTCACCTCAAGGTTGGTGGTTCTATTCCCACTGCTGGCCTGGAGTGTGAATGGATGAACTCTGGAAAACTCTTGTGTCTTTGAGTGTTTTGGGTGGTGGTATGTTCTGGAAGCCTTTACAGACTCTAAGTGAGCTGTGAAGATGTGGTGCTGACAGACAGGCTGCAGAGCACCAGGTACCAGTCAGGAGCCCATCAGGAGCAGCTCAGTGCACTCACTCACTCACGCACCATATTGTAATGTGTATAGGGTGAGCTCATATTGTACCAGTCCCTTCCTATTACAGTGCTGTTGGCTATATAGATGTGTGATTGTTTCTGCAAATGTGGAAACTAAGAGTAGGTATAATATTGTAGGTGTTGTGAGGTGGAGTCTTGACTCAGAGACAACTGTTATGAAGACGTCTGAAGATACTCTGTGATGCTAACATTTTCAGTAGCGTAAAACAGATTTGCATTTTCAGAAATGCAATTCACAAAACCTGTATTCCATCCCAGAGACCTTCACAGATTACTATTTATTGTTGATTTAAAGGTGCACTGTGTAACATTTGCACTGGTGGGTCCACCACCTGCTTGTATCCACGGAAATATTATTATTATTATTAGTTATTGCTTTGTCTAGAATGTTCCACAGCATAGATTAAGTCCATCTATCACGAGGGAGACAAGCAGATAACAGCACTAAGCTACATTACAATTCAGATCTGTGGAGAGTCGCCCCTATTCACAGAAAGAATGATTGTATTTTTGAGCAAGAGAAACACCTGTAATGAATGAATGCTCGATGGATATGTTTAATGTCACACCATGGAACATTCCAGGCAAAGCAATAACATCGCCATGGAGAGAAGCAAGTGGCATAACTTCCACAATTTAATGCACTTTTAAATACTCTTTCACTCATTAATTTGCTGTTTTAGTTTCACTTGCATTTTTTTTTCTTGTCAAATCCTGCATCCTTTACATGATATTTCAGTAATCAGATAATGAACCCGTTTTTGTTTTGTAAACATAGTCAGTGTTAGCAAAAGCACTTTTTCATATTTGATTGGTCATTTGATGTAGTAGGGACCTACTTTGGAGCATTAAAGATTCTATATAACACAATATTGACTATTACAACTGTTTTAGTTATAATGTTGATACCTAATCAAAAATATAGTAGAGTAGTTGTGTTTTGTTTCATTCACACATGTTTGAGTAATCCTTTATTATTAGCCTGTCTGCATCTCCAAAGCTCTAAATGCTCTGTTTCACCATGTAGTTTTCAAGTTAACAGCTCCCTTTTACCTTTTGTTCAGTAGATACTGGTAATTCCAGGGCTGAAATCATCTAAATAATTTTAGTGAAGATGTATAGAGTTTAAAAACACAATAGAGCACTTTCTGTATTGCCATATGACATCACAGGGTTTGTTTGTTATACATGTTTGAATGAAACAAAACACATCTCCAGGTATGTTTGTGATGAGGAAACAACATTATAACATACAGTAGATTTGAATATAGCGTATTATACTCCCTTTAGTCTGCTGTGCTAACAATCACTCATTCAGATAAATCAGAACCCTACTTGATGCACGATGTAGCTTATCCCCGGAGTTCTCCCCCATGTAACAGCATCACTTGGTACCGATTGTTAGTTAACCTTTACTGGCTCTTTAAGCGGAGCACCTGTACGGCATAAATCTGTAACAAACTCCCAGACAAGTATGTTACATTTCTAATAAGCGTCACGGAGCAGAGGGAGGGAGGGACGGAGAGAGGGAAGAGGGGAGGGGCTGTCCACAGAGAAGAATGGCTACTGTATGGGCCTGTAATAGGAGCCATGTGTGAGTGCGCAGAGGGCCCAGTGCAGAGGCAGCGTGGAACCGGAGATTTACACCGGGTTGAGCAGACGCTGGCAGTCACCCCATAAATCCTGCTCATTGGATGGATGTGCTGTGGGGATGAGGGCTGGGCGATTAGTGTGAAGCCATAGAAAAGGCTACAGTGTGATCGATGGGTGAGTCAGGGTTTGTCAAGGGAAAACAATTATGACAGCGGGCTGGGAATAACAATTGTTTGGTAATAGTAATTGACATGAAAACACGCGAGAGCAATACAAAAAATTGCACGAAGCTTGAATTCCCATTTCTGGCTTGGATATTACAGAACAGTTTGACTGGTTCAGCATTTTCTTTTGCATTTTCTCATATCTTGAAACACCAAGTAACTATCAACTCTACTCAAAATATGCTCAAATCAATACAAATTCAAATTATATACACAAATCATTTAAGTAATACTAACCCAAATTCCAAATTAAAAAAAAAAGCCCAAGATTCTAGAAAAATCTACCAAAAAATTAACAAAAATTTCATTTACAACAATATTTTTATTTCCACAGCTACACATAAAGTAGACATATTTTATTACAAATTATTAAACATTTTTATTTTATGTTCATGTTTTAATAGTTTTTAATGTAATGGAATCGATAAACTAAACCAACTGGACTTTTTTAGTTTTAGATGTGTCAAATTTTGCATCAGTTAATGTCTATAATGTCTGTTTAACTAATCCAGCACCATCGCTCTGAAAACGTTTTTCTCACTTACCGCCTATTCGGACAAAAAAAAAAAAAACTCCCTGGAAGTACTTTCATGAAATGCTGTTTTCGTTTACATTTTTCATGGTCCCATGTTACCATTTTGAAATCTGACTTGTATACCATAAAATAAAACAGTAAGCCAGTACACGGAGTATTTGTCCTTGGTCATAAAAGCGCACATACGTTCAGCTGATGACTTGAGCATACATACATATAGGCCCCTGTAATCATAGTGGGATCTCAGGTTACATTTTATAAGGCTGCCCCCACAAAGGTTATGCACGTCGTCTCCTCACAGCAGCAAGTGTCTGAGGTGTTCCATGTGGGAGCAGACTATGGGCTCAATGAACAAGAGTGAGGAGAGACAAAACATTCTTGTCAAAGCCATCGCTGTAAACTCTACATCATGTTTATTAACTGTGCTAAATCTGGGGCTGTGCTGTGCAAGAGGCTGCAAGTATCAGTGGGTATTGAGTTCATGTTGTAGGCCTATCAAATGTAAGAAAGAAAGTAAGTACTGAGTTTATCCTAAGAAGCTTCAAATCTGTAACATTTATTACGGAAATCTGTTATATTTTGTTTGGGACAGTCCATGTAAATGAAAACATAATATACATAGACATGCCTGATTGTAGCTATGGCCAAATTTCAAGATTCAAGATTCAAGATTGTTTATTTGTCATATGCAGGTTCAACACAAGGTCGACAGATTGATGAAATGCTTAGGATGAGAAGAACCATTGACTCGCTAATATTCAAGTACTAATAGCATGCAATAAATAGTACTGTTAAAAAGTGCAAATACAAGGGAAATAAATAACCAATATAGTAAAAAAATATAATAAAATATAATAAAATACAGATATAATAAAAATTTAATAAAATCTTGAATCTACATAGACATTCCTGATTGTAGCTATGGCCAAATTTCTACACTGCAAAAAAGACCTATCAAAAAATAAGAAAAAAATACAAATTTTAAGGTAAAAATGCCCTATTTTAAGTGAAATTATCTGCCAATGCAGTAAGAAATTTTCACTTACCAAGTTTTCTCAAAATAAGACGAAATATGAATCTTGTTCTAAGCAAAAAACACTAGATTAAAGTATTTATGGCAAGATATTTCACCTTATTGGTTTGAGAAGGAAGTTAAAGATGCTTAACCTGGTTTGATTTAATATAAAAAGTGCTTAGAATAAATTGTAATATCTAAATAAGATATATCAGGATGGAATATCTTGAAACAAGTAAAAAAAATCTCATCTTATTAAGTAAAAAGATCTTAAAATTGGTCTTTTAAGATGAATCTGCTTAATTCTAGTCAGTTTAACTATGCTAGAAAATCCTTTTTTGCTGTATATCTGTTATCCCACATTTGCACTCACAAACACACTCTCTTTTATTTATATTCTTCAGCGTGCATGGACATTAAAGACATGATGGGTGTAGTGTCTTGCCCAAGGACACACCGTCAGTATGCATTAGAGTTCCCACCGACCCACCATGGCACATGGTATTCTATCCATTTACTAATCAAGTCCAATCCTGCTTAGCTCCTGAGATCAGACGGGATCCGGCACTCTCAAGTTGTTATAATGCATAATGGTACAGAGTGGTGTTGGAGTTGATGTCATGGCAGACCCTTTCTCAAACTTCCATACACCTCCGGATTCCTTCTGATTTTTAGCTCATTAGAGATCTTACAATTTGGAAACAGTTATTGTTTTTAGCCTTATTTACTCCACTGGTTCATTGTAGCTCTGGTAGCTACACATATTTTTCTGTAGTTGAATTACATTTATATTAGTTTTTATTTTATATTACTTTAAGTTGCAAAACATAAAATACAAAACGCAAAGGTGTCCAAAAGTTATATAATGCATAAAATGGGCCCTAACAATGAGAAACAGTGTTAGACTTCGACTTAGGCAAACTTTATTGATCCACAAATGAAATTATTTGGACACAGTAGCTCACACATCACAATATAATATCATAGCAAAGAGCAAAAATATAAATGGTAATAATGAACTCAAAATAAATGGCAAAAATAACAAGAGACCGGTGTCAAATAAGGCATAATTACACAACATTATATGCACAAATAAAAATAAAAACAGAAAAATATAGTAATACAAATATATATCCGGACTATACAGATTCATTTCCACAGGACTAAACACATTTAAACCACTTTTTACCTCACGAGGCTAAAATAATACCTCTCAGTGTTTGCCACCATCCATCTCTTGCCCCCTTCTGCTCCCTGTGTGGGCCCAGGGGTGCGGCCTCCATCCAGCCCTGTGCCCCTGTGCATCCTGGGACGTGGTAAGTCTAGCCTCCAGACTTCCTGCCCACATGCAAATTCACTACACAGGACAACATGGACAGGGCGCTGCTACAAATTGCTGATAAGCTGCTTTTCCCTGCGTACAGAGCGAGCCGTGAGCCGTCATTAGGAACATGATCTGACCAAGTGCCGATGCCTGCTGCCTGTACAAACACGGGGCAGGAAGAGGAGGGCCCTGTGGCAAAGCTGGGACGTGATAGTATTCTCCTCTGGGTTCTTATCTCTGGAGCGAGCTGCAGGGGATTCAATAATGGCCGATCCAAAGTGTAAATGGGCCTGGAGACATTTTGGAGAGGCCTGAATAGAGGTTCTCAAAGTGTGGGATGGCTACAGGTCAATTCAATACATTTTTGTGGATCTCAAAGTCACAACAGCAGCCGCCTCACAGGGTTTCACATAATACAGATGGGTTTATATGGGCGTCGACTGTATAGCTGTGGTATGGAGATGTTCTAGTGATTGCTTTATTCACATTTTGGACTTTTTTGGACATTTTGGTTCTTGGTATGGTCACTTTATAGTCACTTTGAAGGCTGTTCAATGTACGGTACTGCCATTGGCTCCTAGCATTTTAGTTTCAGTTTTGTACATCTATAGTATTCTGGCATCCCTGTTCTACTGCTGTTATAGATTATGCGTTATAATACTGATTGGGAATATAATACATTCAAAAAAGTTTGTTGCATTTTAAATTTTTCAAGGTTAAAGGCACATTGAGGATGCTTTTCGCCATGGAGATGTTATTGCTTTGTCTAGAATGTTCCACAGTATGGTAGTAAACTTTTCTATATTCACTGAGGCTAAACTAGACCAAGTTACAGGTCAGATCTGTGGAGAGGCGACCCCACTCACAGTCAGAATGCCTGTTTTTCTAGGTATTCTTGAGCTGTAAAACCACCTGTAATTGAATGAATGTAAGACAGAACTGTTTAATGTCATACTGTGGAACATTCTAGGCAGAGCAATGAAAGTTACATAATGCACCTTTAAGTTACTCCATAAGTAAATGTTTTCTCTGCATTTGTCCCATCGTTCAATGACACTATAGGGGAGACTGGTTAGTGTATATAGATAAATTGAAGTAGTAAATCCTGATAACAAGTCCTGAGCTGGCGGTGTCTTTAGCACAGCAATACAGCTTTCCTATTGGTAAGTTCCAACTGTTCATGAATACTTATAACTGAAACATTTATCTAAAACACTTGTTGCCTGCTAACAGTCTAGACATTTCATGGATATTTAGGGCAATCTGCATCATGTTGGTTCTATTGAAATATTTTTCCATAATAATAACAGACAGAACGTTACTAAAGAACACATATTGTGCTTAAGTCTGCTATGTAATTATAATCTATGGTACCTGCGGATCATTATAGTACATTTTAAATTGCAATATACTTCCCAAGCCCAATGTGGCATTAGGGGCCGATTCCTGCCCGCCCCTTTACGGTACGCCACCCCTCTGTCGGCCCCTCCTATTGCTTTTGCTGCAGATCAAGCAAACAATTTTTTCTCATTGGTACCAAAATGGCTACACGATGCTGCCGAATCCTACGTGTATCACCGAATGAGAAAATAAGACTGAAGAATGAGGCAAGTACGGAGCAGTGTGCATGTACCAGTTTGCAGAGAGAAAACAGAGTTTATTCTGAGCAATGATGCCTTGAATGCAGGAGAATAAGGATTACTCAAGCATGTATGAATCCCTCTATTTACCATTTCAAATGGGTAAATGAGAAGGGACAACAAATTCAACTTTGTTAAAAGCTCTAAAAAGTTGTTTTTGCATAGTAGGTTTATAATACTTTAATTTAAGAACTGAAAGCTAAAAATTATTAGACTATTTGATACGGATAATTTGGGTGCTTGTGCTTATTTCTTTTGGAGTTTACAGACCGAGTGCATATTGAAGGGTGAAACTGGAGTACAGAGGAAAACCCCACAGACACAACAGAATATCCAGCCATTATTTTTAGTTTTTTATTTTTTTGTCCACAAACTCTCCCATTATGTCTCCTCATGTTATTTGAACCGATATGTCTTCTTATTAATGTCTTGCATTTACAATCTTACATTTTAAAATGCTCATGTGTATGTTTATCTGGCTTTACAGATGCACTGTGTAACTTTCTGGTTGGGGTCCTTCACCTGCTTGTTTCTATATGTCACTTCTCTGCTTAGAATGTTTCACAGTATGGCATTAACAGCTCTACCTTACATTTATACAATTACAGTTTTTTTTCAATAGCTCAAAAAATACGTAGAGAAACAGGCATTCTGACTGTAAGGGGATTTGCCTCTCCACAGATCTGACCTGTAACTCGGTCTGGTTCGCTCTCCATGAAGATAGAAAGATGTAATGCCATACTGTGGAGCATTCCATACAAAACAATGCCATCTCCTTAAACAAAAGCATTTGTCTGACCCGAAAAGTTACACAATGCACCTTTCCATCACCACCATCACCTTATCCGTAGTGCAATCCAGCAGACCCGATGAATTCCAAAGCCCTTTCAATCGCACTGTGATGACAATGTTGAGGTCTTTAGCGGTGCCCTTTTCACACAGCAGCTCATACACATCATCAATAAAAGCATTACTTGCCCCTGTGGTCAGTAACCTCCTTTGAAGCCTGCAGCGGCCGGTCAGTGTGCGGGGCTGGTCAGGGGGAGGTGAGAGGGCCAGGCCAGGCGGAGAGGGGTTCACTCCGATCACGGGCCCAATCACTTCCAGACGTGCTAAATGACACATTATTGGATCCAGACCTGAGCGGGCCTTTGTGTATATTACATTACCAGACAGCAGGCTCACTTAAGCGTCATTACCTCTACGTCTCCTCCCCACCGAGAAACCGAAAGAAGAGAGGATGATGGGAAGAGAGACAAAGAGAGAGAGGGGTCGCTACTCCGTTGATTCTTCTTGCCTTTCGTCTTCGCGCTGGGAAAGCTTTCAGTACAACAACACTGGAGTCAAGCTCGCGAGGAACACCCAAGATGTAGCTAGCCCTTGGGGGAATTTTCAGCAGATATTTGAAACATACAAAAGTTCAGCTATACCACCGCCCAGCGAAATTCCCACACAATTTGAAAAAACAATTTAGGAATTTTAGTAACTTGGTCGTGAAAAGTTATAATTTAGCAAAATAAGGGTTGTGTTTTGACTAATTGGTGTTTAAAGAGTCATACGTCTATCCACAAATGGAATTCCCTCAAGTGAGTTACAACATGGCTACTGCCGTGGAATAACATTTGAACTAAAAAGGAGCTCGGTGGATGGTTTCCTGTGGTCTGGATGCCTCAAAGTGGGAGCAGAGCCATCAGTGGATTTGGGTAGGCCGTGTTTGTATGCTGATGACATTTAAAAATATACCAGGCTTTTTGGCAAAGGGACTGCTCAGAAACTTGTTCCTGGGCAGGTGGATCAGTGGGAGTGCTGGATGGGTTGTAGTGCTTGAGGAGTAGAGATCTAATAAAAATGCTTGGAGAGGGTGTGGGTCAGGGTGTCCAGGCCAGGAAAAACATAGCCTGTTCCCAAAAGATCCCATATGTCCAAATTTAACATCATATGTAATTGGCCACATAACATACTTGGAATAGAACGGGAAAAATACTTTTCACACTTCACTCATTTCACACTGTACCAAATTGATAGAGGAGGGAAAAAATTTTGATAGAATAATAAAATACAGCCAAATGATAATCAATAAATGCATTCTGAGGAATTAATTTAATTTACATTTTTGCAAATAATTATTTTGGTAAGGCTGTAGCATATCAGATTAATTTCTATTAAATAAAATCCTATATTCTTTAAAATATGAACATATAAAAAATATTCAAATACATATGTACATTGCAGTGGTATGCAGTGGGTACATTTGGCTCTCTCAAAAATCTCTTGTCTAGAAATGCTCCCAAGCTGGTCTGAAATGTAAATGTGACGGGCATGCATTAATGTATTAAAGCATTAAAACGACTTGATTTTCACTGCACACTCCGCTGTTCTACTGTATAAAGGTCAAATGGTAAAATCAGACTGACTTGCCCATTTCCTGTTTTCCATGGAGCTCAATAGTGACTGCTCTGGTCTGGAAGTGCATTTTTCATAGATTTTTCCCCTAGACTTTTCAACAAAATTAAATATTAAGAGGACCAGCTGTGAGCTAACTAATATTGTTTTAAGCCCAAAAAGCAACTTTGTGGTTTATGAAGTTTCAGAAACAGATTTTTAATAAAATTATAGGTCAATATGCGCATTAGTCACCACATGGTTGATTATGCCTGAGCAAGCTTTCAGACTTTTTTTTTTTTTTTTTGGAATGTTAATGGGAAAAATGAATGAGAAATTTATTTCGGGAAATTCAGAGTGGGCAGCCACTGTTGAGCTCCCTGTCCCTAAACCAACATTTCAAAACAAATGTCTCTTTATTGTCACATGTGTAATACCCTTGGGTCTGGGCATTAAGCTACTTTACAAACAGCTCTAGACAGAGTTGATTTGTAATAAAATAAATCTTCAGCTGTTTTTAACTCACCATGTTTGTTTCTCATCTTCACCAGAATACCCCAGACAATCACACTGCCTCTCATCTGCAGACCCTAAAATGGTTTTCAATCTCCACAATTTTCCAGCACTGCATCACCTGCTGCCCGACCAGGACTGGGGACCCGCTGTGGAGCTGGTGCTGCTAATGATATATGTGAGCGCAGGAATGATAACTGTAATGTAGACTGCCTGTGTGCTCCATGATATATGCCCCAGAGGGACTCGAGTTGCACTGAGGGCTCTGCAGCTGTAGCTTCCATAGTAGCCCACGTGAAGGTGGAGAAATGGCATTATGTACGCTCCACCATCTTTAAAAAATAACAGGTGCAGCCAGAAGAGATAAAGTTGTGTTTTGGGGCTGGGACAACATTTAATAGCTTGGTAGATTTTTTTCTTCAGAATTGTCAATATGTATTGACATACTTAAGGTACTGTTAAAGGCAGTGTACAGACTTTTACTGTCTAACATGCAAAACAGAGAATTTGTGTGTAGCTGTCCAAAGTTATACCATTTTCCTAGCATCTTAAGGGGCTCATATTATGTTATTTTCTGATCTATGTTATAATGTTTCCTCATCACAAACAGACCTGTTGTGTTTTATTTCATCCACACATGTTTCACACACAAAGATATTTAGTTGAGTTCTTGCAAACAGAAAACACTCTATGACGCCACTCACCTTCATTAAAATCATTTGAATGATTTCTGCCTTGGAACTGCCAATCTCTACTGAACAAAAAGGTAAAAGGGAGTTGTTAACTTATAAACTACCACTTCATGACATCACAAGATGGCATTTTGAGCTTTGGACATGCAGACAGACTAATGATAAAGTGTTCACAAAAGCTCACGAGTCAATTTTTGTGTAATATACAAATTTTAATAGTTAACTTTTACAAGTTTATAGATGTTTCACAATTTTTAGAGGCCAAAGAGAAGTTTTGTCTTCACATTACCAACAATAACTAGCATGCAAACTGTGCAGCAGCATTACTGTGTGGATTGCAAAGGATAAAAGCTGACATCAGACATCACACAGCATCTCATTTTTACCGCAAGAACTGCTTATGTACAAAAACAAAAGTTACTTCAGCTCTCCGGGGCCTCTCCAGTGATGATACAGTCATTTATCCAGGTAGATGAAGTGTGTTGCCCAATGACACAACAACAGCATGCAACATCACGTATAACTTTGGAATAGCGGCAATGCCAAATCTGTGTAATATTCTACTTTTGCTTATATATTTTTATAATTTGACCTAAACCCTGAGTGTAGTGTGCATGTTGTGAGGCTTTGTCACTTCCAGGTTGACATCATTTGTTTGGGGCTGTTTTCTCAGTCACTCCTTCAGCGCTGCTTTTACTGTTTGTTTAAACTCTGCTCATTACACACGGCTGGCTGCTCGGATCACTTTGATGCCAGCCATGGTTACTACACATGCGAGTTTAGGAGATTTTGTTAACATTGTTGAAGAAAGAAATTTTGCAGTCAGTGGTCATTTGTTATTTTTTGGCTCTTTATCCAATGTACGTAACCTAAAGTGGGATATTGTGCATTAAGTTCAAGAATCAATCAATTGTTGACTAGATCTGTAACCTGTCAAAAGTAAGATAAGGTTAAATTGATGTAGAATGGCAAAAGCTGAAAGAGTCCAGACAGAATAAAGAGTTTTAGCTTGTTACAGCAGCCAATGAACAACAAAAAATGCAACGATATTCAAACAATAATGTCTGAAAAGATTCATTAAGCGTTCAGTTCCTTTTTGCTTGTGTCTGCATAGTTATAACCTCTGTCACCTGTGGGGCATTATGTTGTATTTTGTGCATTTTAGAACAAAATGAATCCAAGGCAACTTCATAAAAAACTCCGTGTTATAAAACTGCGGTGGCCAAAGGGAGCTGATGTCGCCGTAAACATCATCACAACAAAGAGACGGCCCCTGCTGTGGATAGCGGCAGATCACGCTAGCAGCAGATTTTTTTCATTTGGACCAAAGTGACTTCGCAACGCTGCCAAATCCTACACATATCACAGACTAAGAAAATAAAATTGGAGAGCAAGGTAAGTACAGAGCAGTAGCCATATCCTGGTGACGGGGGAAATAGGGGTTGATCTGCAATATGGCGTCTTGAAAGTAAGTAATAAAAAATTCCTCAGACGTGCACGAATCATTCCAAATACAACTTTGTGTGAGTAGATGGTGACGGGAAACAACTATAACATGGTTAAAAGCTCTAAAAAGGTCTGCGTTAAGCCTGAATCAGATATGGCACAAAAATCCAGGTCTGGCTAAAGGAACCACACATTTAACAATATTGTTCAATAAATGTGCATAGCATACCTTCTGTTCTACCCCTGCGGCTTCGTTAGATCCAGAGGAGTAGTTCTTCTGATGTTTGAGTGCTCTTCACACTGACACGCCATTTACCCACAAAAACAGACAAAATAGAGAGAACCAAACTGCCAGAGCAACCGTACGTGGCACCATCTTGGAGTGTTCATTAAAGAAAACATCTGAAAATCAACTTTCTGCTCCACACGAAAAGTTGTGGATGGAATATTGTTTGAAAACTCCAACTTCAGCAATTCAATTAGTGCAATGTTATTAGAACTGTACAGCAGCAGACAACGGGACAAACAGGAATATGCTTAAGCTGTATTCACGATTGCACACACACTAGATCAAAAAAGTGACTAAACCATGAACTAAAAAGTATATCTTATTATTTCTGAAATTTAAACAACGTAACTACAATGAGTATTTGTGATTTTCAGTTTAACATTTCAGAGTCGTGCTTGTACTATGTTCCTGCTGTATAAAACAGTGTGCAGAGTGCAGGGAGCTGGTCAGGGCCAGTCTGCACTCCCTGTTCCACATCATTAGTCATGATTAATCGACATGTGAGTTTTCCCATGATCCTCTGCTGCTCCTGCTGCCGCCAGAGCTCACCGAGGAGGGCACACACTGACCGCACTGCACTAGGGGCACAGACCATAAACAACAGACACAACATGACTGCTCCTCAGACAGTTTTACTCGAGTTGGACGAAGTACAGTAAGATAACATGCAAGTCTGAAGGGCAAAAAGTGGAAAAAATAAAAGTTAAAATCTAAAAAAAAAGAAGTATGTATTATGTTATGTCAAATATAGGTTAATAGAGAGGATCAAGGTGAATGGAATAAATTAAAATAAATAAAATTTAAAAAAATCATAAAATAGTATATATATAATTATTATTCATATGTAAATACAGCCTAAAAGACAAACAATTTCAAACTTTTTTGACAAATATTATAATATAAAAAGAGGATAGGAAGAGTTGCTTTATTTCTTCTTTATTCTTTATTATCAATTTGCCAATTAATTAACCAAAGCCACAACCCAAAATAAAAAAAAAAATAGTAACCTACTATTAAAAAGATGTTTATTTTATATAAAGCAAAAACATTCAGTAAATGAATTTAAAATGGACACTTTACTCCTGACTTTTGAATATAGGAGCTGATATTTTCAAACCCAAATAACCAACCAAAAACATATCTAATATTCATCACAATACCTTTACAATGAAACACATGCAGTATTAGTGAATTATAAATATTACCAAAAGCACCGCAGCAGCCTGCCTCGGGGATTCCACTGTCCAAAGATCCTAATCCCTTCTTGATATCCGCTGCCAAAACCAAAACACATACAAACATCCATCCGTGTATTTCTCTGTAATTAAGACATGAGACATTTTGTTTTGCTCACTGTTGGAGGAGATGTGCGCTATGATCCAGGCCTATCCGATCCAGCTGAGTAAATGCGTGCAGTACAGGACCCGAGGCGGCTGCTGCTGCTGTGGTACAGTGTTATGGGAGTATTATGGGATGTATGAGCAAAATCTGCACCGCTCTGTCTGCCCACTCAAATAAATATGTGCGTGTTTGTAAGAGTACCCACATGCACTTACTGACAGAAGAGGATAACGTCCCAAAATAGACTTTGGCGAGTATATTTGATAAATTAATGCTTATTTTTATTATATTATTATTATTATTTCATTTAAAAAGCTATATGAGGTGTATAGTTGTTATAGTAGAAGTAAAAGTATCCAGTAAGTCCTATGCTTTACTGCAATTACTATCACCACAAAACCATACTCATATTCTTACTCATCCTAGTACTAGCGCTATTCCTTCTACTTTATACAGTCTGTTTTACATTATTATTATTTCATTAAACTAATCTAATTCAAATAAACTCTATAAACTTGCAAAACGCTTTATGACATGAGTACAGTTACTATAGTAGGAATAAAAGTATCATGTGAGTCCCATAATAGTTACTGCTTTGTTGTAACTACAAATTCTAATCCTAATGCTATTGTTGCTACTTTATAATGTTGGTTTTACATTATTATTTCATTAAATTAATTGAATTCAAATAAACTCTATAAATAAAAAAACTACATGAAATAAATACACACAAACAGTTACTATAGTAGAAGTAAAAGTATCTAGTACATCCTATAATGGTTACTGCTTTGTTGCAACTAAAAATTCTAATACTAGTGCTATTGCTACTACTTTATAATGTCAGTTTTACATTATTATTATTTTGTTAAATTAATCAAATTCAAATAAACTCTATTAACTTTAAAACTAACCCTAACCCTAAACTATATGAGATAAATACACACAAACTACAGTAAGCAGAAGTAAAAGTATCTAGTACACCTTATAATGGTGTACTTATACCTACTAATTCTAATACTAGTACTATTACTACTACTTTTTAATGTCTGTAATGCTCAAAAAATACTCATTCTATCTGAAGTTGAGTTTGCTGCCTAAATTTTGCTTCATTGTCAGCAAAATACACTAAGATACATATTTTTTGTAGTATTAGTAGTTAGGGTCAGGAGGTGGGATTAAAGTAGGGTTAATAAGTATACGTAGTAGTTCAAGAAATAATTTTGCTGAACTACTACTACAACTGCGCATAGTATGATTTTTACTGCAACAATCCTTTTTTCTGAGTCCACATTTTCCACTAGATTTTAGCATTACTTTTATCTTATCTTTAATATAAAATGCAATCACATCCACTTCCCCTTTATCCCAATAACCCACTCACTTCAAGGCAATCCACATGAACAATACCATGAACTTTTCGAAGAGGTCACTGGTCCCCCGTTTACCTCCCCCCTCCCCAAAATGGCGCCCTCGCTGACTGAACCTTGTTTCACTTGTGTTTAAGTCCACTGTTCCAAGATAATTCCGACATAAATATGCTTAGAGCTGCAGAGGTTTCTTAATTTCCTGTGCCGGCCACACACAGAAGAGATCCAGCGCTCAAGCTAATCTAATGCTCAGAATCCACCGCTGTTTGCACTGTAAAAATACACGGCAGGGAATAGCTGGCTCTGGAGAGGGGTTAGCTAGCAAAATAATTACCTGGGTGAGTCGCCACTTGTTGTTATGGTTACGGTATTGTGATATTAGGTTTCTTCTGTACAGAGCGTTATTGAAAAGTTGCTGGGAAGTTTTTGTGTCTGTTAGATTGATTGTACGGCTGGATGACATTTGCTAAGGTGAGACTCTGCAGGTGAAAAGGATAAAATCTTGAATTTCGAGATACAAATTTGAAACCTTTCCTGTAGCTTACTCATATACATGTGGGGAAAAATAAGACATTTTATGTGTAAAAACAAGCCCAAAACTGAGGACATTTTGGATATCTTATTTAGTATTTTAGTCTACTTGATCTAACAGAAAAATTGCCTAAAAATTCTAATTTCACCTCCTTTTTTGGAGTTAAAAATTACACAAATCAGAGTTAAACATCAAAAAATCTGTCTGTGTGTTTCCTCAAAATCTTTTTAAGTACAAGACTGTAAAGTTTAGTGTGTGTGTAGGTGCAACTTTATGGACTAATCCTCATTTTTGGCATTTCTGATAATGTTTTTTTAAGTTACAACTCCCCATATAATAGATTTTTCCTCCTTCCATAGAACTATATATTATTATTTTTTAACTCTGTAGCAAGAGTAAATGTAAGGATCATATACACTCGGAAATAAAGTTATATTTTACTCTTTGAATGTTAAAGTAACACTTTATGTAGTAGCACTGTATGTAGTCCTTGTACCTGGTGAAACATAGGCACATCTGTGTAACCTTTTACAAACAGTAAAGAAAAAAATCTAATGAAATTTGTTAAATTAATTTGTAAAAACAAAAATTTGTATAAAGAGAATTCTTCAAAAAACATGTGTACAAGTCTCTCCCCACTCTCTTTCCACCATCTCTTGCTTAACTGTTTTCAAGCTTACAGGAAATAAACGACTTAAAAACATTTGTCTGGGAGTAATCAAGTATTTTGTTTTTCTCTGTTATTTTCTCGTTTTAGTTTCAAATAAATAAATCAACTTATCAAGCAATGTTTATTTCCGTAGCTTTTTACAAAAACAAAATTGAACAAAGCGCTGCACATAAAAATAAGAAAAAAATACTAGGAAAAAAACAAAAAACACTGTGATTATCCTTTAACGACAAAGCACAAATGAAGCAAATTAGCACAAAAGTAAAGTCAGTTCCACTATAGGTCTCCTACATAGATACATGGGTCTGTATTATACTGTACTTTATATTATACAGTGAATTTGCCTATATTTGAATGCTCACATATAAAACCCACCTGATAGAATTCCATTTCCCAACTTCACTTCACACACACAACACACACACAACAGTGATGATAGAGAAGCGCTCCCTCAGCCCCAGCCGCTCCTGTTGAATAATTCACAGTGGAAAAGCATGATTGATGTGGGACGTTTGATTTCCACACCTTCCTAAACGCCCTCTTTTAGCTCCTGGCCCCCACCCGCCCCAGTTCAAAGCCCCATCTCTAGCAGACAACGCCGGCTTTATGCTCCGCTCCACACCTGTGTTTGCTCCTTACACCCCATAATTGAGAGCCAGGCGAGGGGCTATTTGGAGCAGCCAGGAGCACAGTGCGGTCCCCTCATGAAGAGCTGTGGCTGGGGTGGTGTTTGGGGAAAGGAAGGGGGGGGGGTCCTGGATGGTAGTTTGATGTGGTGTAAAAAAAAACAAAAAACGTTGGAGATCTGTAGAGGTGGCGCAGCGGGAAGCATGAAGACTATGAGGCAAATACAGCGAAGAGGAAGAAAAGGCGAGAGGATGTGATGCTAACGTTTGTCACTAATGTGGGCTTGTTGCACTTGCAGTTCTGGGAGGATGGAGTTTGTGAGATGTTTTGGGGGTATTTGTATTTAAATATATATGCGTTGTATTTGCCATGGTATGATTTCAGTCTAAATATTTGCTTGAAGATACTGCATACAGAGTTAAAGAAATGGCACAAGAATATGTATTATTTAAATGATTTCTCTTTTTCAACTATTATCCATACTTGGACACACATTTAATAATGGTGCGTTCACACTAGTTTGGTCCTGATTTAGTCCTGATGTAAACATTGGTTTGGTTCTGTACTAGTCCTCGTTTAGTCTTAGTCTAGTCCAGGTTTAGTTCCTGGTTTAGTCCGAAGTTCATCCCAATTTTGAGCCCAGTTGAATCCTGATATAGACTTAGTTTGGTTTTGTTCTAGTTTTAGTTGAATCCTTGTCTAGTCCAGGTTTAGTGGGCCATCTCACTTGTACGACAGCAAAACTGGGACTAATATCAGACTTAAAGATAAGAAGATAAGAAGATTAAGAATTAAAGGTGGTTTGGTTCTGTTCTAGTCCAGGTTTACTTTACCTTTAATTCTTAATCTTCTTATCTTTAAGTCTTATATTAGTCCCAGTTTTTCTGTAGTACAAGTGAGATGGCCCACTAAACCTGGACTAGAACAGAACCAAACCAAGTCTACCTCAGGACTAAACTGAGATGTGAACGCACCCTTCTTTACTCAGAAGAAGAGGCAAAGTTATATTTATACCTAAAATAACCTATAATGTTGTGGCTAAAGATCTGGTTTCCTCTTTGGTTAGTAGTAATAGTAGTAGCAGTAGACCAGTTCCATAATAATACAAAAATCCAAAATGTGCTTACTATTTACAGTGACTGCAAGTTTATTATCCTTAATAAAGTGTGGTCAGTAGTAGTAGGAGTAGTTGTAGTAGCAGACGTAGTAGCAGTAACATACATATCTCACACGAGCTCTCTCAAAACTATAAAACAGATGAATGGCACACTTCATCACACACGGCTAATAAGTAAAACTAGCCCTAATAGCAGTGCACATGGAGCAGTGAGCCAGCAAACAGTTACTCCAGCTCAGGGTCAGTCCAAGTGCAGAGAGATCTACAAGTCAAAACAAACAGCAGCCTGGCTTTTGACGGCACGGCCCGCTCACTTTTTCCCACAATTCATTTGGCTTCAAATTATACTCTGAGCACGAGCTAGGTGGTCACGATCCTCATCACAACTGAATGTTCTGTAATGTCATTTTCAAGCAACAGATTTTTAGATTTCTCAGTTTGGTCTTCCCTAAAGAATGCTAATGTTTTGAAATAAATAATTTATAATGTAAGTAGAAATGTATTAGGCTCTGATATAACAATTCTGTGTAAAGTCATAGTCACGTTCATATTTGGCGCAGTGCTTGTCCCTAACAAAAGGATGGCTTCCAGTAAGAGGAAGTATGTACTTTGCATTTGCATGGAACAGTTTGAATAATGTGTCAAAAACTGTGGTCCTGTACCAAGGAATAACTGCAGGTTTCGGTTTGAATTGCATTACATTCTTTTAAAATGAAAAACAATAAAAAATATAATCATGATAAGCAAATGTGCAGTTGTGGTACTTGTTAAGTTGGAATAGATGTTTGGTCAGTCATAGGGTTGGTGGTTCAGTTCCCATTATCAGCAACACATAGTAGTGTTGTGTCCTTGACCAAGAGATCCCTGGACTCGAGATCCTCCCAGGACTCAAACAGATTCCTGGACTCGATGCCCTCCCAGGACTCGAAACCCTTCCAGGACTCGAGCAGATCACTGGACGCAAGACACTTCCAGGATTCAAGACCTTCCCTGGACTCAAGCAGATCCCTGGACTAGAGAACCTCTCAGGACTCAAGATCCTCCCTCAAACAGATCCCTGGACTCAAGACCCTCCCAGGACTCGAGATCCTCCCAGGACTCAAACAGATCCCTGGACTCGAGACCCTCCTAGGACTTGAGATCCTCCCAAGATTCAAACAGATCCCTGGACTCAAGACCCTCCAAGGACTCGAAATCCTTCCAGGCTCGAGCAGATCCCTGGACTCGAGATCCTCCCAGGACTCAAACAGATCCCTGGACTCGAGATCCTCCCAGGACTCAAACAGATCCCTGGACTCGAGATCCTCCCAGGACTCAAACAGATCCCTGGACTCGAGACCCTCCCAGGACTCGAAATCCTCCCAAGATTCAAACAGATCCCTGGACTCAAGACCCTCCAAGGACTCGAAATCCTTCCAGGCTCGAGCAGATCCCTGGACTCGAGATCCTCCCAGGACTCAAACAGATCCCTGGACTCGAGACCCTCCCAGGACTCGAAATCCTCCCAGAACTCTAGCAGATCCCTGGACTTGAGTCATCATGTATGTTGTTGGTGTTAAACTGTTTTTTCCCCAGCATTTCCTAGATTTTGGGTTTCTGAATCAGTCGTGCATGTTTGATCGATCTAACAACCTCTCACTGACACTATTCAAACTCTCTTTTTAGTTATACGAGATCATGCATCTTGTCTAAGTCTCTGATCACAAGCCTACATAACCACGAAGTTCTCTGCAGCTCCCTCCATACTCTGCCTCCCCTTGCAGAACAGCACTCATTAAATATTTGAATAGTTTGTTATTACTTAAAGTTTGAGGTAGAAGAGCACATACTAATACTTGATTTTCCACCCTTTATACGCCTTTCTTGAAAGTCAAATATCATTAAATGTCTTCAGCCCTAGAATTGCCCATCTCTACAGGTAGTTGTTGACATGAAAGCTACCACTATATGACATCACAAGGTGGACCAGAGCATTTTGAGCTTTTAGATATAAACAGACAAATAATGCAGGATTACTTAAACATGTGTGAATGAAAAATAACACAACTCCAGGTATGTTTTTGATGAAGTAGTCATTTTAAAGCATGACGTAAAGCTCACAAGAGGCAATTTCACGTAATATACAATGTTTAAGATTATGTAAGCGATACTCACCTAAATCCTGTACCTAAGAGTTTAGCCTTCATTAAAATGATACCAACCGACTGCAGCAGAAATGTTACCTAAAACATTAACCTCACACTCAGGTAATTTATTAGACACCAAGAGGAATTTTGACAAATCATTCAGCCTCACAAACTGAGAGGGGGCAAAGTTCGTCCATTACACATCCATCCACTCAGCCCTGCTCCTCCTCCTCTTCTGCAAGCACGATTTATGTGAAGTCCCCCGGCAAACACAGGAGGGACGGGCTCTCACACATGGACTGTTTCACAAAAAAAAGAAGTTGGAACACACACATTTTGCAGTAAATTTAGTGATGGGCGTGATAGTGGTCTTCTGGGAGATCCAATGGTCAGATATTGGGTAAGGAGGTGCAGTGTTGAGTGAAGGCAATGATAAATAAAAGGCTGATGGGGTCAACCGTTAGCAAGTCATCTATGATATAAAAAATAGAGTATAAAGTCATTTGGTAACATCACGATTGCGTCAGAAGTACGAAAAAAAGACAATGACTTCTGAGCATATACCCACCTATGTTAAAATTTGACTTCCCGTAAGCCAAAGATCAACCTTCTGTCAATATTTCGCTTTCTTTTAATGGAGTGATTTCATGCTACTGTCAGACCACAAGCAGCCACTGAGAAGCTGCTTGGTTCACGTCATTTAATGTTCAGCCCCGAAAATGGATAAACCTGTCAATGGTGAGACAATTTGGTACACTGGATATGGTGAGGAAATATTTGGAATGTTCAACTGGTTTTAAAACGGCCAGAATGGCATTTTAAGCTGGAAAAGAATAGCATATTGTTGTAGAAATGTAATGGTTCACAACTGCTCAGGAATTACAAATGATAGATTTTTTGTGGGCTGTATGGCCTTAGACAGACCAAGGTTATGGTTAAGGTTACACTTAAAAAAATTTTAAGCTTTGACAGAATGGACCCATACGCTATTTTCCTGTCTATGTTATAATGTTGTCACCTCATCAAAAACATATCTGGAGTTGTGTTTTGTTTTATTCACAATGTTTGAGTAATCCTTTATTGCTAGTCTTTCTACATTTCCTAAGCTCAAAATGCCTTGTTCCTCCTTGTGATGTCACAAAGTGGCAGTTTTCAAGTGAACAGCAACTTTTTACTTTTTGTTCAGTATTTGGAATTTCCTGGACTGAAATTTTCCAAATTCTTGTGAAAGTGTATGGAGTTTAGAAACACAGCGGGTGACTTCCTGTATTACCACATGACATCACAAGGTGGAACAGAGTGTTTTCTGTTTGAGAGAAGAACTCTATGCAGGATTTGTGATTAATTAGTGGAAACAAAACAGGAAATGAGGAGTGATGAGGAAACAACATTATAACATAGATCTGAAAATAGCATAATATGGGCCCTTTAATAAAAGCCCAAACTGCATGAAAATTAGAGGCTGAATGACTCTTTGTCGGGTCAAGGTGGTGACTTTTATTCCTTACAATGGACATGTGTTATTTAATTTTGAAAACTACTTTATACCAATTTAGCTGTCAGAGCTATACAGACAAGATGAGTTGAGTTTTGAAATCACCCTTGCCTTTTGGATGATTGTCGGGACATTTTACTGCGTCGCCATGGCAGCGGTCCAATACTCAATTTGTCCTAGTTTGAAGGATAACTCAGCCGGAGTAGTTTGCCATGTCAAATACCCCTTTTCTGGGAAATTTGAATTAAACCTTGAGAAGAAAAATACAGTAGATTGAAATCAGTTCTGAATGTCTGCCACACGATCATGTTACTTAGTTAGTGCTACACAGTGGAGAAGAAAACTGCATTATACTGCTGTTATTGCCTGTGTACAACATGCTGTCAAGTTAGATGGACTACGTGACCTCTGGAGCTTTATGACTTGGGTTTTAGTAAATTCTGTATATTTTGGGTCATGAACTAGCTGAAGAAAGAATACATTTTAGCTAATTCCTTTAAAACAAATTCAAAAGAAGGGAAAGTCTGGGAAGTAGTTTACCCAAGAACATTTTAAAACCTTAACAGCACAACATGTAACTTTTCAGAATGGCATTAACAGTACACTTTACAGTTTGCATGTTACAGTATGACAACTTATTTATTCAATTACATGTTTTTATTACTCAATATAGCTGGATAAACATGCATTCTTTCTGTGAGTTTGGTCGCCTCCCAGCTGATCTGACCTGTAACTTGGCTTCGTGGCATCGCTTGCTTTTCTGCATGGATTACATTACATTTAATGTCATTTCTGGAACCTTCTAAGTAAAAGATTAACATTTCCATGGAGACAAGCAGGTTGGGGACCCTGCACTAGTGATGTTTCTGTAGTTTTCTGATTTATCAACTTAATAAAGTGCCCTGCTAAGCTTGACTAGCCAATCAAAGCACTGTTATCTGGTGGTAAGAATCTTGTATTGCCATAGCTGCCCTGGTGTAGAGTGAAACGTCTCTGCCAATCTGAACACCACTCACTAAAATCGCAAGCTTCTCATAGGTGGGCGGCCTCTTTAACCACTGAGCCACTGCAGCCAGAACGTCACTGAAATCTTGATGCTGGCTGAAGTTTATGTGAATGGTAAAAATATAAAATAATAAAATAGCTAGATAAAGACATAGAAATAAAATAGCGTGTGTTCAACCATGGAGCTACATCTTTGATCCTGTGTAATTATGCTGTGCTTTTCACTGGTCCAGCTGATCTAAAACACAGGGTAGAGTCTTAACATATTAATCAGATACAAAGTTAATATTATTTTTTCAGTCCTGGCTCACCATAGCCTAAGCCAGTAGTAATACAACAACAAGTGAGACTGCAATCTGCCTCACATTAGTGCTTGCTGTGCATTTTACTTTATTATGTTAAACCACGGCTGTGACCACTATGAGTTTAATAGTCAATAAACACAATAAACAATCGTACGTTAACAGCACTATTTATGGACTCCCTAATAGGTTTTACAGCCTGTAAAGTTTGACGTTCACTTATGGAAAACATGTTTGGGCTGTGGTGGTGCGCTCTATCCCTTTGTTTTGACTGCAGTAAAGGGCAGAGCGTGGTACACCAGAGGGCTCTGTGGTGGCCCTGGAATAATGCAGTAATCACTAAATGTCAGAGGGACAGAGGGGAGCCTAGGTCATACTCGGTCCAAACAAGTCTGAGGAACAAGTCCAGGGTTCCGTTGTGGAGACTGCACAAAATTACTGATACTTTGCAGTGATATCACGCTGGGGGTGTGCTACATGAAGCTCTGTTGGTGAAATGTTTGGCGATTACCGTGGTGACACAATTAGCATACACCGCCAAAAAAAGTTTTAACATGGTACGAAAACTCAAGAATAATTACAAAATTATTAAGAGCCTGTGATCAGTACAAGCATCCATGGTCCCGTTGGACAAAATTTAAACAAAAACTTATAGCAAGACCAGACTGGGTTAAAGGTGTACGCAAAATTATGAAAAAAATCTTCCAATTTTGAATCTACTGTAAAAACTCTCATTTATTTTCATATGGAGAACTTTGCATCTCTCTCACTCATTGCAACAGGCAATACATCATAGCGGAAATGAACATTCACATTTCCATTTGAATCTTTTGATATCTTTTATCATGTATTGCATTATTATTTTGTACCTTCACTTCACACATTTCTGCATAAAAAAGCCACTACAGTATACTATGTGGCTGAAATGTGAATAAAACAATGTGGATAAACAAAACAAAACAATAAAACCTAAATAAGTACTAAATAAAAGTCAATTCACATATTTAAAACCATTCTTGTATTTTTTTTTTATATAATGCAAGTATGAAGTGTAAAGTCTGTGTAGAAGCGCTGTCTGCTTCTCTCACTCTGTCCTCCCTCTGAGTGGCCAAATTGGCACTGCAGACAGCAATGCATTATGGAAACTGTAGATCAAATGGTTTTATGCATTTTATCGGCGGGCCACTATTAATAGAAATTTAAAACTGTCTTGCGGGCCACAAATTTTAATCCCCTGGTTTAAGGGAAGAGATGGGAGTAGAGGTACAAATGAGTCCGTTCTTTGGCAAAAGGGCCTGTATGTTGAAATCATCTCAATTTTACCAACAATCAAAAGAGTAATATGTCCATGGACACAAGGGCCAGTGCTCTAATAGTTATTACTTGACAAATAAAAATAAATTGGAACATTTAAGCTGGAAGAAAATTAATTCCTTGCAGCAAAATTTTACCAGACTTAAATGGATGAAATTCTGCTCTACCTATACCTATCAGTGTGTTTTTGAATTCATCGCTACTTCCTGTATTTTTTTCTTTTTTTTTACTTTTATTCACAGACTCCCACTTGATTGGTGTAAAAAAGTACTCTTTAAATTTACCACACATATTATCTAACCAAACTAACTAAAAATGATAAAAACATGAAAACCTGTCATGTGTACTTTAAGTCAACAGACAGTCTAAACATCTGCACCATGTTAAGAGCTGAGTGTAAGTGCAGTAGGAGCTTTAATGTCTCTATTGGCGGTAAGATGTTTTATTGTCTAATGTGTCCCAGGCCCTACATGCACACACACACACACACACACACACACACACACACTAATGCGGGCAGTCTCGGTAAAGTTCACAGTACACAGTCTAACCTGAGTTATTTAGATGGTCCACAGAAGCCTGGTCTTGGGGCAGGTCTATACTGTGGGTGCCTCTGGCTGCTGGATTACACTGAGCAGGGATCAGTTCTAATGGAGTCCGGTGTCTGTGTGAGCGCCTGGAACCAATCGATGAGAGAGGAGGATGTGTGAAAGAGATGTTACTGACTGTCCCACCTCTGTCTTCAAGCACTGCACCGAGATCGGTTTAGTTACATTATGCAGGGAAGTTATAAGAGAGTTTCTTTTGTATATCCACCAGTCATTTTACATAGAGTACCAGTTAAAAGTTTGGACACATTTATTCTTCTTTATTTACATGATTATTTGCATTGTAGATTTTCACTGAAGGTAAGGTAGCAAACAAAAAATAACCTAAAAATAGCCATCGCTTTGCCTTGAAACCTGGTTTGCAGCTGATAACATTTAGGACTGGAGCATAATAAAATGTCTTTTTAGCAGCACAGTATTATTTTATATTCTGAAACATTCAAAAAATTATATACGTTTTGTCACCTTTTTTCATTTTTGTCTTTTAGGTTAATACCAAGCAAATCATTTTTATTTTAATATATTATATTTCACCTATAGTCCCATATGCTTCATTTAAATACTGAAAGGACTACTAGGATTTTATTTTCATGAAATATATTATGAAAGAAGTTCTTAGGGTTAAAATAAGACCACTGTGTGCTGTCTTCATTGAATTATTAATTAAGAATTTTTATTGTTCAGGATACTACTTAATTTTTAACAGTGGCGTAACATCTTGCTTTACCCTCTGAAAGTTGTGAAACACACTTTTACACTTATTGCAGTGAATTATTAAGGATGCAAAGAATGCCTTAGGAGTGAGTATGAAGTTTATATGAACAAACTGAAACACAGCAACCCGTTTTGTGTAGTTTGGCAGAATGGGAGTAAATTGGCAATAGCAGCCTCACCTCACGAGTTAGTTTTCAAAGTCAAATGCAGAAAAAGTGCCAAGAGGGACAAACAAAATCAACCTTAACTTATTTCTATCTTACATTTCTGTTAATTCCTCACTTTCTGCACCTAATCCCGTGTCCAGACCTGTGCTTACAGACCCCTCAGCTGCTGCCCTGCTCTCACACTATCCCCCTTGTTTATATCTGGAGGGAGGCACGGGGAGGCAATAGGGGGGGGGGCAATTAAGTCCGGGCCAAGCAGAGGAGTCCCCGAGAGACGACCAAGAGTGCACGCTCCTGAGTCCGATTTCAGCTTCCCTCCCTCCCTTCCTCACTCACCCCCTTCACTCATTCACTCTCCCTTTTTTCACCCCTCAATGAGCAATCACAAATTTTTGGAAAGCATGCACAAAACGGCCTCGGATGTTTATTTGGACGTCCGATAAAGAGTATATTCGTTTTGCTTATTTGACTGAAAACGGTTGAGTGAGGAAGAAATATGCGATTCGAGATATGGCGTTTGAAATGGCCGATACAAGACATTACCTCATGGTCAGAGTTACTTTTCTATGTAAAAGATGTAATAGCGTTCCCACCATATCTTATTACTTAAATGTTATTAGTTCTTGTGCACTTTTTTACACTTTTATTGTTCCCTACGCAAGTACTTTATCAAACACATTGGCTGGCTCATTTTTTGTGCTACGCAGGGAGAGATGTAGCGCATGTGTGGTCCCGGGCCCAAGGGACCTATCCAGGATTGCAGACACACGTGTGCAGGCAGCAGCAGCAGTAAGCACAGCACAGCACAGCAGAGTGGATAAACAGGGCTCCTATGGCCACTGGGCACACTCCTCTTCTAAACAATGTAAGCACTTTGGGAGGATGAGGCAAAGGCGTAGTTTTAGTAAGAGGAGCCATTCGGACATACTTTACATACTTTTGCTGGCTGTTTTCTGTTTCGCTGACATAAAAGGGCATTTCTTTCAAAAAATGTGCTAAAATATACCAAGGACAGGTTTGTTTCTTGTAACTTAACATTCCGGGGAAAAAATATCAGTGGAATCTATGGATATGGCTGTAACTAGATCCAATGAAACTAAAGAGGCACTATGTAACTTCTAATGTGGAGGGGCTGCTACTTATTTGTCTCCATGGAGATGTTATTTCTTTGCCGAGAAGTGTTTCACAGTAAGGCATCAAACATACTGTATCTCTCTTGTTGTTTTATAACTCAAAAATACCTTAAAAACAACAATTCTTACCATGTGCAGGCTTGTTTCTCCATAGATCTGACCATTAATCTGTCTCTGTTATGATTACCACGTATATTTCCATCAATCAAAACAGTAATATCTCCACGGACACATACAGGTGTTTATTTCTGTAGTTTATTGTGTTATTTCATCTATTTTTAAATAGATTAAATGCAGGGTCAGAATTTAAAAATATCTTGAAATCAGCTCATGACCCCCACCTAAATGTATAGCGACCCTTACTTTAACGATAGATAACGATACTTTTTTTGCATTTAAATCTGCACAGAAAGGTTGACTCACCAGTGCACTTGAGTTATGAGTGGTACATGTTGAGTACCCTGCTTATACCTCCTCTCCCTGGTGTACTAGAATGTGTTTCAGGTCAGGGGTGGGAGAGGGGAATGGGTGCAAGGGGGGCCCCAGAGATGTGAGCCGCGTTGACAGACACAGGGACCCCCCAAATGCCCCCCTCCTTACCCATCTGCAAGGAAGACCAACAGTCCCCCCAATGGGCCCTGAGCAGATAAAATACACCCTCCCGCCCTCCTCCCTCCCGCCTCCAGCAGGTGTGACAGTCATCGGGGGTGGCCTGTCAGCGGGGGGGCTCGGGGGGGCGCACAACAGGGGGCACATTAGGAACATATCAGCAATTACTCTGACTGTTTATTTTTCTTCCTGCTCTAACACCTGGAGACTGACTTACATCTATCCATCCTCGCTGTGATGGTCAGCTTCAGCTCTGAGAGAGAAGAGTTTGAACCGTTACTTGATTGAGAAACTCATTTTGAATGTATATACCATTTATATTATTGCTCTTTGTTATTAGAATATATTGTGATGTATAAGCTACTGTGTCCAAATAATTTCCCTTGTGGATCAATAAAGTTTGTTTAAATCTAAATCTAAGTCTGATCACTTGTATGCTCTCCATAGCATCATCTGATTCATGTTGTAGTAAAAGAACTTACATTTTAACTGGATTTTGAGATTAAGTGATTTCAATAACTTCAGCGTGTAACACTTTTGATCTTATTTCACATGCACACATATCTTGCTGAGTTCCAGTTTCAAAACCACATTTTTCTATTATAATTCATTTGGCTTATCAGACAAGTTTGGAACAGTCATTGCTCAATGTTGGAACAAAATTCAAAGAACTTTTTTACTGTGTTTATTATGTGTTTTGTCCACTCTAACACTAAATAGTGTTCACTAATGTAGACATATTAAAGTTGGAAGTTTATTTTAAGCAAAAGTTTTTTTGCTCATGGTTCTAAACAGAGACATGTATAAAGAAGTGGGTTATCCGAGTGTGACGTCACCCACAGCGTTCAGTGCCACTCAAATGAAGCTCACGGTTACAGGGGTGAATTTGGAGCCAGACTCTATTTAATGAATAGGATTTTTTTGACAAACAAAATAGCAAAAAAAAAAAAAAAAAAAAACAGGATCATGTAGAGCGGATGAATACAAGCATTTTAAGACCAAAATGTCGAGGCTCACAGCAGCGGTTACAGAGAGAGGGAAGACAGTATTTCAATGTAAGTCAATGAGAGCCAGGGTCAGTAGGAGCTGGAAGAGCCACATGTGAACTTCCTATTTGGCTTGTGGGTTAGCTATGGTGATTTATATATACAGTCTATGTTTCTGAAGTCTGACTTTACTCGTCTATGTTTCTGTTCTGATATTTTTTCATGCACCCTGATGAAGTAAAGCCTGATGAAGTAAAACTGATTATATTCAAAGAGTATAATTTAATTCACCCAATCAAAAATTTGTAGCAATGTCATCAATTTCACATGGGCATGCAAAATTTGAAACATTGTGCCAGATCAAGTGGGTTCCAAATTGGGTAATTACCACTGAACAACCAGTAACCAGCCAACACATAACCTGAAGCTAGAGCAAAAACGCAGTACACATGTTTGCCTGTTTACCCATAGTAAGCTTCACTTCCTAGTTTTTGTTTATGTTTGTGTTTTTGAGAGGTTTTTACTTTGTGTAAACAGCCACTAATGTGGTTAGCCCCCCACATATGCTGCATGAGATCACAGCTTCAAGTCAGTAAATAAATAAATAGGTTTTCAGAGCGGAATCCCTCGCTATTTTTACTGCTACTACTTCATCATATTTTTTGCATTCCCTAAAATCTCAAACTAGTCCAACACCAAGGATGTACAAAGTGTTCACGTGTTGATGGGCCCTCGACCTGTGGCCCTATTTTAAACTTTAGTGCTGAACCCTATGTTGGTAGCACAGCCCGAACTGCAAATCAACCTCTCAATGTAATGGAATTCACAGGGTCGTGGACATGTTTACCTCTTTTTCCAGCCCCATTAGGCTCTGAGCAGCTATATCGCACATGACTCCAGAGAGCTGCTCCCTGGTCTGTTTAAACCATGATGTATGCCTGCAGGCTGGGGCCCACATCTCCAGACCTGCTCCAGTCCAGACAGCAGATATGAGCCATCCTGATAGTCCTGATAGTTTATATGGGCTCCACTTTCTGCAGTAAACATGTAAAAGGTGCAGACATCCCACGGATCATACGCGTAAATGTTCTCCACAGTGAGTCGTTGGGAGTGAGGCAGGAGCTTGTCTTGGTCACATGAACACAGAAGTGGGTTTAGCTTTTGCTTATAGACTTAAAGGCCCCATATTCAGGGGTCTTTGTAGGTACTGGCCATGGGAAGCATAGGCCATCTGTGCATTCTGATTGACCACTGACCATAGCTACAGACCGAAAGAATATATTAGGGGAAATTCATTTTACTTGTGATATGTCACCAAAATATATTTTTTTTTAAAAATGGACATGACATCATATTTATAATTCAGATTAATTATAATGAATTAAAAATCACCATTCATTGATTAAAAAAAACTAAAATTCAAGTGATAAAACCTTAAAATTCTCACCTTCGACCAACCCTCGTGTCATTCCTGGTATTGACATATCTCTACTATGCTACACTTAGATATCGTCCCCTCATTAAAAAGAAAAAAAGAAAAAAAAAAATTCTGGAATTGAGTTTTTCCTCCATCATGTATGTCAATTTCTTTCTCAAGAACTCAAAATTCTCTGTTTAACCTGATGTCCTGAGATGGTTCTAAACATTTACTGCTCTCTACAAAGTCTCTCTTTATAGCTTGTACTTTTTGCTTTTAGTTGTATCTTAACAGCTTTGCACTTTCGGTAATGGTACTTCGTTTTTTCCACAGAAATTAGGGTTAGATTACTTTTGAATATTAAGAAAACATGTACCACAAATAAAATAAGCCTGAATAATGCATAAAAATGAGAAAATTGTATCAACTAGTAATCAGAAGGGCAAAACTTACTGTACATACCAATTTTATCATATTCTAATTAAAATAGGGTCAATGAAAACCGTGTTCCCTTCTTCTTGCAGAGAGGTCAAGTTGAGTAAAGAGCGTTATTCATTGCCAGACATAATTATTTACAAAATATTAAGTCCTCTGTGAAAATTCAAATAAAAGCATCTTTGTCTTTCTCCGTGTGAAAGAAGGAAGTGCCGCAGTCCAATTTCCTGTTCGAGTGTGGCAAAAGGGGGAGGGGCCGTATCAGAAATCAGCCCCGTGGTCCCTGGAGCCACTGCTGCCCTGGGTCTACCCTCTCACCCCCCGCCACAACCCTACGGGGGCCACAGCGAGTTAACCCCAAGCCAGCCGTGACTAGAGCACTGAGTGATATCTTACTCATCTAATCCCCCTTCTCAGTCATCATGCAATAAAGTATGCCCCATGAACTCCGACCTCCAGAGTCAAAATACCCCCCACCCCGTTACAGTGGCCCCCATTTCCCACAACTGAAGCTGAAGGAGATACACGGAAGTCAATGTCAAGTTAATAGGTCTTAAAGATCCCATATTAAACAAAATTGATTCTTTTGAGCTTTAAGTCGTGTTATAATGTTTTGTTTTATTCACATGTTTCAGGAATCCTTTATTATTAGTCTGTCTACATCTCCAAACCTCAAAATTATCTGTTCCACGTTGTGATGTCATCAAGTGGCATATTTCAAGTTAACTTTGCCAGCTAGCTTTTACCTTTTGTTCAGTAGAGATCAGCAATTTCAAGGCTAAAATGATCAAAAATTGTTCTAGTGAATGGTATGGAGTTTAAAAACACAGTGGAGCACTTCCCGTATTACCACATGCATGACAAGTCACGGGAAACAACATTATAACAGATGGGAATAAAGAATAAAACAGGCCCTTTAAACTTCATATTAAAATGTTATGAATACCCTTGGATCAGATGTATGTTTCAGTAAAAACGCTTTAGTGCAACTTCATGTCAAAATGTCTGATGAGGGACGGTTTTGGCTGCACTTTTTGGACAGAGGAAATATCACTTCTGGACAATGACTGCCCTGAGACCTGATTTGACATTTTAAGCTCAATTTGTCTTTGGCTAGTCAAAACAATCACTCATCTCCAGGTAACCATTCGCCTTAAGCGCTAGTGACCATTAAGTTTCAGTCAGTCCGCCCCAGGACCTGTTTGGATTTATAACCTTACCTATGTGAGATATGTGAATGACTAATGTAATTTCAAGTGACCAAAGAAGTCAGCACTGTATGTTTGAATTATTGCACAAAATGTAACTTTAACTGTATTCTGCATATTCATGGTTTTTTAGCTTCCTGCCATATGGTACCATTTTGACAGATGACCATTCAAACGATATATTTTGTTTTGAATCGTTACGGCAACAGTCCTACCTTGTCATCATTTTGAAACCTATGGACAGCATGCTTTCTAGAGATGATATTATTGGATATATTACGCGTTATTTCTCTTTTTGTTGATCTAAAATTACTTCATAATAGAAATGGGAGCAGAACTGAGCTCTTCATAATGGCATTTCACGATAGCAAGCAGTGGATCTCCATGCATGTGTTTATGTTGTGGAAAACTGAGTACGTGACATTACTGAACCCTACATGACCCAGAGTCTGAATTGTTAAATAACAGCAATCAAATACAGTGCAGGGGGTGGAGATGAGGGGTAGGTGAAAACTGGAATCCTCAAACCTGAGCACTCAAACGCTGTTATGAGGTGGTTAAAAGCTCATAAAAGTAAATTTTACATGATACGTCCCCTTTAACAATATAACCAGCCCAGACACGTAATATAGTCACAGGTCTTATACTGACTGCTAATCCATGCAGTGTTTGTGTATAGGCATGTGTGCGGCAGGAAAGAGACATGGGGAGTCGGGAGCCCCCCTGGCGCCCCCCCCGCTCCGGCACATCTGGCCTTTATATCAGCCCTTTAATTAATCCTGAGTGAAGGCCAGCGAGTGACAGGCCGACTGGGCAGGCTCCAGCCACAGACAGCCACAGATTTATAACAAGTGAGCCCCGAGCAGAGGTGATTTATTTCAGCTGAAGAGAGGAGGAGGTAGTGGACATAGAAATACACTTTTACTCTGTAGGAGGGCCCAGACGCTGTAAGGTTAAAAGCATGATCATGGTGGATTTAGGGTGGGCGATATGCAAAAAAATCCACATCGGAATTTTCGATTTGGTTAGGATTCATGTTTATTTCACCTTAAAGGCCCTGTACTTGATTTTTTCCTCATTTGTTCCAGTATTCATATATTGTTGAAGCAGCTCTTGAGGTCCAAATATATTCACTGTGTTTTATTGTTCTATAATCAGGAAGTCTGTGGTTAACATGTTAGTTGTTGTTAGCATTACCATGACGGTAAAACTCTGCTTTGTTCTCTGAAAGTTGTGAAACGTGCTTAGAAACTCATTGTGATGAATTATTAGGACTGTATTAGGACTAACTTTGAACTGTTGCAAACCATTTAGAAATATACTAGTTATTTTTTTCACGATATTCATGTTTTAAAAATTATTACTTGGTTTTGATGGGATATCTGTGGTAAATATTTATCATAGTTTTACATCAGTTAAATGGAAGTGAACAAATACAGGTAATAGTGGCAAGTTCTAAAAGTTCTCTCTCTGTGTCATCAATACAGTAAATTCCATTCAAAACTGTGTAACTTTTTGATTGGGGGTCTATCGCCTGCTTGTTTCTATGGATATTTCATTGCTCTGCCTGGAATGTTCCACAGTATGACATTAAACAGCTCTACCTTACATATATTCAATTACAGGTGGTTTTATAGCTCAAAAATACCTAGAGAAACATGCATTCTGACTGTGAGTGGGGCTGCCTCTCCACAGATCTGACATGTAGCTTGGTGTGTTTTGGTCTCCATGAAGATAAAAAGATAAAACAGTAACAATTAACCCTCCGCCATAAAAGTTACCCTTGCACCTTTAAATAAAACGCTGAAGTGCTTTCTAATAACTTGTGCCAAATGGGCAGTGTTCCTCTTCTTGTTCGTCAGCAGTGGAACCAGATACTTGTGATGTACGTGGAGGAGTTGTGGGGGGGTATGTGTGTGTAGGGGGCGCCAAGTGTCCCTCCCAGGCATGTGCTGTCCGTCAGACTCAGCACACTCCCCTTATCTCTTCTCATCGGCTGCCATAAATCCTCCCTTTGCTCATTTTGTTTCAACATGACAGCAGTTTGAACTGAAAATACAGGTGACGCCCCCCACATGTACTCAGAGAGAGAGAGACCTACCCCAGGCCAAGTGACTGGAAGTTAGAAGGAGTGTGTATAAAGGTTTTGTTTTCATCTACAATAATCAAAATGCTACATATGGGCCTTAAATATTGGTAGAGTGGATTAGGGTTATTTTCATGTAACAATGGCGATGGTTATAAGGGACAAAAGGGATTTCTAAGATGTAGGCTTTGATTCCTTTGATTTGCTTTGATTTCTTATGAGCTTTAAGCCATGTTATAATGCAGTTACCTCCTCAAAAACATACCTGGTGTTGTGCGTTCCACCTTGAGATGTCAGTGGCAATGGCAGTTTTCATGTTAAAAGCTACCATTTTACATTTAGTTCAGTAGAGACTGGCAATTCCGGGCCTGACATCATCCAAATTATACATGTGAAGGTGTGTGGAGTTTGAAAAACACAGTGTAGCACTTCCTGTATTACCACATGACATCGCAAGGTTGAGTGTTTTCTGCTTGAGGGAAAAACATGTGTGTTGAACATGCGTGAATGAAACAAAATGGTATGTTTATAATGAGGAAACATTATAACAGAGATCAGAAAATGGCATAATATAATCCCTTTAATACTATAATAAAGAATAAATAATTCGGAATGGAAAAAATGTGTTTTGCAGTTATTGGGGACACAAATATTTTCACATAGGGCTAGATGATATGACAAAATAAATATTAATTGCATAAACATTAAGAAGACAATTTTAATCATCGCCACCTAACCCAAGCTTTCCAGAGCATTTCCTGTAGACCATAAAAAAGACCTAAGCTGATCATCGACAACAGACGTACATGTAAAATAAGACTAATTGTACATCCATAATTTCAGATGATGCGGTAAAATACACCCTAATGTTCACATACTATAGATCGCAACATGTAATACAATGTTGTCATATTCTGGGCAGATGCCTGATTCATAGCCACAAAGATCTTCTCTTTATACAAAATTGTCACTATCCAAAATATTTCAAAATGAGATAATTAATAGATGTTGTACAGCCCTTTCAGACTGAGTGAGTTGCTGATTCAGTGGTAGAGAGATGGAAAAACAAAGTGAGTATGTTTTAGCAGTCTGCAGCATGCTTCCTCTGATAAGGTCTGTACAGTCACCGCCGCTGCACAGACCCGTCACAAGGAAAACAAATATGGATCATTTATCATTATGCCTTATGACATATATTTTTGCTTTCTTTTTCATTAATTTCTTTCTGCGATGATCCATGCTGTAGCCGGCTCCATCTGTTGCCTCATGTGTAATGCTGCTGTGATTAATGGCTCGTTTTAGTCCTATCGTCTGGACTTCAGTTCCCAGAATTCCTTTGGGGGAAAGAGACAACATTGGTGACAGAATGGCCACTCTCCATATAAGGTCTATTTTCTTTTCTTTCCCTTTTTGTTGTTTTAACTGTGGGTGGCTCTAGATAATAAAATGGGTCACCACAAAAAGTTAAATTTCTGATTAAAAAAAAATACAACCAAAATATTCTACAGTATGTCTATATATAGCTATACTAGAGTAAACTAATATACTAGAGCCAAAAATATGTGCAGAGTAGAAGTCATAAAACTTGTTGTCAATCTTCCAAAATCGTAAAAACTTCATCATTATCATCATTATCTGTTGATCTTACTGGATGTGTAGTGAAGAGTGACAATTTTAAGACATATGCATGCAGACAGAAGAGTGTGAGAGAGGGCCAGTGTTTTACGGTCCTGGGACAGATGAACTTGTACAATTCGGGTTTGTTAAGTGTCAACTTGAAACCCCCTCAAGGCCGTACTTAAAATTTCCCAAAAATGCTGATTTCGAAAGATGTTACGATGTTTTTGCTACTCATATTCTGTAATCTGCAGGAATGACAGCTTGTATTGGAATGTTGATATTTGGAGTATTTTATCTTGTCTGGTTGGTCTTGGTTGGCAAATTTACAGTTCAATAATAAGGGAGCATATCCAAAATCCATATTGATCTAATTCCAAACTGTGACTATTTCAATTTCCTTCAAAAAATCAAGAAGAAAACTTTCATGAACCTTGCTGTTGGTATAGCAACACTTTTAATTTTATAGCTGAGTATTAATAACTTAAAGGTGCAGTGTGTAACTTTTCCCACCTGTTTGTCTCTTTGAAAATGTTATTGCTTTAACTGGATTGTTCCACAGATTTTATTCCACAAAAAATTATCTCCATGGAAACAAGCAACTGACTCAATTGGCCAAGCTACAGGTCAGATCTGTGGAGAGATCCCTCCTTGCAAGAATACTTCTTTTGAGCAATAAATTCACTTTCATGCACTAAAATACAAGATGGATCATGTTTAATGCATACGAGGCAAAGCGATATCTCCATAGAAACAAAAATGCTGCAGACCCCCCTGCTGGAAAAGTTACACTGTACATCTGTAGTTACAATAGTATAGTAACAAGTCGAGTATATAATTCTTACTGTAAAATCATGATCAAGCGAGGGTTCTGTTATTCCAAAAGTGGTTCTACTTGTTGCAGTTAAGGAGTGGAAAAATCTCCCAACCGAACTAAGAAGCCCAACAAACTATGCAACATTTTCTGTGGAATTTACAACGAAATGCAGGACCACACACTCTGAAATTTATGTAACACCGGTATATTGTATTTTTAGGTGTATTGTATTGTTTTTCAAGGTATTTTTGAGCTATAAAACCGCCTGTAATGGAATAAATGTAATGTAGAGCTATGGGCAATGACATATCCATAGAAACAGATGACAGACCCTCCACCAGAAAAGTTAAACAATTTTCCATGTAATATATAGGGTGACCAGAATTTCAAAATAAAAAAAAAAACTGGGGCACTCTCGGGATGGTGCTGTTGGTAATAATAAAATTGTCCGTGATTAAGGACAATTGTTCTGCACTTGGTCCATTCACGACTAACATGTGTCAGTATAATCACATTTACTTTATGTTTTGGTCATTTTTAAGCAGCTTTTCTATATTTTACCTCAACAAATGTCAATGTATGCCTCTCTTTACTCTCGGCAGGTATCAAATTGCTCCAAAATAGGGACACGCAAACATTTCTTGAATAAAACTGGGACAAATCACTGGTTTTGGATAAATCTGCTGGGACAGGGGCCACCGGGCTCAAAACCGGGACTGTCCATCTGCTGCGGAACAACTTGAAGTACATTTTCCCTTCAAATAAAGATTAAACTAAACTACCCATGCCACCTGTTGAATGTGTTGGTGAGGTTCTACAACCACTAGCAAATCCTAGTGTTTGTGGGTGAACTGAGGATTCATGGGAAACAGGAAATACCCTCAACGCCCGGGCCAGACTTGTTACCGGCAACATTTTTCATTTACTGCAACTGCGCTACAATAAAACCATTATGTCTGACCACTTTCACGTATATATATTCTTGAGGGTCCAATTCTGCCGAGGTCGCGAATGTTAGCAAAAACTGGAGTCGCACTGGCCACATTTGCTGTATTATAAATCCGGTCTGGGGTCTCATGTTAAAGTACGGACCTCTTGCCAGCGCTCCACGTTTGCCAGAGGAGTCATTTTGTGTGTTTGTGGGGTCGGCATAGACATAGCCTCTCTCAGTGCACCCATGGGAGAAAAGGAATGTAGTCGGCCACCCCCAAAGAGTATGTATTTTTGAGCGAGACTTACTTTTCTTAGACGTCGTGGTATTGGCTAATATTGCGAGGAATGGGCTGGTTTTAAAAATAGAAAAATACCAAGAGTGTAGGAGGTTTGTTTGGATAGCACGGGCAGGAACTCAGCTAGAAAATGAGATGAAGGGGAGTGGAATGAATGATTAGAATTTTCTAATTTTGGATGCCTTGCTTTAGAAGATAAGATGTCAAAAGGTTAAACAAAAATGTGGTCTATATGTTATGAGAAATCGTTAATTGCTTTATTATAGGTTACAGATAAAAACAAAGACGATGGAAACTCACCGGACGTAGGAAGAACATGCAAATTCCATTAAAGAATTCAATTGTGAATTTAGGAGAGAGTTGGGAAAAGGAAAACAGTCCCGTAATTATAAGATGAAATGTAAAATGTACTTGAACATATCCTCATTTCCTCTTGATGAAGTCATTTTTCCAAGGGCAAAAACACACGTCTGCGAACTGGCACAGCTATGGCGATGTATGAGCTTATATTCTCTGAGACGAACTTACTGTGCGAATGTGTACCGTCTTATGATTTGCTTTCCTCACATGTAAACGATAACAAATTTTAAAGTAAATATAGACAATAAAGGATTATGTTGAAACTCATTTATGCCACTGACGCAATCACCCATGAGCAGATTAAACCACAAAACTATTCTAAATGTACAATATTATTAAAAAAACAAGAGCTGCGATAAATAAAGAGCAGAAAGAAACACTTTAGCACTTAGTTTGCATATGTAATGAGTCAAAAAAGTGATTTATTCAACCTTTTTATGGCTTAAACCTTATAGAATATCATTAAAAAAATAATGAAAAATTTCTAGATAGTGCAAAGAAATGTACATACGATAAATACTGATTTCGCAAAAAACTATTGTTCCAGCTTTTATACAGTGAACAGTAAGCTGATATAATAATTATTGGGAGAGGCCTACATTTACACTGAAAAAAATATGTGCAATACACACAAGGCATTAGTTCACCTTCCCAAACAAGATTTCTTAACAAACTTGTAAAACAAATATAACAATTGTAATGTTGAAAAAAAACATTAAACAACATATATTATAAAAGAGTGAAATCTCCAAAAAGTCCATTAATCATACTGTCTCCTTGACCTAGTATTTACTGCCTTGGCCATCATCACTATTGCGCTCAGTATCTGGTGTGCGTTTCTCTGCAGGCTGCACAAATACCCTCTGTGTTTCCTCCAAATGGCTGCGATCACATTTCTGTTTAGCTCATTTTTACATGCTCCAGCGATCGTGTAAATCACATTTAAAAGGCGTATACAGCTCATTACGGCACAGCAGCTCCCCCTCAGCCTTTGCACCGCATGGAGAATATTCTGCAGTCATCTGTGGTGTAAACACGTCTTTACTTAGCCAGATTAACTCACGGGCTCGGGTTACTCTGTTCTCTCTCCACGGCAACACGTCCAGCCTCACAACCAACAAGTGCTCCTACACACATTGTTTTCACTCATGGTTTGAGAAAAAAAAGTTAACTGCAGTCAGAACTTTAGACAAGAAGGAAATATTCTAAAATCTTACCAGAAAGTCTCCCTGTGTTTTGGTACGTTTGAGAGCTTTGTCCTTAACCTGGCTAAATAAATGTGTGTAGCACTCTTGAGTTAAGCTCTACACATTCTGAATCTGGGGCAGCTCCCGTTGAAAGCTGTTGGGAAAAGGCTTGGACGGTCAGAGGAATACTGATAGGGCAATACATCACAACAGGGAAACAAGCATTGACATAAAAATGTTCTTAAATCCAGCTGAGCGAAAAGCAAACATTTTTCTCATCAATAAAGACAGAAAGTACTTTGCACTTTTTAGAATTGTGCAAAAAAAAACTCCATTGGCATTTCCATGTTTTTTGGTTTATGTGACCAGTTTTATTTTTTATTTGACTTTTACTTCCTCCAAAACCTCAATGCTGGTCCATCAGTCTTTTATGAGTTTGTGAACTAACAAATATTGCGGAATTCATCTTGTCTTCCATCCAAGTGCTCCTCCAACACTGGTCTGTCACTCTGGTCGTTTTCAGGCCAAACTCAACAGCCGGAGATGTACAAGAAGGATTCCTGTTAATTTGCGAACTCACAAACACTGTTGTAAATCATCTCACTGTGAAAGTTTTAATAAAGTATAGCTTTCCTTAACCTTTCTTTGAAGCTATGGACCCAGTATATTTTGTTCCCGATCTTAAATTTGATTACAATTTTTTTCTATGCATGTTTTCCACAAGGTGATTTCCTCGAAGTGTGACAGGAGTGAAGCATTAAGCATTTCAGTGTGTGTGTTTGAGGTGAGTGGATGTGTTGGTGGAGCCAAGGCCAGCAGCAGTGGGTCATGCCGATCAGTGGCTGCTATTAGGAGGACCACCAGTGTGAGCGGGGCAGTTTGGTGCATGGGCCTAATAACAGAGAGAGCACTGGAGCTGGGGCAGGAAGCTCCAGCAGACAGGCTAATGCTGAGGGAAGCACTTTCTCCACTCTACTGTAGGTCTCCTTGGAAAAAACAATGACAAGGCTTATTGCCGTTTGGAAAATGTCCCGTAACTTACTTCCAGATGACAGACAGCAAAAAGAGAAGGAGAGAAAGGAATTCAATCAGGCTCTGGACATATTATGCAGGGTAAAGTTAGAGCAAAAAATCTGGGGTCAAGTCCCAGAGTAAATGCCTATTCCATCAAGTCTTCGAAGTACACGTCTGAAATTATTTACTGAAGGCCTGAAACCTGAAAGTACCTTTGGCATATCTTAGCCCTTACTTAGGTTTGTAGAACTGGCAAGATCCACGATTCATACTGTGATTTTTAATATATTCTGTGTCCCAGTGAATTTAATATCTTTAACATATTTTGTAAGGAACAAAGACATAAATACATTAGAGGAATTATGAACTACGTCTCTTTTGCTATCTTTTTTGCCACTTATTAAGAATTTATTATTACCATTTATATTTTTTACTCTTCGGTTATTATTACTGTGATGTGTGAGCTACTGTGTCCAAGTATTTCCTCTTGTGGATCAATAATGTCTAAGTCTATTTCATATTAAATTGTAAACACAGAACACACACACACAATGAGATTGTGGTTAGCATCTTAAACTGAAGCAGAGCAGGGGTTGAAGTCTTGCTCAAAGGCACCTCAGCAATGCCCTTCAGATGCGCATTGTTTGACTGAGGCTCAAACTAATACTGACTGACTTCGTGATCACTACCACAGAAGCAAACATAAAAGAATATGGAGTAAACTTGCCCATATGACTTTTACACTGACATACAGTATAGTATCCAATGAGATCTGGTGAAAGCAGTGAGGTGACAGTGAAGGGAGCGGACCCCACGTGTGTTAACAGCCCTCCACATGGGAGTCCCACTTTACAGCCAGGGTTTATGACTTCACTGTTTAAAGTGGGCTTAGGTTTCACCCTATAGTCCTGTACTGCACTGTTCTACCTCTGACCTAACTCAGAATCATGACAACAAGCCACTGGTGAACAAACTGGGAAAGAGTGGTAAGGAGGCCCAAGCAGTGAATACAAGATCTCCATAACTTTTCTGATGGGGTTCTGTTGGTCCACATGTGATAAATTTGCCCCTCACACTTAGTGAAGTTACTGTATTTTCCGGACTATAAGTCGCTATAAACTATACGTTTTTTTCAGGGGTTGGGTGGTCCTGCGACTTATACTCGGGTTCGACTTATATATTTAATTTTTCCCACTGACAGCCCAAAGACCAAATATATGAATCATATATATGAATGAAAAAATCGTTATCCTTTTTTCATTTTGTTTTTAGAGACAAATAATAAAGAAAAGAGTTTTCGTTTTCTTATTTTTGGTTCTGTATTGAAGAACAAATGATACACGAATTCTTCTCTATTGGGTTGTTTTTATTACGATAACTTCTATAACTCGCCTTTCAAGATGAAATGTTGGTTCTTGCTCTCTGATTTTATAAAATAAATTTCCCCCAAAAAGTGCGACTTATAGTTCGGTGCAACTTTTACATGTTTTTTGATTCTTCATTACGCATTTTTTGGCTGGTGCGACTTATAGTCCAGAGCGACTTATAGTCCAAAAAATACGGTAATGTATTGCTGAAAATACCTTGAAAAACAGCAGCTTTGTTATTGTGAGCTGGTTTGCCTCTCCACAGATCTGACCTGTGACTTGGCCTCACCCGACGTCAGAAAAGTTATACAGTGAATCTTTTAGTCTGACTCATTCGCCAGTATGGCCCAATCATATCTGGCCAAAGATATGAATTAAATACTGACGTTACGTGAAGCCAAAAGCAAGCAAAATAGATTGTGAGATGATATTTATGAAAACACAAAACAAGAAAGGTGCATAGTGGTTTAAAATGGCCCTTAGCTGAAGCTGGAAGAAGTGTCTGGGGTGAGGGGAGGCTGGGAGTCCCTGCTTGGGCCTCTGCGATAAGTCCTTGGATAAGCGGGAAAAAAATGTATGGATGGAAAAATAGAAAAACACAATATTTCCTGTTATTATTCTCATATATTCAGTCCAGAAGTATACCAGTAGTGTCAGTTAGTATCATTCTGTATATCCAACTGTTGACACAAGTCCAGTATAACGGAAAATACCTGTTCAAGTGAATTTCCCAGTCCATAAACATTAATACGCATTTAAGGCCTATTTAACAGTTGATTTGCTGTGATGTGTCTGTAAATGCACAGAAAGCCGCCCGGTCTAGTCATTCTGGCACTGACTTTGGCCCTGTCTAAAGCCTGGACTAAGCCCTTATCTGTTCATAATACCAATAGCAGCGGCAGATTTACAGCTTAGCATTAAATAAGAAAGGTTACACCGGCTATTTCTGAACGACTCAACCTACGTAACCGCACCAAAGGAACCAAAAGCAAAACGATACTCTGAAATTTAGTCACAGTTGGAGCATGCTTCAGCTACTGCCTCGAACAATGGTGCATTCACTGACGCTGGAAAGTAGAAAATAGCGCCATCTGCATTGTCGATAATGTTTTGGGGTTTTGTGATTGCGCTGCTGTTTTGATAGTTGTTTACACCATAAGGGAATAAGAAGATAGGTCCAAGTGTGCTCCAAAAAGACATGGAAAGTTAAAATGAAATGGTGCTCGGTAAAGGCTGAGCATGAAGACTGTCCACCATAAAAACAGACTTTATTAAGCGTGAAGCAAAAGAGGCAGAGACGGTCATAGCTATAGCAATAACAGAGATTTTACCATTTGTAGTTGTCAAAACAAGCTGGCATAGCTCCAAACACACTTGATTTTAGAAGAAATTGTACTGTCAAGAGTCGTTTTATCACAACTCAACATTTATTCTTCAGTAATAGTTTTGTGAACCCCATGACCTCCCCTGCACCTCAACCCCGACCAAACATCATCGTGCTTTGGTCATGCTCATTGGTCACCTATAATTTACAAACAAAATCTGTTTATCTCACCTCATTAACAGAGGTTAGCGCTTGGGTCATTGATTCTACATAAATACTTGTTGTTTTGATGTTTTTCAATCAATAATTAGACACACTGCAAAAAAGGATTTTCTAGAATAGTTAAACTAACTTGAATTACGTTGATTCATCTTAAAAGACCAATTTTAAGACTTTTTTACTTAATAAGATGAGAGTTTTTTTTTTATTTGTTTCAAGATATTCCATCCTGATATATCTTATCTAGATATTACACCTTATTCTAGGCATTTTTATATTAAATCAAACCAGGTTAAGCCTCTTTAACTTCTCAAACCAATAAGGTGAAAAATATTGCCATAAATACTTGAAACTAGTGTTTTCTGCTTAGAACGAGATTCGTATTTCGTCTTGTTTTAAGAAAACTTGGTAAGTGAAAATTTCTTACTGCAATGGCAGATAATTTCACTTAAAATAGGACATTTTTACCTCAAAATGTGTGTGTTTTTTTCTTATTTTTTGATAGGCCTTTTTTGCAGTGCATACATTCATTTTGTTTTTCGATGAAATTTGGAACAATTATATTTTGGTAAGATTTCAATAATACAGTAAAATAGTCACTTAATTCTTGCATTATTCTGGAGATAACTTCCTGCACCTTTTAATGTGGAAATGGTGGGTGTTTTCTGGCCCTGCTGAATTCTGAGAAAACCATGTTCGCCTTGTTGTTCAGACCTCTCCCCTGGCGCAGCTTCAGAAGAGGACTCACGTCGTCAAATACTTCAGATGAGTTACAAAAGCCCCTGTGCATGTGAGGGCGTGCGTGTGAGAGCGTGCATGTGAGGGCGTGCGTGTGAGGGCGTGCGTGTGAGAGCGTGCATGTGAGAGCGTGCATGTGAGGGCGTGCGTGTGAGAGCGTGCATGTGAGGGTGTGCGTGTGAGAGCGTGCAAGTGAGAGCGTGCACGTGCAGTCTTTAAAGTCTTTATTTGTCCACAATTTGTGAATAAATTGCGCTCAGAGAAGTTCACAACTCTACTCCGTCAGATGAGAGTCCAGGAGATTTTCTAGTTTGCTTTCTCTAAACAAAACATGGCGGAGAATTAAAGGGACTAGTAGAAGATTGTAAAAGATCAAAGCGTTGGTAATAGGTCAATATCATGGTCTACTGCTGTCTGGCTAATGAAAATCTGATGGAGTTGTATCAAAGAACAATGTGTACCAAAAGGCCAAGAGAAGCAGGTTAATAATGGCATTCAGCTAAACTAAAGAGACCACCAAGAGTCTAGGCAGAGGTGGGTTAGTCAAGCAAAATGATGGATTCTTTCCAGTTTTGTATTTGTTCTCAAACAAAAATCAAATGGCCAATCAATTAGTTGCAGAGAAACCATAATACAGATCCTCATTTGTCTTTGCAACATCTGTAGTTCTACAACTGCTGACCCCACAAATCAAATATGAATACACTCAATAATTCACTTCATTACTTGAAAGAGTGGTCACATTTATATAGTGTTTTTTTTTTTTTCATACACATACATCCATACACTAGTGTAGACAGGTACTTGAGGTGAGGGGGTTAAGTGTCCTGCCCAAGTACACAACAGCGGTATTCATCTGTGTACAATGATCAGATAAAAGGACAAGCATTCTACCTACTGAGCTACTGCCCTGAATGAAGTGTCTTGCCCAAGGGCATAATAGGAGCAAAACTCCTTTTGCTACATAACTGCAAAAGGAGAAATTATTATCTGAAAAATACAAATATAAGAAAATGTCTCTATTTTGTTGAAATCCTGAAAAAAATGTGTTTCTTATGTCTAAAATGTGTAGTTCTATCCAAAACGTTTGGTGTGATACAGTATGTTTGATGTCTCTACTTCCTGTTTGATGTCTATACTTCCTGTTTGATGTCTCTACTTCCTGTTTGATGTATCTACTTCCTGTTTGATATCTCTACTTCCTGTAATTTTCAACATATTTTTCAACTTTTCCTCACAAATTGCTTATTGATTGGTGTAAAACCGTTTATATTTACAAAAGTTATAATCCCACCAAATTAAGGAGAATCATAAAAAAGTGTCATAGGCATGTTGAATAAACTGCTCCCCCGTTTCTATGGTAACCAGGTGTTAGAACACAAACACAGGTGTGTGTGGACCTGGTAGAGTGCAGTGCAGTGATCGACCATGCCAGCCTCTCTCCATACCCCCCTCCTGCCCCCAGTGGTAAACAGCGCCGGGGGGCTGAAGTCATTTCCTCCCCCAGGGGCCAGTGAAGTGTGGTGTGTGTGGCACTGGTGCTGATGTCATGGGCCTCGGCTCCGCACTGAGGGCTAAGTGTTGTAAAGAGGCCACAGACAGGTGAGTCCCCAGCTGGACTGCTACACTATCCAGCTTTATATGATCCCCCCAGGCTTATATTTCTCAATTATGTTCCTATAAGAGTCTCTAAATCTTCATTCACTGACAAGTTGGGTCTTTAAGCAAGGATTTGACGTTAAGTTGTGCGGCTTTTTAAAATGAGAATATGCATGTCGCAGGCTAATTAGCGTTATAAATGAATGCCAGTTACCTCCGTGACTTTTATTGCGTAGTGTGAGAGTGATTGGGATCATGAGTCACCAGGTTTTGGAGAGGTTTCTGTACCTGTAAATGGAGCACTCAAAAGCTCATTGTGTGTCAGGTCCATGTGTAGGCCACAGGTAGGCAATTCAATCGAGAATTATTGATGAATTAACTTGATACGAATATTGTAGTCTAAAATTACTAAAATTTCAAACTTGATTCTGATACTAAGGGTTGGACCTGATACTAAAAACAGGGTTAAGATTAGGGATACCACTGTAAAGCTTTTAAGGTGCACTGCCCAAATGGTTTTTGGTGGAGCGTCTGGTTTTTGCTTGTCTCCATGGAGATATTTTGCTTGGCCTGTAATGTTCCATGGACTTCTAACATTTCCATCTAGCCTTTATTCTTAAAGAGTGCTTCTATTGCTCAAAAATTAAATAATTTTCTCAGTCTCTCCACAGATCAGAACTGTAATGCAGCGCAGTGCTATAACCTGCTTGTCTCCAATGTGATAAGGTAGCTTTAATCTATACTGCAAAACATTCTAGACAAAGCAATGACATTTCCATGGAGACAAGCAGGTGGCGGACCCTCGACTAGAAATATTACGCAGTATTGACCTTCATTCTAAATTCACAATCTCAACTGAATAGCCACTGGGCCTAAGATTGACTGCTTAATCCAGACAGAGGACATTTTTTACAAATCAAACTTACACCTCGGAGCATTCATCTCTGTAATTACCACTGGAAATGAGACTTGCGCTCTTAAATTTCTCTAATAACTTTTCCATGGTACGTGGCGGAGCACATTCAATACATACCACAGACACCGGAGAGTCCCTTTACTTTGACCCAGTTGCTTTTGGGGGCTTGGGGTATGGAATCTTTGCCATTGTAGAGCGGGCGAAACTCCAGTCCAAATCCTCATTATTTACTATGGCTCCAAGTAAAGTGCAAAGTGCTTCCAATAAAGCGTTTAGGGTTTCCTCCTCTGGAACAAAACGCTATCAGACTACTGGCAGTTAAAGTGGGAGCCGGACTCGTGTCTTGGGGAGTGTGGGGTTATTGTCCTATGTATGAGACAGACGCAGTATAAATAACAGGGGCAGTGGCATCTGTGAAACTAAAGACGTGTTAGAGACGAGGCGGGCGGACATGTTTGTAAGGTATTTCACGCACGCACACTCACACTGAGCAGATAGTACTGGGGCAGGGAGGAGTGAAAAGGAAAATGGTTCATCTTCAGACAGATAATCATGAAAAAACTGATTATATGATGAATATGTCATTAAACGAGACATGGTTAATTAACTTGAATGGGCCTTTAACCATACCGCAATGTTTCTCATTATCATCCTACTCAGAGTTAGATTTTGATAGATATTTGTTGCTTGAGATCCAGAGATTGTCAATACTTTGCAAAGATGTGAGTCTATCTCCCAGTTTTCAAATTGGCACGATTGACAAATGGATTAGATAATCAGGGACACGTATCATCTGTCTGTGTTGAAAAAATAAATAAATAAAGGAGAAAAAATATGACAGGGGGCTGAAAAACATGGCGGATTTCTGCAGAATCAGTGAGCAAAGCACTAAAATCTGTTAATTTGAGGTGAGAAAAATTTGATTGTATTTGACCAATGAGCTCCTTCATTTCACACGTGTCACTAAAAAAACAAATCTGATTACCTGATCACTGCATAAAAAATACAAAGATTTCAGTCTGAATTTGCCAGCAAGCATTTCTGTTTTCACCTATTCCTTGTTCTTTCTAGCTGTTCTTTGACGAAATATAATTCATTCCCAGTTCTCAAAAATAAGATGTGCAAAAATCTGCTGCATATTAGTGAACTATAAGTGCTGTGAGTTGTACAAAGAAGTAGACCCTATAGCATAACATCAGTTCTGTAGTTTTGAACAGGAAGTCGATGATTTCTTAAGCTAAAATGTTCATCAGTTGCAGTTTATATTGAACACAATGTAAAATAATGTTCTAAGCATGTGATAGTCTAAAAGCAGAAAAAAACACACAGTAACAAACAAAGTATTGGTGTAAAAATGTAACTGTTTTTAGTTGAATGATTGTGAATATGATTGTGAGCAGTAACTAAAACTTAAATTGACCCCAAGAAGAGAACGCTAATAGGCTCAAAATGAACAATAAACAATATATTTGTCCTATAGAAGTTTTAAATTGTGTGCTGTAACATGGTAACTTCAATCAGTCAATCAATCAAACTTTATTTACAGAGCGCTTTTCATACAAAAATGCAACACAAACTTGTATGTGTATGCTCTCGAGATACAGAAGTGTTTTACATTACATTTTATTCACTCACCCCTCTCTTTGTAGTGGTAATTTGACTGAAGAACGCCATTCTGCACCACTGGACCCTCCGACCACCACCAAACACACTATATCCAAACGAAGTGAAGTGTCTTGCCTGAGGACACAACAACAGCCTTATATTATTCTCTAATTTGGATCTTATTTAAGCATAACAAACAACTTGCAACAACTACAAACTACCACTAAAGTGCTCCAACTCCATTAACCGAGTCCCCCCAGAACTTCCTTTTACTCATAATGAAAACTATGCCAGGCATCCACCCTCCATCCCACACTCTATTTGTCCATTCCTGTGACGCTCGTGTAAAAAAATGAGAAAAATAAATATGATCTCCCTCGACTCTCTATCAACTTTTCGACCCACCCGCCTCCCTCTCAGCTGGGGTCTGCCTTTGTACACACGGCCTTCAAAGTCCAACATGTCACCAATCATCCGTGTTACAACATCTCCGAGCGCTAGGGCACTTGGACCGGAGGAATGGTCCACTTTGATCTCCGTAGTGGACGACTAAGGAGACATCTTTCGCTCCCTACTCCAAACAGTAGGCTGCAGGGGTTAAAGAATAATATCTGGGCCCATCAAACCAGTAACAAATGTGCTTACAGAGCAGTAAAGAATACAAAGGGAGGGTAGTGCACTTTACAATGTGGATTATTACAAACGGCAGCTTTAGTTCTCAGTCAGCAGTTTCTTTATCGGGACTATCTATATATTCCTGGCGGTACAGATGGGAGTACTGGAGATGGATAAGCTAATAGTGAAAAATGAATGCAGCAACGCTAGGCTATGATTACAATATGTACAATATGCTCCTGCAATCAAGTTATAGTTTGAGTGATTATTCATTTGTGCTGTAAAAAGTCTGTGGGCAGTTCACTGTTTGGAAAGAAATTAAAACACAGATAATCTACGAATGCTGAACCTCATCATTTTTACTTCAAAGAGATTCATTCCAGTCTTCCAGTATTCTTCCAAATAAAGGTCTGCTAGAATGAACCTTTATTGGGAAATAATATTAGAAGGCCAGAATGAACCTCTTTGAAGTACTGGAATGGAGGACAACAAACACAAACGTTGGATTCAGGAGGCTATCGAGATCCAGAAGTGAGCCCACAGGACAGTCAACAGGGACAAAGGGGCCTCTCAACTAGGACTTGGGATGGATGGATAGATACTTTATTAGATACTTTATTATCCAGAAGTGCTAGAAAATCCTAGAGGAACTGTTCTAGAGAAGTTGGATGGTGCAATTCCCAGAGGTAGAAGGTGCAGGTAGGAGAATGGTGCCAAAATCTGTGTAAATCAGATGGTAAAATACGTCATTGTACAAATACATCATGTGAGCCATCCGAAACATGTCAAGTATGTGTAAACAACACTCTTAACATTTCTGCTTGGAATTTGATTTAAACGCTTTCTGTATTAAATGTAAGCCTTAAAGAGCTTTAAATGATCAAAAGTGTAACTTTGCGAGTGAATAATGCTGCAACCTCCTTTGTAAATTCAGTTAATTTAGTTCAGAGTAGACAACTTTATGACAGTTTTTGGTTCATGTGGATAAGCCCAGAGATATTTACCATGCTTGAAAAAGATAAATCCAACAAAAAAAGAAAGACCACTCTGTTAACTCCCATCTTTTTTTAAATTCTAGATGTTCCTTTTAGAAATATCTAAAAGGATCTGTACTTTTTTTGGCAGGACAATTTAGTGGAGGTGAAGAGTGGGTGAGACATTTAAAAAATTGCCAGAGCCCAATTTGAAGCCACAGCACTGAAGACGGCACAAAGCCAAACACATGTCCCACTACCAATCTATCCTGTAATACCGACAAGGCCCATATTCATCCAACCAAAAACCAAAGCACTATTAAACATCCAATTTACTTCAGTAACTTTCAGAATAATTTGCTCCTTTTAGAGTTATTTTATTGCAGTACACATTTGCCTATTTCGCCCATACACTATCCATTTGTGTACATTTTGGCTTAGTTCTGCAAATGTTTGGTTGCCAAGAAATGAAGAGACTGCTTTTAGCGCCTTTCTGATTTTAGTGCTTTATCCCCATTGACTTAGTATAGTACAGTGTGAACCCAGCCACAGCCTGTCTGCTGACCTTGTCCAGAGACTTGTCCAAACTCCACAAATTCCCAGGTTGTGACTAAAGGAACATGTGTTTTTAGCCACCACTCACTTGAAGCCTTATATAGCAAGAACAACACTGGCTGCTACTCTCTATATTACACTTCTAAATCAAGTCAGAAGATTTGATAGTACATGGAGCTTACATTTTTGGGTTTGAGTCTGGTAGAAATGAGTAAAGATGATTCAAAATTACTCATTCTGTTACATTACTTCAGTACAAGTTTTTAAGAAATTGTAAACCTTTTAGTACTTTTCCCACTGTATGCAAGTTTATCAGTGAAAGAGCTTTATTTTTAACATTTGCTGTTTGTCTAGTCTTCTTTGTACCTGTACCTGATTTTTACAACTAGTATGCTAACACACACTATCTGATTATTTAACAATTAAACACTTTATAATAAAATGCAGACAGAGCACAGCAGACTTATTTTGCCCTCAAGTGCTGCAGTATACAGTATATCAGTGTCGAGGTAAAACACAGTTTGCTCAGATACATGTGAAAACTAGGTATACATGAGAGTTTTTACCTTTTTAATTTGGAAATGCTATAATTAAAGTAGCATTGTATGTTTTGTTAATGTACACTGCACATTGAACATGAAACCACAGAAATGGTGTTATGCATAAACATTTTCACTCTTTACTCTTACTGGCCACTACTTATTTCTTACTTAAGTAGGATTATTTTGAAATTATCTAAAAAAAAACTTAATTTGAGACAAATTTTGCAACATACATATTTTGATATTTGGTGGAAACACTTGACGTCACCTCCAAAGTGAGAACCATCTGAAAATACTTAAATAATTGTCTAAATAGTTGTCATTTACTCTGTCACTACTGTTCTATGTATTCTGTGCCTTCAGTTTGTGACTCTGCCTCTGGCCATGGCACCAAGAATCAGCTCACTCACACTAATACAACTGCACTTGAAATGCCCGGGCAAGAAATTACCGCCATTTTTTTTGCATTCCAAACAATTACGTTGCTGCGGCTGTGGCAGTGAAAATGATGCGGGTGGACGGAGGGTCTGGAGAGGTCACTTATAAATGCATGTGTGTTCCCCATTTAAGTCCAGGAGGAAAGAATTCTGTTTTAATGTTCATGTGGTTTGACACTAAGACTCTTGGGAAAAGTTACAGATGTCAAACAAACAGTAGGCAATTACAGTTAAATACCATATGTAAAAATGGAATGGAAAAAATGGGCATGTGTTTTTCTATTAGAATCTGTTAAGTTAAAGAAACTCCAAATTTCATAAACCTGACCTGTCTGTGCCCCCAAAGATATGAGGTAACCATGTCCACATCAAAAATAGCTCGTACTGATAACATTTCTAATGCTGATTTATTCTTAATTACAAAACATTGGACATGATGTCAGATTTAGCGGAAATTTGCGGAAGAAGGCAGAAAACTACAGGAAAATGCTGAAACTGGAGCTCTACTCCTTGAAAGAAGATCTGGAGAAGGTTAGAAACAAGCAGGAACAAGGGAAAAAGCCTTTATATTTGTCATTCAGAAAACCTATTCTACAATTGACGAGGGAATAGAGGAGATTTCTGAAAATAACAAAGACAACTCTCGACAATTGTGAGGCAAAAGAGAAGAAGAAGATCAAGAGGAAACCTTGATGGAGAAGGTTTCTGAAATAAAGCTTCAAAAAGAGCAGAGGTGCACAGCATGGCAAGAAGGTTGCGGGTTCGATCCCCGTGTCTGGATGGGTTTCCTCTGGGTGCTCCGGTTTTCCCCATCAACTCAAAACATGCCCGCACCCCCCTAACATCAAGGACCATGTTGTCCACCCTCCTGTGGGCTCACCACCTGCAGAGGGGTTCATAGGGGGGTCAGGTGCTATGAGTATTGGGCAGCAAGCTGCCCCCGCAGCCCAGCCGGATTAAGCGGGAGAAGATGGATGGATGGAGCTGAGAAGAGAAGAGGAGCATTGTAGAAAAAGATCTCCCAAAAATGCGGGAGGAGATCCTGTATTTGGCACAGAAGGACTTTCACCTGGAGAAGAGGAGGAACAATTGGCACAGGAGGCTATTCAAGTGTCCTACATAGACTCTACACCCTACACAGAACGCTGACTGCATTTAAAACATAAACCAAGTAAACAAAAACAGAAGAATTGTGCAATATGTTTTGGTACAGACCACAAATAGGTCATTAGGTTGTTTTCACGCATGTTACTGCGCTCTCTGGACCCCAGTGCACATTACATTTACATCTGTTTACTGTATTTTTGGTCTTCTTTGTTCATGTACACTGAGCATCATTCACTCCAAACACACCATGAGCCAAATGAGAGCCCATCATCTTATCGACAAACATAATTCCATAACAACATGCTTTAAGCGAGCAGAGCCACACAAGAATACACACAAGTAAAAATAATACAATACTTTTATACATTTTAGCACTTGGACTTAGACAGGTAGAACTGTAAGTAGTGGATTATTATAGTTTTTGTTTAGTTTTTATTCAAAGATGACAGTGCGCTTTTTTCCAGGTATTCCAATGTAGATGATAAGTTGTAAATTACTTCTTCAAAGTCTAAAGTATCATAAGTATACAGAGCAGAGCACATTTTATGACCACTCAAACCTCAAATGCAGGATAATGAAGGATTACACAAATATGCACGAATTGAAATACAACTCTGAGGACGTTAATGATGAACACTATTATAATCGCATAAACGTTGATTTTCAGTGTAAGTAACTTAAAAACTGTTGATTAATGTTAGCTATCTTGGAACTGTATTTGTAATTTTACGTGTGAGAGGCTTGTTTAACAGCACAAATCATCTCGCCTGTTGTAGTTCCAGCTAAATCATTCATTAAGGTCAGATTGTTTTAAAACAAACCACATATTAAGTCTAACAAAGTCTAACAAAGCCTCAGACAGAGACATCAGCTGCAAAATATCGATATAACTTGATTTTACAGCCTACTGACAGCAAATTATCCAGCTCATTGACTGTTCTCTTCACTGTGGTTTGACCCAAATGCCAACTAAAGAATTGTATTAAGTGGTGCCCTGCTTCTCCAAAGGTATAGAAACACTTAAAAGACCCGTATGACAGTGAAGGCAGCAGCACTTTTCCTCACGGCACATGAAGGCCACACGAGCCACTATCACCTGTGCCATCGCTCCCAGCTGGAGACAGGGCTGGTGGTCGCCTCTTACTCCTGTTCTGATCCGGATGTTGTGGAATGTGTGAAAACTTTGTGATGGTCTAAAGGAGGAAATGCACAACCAAATATGATACGTGGCACTTTTCATATGGTGTCAGAAATATTAATGGCAACTGCTCAAAATGTTAAGGTACAATTTTTGCTGCCAAACTAAAATTGGACTTAACAGCAGCTAAACTAAATGCAGTTCATGGTTCAGTTTCTGTATAATAATAAAAACAGCACAGAGAGACACTGCTCTGTTTGAAGCTCTGTTACTCAAGTTAGGATAGAATCTGAGCATTGTTTTTTGTTTGTACACAGTCTGAACATAAAGAACTGACTTGGGTTGAACTAATTTGTGTAACAAGAAAAGTGTTACCAGTAACACCACAGCACAACACTGCTAAGAAAAGGAAAAGTATTGATTAGAAATTTAAAGGATGTCTAAAAAACATAAAGAGACTCAAAAATGAGTTTCTTTTAAACAGTTAATCCTGACTTTCCTAACACATCCCCAGCATCATAATTATTCACCCTAATGCAAACTTCTTGAGCCCTTTTTACAGTTTTAAGAGGCCAGAGCAGAGTTTTGTAGCTTTGTTGTCACAGTAATGCACATAATAACTACTTACTCCCTGGTCCATTGAGAATAAAAATGCAGCGCAAAGAGCTGCATGTACAATATCGGTATATCTGTACTGGACCAAAACTAATTAAGAAATTGGGTACATCCCATTTAAAATACAAACATTCTTGAAAGAGCAAGGAACACATTTTGTACACATTTTTGGATTTAACTTAAATGGAAAGATGCCAAATGCGATTGTAAGGTGATTGGACCAGAAAGAGTTTGCAGTCAGTGCTGGTGGTTGCTTTACACACGTCTGGACCAAATCTGGATGTTATGATGATCTGGTTGATATGACTATGTGTAAGACCCGGAGGAGGAAGTGTGCTACCAACAAAGTCCCTCTTCAAGCACCTGACACGTTTCATTTAGTCTAAAAATATTGTAAATATTTCTCTCTGAAATAAACAGGGTTAAAATAAGGTCCGAACGTGCCTTTTATGACTCAGAATAGTGCACTGGCTCTTCCGTGTGTGGCTTTCATGTTCGAGGAAGTGCAGAACAATCTTATTGTTGCATTGTTACATTTCCCGTGGCTCAGAAGGCTCACATTGATCTTTATAGGGTCACAGACAGTGCTGTAGACTCCCCATAGGCTCACACTCAAACATGATAAATAAACACTACACTCTGGTACAATGAAGCTATAAGTACGAGGCTTACAACATGAAGAATTAACACATTTGTCCACTATTATGAATGTACATGTCCTAACATACCAAAAACGTCCACAAATTATCTCTATTACAACAATTTAACATCTCCACGATCAGCCATTTGCCATTTGCTTGTGGTGTGAATGTGCCACAGTACAGTATTATCTGTCTCCATGGAGTCAAGCAGGTGGCACCTCTACGTGAAGTTACAGGTCAGATCTGTGGTGAGATGACCCTCTTTATTACAGTAGGAATCCATGTTTTTTCCGCTATTTTTGAGCAATGGAGATTTTCAGAGCTTTTAACCAAGTCATGGTTGTTTCACCTTCTCATTCACTCTATCGAAGTTGTATTTGAAGTAATTTGTGCATGTTTGAGCAATCTCTAATCACATATCAGCTCTAGTACTACAACCCGGCACAATGCATTTCTTCTGTTAAGGTTAATGTAGATTGGCACTGCCCCTGACTCCTAAATAAACTACATAAAATAATGAATATAATAATGAATAAAATAGGATTCGGCAGCGTCATGTAGTCATTATTGTACGCATTTTTCACAGTAAGAGCTGACGTTTACTGCGACGTCAGCTCTTATCGGGCAATACAGTTTTCTAACGTGGAAATCAGTGCACTTGTTTCTTTTCTTTTTTTTTTTAGATGAATAATGCAATTTAAAATGTGCAAATTGTAACACAAGGATCCACGGGCTTCATAGATTAGAAATGTACAGCAGACACAAGCACAATAGGTCTTCTTTAAAAGCACATATTTGAAGTAGCTAGTGTCCTGACAGTAGAGTCACCAATCCTTCCGTTCCCGTATCCACTGCATTGTTTAATCTACGATCGTACATTCCTGTCCTATTCGCGATGATGACACAGCCTTCTTCTTTGTGCCTAAATAATCATAGTCCGCGGGGGTCCCTTTCCCTCCGAAACCCTGGCTGTGAAGTTTACAACCTTCTCCATCCTCTCCGGCTCTTGTATTTAGCTCTTATTCTACGTAGATCCATAACATACTGGAGCACGCTTCCCTCCGGTGACATGCCCCGGTTCTTTGTAGCAAGGCACCCTACCGACACAACCACCCCGAGGTCCCCTTTGAAGTGTCTCTTGCTTTATTAACCCATAAGCCAGGCCTGACAACATGTAGGAATCAAAGAGAAGGACGGGTTAGTTCTGGTTCCATGGGGCAGATAAAAATGAATGAGCATTTGTCTAATCCCTTTGGTGGTATTTGATTACAAGAGGATCCTCTGGCTGGAGTTCTATGCGGGCTCTGGGAGGACATGAAAAGGAAGCCACCCAGTGAATGTGGAGCTGATTGGCACATGCATCTGTTTTTTTTATTATCAGGAATTAAAAAAGAACAGATTTCAGATCCAGCTCCCACAGATGATTGCTGTTGTTGTGTCCTTAGGCAACCCACCTCGCCCCTAGTGTCTGCGTACACTGGTGTTTGTGAATAGGTGAGTGGGTTCTTGATGTAAAGCGCTTTGAGTGCCTTGAAGGTGGAAAAACGCTAAAAATGTGACAATTTACCACTCCCGGGACCATGACCATTTAAAACTTCCAAATCTCTCTCTCTATTAAAACTGACATTAATGAGCTTATAATCATATATAATGGCATTACCTCACCATGTATTCCGACTCATTCTTGTTTACTTTTTCTTGCATGATCTTGCCCCTCCTCTGTACTTACAAAAAAGTCCAAAGTTTGGGTTCAAAAATATAAAAAAACAAACTGTAAAATAGTCATCTACATGCTATGGTTTAAAACTAAATGCCATAAACCATAAACATGAACAATAGTATTCATAAATATCATTCTAAAAGGTGCATTTAACTTTCCTTATATTACAGGTGTCCAGCATTTTAAAACTCATTACAGCGTACTGTATTCTAGAAACTACATCTAATTTAGTGTGACATTTTTCAGTCATCTTCAGTTAACTGACTATATTTGACTTTTTTTCTTCTTCATTCATTTAGTCCCCTGATTTATCAACAGCAGATCCCTGGTGAGCTATTTGTGCTAAGGCTAGGCTAAAACTTAAAAAAGTAGGGAGTTTTGACATAAACAGCCTTTGTAAACCTATGCTAAATATACCATTCACTTATTATTATTTATGTCCAAATAATTTACCTTGTAGATCAATACAGCTTGTATAAATTTACTATAGTCCATGAGGAATCTAGATTGTATACAACAAATGTTATTAGTTAAAAAAAAACAAAAACAAGATAGCGCCACGTACTGGACATTTCCAACACTAGTGCATTTAATCCACAGCCAGGTGACAGCATGTGGTAGAGATTAGCAAACTCCATAAGTATGAGCACCTGGCCTGGATGAGTTCCCCTGAGAAGACTTACAAACCCTTACTTTAAATCTTGTGTCCACACTGCCCCATCCTCCTCCAGCTGTACCTCCCCCCGTCCTGCCAACAGTAACCCAAAGACCAGAGCTAAGGCGACGCAGAACTATAGGCTAACTGAATCTGGGATAAGATGCATGCACAAAGATACTAAAACTGAGAGGAGTGACTCTTAGTAGAAGGCAGGTGAGGACGTAAGGAGTGACTGTAGGAGGGGAATTTAAAATATGGCTCCAAATGATTTCTGTCTTTCTTGATCAGGTAGTCCAACCTGAGCCTGGTATTAAACAGGAAACTTCACTTTCCATTTGGCAGCAAGTCAGGAATGCAGCTCTGATAGGCTTTTATTCAGTTCTTATCAACATAGTTATGTGTTTATTTACAAGATGTTAAATTGTGATTGAGCTGCATAGTATAAAATCAACCAAAATTTCCCATATAATTAAAATTTTTTGGCAACCTTAATTTGGAAAAGTTTGTTTATTTAAAGTGATTGTGCTGTCCATACTTCCTATACTTTCAAATCTAGTGGTAAAACAAATCTGAAATTAATAAAAAATGTTTTCTTAATTGAAAAACATTTTGAATACCCACTGATCCATCAAAAATCTTAATTTCTTATTAATATGATATCAAGTTAATATTATGGTTAAGATAGAAGAAACAGCTTTGAAATCTTTTTCATTTAGACTTATACATAATCAATATTTTACTTAAGCAAAAGTACTGTTTTCACATTTTCACACTGCTAGTTTGATTATTTGGGCCGCACCAGGCAATACAATTGTTGTTATGTAGCATATAGACTCCAGAGTGTTCAGTTTTCACACCTGCAAATGAGCGACACACCGTCTCGCCCAGTGGCCAGTGGGTATGGACGACACAAGCCGGCCCTGTCCCCCCATACAGAAGCCAGCCTCCGGCAGACACAGTTTCTCAATCAAACCCTGCCTAAGAGCCTCCCTGACCAGGGGAGCTCACAAACCTACGAACCTCCAGCAGTGGGGCAGGTGTTCGGACCCAACCCAGTTCCCCCGTTACACTGCCGCCGGGGCCCCGGGGTGGGGATATTGGCCTGCTCAATTCGGGAGTCTGAGCCTGCCCTCCCATGATGCATTTCGGATAGTTCATTTGGACCCACTGTTTGGACCCAAGTTCACGTTCTCACCAGAGGGACCGCACCAGAATTTTTTTTTTTTAGGTCTCGATCCGCGTGATTTAGCTCAGATCTGACTATGATAGATGCTTTCACACCAATAAAATCACACCAAACTAAGAGCTTCTGGTTCAAATGGAACGTTTGGTGTGCACCAACTGCTGTCGGTGTGAAAGCGCCCTTAGCTGTCAGTGTATTACACAGATAGAAGTTACTTAGATATTTTTCCTAAAACCGTAGGTAAATCTATCTGATCACACCCCCACAAATGGATTGAAATACCGTCTGTAACCACTAACTTGGAACACTAGCAGGAGTTAACACTCTTTGTTTGTACTATCCATGGGTTTCAGAATGGTGAAAATCAGGAGCGTTGTCATAGTGATTAACAATGTCAAACTAAAACATATATCTTCTATATAGGAAAAAACTCCTCAAAAAGCTGCAGATAACAGGAAGCTGAAACCCATGAATACATACTGTTCTTTTGCACAATGAGAATTCCAGTATGTGATTATAATCTCAACTCAAAAATAAGATTATGTGTGCAGTTACCTCACGGGCAGAGTGAAAATGAAGCGAGAAACAAGGGCCTCTTCTGTGCGCGTCAGACTGATTTTTTACACTTGTGCGGCGTTTCCTCTGGATTTCCTCCCTGAAGACCCTCGTCTAGAGAATGTGCCGACTGTGCTTTCCACGGACACGAGGCTGCGCGACCTGCCAACACAAAAAAGAAATGTTCCTCTTGTGCTGCAATATACAACCATGAAGTTATTACCCTGAAACCTCACCACGGATTTTTTTTTCATGCAATTCCCGGAACACGGAGCTACTATTACGACCGAAATACTTGGACCGCACACCCGTTACCCGCTCTGACAATCCAACGGGAAAAAATACAGGAGAAGTGCATCAGGTTGTCTTCTGTCCAACATCAGGGCTAATTGGTGTTCATGTGAGCCGGGCCATGGTAGACAGGCGGAGGCTGCAGACTAGAATTATTACAAGAGTGGGCTAGAGTTCCCAGTCTGGCCCCGCTTAACTCCTAACATTGGGCTAGCGCTTTAATAACAGCATGTTATTGGATAAGATGTGTGTGTTTCGCTGCAAAAATAGCCAGAAGAATTGAGGTAGGCTGTTATCCGACTCCAAGCATGAAGCTGCCACTAGGGGTGCTGTAAAACATTTCAGATGACGTATAAAAATATTTTTAAAACACTTTTTTTTTTCTTTATTTTATCAAGCTTTAAAAAATGACTAGACTAAGCATAAAGCTAACAGATAGATGGGCACTGCAGTGTTGAGGTTAAACAATAAAACTTGATATCCCTTATTACAAAGATTGGGTCATATTAAATATTTATATATTTCTACTGCTACTACTACTAGTAGTATGGTATTTGTATGTAATGTATTACTATTGTAAATTAGGGATGCAACAATGTCTTTTTCACAGTTTGATACACATTGTGCTACATGGGTCATGTATTGATATCGATAAGATGTCAAAGCATATTAGGCCTGGAAACAAAAACAAATGTTCCCCGTGTTATTTTGACACTATATATTCTCTGTTTAAATATAGCATTTAGGCCTTTATGGAGCTTTTTTTCTTACTGTGATGCCCATTAAACGCACTGGAGAAGGGGCATGTGCCTAAAGTGAAGGTCTTATTGAATAGTTAGATAAGTCCCTGCATAAGAGTGCATTCTGGTCATGGGACAGACTGAGGCTCACTGCAGCCTGTAGAAAGTCTGTTAGACCCAGTAGACCACATGCTCTATAAAACACCTCATAAATGTTATTGAATTACATATAATATGGTTATAGGAAATAAGTTAAGAAAATATATAACTTACAATCATGGAGGAATTAGGAATTAGGAATTAGGAATTTTTTTGTTGCATTATCCGAGTAATAATATTCTAAAACAGTAGAATATATGTTCGTACAAGTGGTCCTGATCTTCTGGAAGAACAAGGATTTGCTCTTGTTGAAGAATAGTTTCACTTAAGAAAACATTTTGTGAATGCCAAAAATGTTCAGATGAACGTTTCATAAATGAGGCCCATTGATTATGTTTTAATAAAAAACAGGTACTTTAATTTTTTTTTTTATGTAATATGTTTTGTCAAATCTCACTTATCTTGAGTACAAATGTACTATAGGGAAAAGCACTGACCTTGTTGTATAAGGTAACATAATATTAGTGTTTGTACCTCCCTACACCCTTGACTCCTCGCCATCCACTCTGGTGTAAACAGCTCATGAAGGACAGGCCATGGTCACCTCTGTGCTCTGCTGTGGCACCTCAGACTGAGACAGGTGCTGACAGCTACTACTCTTAGCACCATTTGTCTGTCCCACATTAAAGCAGCAGTTGTAGGCTCATTCTGTGAGGTGATAAGGGGAGAACCTGTGAAGAGACACACAGTACAATGGGTGTCAATGGGTGTCACAGCAAAGGAAACTACGAGCAAAGAAGGAAGGAGATTTTAAACCAGGAAATGAGGCTGCAGGAAGACAACTGTTCTCCAGTAAGGGTCAAATATGAAGTGACTACTACCACTGCTATTACTACTACTACTGCTACTGCTGCTATGCCTGTACAAAACAGTAATTCACATTGTACCTTACATTTTTAAAAATGTATTCTAAAAGTAGTATAGCAATCATACCAACATAAGGCTGGTGAAGACAATTTAAACACTGACATGACCAGCAGAAATGATCAAACTATCAAGATGGAGAAAACTTAAAGAGGGGGCATTACACTTCCATGATGTATTAACTGCTAACATAACATATTTATATCATCATGTTACCTTTTGTTGTTTTGAAAATGCTGTATTGGGCAAAACAAACTTATTTATTAACATGTTTAATAAGTTCCATCTTAATTTTTAATGCTCTGAGTCCCGCCTCCTTTGCTCTCTGGGTCAGTCACTCCCCCATCAGAGCACCATCACATTCCAATTACAACATGGTAGAAAGCTCCAAAAATCTATTTAGCATTAATAACCCCTCCCGGTTTGGTTTTAAGAACACACAAATGGCAAACAATCTGACAAAATTCCATGTATCAATAGCCAGTATTATTATTACAATGGGACTGATGATAGCATAAGTGACTTCACTGTACCATGTTTTTTTTGTTTGTTTGTTTGTTTGTTTGTTTGTTTTAGCCCATGTACATTGTACAGTACTTTTTGTGTAAGATATCTAACATTCTGTTCTCAGGACAAACTTCCCTTCAGGGGACAAATACAGTAAGTTGAATGTAATGTAATAACATGGTAAAAGTAAAAAGCATGATTGATTTTGTTTACTTTATGTAAGGGCAATGCAGTCACATTAGGACACATTCTTATCATTTAAACAATGACTGAGAAGACAAGCCCCAGCCCTTAGAGAAATGACAAACAAAATGTTCTCTTCCTAAAGTACATGTAATACCTTAATGAGAGTACATACCTGAACATCAACATCCACTCAGGTACAACAGCTGTCAATACATTCTGCTTGTGCCTTGTTTGTTTCTCAGACAACACAACACAATCAGTTTCCTATTGTCGAAAACTCCACCTCCCCATAAAAATAATCCAAAGCACCTACTCCCATGCCGTTTATCAGACCCTCCTACAGCCCGAATATTAACCCAAGAGGAGGAGGGGGTGGGGGGCGAGGAGCAAGGCCAAGAGCTTGTGTGGGAGAGGAAGAGAGGAGAGATTGGAGATATACACACACAGTCATTAAGATAGCACTGGTGTCAATGTAATTCATCAAGTCAGATAAGAGTTTGGACCAGAGCCAGGGAGCAAGGAGAGCCACTTTTCCTTCAGCCATCACTGTCAGAGAGAGACAGCTGCTACCAATAAATCAATACCAATGACAGAGAAGTATGCTAATATTTAATAGATCAACAAGACAGCACGCGTCAGCTAAGGTGTCATTCTTCAGTTTACATACGGAACAGGAGATTCACTGGAAAAGTTTGGCTTCAAATGGGGACACAATAAAAATAGTCCTGTATCATCTGGCAACCGCACAATAAACTGGTTGTAGACGACTTGCCTATGTGAGTAAAAGTACAAATAAGCAGGGAAAGTTTAAATTAAATTACAATTGATTTTTTATTAATTTATTCTAATAGCCTAAAAAATATTAGAAATTTTGTATTATTTTTATCTTTTGAATGTAATGTAATGGGGTTTTTTTTTTACTATTATGATAGCAGTAGTGGTAGTAATGGTGGTATTTTATAGCATTAGACTATAAGACTGTTTTTTACCATTTCTAAAACCCGTACATCCAAGTAAATTAGGTACAGGTAGGTATTTAAAATAAATATATATGTATTTTTGAGGAACTAATCATTTTTATCCTAAACCAAAAGCACTATCTTAATAAACTAAATCACGAGTAACTATAGTAAAATGCAAATGTAAACTGCAGTAGTCAATCAGTCAATCCAATTCAGATATAAATATGTACAAATATGATGTTTTATGTTTATTTTACAGCATGTTTTGCTTGTTGCCGAAGCTAATCATGACATCACATTAGAGAATTGTTGGAACATAGCAACAATGACGTATGATATGCCAAACATCATTATTTTGTTCAAATGATGAAAGTATCAGAAAAATTAGTTTCTTATGTGTATATTGTGCCAAACTTTTTGGATAGAATTCTCCATAGTGTCATGTCGTCAATGTAGAGCTCTCTACCTGTAATCCCGACCAGATTAAGTCCAAATTACTATGCACTAACTCAATGGCCTCCACTATAGCACGCCCAGCCTGACTTTGAGCGCTGCATCTTTAGCCTATATAGCAGAACTGAGGGGAGTGTGCTCTGTGTTTTTCTCGTTAAATTGCCCAGAAAATGATGTGATCTGTCAGAGGGTGGACTGTCGGCATGATGATGGATGACTCTATCAGGGAATCCCCATTAGCAGACTGTATCTAACCAGAGCTTTGACTTTAAAGAGGAAACCACGGCTGCACACACTGCATCTACAAAGCATAACAAACACAAAATCAGATTTGGATTTTGAAATGTAAACACCCAATTAAAAGTCTTATATTGCACAAAATTGACTCTTGTGAGCATCAAGTCACATTAGAATGTTGTTACTTCATCAAAAACTTACTCAGAGTTGTGTTTTGTTTTGTTCACATGTGCTTGAGTAACCCTTTATAATTAGTCTGTCCATCTCCAATGTTCAAAGTATTCTGCTCCACCATGTGATGTCATGCATAGTTTTTAACTTAACAGCTACCTTTTGTTTGGTAGAGAGGGGCATTTCCAGAGCTGAAATCATCCAAATGAACAAAAAACCATGGAGCCCTTCCTGCATTACCACATGACATCACAAGGTGGAACAAAGTCTTCTGTTTGGGAGAAGACCTCAGTCTAAATACACAGGGTTTGTGTGTTAAACATGTGTGAATGAAACAAAACAAAACTCCAGGTATGTTTTTGAAGAGAAAACATTATAACATAGATTAGAAAGTAGAGTAATAGGTGCTTTAAAACATCAAATACTGTATGTATGTATGTAATTGCATGTATTTTTCCAGTTATGAACCTAAATTTACTACTTAGGTGTTATTTTAATTCATAACGTAATCTTGAAACCGAGGGATTTTCAAACCAGTAAATGAAGGACAATGAAAAACCTTTTTTAAACTCAATGCTATGAAATCACAAATTTAGACATCAGAATTTTATGTGTTCAAGTTAGTCTCTAATCTATGAGCAAAAATCAGCAACTAATGTGTTATATTCAATTCAATTATCTCCATAACAACAAATCTGAAGCTAAAAAGTACATAATAAGAGTAATCTCATACCCAATTCTACCCCTGAAAAGTTTTTATAGTATAGAAATTTCTAATAGAATATATATTTTATTATATTATTTTGTTTATAGTCCCCTTAAATAGCCTTTTCTTTGTACATTTCTTGTCGTAAGCAGAACTTTAACATTATCCTCCCCCATAGCTGAATGTACAATAACTTTTAAGTATTACTACCAACTTCTGCTTAGCGTTAGCATGGCCACACAAATGTTCCTCACAGCAGTCACTTCACACCATCGCAGTAACTATGGTAACAGCCTTCTATAGAATATACAGTAGATTTAAACACTCTTTTGCCTGTTGTGAAATCAATAGTGGCCTGTGACTACTTCAAGGTTCAGTTTCTTACGTTTTCTTCTTTGGAATGTTTTCGTATTTCAACACCTTCTTGATCAAGTCGGAGGCACATTCAGTGAAGTTTGATGCATGGCTGAAAGAGGGCATTATGTGGTTCTTAGTGCTGTGGTAGGGGTAGAGGGTCCTTGGTGCTTTTAAAGGTGTTAAAGCAAAGAAACAGGTCCTACTCTTCTGCATCTGTCCTCTGCAGCCATGAGTGCTCACAAAGATGCTCTGTGTTACCTGCACCAAAATCACTGACTAAAGCACACATATTAGGAATTTTAAGCTTTTAACTTTATATAACTTGTTAACTCATCAAAAATCATATCTGGAGTTGATTTTTTCTTCATTGACGTGTGTTTGATAAATCTTATGCAGTTTATTCTCCCTGAGCTTGCACAAAACACTTTAAATATTCACAAGATTGTTGTGTCACAGGTAGAGACCCTGCACAGTTCCCCCTGATGCCAGTAGATGGAGCCGTACACAAGATTCCACTTTGGTACCTGGAAAATATAGTCTGGTTTCATTAAGTTTTAAAACATGAGATGCTAAAGCAAAGGTATTCAAGAGCATCTTTTACCAATATAAACAATACATAGGCCTAATGCATGTGTCCTTTAAATACTGACAATAATTAATACATTTATACACTCAGATAATAAAAATGAGATGTGTAATTCCTTATTTTTCCAGGAGTGCTATATGGGGACCGTAGAAACATTTCAATCTAGTACCTTAGACTGAAAATGACTTCTGGCTGGCAGTCAAAATGTCTGAATTTTTAAACCATTGTCCAGATACCTTTCAAACTTTTACAACCATAAAGCAAGAATGAAACTTCTCAAAAAAGGGAGGATTAAAGAAACAAAATGTTAATTTAGTATCTTAAAAAGCTTAATTATCGAATATTGTTAAAGGTCTGATATTTTACTGTGAGCTTTGAGCCGCGTTACAATGTTACATTACAGAGTTGTGTTTTGTTTCATTCACACATTTGAATAAACCTTTATTATTAGTCTGTACATCTCCAAATTCTCTGTTCCACCTTGTGATTTCATATAGAGGTAGTTTTCAAGTTTTACTTTTTCTTCAGTGGAAATGAGCAATTCCAGGGCTGAAATCATCCAAATGATTTTAGTTTTATGGTGTTTTAAAACATAGTGGAGCTCTACCTGTATTATCACATGACAGCAGAGTGTTTTCTGTCTGAGAAAAGAACTCAACCTAAATATCCAAGATTTATGTGTTAAACATGTGTGAATGAAACAAAACACAACTCCAGGGATGTTTGTGATGAGGAAACAGCATCATTACAGCTCAGAAAATAGCGTAATATGGGCCCTTTAAATTAAGCCACCTCACAGGCGTAATTTCTGGAATCTTGCTCTCATTTCCTGATCTCATTTTGGAGAATTGAGAAAAACATACAAACCTTGTTAAAATGTGTATTGTATTGTATTGTATTGTTTGTCTGTTATGTCCTGACTACATTCTGTAAACACATCTGCAGTTGGCTAGTCCTTACAATAGCAAATCATTTCAAAACTGCATTGTCAATATTATTGTTTATGCTCTCCCACATATATCCCACCCAACCAAACAAATTAATTTTCCATTAGTGTTCAAAATTATTTAACTCCAGCACGAGGTAGTTAGTGACATATAAGCGTATAATGTGCACGCAGTTACTTGATCCATTAAACAAGAATTCTAGGAAACACTTTTTTATCATCTCCTTCAGCCAGGCCTCATAAATACATGTTTTGCTCATGACCGGAGCACCAAAGCGTAGTTCTTTCACCCACATCTCGCTCCCTCAGGCTGATAAAGTGCTCTGATAAGCTGCTGAGGTGCCTGTACCCTCCCCCCCACCCTCCCCTTCCATCCTCCCTCACCCCTCCTCACACACACATACAGAGACACGCAAATATTGGGTTTTCATGCATTTTAGGGACATTGAATTTCTAATCTCAAAGGTGCACAATGCAGCTTTTTGATAGGAGGTCCGTCACCTGCTTGTTTCTATAGACATGTCATTGTTCTGGCCGGAATGTTCAACAGTATGACATTAAACAGCTCTACTTTACATTTATTCAATTGCAAGGGGTTTTATAGCCCAAACATGCATTCTGACTCAGAGCAGGGTTGCCTTTCCACAGATCTGAGTTGTAACTTGGTCTGGTTTGGTCTCCATGAAGATAGAAAGGTTTAATGTCATACTGTGGCACATTCCAGACAGAGCAATAACATCTCCATGGTGAAAAGCATTTGACAGATGCTCCACCTGAAAAGTTACACAATACACCTTTCACCATAGTGATCATTTACCTTAACTTAACCTAAACCCATACTTTAACATAGCAGAAGGAGGAAGTATATATTTAAATCTATTTAACCCCTAGGCCTCTACTTTGACCATGTTTCATTTAATTTATTTTTTATTTAACCTGTATTTAACCAGGACAGTCCCAGTGACTTTACTAATCTCTTTTTCAAGGGAGTCCTGCCATGCACATATCACTTTCATACTAGGCAATGTGGGTGAAGTGCCTTGCCTAAGAACACAAGGACAGTTTTTGTGAGTGGCGCCCCACTGTGGCACCTGGAATTCCCCATGGCCTCCCATCCAAGTACTGCCCAGGCCCAGCCCTGCTGAGCTTCTGAGATCTGAGAAGATCAGGCTTTGACAAACGGTATGACCAAATCCAGGCCCAAAACTCTTCTGTTTAGTTGTGCATTATTCTGCACTATTCTTTTAATGTTAATTTTATTAATTATTATTAATTTTTAAATGTTTTGATATGTTTGTATTTTGATTTGAATGTCCTTCTTATTATGTAAAGCACTTTGAATTACTTTGTATACAAATTGTGCTATATAAATCAACTTGCATTGCCTTGGCATTTCAGCTTCAACTTTAAATGATGTTGTTCTAACTATAAAGGATTTACATTATGAGAACCCGATTTTTGTCCCCATGAAGGAGGTCGGTCACCAGGAATTGAGCGCATACCAATTTTAGTCCACAAAATGTGATAAATACCAACCCATGCACACACACACACACACACACACGTACGCACACACATATTCTTCCACACAACCTCCTGTCTGAAAGAGTGGCTTGTGCGCTTGCGAGCAGTGGCCTCTTAAGTGCAGGTACGGGGCGTGCGTGGGCCACCAGCTGTGAGTGTTAAAAGAGGAGTGAGAGGGCAGAGGGAAAGGGGGGCGACCATGTGTTTATGTTGACTAATGAGCTAATTACCAAGCCCCTAATCTAGCCACGACTTGTGTCATTTAACAGGAATGCTGTGGCAGTCAAACGCAGGCAGATTATGGGTCGTTTCCTGACTGTTAAATGCAAACTACTTCTACTACTGCAACCACTACTACTGCAACTACTACTACTGCAGGCGTCAAACCACAAGGGCCATGTCACCATTTGTTGATTTCATCCAACAGTGAGGTGCTGAATGCTAACTAGTTCCAAGAATATATTAATAATTCAATAATTCAAAATATTTAGTTAGTTTCAGTTTAATTTTGCAAATGTATGTATGTACAGTTTCATAGTTTTTCTCTTATATGGAAACTTTCTCGGATAAACTATAGATGCTGATAATCAATATGTAACACCTACTCTACTGTAGACAACAACCTACAACCAATCATCATGTCATCAACAATCAACCATACTCATGTACTACATTTGAAAATGGAAATGTACAATTTAAGTAACACTGGTGGAAATTTGCTACAAAAACTAACAATAATTTTTTGAGAATGGTACAAAAATGCTTATATCCAGTATGGTTTTATTTGAATTTTGTATTATTGAAAAAAGGTAAATAACTTTATCGTCAGCCATGTCTTTATGCCATCAAAGTAAAAATACCCAATTTATTTACTTTATTTCTGTATGCATTTTAGTATTGTTCACATATACCTGGAAAACATGTGTTCCATGCATAAGAGAATAAAAATATAATCAAATACTTTACATATTAAATCTTATCTAGCACCTTCACTTTCACATGTCAGCAAACTATGCATGTGAGTGGTAGCCATATTTGTTCCAGAGCTTTTAATGCGAAAACAGATACAAATCACGTAGACAACTTGATATTTGTAGAAATAATAGTACAAAGATTATAAGGTGCAGTTACATTGATTCATAGGAAGGGCCACCCAATGTCCTTTAACGGATATGCGAATAAAACTGCCCAACCCAGCCATCATCAAAGCAATAAAACCTGATAAACGCCTTGATGCGAAAAGGTGAAAAAATGATTAAAGTTAAAATTGCATGAGTAATTTTAGAATCTGGGAGGTTGATCTGCCCGCCGGCACATTTCTGGACATATATCACGCTTTAATCTCTCAAGTATTTTGGAAAAACACAACTACTGTTACACACACCAGCTCCTTGGACATTTTTTTAAGATGAAAGTGAACAAGATGTGAGAGAAAACAGGCAAAAGTTTAAAGAGGATGAAGTCGATCAGATTTGCAGGCAGGAGACTGCGTGGGAGGTCCGCTGTCGTCTTGGCCCCGGAGAGAGAGGTGTGAGGTGGAATCAGGTCGACCCCGCTCCCCCGTGTGTTCATCGTAGTGGCTCTCCCCTGGGGTGAGCCTCTGCTAACCCCCCCGCCCCTTCCTCCCAACAACAAGCTCCATCCATCACTCCTAAGATTTCACTTTAATAGGTGGTCCTTTCCCCTCTTTAGGCCTTGTGGGAACATTTGACTAAGGAGAACAGCGAAGGGCAAAGGTTGTGTTTTGCTTGTCTGAAGATGGAACATATAGCTAATGTAACATGCGCTAATGTAATATAATATCTGAATGATAATAATTGTGGGTCATTTTTAAATTGTGGATCACTGTTAAGTTGTGCTTTACAAAAACTCAAATGGTAGTAAGCGATTTTGTAATCTACAGCTGCCAGTTCAGAAAAAACAACCCACATCAACTCAATTATAGAGAATATGCTAATACAAATATACAGGGATGTTGTTTGAAGGGAGAAAATCTTATATACATTCACTTTTTAACATTACTGCATTGCCTGGCCTATGAAATCTTTTAAAATATCACTGTCAACTTTTATGTTTGAAAAAGGATCAGGAATTGTGCAACGCTTTGCCTCACATAACAGTTTTTTCTTCTCTAATGTCTGAACTCTCCAAAACATCACATGCTTTCACTGACAGATGAATGGCTGTAGATATATTGATTAAAATGACTTACTTATTAAGTACAAATTAATTACTACCACAGGCTTAGTGTACTTACAATAAAATATTCCTCATGCCTTGTAGTGCTAGTTACAGTAATGTTTTACACAGTGTTTGAAGATGCATTATGTAACTTTTCTGGTGGATAGTCCGTCAAATGCTTTTCTCCATGGAGATGTTATTGCTTTGTCTGGAATGTTTCACAGTCTGGCATTAAACCTTTATATCATCATGAAGACCAAATCAGATCAAGTTACAGGTAACACAGTCAGAATGATTGTTTTTCTAGGTACTTTTGAACTATAAAACAATCTGTAATTTAATAAAAGTAAGATAGACCTGTTTCATATCATACTGTGGAACATTCCAGGCAGAGCAATTACATATCCTTAGAAACAAGCAGCTGACGAACCCCCATCCAAAAAGTTCAGTGCATCTTTAAATCCGCAAATCTCTCATGCGGTAGCCTCCATTCAAACATACGTCCGTCTGGGGGATGTTGAATTGTTTGTTATTCTTTTGCTCCTGTGTGTGGCTCTGACCCCTAAGGGCCACTCTCTTTTGAAGGGACAGCACAGGGAAAGTCAGGGGGAAGGAAACTCTGCAACACTATTTTATATATCAATGGAATGACTTCCCACAAATCAAGACGTGTTCCATCGGCTGGGATCAGAACAAGCTGTCGATTTCCTGTCTCGAAATCCCGATTTGAATCTGGACAATGCTGAGAGCTGGGCCCAAAAGAGGAGATGTTCTGTATTATTGTTTGGGTGCAGGTTCACTCGATACAAATGTTTAGAGTATTACTGACATTTCAATGGATAAACATTCAGATTCAGATTCATGTAAATGTTGGGACAATGGATGGTTGCTTTATAAGCTCTGGCAGACAAAACTCCACGATCAAAGTCCGACCCACCTGACCTGAGTATTTATACTATGGAAGCTACTTGTGCAATAGCAGCTGTGTTTAATGTGACATGTCTTTAAAGTATGAGGAAAATACTGGAAGCACTCTGGCCACAGACATCCACCAAGTCATTGTCCCAACCCATAGATGTTTATATAGACAAATCTAACCCGCTAGCAGCCACGTTCCAAATAGGAAGTGTTCATGGGGGTGCTTCCAGCTCCAATAGACTTTACATTGAAAAATTGTCATCCCTAACTTTGTAACTGCAGTGAGCCTCATCATTTTGGTCTTAAAATGTTTATATTAACTAGGGCTGTCAATATTAATGCGTTAATGCATGCAATTAATCACAAAAAAATATCGTACATGGAGCAGGTTATTAGGTCAGTGATCAGGTCTGTCCATACGCAGATGTAAAGATGACAGATGAGACTGTGACTGGTGCTCACGGCAAATTTCTCTACAAAAAACTGCCAGACGGGACCATCTTAAAGCAAAACATGTGTTTGATTCAGCGACTAGCAAGGACGCTACTTGTATGTACACCAACAACATGACAACCAGTGTTGGCAATGTTGTCAAAAAACTACTAGCAATAAAATGTCAATAATATAACTTTTTGATAATAAAGTGCATTTTTGTCAAAATATGTTGGTCTTTTTTTGAAGAATAATTAACTGTGATTAATTGTGATTAATCAAAATTCTAAAGTGTGATTAATCTGATGTAAAAAATGAATTGTTTGACAGCACTAGTATTAACCCATTTTACTTACTAGTTACTTACTTACTTTACTTTACATCCTGGTGTTTTTATTTTCGCTATTTTGTCGGCAAATAAATTTCTATTTCAAATATGGAACTCAGCTCCAAATTCGCTCCTTCAACTGCTAGCCTCATCAGCTTCATTTGACTAGAGCCACTATCACACTGTCACCGTCACACTCCCTTCGTCCACTTTTTTATACACCTATGTTCCAACCCTGCAATGGTAAATGTATGCCCAGACCTCAACTAAAACCAGTATATATATTTTAATAATCTATATACAATATTTGTTCATTTACTGACCTCTTGTGGTTGAACTGAGGTTCAATATTGAGCAGAAATAGGAACCACCATAATATGGGCACACTTCAAATATGTCGTATTAACTGTTATAGTATTTATTTAGTAAAAATATAGTTTAGCAAATCCCCATTTATTGTTCCACTCTAATCAAACTACAGAACTAACAGTAGTAATACTGCTACTGATAATACTACTCAAAGAACCCATAGTCCATTAATCTTTCTTTAAACATCCAAATGCACTTTTAGAGTAGATCCCTCCGGCGCACACAGCCCCTCCCACACCAGTCTCTCTCTTTTTCTCTTTCTCTTTTTCTCCCTCTCTCTGCCTTTTCATCAGCTGTGCGCCTGCTCCCTCCTGTCAGCTCTCCAAACAAAGGTCTTAAAGTGTAATAGCCACTAATCTCAGGCATAATGTGCTCTTTCATCTCCTGCAAGCAAAAAGAAGGAGCTGTTGTCCTCTACTTTCACTCCGACAACAACCCACTTTGTGATGGCATTGTGAGAGTGAGTGAGGTTTTCATTGTCTGCCACACACATGGATGGAGTTTAAAACAGGCCCTCAAGACATTTTAATATATAGGAATTTAAAATGCCAGTTTATTAGATTGTAACTCAATTTTGATTAATGAATTTTTTTGTCCAGGAAAATCTAAATGCAAATTGGGGTAAAAGTACAAAATACAGCTAGGAGGATGTATGTTTGGAAACTGTCTAATAGGACAACCCTGTATATTTATCGACATTCTTCTAGGATATCTACTGGCAAAAAAAGAAAGATATTTCCAATAGACTGTAATCTGGATATTCTGAAAATGTTAACTTTATATTGTGTTCAATCAAGCCAGAATGGCAATATAAGTTCCATGATATCGGAGGGGTTCATCAATAACCGTAACGGCCAGGTTATTAAAATATTTGGCACTGATGTCTGTGTAATTCAGCTATGATCCATAGCAAAAGAAAAATTCACTTCTGTCAACTGGACAAAGGTTTCATGAAGCGAAAACAACTCATCCAAGCTTTTTTTTTTCTTTTTCAGTTCTGATCAAGATTGCTGGTGGAAACTGCCTTATATCTGGCATTTTCTCTAACTTGCTCCAGTATGTTGCCTTGTATGTAATTCTCAGTTGTCCTCAGTGAATCAGATTTGTCTTTTTAAACAGACTTGTGAGTAAACATGGAAATAGAATAGCAATTAGGCTAAAAATATGGCTGTATTTTAACATGTACTAAATGATTTTATATTTCAGATAAATACATTTTGTTATTATGTGAAGTGAAAAGTTGCGTTAAAAGTTTGTGCTAAAACATTTTGTGGGCCTTGCCTTAAAACCTTAATATAGGTATTAGCAAATATCGGTAACTGGCCACAGCAGCAGGGCAAATATCGGATACTGATATCGAAATATAGAGACCTTAATACAATACGAAAGAAACCATGAGGTGTGTTCTAAAAAATAATAGTGGAATTTTTTATGATATTGAAGCTACTGTGGTAACAGTTATTTAACTATAGCCCTCCTTTCACTGTTGTCTAACTATATTGTTTTTAGGTAAACATCTGTCCAGGACAACAAATGAAAAAAAGCCTTTTGGTTAAGCCATGGTAATACTTTTACACTATTGATGTGCAGTGTTGATTAATGTATACTGTCCCTGTCAAATAATAAAATAAAATAAAATAAATAGGGGTGACTTTGAGAATTCTATATCACAGGGGCTATGCAACCATTTTTTACCAATGAACTTATATCTGGCTAAAATGTACATATATATATTTTAAATCTTATTTAGACCCCAGTAAGAAAAGCGTCAGCTTGTCTGTGCTAATGGGATTTCCTATCAATAAACAATTAAACACAACATTGTAGACTTTGAATAAGAACAAATGTTTTTTTTGAACACATCATAAAACTCTTGAGCGCTTACTGCTTAGGCTGCCGGTGCGCCCCTCCACCTTTGGCCTGGATTCTCTCTGTGGTGAGGCCAGTCCATGTGCAGCTGGAACACTTTCTGTGGTTTGGCCAGGTGTCTCTCTCTCTCACCCCTGTCTGTCTCCTTTCTCTCTCACTCTCTCCCTGGAATACGCAGTAGGCCTCAGCGGGTACCGGGGCCTCGAGTCCGCCCCTCCGCCCGCAAACACCCACCTGCCTGCTGGTCAGCTGTAACCGATCCGAGCGAGGAGCAGCGCTGGAGGGGAACACGAAAATGAAGACGTGTGTGAGCTTGTGTGGACGAGGAAAACACGGAGAGAGGGGGAAAGGGGGTGGGGATAGAGAGTGGAAATTTTGGATAAAGCCACTTTGGTTAAAAAGTATGAGACTCTTAATATGGTTTCCAGGGGCTTTGGCAACGGCGTGGGGAGGTATCAAGTGCGGGACGTGATATCTGTGATGGGGAGAAGTGGTGAGAGAGCGGGGCAGAGCAGAGCCAGCGATTCAAAAGCGGTTAGCTGCAGGTTTGGTAAAAGGAGCCAGCTGTGCATCCTGGAGGTCCTGTGCACTAACCAGGGACGGCAGAGTAAAAGAGCGCAGCCTTAAGAAACTATAGGAGGCCCGCATTTCATCCTAAACTTCGTGTCCAAATCTTTGAAGCTAAAATCCACTTTTTCCAGTATTAAATGGTAACATTTATATTAGTGACTCTCTGTATGTATGTCCCCTAGAATGAATGAATTGCTTTTACAACAAATTAGAATTCAACTTCCATCTTACTATGCATTTAATTGTAATTTTAATATTCTGAAGCATTAGTACTCCTACTTGAATGCACTTTTGTACACTCTTTCCACTTCCAAAGTTTATAAATGAAAGCTCTTTTGTGAAAGTTATTATGAGAAGATTTAAGTTTGTGTTTTTTGTGCCTTACATTATAAGTTACATCCTATATCTACAGTAGTGTCTACAGTAGATTAATGACCATATAAATGGTCACATTATTAATTGTATTTTCATCAAATGTTCAAATAATAAAAAGCCTACAGACGCAACTGTAACCTAACTTTAGCAGAGATGAAAGCTGGTTAATGTGTAGATCTGTTACTCTGAATAAGTTTCAGAATGATATGAATTTAGGACTAATGGGAAAAAGTCCTTAAAATGTTCCATATAACAGAAAGCTGAAACCTACAAATAGTTTTCTGAGAGGACATTATCACATTCAAAAATCTGAGAACAAGAAATAATAGTAAGGCAAGAATTCAACATTTCCACGCTGGCTTGCACACTGTATTTACTGTTTTCAAATTTTTTGGCTCAACTTTTTAAAGGGACCCAGCTGTGCGTGGTGGAGGTCCTGGGCTCTAAACAGGACAGCTCAAACCAACATAGGAGGAGGCAGGAGTTTCAGAGCGGCCTGAGTCCTGACCTGATGTTCCAGGAGACTTTGCCAATTGATGGGCCCCAGGAGAGCCATCACCGGGCCCCCAAACAATCAGCCATTCATCGGCCTCGCCCGCTGCAAACAGGCAGTGACCAGGGCTAGAGGTCACTATACCGGCAATGGTACGTAGTTAGCAACATCTTTGTAGGCAATCACAGGTCTGGCTGTTCCTGAAATACAATGTGTTTAAACTAATTTTCAGTGGTAAATTAGAATAGTGAAACTGAAAAATATAAGTTATCACATTGTCAGTGATGTTGTTTGTTTGTTAATGCAGTGGAGGTTTAACATTTCTGATGGAGAGTACGCCACCTTTTTTGTCTTTAGGCAGATGTTATTGCTTTGCTTAGTATGTCCCACAGTAGGGCATTAAAAGTCTATTCATTCTTTGTTTCATTAGACATGATTTTATTGCTCAGAAATACCCTTAAGAACATGCATTCCTGTGTGAGTGGGTCCACCTCTCCACTGAACTGATCTGTACCTTGGCCTAGCATGTGGCGTAGCCTCCCCAAGAAAAGTTACACAGTGCAGCTTTAATGGAGATGCTATGTTGTTTGACTGGGATGTTCCACAATACGGTAGTTACAACTCAGATTTATGAAAGGCAACCCCACTCACAATGAGAATGCATTTTTTTTCAAGGTATTTTTGATTCATATAAACATCTATAATTGAATAAAGGTAAGATAGATACAGTTAAGACATGAGACAAGCAAGTGGCAGTCCATTTACTTGAAAGGTTCCATAATGCACCTAATAAATCTAAATCTTGGTCAGTAACAATGATAACGTTATTCAAATACTGCTAGAGTAACTGTGTCAGTGGATCATATTCCTTGCATTGCTTGTATTGACTACTGTTTGTGTTTGCTTGGTTGTCTAAGTGTTACTAAAATCCCAGACTAGTTTGCCACTGCCTCTAACCGAAACCAAAACTATGCAGTAACAACTCACTACTAAATCTGTCATTGCAAAGGGCACATATTCACGGAAAACTCATAATTTGACAAATGCAGTTTAATGTACGTTTCTATGCCACCTACATCGAAAATCCCAGACGGTATTTCCATTGTGAAATTCCCTAGTTTTTCTGGACTGAAGAACACCGTGCATTCCCCTGTGAATATGGCTGGTGTATTTTTGGATAATGTGGCTTCAGCTTGTGGTGCCAAAAGTCCACACGGCTGTTACATAAGAGCTATGATCCATCGCAGACCTCAAAACTATATGGAAATGTGGAAAATAAACTCAAATAATACTGTAATTAACTAGATTTTGGGGGGCAATTGCACTTTTTTTTGTATATTTTTAAAGAGTCCATATTACACTATTTTCTGATCTATGTTCTAATTCTTCATCTAAAACATACCTGGAGTTTGGTTTGTTAGAATCGTTTTGACAATTTCAGCCGTTGAATGGCTGCTCTCTATACAACACAAAAGGACAAAGGTAGCTGTTAACTTGGAAACTACCACTACATGACATCACAAAGTGGAAAAGAACATTTTGAGTTTTCGAGATGTAGACACACTAATAATAATTTACTCAAATGGGTGTGAATGAAACAAAACACAACTCCAGGTATGTTTTTGATGAGAAACATCATTCTAACATGGCTTAAACCTCAGAAGAAGATGAGTATAGGACACTGATACTTGTACTTGTTGAGTTCTAAACATGTAACAATTGTAATAACTTAAATTTCAGATTAATGTACGAGCAATGTCTCACTACAATCTGCTAGTTTTAAATTGGCCAGAACTCAGAAATATGCAGATTCTGGTTTAAAATAACTGAACAGCTTTAACTGTCCAATTTATCAAGTTTTGTGCCAAAGATGAATATAAAATTATACTAAAATCGTGTCAACTTATAACTAATATTTTGAGTACCGGTAGTTTCGTTACAGTATGCAGTTTTTCTCATTTAGTGTGACCTGTGTCCATGGAGATGTTACTACTATAATTTGAATGTTCCACAGTATGGCATTAAACGTCTATCTTGCATGCATTCAACTGATGATCCCCTAATTGTACTGTGTAACTTTTCTGGTAGAGGGTCCACTACCTGCTTGTCTCTATTGAGGATGTAATGGTTTTGCTTAAAATGTCCCACAGTACAGTATTAAACTTGTCTATTTTGCATTTATTCTATTACAAGAGTTTTCATTGCTTAAAAATACACATAAAACAGGCATTCTTATGATACACTGAGACGCCTGTCCACAGCTCTTACCTGTATCTTCATCATCATGGAAGAAGCTGAGTTTAATGCTTTACTGTGGAACATTTCAGGCAAAGCAATAACAGCTACATGGAGACAAGCAGCTGGCGTACCCTCCACAAGAAAAGTTACACAGCGCACCTTTAAGCACACATTTTCCCTAATATTTCTACCACTGACTACATGAATACAATAGCAGATTTTACAGCACTCACCAGCCCATGTCATTTTACCATGTCTCTTTCGCTGGCCCCATAGTATATCATTGTTATTTCTCTGGTCAGTTATTTTTAGAGTGAGAATAAATATACCGTGGTGTGGGTGGGAGACAGGTTAGGGTGAGGAACATCTGTCCTTTCATGGCATCTCTGCGTTGGTATGCTCAGAATCCAGTCCCTGTTGAAAGCTGGTTGGAGCTTCACTGGTTCACTGGACACTGGGCTGGCACGTCCATCCGAAATGAAGAAAAGGGAGTGGAGAGAGAGGCAGCCAAAAGCCAGTCTCCCATGGCAGCAGCTACTCAATCCCAAAGGTGCAGGATGTACAATAAAGTCTGGAAGCATAAGAAAAAGAGAGTAAAATGACTTCTTAAAGGTACCGTGTGTAACTTTTTGATTGGGGTCCATCGCCTGCTTCTTTATATGGATATTGTCATTGTTTTTGCCTTGATTCTGACACAGATATGACCTGTAACTTGGTCTGGTTTGGTCTCCATGAAGACAGAAAATATGGGTGTGCAAAAACATTGAAATATTGATATATCGCATTGTTTAATGTGATGATATAGTATCAGTATCGTGGGATGCTGTATCGATATATCACCAAGAGTATTTTTTGGCATATTTTACTATTAATTATTTTGTTACAGTGCTACAGTTTTGTTTGTTTAGTGGAAGGAAACTTGTTTATGCAACACATCTGACACTGTTTTCACTGTTTTGATTATTAAAATGGGTGTTTCATATTAACTTTACACAAGAAGTGGTTTAACAAAAACATTTAGTAACACAGCTGTGATTTATCCATTATTTTTTATTGAAGGATCGATAGATTTGAACTATATCATATTGAATCGAATCGAAAGTGCTCTTTATCGAGATATGTATTGTATTGGCAACTTCTTAATGATACCCAGCTCTAACAGAAAGGTTTAATACTATGAAACATTGCAGACAAAGCAAAAGCATCTCAATAAAGAAAAGCATTTGAAGGACCCTCCACCAGAAAAGTTACACAATGCACCTTTAACTGGTCGGCTATTAAGCAATAATTGAGTATGTGATTCAGTCAGGGAAACTCATTACTTAGACTTTTGTTTTTCTAATCTATAATATATATTAATCATATGGACAGTGAGAGTTTTTTGAGACCAGTGCATAAACTGTTACTACTGGTATTTGATTTTTTCAATCTTGGTTATTGTAAAGCTTTAATTCAAACAATTCTATAAGAACAAAGCGAACAAAGTGAAATCGTGCCATGAAAAGAGCAGACATCTGTGCTGGATGGAATTTCAGAGGCATCACTCAATATGGCATTTATATTATGCATTTTTATTCCATATACTTTTGCTTCATTGGCACTCTTCCTGTCTTATAGTGTTGCTCAAATACAAAAAATTTGATTTTGATACTAAGAAATAGACTTGATACTCAATACCGATTCCAATATAATGATAATAAAAAAAACACCTTTTCTTTAGACAGTGTGCTAAACCTTAAATAATAGTACTTTATATGACTGACTGACTTTATATTACCCTGTGGTTCCAAAAGCTATTCAGCTATTTCTGTCCTGTGAATGCCATTGTTTAGTATCAATACCTGTTCAAATGAGTATCTAGTTTCGATACTAGCTTTAGTATTGATTAGTATCTGATTTCCAAATGTTTTTACAACCATACTGTTTTATTTATAGATTACATTTTACACTGTAGTCATGTAGATTATGTGCCACAGTGACTTGATCCAAATTCATAATAGAAAATATGACTTTTAAGATGTTGTAGTATTTTAAATTGTTAGCGTATACAGCTAATTGTATTCCACATTTTTCACAGTGAGTGGTGTGAATAAAATGGGCACCAGCAGACAGAAGAATCCATTAGATGAGGAGTTTCTTTGCTTCTCTCTGCTGTGGCCTTGCTGTGTTTTGCTTTGTCAGCCGAGCGGCACAGAGCAAGTAGGGAAACTTTTAGGATGAACAGCAGACTAAATAAACTCTCTGAAAAAATAATATCACGTATTCACACTGACCGAGAGACAAATGCATTCTTTGGCAACTGGACTTTGGACAGAAATCCCAAGTTTGTGCAAATTCTTTTTCATATTTACAAGTCTTTGAAGTGAGATCTTCAAATAAAAAGGTCAAATGTTTTAGGCAGAACTTCACAATGTAGTAGACTGATAATAATGAATTAACTGCAGGGAATATTTCTGCATTCAAGAATCTGGTGTTAAAAATGATAAAACTGTAGTCATTTAATTGTTTAGTCAATTAATCTGCCAATGGTGTTTTTGTTGAACTTCTAGTTGACTAATTATCTTATTTTATTGGGATTAAAATGATAAATGGACCACGGAATAAAGAAGAAGGCAGTGAGTTAGTGAGGCCCGTTTAATCTGTTTGTGAATATGCTGTTTACATAGGATTTGCATAATATTCTTATAATTTTTAGAGTTTTTGCCTGTGCTACGTCGCGCTCCCTTAAAGTTAATGGTTTTGATTAACTTTCTTATGGGCCGCCTGCAGCCTAGATATGAATTAGGATTTAAGGTTTGGATAATAATTTCCTTTATTTGGGCTAAATTTTATAATATCCTAAAATTATTGTCAGATTTTCAGCCTAACTGCGTGACGTCAGCTTTACGCATTTGCCTTTACGCAGTATCTGGTGAGTCTTCCTCACTACGTGCGAGCTAAAAACTATTAGCATAATGCGGCTAAAAGGAGCTAGTGAACAAATATTATCTTAGATCACAAACAGGCCTGAAAACACGTGCTCACGCAGGGTGCAGATGGAAGGGGCTTTCTGCTGAATTTTTCCACCTTCACCCACCGACCGTCTCTCTATAAAACCAGACCAAGGTGAGATCCGATCACGAGGATAAAAAAAAATGTACCGACGTGACTTTGAACGTAACGCGCTCAATCCTCGTTTAGCCGTGACCTTAGCGGATAAACAAGGCTAGGCTAATTTTAACATGGGGCCTTTTGATGCTCCCAGTGTGAACGCAGAACACACAGGCTTAAAAATACAAACACCTTTTTTCGGATACGGGGCGGTCAAAAGTAGCCACCAGAAAGGGTATTTTTGGATGAATGCTTGTATCAATTTACGGTTAAAGCTGAGGTAGTTTGTTTGATGGCTATTTACAGTTAGCTCATAATGTACATAATGGGCTCTCATTGTTCGGCTAATGGAGCTCAGTACGCTGTTTCTCAAATGTTTGCTTTTTTTGTAACAGAGGGCCATTCTTGATTACGCAAAATATTATACATGCGTAAAAATACTTTTACATTTTTCAAATTTTTTAAATAACTTTTTTATATTATTTTTATTACATGCGTTAAGGGTTTTATATATATACATATTTCTTTGGTAAAAATTTAGATCATGTTTTAGTATAAATAGTTTTTTATTTCATCTAACCAAACTGTTTGAAAACCCAAATTGAGAAATATTCAAAAATATAGGTCAGTTTTTTTCTCTGGATTTTTCCGTTCAAAATGTATATAAATATATCCAAATATATATTTTCTTAAATTAATTACATTGTAAATTCATTTATTTATTTTTCTTCGTTTTTTCCATTTAGGCTGATCTTATAAACTCCATAGGTTTTATATGCCATTTTGTACACTTACTATTTAGCCTGTACTTTAACTCAAAATAAAAGACCACATAATAGACAAGACACCACTTAATATAGGCCTTCCAAAAATATTTAAAATTAAATACTTACATTTATGTGAGCAATACAGTATCTGCAATATGGTTAAGAATTCCCCATTGTAATGTACTGTCAGAGGAGCAGCAGAAGGCCTGCACTGAACCCTGTTATTTAGACTGCATTCAACCTGAAAGGCTTAAATCTGCTCTCACACTTCTTGTCAATATTAAAACAACACCGGGTCACAGTAAAGCCAAGGAGAACACATAACTTATTGTCATCTTCTACATTAAATCATTTATATAATTATCATGCCCACATATCTATAATTCCTTGAAGATTCCTGTGATTAAACTTGGTGAAAGATAAAAACCCAGCATGCCGGTACTTGTCTGTGGTACACATGGGAAAAAACAACAGCAGCGAGTTGGCTACTTGAGCTCCTTTTGGATATGCAGTTGTTTTAATTGTGAAGTTAAATGAGTTGTTCACGGAGGGGCTTTACATGTAACGTGATCTGTAGTAACACATGTAATGGAATGTCTATTCTTCTTCTTGTTCCCCACAGTCGCGTTTGATGCTGGGCCAAAATCATCAGACCGAAGAACCTCCAGAGATATGCATTACTCAAGGTTACACTTATTCAATGACAATCTGTATTCACGGTAAGTTTTGGACTAAAAGAGCAGTGAACAAACGGCTGGTGGAGGACAGTTTACAGCAAGCAAAGAATGTAGGCCTATTTGTCAGTGTACAATTTGCCAGTTAACATTTTGCTGTTTTGTCTTTATCCCCTGTGCTAATAGGCTACTGTCCAGAAAATAGAAAAATAAATAAAACATCTCCTTTAAGTCTGACCCATGGGATAATCTTAACGAATTGTGCAGATAATTATAAAATGTTCCTTCAATTAAAAAAACTATTTACAAGAATATAAAATTGTATTAAAAATCAGTATTCTGCTGATAAAATTGATCATAACTTATTTTTTTATATACAAGAATTACAATTGTCAGAAGTCAATCTTCATAATAATGTAAAAATATTAATTAAATAATAATTTCAATCCAACTTTATTTGTACACATTTATTTGAGCACATTTATTTATTTATTTGTGCACATTTTATATACAATGTCATGCGTGTACTAGAAAAGACAAAATACTACATTGATTAAACAATAACAGATAACGTCAGTACCTCATAATAGTAAAAAAAGAAACTCAAATATAAAATATTAAAAACAAAGAAATAAAAGACAGTTTACTAGAGAATCACTATCTAAAGCAGCAATAAATCGAGTTGTGAATTATAACATTTTTAAACCTGTTCTATTACCATCACAGGCCTGTTGTTTTGCACCACTCACTGTTCTGTGAATTCACCTAATCTTTGTCACCTTTGAGGTCAACATCAACAATGTTCCAGCGTGTGGGCGAACGTAGTCAACGCGTTGAATAACACCACTCCACTCATTAAATGGGAGTAAACCACCTCAAAAACACATTCTGCGCCCTCTGCTCTCCACAATATTGCCTGCCGAGGTACAAAATACACCTTTTAAAATACTATTAACATCTATGCATAGTACAATACCAAACATTACTTTATTGTTTTCAAATTTCCGCCCAAAGACTTTTCACAACACACTTCGAATATTATAGCGTAATAGGTGGTTGCCGCGTTATCTGTAACTCTAGCTAGAATCTGTCAATCGTGCCCCACAGGCTAATTAAAAAGGACTTTATTTGTTTGCATAGTGCAGGCTGGAAGAGTGGATGCGCAAAGGGGGCATTACGAGCTCGCCATCCCCCCCTTAAATCACTCCCCAGTGCCCAAAACGCTGACACACACTAGCAAAACATCCAAGCTGACTCACCAAGCTAAATAAAACTTATAATTACACCTATGTGATTTATTAACATATTTGAAGTTGACCAATTTTTCCTTGTCAGTGCTTGCTGGCTTGCTCATAGTGTTTTGTGTCTCATTGGGGGTCGTCTACAGAGCAGGGAGCTTATGAGAAGTGGCAAGGGATTGAAAAATACTGTGTGCACTGCCATCAGATGTGACATGCGAGGGCAGTGGTTCTCTGCTGCCACCTGTCTGTCAGCGGAGGTATGAAGAAAAGAAGACATGAAGAAGATCAAATGTAAGTAAGATTTAAACTTGGATCCAAAACTGTGTTCAAAAATCAAAATAGGTTGCCCAAAATTATATTGCTAAAAATGCATAGTAGTCACTGTACATTTATATAATTATGCTTTATTTGACACCAGCCTCTTCCTCTTTTTTTAAACGTATTTTGAATTTATTATTACCATTTATATTTTTGCTCTTTGTTGTTAGAATATATTGTGAAGTGTGAGCTACTGTGTCTGAATAATTTTCCTTGTGGATCAATATGGTTTGTCTAAATCTAAGTCATACTTCAGGACAGGCAATATAATGTCTATTATACAAATGAAAACACAAAATACATATGAAAATCATGTGTTTAGTTCTGTTATTGCAGTAAATAAGGCAGTAGGACAAAAGAAAGGGAGGACAATGTGCTTTTGTTGAAGTGTAATAGACTATTAGGTATGGGAAAAAAATAGCAGGAAATGCAATATGCAGTTTATAGATTATATACTATATTAAGAGTAATAAACATACACACAAATCAAGTTTTAAATGGGATAATCTAATTATTTTCAAAAATAATTAAGTGAATTTACTAAACAGTACAATAATCTTCATAATTCTGCATTTGAGAGACAAGTGCTACACCGCTGTTGGTACTTCCCAAATAAGGACAACTGTTTGGATGTCTTTATGGTCTGGTTCCAGATCCTTCTGCATTTGAACTGAAAGTAGGAGGGACTGACTCACCAGGCAAGAAAATAATGAGACTTTGTAAATGGGAATTTTAAAACATTATTTACTATGTTAATTAGTCTTGTGTCTAAGTCAAAGTTGATCCCTCAGTCAAGTTTTTGTATAGGGTAATATATGCCGACATAAGAGCCCTATAACGTTGAAGAATTTGGCTTCTCTGGATAAATAATTTGACAGACTCTCTAGAGGAAGGCAATACATTTCTCTGTGTTTATGATCAAAAATCTCCAAAAGAGAATGTTTGGGCAGCGAGAGCCCCTTTAGAATGATCCGATATCCCAGCAGAAATACTCGTAGACAGGAAGCTGCCGTGGCGCTAACATAAATAACAATCAGGACTGGAGTAAACCAATCAGCAGCTTTGTTTCCAAATATGCAGCAATCAATTAGCCGATGGATTTCCCTGCAAATGAACAGAGCATATCAAAGCCTCTCAGGAAACAGGTTACGGCTAATCTACAGTTTGTTTTGGCTAATTGGAAATCCCAGTCTGTAATTCTGACTCAGGTTCATTTCAATCGGGTTTACATTACACAGGTTTAAATCATATGACAGATCTCTGTGCACTCAGGCCAAATGAGGATTCTTATAGAGCAGCTAGTTGGATTTGTTTTCAATCTTTTTAGTTTAACCAGACATATTCAAAGTGCTGTTCAACAATGATGCATGCGATTTTATTGATATTAGAATAATTATGTTAGTTCCTCTTGGCAACATGAGGATTTATTTGTTTTCTTATGATGTCAGACAAAATTTCAGCTTTGTTGCTAAAGAATGTTCTTATTGTTGATGTATTGGCAATCAAAATTGACTCTTGAGCATTAGGCCATATTAAAATGTTGTTACCTCATCACAAACATATCCGGTTGTGTTTTGTTTCATTCACACATGTTTGAGTAACTCTTTATTATTATTAGTCTCTCTACATCTCCAAGGCTCAGAATGCTCTTTTTCACCTGTCTCACCTTTCACCTAACCAAGTTAACAGCTCCTTTACCTTTTGTTCAGTAGAGATTGACAATTCCAGGTTTGAAATTATCCATATCATTCTATTGAAAGTATATGGAGTACACACAGCAGAGCACTTCCTGTATTACCACAGGACATCACAGTTTGGAACAGAGAGTTTTGTGTTTGAGAGAAGAACTCAGCCTAAATATGCAGGATTTGTGTGTTAAACGTGGGTGAATCAAATAAAATACAACTCCAGGTCTGTTTTTGATGAGGAAATAACATGATAGCATTAATCAGAAAATAGTGTAATTTGGGCTCTTAACATAATATGATGTATTTTAGTTTTTTTCTTGCAGCTTTTTGGTCAAAATCCTAAGATTTATTTGTGCCACAATTGTGAGATTTTTAGTTCTATTTGAACTAAAGCATTTGAGTATTTTGAAATCCCTTTATAAACCTGACCCATTAATATTTCTGATCACGCTGTGCTGTTAGCTGGACGCACACTGGTGTAATTGAGACATTCCCCAACCACAACACTGAAAACAGATCTCCAGCACATTGCATTGATTTAGATGCTTGACAGATAGCTGTGGAATGATCTCTAGCCTCATCATCTGGTTTGTAGATGTTTGCTGTATCAGTGCACAAAAAGTAACAGAAGCTCATATTTTATGAACAGAAATTGAAACAATGACTTGGGACAGCACTATCACAGCTTGAGGAGGACCCTGTGTCATTGATCGATGTGGTGGGGGTTGATCTGTGGAGGCATCTCTTAATGTGGTCACCCGATTTGTAACTCACATGTCTACAATATGTTAACAATATGGGCCAGCTCTAAAGGTTTGAATTTCCTGTTAGAATGGTTACTATTCAGATCTTTTGTATTAATTTTTTCTTTTACATGATTTGATTTAGCATTCAGGAAGTCATAGCAATTGTCCAAACTAATGGTGGGGACTTAAACACACATTACAGCGTAACACTTTATAATAACTACACATTTAATCACCTTAATAAAGCATGGACTAAAACCTAGTACATCATGGATAAACTGTTTATTAATAATGATTCAGCCCAAGCAACATAATTACTACCCTAACTTCTAACCCTAACCACTTCATTACATAGTTACTACCCTAACTTCTAACCCTAACCACTTCATTACATAGTTACTACCCTAACTTCTAACCCTAACCACTTCATTACATAGTTACTACCCTAACTTCTAACCCTAACCACTTCATTACATAGTTACTAAGCCTAAATAATTCTTAAGGCTAATTGCAATTATAAAGGGCTACCAAAGGCAGACCTTTCATAACTGGCAGCAAAGCCACTCCAAACCCCACCAATCAAACCCTAACATTATATTCATAGAGGCATGGTGGACGATGTGTCCTGCCAAAGGACACAAGACTGTATCAAATTGGGGATCAAACCACAGATTTGTTGGGGAAACCACTACAACAATGTTATCATGGTACTAACATTTCAAACTAATTTTTTAGATTTAGATACTATGGTGATTATAAAAAACACACTAGTTGGCCAATAGAATGTGATTTTCAACATTAAATAATAGTAGTCTTTTATATTAGCGTGCTGTTATCTGTGTTCTGTGTTATCCTGGTTCATGAGTGTAGTGTAGTATACTAACTCGTCTATGTGGCCTTATACTTGTTCTGATTCAGCTGAAGCTCTTCAGGAAGGATTCCGACCTGTGAATGACTTTTTGAGTATCAATACTTGCTGAAATGAGTATCTAGTTTTGATATTAGTTTCAGTATTTATTAGATTCAGATTTTTAATACTTTTGACAACCCTAACCAAATCTTTTTTTTTTTATAGGCATAACATAAAATCTATCTTTAGACGTGCTTTCTATTTCTGCATAATTGTAACCGAATGTGGCCTGTGTGAAGCACCTGCTCTCTGCGACATTACATTACAGTGTGGCCAATCAGCACCAGAACAGGCACGGAGGCATCCAGAGGTGAACTTGTCCAAACACGGTGATTGCGTTTCATTTGATTTTCCTACAGCCCGCTAACTCCAATGTGGGACTCCTGTCGGCCGGACCAGTGCGGTTGAGAAAACAAGATTAGTCGCCATGGCAACACCTGAGCTCCACACGTGCAAATAAGTGAGAAAAACGAGCCTGTTTCATCTGCTACACGTGGTCATTCATTTATATTTTCCCCTTTTCTCTTGGAGGGTTTATGGTACAGTACAGGGTGAATGAGGCTGAAGAGGTGTAATTATTGGAAGGAGAGAGGAGGAGAGGAGGTGTACAGTGCGTTATCAGGCCAGTGCAATAATATCCTACACCAGGACAATAGAAGATGTTTCGTTCGTAAGCGAAAGAGAGTAAGCACAGGTCTGAAAAAAAATTAAAATGCAAAATTTACTTTTTTGTGCTCTCTAGCATGTTATAACGTTCTCTCCTCAAAAACATGCCAGAAGAGGTTTTATATGTTATCCAAGCATGTTTGAGTAATCCTATGTGATCATACAACTACAACTACAACTTCACAGTTTCATTTGCGGAATGCACTTGCTGTATGCTGTTTTTGCTGAATATAGCATTTTCATTTTCAAAGGTAACATGTTGATCTTAATACTGATGAGCCTTTTGTTAGTCCAGTTGTTGCAGCTCCTAAAATTGTATGTGAAATTAAAAGAAAGGGACTTGCTAGAGCTACAGTAAAAATACCATTTGCCTTAACTACTACATCTTCTCTTTGTGAAAACTGTTTCCACATCCCTCTCAGATTTAACATTATCAAAACACTGACCCTAAGTCCCAGACAGTGCGCCACTCTGACTGTACAAGTCGACTGTGGCTTTATGCAGGTCTTTCCGGCCCATCACTGTACGCATTGTGCCAAAAAGATGACATCTATCAAACCAACAGTGCAGTGGAAAGGTGAGAAAGGCCGCAGAGATGTCCAAACAAAGGGAGCGGGCACGAGATAAGGCTGCGCGCCACGATACGAGCGGCGAAAAGAGTGTTATCGCCTCTCCCAGGGCAGCAGGGGGCGAGACATGAGCCGGCAGAGCTGAGAGCAGGGTTAGCTGGAATATTCGCGGGGCCATAGGAAGTGCTGTGTGGAAAAGATAACAGTGATTGTAGGACATAGGCAGAGGGGGAGAGAGAGTGGCAGTGTCCTCAGGCTTGCCCTGCTCTTCCTCTATTCACTGGCCTCTTCCTGTCTGTGCGCCGCTCCTTAATGGCCTTAATGAGCCAGAGGTGGATCACGGGCTTCCTGTCTTCACACCGCCACACACAGGAGAGCGCGAGAAAGGGGGGAGGACACCTACAGCGGCTGCTAGTGGCAGGCAGAAGATATGACTATAAGGGGGACAACAGCCTCTTGACCCTGTGCTGTAACTTAGAGTTATCAGTGAGTTATTCTACCTACTGTAGCGCTGCCACAATGCTAAAATTTCAAACTTAATACTAAAGAATGAAATAGATTTTGAGGTCTAAATGATCATTTTAAAAGCACTTTTTAAACAATTTTGTAATTTTCAACTCAAAATAATAGTAAATGTTTATTGTTGTTCATGTGATCTGATAAAACTCAAAATTAAACCATTCAGGAAAGGTTGAAATGTATCCAGTTATGTGATTTTATTTTTTTTTCTTCAGTATTAATTTGCTTAAACGAGTATGCCTATCTAGTTTTGATTCTAATTTTAGTATAGATTAGGACACGGGTGGGCAATTATTTTTTCCATGGGGCCACATGAGAAACAGAAAATATTGTGGCCAAAAAGCTGGTAATAGTATATGTTATGACTAAGCAATGAAAAAGTGAGGGTCACATCTAAAATAAAAGCAAGGCAGCTTTAGTCAACGCATGAGGTAAAATTATAAAATATGTTTATTTTGCAATTCCAAATCATCTTAAACGGGCCTTAAGTTGATTAGATTTGTATTTTAGGATTGTAAATTGGTTTAAACACATTTTCAGGAGACTGTGATCATGTTCTTATTTAGTTTGTTTGATGGTCAACGGAAACGGTGAGAATGACTGAAAAACTGTGCTGATGCTTGTTAGCTTGTGACTATGATATTTGAGAGTAACTTGTTTAACAGCACAACTCAGTTCAAGATAAGTCTGCTCTTTACTGTAAGATTGTGTTAAAACAACGCTCAGATCAAAGTCTAATTTGAGTAACAGGAGGTCCAGACAGAGCTGTGCCTCCAGTTAGCTGCACACCCCATACAGTGTTGATGGCATTTCTACTGTTTTGTCTTTCTACCCTCAAGTGAATATCTTACAATGGTTTAAATATCATAACCCCCTGCATTATATGGACAATAATGTGGAGCTGTTGTACAGTTTAGCCCCGAAGCCACTGCACTACTAGGGATGACTGGTGGTCCGGTAATGTAGGCTGGGTCTTGTCCTCTGCGGCCCTGTCAGTGGATTGCGCGGCTCAGACTTGGCTGTGTCCGACACCATAGACGACAGGTGAGCGCCTGTCCCTGATCCCCCTGACACCGGGTAATAGAGAGGAGAATGTAGGATTAGAAGTCCCTTTGAAATGCACTAAGGTCACAGCTCCATTCTGTCCCTGCATAGCTCCAGAGAGGAACAAAAGGCTTGACATTGGCTATGAGTGAGTGTGTGCACAACAAAAAGGAAATATTTACTGTTAAAACCACTTAAACACAGAATATGAATCTATATGACTGAAGATATTCAATTTGTTTTATGACTTGTCGCGGTTTTCTCGATAATATGATCATTTAACACCAAATCATTCACTCAAACCACTCAAAGAATCAAAATCTATTAAGTAAATAAATCTAGACTAGTCCAGTTCATTTTAACATTTTTTTTTCAGATGGTAACAGTCATGTCATATCAGCAGTAGTAATGCTCACTGTTGAAACAAGTGAAATTGTGTCATCAGGTAAAACGAATGGAGATCTTGCAGCGCTGTTTATGCACTAGTTTGATTTCATCTCACAGCTGACTCTTAACAACATGACCTAGTTACTTATGTAGTTTTGGCTGTGATAAGCCCATGATAATGCCCATCAATGATCCCTAAAATTATTTCCTGTTACAGACTGTTCCTCACTGGATTCATAATAGTCTATGACCTCGAATGAGATAAAAATATGCCCAAGTAATCCTTTGATACAGTTTGATATACACCCGTGATAAGGCTGGGACTGCTGCAATGGAAATACCAACCTGTTTGCTTATACTTTATACTACTTAATGGCAAATTAGATGCATGAAGAGTAAAATCCTGCTCACAATGTAAATTCCAGGAGCATTAACATTTGAAAGAACTGAAATATGACATGTTTAGAGGGGGTCTAAACTACAGCTACAACAAGATTTTTCCTATACAACAAGACAGGATAGTTTGTTCTTTGCAGAGGACATGCAGTTATCTAAATATCTATAACTTTACAGTTTGATAATTGCACAATTGAACTCTTACTGCGATTTCGATTTGATTGCGTGCAGTATATTGTGTATTAACTCTAGAGTCTGGAGACCTGGTACAGACCCCAGACTGTGGCTCCACATACAGGGAAGCAGCATCTTATAGGCTTTGACTGACAGGTGATATGATGCATTACATTTACACAATCAGGCTTCTGTTCCTACTGCTAACCACATAAAGTGATGGAAGAAACAGTCCCATTCATTTAAAATCACCCGTCATTTCACTGGGAAGTAGTTGAAAACAAATGGAGCAGGTTTCCACTGGAGCCAAGTCGGTGCTAAAGCAGTGACAGCATTCAGCAGATGGTGCTTAGGTTAGCAGTACTCATAATAGACCTGATAGCAGCAGATGACGACATGATCGCTCCGGCTCTAAACCTGGACACTTAACGGTGGACACGCTAGCACACTTACAATACAATGACAATAGAATATTTTAATTAGAATACTTTTAATATACATTTCTTCTTTTAAGTATGGCCAAAATTATAATGAGTTGCATTTAATACTATACTGTGAAACATTCCTGGATAGGTAATAGCATCTTCATATGGACAAGCAAGTGGCATGCATGCATCTTTAAATGTAAGATTTTGTGCAACTTTTTATGTCATGCTTGAACCTCAACCAAAACATTTCTTAGCTCCAAGATAATTATTTGTGTCTATATTGCCTGGCCGTAGCATTAGGTGATCCTGTGCAGGCAGACACCTGAGTGTTGTGCAGAGCAGAGGAAGAGTGTGGTCATCGGACATCCCTGAAGGTGGTCCCCTCCCATCAGCCAGGGCCTAATCAGCGTGAACAAAAGAGGGGGAGGCGATAGTGCTCCAAAATAGAAGCAGTAGGTGTGGAAGGAAGTAGCATCTGATGCAAGAGGACATGAGGAAACTGGACCATGTGAGCACCAAAACACTAGAGTTTATTAGCGCTATGATGAATAATCCTGTATGAGAACAGGATTGTAATGTAGTGTGTGTTGATGCGGTCTTGTATGACTTCCTCAGCTGCTCATTATGAAGTGTGACTGTGGTCAGATGGTGCCTTCTGCTTCCTGCCCCAGAACCACATTGTTCCTCTTAATTGACTTTTCCTCTTAAACACCATGTAAGATGGCTATCAGACATCACATAAGATGACAAGTGTTGACCAGTTTGTATTTAGTTCAGTTGATGCCATTTTCAGACATTACTTGATGATTTTGTTAACATATATACAAACTTAAGGTCCAGTATATCAATAAATCAAAACTGACTTGTGAATGTTTAATGGTTAGTGACATATTGGTAATCCATGAAGCTCCTCTGTGTTTGTGAAGTCCATACACCTTCACACTTTGTTTCTTTATTCTAATCCTAATGTGAAAAGCACTTTCTAATCATGGTCAAAAAATAGGAATGCATTAAGGAATAAGGAATAGTTTTGAAGCATAGTAAACAATTAAATATGTACTAGTTCTGTTTTTTATGTTTTTAGCACAGTAATAACCGGGTACAGAAAGCTAAAACTTCAAAAATTAGTTTAAACATCTGAATGATAAAGACCAGTTACAGAAAACTGAAAACATTAAATGCGTTATGTAAAGTTCACCAGCACTATCCTTGTTTCATAGTAGGTCCTTGTCCGTTCAGTGAAAAGCCCACCAAATGCAGATGATAAAGCAGACAATGCCGGGCCCCCAGGCCCCCCACGTGTGGGTGCACAGATTAGGCTTGGTGCACTTCCTTTGGAAAACAGGCCCCGGTCCAGAGGAAGAGGCTGTGGGCTGCACTAGCTCACCTCAGCCTGTCGCTCCTAACGCCTGCCCAGTCCAGCCTGCCTCAGCTCTGATCTGATCTGCACCATTGTCTTTGTCACTGATGAAATCCAGGCCTCACCATCCAAGAACAACCTCAGTACTCCACCCACACTGTTAATTTGGACAAAAAATGTGAATTTAGTTTCAGTCTTAGATATTTGAAACTAGTATCAAAGTAGATACATTTGAGCAGGTATCAATATTAAAGAAGCCAACCCTAACACACAGGACAGAAATGAACCTTTCCGGAATAGTTTTAGAATGATCTTGAGCTATAAAAGAAGTATAAGACCACATAGACTAGTATATGACGATAGTCCATGGACCACTATTGAACCTACCTGTACGAGTGAGGGATTACACAGATAAAAGACCACATGATAATATTAGACTTCGATTTAATGTTGACAAATGATATTCTATTGTCTAAAGCATCTATTATCTTGGCATTGGATTCAGTCTTGGGTATTGAGTCTATTCCAATAGTATCAAATTAAAGTTTGATATTTTAGCATCATGACAACACTGTGTGACTACCATTAAGATTTCGCCTAATAATTATCGATAATTTTAGTTGGTGGTCTGGTTTGGGGCTCTGAGATTGAACAAGTGTAGTAAGTTTTGTTGAAATTGTTCACAGTTAGTTATATCTATTACCAAGTTCTAAAGTAATAATTAATGCTATTGTCAAAACTTGTATATTTACCATTATTTTCCATGTTGTTTCCTTATTTTTCATACAGGGGCAGAAGTGAATTTTCCAAGTAGACAAGACATATCCAATAGGACCACACTTGTAAGTGCAAATCATTCTTTCTGAAAGGATGTCATAAGCAAATACAGTATATAACGATGAGGAAATAAGGTTTGGCGAAGAAAAACATTCATTGCCATATTTTCATGATTATCAACCAATGATTTTGAAATATTTTTGCTGTTGTTTAATGTGAGGTGAACAAAAATATGACATGGGAAACACTTTGATGTAATAGATATAAGTGTATAAGTAGACAGGATGGAAGCCATAAATAGGAGGTCAGACAGTGGAGGGTGGAGTGCGAGGGGTCCGGTGGTCTCTCTGATTAAAAGTGGACACTCCCATGACATCCCAAACAGGTCCAAGCCCTAATCAGGAGGCACTCTGGAGGTCTATGGCCTTTAACCATTTATGTTTTGGCATGTCTCCATGCATATATTCAATTCATTTTGACAAAAACTGCTGCAAAATAGTCAGCCAATTAATCCTAAAATTTAAGTACGAGTTCATAGTCACATATCGCTGGCCTCATAGCATAAAGCTTTTGGGAGCATTTGAGCATGGTGCGTCCTAGTTTGCAAGTCCAGAATGATGTCTCTGTATTTCTTTTTTTACAGAGGGATATCAAAGTTAAAAAAATAATAATAATAATCCACCTCATGAAGCACTAGCCTTGTCCACCATGTTGTTTATTTCTGCCTATTTCTCTGCCTGTGCCACCGTTTCTGATTTTTGTGGCAGCAGATCCAGTCTAACACTGTGTATTGATAAATATAAGGAGATTAGAATGGAGGCCAGGCAAATACACCCTGACAAAGCTACAAAACGTCAGGCAGATATATATTTTTTTCACTTTAAGCCCTGTGTTTGTTTTGATATGGACATCCCATGCATGTCCCTGATTGACTAATTCACCTGTCATGCCCATCTTAACTCACTGAGATTCAGCTGTGACCGGACTCACATCTTTGTAAAGTATTATAAGTGTGTATTCTGGATCCCAGGCAAAGTTTGTACAATTATTAGCATTGTAAGTCTTACCTCAGTGTTATCCAGAAAATTGACAGCTCAGACTGACACCTCACGCTGTGGACATAGTACTTGTATTACTGTTGCCCACATTAAATCCAGCTTCTCTTGGGTCGAGGCAGGCTGCTGTAATGTGGATGGTGTCATGGGCGTTTGACTGACACGCTCGCTGCTGTCACATCGCTGGTTTGTATCCCGTGTTGGATTGGAGTCCAGCACTTTTAGACCTGTCAGACATTTCACAAGCCCGCCTAACTGTACTTCTATTTCCAGCCGAACCGCCACGGGCAATTTGGGCATGCCGAGCTGGCCAAGTGCAGCGTCTAGTGTGGCCTACAAGGAGGTGAGTCTGTCAGGCTTGTTGTACTCCCAGTGGGCTGAGGGCTGGCACTGTACTCCTCACCGCTAACACTGCCACAGGTAATGTTTTCCTGAAGCCCTGCCAGTCCTGCCAGAATTTCCATGCACCAGGGGAGAAGGCCAGGCTCAGTCCGCGCCCCAAACACAAGCGCTCTTTTGAGGCTTGTAGTGGAGCTCGGAGGTGAGAGGATTAGGGCCGGCCACAACATTTAAAGACACCCGAGCTTGTTTGGTTCAATCATGAGTGCTACAAAGCAGGCACACAGCTCTGCAGAATCATAGCTCCTGTTTCTAACCCTGCCATGAAAACATTGGACTGGCCTTGGGTGACCACCTCAAATTGTAGGATGAATGGGTGATATTGCAATTGTTGTTTTGGAGCAATGCAGAATAAAAATACCAAGTGTATTGTTTATAGTCAAAACTATTACAAAAGAGACAGAAAAGTCTAGAGTAATCTCCCAAACAAGGGTGTGAAGCCATTTTTCTACCCCCTTGCTAAACTTGAACCTATAGACTGTATATATAAATTAGTATAGAAATGGACATAGCTAACCATAGCTAAAACTTCACCTTCTCTCCATAACTGCTGCTGTCAGGCTCCTCATTTTAGTCTTAAAATGTTCGTATTAACCCGCTCTACATGATACTGTTGTCTTCACTGTTTTGTCCATAAATAAATTCTTGTTCTTAATAAGGAACTCCAAATTTGTCACTCAGATGATAACTACAATAACACCACATGATTTTTAGTTTTTTCTCAATTGTAACGCAAAGAGAGTTTGGAATAGCAATAGACACCAACATTACAACCTTGAATGCCACCACAACCAAAAAGTCTTAATTTCATATAAATCTCAGTTTTTGTAATTCATATGGATAAATTAGGTTAGTTTATTTACCATTTATAGGTAAAAACACTTTGGAAAAATATGCAAAAGGCTCAAAGTGCACTGAGAGACATTAAAAACAACCACATGAACAAACAATAGACCATCATTACAGACAATATACTGACACTGTGAAATAAAAAAGATACAAAAATTAAAGTTGCATTCTGTAACTCTATGCGGATGTTGCTTTGTCTGAAATGTCCCACAGTTTGGCTTTAAACCTTTTATGGAGACCAGACCCCCTCTCACACTCAGAATGCCTGTTTTTCTAGATATTTTTAAGCAATAAAAACACCTTTAATTGAATAAATGTAAGGTAGATCTGTTTAATGTCTTATTGTGGAACATTCTAAGCAGCAATGAAATATCCATAGACACAGTGCACCTTAAAGTAAGCCAAAATCTTAAGATGCTACGTCAAAGTAAGTAAGAAATTCTAAATAAGTGGGATGAGGGACGGGGGTAAACTGTGCAGGGATAACCAAAAGCCTGGGGTAGTCTGGATTGCTGCCTCTCTGCCAGCGGACAGAGTGAATTGAAGGAAAAAAAATCGTGTTTTTCTCCTGACAGATTTGACAAATTCACAGGAAAGTGCTATCATTTGTAATCAGTGAGAGCGTCTGATGAGATTAAATATGAGGGTCTGGCGGTTACTTCATGTCTGCATACTAAACAGCTCATACATAACGCTACATAAATCTGACAGCAGTTACAAGTGACTATGAAAGGGCATGGGACAATGGCCAAATTCTGAATGAGACTTAAATGTTAAAATTCCTCTCTCGCTGGACGCTGTATTGTGGACTTGAGCTCAAATGGCGGTGAGGTTTTGAAGAGGAGAGAACCGTACTGGTGTAATTGTGATAAACAGGCCTTATCTGCAGGTCCTGACTCTGTTTCCCTTCGATTACACGAACGGGCAGGAAAATGGCAAGGCAACGAAACAACTGGAATTCCAAAGAGCCAGGGCAGGCAGCTGATAATGGCTAGACCTGGACCAAGGTACTCAAAATGATAGTGAGACGGAGGGGAAATAAAGTAGAAGATTTTCCAGTTGTGTACGCGGAGGACGGCACTCAAGAGCAGGCGTTTAGATACTTGACCTTTGCTCTTTATGTTTATGTGTAGCGACAGCAGTGGGTCATAGCAGCAGATTTATGGATGAACACAGGTGCCACCAGCCATGTGACCACGGCATCTTTTGTTCATGTTTGGAGCTTTGTAGTTTAATTTGCAATGTCAGTTTTGGGCAAATGTTGTAATATGCATCAGTCGTTCTTGTAGGACTCATTTAATCTTAATGTATATTTGTTTATTTGTAATCTGTCTTCAACATAACTTGCAGATAACATCTTTTGGTTCTTTATTACACTAGTCACAGTAAAATGTTGAGCATCAGTTCCATTATTCATGTGTTGTTTCATTACAATAAATTGGCATTTAAATCAAGATAAATAACTATTAGAAAGTAAGTTTAAATGTAACACAACACAGTAAAAGTATTATAATATATAACATTTAAGTCTACAGCACTGTTATGTAAAATAAGGGCCTCTGACTATTAGGGGTGTGCATTGCCTTGAGTCTGATGATACGATACATATAATATGCATGTCGCGATTCGATATATCCCGATATATTGCGATACTAAAACAATGGATGACATGGATGTCAACTACACCTTCACGAGAACCAATTTTATGAAATATAATTTATTACCTTTTGTAAATCATGAGAACTGTGAATGTAACCTATGATTTTTAGTGAAAAATATTATTTATAAAATCGATTCAGATGCATCTTGAATCGACTTGAGAATTGTGCCACGAAGTATCATGATATATGACTGAATTGATTTTTTTCTTACTCCCCTACTGACTATTATCATGTGTAGAAATTAAATGGAAAAATACAACAGATTGAATATTATTCAAACTTTGAACCAGCTATGATCAAGATCGACAATGTGGCTCATGATTTGATTCCAAGCAACTTAAGGCAGCTAAGGAAATAGGTTTCAGAATCGCCTTTTCATGTTAAATGGTAGTAGCCTATTAGATGATTCATCCCAGTGAAATTAGAGAATCAGATTAATTCACAATGTCGGAATTTGCTTTGGCAGCAAAAAACAGTGATAATCATAGTGACAATCTATGATATTCTATGCATTAAAGTGTAAAGTACTTTAAAGCTGCACAACAACAACCAACAAGAGTAGGTTAGACTGAGTTGAAAGGGACACTTTTGTACTGAGGGCAGCTACTCTCCTCAAACTGCCCTGACACAGGATCTAATCAAACTTGAGCTGCACTGAGACTTTAGTGTGTGTTTATATTTCACTGCTTAATGTGCTTAAATTGCCTTCGGGGACAAATTGATTGATTGAACCTGGACCAAACCTACTACAAATTAAACCTGGTACCACTCTGCTCTTGGGGTGAGAATCTTAACCACTGCAACACTGTCTTTTCTAAAACAGACACTGAAAATGAACCTTGACTGTTTTTTGTAACTTTTATCCACTCTTTTTTTTAAACATTTGGTAGATTTCTTTCTGTATTTTCACTTGGCCTGCCACACCTGCTCTCACGTCTCTGTCTGTAAATCACATCCACCACACAGCCCACGGGAGCAGATGGAAAAACTCCCAGCTCGCCCCATAAATCACCATTCACACAATCAAGCTAATCACTGTTTGAATAGCTGCTAACGAAGAGCTAATTGAACACGGTGACTGCAACGGTTAAATGCTGCGCCCTGTTAAGAGCAGAATGTAAGTGAGAGCTTTAAAATGGCGTCAGAAATGCGTTGGTTTCTTTGGGTGAGTTTAGTTACAGTGGTAGCTCCCAGGGGCCCTTCTGGAGCAGGGACCTGAGTAACTGCAGGCCCCCAGTCTGAAACGGGCTGGAAATAAAGAGTGAGAGCAGAGGAGAAGCAGGTAGTGCCAGTCAAATATTCACACCACCAATGAATAGAACAGAGCTAGCTTCAGGATTTTAGCCACAGAATTCAACCTCCTCCTATGTTTATCTTCAGCCAGCGTATTGCTAGATATATTTGTTGAAACGGCCCATTTTCTGATCTGTTATAATGTTGTTTCCTCATCCAAACATCTGGAGTTGTGTTTTGTTTCATTCACACATGTTTCACACATGATGAGTACCTTATAAAAAACACTGTACTACCTTGTGATGTCATGTGGTCATAGAGGAAGTGCTCCACTGTATTTTTAAACTCCATAAACCTTCTCTAGAATCATTTGGATAATTTCAGCCCTGGAATTACCAATCTCTGTTGAACTATAAATAAAGGGTTACTCAAAAATGTGAATGAAACAAAACACAACACCAGGTATGTTTTGATGAGACAACAGCATTCTTTAAATATTTTTAATTATAATTTAATAGCAGAAGCACATGGTCTAGTATTGGGTTGTAGGACTGTGCAAGTAATGAAATTATAATCAAGACAAGAGAGTCCATCATTTCAAATCAATTATTTGATCAGGGCTTTTAATTTAATATCTGTAGCCAGTGCTCTGTTCAGAATTTAGAGGGAGAAGTTTCCCTATTTTTTGTGTTAAATGTTTTTTATTGTAGTAAAAAACATGTATGTTTATGTTTAAAATGTGAATATTGAAAGGCATTATTTATTTGTTCCAGAAACCTAAATAAATCCATAAAATAAAAAATGTTCATATTCACACCACTCATTAGCATTAAATCATTGGTTGCAATTACCATTTTTTTATGATGAATGAAATTTTGGAAGTTGTTTCCATTAAAAACAAATAAACCTTGCTGCCGAACATCGCAAATTACATTTTTTTTGGCCAGATGTAGTGAAAAGCGATGTTGACTTTTTTACCTTTCCCTGGTCAAAAGGAAAGAAATCCGTCATGATGAGATTAGATCTACACAAAGCTGAAAGGCCATACTGGACGCCGGTGCCATATTGTCTCATATATGTTCATTTTGGGAGCTGTTTTTGTGTTTGAGGAAAACACTGGCACCAGGCAGTGGCTCCTAGGGGCCCGGGTCCTTATCACAGGAGTGAAAGGGACAGACAGAGGAAGAGGGCCGCTGTGTGTGAGCTGTGGGGTTTGTGTTCCCGGGGGGGTCCTGCTGCGCTCCACAGGCTGCTCTGGCCTGATATAAGCAACAACACGACCAGGGGAAAAAGCATTGTTTTTAACTACTATTTTCTCACTATAACATTTCCACACTTTTAATGTATTTGTGTACTTTTAGGGTGCGGTATCGGTATTAAACAATTATTAAGTTGTTATTCAGCAAGTAAAATGGTTTGATCCTAGTTTGCCTGTCTTTGGGCAAGACACTTCCCCCTCTCCTTCCGGTATGTAACTGTAGAGGATAAGATAGATAAGATTATATGTATACTTTCTTGATGCTATTGATTCTGAAGGAAATTCAAAATTTGGCAGCAGCAACACAGAAACAAACATAGCAGCATAGCAGTGTTGTACATAAGTATGGCCTGTGGGACAAATGACTTCCCGAGTCTGTCCTTGAAGCAGCACAGGGACAGGAGCCTGTCCCCAAAGGTGCTCTTCTGTTTGTGAGAGAGAAAAAAAAACTTTTTTTTTAGCAAAACAGTTCAGTTACTCACTTACTGTTTTATATCACAAATACATCCATCCATCCATCCACTCCATCATCTTTAATCCAGCTGGGTTTGCTGCCCAATACTCATAATGACTAATCAAAATATTATTCACATTTTTATTTACAAAATATTAAATATTAGATTATTTATTAGTTATTTAAGTTATTTATACCACACAGTTCCAAATGTATACACCTAGTTACACATATTACATACAGCCTACAGCAGTTCATATAAGTACAAGAGAGGCATTAACTCACTTGAGATGTTCACCAGAAAATGGTATTTATTCTGCATTTTTTCACACCAATGGATTAAAAAAAATATACCATAGTACTGAAAAAATGTGGAAAAATATCAAAATCCAACAACAAGTATTGTAATTAGGATTCGATTTTGAGTTTTAAACCTATGATTCTGTTCAGAGCTCATCGACTAAGTTTCCAGTCTGATCTATAGAAAAGTAACCCTGCTCACCATCAGAAAGTATTTTTAAGCTATAAAACCACATGTAATTGATTTATTGTCATAAATGTAAAGTAGATCGATTTAATGACATACTATGGAACATTTAAGGCAAAGCAATGACAGATTCATAGATAACCAGCAGGTGATGGACCCCTAACCAAAAAGTTTTCTTTAAATTGGATCTCAACAGCCTGTATAAGTGTATAACATTTCCCCCATACAAAAAAACACGTCTCAGTATCGATTGCCTTCATAAAACTGTGTGGAGGCTCAGACTGGTTCCAGCGCACTACGTCACAGCCACACACGCTTGTACTGCACATGTTTACATACAAGCTTTCACTCGCTCACTCCATAACTCTGCTCCACACTGCAGCCCGTTAGAGGAGGGAGCAAGCGTGTCTGGCCTGGCCCTGGTCTGTACTCTGGCCCCGCTCCTGCGTATTTGTCTGGACACATATAACAAGACTCATCAATCTTTCTCAGGGGCCTGGATGAGAACCAGCTGGGCCCCTGGAGAATGAAACTGGCTCCAGGCCTGTCAGAGCGGTCAGGGTAGAGCGGTAGACACAGATAAAGATAGTAGACAGTGTAGGGCACACGGGGAATTGTCCGAAATATAATCCACTCGTAAAAAGCTCTCAGTTTAGACACAGCCATAAAAATGGGGTAGTTGAACACCTGCAGTCAAAATCACATATAATTTGGTGGTCTTTCAGCATTGAAGTTTAGCATTTAGCAATTTAGCGTTAGCAGGCTAATTGTTCAGATAATTATGACAAACGACATGCTATTGACAGATTGAGTGGGTTGGACATTCTCAACTTCTGTTCCTTTCTATGTCATAAATAAAGCGTTTTTGGGCATGTTTAGTTCCCCTTGTGTTAACATATATTGAAAAATCACTTTGGACTCAGTATCTAATGAATTTAGAGGCATTGTGACTATCCAGTTTATCTTGACAGTAAAATGTAATCTGTGCTAATGCTAACTGTGCTATAGGCTAATTGAAAGGAATTCCAAGCCAGCTGCTTATTGTAAATAGCCTATCCTCACCTAAACACTCTGATCTATTGGTAATTTAATGTGCCCATATTACACTATTTTCTCTCAAGCAGAAAACATCTGTTCCACCTTGTCATGTGGTAATACAGGAAGTGCTCCACTGTGTTTTTAAACTCCATACGCTTTCACTAGAATCATTTGGATATTTTCAGACATGGAATTGCCCATGTTCTGACTGTAGCTGGTCGCTTTTAACTTGAAAACTACCACTATATGACATCACAAGGTGGAAAAGAGCATTTTGAGCTTTGGAGATGTAGACAGACTAATAATAAATGGTTACTCAAACATATGAATGAAACAAAAACACGACTCCAGGTATTTCACTTTGTCGTCACGGAGTAGTCCCGTCAGCCAGCGCGGTGAGGCCAAGGTGCCGACACCGGTGTTTCACTTACTCGGCCGTTTCCCGCTACCCCCGAGTTTTCCTCACATAGTCATCGCCACAGTCAGGAGTGCACAGTTGATTGCTGCTCAAACATTCTTCTCGCCATAGCCATTTTTCTACGTTCAAGCTTTTCTTTTTGTCCGCTGTATCCTCCATATGTGTGACATGGTATTGTAGATCCATCTGTCATCATGTGACTTGCCGTTTTATTGTACTAAATACATATATTTTTTTCTATCTTTGCTTGGAGTCTATTATTAGGATAGTTTTGTTTATGATAATGTTTGTGATTTTTCTAATATTAAAGGGGGAATGTATCTAATGGTAGAGAAATAGCGGTTTTTCATTGTTAATTGGTTTGATGGAGAAGCCTAGTACTTTAAAATGGGCCTCCCACCACCACAAAGGCAGTGTTTGTCAAGAGGAAGGGCTGTGTGCAGCCTAGGCACCACCTCCAGACCTCAAGGGCTGCTCAGTGTTTTCGGTGCTGCTACAGACTGTAAATATATACAGTACTGTGCAAAAGTTTTAGGCAGATGTGAAAAAATGCTTTCAAAAATATAAATAATGATTGTTTTTTTTGTATCAATTTACAAAATGCAAAGTGAGCGAACAAAAGAAAAAGCCAAAGTCATTAAGAACTCTCTTCAGCGTAAAGAAGAAGAAGTTGTGTTGGTGATGGTCTGGCCCCACAGAGCCCTGACCTTAACATCATGGAGTGTGTCTGGGATTAACATGAAGAGACAGAAGGATGTGAGGAAGCTCCATCCACACAAGATCTGAGCTTAGTTCTTCGACCTGTTTGGAACATCGACCAGCCCAGTTCTTTCACAAACTGTCTGCAAGTAAACCTAGAAGAACTGACGCTCTTTTGGAGGCAAAGGTCACACCAAATTTTGATTTAGATTTCTCTTCTGTTCATTCACTGCATTTTAGTGATTGATGAAAATAACTGATTAACACTTCCATTTTTGAAGGCATTCTTAGTGTACAGCTTTTTTTCCACACCTGCCTAAAACTTTTGCACAATACTGTATCTCTTCATTGTTTCACAATTTTGTGCAGTTCTGGAAACAAAATCACCAACACTACTTTTACTGCCCCTTAGCATTTCTTTTTCTTCAATAAGACCCCACAACATTTTTAATCTAGGATCTTTAACTTAATTATTCACAATTGGCACGTTTGTGATGCTAAGATGCTAATTTGAGTGTAGGCTACTTTCTTTAGGTAGGCCTAAAAACTGTCTTTCTGTGTTTTGTAGGCCTATATTTTGATTCCAGCAAAATGTGAAAATCAATTATTTTAGTCTATATTTTTATAATATATTTTATTTTTAACACATTTTTGCACACATCGCTGAGCCTATCTTAGACATTTTTATTGTTTTTTTTTAAAGTCCATTGGCTTATCTTCTTATAAAATCCCTGCGGTGTTTTAATATTAAACTCATCTAAGTTTGTACATGTCATATAAGATTTCATATGGGCTTGCTTGATTTGCCTCTCAGTGATATGAAAACACTAAGGAGGATATTGGCTTCCTCTGTGGTCTATATGTGCCTTCCCGTGGTTGGTTTTGGCACTGTGCTGAGCTAAGTCAACTACAGGAACAAGGAGGTGAGAGCGGAGGGAGACTAGAGTGTGCCCATGATGAAGAAGTGCTGTGGGTCATAGATTCAAGGGCTAGAGCTTTGGGACATGCTAAGAAGTGCTTATTAAATTGTATAAAGGGTTGTGATAAAGAATGGAGAATTGTATCATGCATCTTACTTATTAGTTGAGATGAAACAGAGAAATAAATTGTAACTACACATCACAACGTTAGATGACTACACATTTTTGTTTACAGCACTCATTTTTATATTAGCGCACAAACATGTTAAAGGTGCAATATGTCTTCAGGTGGGCTTGTCTCTATGGAAATGTTATTGCTTTGCTTGTACGGTTCCCAAGTATGACATTAAACTTTATGTGTTGGATTACTTCTATTACAGGTGTTTTTTATTATTTTATATTGCTAAAAGCATGCATTCTTTCATGAGTGGACTCACTGGAAGATATACACATTAAATGCCATATTGGGGACCATTCCAGCCAAAGCACCTGGTTAACCTTCCACCAGAAAGTTACTCAGCGCACCTTTAGTAATATAAAAGTAACATAAAATGTGAGATTTAGAGAGCTATTTTTAACTCATCTATTTTTAACTCATCTCATTTAAAGGTCTTATATTACGCAAATTGGCACTAATAAGCTTTTAGCCATGTTATAATGCTGTTACCTCATCAAAACCATACCCAGAATTGTGTTTTGTTTCATTGACACATTTGAGTAGCTCTTTCTTACTAGTCCATCTAAAGCTCAAATGCTCTGTTCCACCTTGTGATGTCATAAAGTGATAGTTTTCACGTTAACAGCTACTTTTTACATTTTCTTCAGTAAAGACAGCCTATTCCAGGGCTGAAATCATCCAAATGATTCTACTGAAATTGTTTAAAAACAGTTTAAAAACACTTCCTGTGCAGCACTTCCTGTATTAAAAAGGACTTTTAAAAAAGGACTAAAGACCTACCTTTTACCCTGGCCTACAGCTAATACCTGCTATTGTTTTATTGCTTTTAAATTGATTTTTAATTGTCTTCTGTTTTTAAAGTCTTTTTGCACTGTAGCACTTTGAGATTTGGTGTCAAATGTAAAGTGTGTTATAAATAAAATGTATTATTATTATTATTATTTTTATTACCACATGACATCACAAGGTGGAAGGTTGAGTATTTTCAGTTTGGGCGAATAACTCCTAAATATGCAGGGTTTGTGTGTTAAACATGTTTGAATGAAGCAAAACACTACTCCAGGTTTGTATGAGGAAACAACATTATAACATAGGTCAGAAAATGGTATAATCTAGCCTTTTAAATATAGCCTGTATTGCTCAGAATACATTTATTATTTGCTGAATAGAGTGAGATAATGTTCTAAAATAATACCGCCAAGCAATGGGAATATGACATCACATTGTAGCTCAGATATGAAAACAAATAATAGATCACCAAGTTGTCCACTTGGCTTCAAGTGGTGACATTTTCTATTGACATGTGCTTGAGTGACATGGTTCTCTGACCTGTCTCCTGTCCCCTGACCACTCTGCACCTATAGGCCCTGTCCAGCTGTATCAACACCTGCCAGTATGCAGCGAAAGGGGGAGGAGAGAGGGAGAGAGAGGGGGGACCAGCACCCATCATCACGAGCCCACTCACATGCAGGAATTCATGATGATTCCACTCTGTCCATGCCCCCCTCTGCAACCAGGCCCCAAGTCAACAAACATCTGGGGTCAGGGCCAAAGCAATCAGCGCTGAGAGGGCGTGAGGTGGGCCACCGAGCTGACAGGTGGAAAGTGCAGTACACATTCATAAAATATTCAGTCATAATTCTGATAAATATTCTTATTAGATATAGTTATGAATTTAATCAGCACAAATTAGTGACTAACTGTCTGTCCATTTGAATTATTTGTGCTCGCTGTATACATATTCAGATTCAGATAAGTGCAATTTTGAGAACCTTTCACCATTCAGAAGATTATTTACAATAGTTAATTGACATGGCAACAGTGCTAGCTTTAAATCACTTTGATACCGATACATATACAGCATATACAGCATATTTACAAATTAGATTAGATTTCTATCTATCTATTATTCTTGAGATTTGTAAAGCCCTTTCAAATGAATCTAGTATGCAGTTCCAAAATAGTTCACATACAGTCATGTCATATCACTATAATGCATGGAGTCTGTCTATAGATGGATTTATTGATAGGTTTGGTTGACTGTGATGATAAGAATTGCTTAAAATCATATATTTGTTCATATTTTCACCTAATTAATTTGACAAAGGGAAGAGAAAAATATATTGATCAATTGTAGACTATGCTCTTTCTTTTCTTGATACAGTATGAACACGACTACTGCCTACTAGTGTATGTTGCAGTCTGGTATCTGGTTTGACGACGCAGATGTTACACCACAGGTATGATTTTTGTGGCAGAGAAATTCATTCCTCTTTTATTTCAACTCAAAAATGGATATTGGTTTCCCTGAGCTGTGACATAAAAAGAGATATAAAAGAATGGGCCCCTCTGCTAATCCTCTGAAGCTCTAATATCATTACTGAGCAGCACTGGTCCTGCAGAAGGGGATGAATAGCCTCTTTGTTTTATTGGTATTATTTCTGGCAGGCTCAGCACACGCGTCTGCTCTGGGCTGACTGACTGAGGGGGTATACCCAGATGGCAACGCTGCTACAACTTATTGTATAACAAACACATCTTTCAGTCTCCCAGCAGCCCACAGCGGTCGCGCTTTGTGCCGGGAGCAGGGCCAGGCCGTGCTTTAGCTCTCACCGCCTGACCTGCTCTGCCTCTGGGCTCATCTCAACAGGAGCATCCATCGGGACCGGCTGATTTAGAGTTTAAAGGGGATATGGTTTCCTGTACTACTGTAGCTCACATTTAATATCATTTGGTAAAATAGATTTACTCATCTAAAATATGAGTTCATATTGTTTGAATATAAAACAAACACTTAAAATTTGACTTGTGACGTAAAATCGATTTGCCAGAAGAGTTCTTTTAAATGAAATAATTGCATCGTATTAAAGGTACAGTATGTAACTTTCTGGAGGTATATGATTCCATGCAAGTGAAAACCATACCTTGGTACAGTTTCATGCCATACTGTGGAGGATTAAGGCCAAAGGAACATCATTTCCATGGAAACAAGCAGGAGGAGGAAAAATAAGAGTCAGGTTTGCGGAGATGCAAGTCCACTCAGGGTTAGGAAGTTTTCAGTGCAATAATCACAGTCAAATAGAAACAAACAGGCTGTTAACAGGCAGTTAAGTCTATTTTCTAAAAAGTTGCATACTATGGTTTTAAGTTTATTTTTTATTTTGATGAATTGATGTGTTTTGGAAGCACAATAAGACTTACTTTGTTGGCTGAGTTTTTCACTTGATATAAGTCAGAGCTACCCAACCCAGATCAAATAATAGAAGACAGCAGAGGAGAGCCACAGAACTGTCACAGTATAATAAAACAGAGGTCTGTTCATCATAGTATAGTATAATTATAAGCACTTTTTCATATAGAAATGTCTGATCCTGTAATGGTAGACAGGGTGACTCTTTGTGGAGTACAAGCTACTCTTTAACAGATTGTACCAGGAATTCTTTGATTTTTATCTATCCGTAGATGGAACAAAACAAAATCTGTAATAATCATTGAACATTTTTTATTATTATTGTTCCAACCATGATAATCTTATAGTTTTATTGCATCATAAAAGAAAACTGCCATAAACTACAGATTGATTTTATGAATGGATCCTAATGGGACACTAAAACACACTTTTTACAAGACAAAACCTTTACGATTATAACAATATAACTTCCAGTTACATTGAATATTTTTTTTTTAATTTGAAGATTACATAGACTTTATTTTGAGTTAATTGCATTTAAAATCACATAATTAATTTGATCCTCTGTTATACACAATTATCATGATACAACCTACACTGTAAGCACTGTTGCATACTGTTGAAAAAAGCAGGAAGAGAACCCTTTTTATACACCTGATGTAATGTTTGTAGTCGTGCAGTATTTTACCACTTTACACGTTGGGGTCCAGTGTGAACGCGGGCCGCTCCGACAGCAGATCCATCATATTTTAATTACCTCTCACTTGTTGCTTTCAGATGACTAACGACTATTTGGAGTTGAAAAGCCCCGGTGGTTCCCTGAGTGCTGGGGCGTGTGATTCTCTACAGTCTGGACCTGGACAGCTGGCACGGGGGAAAGTCGGGCGAGCGAAAAAGGTAAAAAACAGTCAATAACAGGAACTCAATCAGCCCGCCTGGTTTCCGGTAAGGCCTCGCTCTCCGGGACTGGTGGCTGTGACAGAAGCTGGCGCGCTGAGTGAGGCCTGGCTACACACAGTGACCCCCAGTCTGCTCGGCTCTCCGAGTGTGCAGCACGGGGCCCGTTTGTATCACGCCGCGAAGAGAGAAAGAAATGTGCACGTTTAGAGCCAAAGAAAGTAGAGAGAGAAAGGGGGAGGAAGATATGGAGAGAGAGAGAGAAAGTGAGGTAGAAATAGAAGAACAGAAGGAAAGAGAGAGTGGGGAGAGGCTAGAGTAAGAGAAGGAAAGAGCGAAGAAGCGAGAGAGGGCTTAGAGAAAGAGAGAAAGGGAAAAATAACAAGAGAGAATGAGTATGAGGTAGAAGTAGAAGGAGAGGGAAACAAAGAAGGAACATGAGAGAGAGACAGAGCATGAGAGGGGGAGAGAGAGAAAAGCGAGGTAGAAATAGAAGAAAGGAGAGAGTGGGGAGAGAGGCTAGAGAGTGAGAGAGAAGGAAAGAGAGAGAATGAGTGGGAGGTAGAAGGAGAAGAAGAGAGAGCTGAGGAAAAACAAAAGTGAGAGAGAAGGAAAGAGACAGAAGGATGGAGAGATGGCTTAGAGAAAAAGAGAAAGGGAACAATAAGGAGAGAACGAACATGAGGAGAGAGAAATGGAGAAGGAAGGAAAGAGAGGGAGAGAGTGAAAGAACATGAGAGAGAGAGAGACAGGGAGTGTGTGAGAAACAAAAGGAGCCAAAGTAGGAGAGAGAGGGGGAGAAAGATATGGAGAGAGAGGGGACCCCCCAGTAATGAGAGGGGGAGAGAGAGAGAAAGCGAGGTAGAAATAGAAGAAAAGAGACAGTGGAGAGAGAGGCTAGAGAGTGAGAGAGAAGGAAAGAGAGAAAAGGAGCGTGAGGTAGAAAGAGAAGAAGAGAGAGTAGGGGAATAACAAAAGAGAGAGAGAAGGAAAAATAGAAGGATGGAGAGAGGGTTTAGAGAAAGAGAGAAAGGGAAAAATAACAAGAGAACAAGCATGAGGTAAGAGAGAAATGGAGAAGGAAGGAACGAGAGGGAGAGAGAAAACATGAGAGAGAGAAACAGGTTGTGTGAGAAACAAAGGGAGGAAAGAGAGCGAGGGGCGAGAGAATGAGTGAGGTAGAAAGAGAAGGAGCGAGAGCAGGGGAATAACGAAAGTGAGAGAGAGAAGCTTAGAGAGAGGGCTTAGAGAAAGGGTAAGATAAGAGAGAATGAGCATGAGGTAGTAGTAGGAGAGCGAAACGGAGAAGGAAGGAAAGAGAGAGGGAGAGAGTGAAAGAACATGAGAGAGACACAGGAAGTGTGCGCGAAACAAAAGGAGCCAAAGTAGGAGAGAGAGGGAGAGAAAGATATGGAGAGAGAGGGGAGAGAGACGGGGGGTAATGAGAGAGAGAGAGAAGAAAAGAGGTAGAAATAGAAGGAAAAAGAGAGTGGAGAGAGAAGAAGAGAGCTGAGGAAAAACAAAAGTGAGAGAGAGAAGGAAAGAACATGAGAGAGAGACAGAGTGTGTATGAGAAACAAAAGGAGGAAAGAGAGCGAGGGAGCGAGAGAATGAGCGTGAGGTAGAAATAGAAAGAGCGGAGAAATAACAAGAGAGCGGAGGAAAAAGAGAGAGGGCATAGAGAAAGAGAGAAAGGGGAAATAACAAGAGAGAATGAGCATAAGGTAGTAGTAGAAGGAGAGAGAAAGAGGGGAGAGAAAAATGTGAAGGAAGGAAAGAGAGAAGAGTGAAAGAACAGGAGAGAGAGAGAGCGACAGAGCGTGTGTGAGAAACAAAAGGAGCCAAAGTAGGCGAGAGGGCGGAATAACAAAAGGGAGAGAGGGATGAGAGAGAGGAAAAATAATGAGAGAGAACGAGCATGAGGTAGAAATAGAAGGAGAGAAAGGAGAGAGACAGCGTGAGGAAAGAAGGAGAAAGAAAGAACAGGAAGAATAGTGTGAGGTAGACAGAGAAAGAAAAAGAGGAGGGAGAGAGAGTAGAGAAGGAGAGAGATAAAGAGCATGAGGTAGAAACAGAAAGGTGGGAGAGAGAGTGCGAGAAGGAAAAGAAAGGGGAGAAAGAAGGAAAGTGAGAGGAAGAGAGTGAAAAAGTATGGGGCGAGAGATAGTTAGAGGGAGAAAGAAAAGGATGGAAGGAGTGAAAGAATGTGAGAAAGAGAAGGAAAGAGACTGAGAAGTGGAGATGGAGAAAGAATATGAGGGAGAAAGAAGGAAAGAGAGGGAGAGAGTGAAAGAGAGGAAGAAAGAGAAGGAAACAGAGGTAGCCAGAGGAAAAGAGTGAGGGAGAAAAAGAGAAGAAGAAAGAAAGAAAGAAAGAAAGAGAGAGGACTTCCATTCAGGTCAGCGTGGCCAGAGACTGTTCCACAGCTCTCATAATGTCATTAAAAACAGACATTTTTTTGGAAACCTATGACTGAAAACAAATTGTAAAACTGAAAAGGAAAACATGCTTCAATATGTTACTTTTGGGCAGCCCGTTACAAGGTGGTTTGAATAAATTGTAAGGTGATGGTTACCACGGCTAACTCTGACAGCACTCAGGAACTTTTCTTATGTTGATGTGTTTGAATTGAACCCACCGATGCACCTTGTGTTTTTGGTGAGTGTGTTTTTTGTGAAATCTTAAGCACTGGTGGTATTATTACACAGTAGGTATGATGCAGTACGTCCTTGCTTACTGCAGTAATGTTGGCAGAGTAACTATTCTCTCTGCTCCTGTCAACACCTCCTCCATGTTTAGTCTGTATGTCACTGTCCATAACTGCACTATACAACTGTTACAAATATACCTTTTCTTAACCCTACGGATTTCATTTTACTGTGTTGAGAAAATCCAGAATATGTATTTTTTTAACCTTCAAAAAAAAACATTAGTTAGTGAATTGCTTGGTTTATTTTACCAGACTCTTGTTGCGGGGGCTGTGTCTACCAACATGTAAAATAAAAACTCTATATGAAGTAAAACATGAAGCGAAATGTTCCTGTTTACAATGGCCAAGAGAAGTTGCCAAATGATCACTATCTCTCACCTAGCGCTGAACGATTTGGGGGAAATATCTGGCATCATTGCTTTTGTGTAGTATTGAAATCAGATTCTTCTTATTGTTGTTCAGATTGTTCTTGATTTTTATGCCCAAACCATTTCACGATGTGCATTTGAATCATGTTTAAGCACTAATACAGTTTTTCTTAAACTGCGGGCCACTGATCTTGTGCTGCCTCTAGTGGTACGTGGCGCTCTCTGCAGCTTAAGAGTTCATGCTTATGTTCTGTGTTAATCATTATTTAGAGCTACTTTATCCTTTGTTAATTCTGATTTTAGACTGTATTTTTTTAAGTTAGACCTGATATAGTCTGGGTTTTGATCTGGCGGTGCTAGGAAGCCAAATATTGTCCTAGGACCTATGTGGTACACTGTGAGAGTAGTTTTAGAAACACTGCGCTAGTTCAAGAATGTGTACTCTGTGTACTTTTTTTTGTACAGTACACAAGACTTTCACATTTTGTTCACTTCAGAGATTATATTACTCAAATTACAGTTTGAGGTCAACCGTGATTAATCTTGGATTTGTAAATAACCCACTGAGGTCCTTTATCCCACTTTTCTAATGCCCTCCCAGCGCCCCCTTCAGGCTACACCCGCTCACATCTTAATACAAAGCCAACGGTTCCCTTTAATCAGTCCCAGATGAAAGTTATTGCGCGGGCCGTTCCGTGTTAACAGATATCAGCCTCGGCCTTTACACTGCCCCCTGTGACTCCTCCGGTTCTCACACTCCCTCTGCCCCGCTATGTTCCCAGCCCCTTCCCCGACTAATTGAATAACTGGCGACCCCGTGGACTGCCTCTCTGTGGGATTAGGATATGATCTCCCAAAAACGCTCCTCGGAGGGTAAACACAGCCAATTTAGAACCATTTCATGCTTAGTGCTATAGTGAACTACAGGCCACACAAAGAGAAAGTAATTCATGGATTCTTGCATCGGCCGTAGACTTTAAGATCTGCTATTTCTCCTATGAAATGTTCCTGTTTTTGTTCATTTTTTTCATTGAGTCATTTGCCTCCCACTGTGCAACGCTGCCCATAAATTAGCAGAGAAATTGAGAGTAATTTGCTTTACACATCTGAGCTCCACATGTGTATGGAACGGCATAAATTACAGACAATTAACATACATTCATATTATGGAGATGTAAGTATTAGTTATGGAGTACAGAGTGACCCAACATTCACCTCTCACTTTGAAGAGAAAGACTTGAAAGCAATCAGTGGTTTAGTCATTGCGAATCAGGTATTGCCAAATAAAATAGTCTAAAAATAAAGCTGTAATTTGCACACATAAGGGTCATTAAGAAATTACAAACAGTTAAAAGAATAGCCTTTTTTTCAGAAACTCCCTTCCTTCTGGAGTACATGAATAGCTATGGTACATGTCATTACTGTAATTTAAAGATGTAATACATACTTTTTGTTTTACTGACTGGACAGCGTACAAATAAATGGGGCGAGAGCAGGAAGAGACATTCGGAAAACAGTGTATCAGCTTTACCAGTAGGCCACACAAATGCTCAAACTTACATTTTAACAGAAAATGTATTGAGACTATTTTGTCAATATATATACTTATACTTTCAGCATTGTCATTAATAGCAAAAATTGTGTAAATTGAGTAAATTACCCACATAAATATGCATCAAAATAAAATCAAAGTGGTAATTATATACAATAATGGCTACAATAGTGTGAAGTGAATGAATAATGTACAAAGTTAGCATCTGGAAAAGAACTATTTTGGAAAAGAAGCATTTTTATTGTTATTACCAAAGGTGCATACTTAATCCCACACTGCGCAACATTTCAGGCAGTGCATATCATCAGAGGAATTGTTTGGAAATTCTTATATTTTATTCCATGCTCAGTAACCCAATAAAAAAGAAGCATAGTATTTATTCGTATAAAATAAAAACATTTCAGGATCATCTGTGGACATTTTGGTCGTATAACTTACTATAAACCAAATCATATTGCCCTTATTACCTTATTTTTTAGATTTAGAATTTAGGATTAACCTTATACTCTTTCCTTCCAGCTATGTGTTTGAATTGTGGCTTCCCTTAATAGCGGTTAGGACTCCAGTAAAAGTAGCATGCTATTAGCTCTCCAGACCTGCCAGAGCTGCTGTCAAAATAGGAGCAGGAGAGATGTATTAGATACCCATTTATTTCCTGGTGGAACTGCAGTCCGACTGTGCGTTCCCTCTGGCACGTTTAGCACAGAGACAAAACCCAGATGACTGCTCCAGAATCTATCCAAACACACACTAAGTACACTGCTTTGGATGTGGATTCCCAAAGAAAATAATGAAAAAGCCACTGGTGGAAAAATTTGTTTCGGTCGGGACAATTCAATAGAGAGGAGACACACGGAGCTGTCATGGCCGGACCAGGGAGATCATATTAAAGCTAATAGTTAAGGCAGATAAGGGAAATTAGAACATTAAAAGATAATGAATTATTTTGATAAGAAATATGGATATCTCTTAGTAACATATTGTATTTCTTTTTATTTGTTGACTTGCTTAATATTGGAGTGCATACCTTTTGGCCGCATTTCGCACCTCATGTTGTCCCATATGAAACAGAGATAAACTGATTAGAGGTGGTGGAGTCTGGCCAAAAATTTTACTCAAAATAATAAATTCATACTATTTACAAAGAGTATTACTTACATAAGAGAGAAAAAAAGGGGAAAAAGTAAGAGTCAACATGTAGCATTTGTCAATTGTAGACTTGAAAGAAAAACTCAAGAAAGAGTACGACTTTACTGTTCTATACAACTATACTATTACTATTAAGTCCTCAGCTTGTCTCCATGGAGATGCTATTGCTTGGTCTAGATTGGAATGTTTCACAGCATTAAAGTTATTTATCTTGTTTTTTTCATTGCTAAAACTATTGAGCCGGGTCACCTCACTGCAGATCTGACCTGTAACTTGGCCTGGCAGTATCGCTTGCTACCACAAAGATAGAAATGTTTAATGCTATACTTTTTCAATTCGATTTATTTTTGTATCACTGTAGCTGTACCTCCACTAAAACCATTGAGGCGTATTTGTTATTGTCATGTTATTGATTGGTGATGTCACACAATGGCAATTTATTTTATTTTTCTCCATTTCATCTTAAAGGGGCGCTATCTAACTTTTTGTTGGGCGTCCGTGACCTGCTTGTTTCTATGCCTATGTCAATTCTCTGCCTGGAATGTTCCACAATATGACATTAAACAGCTCTACCTTACATTTATTCAGTTCAGGTTGTTTTATAGCTCCAAAATACCTTGAAAAACCAGCTCTGAGCACAGTTGTCTTTCCACAGATCTCACCTGTAACTTGGTTTGGTTTGGTCTCCATGAAGATAGAAGGTTCAATGCCATACCCTGAAACATTCCAGATGAAGCAATAACATATCCCTGGAGAAAAACAGACGGACCATGCACCAGAAAAGTTACACAGTGCACTTTTAACACAGTAATGAGTAAAGCAGAAAACAATTATCAGATCTAATACTACTTAAATAATCAAAAAATCAGGTAAAAATCAACTGTAACTTTACCTCTCCCTGCTCTTTTTTCCAGCCTCTCCAGTCTGACAGCCGGACTTGCAAATCCTCCTCGTGATTCCGCCTCATCTGTCTTTATCACGAGAGACACTTGGAGCTGTGGATGGCGCAGTAGCCCATTTAGTGCCGGGTTTCACTCCTGAAGTTTGGCCCCGAGAGTCAAGACACATTTTGTAAGAGCAGCGCGCAGGTAAATCGCTTCTCCGCCTGTCATCACGAATAGGCCAGTATTATTGGAAACAGGCCCCGTGTATAACATGTGGATATTGGCTACAGTGGGTTCAATCATGGTCCTCTTTGGGCACTGGTGCATTCCACGTTTCTGTATGAATTATCCTTGCACCTCAGTCTGACAGGTACGCTGGAGTTTCTATATGGTTTGCCATTACCTAATAGAGGTTTAATATTAAAAGAGTGCAGAGTGGGATTGGCGTTGCACATTTCCAGAGGTTGGCAGTTTGATTTCCACTACCTTGTCTGTATAGGTTAGGCTAGTTTTTTATTTATTTGCTATTTGTACTTCAGAAGAAACAAGTTCAAAGCTCAGAGTATATATCTATTGATCAGAGTGGCCACTGATGTACAACTGCAGACAATACTGAGTTTGTCCCAGCAGAAAAAGCTCCATTGGGGACAAGGTCATTTTGATTCTGATACAGATCAAATATTGTGTTTGCTAAATAATTATAATAAGTCACATTGTTATCTTTAAAGGTGGACTGTGCAACCTTTTTGGTAGGGGTCTGCTGCCTGTTTGTCTCTTGTTTTGCCTGGAATTTTCCCCAGTATGGCATTAATTCCTAAATCCAAATCCACTTTATTTATATACCACATTTTACACAGAGATCAAACAAAAAGAATGTCATACCAGTTCTAAAACAATAAAACCAGTAAAATCAAATTAAAGCAACACCATAAAAATCACAAAGTAGAATTAAATAAATAAAATAAAATAGATAAAAGACGGAGGACCACACAAACTCATGTGGTGTTAAAAGCCAGAGAGTAAAAGTGAGTTTTAAAACGGGACTTAAAACCCTCGATTGTAGGGGCTGTGCGGTCGTGGGGGGGGGGGGATAGAGCTAATTACTTCTATCTTGAATTCATTCAATACAGATATTTTTTTATCACTCTTTAAAAAAACATACATTGTTACTGTGAGTGGGGTTGCCTTTCCACAGATCTAAACTTCACTTGGCCTTGTGTCCATGGAGAGAGATACCTTTAATGCTATACTGTTGAACATTTTAGGTAAAACAGTAACATCTCCATGGAGACAAACATGTGGCACACACTCCACTCCTGCATTTTTAACATAACACAGGGCTAATAATTTCTTATATACACTTTTATAATACATGTTCTATATACTAATCTGCATCCTCATAGTCCTAGTAACATTGGACTATCTATAGACTTTATTTGAACCACTGACACTATAAAGATCTATTTTTGGTTGGCATGTGAAAGCAATTTAATACACTAGTCACCCTTTTATTGTAGTAATCCGACCACACGAAGATCTAGTCCTTCTATTAAAATAGTGACAACATGAATGCAGTATCACGTCGACAGTAACAAACACTCCCCAATGAAATAGTGTTCTTATTGGAGATCATGTTTGTTTTTGTGGTCTGAAAGCGTCTGGCGAGTTTGGCCCCTGGGAACTTTTGATCTGTCCGAAAAGACCAAGAAGTTTAGACGTGGGACTAGGTCAACATACACTGTAAAACATAAGCATCTGGCAAATATTTACCATCGGCTAGCAAAACCCCTTATACATTAATACGGACATATCCAGTTAATATGGCGGTGTAGGAGAGATAGGGATTAGGTTGAATTCAAAATAAGCATTGTTAAATCTAGCGCTATGGGGCATGTATTTACTCTGCTATTGTGTTAGCTCTGAATCTACCGGTTTTAAATGGCTTTCCTCTCTCTCCTACTTGGAACTCTGCTGACTTACCGTTCTCACCCTCCAGGCTATGCCACCTCCGAGCCAGTCCAGAACCCAGACCACCAAGATCCTGGAACCTGCCCTCTTCCCATTGGCTCTCACCCATAACCTGCCGCGCCATGGTAACCGCCTTGGAGTGGGTGGGGCAACCGGCTGACCAGAGGTATGATTAAGCATGGCCAGGCTTTGACATTGAGAATAAATTGGGAATTTTTGGTGTGGTTTTGCGTAACTGTCGTAAATAGATTTTTTGCATTTCGGATTTTCACTACCATGAAACCATTAGAAGAAGGGATGTTCTAGTTGAGCTGAAAATATGAGCCGCTCCTACTTGCAGTTTCTTTAGTTACATCTTAGTCCAATGTTGGCAGCCGTTTTCCATACCATCGAACTTAAATTTCCTCCCATTGCCGTGAAAGTAACCGGAGATGTTATTTTTGACACTCCGAGAAGCTGGAGGGAGTTCAACTTGGACTAATAATAATAGTAGCGCTGGCAGGTCTTTTCCACAGCCTTGCCTGCGCCCTGCTGGACAAAAGGAGAAGCGCGCTCCTCCTGTCATGTGATTTATGTAGCAGACCACAGAAGAAACCGCAGTACGCTGAAATTTGACGTCTTTATTCACATGGGTGGTCCCAGAGCTGAACTTAGGGACTGTGCATTTAAGGGTAAAAAAGGGGAATTTTGGGATTAAAAAAGAATTGTGCTTATGTCAGTCTGTCAGAGAGCCATCAAAACAAACTTGTCCAGAGGTGAAGAGTTTCTTTCTCTAAATTATTCTTAGTATGGCCAATATTATCAGATTTATTTGGCTATTTTGCTCAAATTGGTGTGCATAAACTAGGTCACAGGGTTTGGGTTTTCCATGCTTCTCTCTTGGGTGTATTACATTGACATTTCCTGGTGACTGATCCTAACTTTGAAAGTTACTACTTTCTAACCTCAACATGTTTAACCCATTTCTTAACTGTAAATCATGTTTTTCAGTTAATAATAAAGGATTTACATCATGGGGACTTGTTTCATTCAATTTTAGTCCCCATAATATGAAAAGAACTTGCATTGTTACTGACAACTAGTGTAAATTTAAACAATTAACTAGATAGCATTTTTTAAATAGTAGTCTAAGCAGTAGTAAAGTAGTAGTAGTAAAACTCTTGGGCCTCTACAATTTCTCTAAAAAATGTGTATGCTGTAAAATTGCATATAATGAATGATAGATAGAATTTTGATGAGAGAGTATTAAGTAGGTCTCAGGGTTTTGCAGGTGTAGCCTGCAGCTCAAACCACTGCTCACTCATTTCTGCTGAGCGGCTGGAAAGTGGCTGCTGCCTCGAAGTAGAGTGGTGTATTTTCCCTATGCTCATGTCAGCAGGAGGTTAGGATGGTCTCTGCTCTCTGGTCAATGAGAGTTGTAATTATGGGCTTGAGCCATATCATACATTGCTTTTTCTTTATACCTTGATATTAATTTTAGCCCATAACACCATGCCCTTTTTGTATTTCAGCAATACTTGTATTAAAAAGTTTCAAGCCACCAGACATAACATACATATTCATTCATGCATTTATAGTTCTATCTTTCTATTAACACCTGTATAATTTCAGTAAATACTGTTTAGCCTGTTAAGAAACTGGACACAACATTCTTATTTTTAAGTATTTAACACACACATGGCTTGTCATGATAAGAAATATTGAAGTGCGATATATTCCCACTGACACAATAACCCTAGAGCAGATCTAAACCATAAAACTATTCTAAATCTACAATACTGTTACAAAATCATGACACGCTATAAATTAAATAAAAGACTTAAGTACTTAGTTTGCATCTGTAATAAATCGTAGAAGTTATTCACTCAACCTTCTACGGCTTAAACCTTCTCATATAAACAAAAAATAACCAAAATTGTCCCAGTTATGCAAAAAATAGTGGCTTTCATATATAAGTTGATATAGTACTTTTACTTTTACTTACTTACTTCCTGGGTAGACGTTAATTATAGGCTACTCAGGTAAAAGGACATAGACATTTTCATAATTCATTGATCTCATTTATTATTAATTCACTGACTCAGACCAAATGAGCAGTTTTCCCACAGAAGAATGTCAGATTGTACTGTAAGATTCTCCAAAAGTCCCGAACTTAAACAAAAGCTGGAACGGTGATTTCTGTCGTAAAGAGCAGTGCATTGTGGGCCGGCGCTGCGAGTGTTTGTGTAAGGCTTTTAAAAGGGTGACAGCTCAGGATACATGTGGACCATTGTTGTTTACTCCGAGTGGTACCTCACTGCTACAACTTCCTCCTCTCCCACCAACCCGCATGCCCACACACAGGCAGACAGGCACTAATATGGTCATAACATAAAAGACCATATCAGAATACAACTGAAACGTGGGGCTGTGAATGAAATAATCACAATACAAAAGACGGATTTTAGAAAGGCGAATGGAAAGGAGGAATTATTTTAAAGGGGACATATGCAAAATCAACCTTTATGTGCTTTATGTATCAGTTCTACATTTTTTATCAGGAAATCACTGGTTTTATTTCTATAGCTAAGCCATTTTGAATGAATTTGGCAGTTTATAATGAAAAAAATCTAAAATAATGATATAGTTTATTACTAGTAAGTATCACAATAAAACATAATATGAGTTATATAATTAAACATACTTTTACTTTTTTATACTAAAGAATGAACATTGAAATATTATAGATTTTTTTTTTTCAATAAGCGAATTTATACTGAAATTATATTACTGATACTGAATTTATTTATTTATTTATTGGTTTATTTGACAGGATCAGTGTACATTAATAGCATCACTGCAAATGCACCAGAATTAGGCAAAAGGCAATTTTTCATCAGTTGTCCCTGGACAGATGGTAAAATTGTCTTCCTAAAAACAATAGTAAAATATTAAACAATGAGTAATACAAATATAGAACAGTAAAATAGATAAACTACTCTTGATAAAAGTGTACAGATAAAGTAAGTATAATACAGGCATTATGTAAGAAGTCAACAGTCAATGAGAGACACAATTACTCAAATGATTAATTAAAAATTCACTTCATTTTGGCTACTGAAACAATTAAGAAACTTTTAATCTATTCACATATCACATATCCAATCTATTGACATATTTTATACAAAATCTCTCCACATCCCAACACGCACAAAGGCAATCTTCCCATAAGTAAGAGTGATATGACAGAGTAGACATGATCTGTATGTACCTGGAGTATGTTTTACGGTGGTGTCATTAACCTGCCTGTCCCAGTCTCATAAATCGTGTTGTTTAGCAGCAGGAACACGGCCATCACCAGAGGCCTCCAATAGACTCTGCCGTAAATCTGCTCCAGTCAAATGAGCGCTTTGTGTGGTCACGTCTTCCTGTTTCCCCTGTCCAAAACTATTCTGCCAAAAGGGTCAAAATAGGCCCAAAAGGCTACACACAGGCTTTCAGTGTTTGTCAACTTTATTTAAATGTGTCAGATATGTTTTACAGATAAATCACTCACATTCTACTTAAATGATTAGACACATCTGTTACATCCATTCATTGTATGTGTGTTCTTGCATCAGTTTTCCATGTATTAAATATCCATTGGTGTTTGAAAAGTGAAAAGTGAATTAAGAATCCAAAACAAAAACAAAAAAAACTTATTATGATTGATAAAAAGTGTTCAAATTGGTGCCTATAAACAGGAAGTCAAAACCCATAAATATTAGACATCACACTGGTATATAGTTGGGGGTTTTGACTCAGAATATAACATGTTTTAATAGTGCGTATGTTCACATTGTCAATACCAATAGTTCATTCCACAGTTCGTAATTGTTTTTGTCTTAAAGATGCACTATGTAACTTTTCTGTTTGAGTGTCCTCCAGTTCCCTGTCTCCATGTTATTGCATAGCCGGGAATTCTGAACTGTATGACATTGAGCTAAACTTACGCTTTAAAAAAAAAAAAAAATGTTATTGTTCAAAATTACCTGGAAAAACATCCATTCTAACTGTGAGCAATGTCGCCTCTCCACAGAAGGACCTGTAACTTGGTCTGGTGATGTCACTTGGCTGCTTAATGCTGTACTGTGGGACATTCCAGGCAAAGCAATAACATTCATGGGAACAAGCTGGTGGCAGAACCTCCACCAGAAAAGTTACGTAGTGCACCTTTCAGTTTTAACCAAAGCCAATATTTGATATCTGTGCAATATGCAATGTAATATTTATGAAGCTATATTTTTCACTACTCTGACAACAGTAACCCTAGTTTTTGTAGGAACTATGGTGCCTTGATGCCCTCTACAGGCCGTAGAGTTTAGTACTAAACGTACTGTTGATGTTGCCGATGTTACAAATATATCCATACTGAATCTCAAGTATCATTATTGTAGATAGAACTGTTAATAGTATTAATTTAACGTAATTCAATTTTGCAGTAGTTTAACGTAAAACAAGGACATGACAATAAACAATTACAGCTGTTGACTTTCAGATTACTAGACAAATATCTTCAAATCTACTTTAATCTACTTTCTCAGCCTGTTTCAGATCAGCACAGCACTTCTGTCCCACCCCCACTGTTTGAGAATCTCCACTCCCACATACACCATCTTTTAAGTGCTTAAGACAGATTCTGATGATTCTCTCATTTTGATTTAATTTGGTGGAATAATACCTTTTGTAAATATAAATGATTGTTTTACGCCGATCAGAGATAATTTTCTATGAAAAGTGGAAAAATATGTTGAAAAGAAAAAAAAATTCTGATACTTTAAGCATGACTTCAGCAAAATAAAAGTGTTTTATTATTTTATTTGTCAAATCCTAATTTCTGTGTACATTATGTGAGTTTTGGCACGTAGTTGCTAGGTAGCAGTTATGGAATGGAGTGATCGCCGTAAAGTTTGAAACCTAAAAAGATGGCTGGAGACTGGAGAAGAAATTGTAAAATGTTTTGTAAAATCTTAAATATAATGATCTTGACTGTGTTTTTGCAAAAGGCGTAGTTCAGCCTGTCATCAGAATTTTAAACCCACGCTCTCCTGACTTCGTCTCAACCCTGCGTCCCCTCTCTTCTCCAATATCCTTGATCTGGTGGGAAAAGTCTCGCACTACAACAGGGTGAGCGTAAGGTCTGCCATTGGGTGCTGTGTTCTTGTGTTTTTGTTGGCGCAATGACCTGTTTTTGGGGAGAGAGGTAGACATACGCAACATGCTAAAGGGTCTGCTCCAGTGTACGGCGGTCATCGATCACTCCTCATGGCGCGGGAGGGACGCTCACAGTGGGTGGGAATGAGGAGTCGCGCTGGAAGATGTACAGCGTGATGTTAAGAATGTGTCCAGTGGTGAGATATGGGTGTTATGCAAGCATCATTTTAACAGCCAAACTGACGGTTAATGTGTGTTATCTTTGTTAGGATTTAGGGTTCAGGTCTGAAACGTCACCAAAAATGCATGAAGAAAGTGTGAAATTAAAAGTATTAAAGGGCCCATATTTTATGATCTATGTTATGATGTTGTTTCTTCATCAAAAATATAGCTAGAGTTGTGTTTTGTTTCATTCACACATGTTTAAAACACAAACCCTGGATATTTAGGCTCCTCTCGCATATGGAAAACACTCCACCTTGTGATGTCACATTCTAATACAGGAAGTACTCCACTGTGTTTTTAAACTCCATATACACCGTCACAAGAATAATTTGGATCATGTCAACCCTGGAATGGCCAGTCTTTACTGAACTAATGGTTGACTGTTAACCTGAAAACTACCACTTCATTACATTCATGTAAAAGAGCATTTTGAGCTTTTGAGACAGACTAACTATAACGGGCTACTCAAACATGTGTGAATGAAACATATCACAATGTTTTTGAAACAACATTCTAACATGGCCTAAAGCTCACAAGTCACATTTGTGTAATATAGGACCTTTAAGTAAAAAGTACTACTACTACTTTTGAATGTTATCAGAATATTTGTGTATTGCATTGCACATGTATTTACATCAAAGATCTGTACCCATTTCTTATGTAATAATGGCAAATTTGTTTTGCATCAGTTCAGATATCTGAAAAAATAGGTCTTGGGAATAAAATGATGCAGCTCTGTACTGTCTGAATCTAGTTAGAACGAGCTTTTATTACTTGTGAACCAGGAAGTAATGCTGGTGAGCTGTTAGCATGCTAGTTGTTGTTAGCATTACCGTGATGGCAAAATTGTGGCCTCTGAAAGCTGAGAAATGCACTTATAAACTCACTGAGGTCAGTTAGGATGTGAGGAATGTGTTAAAGTGAAAACTTTGGCTCGCCAAAAAAACATTTAATGTGAGCTAGTTTTTTGTCACGTTTGAAGATATTAAAAATCAGGCCACAATTCATTCCCAGTTCAGTTAAGTTCATACTGATGTTGTTTTCTTTGGCAAGACACCCACCTTGCCACTTGAGTGGGGTGAGCGCGGCACAGTCTGCCCCATGGCAGCTACAGAAATTGCTCATTATTTTCAATGTGGGTAATAAATAATGAAGTTTTGTTTTGATTAGGCAAAATGATACAGTATCATATCAGTTAAGGACTCAAGTGCCCGTTTCATTGGTTTACATCATCCAGTGGTAGTCCAATAGAAGAACTGCTCCTCAGTGTTTTTAAAGTCCAAACACATTCCTTATTCTAATCATCCTACTCTTGCTAACCTTCACTAGAATCATCTGGATGACTCAACCCTGGAATTGTCCATTTTTCACATGTGTAAATGAAACACAACATTCTAACATGTCTTAAAGCTCACAAGGGTCAGTTTTGTATAATAGGACCTTTAAACTGCTTCACAAGAAGCTTTCATCAAGTAGCTTATTGCATATATTAAACTGGGGTTATGTATCAGAATGCACTGATTGATGAAATAGAGCAAGGGAACAATATCTCACTATAATTGTATGTTTTGCAGAAATATTGACATAACTTATATTCCTCAAACTGTCACCATGTCCACCTTTCTTTGCCTTGACCGCATCTTTTACCCCAGTGCTGTGTGTACGGGTGAATGTGGGAGTAGTTTCAATAAACCATGATGAAGCACGAAATCAGACTCGGGGTCAGGCTGGAGTTCATTTATTCGTCTGGATGGAAAAGTGCGAAAATATGAGCCCATGTTAGCACACTGCTTAGCTCTGTTAAGTCTTCCCTGTAAAGACTCCTAGACCCAGAGCATAAAACATCCACACACCCAGATCTGATGGATGACTTCTATCCCAGCACAGGGGCCTCTCAGTGGGGAGGGCAGACGGAACAGAGACCCCCCCATGATCCTTGGGGGTGAGCTAAAGGGATGGGTAAATACTGGAGGGGTGGAAGGTATAAGTGGGCCCAGCAGATGAGCTGACAGCGGGAGAACCTCCAGAATCGTTAAAGACTTCAATAGAGCCATTTGATCAGTGTCAGAAAAGCAGAGCACAAACACTGGACACAGCGTGGAGCTATGTTCTCCCCTCATCTGGAAATCGATCTGAGGACTGGGTGGGGAGCATTCATCTAAAATGTTCTGTTGTGTTAGTAATGTCAGTACAATTCTGTCTTTTGTGGGGATTTTGACACCAGCAATGAGGTCGTCAAAAACTTAGTAAATCACCTTTTTCTATTCATTCTGATATGTTTAAAGGTGGTGGGCCTGCCAAATGCTTGTCTCCATGGAGAAGTTATTGCTTTCAGTGTATATACGATCGTGTGCCACAAGATCTCGTGAGAAATTGTCACGAGATTGAGCACATATGAGGAAAATTATCTTGTTATCTTATCAAATTGTCTTATCTAGATTTTTTCCTTATGTGTTTACATTTGGAGCAAAATTCTTAAATAAAATTAATAAAAATGGTGCGGCCAAAATTCTGAACAGTTTATAATGGACCCAGTTTCATGTTTCATCTCATCTCATAATTGCGTCTCATCCCATCACTACAGTTTGACATTAAACATATCTATCTTGCATCTATTTAATCACAGTGTTTTTATTGCTGAAGGAATACCTTGAAAAACATGAAGTCTTACCATGGATCATCTCTACACAGATTTGACATTTAGCAGTAACAAGCAGTTAGCAGCCCCTCCCTCAGAAAAGTTTTACACCTTTAAATTAAAAAATTAATAAATTTAAAAAAAGACAAAAATATGTTTGTGAAATGACCAAACTGAAACTCATACCTTTATTTCACTTCTATATTTTATTGCATGTCTAAATGAGCCTTAAAATAGTGTAAATACATATATGAATAAATAAAAAAGGATAAACATTTCTCTCAAAATTATATAGGTTGATGGACTTTTACAATAGCTTTACTTGCATGATAAAAACTAGTCAAAGACACATTGTAATAGCCATATCTTTACTGTATATAGAGAAGCTTCCTTAGGTTTTATGCATTTTAATGATATTTATTATTGTGTGAATAAAAAATACTATGAAAACTCTTGCCCCACTAGATGTCACCAATTTGCCAATATTACCCTTAGCAGTTCCTCATTTCACCAGTAACCCACATGGAAGAGTGCGGTAAAACGATTATAACTTCTTATTGGTAGCGTATATCTACATAGTTAAAAACAAATCATTCTCTCAGCATGCTGCCATCACTGGACATGTGTACCATTAACTGAACATAAAGTGCTCTTCTAAATCAGAACCACCTGCTCCAGCCCCAGTTCCTCTGTTCTGTGGACCTCCCAGAGACAGAAGGAAAGAGCGAGAACCTCCTATTTGCACAAACCATCTCTGGACCTCCAGCTTGAAACAGAAACATCATGAGTCTAATCTGGCTTGGAGTCTAATATTTTTAATTACGCACAGGAAACTCCACTTACAAAGAAGACTTTCTCAGAGGAGCTGCAGGCAACTGTGAGAACTCTCCTCTCCTGAGTCTGCACTGTTCTAATGGAGCCTGTGGGTGGTAGCAGTATCAGCTAACACGCTGCCACTCTGAAACGGGTCCACTCCTGACCTTCCCAAAATGGCACCTCAAAACAAAACAGAAACCATGTTACTCACTGGAGTCAGTGTCTTTTTGACTGAAAGACCAAGAAGTTCAAAGCCCCGTCCAGCCTTTTATTACATGTTGCTAGTAGGGGTGCGCAGAAGTATAGAAATATCAATATATTCTGATAAAAAAAATTTGGAGATACAGTATTGTGGGCTGCTGTATGTATCACCAAGAGTATTTTTTATTTTGTTTTTTTAGCAATTTTCTTTCTATTTTTTCTTTTTTTCTAGCAAAACACTTGACATATTCACTGTTTTGATGATTAAAGCAAATGTATTTCATATTTACGTGCACAAGTAGTGGTTTAACTAAGAAATACTGTTGCTAAAGCGTATTTGGTTCTTGAAAACAGTGTGCAAGATATTGATTATCACATGTATCATAATAATATTGTATCGTTAGCCAAGTAACGCATATCATATTGAATCGTGAGGGACCCTGTGATTCCCAGCCATAGTTGCTAGTATGCCTGCATTAACTACATTAACTTGTACTTCTACTTCCACTTTTTCTTATAATGCAGAAGAATCTTGAATAGAGCACATCAGATAACTGTTCCAATCATAGCTGATTATTTGTAATGCGCATTGCTTTTCCTTGAATAACTTAAAAATTATTCAGAACAGAATATAACGTATTTTACTAAATGAGGGCTTTATTTTGTACTGTAGGGTGAGCAAAGGTAACAGACCTGAGACACTGATAGCTAAGAATTAAAAGTCATTTATTTCCAAAAGGAGATGCCTTGCACATACTACAGTACAAAATAAGGGCCTCATTTGCCAGATTTAATGATAATACTTGAAAAGCACCAGATTTGCATTGGTATATCTACAAACCCCAGCACAGAGCTCTACCCCCACATTAATCTGATCATTTATTTTACCTTAGATTTACAGAATATAGTGATTCAACTGTTAATTCAACAGAAATCCTTATATTTTCTTAGTTTACTTAACTTTTTATTATCTTAATTTTTTACTCGTGAGCTGCCATTGGTCGTGAACAATCGTTGGGTTATCATGATCATCAGAACTTCATGTTTAGCATAAAGAAATTATTTTTAACAGGTATGAACACAGCCCAGGCTAAATTTTGCAATCTTACCAACTTCCATCTCAACCCATGGGAACTTGACATGGAGTCCTTTCCTTGTGCCTCTTCAGTGTATCATTACCAAAGATGAGGACATGTCAGTAAGCTTGTTTCCAGTTAGCGCCTTAGCTCTGGTGGTCTCTAACTGACAGGCCTTATTTGTTATCTTTAGGCCCAATAAGTCCATCTGGTTTTGGTTTGGCTCCTCCGTAGGCTCCCTGGAGAGGTGGAGGTGCAGCGGGGGCTTTCTACTCTCTTTAATTGAATTTCTCACCCTCATAGCTCGACTCCGGGCCTGGGAGAAGTGAACAGAATATAACTTCCATCCCTGAGGCTCTGCTAAAACGTCGAAAACTCAAATCAGCTGTTTGGGGAGAAAGCATGTTCACACTATTAGCATGTTTCCATTCTTCTGTTTGGGATGGTGGAATGTCTGAACTCCGCGTGAACCTCTGCACATATGAAACCTTTTTCTTGCATCTGATGAAATGATGTGTGAAAATAAACAAATAGCAGACTAAACCGAGCTGTCAGCCATGATCGGAAAATTCACACCGTTTAGGCCAGTGTTAAAATGTGCTTTGAAGGTTCTATTTTATCTTCAACGCATCTACAACCCATTAAAATATATAGGGCAATCTGATTTTTTTGTCTAATATATAAATCATACCATTGCCACACGCCATTTTCAGACCTATTTACTATACTATATTTACTACCTATTTATATACTTCTCATAAGCTTTTGTAGTAAATTTACAATATGAATTATGGTCCAAAATACATAAAAAGTTGTTTCTACATTACAAGTTTTTCATCAGTGGTGGTTACAAAATTTTGAAGTTGAAGAAAATATAGGTGATAAAGGATAATACTGAAACAAAATCATGCCACTGACACAATAACCCTAAAGCAGGATTATCACCAAAAAATATTCTAAATGTACTGCAATAAAGAAACAGCAGAATAAAACTATTGAATTTGTTAGTTATTTATTCAACCCTCTACAGCCCAAATCCCCATTAGTACTAATAAAAAGTAGCCTATCCACGATAAATATTGTTCCATCTAACATGTATTGAGTGGATATAGTAATTATCGCGACAGATCTACCTGTGGTTATCTGATCTAGTTGTGCTATTATTCTTTCCTGCTTTTTTTGTATTTTCTTTTATTTTGACTATTGCCTTTTGCACTAACAAGTAGCTGTTTACGCTTTGTGTGAGACTGAATACTTAGCGCTAATATGGGTTTTTCCGTGAATGAATTAGAGCAGCCGATGGGTAATAAGATTTGCAGATATATTAGGGACGATTCTATAGGGCTGATTTGCCACAAAATAAATTGGGCGATATGAATAAGGGATAAGAATAGTGTAAGGAAAAAATAAGTCTCTGGTTCTTAATTTTTAACACCCACAACCCGGTTTCACTACAAACCTATGAGTCAGCAGAGTAGTCACATTTTGTGCAGTGCCTATGCAAAAATCAAATGCCGATACCTGATTTTCTAAAAAATACTGATAAATTAGTTGGCCAATCTACCTCTAAAAGTTGTATACAAACCTGTTTTCAAGAAAAGTGGCACAGGCACTTAGTCAAACACCAATATTTTCTTGTGTCTGGTTTTTGTTTTGTTTATTGGGTTTTTAAGGAAGAGAAATTCATTGGCAGAAAAAAATGATAGATGTTATGACTGAGGTAATTCGAAGGCAAAGCTATTTTTATTGCTCCGCATAGTTGCCTCTGTTTGGGGGAAAAAATAAAAAAGCACAGAAACATGTCCATAGACAAAATGAGTTCTGACTTTTTAAATTCTGTATTATTTTATTATGATGTTGTAGCTACTGATACCTCCACAATAACTGCTTACATGACAGCACTCCCCTCATCCATCTTCCCTGACAGCGTTCATACCACCACATAAATCACACTGAAATCATTTTGACCCATAATTGTGAATGATTCTGCCAGCCTATACAATTCCACATCTAACTACTACATGTAAATTAAATGAAATACTAGGTTGTACTGCATTCCTGGTATTTCCAAATCTAGTCTACACTTAGCCCTGACTAACCTCTGTGTTAAGTAAGACCTCGTTGTCTGTATATGGGCAGTACATTCACACAGCTAACTTGTACTTATGGAAATGTTGCATAAAATGTTAGCCACGAGAAGCCTATGCGATTTACAGTAGGGATTATTCTTCATTCTCAGTGCCCTTCACGTGACCTTGATAAAATCCCCTTAATTTCGGCGAACATCCCACACACAACGTTTATTTGGTCAGGTGGACAGACTGCATCGCGCTGGGCTCTCTTCGAAACGCCGCGCTCGCCTTTCATCTCCCCCTCACATGTGTTTGTAGGCCCAGGGTTAAACAGGGCCTATAGCTCCGGACAGCCTGGGATTCTCCAAGAAAATATTTGTGGACAATGTCTGGGAGCAGAGAGGCAGAGGCTTCCGTGCACTTTGGGACAATGTAATGACTTAACTCTGATGGTGGTCGAGGTTGGAGTTTTTTTTATCAGTGGTTTTCAGTAACAAAATATGCTTCATGTTCTTTTCCATATATATTTCATGTTTATATTTAGTTCACAAATAAAAACAGCCTTTAATAGCTGTTGCTGCTGCTGTGAAACTACCAGTAGTCAAGATACATTATACTGTTCAAATTAATTTTAAAGGTACACTATGCAACTTTTCTGGTAAGAGTCCAGCACCGGGTTGTGTCTATAGAGATATGATAAGGAGATTGCGTTCCCTGAAATGTACCACAGTATAGCACTGAACTTGCCCTTATTTAATTATTATGTGTTATGTGTTTTTTACAATAAAGCAATAGCTTGAAAAATATGCATTCTCGTGCAAGCGGACTCACCTCTCCACAAATCTGACCTGCTAATTGGCTTGGTGCTTGTCTCCATGGAAATAGATATGTTTAATATTGTACTGTTAAAAGTTCCAGGCAAAGCAACAGCATCTCCATGGTGGCAGACCCTGCACCGGGAAAGTTACACAGTGTACCTTTAATTGAATAATTCTGTTTTATTTATTTAATTTATGAATACCACTACTACTTGTCCACTAGTGCCTCGGGGTAATATGTCATTTTTAAGAACCGTTTGTGTTTGTGATGTTTCTGTGAAAGAAAATCCTGAGAACATCCATGTTTAAGACAATGTCACTTTATGTGAGTGTACACACTTCAAAGACACATGCTGACCGTGTTAACAGTGAGAGCCCTGTATTCAACAATCTCTACATAGTGCTAAACACAGGCACTCACCTTTATTAGTATAGTATATCAGACAGGCTATAGGTAGTGGAGTATTTCTAGACCTTCACAGAAGGCACTTTAACGTTTGTGGAAACAGCTTCTACACTAACATAAATAATCCAACTTAAATCCTAATGGAGCTTACAGTACAGGTTTACAAAAGTTATAAAAGTGAATACTGTGTCACATTTGATTAAACATGCTGCTAGTAGGTATCTGATAAGACATGTTTTTGAGAATGTACTTGTACTTGAGGAGAATGCAGGGCTACAGTAGCTAGACTACATTCATAACAGAATCAATATAAAGTGCACATGCTACACTTATGACACCAACCACATAAATATAATTGTATTCTTTCCATACACATGAAGCAGGATGACGCGTACAGTACTTTTACAACAGACCTTCACGTGGGTTATCGGATAATCGCTTTATCTTCTTACAATTCTCACCACTTTCTAGCTTTCTTCTGGCTTCAGAGTTATCTAAGAGCAAATGAACAGCCCATAGGGAGTACATACTTGAGATTTATGCCTGCGGATTATTATAAAATGAATAGTAGCGTGCAAAGTAAAATGTAAGACCACACACAAAAGCCATTTACAGTGGATGATCAAATCTAATGTGTGATAGGGGAGCATGAACTAGGGGTCGGCAATTGAAACTTTATAAATAAAACATTCATTCTATATAAGCATACATGTTAAATAGTATTAGCACATGTCACAGATGCACAGATTGAATTCTGGGTAATAACGTGGACAGGAGGGTTGGTCCAAGCAGCCACAGTATGGTTCACACCAGTGTCAAGTTCTGAAATACAAAGAGATCAGTTTAAAGTGTTGTATATAGTTTGGTCTGTGTCGCCTCCTGGTGGCTGAAACAGTAATACCAACCTCAACTATTTGAATCCGGCACACAAGACGCCCGCCGTGATCTGCACATTTTTTTCTGTGAAATAAATAAAATAAATACAGTTCTACTATTAAAAAGTTAATAAGATTGATGGCAGTTGTAATGGATATACAGACCTTTGTGTTAAGTTCATGGTGGAGCACTGGGTCAGATAACCAGGGATGTCTCAAAGATTCACCCGCCGACATTCTCCAACTACACCAGACAAAAGTTATGTGAACATTTTCGGTATTGGTATTAAAGGTCCTATATTACACAAAATTGACTATTGTGAGCTTTAAGGTATGTTAGAATGTTGTTACCTCCTCAAAAACATACTCAACTTCTTCTGATTGTCATTCACAATCTGTGAGTAACTCTTTATTATTAATCTGTCTACATCTTCAAAGCTCAAAATGCTCTTTTCCACCTTGTGAGCTCATGGAGCAGTAGTTTTCAAGTTAACAGCTACCTTTTTGTTTAGTAGAGACTGGACATTCCAGTGCTGAAATTGTCCAAATGATTGTCTATTTTTTGTTTGAGAGAAGAACTCAGCCTAAATGTGCAGGATTTGTGTGTTAAACATGAGTGAATGAAACAAAATACAACTCCAGGTATGTTTGTGATGAGGAAACATTATAACATTATAACATTATAAGATAAGAAAATAGCGTAGAAAACAAAATTGACCAAAAGATAAAACTGTGACCTGTTAAACTCAAACAAGAATCACATTTCAGAACATGTTTGTATACTTTTGAACAACAGGTATAACTGTTTCTATGCAGAATCAGACTTTGTTTATAGGAAGGAAGTTTGTAGGAGGAAATTATGATACTTCAGAAATTACAGCCTGTGATTTGATAATTGCTATTAATCTTGCTGCCTTAATTGATATTATGCCATTATAAAAACACATGTAGTACCTCTTGTTGACAATGAGCAATCTGGAGATGAAGTCTTTTGCTTGTGGTGATGTGTCTGCAAACTCCTGCTCCTCGAAGCTCCACTTACAGGCCAGGATGTTGTTCAGAGTCTCATTATCTGTGTCTCCCAGGAAGGGGCAGAGACCGCTCAGGCTGCAGGGACAAATCCATAAAACTTACTCTTTATTTATATGTACACGGCCAGTCAAAAGTGTTATTCAATGTTTCTTTATGTTTACTACTTTCTACATTTTATATACATACAGAAGAAATCAAATATATTGCACAGGATATATGCAATTATTTAGCAAAGAAAAAAGTATTTAGTAAATAACTCAACTAAATATAGTTTTTATACTTTATATTAAAATCTTCAAAGTAGCCTACTTGATGTAGTGTCTGGAAATTTTCAGGTGTGCCTTGTCAGGGTCAATAAATGCCATTTTTCTTTTCTTTTAATTTAAAACTAATTTTGAATTGAATTTTAGTTTATTTTTTGTTTACTACACTCGATATGTGTCCATTCATAGTTTTGATGCCTTCAGTTAGAATCAATGCAAATAATCATGGAAATGGAATAAAGTAAATGAAAAAATGTGTCCAAACTTTGGACTGGTAGTGTTCATGTATACTGTGTAAGTAGGTGAACTCACAGCATGTAGGTGATGACGCCCAGGCTCCACATGTCCGTATTGAATGACACAAACTCATAGTTAATCACTTCTGGGGCCAGAAACTCTGGCGTGCCAAAGTTCACTTGTAGTTTCTCCCTTGGTTTATATCTATTTAGTAGCATCAGAAGGCAAACTTTAGATGTAGTTAGCAAATAAATAAATAAACCATACAGAATGGCCATAAAACATAGCTTAAATACAATGCTTATCTAGTTTATCTAGCTATAAAATACGTGTTAAGCAAAGTCTATTCCAGTTTTAAAAAGCATTGTAAAATATATGGAAAAGTATCAATATCACTTACATCCTTGCCAGTCCAAAGTCAATGATTTTGACTTTATTTGTCACTCTGCTGACACACAGGATGTTCTCTGGCTAAAATTTGCAACACCACTGCATTAGCTTAAGTAGATGTTGATAAAGCTAGATTCTCTACACAGACTTTAAATGAGTTACCTTTAGATCCAGATGCAGGGCGTACATCTTGTGCATGTGCTGCAGACCCTCACAGATCTGTCTGATGAAGACCACTGCATCCAACTCTGTCAGTTTATAGTTTTCATCAATGATTCTGTCAAACAGCTCTCCTCCACCAACACTGGAGAAATAAAACAAAAACACAATCACCACGTTAAACAAGCAAAAGTGTAATACATTTGGAAATCATTGTTAAACTTATCTAGATGATATCAGTAGCAGTAGCAGTTATTCAAATTCTTATATTAAATTATTAGAATACAGGAAATCTTAGGTTAGATAGCAGTGTTTGCAGATTGTAATTCTATTTAAATTGTACTGTTTAGAGTAAAAATATAAGGAAGAAAAAAAAGTCTTTCCAGAATCAATACAACATATTATCATTTTGTGTAATGTTCTCATTCAAATATATGGTACTTAAAGTGCCCATGACAGGTTGGACTACCCCTATTACTAAAACACACTTCAATATCAATATCAATCAAAGATCAATAATATAATAATAATGTTTTTTTTAAATGGCCTGTTTTGGCAAGTTTTTTGACTTCCTGATTGGAAATCGTGACATCACACTAGGGAATTCCTTAAAACTGTTACTAAGCTATTATATTTTACACTGGGCCAAAACTCCTCTAATGTACCTTTTTATTTGACAAATACACATATAAGACAACACCTACCGTATATATATATATTTTGAATAATGATGATCTACTGGAACAAATATTATTTCTTATGTGTAAATTGTGCCAAACTTTGGGGTAAAATTCTCTCTAGTGTGATATCATCATTTTAACTCTCAACTTCTGTAACTGCCAACATATTTTTCAACTTTTCTGTGTGTAAAACATAATTTATATTTACAGCAGGTATTATTCCACCAAATTGTAAAAATCGGAGAACCATCAAAACCTGTCATATGCACTTTTAACTGAAGTAGCATCAAAATAAACAGGTAACGGGTAAATGAAATATGAAAAGGTGCATACTATTCAAGTACTAGGATGATGTCATTTCTTGACTCATAAGCTGCATAGAGCTGGATGAGGTTGGCATGGTCCAGATTATTCATGACCTGGATTTCATTCTTCACCACCGCCTACCAAAGACACACACAGAGACAGACAAACGCACAGAGGGACAAAAGAGGGAGACGAAAGAGAGGGACAAAAGAGGGGGACATGAGAAGGACACACATATAAACAGAGGAACAGGCCAACGGACAGGTGCAGCAGACGAATATGGACGCACACCCACAAGACAAAAGGCAAGCACATGGGTCAGCTGTTCTACCCTATCAGACAATGCATCTGCGACTAGGTCAAACATTTGTCGCTTAGGGGACAGTATTCATGCGCCTCTGTTCCTGGTCAGTGGCCTTGTAGTGGGCTATTATGTACTCTAGCAAATAGTCCCTGCTTTTTATATCACGTGGCATGTCTCTCATTCAAATCGTATAAATAGGATGCTATGAAGATGCGGTACCTTTTCTTTCGAGCTCCTGGCTTTAATGACCTTCGCCGCCAGAGTGAGTCCAGAGGAGTTTTCAACACATTTGTGCACCTGCCCAAAGCGACCCCTGAAAAGATCAATGAAATGGTTACACTATTTAAATATGGATTCTCCAAGGAAGACTCAGATTTCCATTCTTTAAAATTAATATTGTTGCCCTTTTATTAGTGATTTACTGTTCCTAAATGTAGCTAAATGTATTTCATTACTTCAGAATAGGTTCATAATAAGACTTTATGTTGCTTAGACTAAGACTCTGCTTTTTTATATTTTTATACTTTATCTAATTTATAATAGAATGTGATCATATGCAGTATCTTGAAGATACAATAGATGTTTACTGAATCCACATTCATTTGAAAAAAAAAATCATTTTCAATTATCTGAGTTGGGTAAAGCAGTCAAAAAGTGTACTCAAGTAAAAGCACCATTATTTTACTCAAGTAGAAGGACAAAAGCAGTGGTCTAAGAAATTACTCAAGCAAGAGTAAACATATAGAGAATCTGCTACTTAAGCAAGAGTATTCTGATTTATGATTTATGTAATCTGAAGAACAAAAATTTTACAAAAGTATGCCATTTTAAAGAGTAAACCACAAACATTAGAAAAACTACATTATATAATTTAATATATTGTATTATTGTTTTTTTGTTTTTGTTTTTTTGTTTTTTTCAGTTAGTGGTCTCATACAGGAAGAGTATTAACCAGAACCTTTACTCAAGAAAGAATTCTATTACACTGTACATATTGCTCAACTACTAATAACTGCTAAGTATTATTCAAAACTACTCAGAGAATGTTATTCAAGCATATGTACTTGAGTAAATGTATCTGAGTACTACTCACCTCTGTTAATTAATCATACATCCTGAACATTGTACATGTCCCTAGTGGCCATGTTTACAATGGAGCACATGCTCATTAATAACCCCGCATCACCCCTCTCCTCGAAGTCCACAGATACCGTGAGTGTACAGAATTTTGATTGTTATGTATTTTCCCCATGGTGAATGATAAAGCATCTGTGTGAATCAGGACTCACGGCTCCTTGCTTAATCTGTTATTTCATTAAATGTGAGCCGACCCGCTGTCTCCTCTTTGAAGACATGGATTAACACTTAGTGATTAGCTACCAGCTGGCACCGTGGATACTGTTTCACATACCGCTCAGTCCTATGGCAAAAATAACCACTGTAATTCTAAAGTTATGAACTGCGGGAGACAGTTGAGGAGGGGTACAAGAGAGGGGAGGAAGAGGGGGCTCACGCAATTAAACCTTCCGTGGAACTGACAAATATTTCCTCACTGCCTTTGATCTGGAGTCCATAAACAGGGGAACAGATATATGGTAGTATTTTATGTAACACTGAACTTTGATGCTTTTCTAAATGAATGTTTTATGAATTTATCACAAACTGACAAAACTGTAGAATTCGATCAGTGAAGCTTTTGATGTTCGGTGATTCTGTTTTGATTCTGTTTCGAAAAGAATTTTCGAAGTAGATTAGAAAATATATTTACTAGTATAGTTCAATTTAGTATTATTATTTCCCTTGTGCTAAATTATTTCTTAGAATTTCCTTTGATCTGGCAAGGTGACGGAAGTTTAAAATCACAATAGATTTTCCAAATGTTTTCAACAACTCTTTATATTCAAGGGTTCTAACCTTGTTGAACTCTAGGCCCAACTTTGTCACTAGTAACCTGGGGTCTTTTTGCTTATTACATATATTTTATATATCGTATGTTATAAAACTCTTTTTATAACAATGAGCCTTGTTTTTTATGGTTAAAATTCCCATTTATCTGTGTTTTGTGTTTTAATTAATTCTTTTAAGTAACAATAGTACAGTTACAGCATAAGGCTATACTACGCATATCTATACGCTGAATTACTGTTACTGCTGTATTATTATTATTATGTATAGTTGTTGAATTTCCTTCAGGATAAATCTATCTACTGTGTCTGTTAGACGTTCACTGTGGTGCATGTTAGGTCTCCTCCCTGAATGACAGGGGTTTTCCACTTGTCGTTTTTGCCTTGTACTAAAGTTTAAAATGGCCTGGCATGGTGACCTTCCAACAGGACAGTGGCCCCTGTCAGAGCAGCCCACAGGTGATGACAGTCTGTATACTGTCTCTATAGGTCTCTTGTTTACAAGCTACACTACCCATTACTTACCATGGCATTGTCTAAAATACACAGAGCTCCACTCATTTGTCTGATTTATAGAGTGCTCACCCGCCCAGCACTTCCTGCCAGTTGATGGTGTAGAAGTTGCTGATCTTGTTGGGCTTGGCCGACACAACACGGTGGTTGAACGGAGCAGCAGGAGGAGGAGTCGTGTCTGGAGAAGAGAAGATAGACATTCATATAGTATATGTTTTCTATGGGTCTGAAATGTTATGTTGTTGATATGCAAATTTTGTGGGATGGTTGGAAACATTGTCACTAATGTGAATGATAAATGTCAACAATTATTTAGTAAATTGACTAATATGAAGGATTAGACGTTTGATTGTGAGAGGTGCAAATATAGGACTTTAAAATGTGAACAACATGACACCCAAGCCACAACTGCTTGCCTCAGAACATCATTCATTACATCATTATTATTATAAAATGGCAACTGATTAATCACCATTAATCTCATTGGTTATTGTTGTCCTAAAATGTTTAGATTAAAGGGGTTGTACCCAAGTCAAATCTGTTTTGTCCCAATACTGATAGATTGTAAGAACTGGTCTTAAGGTCAAAATTGAGATTGCTGTGTACGTAGTCAAGGCGGAGGGCAATTGTTGTCAAGGCGGCCGCCCTAACTATAAAGCGCTGTGGGAAACACTGGTGTAGTTAAATAAGTATAGTCAGATTCACAGCCAGAAACACAAACCGATAAAGAATCTTTCAGCGTGCTCGTCCGCCACACACTGTTCTTCGTGATGACTGAAGCAGCGCCTCTCCTCCTCCACCCTCTGCTTCAGGTCCATAGTGATCTCTACCCCGTCTGCCTTGAACACAGCCCAGCCCTCAGTCGCCATGTTGTGCTCATGTCTCTCCTCTCTCTCCTCCTGTTGGATCTCTGCATCATCTGCTGATGTCTGGTCCTCTGTGGAGGTCTTCTGCTCCGATTCAGGTTCTGTGGGCTGTGGCAAACTTGTATCGTGTGTGGAGCTGAAACAAGAAGTGTTTTAAAGGTGAACAATTTACCAACAGCACTGTTCTATCCATGAGTTTGAGAGTGATGAGAAGTTAGGAACATTGCCCAACGTCGGCAAAATGGCTTCCATAACTGCAAACTAACACACTTGAATATATATAAGTAGTACATTAGTAGATCTTTCATAATTCAACATTTTTGTGTTAATATTTTTGTGATTTTATGATATTTTTTGAAAACCAAAACACTTTTTCAGTCTGTAATTCTATAGTCCTATAGAATATGACAAATTCATCAAGTTACTGATAGATGTGTTATTGTTCCACAGTTATAACTACTACTAGTGAATCTAAACTTCCACTGACCTATACACAATATTATGCATACATAATATAATATTGTGAGTGTACCTGGTAGATGGTTGTTCTTCAGCACACACTTGATTGGCCTCCTGCTCTTTAGACCCTCCCTCCTCCCCTCTCTCCTGCACAGCCTTCTGATTCTGCTCATCTGGTCTCTCCTCTGGCTCTGGCTTCACTTTGGAGTCATCAGGCAGATAGTAGACCACAGTGGTGAGATCATCTACTGCTGGGACTGGGCTTTCAGAGAGGGGCTGTGTACTCGACTTTTCACTGTTCTCTCGATTCAGTTTCTGCACCTCTTCTAACAACAGAGCCTGCTTCTTTAAAGAAATGTCTGAGACAAGAACACAATGATATTAGTATGCAAGTCTGATCACGTAGAAAGTGATGGGAGGAGATGAGACCTGTTTCAGGAGGCTTGGTTTTCTTCTGTGTTTTGGGGCTTTTGGGTGTCAGAGATGGTTTCTCTGTCCCTTCTTTGTTTTTGTGATCTTTTAACTGGAAAATAAAAGTATTTATTTATTAAGCCATAATTAAAAATTATAAATAAAAATTGAACTTGGTTGAGTCTTGACATAGCCATCATTTTGTGTAACCTTAAATTACTACTAATTACTTCTCCAGAGTCTCCAGATCATATGGGGAAAATTTCATTCATCTAGGCTAACAAAAGATTTTACACCATTCAACTGCAGCTGTAAATGTAGATTCCTATATATTGGACTGCAATTTATTTATTTAGACATTTTAATAAAATTAAACATTTGCAGGCAACTTTATTATTTTGTGGTTTATGAAAACCAGCAGTTGTTATTTTGGGGGTACTTCCTGAAAAAGGTTAAGAACCACATATTGAAACCTGAATTTTGTGGCCTTCATTATATTGCAAAATTGTCTTATCTGGCAAAGATTTTAATACTTATATCGGGTTATTCTTATTTTAAGTCATTTTCTGATAGATTTGGCCAATTGTACCTGACAAAAATGACTTTCCAATGTTAAATATCAATTCTTAATATTATTTGTTTCCAACTAAATGGCTAATTTAATTTATTAGTTAATGTACTTGTTATCAGCCGACATTGTTTTTAAAATTTTATAGGGGAAAAAAGTTTTGAAACATTTCAATACTAAAAAGAGCTTGAACACAAGAACAAGTATTCTCCACTTAAAGCTACAAGCCTAGTAACTGCCCAGTAGTTTGAAAACAGACAAACATTTAAGTGACACATTGAGCCTGAAGCAGCATCTAACACAGATGCACACATAACATGGGTGTAGATGGGCTGGACACACGTACAAAGAATCCACATTTGCGCAAGGCGAGGAAATGCTTTGGTCCATGGAGTTTTGTCTGGTGTGAGGCCTTTGCACCGCTGCGCTCACATTTAGCACTTATGTCCTCAGTCCCTTTACTGGCTGTAATAAAGGTAGTTTTCTGTTACAGAGACAAGATGGCAAAACTTAGTAGGGTTATGCACAGAGGATGACACAGGATGAAATAACAACATGGATGACCGTAAGATTATCATGGAAGGAAAACACAATAGATGAATACAGGTGTAAATAAGACAATGGAGATGGGATGTCGTGAAAAAAAAAATACTACTACTGATAAACTCTATAAACTTAATACATTTTCTAACTTACTTACCAAAATCTGATTAATGTCTGATTTCTAGACCTTTAAAATTACCTGTAAACTGCATAATTTGATGTCAGAGGGACCATGATCAGAAAGAATTGAGATGAGTTTGCTGTTTTAATAAACTTTTAGCTCTAAAACTCAGATAATCATATTTTGAGCGTGCATGTAACTGCAGCCAATGTGTGTAATGTAACATTACACATTTGGAGTAGTAGAAAACAAAAGTATAGAGGAGAAGAGAGAAGACATACAGAAGGGAAGAAGATAACACATGGTCGGTGAGAAAACATGAAATAGACCAGGAATCAATGCCAAATGCACAAGACATACATGCCTGGTAGAGCCAACACAATGGGCAGACCTGTTAGTGTGTTTATTGCATGTGCAGACTGACTGGCAGAATGGGCATGCCTTTAATCATTGACTGTAGATGGACACACAGCAGCAGTGCTCATGAATTTATAGCTTATCGCTGTCCAGCCTGAGCTAAAGGAATGCACCTCTGACTCTGGGCGGAAAATATGACAGGCCAGCAGCCACTCGTTGTTCGAATTTCACCACTGAGGAACTCTGTCTAAAGACTGAGATCAGACGACTGTGGAAAAAGTGTCTTGTCCAGTTGGGGGGCTGTTGTGAGGTAAACAGGGGAGGCTATTTTAGGTGCAGTGTTTCCCCAGTGACAACAGTGTGATTTGGACTTGGCACAAGAGCATCTTGTACCTCAAGTGGTGGTGCAGACTGTGACGGCAGAGAGGGCACATTCCCTGTAATGTGAGGCACACACGAGCCCCCACATGAGTGAGCCAAGCTGGCCAGTATTCAGATTTAAGCCAGGCATAAATTATGAGTCCAGAGAGGTGCAATTAAGACATACTTAGAACGGCCTATCCATCAACTGGCTTTAAAATTCTCATGATGAGAAAAATAAATGCACTTGATGCAATTTGCCTGAAAGTATGGCTGTCAAGGCAAAAAGAAATAAGTGTCTCCAGGTCAGCTATAAAATATTCAGAATATTTGGGGCACACACTGGCTTAGTGACTAGCAGTTTGCCTGCCTCATCTGGGTGGGTTTACTCTGGGCACTCCAGTTTCCCCCATCAACCCAAAACATGGTGAAATCCTCCAGCTAAGGTGGTCCTGACCAAGCCTAGCAACAAGACCATGGAGATGAGTCCCAGATCACTTCACTGTGATGCTCACTGCTCCTCAGAAGATGACCTAACGGGTTGAGGGTTGAAGGGTGGAAGGATGGGTCAAATGCAGAGGATACATTTCTGTAGGGATAATAAAGTGTACCTCACAATAGCACATGCAGTGGCAATGCTGTAGTCCATGACTGAATCCAAGATTAAACTTTACTATTTACAGGACGAGTGAACTACACTGTGCTTTGTGTAGCCTCAATGTTAAGCATATGACTTACACAACTATGTTTCTTATCATGACCTGGCTCCAGAGACTGGGTGTCCTACATTCAAGTGCCCACAACAGAGTGATTCAACAACATTGTCTGATAACCAAATCACATGACATCACTGAGGTGGAGGTGTGCAGTGTGCAGTTTTCCCTTAGGCAGCTTGGAAGTGCAGATAAAGCTCTTTAGTGACCTTTATATAAGGCCAGGCCTGTTTATTGTTAAGAACAGCACTAAAACAATCTCAGAAACTGGCAGAGAGGGAGGAATATAGTCATGTCCCTAAAGCTAATTAAGACACATGGTGCCCCTTGGAATCGTATCATAATACATAAAAACTATTTATGCATTTGAGTGGGGGCCCATGTGAAAACTGTACACTAAGTGCAGGCTTTTATTAGGGGATCTAAATCAAAGCTGCCCAGACAGCATTGTCTGCAGGAGGTCCCTATAAAGTTTGAAGTATGGAGATCTTTTTTTGCAGTGGTAAGTTTAGCACCAAGGCTAAAAATGACAATAGCACAGAGAGACAACTATCTAGTACAGGCCAAGAAGTACCAGCAAACTTCAAAGAAGTGCATCAGGGATCGAAGAAAAAAGGTTTTTCTCACTTATTTCAAACAAAAAGCAAAGAAACAAGGAAAATTGAAATCGCTCTGACCAGAGAGTTCTAAACCTGATGTTATGTCATGGATAGTATTACTCCATATTAGGCTCAGCTGACTGATTGAGACTGGGAAAGACCTGCTGTAAAATGTGCCAAATGAAATGCTGTAGCTTCCTTTTAACTTCCACTGTACATCAATAGGTCCCATATGAAGTGTCCTCCGGAAGAGCTGAGTTTCAGAACATGTAGATGAGTCAGTAAGAGCGGTAGGGAGAGGACTGACTCAGCACATGAGAGAGATCTAATGCTCAGCGCACAAGGGGTTAAAGCCTTGAAACCACAAACAGTGTTGAGCCTGTGCCTAAAACAGCATTCTGTGGGACTGCTCACTTTTCGCCTGACCCCACACACACTGGCCCTATTACTCTCTATGACTGTAAGGCAACAGTTTTATTGTGAGGCAACAGTTGTACATTTGATTATAAAAATACATGTCACTTTTCTTTCCATTTGTTTATTATTATTCCTAACAAATAAAATTCTCCTGGCATAATGACAGTATGGAATAATCATGCTCTGTTATCTAGGTCTAGGCTCTGATGTGGGGAACTTTAGTCATAAGCCAAACACATTCTGAGAGGGTCTAATGGTCATCTCGATGCTATGATCATTTTCATGATCATGTTTGCTGCCAGGATTAACAGGATCTACATTCCTATAAGAATGTAGGAATACAAAGTCCGCAGACTGAGCAGACACTGACACTGAGAGAGAGATGGATGAGCAGTAAAGTTTAGACACTAACTATAAAACTAATAGAGTCCACCAATAACATCTCCTTGTGCTGCATAATGTACAGTAAAAAAGTAACTGTTGCACAAACCAGCACATGACTCTGCCAGAGCCACACTGGCTTTTGGCTGTGCCACAATGGAATAGTGGCCTGGCGCTCTGACTGCAGACCGACCATTTTATTGCCAAATAACTTTTGGCATAGCACCGTAGTAAGAAGTGAATGTTACCATGCAATAGTAAAAGCAGTGTGACCCAGTCATCATACTTTGAATAAAGTAATAATGCAGTAACTTTCATGGACCACACTGGTATCACTAACTTAAAGATATGGTTGCATCTGAATGGTCAAATATACTGTATATTTGACATGCCATACCTTAAGGGCCAGAAGCTATTATTATATTTAAACAGTGTAAGATTTGTATCTATGCACAAAGAATGCTGCACACTTACCTTGGTGTCAGCCTTTTTTGTTACAGCTTCTGTAGAGGTTTTCTTCTTGAGCACCTTGGCTTTACTGTCCTTGGGCTTGGGTCCTTTGCGAGTGGCTGGTCCTTTGAGCATCAGTTGCATGACCCTGGAGCTCTTGACAGTTTCCCCAATGAAGCTGACAACCTGCTGCATGTTCAGCACCAGCTTCTCCATGCCCTCCAGCTTCTGGGCCTGCTGCTCCGAGCGCTGATTCACCACAGACACAATGGTGCTCAGCTCCTGGCAGATATCCCTCACCTCTCGCCCCATCAGTTGCTCCACCATTTTGGGCTCAGAACTGTTTTCCTCCTCTGCCTTCTCTGAGCTCTCCATGCTGTCCAGCCTGTTCAGAACCTTCTCCTGGATGTCGATGAGCGTGTCCATCTTGGTGCTCAAAGACTCAATCCGGTTTTGGATGAGGTCGAAGCTGATGTGGCCATCTTTAAGCTCACTCTGGTTAATTCCCATTGAACTCATGGCTTACCACAGAGTAAATGTTACATTAAGACACAGACAAATGTAGGACCAGTCAGGTCACTGGAAAGAGGTTTACACAAAGTAGCAGCCAGCTCTATCCCCAAATGTTCCCAAAAGAAGATCAAGATAGTCCAGTTGAGTCAAAAGGTGAATAGGCTTAGTATAGTGCCTATAATTACATGAGAAAACCCTTCTAGAGTGTGTCCCTGGGCCAGCTTCTCTCTACACTAGCAGTGGTATTAAGAGTGGAATGAGTCGGAGTCCCTAAATGTAAATGCTGGGCCCACGTCAGCATAGGGTCAAGTGTTTGGGGGGGGGCTTGGCACTGGGCGGCCCACCAGACATTTGAGAGGCACAAGTGTTAAGTCCACCATCGGCACTGGGCTGCTGGCTGTCAGAATACTCACTGTACAAAGCTATTCTTTGGAGCTGAAGTGTGAGAATTGTCATTTATTTTATGATACAAAAAGTGTATTGAATGAAAATACTAGCATTTAGTCTACTTCAAATTGTTATTTATTTTACTTGTTATGATGATTAATTATTGCTTATTTGATTATATGTCACTAAGTGACACAACAAGTACATTATGTAACTTTTCTGGTTAGGGGTTCAATACCTGTTTGCATCCCAAGATGTTACTTTGCCTGTAATGTTTCACAGTATGGCAATAAACTTGTACTTCTATGTATTTCATTACAGGTGTTTTTGCAAAATAAACACAAAAAAATATGGCTTATTAATGAGCAGGATTGGGTCTCCACAAATCCTATTTGACTCCAAAGAGATAGATGCATTTAATGCCATACTATGGAACATTCAAGGGCAAATAATAACTTCTCTATAGAGACAACCTGGTGATGGACCCTTCACTACAGAAAAGTTTTATTGCACCTGAAACATGAAAAGTCTCTCTCCAGTATCTCTATAAAGAATAAAGACATTCTTATACAGTACGGCTTATGCGACTGGCATGTCTGCATGACGGTGCACAAATGGAGCCGATGCAGAGTGTGCCTTGTCTAGGGTCCAGGGGAAATCTGAAGAAGCTCTTGGCAAAGGTGACACAGCCAGACATTCATCAGCAGAAAGACGAGAAGAGAGACAGATGATTTACTACTGACAAAAAGAACTACAAATATCCCACTCCTTTCTAGTAAATTGTGTAACCAGTTTTCTTTGTAATAAACTAGACTCTGTACATTCTAATTCTACTTATAAATGCGCACAGGATTGGCATAACTTGACTGGCTACATGTCAGTGACGTCTGACGTGCTAATAATACATACATTTTCAACTATAATACAAACTTAATTCAATTCAATTTATTTCAATTTATTTATTTTGTAGCGCCCAAAATCGCAACAACAGTTGCCTCTAAGGGCGTTCCAAGATATGGATGAGCCAAACATACACACAGACATATCAAAACAGGAAAAAAACACCATTCATGTAAAGCAGCAAATGAAACATTGTCCAGTCATCCCCTGTCCTTAGACCCTCCTTCTCAGCAAGGAAAAACTCCAAAAAACCCAGGGTCCTGGGAAAAAGAAGAAACCTCGGGGAGAACTACAGTGAAGGAGGGATTCACTCCCATGGACGGACAGGCTATAGATGTCCAGGCCCGTGGGCCAGTTCGGTATGGCCACAGCTACCCAGGTGGGGAAGAGCAGGGCGAGGAGGATGACTATGATTAACTAAATGAGAAAAACTTAACATCTGCATGTGACTATATTATTATACTAAAAGTTATTGAAAATGTTTTTATTCTGAACAGAATAAGTGGTCAAGGGGTAAAAGTCTGATGTTTGAATACCTAATATTTTTTTTATATGTGTATGTGTAGTACCTGTGACATATTGGACTGCAGAGTGAGGAGAGAGGGGTGGGGTGTGGGACAGTTGTTTTTGTTGTTTTGTTTTGTTTGTTTTTTTTTAGCTATTTTTGTTTAGATTTTTTTCAAAATTATAAAATTAAAATGTTATGAAAGAAGTAAAAATCTAAAAAGTATTGTAAATCAATTAGCTCAACAATGTTTACAACAACCTATGAAAGAGCAACAGAAAAAAGCCTCAACCTCTGTCACCGAAATGCGTGTGTAATTTCTCTGAATACCGTGCATCACTTGACGATAAATAGTCTGCCCATGAGCCCGTAATAGTCTAACCGTAAGCATTTGTAACAACAATGCCCTCAAGAGTATTTCCTCTACCAAAACTTGCACTTCTAAACCGCCATTAATTACTGTTGACAACAACCTGCAAACTGATCTTCCGTGACCCGAGCCAAACTCCCCTCTCCCTCACCCTCACCCCAGGCCTGAAGCTGGGTTCATGGGTGCAATGAGCGGAGAAGGGTGACAAGTTGCCAGCCAGGGTGAGCACTGTCAACTCATGTTTAAATACAAGTCATTCCTCCTACTCGGTGGCACGCTACTTCACTTGACTTTACATAGACAAGAATCCCGTTCTGTGGAAAAAGCCAGTGGTCTGTTTGGCCTTTAATAGTGATACTCTTGGGTCTATAACGCATGCTGGCACGCTTTCTTCTATCAATATTACGCACAGGAGCTACTGCCGTTACAGTGGAAAGAACTAGTGACGAGGCTGGAACAGATGGGAGTGAGATGCCCATCAATCACCACGCGGGGCCTGGGTGTGCACCTGTTTTTGGATGCCAGGATATGACAGACAACGGAGGTCATTTGCAGCTTGTTGTGTCAGTTTAACAGTGCGGGCAGAGGCACTTTTGTCCTGTCGTGTGGACGGGAGTCTGTGTTTTTAAAAGGGAGGATTATGAAACATGCTATTATTGGTTAGTGATGAATTAGCGGCTTGTGTGTGCAGCTACTGATTGGAAGTAAATAGGAGGAATGGCTGCGTGTGGGTCGGATATGTGAATGAAAAAAAATTGAAAATAAGTTACAAGTTTAAATTCTGTTTTGGAGGATGTGTGTTGTATCTGAGTGACAATAAGTATAAATCACATATATGTTAAAAGGCGCAGTACATAACTTTTCTAGTGGAGGGTCTGCAGCCTGGAATATTCTACAATAAGAAATTAAATTTATCGGGATAAATAAAGTACTTGTCTATCTATCTACCTATGGAGACAAGCAGGCTGTACCACCACATCAATGTTACAGGTCAGATCTGTGGAGGGGAAAGTTGTTCATAGTCAGAATAAGTTTTCTTTTTCAAGTTCTAAAATCAGTTGTTGAATAATTGCCTAATCAGTAATAATCAATCAGTTGTTGAATAACTTGTATGCATGGTTGCATTGTGCCCCTTTAGGAGGTGTTTTCTAAAATACAATGAATACTATGCCGCATGATGAAACAGAAATTGCTTAGATTTTCTTTTCAACTGTAATGTACAAACAGCAGGGGGCATTGTTGCATTATTATCTGGTGATATGGTATGGCTGTACAAATAATATGCTTAAAACAAACTCTTAAACAGTTCAATCTTCTGTAGAGAACCTGAAAAATAGATTTGTGAGAATGGTCACGACTAGTATTTTACATTATTGTTTTTTGTCTAACTAACTTATGAAGTAAATGAATTTACCTGTGAATTACATTAACTGTTTATGTGTTTCTCTGGTGGTATTTTCTGTATATTATAGAATTAAATTAAGTATAAATAGAATTAAATGGAATTTGGGAGGTTCTGTAATTTTGTTTTTAACACAAGCCTTTTGTCAAAACAAATGGTGTTATGAATTGCATGTGAGAGAAAGGGGTCATTAATGGCGGATGTCACTTAAAGGTTAATAAGTGTGCTGGAGTTAGCACCTTGGCTCTGGAGACATATGACTTAAAACTAATATCAGGTTTGTCTCACTTCGCACACCAAACAAACCACAGTATGTCCAGTGCTTACACCTCCTCTGCCAACACCAGGCATCTCTGTAATGTCCAGCTCGGCGTGACAATAATACTAGTTTAATGCGACAGCAAAATCTTCTGGATGTTTGGGGTCAATTACAATATTTTGGGGGAGAATGTCATTTTAAAGTACAAATGTGCTCATTTTTAAAGTACAAATGTGCTAAGGTTATACTGACCCCACCTCAGTGTGAACAATAACAGTGGAAAATATTGAAATGTAAATTGATCTACAGGAAGAGCTGGGCTTCTTTTAATAGTGAAACTTTAACCTTGTAGGGTCACACTGTATCCTCTGTAATTAGAAACATGTATTTTAGGTCTATTTTGTCTGTGAGAGTTTGGAATAATTAGCTGACCTTTGTGTGGTGAATTAATAAATAATACAATTTTAATCATTTCAATGGATTTGTACATTGAAAATGTTTGTTTTTAAACAATGTAATGCAACATATTTTTTATTTGACTGGTAATGTGTATATGTCCAGTGTCATTTGTGCTTTTGTCTAATATGTGTGAATATAAAAGTATGAAAAGATACATACAGATCAATTGTGAGCTGTGCAATTTATCCCATTTTAATTCAGGTTGATATTTAGTCTTTTCTAATTGTTATATGACAATTTAGGTTTTATAACTGAGAGGTCTACAACCTGCTTGTCTTCATGGAAATTGCTTTACTGAAATGGTGGAAACAAGCGGGTGCCATCACCACCCGGTCAAGCTACAGGTCAGATCTGTGGAGAGGCAAGCTCGCTCATAGTAATAATGCATTTTTTTTCACTAAAGCACCTTTAACTGAATAAACGCAAGATAGATCATTTTAATGCCCAACTGTGAAACAAGTGATGAACCCTTCACCAGAAATGAAGATATCCCATTTAAATCTTGTTGTCTTCTCCATGGCTCTTTTCCATGCCAGTCTGAGTTGAATGGCCAGAGCACATGAATCCCCATGTACATTGGAGGATGCAGATAAGGCAACTTGAATGCAAGCACAGGGTTACAGCATACCTCTACTGAAAGCTCAGTAGAGGTATGCTGTAAAAAATATACATTGTTTAAAATGCAAATTTTAAATGAATTTGCAAACGTGTGTGTTTTTGTTTTTTGCACTACACATGCATCGCAGCCCCAGTGCATGTTGAGGCCTACTGTTCATACAGCACCTGACTTGACCAGACTCTCCGACGCCTCCAAAACCAAAGTGTTAATGTTTTGTACTTGCGGAAGGAAAGTAAAATAGCAATCACACTTGTTTCTTTAGCCTGTGTCTGTGACCCGACTGGCCTTGTGTATTTGGCCGTCTGCCCCGGGGCAAGTGGCACACAGAACACAATGTCCCTGAGAAGTGTCATGGCTACTGTCCAGTCAAGTCTCTCCCCCACATGGGCCATCACCTCGCCAACACCGTGCTCTGAAACCTTAACTCAGTCTGCCTGGGTTTGTAACATCCTCACAGCCACTGATACTGGTGTAATGGTGTCTTCAGTGATGTAAACATATTCCACTATGGGCACTTAGGCATCATCTTCGAAGGACTGTTGGACTGTTGCCATAGCACTAAACAATTTAAAACCAAATAGTACTTCTTTTGAATGGGATAACTTAATAATACGATGTGATAATGAAATACTTGTGGTAAGCGTATTCCTGGAAAAAAGCCCTAGTGGTAATTTGATTGTTTGTAATAGCATTATGCAAGAGCAGCTGGCTGGCATCGTTCTCCTTCAGCAGCAGGTGGCAGTATTATGTTTATATTAAATAAATATATGCATCGCCCAAATGCTGCCTGCAAACAGGAAACAGTGTGGCTTGATCTTTTGCCATGTGTAATCCAGTTATTTCTGTCCCTCACTTTAGATGAAAACACCCACCGCACCCCCTCATACTAAGAAGAACTGTAAAAGGGATTTTATAGTTAGCATGGACTAGAAAATGGTGTTGTGGATGTTCGCAGCTTCCCTGCTATAAAGCAGACCTAAATAGGGCAAGTTCTTTGAGCAAACTAAGCCCCACAAGTCATTAGGAGGTCCCAGAAAAAATATACTATTTAGCTTCATCTGACAACAGTTTAAGATGCAATTTAATTGGCCCTGTTCTGTTATTTAACTTCATAAATTGTATTTTTGTAGTTGGTAATGGTTCAATATGTTAATGGTACGATGATTCGCTCTTTGAGCCATCTCTCAAACTAATATGGGTCAGTTTGAAATAGTGTTGTCACAATACTAAAATTTCAAACTCCATTTCAATATTAAGGAATAGACTCAAGTCCAATACCACAATAATAACAAAAATACTCTTTATTTAGACAATGGAATGTCATTTTCAACATTAAATCACCGTACTTTCTTTTATATTACCACAAAGTATTATATCCGTGTAATCCCTCAATTGTCCAGATTGGATCCATAGTTATCCAGGAGCATATACTAATCGATGTGCTCTTATACTTGTTCTGATACACCTCCAGATCATTCTAAAGCTGTTCAGAAAAGGTTCATTTCTGTCCTTTGAAGGTGACTTTTTTAAGTATTGATATTTGCTCAAATGAGTAACTTCAATATTATCTGATCTTTGATAGTTTTGACAACACTGATTATTGTTATTTTTGTTATATTCTGGTCATTTCCTTGCCATGCGTGTTATGTGCGGATGTTCCCATGTGAACTATAATTATCCATAGGGAAACATAAGTAGGCTTTTACACTGGGGATGTCAATGTTTGGTGACTCTAGACTTTGCTATGTCTCTGCAGCTTAGAAGCCCATATGTCAGTGTGGATCCCTCATATGCCACGACATGAAAGAGGAGAGGGTGAGAGAGCTCCAGCCTGTCTTCAAGGCATACCCACACTCCAGTTTGGATAGAAAGAATGCAAGCCACTGTATTCGAATCTATATATTAGCTTTATAGGTGCAAGTACATAAGATAAAAATAGCCAGTTAACAAGGTGAAAAGTCTAGATGACATCGGATCTGTGCATTTCCATAGGCTAGAATCATCCTCACACATTTTAATAACATTTGCAGCACATAACATGATATCTACATTCTTAAAGGGACTATAGTACGATGATGTAGATTGTTATGTAATAGACCAGGTCTAGGAATCACAGGGTCCCTCATGATACAATATGATACACAATACATGGCTCACGGTACAATAATATCCCCTACAAGTACAATAAAGTATACCTTCAGCTTAATGGGTCAATTATACACACTATTCTTTTTATAATTAGAATTTAGCAAACAAAAAACATTCCTTCCACCTTGTATTGCCATGGTAATAAAAGAAATGCCTTAATATGGAATACACCAATTTTAATCATTAAACTAGTGAATAAGCCAAATGTATTGCATAACCCTAACAAGATTACTTTCTGCTAAACAAGCAACAAAATTGTAGCGTTGTCACAAAATTATTTTGTAAAATTACCAAGAAATATAGATGTATAGATATATGATATATAGATAGATACAACAACCTACAATATCCATACTCATCAAATGTATCATCACAATATATTAATATTACAATATTTTAGCACACCACTATACAGCTGGGTAACAACAAAGTGTTTGAAAAGAAGTAATATAGACCTATACTGTACAATCTAATCTACTAAGAACTACTACAAAACATAAAATAAAATAAAATAAATAATGTACAATTCTAGTTTCTTACAATTGCGTGTTCAAGTGTTTAATGGGGGAGGCGGAGATCCTTTGAGGTTCTGACTGATAACATATGCTGTTTCACATTAGACCACTAGAGAGCAGTATAGGTTCATCCATAAACCAAACAACCTGCTGTCATTCACAACATAATTACACAGGTATCAGAGTTACATAGTTTGGTACACTAGATCCTCCTCACCGGAACTGTCTGGATCACATTACTCTTGAAAGGATCATGTGTGGTACTCACAGCTTTAAAATGGTATCTATATGGGGAGCAACATAGGTTATATAACACAGGCACTAATGCATCGTGCTGAAAGATGGAGAGTGCAACTGATCTGAAGAGTCGCCTAAACTAAAGGGTTATGTTTTGAACACTCATAGTCACATGGCATGTGTACTACTTAGTTATTTATTTACAATTGTAATTGCATAAGGATTCTGCAATCTATAGAGTATATGTTGAAACCATATTTAAAATATTAGTACTGATAAGGATTGTTATATAAGGACTTATCAGCTGCTTTCTGAGCTGCAGAATGCAGTGACCCTCTTGTTTTATCAAGTGTATCATGAAGCAGAGCTTATGAAGATGTGTTTAACGGTTCTGGTGGAGAGTGCACCACCTGCTTGTGTCAGAGGAGATGTCATTGCTTTGCCTAGAATGTTCCACAGTATGACATTAAGGGGACAAGCAGATGACAGCAACAGGTTGCAGGCCAGATCTGTGGAGAGGCGAGCTTATGCACAGCAGTAATACATGGAATACAAACATAAAATAGGAAAAAAAACACATCTGTAACTGAGTAGATGTGAATATTTAAAATGCATTGGAACTTTCCAAACAAATAACGTTTCAACAAGCATGTGGTGGACCCTCCACCAGAAAAGTTAAATAGTACATCTTAAAAGTTTAAAGGGCATTTATTGTCATTTGGTTTTAATAATAAATGTTATATAGTACAGTGAGGTTTTTTCAATTTGCTTAGAGTTTGTTTACAAATGACTACAAAGACTATACATATTATGGGAGAGTGCACATCGTAAAAAAGAGCTCCCACGGTATGGCATGGTGACACCTTATGTAACATTGAACACTCCACTATCTACTCTAGGCCAGTGGCAGCTTCTATAAAAACAGGACCATTTTCAAACAAAGCAGCCACTAACTCATTTATTAGTAACTGTGTCAGATTATGTTAGATTTTAACAGTTGCTACCTTAATAGGAGGTGCTCTCAGCTTCTTCCTTTGGCAAAGTAACTGTCCCAGCCTGCTCCAGATGTACGTGGCCATCAGACACACGCTGCCCACCAACCACACATCCCAGCTCGGGGCCAAGCTCTCCACAGTCTTCACGGGATTCTTCATGCTCTCTCTGCGGCCTCTGTAACACTTTATCTGTTACTTCAAAAGTCTGCACCAAATTTAAAGCCAGCAGCTCCACTAGAAAGTTAGAGGAGATGACAGACACGCAGATACGCCCAGTATGCTATCCTCTTCAAGCCTCAGTTAGGACAGACAGTGTATGACAAAGAACGGACAGGTGCCAGGCAAATGACAGATAAGCTAGCCTCACACTTTCTAATCCTAGGATCAGTTGAAAGTTAATTAGAAAATATTACCGGTATATTAATTGAAACATGTACACTACCAGTCAATGTTTGGATACATCATCTCATTTAGTTTCATTTGTTTTATTTTTTTTACTACATTATGGGGAAAAGAGTTAAATAAATCTAAGCCATCATTTGTTGAAAGATATTTAGTCTTGTAGAGTTATTTCACTTTTTATCTTTACTACATAAATTCTATATATCTTATACATATATCATCATATACTGTATTTGAGGTCTTCCAAGTCCATATGTATCTAAACGTAGTACAAATAAAAAAGAATAATGACAGTGTGTGTCCAAACTTTTGACTGCAACTAACTTTATTTAGTTCTATTTATCTATTTATTTTAAGGTGACTAGACAATGAGTATTTATTCAACTAGTCAACTGATCAAAGTATGATTTCTATTCTAAATTTTCATTTTTAAAATAAATGTATAACCAAATGTTAAAATATGAGTGAAAGCTGCAAAATAGAAAATTTACAAATAAAGTGTGATGAAAATTTGAAAATGTTTATTCTAGTTTGCCTTTAATAGCATTGTCTTTATTATAAAACATCTTTTTGCATGTGTTTTAGAGTCTATACAGTTCAGATAATGATTTCAAGTAGCAAAATACACTTTTGCTACTTGACACAATCAAATTAATAGCCATCTAGTTTTAATTATTCTGATTAATTGTTGCAGCCTTTGTAAAGTGTTTAAAAATAACAAAATATCTTGAGGATATTTTAAGGAAGGGCTGGCCCTGGCTTTTGGGTACAGCGGCCTATAGAATTACAATCTGAAAATGTCACTGTCACGTGTGATTACTAGGCCACTGTCCAACTACTGAATGTGTGGCTTGTTTGTTGTGTACCAATCTTAACAACAAAATGTTCTATAATAAATAATAACAATACCATTATAACTAAAGACTTGGCGTGCATTTTAAAAACTATAATCTCTCTGTGGCAGCATAAACAGTGACAGTGCTTAACATCTCTGCCCACCCTGTGCCAAATTCAATAATGAGCTCATATGCTCTTTCTTTCAAGTGCATCAGCTGCCAAAGAGAGAACAGATTAGAAATGCCAGACCATTGATAATTTGCAGTGACATCATGCTGGGGGGTTTCTACATGTATCTCTAATATTGGAATGTTTAGGAGTTACCATGGTGACATGATGGATACGTTAGCAAACACTGACAAAAAAGAAAAAATATATCAAATGGATCTAAACAACACATTTTCAGGAGCCTGTGATTAATAAAAGTGTTCATGGTCTTGTTTAGGTTTTTGAAGAAAAAGGTGAGAGTGACTAAATGAAAAACTGTGGCTAACGATGACTAGGTTGTGACCTTAATTTAATGTGTGAGACTTGTTTAACAGCACAAATCATCTCACCTCTTTTACGTCAGTTCTTTCTGGTCCAATTGTGTTAAAACAAGGTCATATTATAGTCTAATTTGAGTAACAGTGCCTCAGATAGAGCAGTGCCTACAGGTAGCATCACACCCCCCGGGAGTGTTGATGACATTAGCTGCAAACTAACAATACAATTTTGCCATTTTGGTCTTTCAGAATCACACCTTTGACATATTTTGGCACCCAATACAAAATAAATATAGGCCTACCTCAATTTTGGTTTCCTAGAAGTGTTGTGCAGTTTTTACCTTCTGTCAGGAGGGTGAACTCAATTTAGTCATGTGCCTGTGAAATCGTGACTGTGGGCAAAGCCAGGTTCTAATATCATCATCATAAGAATAACAGTTAAGTTTTGTGTTTTCTTTGTATACTCACTGTGAAAACCATTGGTTATCTTGAGAGAGAGAGGATGTACGTCAGAAGTGAGTTAGCGTCTTCCCTGTGGCATTTCACTAGGTTGGGCATAGGGCACTGGACAGCTGGTCTTCCATGAAAAGCACATGTCAGGTACTGTTGTTGGCACAAATTGAAACTAGCATAAAGGTGCAAGTGCAAAGGTGCAAATAATCATTCTCATTGGTTTTTACTTCTTTTTTTTTTTTTTACACATCACACATAAAAATTTTAATTCCTGTACTCTATTATGCAAAATTTACTCTTGTTAGGTTTAATACATGTTACCTCCTCAAAAACAAACCTGGAGTTGTGTTTTGTTTCATTCACAATCCTTTAGTAACGCTTCAGTCCGGTTTCCCCCCCATCAACCCAAAACATGCTGCAGAGGTCTCCAGGAAGAATAGCTGATAGCTAATTGTAAGTCAATTAAATACAATCAGTCAATTAAAATACTGTCTAATATATTACTAAGTACTAAAACAGTAAATACTAACTATTAATAAAATACAATACTAAATACAATCAATCAATTAAATACTGTCCCACTTTAACTGTATGCCTTTGTTTTAATTGTATTTAATTTATGTTGTAAGGCGACCTTGAGTGTTCAGAAAGGCGTCTAATAAATAAAATGTATTGTTATTTTTTATTATTTAGTCTGACAAGACAGAAGTCATAGTCTTTGGCCCACAGAATCAAAGAGACAGTGTCAGCAGTCACCTCCAGTCTTTCTCTCTAAAACCTTCAAATCAGGCTAGAAATCTAGGGGTAATAATAGAATCAAATCAATAACATCTGCAGCTTTTTACCATCTAAAAAACAGCAAAAATCAAAGGTCTACTGTCTAAAGCAGACTTGGAGAGACTTCTCCATGTGTTTGTCTTCAGTAGGTTAGATTACTGTAACAGCCTGCTCACTGGCCTCTCCAAACGAGCTGTGAGAGTTGCAGAACATCCAGAACGCTGCAGCTCGGGTCCTGACTCCAACCAGGAAGTACAAGCACATAAGTCCTGTGCTCAGGTCTCTGCACTGGCTTCCTGTGGCTCAGAGAACAGACTTTAAAGCAGCTCTGCTTGTGTACAAGTCTCTCCATGGCCAAGCACCAAGTCCATCTGTGACATGTTAGTGCCGTATGAACCATCTGCATCTGAGGAGCTCAGGGACCGGCCTCCTGCTGGTGCCCAGAGTCAGGACTAAACATGGAGATTCAGCATTTCAGATTCATGCAGCTAAAACCTGGAACAGTCTGAACATGTGAGACAGGCCTCTGCTTTGATGCTGTCTAAATTCAGGCTCAAAACAGTTCTGCTTCACTGCTTATGAAAGGTTTTCATTTCTCATTCTGCACTCTTCTCTCTAATTTAATGTCTCTCTTTTTAATTTTATGATAATTATTTATGTTTTGATTTGTTTGTATTGTGATTTTAATGTATTTCTAATTCTGTAAAGCACTTTATGTATGAATTGTGCTATACAAATAAACTTACCTTGCCATGTCTTGCCTACATCTCCAAAGCTCAAAATTCTCCTCTCCACCTTGTGATGTCATGAAGAGGTAGTTTTCAAGTTAACAGATATCGTTTATCTTTAGCTTAGTAGAGGTTGGCAATTCCAGGGAAGAGATATCCAAAGTGTGAATGAAACAAAACACAACTCCCGGTAACATTATAACATAGATCTGAAAATAGCGTAATATGGGTCCTTTAAGTTACAAATAGTACAGTAAAATCATTAGACCTTGAAACCCTATTTTACCTTCGCTAATGCAGGTTTATTATACGTTTAAATATAATGGTTCAGAATTTGTCAACACATCATATATAGTCAAATATGCACAAAAAACTGTATATCTTCACCAAAATACGACATAAAAATGAAAGTTAAAAATGCGTAACAGTGAGGTGTGGTCACGTGACAAGAGGTCAAAAGTTTCGCGGGAGGAAACATGGCGGAAGAGGAGAGTCGTGCTGCGGATTCTGCGCCAGATTCGGTGCAGTGTCCCGTTTGTTTGAAAGATTTTACGCAATCTACAATCAACGGGCACTTGGACGTTTGTTTACTCGGCAGTACCGCAAATAGCAGCCCGATGCCGGCGGACGAGAGCGCTCCTCCGGCGGTAAAGAAAGCGCGTACCGGGGAGACTGTCCTCCAACCCAGCGCACCGCCCTCCTCCACCGCAGGTTCTACTTCTTCCACTCCGATGTTCGCTGTGTTTCAGCCCAAGAATAAATCACCAGCACCTAATGAGCGAGCAAAGCTTTTCAGTAAACAAAACTCTGGGAATATTACCAATAAGGGTATAAAACGTGGATTAGTGGAAGAACCTCAACAAGAGAGCTCAAGTAAAATGAATGAGACGTGCCAAACAGGTGCTTCTTCTAACGGAGAGGTGTCAAAAGATCTAGCAAGAAGGACACTGTTCACTCTTGATAAGCCCCTGGCCGAAATCCTGCGTCCAAAATCACTGGAGGAGTATTTTGGTCAGAATAAAGTAGTTGGAGAGCATACATTACTCAGGTCACTTTTGGAGACACAAGAAATACCTTCTCTGATCCTCTGGGGACCTCCTGGTTGTGGAAAGGTGCGTTATCATGCCCATGGCCTTATACAGTTCCCCCCTATAATAATATATACCCCAATTCACTATCTTTTTATTTGGTAAAAAAGTGCCATTGTTTGTGGAGGAAACTACATTAATAATAATCTTTTCTGTTGTGTCTTTGCTCATTAATATTCATATGTCCATTGATATTAATTGGTGCTCCTGCTTTTATAGAAAACCACTTTTGTCTGAATCAGGTTACAGTGCTTGACAGTAAAAAAAAAGAGAAAAAAAAGTCATAGTAATTTTCTGAATTTTATGTTTTCTCATCTAAATTCAGTGAGTTCTGTTTTTGGGGCCTGCACTAACATCATTTGTCTGTTTGCATACAAAGGGAATATATTGATGCACAATTTGTTATTTTCTGACAGTTTGCTCGTTGTCATACCCAGAGTAGATATGATATGTCCAACATGGCATTATAGGGCAGTAGCTCATTCACTGTACATCTTTGTCCTTGTGTTTTTCCAGACCACACTAGCTCACATAATCGCCTGCTCCAGCAAAAAGAAGGGGACATCACGCTTCGTCACTCTGTCTGCCACTAGTGCATCCACAAACGAAGTCCGAGAGGTCATCAAACAGGCACACAATGAGCTCCGGCTGTGCAAGAGGAGGACCATCCTGTTCATCGACGAGATCCACCGCTTCAACAAGTCACAGCAGGTGCAGTATTCAGACACTGACATGAAAACCATCACAACATTTCTCATTATCAAATGTAGGAATTGGCGCTATATGAATGTAGATTAAATTTTATTTTTGATTTTTGATTTGTTTAATTTGTGTATTTTTATAAAACTAGTGTATAATTGAGTGCATCAGAGGGTCAATCTGATCTTCTGTTCAACAAGAACTCTTCAGGGGTCCGTACAATTTGACACACATTTTTCAAAAAAAGGAGCGAAAAAATGCAAATTCAAAGAACTTATTTTACCTGATAATAATTATTAGATTAGACAAAAATTCATGACAATGTTCAGTGACAAGTGGGTTTGGAACCACTGTATTTTTTTTTTATTTAGTGCACAACTATGCACAATACTATACCCTTAAATATTGTTCTTTTTGCAGGACACATTCCTCCCTCATGTGGAGAATGGGACCGTAACCCTGATCGGGGCCACCACAGAAAACCCGTCGTTCCAGGTGAACGCTGCCCTGCTGAGCCGCTGCAGAGTGCTGGTGCTGGAGAAGCTGTCTGTGGAGGCCATGAGCTCGATCCTGCAGAGGGCAGTGGAGAGTTTGGGCATAAGGGTAGTGGGAGCAGCACCAGACAGGCTCAAACCTCCAGAAGAGTCAGATGGACAACAGTAAGCAGACATATTCTTGCAGTTTTCAGTTCAATTAAATTTTATTTCTATAGCCCAGAATCACAACAAGAGTTGCCCCAATGGGCTTCACAGTGAAGAACATGGAAACATGATCTTACATAGACATCAGCAAAAATATTGTCCCTTCGATAACGCACGATCCTTGGTGCCAGAGAGCAAAAAACCCACCGGCAGGTGCAGTATGGGAAAATTCTCTCCAGACACTGTTGCCAACCAGCTGTCGCCATGCGGCGCACCTTCGGACCAGAGCTTGGAGGAACCAGTCACTTTATAGAGAGCAGGGTCAGACGGACAGGCAAACGTGTGGGGGACGGGACATCGGCTTATTTGGATTGAGGGCTTCAGCCAGGCAGGTGGGGCTCCATCCAGGCAGGTGGGGCTCCTTCCAGGCAGGTGGGGGCTCCATCCAGGCAGGTGGGGCTCCTTCCAGGCAGGTGGGGGCACCATCCAGGCAGGTGGGGGCTCCATCCAGGCAGGTGGGGGCTCCATCCAGGCAGGTGGGGGCTCCATCCAGGCAGGTGGGGCTCCATCCAGCAGGTGGGGGCTCAATCCAGAGGGGTGAGTGGAGAGGGGTAGAGCTAAGGGCTGGTCAGCCTCTGCTCACGGGAGGAACATCTGGAACCTCTGAAACCTCTCCACTCCCAGAGGGAGCGGAAGAGAAGGAGAGAGAGAGAGAGAGACACTGGTGAACAGCAGTGAACTGATTTGTCTGTCTAAGACATGAGGTTATGGGACAGAGATGAAGGAGAAGGAGCAGTTTGAATAAGAGGACAGAGGCTCAGGGTACCATACTTCCCCAAGCATCTAACTCCTAGAGCAGCCTGACTTCAGCTGTGAGTTAACCCTGCTTCTATCTAACCTGGCCATAAGCTTTCTCATAGAAATATATTTTAAGCCTAACCTTAAATGTAGAGACTGTGTCTGCCTCTCTAATGAGGTGGAAGCTGATTCCATAAAACAGGAGATTGGTAACTAAAAGTTCTACCTCCCATTGTAATTTTCTTAAATCTGGGGACCACTAGTACCCCTGCATTTTCTGAGCGCAATGCTCTGTTTGGTTTGTAAGGTGCTATAAGTGAGTAATATAGGATGGGGCCATCCCATTTACAGCTTTATAGGTGAGAAGAAGGATTTTAAATGTAATTCTAAACTCGACCGGGAGCCAATGAAGTGAAGCTAACACCGGAGTAATGTGTTCTCTTCTATTTGTTCCCGTTAATAATCTTGCTGCGGCATTTTGAACAAGCTGAATGCTTTTTAGTGAGCTTTTAGGGCAGGCTGCCAGCAGAGAGTTACAGTAGTCTAATCTTGATGAAATAAATGCATGGACAAGCTTTTCCGCATCATTTTTGGATAAGATATTTCAAACTTTGGCGATGTTGCGGCGGTGGAAGAATGCTGTTTTGCAGACTTGGTTTATGTGGGCTTTAAATGATAAGTCTTGGTCAAATATAACCCCCAGGTTCCTCACGGTGGAGCTCGAGGTTACACTGATGCCATCCAGGGAAACTATCTGATCTGATAGAGCCTCTTTCAGGTTTTTGGGCCCAAGTATAATAACCTCTGTTTTTTCAGGGTTTAGAAGGAGATAGGTAACTGTCATCCAGGTCTTTATGTCTCTGACACAGGCATTGAGCTTTTCCACATGGTTTCCAAGGGGCAGCATGTAAAGCATAAACAGAATGGGTCCAAGTACTGACCCCTGCGGCACTCCATAGTTAACATTACTGCACTCTTAAGATTGACCATTTACACTGACAAACTGGTACCTCTCAGATAGATAGGATTTAAACCAGCACAAGGCCACTCCTCTAATCCCTACATCACATTCTAATCTTTGTAATAAGATGTTGTGGTCGATCGTGTTGAAGGCTGCACTGAGGTCTAACAAAACCAAGATTGAGAGCAGCCTATTGTCTGCAGCTGATAACAAATCATTTGTAACTCGAACTAATGCAGTTTCTGTGCTGTGATGGGGTCTGAATCCTGACTGTAAAATCTCAAATAGGTTGTTGTCCTGTAGGTGGCAACAAAGCTGTTTAGTTACAACTCTTTCTAGAACTTTTGAAACAGAAGGAAGGTTTGATATTGGTCTGTAGTTGGCCAGAAGGCCTGGCTCTAAACTGAGTTTTTTCAGAAGTGGTTTAATCACTGCATATTTAAAGGACTGTGAGACGTAGCCTGTCTCTAGTGAGGTATTTACTATATTCAGTATAATACCATTAATTAGGGGGAAAGTTTCTTTAAAAAGCTTAGTGTATTGGGTCTAGAAGACAAGTTGAAGTTTTGGAGGACATTACAATTGATGTGATTTTTGCTTGGTCTACTGTGGTTTGAACAATGCAAACATGCTGATATGGATGGTTCTAAATATCTTAATACTTGAAAAGAATATTTTTATATATAACACTCACTATGTAAAACACAATGAGCTTTTTGCCACTATTTGTAAATATAAAATGTCTGTTGTCTTTTCTCCTTTCTTTCAGGCCATTAATTTACATAGAGCAACAAGCACTGGACACTATAGCATATCTCTGTGATGGAGATGCGAGGACGGGTCTCAATAGTCTGCAGCTGGCAGTCCAAGCTCAGGTGAGCCTGGCCCAGAGTAAAGCTTTACAAGGCGGAGCTGCTGTGAAGATAGTGGTGAAGGAGGAGCATGTCAAAGAGGGCCTTCAGCGATCCCATATCCTCTATGATAAAGCTGGTGAGCTCAGGTTCACTTTGTTGGTTGTTTTTTTTTTTTTTTTACTGTACCAGTTACTATTTGATAACATATATTAGCATGTTATTACAAGGCAATAAGGGCTAAGGTTAGGCACTAGAGGGGGTGGGTTTCTGGCCATTACCGGTTATTACATTGTACTTAACAAGCTGTTGTGTGATAACCTAAACCTGTTTTGAAATGCAGGAGAGGAGCATTATAACTGTATCTCTGCACTACACAAGTCTATGAGAGGCTCCCATGAGAACGCGTCTCTGTACTGGCTGGGCCGTATGCTGGAGGGGGGAGAGGACCCCCTGTATGTGGCCCGCCGCCTAGTCCGCTTTGCCAGCGAGGATGTGGGTATGTCCAACTTGTTAAAAATGTTTTGAAACTCTTGTAAGCCATTGTTCTATCTGTAATGGTTCACAGCATTTGTTTTTTTTTTTACATTTACCTCACCTGGCTTTATTACTTTTTCATAGGCTTGGCGGATCCGTTGGCTCTTCCACAAGCTGTCTCTGCTTTTCAGGCTTGTCACTTTATTGGGATGCCTGAATGTGAGGTACGTGTTTAAAGCAGCAGGATCTATTTTCAAACTGGATTTTGAAAATGAGCACTCTCCTCTTATTGTTTTTTCTTTCAGGTGATCCTGGCTCAGTGCGTCATCTACTTAGCCAAAGCTCCTAAATCAGTGGATGTGTACAAAGCCTATAACAATGTGAAAGCTTGTTTGAGGAACCACAAGGGCCCACTGCCTCCTGTGCCTCTTCACCTCCGAAACGCCCCCACTAAACTCATGAAACAGTTGGGCTACGCTAAAGGCTACAAGTACAATCCAGCCTTCGCCGAGCACGTAGAGCAGGAGTACTTACCACAAGAACTAAAGGACATAGACTTCTTTACCTGGACTCCCTCGTAATGACATTTTTAGTTACAAAACTCATACTAAAAGATAGAAGATGAGGCACTTAAAATACACTATTGTACATTATGTAAATAATTAGACACACATATTGAATAAAAGGCACTTAATCACTATGTATGTATGAAAAGTATTGAATGTGATTAAATTGCAAAACATTTTTTTATACAATCAACAATTTTATATATATACTATTTACATTTAACAAAGATGAAAATAAGTTTAAGTTGAATAAAACTGATCTATATTTTTAAATGCATGTTAATTTATTTTATTTTATTTAAAACTTTATTTAGTGGTTTTCATGTTGTGTTCAGCCTCAGTTCTTGCCCATGGTCTAAAGAAAAACAGAACATTTTATTACCACAGGTTATAATAGGCCCTTCTCATTAGATAACATTGTGTCTATCTTTACCTCACTAATCCAGGGAATGAAAGAAGCCACTCGGGTGAACATCGTTGGTTTCTTGGGAGTGTTGCAACCGCTTCCATGTACAAAACTGGTCACTCCCTCCACGTACCATTTCCCATCTTTGCCTTTGCAGCTCAGTGGGCCTCCAGAGTCACCCTTGAAGACCAGTACATGTATTACTACCATTTCAGTGAGTATTTTATTACGCAGTACAATTACTTACATGACATGCGGACTTGCTGTCCCCTCCCGCACAGACTATAGTGGTTTTAGCAGAGCTGCCCCACCAATCACTCTGACTGCAGACTTTATACTCCACCACTGGAAGGAGAGCCTGCTGGAGCTTGGTGGCCTGAGGACCTTGTGCTAAACGAAACAAAGAAAATAATAAAAGATCCATTTTGATAAGACATTTTAATCTTTTTACTTTTTTTTTCTTCTTGTCACTGTCAAATAAATACATAATAGTTTTAGTCAACCGGATTTTTGTTTTGTTTTATTATAACTTTTTTTTATTTATAACTTACATTTTATTATAACTTATTATAAATAATTGTACTGCTTCATAGGACATTTACAGATGGTGTGATGACAGGGCTGAGCAGTAGTAAAACCTTCAGAACTGATGTGTTCCTTTGACACTGAAGTGGTTTATGTTCTTGTTTGGGGCTCTGGGATTGAAAAGTGGAACTTGTCTGTGTATAGTTTCCTTTTTGTCATTCAACTCAAATTTGTGCTTTTAGTTTAAAAAAATCACCATTTTAGTCATTTTGTTTTATTTTGTTGTAGTCAGCAAAAATATGATATTGAAAAAACTATGATGAACTCTTTTAGTCAATAAAAAGAATATGGACTTTGGAGGCTGAATCAAATAAGAGGTTAACTCACAGTAGAGGCGCCCCCAGCCGGTGACGTAGCAGGGGTAGTTGTGAGAGAGAGTGCTGTCTTGTTTGGGAAGGCAGGCCAGCTGAACTTTGTCATTTAGAACAGCACTGGTCTGCAGCTTCAGCAGGGCGATGTCATTACTACGGTAATTGCACACAGCATAAAATTCTCAAATTTGTTAATTTTCATTTGTCATGACACATTTGTCGAAAAGTAGCGGTTTGCTTTTACTTACCCACAAGAAGGACAGTTTTTATTCCATTTTGGATGAATGATCATTTTTTCCACTCTAATCGTCTGTTCAGGACCCTCCACTTTATCCATGTCATGTTCAGCTAGGACCACATTATATGTATGGAAGCTAACCACCGGTTTTAGAAGGAAGAGAAATTATGACCGTTGCCATAGTGATTAATAAATTAAAACAAAATACATCTTCAAAAAAAGAAAAAAAAAGTCTTCAAAATGTTACTGGGTTTCAGATGTCATCACAACATTGGTTGGTCAATAACAATACAGGGAGCAACTAAAATTGAAATGGTTAAAAGGGTGATTTCTGTCTAGTAACTTATAGAAATTATTTGGTTTAATTCCTATGAGAGATAAAAAGGTAAATTAAGTAAAATGTTGAAATAAGTGGCTCTTGCCCCAATATGAAAACCATGAATAAGTTGTATCACTATATCAAAAATCATTTAACAGTCTTAAGTCTTAAAATTTTTTGTAAAGTGCTTTAACGTCTTACGTGATGCAGTGAGCAGCAGTCATGACCCAGTTGGGTGCTATAAGGGTTCCTCCACATGTGGGGAAGAAGGACTCAAGGGAGATCTGCCAGGGCCAACTGTACGGCCTGGCCTCCTCCCCATTCACCACCCGGTTAGTGTTGGGAGGATAGCTGGGCTCACCACACCCACACACTGAAGCAAAACAAACCCTATTTAGCAATTTGAACTGGTAATAAATAGTGTAAAAATAAAACTATGTATGTACCAGCTGTTACGCCCAGCAGGAGAACAAGTGCCAGCTCCATTTCTTCTCCAACATGGGAAAATGTTCAAGTGGTTAATGCAGCAATATATAGGCAACTGTACAGACAGTCCCTGGGATTTTTCCTCCCCTTCAACAGCTGCAAGATTACTGTATCAGTGTTTCCCACAGAGGGACGTTGTCAAGGCAGCCGCCCTAACTATAAAGTTAGGGCGGCCGCCTTGACAATGTCCCTCCAAACCACGTGAAGCCTCGCAAAACTATGGTCGCTGCACCCTGGTCCTCACTTTTGCTGGAGTCACCCTCTTGACTAACCAGTTTTCTGTAGAAAACATTGTATACTCAAAAGCCAAAATGTCTTTACAGTTTAAACGGTAGAGTTGACCACCAAATATGTGATTTTTGCCTTTTACAGACTATTTGAATTCAGAGATATCACAACAAAGCATTAATATTAATGTATTTAGAATTTACCGGTAATAGAACTTTTTTGCCACATATAACTACACAGACCTGACATTACTAAACATGGCAAAACTACTCAAAAAATAAAAATATAAAAAAAATGTGTAGGCCTATTAACTCTTTAATAATCACTGCATCATAAATAAATGACTAGAGGGGTGTCCAAACTATGGCCCGAGAGCCAAATTTGGCTCTCTGACCAATTTTTGTTGGCCCTCAGGTTTCCTTCTGAATTGGTCCACAATAACAAAAGTGGTTCTTTGGACTTCAAATTCTGAACATTTATGCTAAATAACAAGCATGTTACAAAAAGTCTTTATTAAAGCTGCGATGGCTCAATGCAACATTTTGACAAATTGCTTCATTGACCTGTATCTGTGGTCCTCTGCCTTGTCTCGGTCACCTTTGTGTCTCAGTCAAAGAGCAAGAGGACTGCTCAGGTGGGGTTAGCAGATCCTGTGGAAGAGCCAAAAGTGTCCCCCCTCTGTGTCCTGCAGGATCACAGCAGAGTCCAGTGGGAACTAGATGGACACAAGAGGAAAGGCCTCATTCTTACTCCACTCTGGTGTTTTGGTTGGTGATGGTGACAAAATGGTCTGTTCAGTTGATATGCTATTAAAATGGCTCAAAATACAAAAAGTTTTAAAAACTGTTCAGGTTATGAGCCAGGTAGCCACAAAAGCAGCCGACCACTCTGTTGCCATGTAGATAATGCAACACCCGAGTCTACCGTATACTAGAGTTATTTTAATAGATCTACTGTATACTAGAGTAATTTTAATAGATCCATGACTAGAGCACATCTATTGACAAAACACCCAAACCAGCAAGTGGCGCTGTTTATCACTTCCGCTTGAGGCCACAGAAGAAGAATTTGTAGTTAAAGATGGCGCTACCCGGTGTTTTACTCGTGCGGATGAGAGGACTCTGCAGTCTGGGCAAATGTGTTCAGTCAAAAGCCCAAACTGTGACCAACTGGAGGGAGGGGATGCGCTGGTATCGGACCAAACCCCGGAGTCACCAGGACCACGGGACACACCACCATCAGGGTAAACAAGGTGAGTGTTAGCACCGGCGGCTAACTGGCTAACTGTTGACAGATCGCACTATGCGGTATACTTCAAGGACATTCTCGTTTGCTAAAGATGCTGATCTGATATTCTTTATTATATTCACACTGGCATTTTTGTATGCAATAACAAGATACTATTTGTAACTATTCTATGTCCAGGAAACCTAAATCCAAGTCTTCTGAAGCAGTTTCCAGATGCCAAGGGTCTTCTGCACAATACACTCACTCGTTCACTGGGCATTAGCGATATATCCAGACTCGTACAGTACAGCTGCAATGAATCTGACGGGGTCAAGGTTAGTTGTAGAAATGATCAAAAATACAGTGCTAAAGGTAATATATTACACAAAATGTATTACTGTAAGCTTTAAGCCATGTTAGAATGTTGTCAGCTCATCAAAAACATACCGAGTTGTGTTTTCTTTCCTTCACTATGTTTGAGTAACCCTTCATTAATAGTCTGTCTACATTTCCAAAGTTCCTAATTGCTCTTTTCCACCATGTGATGTCATGAAGTGCATGAAGTTTTCAGTTAATACTAACTTTTACCTTTTAGTTCAGTAGAGATGGGCAAGTCCAGTCCTGAAAGTGAAAGTGTACGGAGTTTAAAAACATTGTGGAGCATTTTATTACCATACATGACCTCACAAGGTGAAAAAGAGTGTTTTCAGTTTTGGAGAAGAACTCAGCTTAAATACGCAGGGTTTGTGTGTTAAACATGTAAATGAAAAAGCATGATAACATACAAACGAACAGCATAATATAGGGCCTTTGAATAAACTACAAATATGTTAAATACATTTTCTCAGCTATGTTTTGGGAATCTTTTGATTTTAGAAAGCAACAGTGACAGTACTATGGCCTTGTAAAATTGAAGAAGAGGCATATGCATCCAAAAAGATTGATGCCGAACGGGCTGCTGCAGCTGCTGTGTGCCAAAAACTGAAGGTAAATTTGTTTATGCTTTTTATATCACTCATTTTTCATTTAAATTGTACTGTACTTTTAATTGATTGGACTTTTAGATTAGTGTGTCCCTTACCCTGCCACCCATAATTAGTAGTTGTTACAGAGACATTTGCTCACCAAAAGGTGTCAGTTCTGCAACTGTCAATACAATGGCCTGTTGTTCATGAGCCTTTGAGCAAAGCACTTTCCCTATACCATGTTTATTTGACTTTATTTTGCATGTGGCCAGATGGTGCTCATACAAGGTGATTACTGTATCAAATGAAGGCACATTTGAGTAACTGGCAAGAATTAAAAACTACAAGTATAACTCATTGTTGTTATCCTTTTCAGGACATGGGTGTGATTGGTCCAAATAATCAGCTTCCCCAAAGAAGAGCAGGTAGAGGGAGAGGAGGGCTGCAGCCATATCTCTTTGACAAAGATGAGGACTTTTGTGAAGATAATTTTCATGTGTCTAGAGCAATATCAAATAGACAAAGGCTGATGCCTATTGAAGAAAATCCAGAAGTTTCTCAAGCGGTCTCCCTTTTTCCACAACCAAAGTCTCTCCTCACAAGGGTCATGCAAGTTGCTACTTCATCCCAAAGAATAAGGGTGTGTAGCATAAACTCAAAAGTGAAATATTTACCCATGTGATTTGATGTATGTATTGTATATTCTTGTGTTTGTAGGAACTTATGCAGTATAAAATTACTGGAGGGAAAATTAAAACGTGTGAGCTGACATTACAATGGCCTGAAGAGATGAAATTTACAGCCATATCAAACAACCGAGCAACCGCAGAAAAGAGGGCCGCGGCTTTAGCATGCTTAAAACTTAAGGTATAAGCAGTTTACTTTTTACTAGTGGTGCAAAGGGTACTATAATTTAAGTAGAAGTGTGGTTACATGGCCAAAATTGTAATGAATTACATGCATTGCTTCCAAAATTGGACTTGTGTATTGGACTTCTGTAATTCTTTTTTTTTTTTTTTTTTTTTAAACCAAAACTTGACCAATACAACATTTTAAAAGTGTAACCTACATATTCTCTGAGCACCGGCCTATCAGCAAGCGATGCAGTGCTGTTTTGTATGTGTTAACTGTGGATTGGGACAATTAGGACATTTGGGACAATTGGGACTTTTGCTATTCTCAATAACTTTTTTAGCTTTAAATGGCAGCTAATTGCATGGTTATAATTGTACTTGTATCATACTAGTAAAAAACAGGGGTTGAAAGTAACAAATTTTAATGTGATGAACATACATTTCAATGCATTTATAGGAACTTAAGCTGCTGGATGAAAACAACAACCCCCTGACTCATGCAAAGTACCACCGTGAGCTGGTGAAGGAAGCTGGAGCCAGGGACAGGCGGCCATTTCTGCTGGAGGTTCCTGAATATATGGAGGACAGTATCAAATCATATCTTTCAGAGGTTGGTAAAGTAAACATACGAAAAGCTGTTACATTGACATACCAAAAAAACAGTTACTTACACTGGAAGTAAATGATTCATTTTTCTTATTAGCAAAGAAAACTGTCATATTTTTTACCATTTAAAAAAAATAAAAAAATTCTCAGCCATATTGCACAGTTTATACTTATTTTACAACATATTTATTTTAGTACCTTTTTTGCATTTAAAAAAATATCTTATCGCCCAGATGGTTTGACTTTTATGGCTAAAATTTTTGTTCAGCAAGAAATATTTCATACCGTTTTTTATTTAGCTTACGATATTGTTTTCTTATTTCAGTATCCAGTGGCAGCAGAGGTCCAGAAGCTTTGGGAGGAAGCGGAGCAGGCATCTCAACAGAAGGAGGAGGAGGAAGAAGAGGATGAAGAGCCTCTGACAGATGCCATAACGGGCCGACCGTACAGACCCCTCTCTTCCCAGCAGGCCCAGCAGCTCAACTCCTACCTGCAGGGGGAGTGGGAGAGCGCAGACCCCGGCCTCTCTGTGGAGCTGCCCGTTGATGCCCATCGCCAGAGGGTGCTGTCTGCTGTCCAGTCCTCCAGGGTGGTGGTGATCGCTGGGGACACGGGATGTGGAAAAACAACCAGGATTCCACGCTTTCTGCTGGAGGAGAGGGCCAGGGCAGGAGAAGGGGCAAACTGTAATATCCTGGTCACTCAGCCCAGAAGGATCAGCGCTGTGTCTGTAGCTCATCGAGTGGCTCAGGAGATGGGCCCGGCTCTCAAACGCTCTGTGGGATATCAGGTACATGGAAGATGTGTAATTAGTGCTGCTATAAACTTTAAAGTGAAACAAACTAGTAACAAACTGGTCATAACACTAAAAATGTAAATTAAACACCAGTTCAGAGCCCTACAAATCTACAATGTTTTTAAACTTGAGTATCCTGAAATTATATTTAATTGGTATGTAATTGTAATGTCAATTCTAGTGACTTTTTAAATATATATATTACTTCCAAAGATGGCTTAATTTATTATTGGGGTGCCATTACTTTTTCACACAAGGTCAGATAGGTTTAAATTTTACTTTCCAATTTTAAAATATGAAATGAATGAATGAAATGATTTAAACACTGTAGTTTACTTGTGTTTATGAAATATGAAATGTGACTTAATGAAAAAAAAAACAGGAAGGGTACAAGTACTTTTTCTGTGCTGTTTATATTTGTTAAATGTAGTTTTCCTCTAAATTTAAAGTCATGGCGCAAGTTATGTGTCCAGTTATGAATATGATCCAGATCAGAGTATTGACCATTATTTAGAGAAAGTAACAAAATAATACAAATAATAAGATAATAAATAACCATAAAAACAAAGTGGTAATGTTAATTTTGTAGCTACACATTTTCATTTCTACCTTGTTCAGGTGCGACTTGAGAGCCGCCCCCCAGAGCACAGTGGAGGGGCCTTACTCTTCCTGACCGTGGGCATCCTCCTGAAGAAGCTCCAGTCGAACCCCTCTCTCAAAGGCGTCAGTCATGTGGTGGTGGACGAGGTGCACGAGAGGGACATAAACACAGACTTGCTGCTGGCTCTACTGCGCACCGGCCTGGAGGAGAACCCTGACCTCCGGGTGGTGCTCATGAGCGCTACCGGAGACAACCACAGACTGTCCCACTATTTCGGAGGCTGCCCCATTGTGAAGGTGCCTGGCTTCATGCACCCGGTGAGGGACAGGTTTCTGGAGGACGTATTGAGGGAGATGGGAAGACCACTGCTGTGTCAAGTTGGACAGGCGAGTGCTGAGGTAAGATGGCTGCTACCTTGTACAGATCAATAACATTTCCATGGAGACAAGCAGGTGGCGGACGCTCCACATTTTTAAAATAAACTTTACTCAGATTTTTTAAGCTGCTAATGTTTCTTTCAAAATGTATTTACATTTACAGTACCCTAAAAATCCTTCCATACATATTCAATGTTTCCCACAGTTGTATACTGAGCGATCTATATTTGAATAATTTTATAAATTTAATACAATTTTTGGAGTTTAAATGTCATTTATTGCTCCTGCTGATCAAAAAAAGCACTGATAACAAATGAAATATAGTATAGTTTTTTGTACGGTTTGACAATAGAAGCATAAAGTATTATTTGTATCAACATTTTTATATTCCTATTTATGTAAGTTAGGGCATGGCATAATCATAATCTTTTTTTTCCCCACATATTGACAATTGATTTCACAATTTTCAATTCAGTTAGATTTTGCCTTATCGAAAACAAATAAAATTACATCTTAGTATATTTCCTCAAAGTAAACATTACCGACTTTTAACAGCCATTAATACAAAGAAGTCATATTTAGGTCTTCAAAGTCTGAACTCTGCTCCAAACAACCAGAAATTGCTGTAGATTAGAGAGACCTAGGTTGATTATGGACAGTTAGAAATTAAATTAAAATTTTAATAATTGCACTGCCCTGTTCAAGTTATAAAATGTGAAATACTAGTTTTTTGCAAATCCATTGTCCAATCCAAGATCCTTCATTTGTGTTCTGATTTCAGGAGGAAAAAGATGACACAACACTAGATTTGGATTTGGTTGCTGATGTAATTGAACATGTTGATAAATGTGGAGAGCCAGGTAAGGTGTTCCTTTTGAGTTCCTGCAGATTTTCATTTCTTACATATGCCTTATCATTATGCCTTATTTTGATGTCTTTCCAGGGGCTATATTATGTTTTCTTCCTGGATGGCAAGACATCAAAATGGTTCAAGAAAAACTGGCAGTTAAGCAGCACTTTTCATCAGGCAAACAGATGATTCTGCCTTGTGAGTTATCTTAAATGTTACCTAATAGCCAATAGTGTTGTCATGATACTACTCAATACTGATTCCGATATCACAATGATAATAAAAAATGCTCATTATTTAACAGAATGTCATTATCGACATTAAATTGTAGTTCTTTCTTTTATATTACCATGTGTTCTTATACCTTCAATCGTCCAGATAGGTTCCATAGTGGTCCAAGGGTGTTTACTAGACTATGTGCGCTTTATACTTGTTCTTATACAGCTCAAGATAGTTCTAAAGCTCAAGGAAAGGTTCATTTCTGTCCTGTGAATGACTTTTTTAGTATCGATACTCCAGATGAGCATCTAGTTTTTCCTATAATAGTTTTAATATTTGATTAGTATTTGATTATCGATACTCTGGACAACCCTAATAGCCAATGTAGTAAAAACTCTCATTTAAATGTAATATTTTCTTGTAGTACACTCCAGTTTATCAGTAGCCGACCAGCAGACTGTGTTCCAGCACCCACCTCCAGGCCAGAGGAAAATTGTTCTAACTACAAACATAGCTGAGACCTCCATCACAATAGATGACGTTGTGCATGTGGTGGATACTGGAATGCACAAGGAGCAGAATTATGACCCGAGGACAAAGGTTGGTGCTGAAATGAAGTCAAACCAACTTTTTTTTTTTTTACTTTTACTGCATTTAATATTGCTTTTTGTTAAATTGCCCTTTTCTCATCACAAACATACCTGGAGTTGTGTTTTGTTTCATTCGCACGTATAATACACATATACTGCATCATGTGATAATACAGGAAGTGCTCCACTGTGTTTTTAAACTTTATACACCTTCACTAGAATCATGTGGCTCATTTCAACCATGGGAATTTGAATCTCTACTGAAGTAAAGTTAAAAGGTAGCTGTTAACTTGAAAACTACCGCTTCATGACATCACAAGGTGCAACAGAGCCTTTTAAACTTTGAGTAATCCTTTATTATTAGTCTCTCTACATCTCCAAACATTTGTGAATGAAACAAAACACAACTCCAAATATGTTTTTGATGAAGTTACAACATTCTGACAGGGGTTAAAGCTCACAAGAATCAATTTTGTGTAATATTGGACCTTTCATTTATTTTTAGGTCTCCTGTCTGGACACAGTTTGGATTTCCCGCTCCAACGTCACCCAGAGAAAGGGCAGAGCAGGGCGATGCCAGCCAGGACACTCGTACCATCTATTTTCACAGACGCAACTGAAATCTATGACTCCTTTCCCCATTCCTGAGATCCTGCGCACACCTTTAGAGAATTTAGTTCTGCAAGCCAAGATTCACAGTCCTACTATCCAGGTACAGGCCAGTAACAAACATTGTGTTCTAATTTTGCATTTAAGTTAACTGAATTCTGTTCATTGTTTTGCAGGCTAAAGACTTTTTAGCACAAGTGCTCGATAGTCCTGATAAAGGAGCGGTAAAAGATGCTGTGCAAAATTTACAAGACATTGGTAAGCCTTTTCTACTTTGCAGCAAAATATGAACATGTATACAGTGTATCTATGCTTATTTGATTTAGATTGATAGAGTAGATTGATATGAAATATGACAAATGATTATATTAGTTGAGTTTGTTTTTGTTATTTTGCTTATTTAGTTGTATATTTATTTTAATTTTAACCTACATTTGAAATATGGTGACAATCTAGTGACTAGAATATTTACAAATAGGGTATCATTGATGAATAAATGGTCTTTTATTAAACGACTTTTTGCACACGCGAGTCTAAACAATGCTTAAAAGACAATTACGCTTATTTTAATGGGCCACTATGACAATTCCTTTTAATCATCACAGCCCTAATTTTTAGATGATCTAAGCCTAAAGTAAATCTGGCCAGGTCATTTTAGTTTAGTATTTGTATGATACTTGCTTCTCTCATGCTCTCTCTCTCTCTTTTTGCAGGAGTTCTGGACAAAACGGAGACCCTGACCCCTTTAGGAGAGCGTGTGTCCTACATGTCATGTGACCCTCGTCTGGGCAAAGTCCTCATTCTGGGAGCCTTGTTTCGCTGCGTGCTCCCTCTGCTGTCTGTGACTGCCTGTCTCACCAGGGACCCTTTCCACAACAGCCTGCAAAACCGGGCCCTCGTCAACGAGGTTTTTAATACTTAATACTGTCATCCAAGTTCTCAATTATGTTTTTTAAAGGTTTTTAAAGGTCCAATATTATACAAATATACTCTTGTGAGGTTTAAGCCATGTTAGAATGTATTTACTTCTTCAAAAACATACCCGGAGTGATAGTTTTCAAGTTAACAGCTCCTTTTACCTTTAGTTCAGAATTCCAGCTCTGAAATCATCCAAATGATTCTAGCGAAAGTGTGGTGAGTTTAAAAACACAGGGGAGCACTTCCTGTATTACCACATGACATCACAAGGTTTGAGAGAAGAGCTCAGCCCAAATATGCAGGGTTTGTGTGTTAAAGATGTATGAATAAGACAAAGCACAACTCACAACAGGTATATTTGTGATTAGGAAACATGACATAGATCAGAAAATCGCAGTAATATTGGCCCGTTAAACGTATTAATAATGCCTGTACTCTGTAGGCAAAGGAATCGTTGACTCAGTCTAACTACAGTGACTACTTGGTGTTAAGTCAAGTAGTTTCAGGCTGGAGGCGGCTTCAGAGGGAGGGGGACAGAGAGGAGAGAGACGAATATCTGGATAAATACACTCTCTCCAAGACCAGTCTACGCTACATCAATGGTACATCTCATACTTTTACCTTCATTCAAAGTAGGGCTGTGCAATTCCTCACATTCCAATCGAGATTCATAAATATCTGCAGTCTACAGCCTGTCCTGTCAATGACTACAGTTACAAGCTCACCAAAATCTAGTTCATATCTGATTTCTGGATCTTTAAATTTACTGAAAGCACAATATAATGGGAGTAATCAGAGGGACAATATAATGTAGAAATCAGATGATCAGCGATTTTGAATGTGCATGTATCTGTAGCCAATAAAAGCATGTGGTTTGGAGCAGAGTTCAGACTTTGGAGAAAGAGGTTGCTATTGTTAATATTTTGTGGCAAAGATCGTGATTTAAAGTTTGTATTATTCATGTGTAAGAAAAGCCTTTCTTTTTTTTAAGACAAAATGAAAATGAATTGAATATCAAGATAGTTCAGATTAAAGGTGCATAGTGTAACTTTTCTGGTGGAGGGTCTGTCAAATGCTTTTTTCCATGTAAACAGTATTACTTTTACTATCTGGAATATTTCACAGTATAGCATTAAACATTTCTATCTTCATGGAGACCAAACCAGATCAAGTTACAGGTCAGATCTGTGGAGAGGCGACCCTGCTCACAGTCAGAATGTCTGTTTTTCTAGGTATTTTTGAGGTAAAAACCACCTGTCATTGAATAAATGTAAGGTAGAGATGTTTAATGTCATGCAGTGGAACATTCTAGACAGAAGAGTGACAGATCCATAGAAACAAGCAGAAAAGTTACAAATGCACCTTTAAGGAAAAATCATTGTGTATCACCTACTCCTAATTCAAAGCATAAGTTGCATTGTTTTCCTGCAGGTCTCATTTCTCAGTTCAGTGAAAACCTGTTTGAAGCGGAGCTCGTGTCTCGGGCCAGTGAGTGTCAGAGACAGACCTCAGTCTACAATGAGCACATCGCAGAGGACGAACTGGTCAAGGCTGTTCTGCTGGCAGGACTTTACCCAAACCTCATTCAGGTAGAGCTTTTTATGATGACTGATTTCTTTTTTTTCCCCATTTTGTTTTTGTTAAATCCCCACCATGTAACTATTTGGCCAAAAAATTAAAATTCAGTCAGTTTTTTAATGTTTTTATTGCACTGAAAAATCTTCCTTTTAAAGTGGACTTGCATCTGCATAAACTTGACTCTTATGTGGTCTGGAGGAGGGCCTTTTCCTACTTATCTTGATATTGATATTGTTCCTTTTTGTTACCGGATATGTCTAAAACTTCTCTGTGGAGAATGTTCTGAAGTATGGTTTTAATTTTCTATTTCCCTGGACTGCAACTTCAGAAAAGTTATGCGCGTGGCTTTAAATGCCATGAAAACACAGGCTTTTTTTTTGATGGAGAGTTTATTGCTAAAACTTTTTATGAGCTATTCAGATACAGAATTCTACATTCTATTTTGTTGTTGTATGGTTAGGTTAGGTTTCTGTATTACACTTAACCTTATGCTCTATTAAGTTTGTATTCTGTTGTTAAAATGTTTTCTCTTGCAGGTGAAAAGAGGTATGGTAACCAAAGGAGGGCGCTTTCGACCCAACACTTTGTCCTTTAGAACAAGAACAGGTCCAGTGATACTTCACCGCTCCACTGTCAACAGGTTTGGCTTTTACTTACAATTAGAAATATTGTACAGAAACTTGTATCTGATAATATAAAAGTTTTTTTCTATTTTCATTTTAGAGGAAAAGAGCTGCCCTATCGCTGGCTCACATTCTTTAGTGCAGTAAAGTCCAATGATCAAGTTTTCATCAGGGACTCTTCAGCTGTGCACCCTCTGGCCCTGCTGCTGCTCACAGACTGCGACATCCTTGAGAGAGGTCAGGCTTGCAAACATATGAAACTTACCATGTTATTGACTTACTTTATTTTTAGCTATTTCATTTGAATTATTATTTTATTCATATTTTGAATCACCTTTTCTGAGAAGTAATGGTAGGCCTGTGACAATAACAAATTTTGAAATGCAGTATATTGCAGTATATGCAGTATACCCCTATGAACTAACATCAAGGACCATGATGTCCACCCTCCTGTGGGCTCACCACCTGCAGAGGGGTTCATAGGGGGTCAGGTGCTATGAGTATTGGGCAGCAAGCTGCCCCCGCGACCCAGCCGGATTAAGCGGGAGAAGATGGATGGATGGTATATTGCAGTAAATATAAACAATAATAGACGATAATATTGAAACCAAACTATAAAGCCTAATTAGCCCTCACTCCAGAATGGAAACAAGCACTTTGTATATATATAATGAGTAAGAAAAGTTCATAATTTAACCTTCTACATCTTAAATCTCATCATAGTACAGAAACATAACCAAACTTTTTCCTCTAGTACAAAGAAAAAGTTCCCATGATAAAAACTGACCCCCAAAAATGATTGTTCCAACATAATATTAAATAAGTCACTATAGTATTTATTATGACAGGCCTAAGTAATGGGCAACAATTTATTATTATGCTTATTAGAAGTTGTATTGTTAGCTTCATTTTATTATGGTATAGCCAGATACTAAACCTTATTATTATTATTTATTATTGCAAAATTCCACTCTAAAAATATCACATTTGGAAATTAAAACCTGAAACTTTGTGCATATAAAAATAACTTTTTAATCCCTTCCCTGCATTAATTAGTGCACCCTCGCCAAAAATAACAACACTAAAATTAATAAAACAAGTAAAAATTTTGCACACTGATGGTTGTGGGGTTCTGATCCTTTAGAGAGAGAGAGATACTTTATTGAGCCTGAGGGAAATTGAAGTTTTGTTGCAGCAACATTTACACTGCGCTTCTCTGTCAAAGAACTTTAAAGCCCACTGGTGTTAAACTCCACTGTTTTGCACTGATTTCATTCACGATTATTATGTTTTGTTTGGTTTTTTGTGGCAGTGAGTGGAGACAGAGTGGAGGTGTCATTCTCTGGACATGCACTGATGCGCTGTGAGATGGCGGCCGACACCTGGGAGTTGCTATGGGAACTGCGTACATCTATCCTCACCATGTTACACAGAAACCTTAGCGACCCCGAGAATATAACCGCCAACTCTGCACAAGACGGAAAACTCATATCTCTGCTGGTCCAACTTTTCAGTAATACAGACTCAAATCCATACACCCAGAACAGTGATAGTGAGGTGGACTGAAATGTGTAATGTTTTCGTTAAATGTCCAGTTCTTTTAATATTAACTTATTCTGTTAATGTTTGTTACGGTATCTTCTGGAAACTGGTTTTGTTTAGTTGTTGTAAAATATATAATCCATTTGTTTGGATTAGGGACAATCTTTGCTTCATAGTAAGCGGAAATTTTACTTGCTCTTGTTGAGTATAAATGTAAGAAAAAGATATCTGAATTTTCTTTTTTCTTATTTTTATGAATTATTATTAATAAATGATTATTATTATATTAATGCATTCTTTACATTGGTATAAATGTAAACTATGGGATTCTAGAAAATAAAGCTCTAATTCAAGAAAACTCGTCCATAAACTGTGTGTGAAAGTCGGTGAAGCGCCTTAGCGATTCCTCTATAGTGCCCCTTGTGGCCATAATGCAAAATCTGCAAAAGAGAAGTAATGCCATTTATTTATGTATTTAGATCATTCTATTTTTGCATTATATAATTCGTAGCATACCGTATGTGGTAGGTTCCTTCCTTCTGTCCATATTCACAGCCTGGGGTGAAAAATAACCCAGTGTCCTCTAGAAGTCTGAGGCAGTAAAATGTATCGGGCTCCATTCCCAGCTCCTAGAATCGACATGATTTTCAGTTATTTCTGGTATTCCAATTTTGTCTTTTATGGTGTATTGTATTTCCATTTCACTTTAAGGCTGCATTAACAGGTGCCTTGGACCTGGTTTGGGCACAGCTTGAGTCTTAATGTAGATTTGGTTTAGTGTGAAAGCCCATGTTATACAAAATCCATTCTTGTGCATTTTAACAAAGTTATAATGTTATCGCCTCAAAAACATGCCTGGAGTTGCATTTTGTAGCATTCACACATGTTTGAGTAAACCTTTATTATTAGTCTTGTCTACATCTCCAAAGCTCAAAATGCTCTGTTCCACCTTGTGATGTCATGAAGCAGTAGTTTTCAAGTCAACCGCTCCTTTTACTATTAGTTCAGTAGAGCGTGGCAATTCCAGGACTGAAAACATCCAAATGAGTCTAGAGAAGGTGTATAGAGTTTAAAAGCACATTTGAGCACTTCCTGTATTACCACATGACATCACAAGGTACAATTGTTTTGTGTTTGAAATAAGAACTCAGCCTAAATATACAGGATTTGTCATGTCTGTGTGACTGAAACAAAATAGAATTCTAGGCATGTTTTTGAAAAATGACATAACATAGATCAGAAAATAGTGTAACATGGGCTCTTTAATACAAGCCTGGACATATCTTCCACACATATGTAGGAATTTATATTATAATGTGCTAACCTTTGCTTTCTGAATCGCTTTGGATGGAAGGTATATTCTTGGAAATGCAAACGCTCCACCTTCCACTGGCTGACAAGAGACGCAGGGTAGGCTGTTCAGAACCTCATGCACTATTCTTATATTATCTTTGATCAAAGTTTGCATTTGTTGTGTCTCCTACAACAATAAAAAATTACAATTCAATTACATGACATGGCAAAAGGACCAGTAATGCAATGTTATCGTGCACTAACCATTCTATAGAGGGGGTAAGATGGGTCTCCTGGTTGTGGGGGACTTGCCATCACACTCAGGGCTATCTGACCTAGAGTGGGCGGACTATCTTTGAAGAAAATAGTGAATAAATATTCCATAACTGCTGGGTCCATGTTCACCATCTCCACGTAACCGCCTCGCAAGCCACACCTAGAGGGAAACAAGCATAGCAATTACTTTAAATGGTGTAATTAAATCCAGAATTACTAAAGGGAGCATGGTTCTGTATTTTATCCAGTTTTTCTCCTTTGCTTTGTCTGAAATATTCCACACTGTTAGGGAAAATAAGTGTAAGCTAGTGACTTGAATACTCAACCTCCACTTCATATTGGCTGTTCAAGACTGACTATGCTTCCACGCTGGATGAGATCAAATGAGAAGAGCATATCATATGATTCTGTGCTGAGAGACAAGTTGACCAAGGAAACTGATGAAGTTAATGAAGGACAAATTCTTTAATGGTTGATGCAAATGATGCCATAGCTAACGACAGAGAAATGTCAACAATGAACAGGAGATGTCCTTGCTAAGACTAGGGATGCAACATTCCACTGCACACACTATAGCATTAAACTAATCTATATTTTTGTTTTGTTTTCTGGTAAAATTGCAGATGTTTTATTGCATTTTTACTGTAACTGGGGGTGAATGTGCATAGATCTGACCCATAACTCTGTGGTGGAATGATCCTCTTGAATCTCCTGAGGCAGCTGATAGTCAGTCCAGAAAGTCTACAGTGTGCTACAGAAAACATTTCTGTCCATACCGGCTTGTCAAAGCCTGACCTCGTCAGATCTCAGAAGCTAAGCTAGGCCCTGGTTAGTGCTTGGATGGGAGACCATGGGAAAATCAGGAGCCACAGTGGGGCGCCAGTCGCAAAAACTGTTGACGTTGTGTCCTTAGGCAAGACACTTCACCCACATTGCCTAGTATGAAAGTGGTGTGTGTGTGATGATGGTGGTCGGAGGGGCCGATTGGACTGGCAGCTGCGCTTTGGTCAGTCTCCCCCAAGGCAGCTGTGGCTACAACAGTATCTTACCACCACTGGGTCTGGAGTGAATGAAGAATACTCTGGAAATAATACTCTGTAAAGCATCTTTGTGACATGTGAAAAGTCCTATATAAATAAACACTTACATTTGGATCAGTTTTGTCTTATTTTATTTCAGTTTAAATGAAATAAATTTCTATTTTCAATCTCTGCACTAGTTTCTGTTTATATCAGGTATCAGCAGATTAAAGCTATAGTATCAAAATTGGTATAGGAACAGAAAAAGCTGGTGCCGGTGCATCCCTAGAAATGATATAATGTTGATATAGTTTACAGAATACCTACTCTCCCAGGAAGCCATTAGATGCAGAGTGAAACGAGGCGAGCTCCACTGTGTTCGAAAAAGGAGGTCCCATCTCAGCCAAAACCCTCTTATAGGACACAAATTCTACGTTATCCTTGTAAATGCAGTCTTGATAAACCTGTCAATGAAATTAAAGACCATATGACAGTTTAGACTACTCATCTCTGTAAAACATAGTTAACATCATTATATTTAACATTTCCCTAAAATCCTGCCTAGTCTTTTCTAACTTTGTCATGTTGGTGAAGATTATAATTTCACTTCCTGGTTGGAGACCATTGACATACTTAGATGTTTGTTATCAAGCAACCTTAATGATAACATTTCCATGGAGACGAGCAAGTAGTGGACGCTCCACCAAGTTACACAGTGCACCTATAACTGTCAGAAAACTATTAGAAAAAAATTTTCCTTGTGCCTACATTTTCTCTGCATTTTGAATGGAGATGATGGTAATTGATGACATAGATAAAGGTATTCTGTTTTAGAATTCACCAAAACTTCCTTTATTTTCCATCTTTTTCTTTCCTACTTTGCTTCACAAACTGCCATTGTAATATTATGATGAATATTTACTTCATGTATCTCACCAAACCAAGTAAAAAGAAAGGCATATGACTGTGATGGAAAACTTTTACTTGGTTTTCTGTTGTGATCGATTTAAGCTAAAGAATGTATTTTATGGGTTTAGATACTGTTAACTAACAACTGCTAAAGCATTTCTGTGTTCCTGCTACATGTGATGGTGGAATCTACTGTTCCTGGGGGATCTCAGCACAAGTCACGCTGCTCTGTCTTTATCCAATGTTTTTAAAACAACAAGCTGTTGCTTTGCTTATTCTCATCATTTACAATAGTGAGATCCTTGGGGGCTCTGCTCGCTGCCCAGTTAAACCAGACCTGTAATCTTTGTTTGGACATTGTTTAGATATACTGTAGTATGTTTTACCTCATGTTGATGTTATGACGTTTGTCGACTGTATAAGAGCCTGTTTTTGTTTTGCCATTCATTCAGATTAGGGACAGATGGACCTTGCGTGAGGCACAGATAGGTTTTTTTTTTAATTTTCTCTGTAATTGTGCGCACAATAGCTTTAATAAATCCAGACTCTTTGATTGAAGACAACTTCTCTCCAGTTTTTATTCTTCTCAGATGTAAAAATCCACAACAATGACTCTGTTAAATGCATTCGCTCAAGCAAAAGTCATAACTACATAAAAATATTTAGACAAACCTCATCTGCCAGGAGGAAGAGCCTCTTCTCTGATGCAAACCGAATTACATCTTGGATAGATTTTCTACTTTGAACATGGCCTGTAATGTAAAAAAAAATGTAAAAAAAGTATTGTTATGCAAAACTGTTATGTTATGTAATCTTAAATCTGTTAATATGAGAACGATCTAAGTTTTTTCCTCAGTAGATAACCATTTTGGCATTTTGTAAAGGATAAAGGCTTATTACATGGCAGTAACACAATTTCTAGTAGGGATGCATTGATATGATACTCGTATCGAATATCTGTGCTGATACTGAAAAATTTGCTGCATCGGATAACGGTTCCATGATGTTGGTTAGGGCAGTTGTGAATAGTCCTTTAATTGTGTGCTTGATTTTGACTTTACCTCTGTGGAGAAGTTATTGCTTTGTCTAGAAATTTTGTATCTATCATGTATTTGTTTGATTACAAGTATTTTTGGGATTCAAAATACATTGAAAAATACACACAAAATACGTTTAACTGTACAACATTATAAGCAAAGCAATGACATCTTCATGGAGACCAGCAAGTGACGGACCCTCTTACATAATGCACATTTAAAGTTTATTATCTTACCTGATGGATTTCCAGGATTGATGATATATAAAGCAACTGGATCACACTCTTGTTTTGCAGCTTCCAGCGCTCTGTTCAGCTCCTCCACCTGCACCTCCCAGCCCTGCTCTTCGGACAGGTGGTACGGCACAGACACGCCCCCCATTCCCACCACAGACATGACAGGAACACAGCACGAGGGCATCGGAGTCAGCACCCCTGATCTGACTGTACCATCGCTGCCATGCACCAGCAAGTTTAAAATGTTCTACAAATAGAAGTACAAACAGTTTGAAATAGGATGTAATGAATTGTTTTACTAAAATGTGGTGTCCGTATCCTAATATCGGAAAATCAAGGAAATATACCAATTGGGATTTTCCAACAACACAACAGCATGAATTGATGAATGCATGAATTCATTAATGTAAACTGATTGTGTTACAAACATCAGTCACATATATTTAAGAATATCAATAGAGACCTCAGTTTATGAGACGAAATGTACCTGCAGGGCCCACTGAGAGCCTTGAGAAATGAAGATGCTTTGCGGGTCAGAGGGAACACCTCCATCCCGTCTCACAATGAACTCTGAAATCTGCTGAGCCACTAGTGGAATACCGGACAATAATAAGTATGAACCTGGAAACCAAAAATGTATAAATACAGTTCTATAAAGTTATTTGACCATAAAGGATCACATATCATAAAAGTCCACCTCCTTGTAACCTTCCTGCTTTCTCCATGGACTTGTTATTGCTTAAACTTGAGTGTTCCACAACAGGTTTTAAAACTTAATAATAATGTATTAGATTTACACACCCAAAACACTTTGTGTGAATGTATAATGCTCTGTGCATTATTCATTCACTCCACACTCAGTGGTAAGTTACTGTTGTGCTGCTCTGGTGTCGATTTGCTAAAGAAAGGCTGCCAATCTGTGCCTATGGCCCCTCACACCACCATAACCACTCACATACACCATATTACTAGGCTATGCAGGTGAAGTATCTTGCCTAAGGATACAACAACAGTTTTTGCCACTGGCGCCCCACTCTGGCACCTGATATTCCCAGCCGTCTACCATCAAATATTAACCAAGCCTGACTTTGCTTAGAGAGAGATATGATGGGATCAGGCTACAACAAGCCAGTATCTCCACAAAACCTATATATTTTGCATTTGTTCAATAAGATGTTTTTATTGCCTTGAAAGACATGCATTCTTACTGTGGGTGTGCTTGCCTTTCCACAGATGCTATCTGTAACTGGTAAAAGTACAGACAGAATGTAGGATGGATTTATTTTCAGTTTATTTTACCACGGCTGTACACTTACCCACACTGCACCCTGGACACTCGCTGAGCAGCACTTGAGCTCTCTGCCTCACATCTACAGGGAGTGTGTCATTGTTCAAGAGCTTTGGGTACACACATGCAGCCAGCACCTAATACATATGATAAATACTGAATATTAACCCCAAACAGGTGAAGCAAACAAGTGTAAACAGAAATTACCTGTCGGACAAATGTGAGAGGCTTCAAGCCGCCTCTATGGGGGTCGCCACATGTCAAGTCAATCAGCTTTCTGTAGGGCTTTTTCACTCCCTGTACAAAAATACAAGAATATAAGACATAGATTGTAACACATTTCTAAAGTAAAGAGATGAATACCCCCTTATCAATCAATCAATCAAACTTTATTTATAGAGTGCTTTTCATACAAAAAATGCAACACAACAAGCTTTACAATGATTAAAATAAGAAGAATCCCACATTTCATACGTTTCCCTCCACCCCCCACCACCTCAGAAAGCTAAGCTAAACAGGTGAGTCAAGATAAGATTTGTGACATCTTTTTTTACTACTAACTGAATCTGACTATCTGAGTGGGTCTTGAGATTGCTGCCTGTGATCATTTTTACAACTATCTGATCTGGAATCTATTCTAACTGTCTGGGACCTGGGACACTAACTATTTAACCATTACACAGTAAAAAAGGAGACAGAGGAAGAACAACAAAAAACACAGTATAGACATAATGACAAGACATTGCAACTGGGGAGGAAAGGGCGAGGTGGATGCTGGGTGGGCCAAAAAGTGTAGAGAAAGTGTAGGGAAGAGGAGAGAACCTCCTTGCTCCAGTCTCTCAGGGTGGATTGACACCATTTGGCCTGGGCCAAGGCCGCTGGCTGGGGAAAGTTTTGATTTTGGGTCGAGCCGCTGTACTCTTTTCACAGCAGCTCTAATTGTCTCTTAGTCTCAAGGTCTATGTAAACCTTCAAGTCTCTCTGACTGTGCTCCAAGGCCAAAGTCCCGTCCATTCTAACTTTTCTAACATGCAGTGCACATGTTAGAAAACATCACTGAAAACCGAACCTTCCACAACACGGCCCATAGTCACAGTTAATGAGTTTGTAGCTTTACCTCAGCTTTTAATTCAATTTATTTCAATTCAATTTATTTTCGTAGCGCCCAAAATCACAACAACAGTTGCCTCTAAGGGCGTTCCAAGATATGGATGAGTAAAACATACACACAGACATATCAAAACAGGAATAAACAACATTCATGTAAAGCAGCAAATGAAACATCGTCCAGTCATCCCCTGTCCTTAGACCCTCCTTTTCAGCAAGGAAAAACTCCAAAAAACCCAGGGTCCTGGGAAAAAGAAGAAACCTCGGGGAGAACTACAGTGAAGGAGAGATCCACTCCCATGGACGGACAGGCTATAGATGTCCAGGCCCGTGGGCCAGTTCGGTATGGCCACAGCTACCCACGTGGGGAAGGAGCCCGGCGAGGAGGGGAGGCCGGGCAAAGAGGAGGAGGAGCCGGGCGAGGAGGAGGAGCCAGGTGAGGAGGAGGAGCCCAGGCGAGGAGGGGAGGCCAGGCGAAGAGGAAGAGCCAGGTAAGGAGGAGCCAGGCGAGGAGGAGCGAGGAGAGGAGCAGCCAGGCGAGGAGGAGGAGAGGGGTCCAGCTGCCATCAGGCATCTGAAAGAAAGATCTTCCCAGTTTTAATCAAACTGGGAAGCCAAGTGGGGCACTGCAGATCTGCCTCGTTACTATTAACTTTTTGAAAAATCAGGACCATGCTTAGACCAGTCAGCAGAACCCCTGAAATCATGGTTCAGAATAGGTAAATATCTTCTATGTCCTCCATGGCTAGAGCCGGCAGGCACACAACTTATCCCAACCATCCAGCCTTTTCCCCCACGGGAAAGGTTCCGGGGGGACACCCAGGTTTGCCTGATCCTGAGCTTCTCGTTGAAAAAATTGCATGGAGTGACCAAGTTATAAAATCCATAGTTAATTCGGGTTCAGAGAGCAGAGCGGAGAGAGTCTCTCAAAGCATAAAACACTAGACTAGATGAGACGTAGACAGAGAGGCAAAGCGTAGAAGATAAGATAGGGCAAGAGAGGAGAGAAATGCATCAGCCCTTATCAAGAGCCAGAGAGAGAGAGACAGAGAAGAGGGTCAATTTTTCTTTGAGAGTTCAAAATGAGAAAATTTTGGATTTTGAAAAAAAGAGGTATAAATACACAAACCTCTTTGAGCTCCTTTGTGATCTGGCCTGCTCGTTGGGCCAGAGCTGTGTACTGCATGGGCCTAATGCTCCTCACACTAGGACTGATCTTCTCAAGAACCACAGACATCCTCTCTAGTCACCTCTACTTCATTCAGTGTGGAGCTCTGACGAAACAACTTTATATAGAAAGTACAACACAATCACAAGAGCTTGGATAATCATCATGAAGGTCAATGTTTAACTCTACTAGTAGGTATTAGTCTCTGTTCTCTACTAGTCTCTAGAGGCAGGCCTATTTGTAAGTTTCAACCTGACGGCAAATAATCAAATAATCAAACTATATGTTTCTATGAACAAATAGGCATAGTTCAAGGCAGAGTAGTGTTAGGATAAATAACTAGGCTTAGCTATTCTGCATAACTGCTGCTATATTTCATTATTGTGCCGAGGTCATGTGAAGATATGGGCTCTGATCACAGCTGTGAGACTCATAGACATATTGTATGTCAAGACAAATGTATGATATTCCAAACTATCTAATAGCAAACTAACTAAATAGGACAAGAACTACTGAAGGGATGATGTCATGACTTGTTGGACTGATAACACCACGGATGGAGTCTGATTGGACTGTGTGACATGCAAAGAGGCCTGGCTGATCTGTGCACCAACGAAGAGGCGCTAAGTCTAAACCACGGTGGCCTCCCACAATAGTTTGCGTATAAAAATCATTGTATAGGCATAAATATTCAGTCTCTGCATGGGAATGTCGGCACAGACTCCTGGTACAAGTTTGGCTTTCTAACATTTGAATAAGTAAATTATCTGGACTTTATTTCTGTTTCAAGTGTATTTTTGTCTAGCAGAAACTAACAAACACACAAGGGGAAAAACCTGGTTTCCTTTACAGTAGGCTATTATGTCTTTTTTCATGATTGGATTTGATTATTTGATTCTGACGATCACCATCAACTGTATACTAGTATAGTTAGTCAGGGAGCCAAAGTCTCAAAAGCTCAATAAAATGAGTTGAGTATGGTCTGCCATACTTTTTGTGAATGTGTGTGTGTGGTTTTTTATTGGTCCTTAGGGTAAAAATTGACAACAACAACAAACACACTCACACACGCACACACACACCCACCCGCACGCACGCACGCACGCACACACACACACACACACACACACACACACACACACACACACACACACACACACACACACACACACACACACACACAAATAAAAAGTATGGCAGACCGTGTCAGGTTCAACCCATTTTTGAGACTTTGGCTCACTGACTGTATCTTTATTTTAGGTTAGGCATGTAATATTTTTAAACTTTAGTTCCTAGTCGGGCATAAATAAAGAGCGTACAGTAGCACTTCCTGTTTTGTTTTTCTTTCGCTCTGTGTCTGCTCGGTTCGGGGAGACATGGACCGCTTATCAGAACACGGTGAAGAGGGTACTGTGGACGTGAGACAAAACGCTCTGTTGACGGCCTGGAGGACCGTCTGAACCTCGGCCTTCAGCAGCGGGCTTCTGTTGCACCTGCAGCGGGACCTGGTTCGGTTCGTCGCAGCGTCATGGCTCTGAGCTCGGGATGGGCTCCTCCAGCCCCGCTCCCCGCCTCTCAGCAGGCTGTGTGCGGCGGCCCTGCCCCCGCCGCCTGCTGCAACACGGTACTCATGTCAGTCCGGGTTTCGGTGTGTCACTCCGGGATCCGGCCGCTGTGTCTTCCCGGGGCAGGGAGCGAGGCTCTCCGCCTGCAGCTCTCCATGGACCCGAGCCGCGCCGGAGAGTTCCGCCTGGCGCTGCGAGACACGAGCGGCAGCCGCAGCGTGGTGAGCTCCGCACGGACGGGTTTACTGTATGTTTACTGAGTGTTTACTGTGTGTTTGACAGGGCTGGGACGCTCTGAATGAACCAGATAAAGCACGTTGAGGTATCGGCCTATCTCGCCATTTTACGATGGCCATACATCACAAATACACAATGTGCCACATCAATTACTGATAACATCCCCAAAACTCAACTCTGAAGAAAGAAACACTCTGGCCATATTCAGCCCTATATTCACACAGGACTGTGTTGATCCGACCACAGTAAACTACTGCACCAAAATGCAACATTATTTCAGGTTTAAGATGATTATTAAGTTGCTAAACTCACAGGTAATTTTCATCTCCACAACTACAAGTCCAAAAGAACTGCCAAGATTTACAAGCAGAGCAACAGACCATCACGTTAGTGGCCTAGAATTTCCAGTTAGAACATTTCCTCATTGCTGGTTGTGGTGCTTTCTATGATTTTATTCTTAAATATTTTTCTTGAATCATCCATACTAATACTAAACTGTTTTAAGGTAGACAGTATTGTTTGTAGCATACAAGGAACTTAGAACTGGAGAAAACTGAGAACTTTGATTACCTTAACATCTGTATTTTTGTCCTTTATGTTCTCAGTTCATTGCAGAGTTCGATCTGCGCTCGGTGCAGTACGAGGTGAAGTCTCCTCGCTGTCATGAGATGCGCCTGGCCGCTCCTCCACACGATTGCATCCGTTTCAACTTCCGCTGTGACCGAGAGGCTGAGGAGTGGGCCACTGTGGTCATGTCCTCACTCAGAGAGGCACATAGAGGTATGGACTTTGTCATCTGAGAATAAAGGAAGGGAGTGGAAATATAGTGTACAAAAAAACAGCAGATTTAACTCACTGCTATCTTTCATATGATTTTACAGTTTTACATATGATTTTACAGTTTTACAGTTCCCTCGCATAAGAAACACATTTTAGTACAGTACAGGTGCTATGAGTATTGGGCAGCAAGCTGCACCCGCGACCCAGCTGGATTAAGCGGGAGAAGATGGATGGATGGATGTTTATGCTAAATTAACCATTTTGAGGGATTAACCATAGTTCGGAAAACATATCTGCACTTGTTCTTTTGTATGACTCAAAATTTTGTTTTCAAGCAACCAAATTGCTTCTGTTTTGTGTTTTTTAAGTTCATCTGTTTTATTAGGGTAAATGTGTCATCTCTGCATCATAATTGACAATAGCCATGATGTTACCTATTGAAAATGCTTCTCTGCCCGCTGTTACTTGCAAGGAGCACCCAAATTATAATCCTATATAAAAAAGATAGGCTGTTCTTTTTTGTTTAGTGTTGTAAAAATGTGTTTCAATGAGTTTTCATTAAAAAGATACCTTCAAATTACTTAATTTTTTTCAGTAATCTCACGGTATAGCAAACATGATATAAATCACAATTACATACAAAGTTTATGTTTTCTGTTACAGTTTCAAATATCAACCCGTGTGAATCGGACAGCACGCAGACAGTAGCAGAGGCGTTCAGCTCGGCCCCCTCTCTCCCTCGCTCTGGTGGGTATTTCTGTTTGTTGCCATGTTGTTTCTCTTTTTAAATAAGTCACTGATGAACCACTGGTTCTTCTTTCAACCACAGAGGAGCTGTGTTTGGAGCTCGCCAAAGCAATAGAAGCCGGGGACAGTCAAGCAGCCTCCCAGCATGCTTCAGCCCTGGCTCGTCAGAAAGCAGCTCTCACTATCCAGCTAGCCCAGAACAACTACACAGAGGGGGAAATTAAGTATGAGGACGAGGGCACTTGGGGCAAATAGTTGAAAGTTTTTTGGTTTTAAGATTGTAATTTTGTTTCCTTTTTTTCTTGTTTTCAGTTTATCAGTGGTAGTGGAGGATGTCGCGTCGTCATGTTGTGTAACAGTTAAGGTGTTCCCTTACATGACTGTAGCTGCTTTAAAACAACAGGTCAGTTAAAGCGCAACCTGAGTCTTGATTTGCATGTGTTTTTTGCATTTGAAAAAAGCTTGAATGTTTGTTTTTTTTCCCACCCTTTTCTCTCACTATTTCTTCCTTTTACTGTATGCGTGTATGATGTGATATGATAATGTATATGCTAATGGGGACTTGAATACACTGTCTTGTCTGTAACAAGAGCATAAACATTATCAATGGTAATTTAACACAGAGGCAAAAACTCGGGTTTGGGAGGAGTTCACGGAGGCCATGGAAGAGGACTATTGGACGGCCCCAAAGAAATTCTGGAAAACCGTCCGGCGCCTCAGCTGGGGAAGCAGTGCTTCACCAATACTGTTTACAGTGCGGGGGGAGAGCTGCTGACCTCGACTGGGGATGTTGTCGGGCGGTGGTAGGAATACTTTGGGGATCTCCTCAATCCCAACGTCACGTCTTCCAAAGAGGAGGCCGAGGCTGGGGACCCGGAGGCAGACTTGTCCATCACCCTGGCTGAGGTCAGAGGCTGAGGTGGTTAGAAAGCTCCTTGGTGGCAAAGCTCCAGGGGTGGATGAGATCTATCCTGAGTATCTTAAGTCTCTGGATGTTGTGGGGCTGTTTTGGCTGACACGTCTCTGCAACATTGCGTGGCGGTCGGGGACTGTGCCACTGGATTGGCAGACCGGGGTGGTGGTCTTTCTGTATAAGAAGGTGGACTGGAGGGTGTGTTCCAACAGGGGCCTCACACCAAGAGGGGACTCGCACTCCTCAGCTTCCCCAGTAAAGTCTATGCCAGGGTACTGGAGAGGAGAGTCCGACTGATAGTTGAACCTCGGGTTCAAGAGGAGCAGTGTGGTTTTTGGCCTGGTCGTGGAACACTGGACCAGCTCTACACCCTCCATCGGGTGCTCGAGGGTTCATGGGAAGTTTGCTCAACCAGTCCACCTGTGCTTTGTGGATCTGGAGAAGGCATTCGCCCGTGTCCCTCATGGTGCCCTGTGGGGGGTGCTCCGGGAGTATAAGGTCCGGGGCCCTTTGCTAAGAGCTGTCCGGTCCCTGTGTGAAAGGAGCAGGAGCTGTGTTCACATTGCCGGCAGTAAGTCAGACTTGTTCCCGGTGCATGTTGGACTCCACCAGGGCTGCCCTTTGTCACCGGTTCTGTTCAGTATTTATGGACAGAATTTCTAGGCGCAGCCAGGGGCTGGAGAGGGTCCGGTTTGGGGACCACCGGATCTCATCTTTGCTATTTGCATATGATGTCCTGTTAGCTTCATCAAACCAGGACCTGCAGCACTGGGGCTGTTTGCAGCCGAGTGTGAAGCAGCTGGGATGAGGATCAGCTGTTCCACAGGCCATAGTTCTCGACCGGAAAAAGGTGGCTTGCCCTCTCCGGGTGGGTGGGGAGTCTCTGCCTCAAGTGGAGGAGTTCAAGTATCTCGGGGTCTTCTTCACGAGTGAGGGGAGGATGGAGCATGAGATTGACAGGTGGATCGGTGCAACGTCGGCAGTGATGCGGTCGCTGCATCAGACCATTGTGGTGAAGAGGGAGCTGAACCGAAAGGCGAAGCTCTCAATTTACCGATCAATCTATGTTCCTCCCCTCACTTAAGGTCATGAGCTCTGGGTAATGACCAGAAGGATGAGATCACTGATACAAGCAGCCGAAATGAGTTTCCTCTACAGAGTTGCTGGGTGCCCCCTTAGAGATAGGGTGAGGAGTTCGGTCACACAGGAGGAGCTTGGAGTAGAGTCACTGCTCCTCCACGTCAAGAGGAACCAGCTGAGGTGGCTCGGGCATCTGTTCCGGATGCCTCCTGGACACCTCCCTCAGGAGGTGTTACGAGCATGTCCTAGTGCAGGGGTGTCAAACTCATTTTGGTCCGGGGGCCGTATGCAACCTACTTTGATCCCAAAAGGGCCGGATCAGAAAACTCAGTTCTCTCTTCAAGTTATTGTATTTTTCTCCGTGTCTCGTAGTGGTGTTTAAGATTATATTCCTCGAGCAACGCCACTTGTTCCAAACACACTGAGCACAGATTTCCCATTCACCTCTGTCAACAAATAAGAATTAGACTATTTTTCTTGGGAAATCCTAAACTCAGCATCTGCTTTTCTCATTTTTTGACATTTTGCTGATGAGGGTCACGGTCGACAGTCAAAACGATCGTCCTTTAAGAGCGTTTGGAAAGAGGAAAGTCTTCATTTGTGCTGCTCTGGTGGGAGTCGCAACGTACAGAAACACCGGAGACGCTGCTATGCTAAACGGTGCAGAAAATTAACAGAAAAATCTGAAAATTTTAAGTATTTTAATAGAAAAATCAGCCGAGGGCCAGATTAAAGGTCTTGGAGGGCCGGATCTGGCCCCCGGGCCGCATGTTTGACACATGTGTCCTAGTGGAAGGAGACCCAGGACATGCTGGAGGGACTATGTCTCTCAGCTGGCCTGCGAATGCCTCAGGGTCCCCCCAGAGGAGCTGGAGCAAGTGTCTGGGGTGAAGGAAGTGTGGGAGCCCCTGCTTAAGCTGCTGCCCCTGCGACCTGGCCCCACATAAGCGGAAAAAGATGGGTGGATGTCCATAGAACATGTGTGAAGCTGCCTTGTATTTTCTACAGGTGTTCCTTGAGTATGGTTTTCACCCGCGGGTGCAGCGCTGGGTGATTGGCCAGTGCCTGTGCACCGACCCCAGGTCTCTGGCCTCTTATGGGGTGCAGAAGGATGGGGACACAGCGTATTTGTACCTGATCTCCGCCCGCCAGGCACGCATCACCAGACAGCTGTTCCAGCAGGACCTGGAGAGCGCCCTCCTCGCCCCTCCTCCTCCTCCTCCAGGGAATGGCCCCATGTCCCAGGACCGTAGGGGCTACAGCACCCTGCCCACCAGGCTACACAACAATCAAGGTCTCAGCTGCTACTAGGCTATTCTTGTGCATATTTTTATATTCATATTTCTTCATTTTTTCTATCTTTATTTAGTTCTGCAAAGCTGTAGTTAAGAGATGTGCATTTACGTAAAATAATTTGCATTGTTTCCATGTGACACACTGGTTTGGTCTGCAGGAGGCTCGGGATCAGCAGTTGACCTTAAGGACATCCTAGACTTTGAGAATCTACAAATAAATGACAAAACCAACAAAGCCAGTAAAACACAAGTGAGTCATCAGTTCATTGTTATGAAAATACTTTAGTACTTTAAGTTCCTTTTAAAATATAGATTGAGATGACTGTCATTAACTTGCATTTTTCACTTTTAGCAAACAGAATGGGCCTGTCCCTTGTGCACGTTCATCAACAAGCCATCTCGCCCCGGCTGTGAGATCTGTGCCACGGCCCGCCCCGACTCACATGCCCTACAGGTGCCCCTTAATGCCCCATCAGTGCCTCCATATACAAATCTCCCACCAACTTTCATATTAACACTTGTTTTGTTTGTACAGGACAAAGGAAGGCGAGAGGAGCGGGCAGATGCTGGTTTAGGCAGTAGCTGACTGTCTGGTGGAATGTTCATAAATGTGTATACGCTGACACAGAATGGAGGTTAACCATACACTTTATTACCCAGGCTATGTGGTTAACGTCTCACTATTTAACTCAAACTCAAAAGGCTGCGTTCACTGTGTGCAAGCTCTTCTGGTGCTTTTTTTACAGAGTTGCATAATCTTCCATCTATATTATTTTTACTTTTTAATTATGACCATGATTATTAACAATCAGGCATCCATCTAGGAACAATAACTCCTGGATTTTTTGTTTGTGTATCCTAATTTGTTAACCTTTAATTCATTACAAGAAATTACTCAAACAGCTCACTACATTTTATTTAATTTTAACCACTAGTTCTCATTATTTTCCTCATTTTGTAACCTCACATAATTATGTTTTGCTAGTGAGGAACATGTCAAGGTCAAGTTCACTACTCTTACAAGTGAGATAAAAAAAAAACTCACAAATTTGAAGGGGCACTATGTAACTTTTCCGATGTTGTATCTGCTATTTGTCTCCATGGAGATGTTATCGCTTCATTCGGAGTGTTTCACAGTATGGCATTTTAATAATGTTTTTATACGATTATGTCTTCATAGTACAAAAAATACCTTGAAAACTTGCATTCTAGCTGTGAATAGGGTCACCTCTCCACAGATCAGACTTGTAACTTGACTTGGTGGCGTCATATGCTTGTGTCCATGGGGATAGATGAGCGTAATGCCATACTGCAAACCCTCCACCGGAAAAGTTACACAAAGCACCTTTTAAACTGCACGTAGACCCCACTTCACCGCACAGTGAATGCAGCCTGCCTATAGTTAATGAGACGTGCACTGAGGGTCTGTGGGACACTGTAGCATGTAACCTGCAGAGTTCATAGCCACATCACATAGTCAAGACAACCACCCCAATTTTAGCAAGACTATTTATTTTAGGCTTGTTGTGCTATGGAGACAAAACACAGACTTCTTTCTATTTATTTTAAAAGAGGTTCTAATACGTGATCTTTTGGAGATGGAGATTTTGTGAAACGAGATGGTAATGATTAAGTGAAAAAAATAAGCCTTGTACCAAACTGTTTTAACTGCAGCTGGTGCCATTTAACCCTATTGGTAGTGAATGGGGGGAGAGAGGGAGGAGATATGTTGTGTTTACAGGGTTCGTCAAGTGCTTTTAATTTTTATAACATTGTATTAAGTGTATTATTTTTAACTGAGATTGTGTAAAGGATGTACATTTTCATTGTTCATCTAATTTACTTGATTCTGTCTGGAAGGATCTGCTTGAGTACATAATGCTGTACAAATTTTGCTGAATAAACACAATTCAACTATGATGGTTATGGTCAGTATTTTTTTTTTTTTTTAATATCGGGTGTTGTCACGATTTTGATACTATGAAATAGACTACTCAATAGAGATTCTGATACCATGATAATTATAAGACACTAAAGCTAATCAGGAAAGGTTCATTTCTGTCCAGTGACTGACTTTTTTTTTTTTTTTGTATACTTGAAATTAGTATCTAGTTTTGATACTAGTTTTTGTATTGATTAGTATCTGATTACCAATAGTGAAAAGTATTGACAATCTAAATAACAGTTAGTTCTCAACAAAATAAAAACAAATTTATTTCACATTTTATTTCAACAATATTAATTAAAAAAAACACATGTAAAAGGCAATCAAATCTAGTACCCTTTGTCCTGATGGCTCAGACACAAACCACCTCTCGTAACATACAGAACAAAACAAAACAGTGCAAAAAGAACATTAAAATTGTATAAAGGCAAAAAAACAATTGCATCATTCACAAGTATAGTGTAATTTACCGGTAGTTATTTCTGTAAGCATGTGTTGTTACTGATTGCTTTTAAATGCTCTTGCTTTTAAATGGTACAGCAGTGTTCTAGTTTTCTGAAAAATAACATTTCGCAATTTATGTTTATTATTATTTATTCTATTTATTAACAGAATGTGAAGGCAGATACTGTAGGTCTACTAAATACTGTCTGCCCTTGATAATTTTGTATGAAGATAAGTTTTTAAATATTTGCTTAAAAATGTATGCAGAAAATGTAATAAAACATTATAATTTCAATAAATATACAGTGTTGAGCTGCAAATGCAACATAGAACCCCTCAAAACATGGACTGTATAATCCCTCAGTTGTCCAGGTAGATTTCATAACAAAAGAAAATTCAATTCTACCAACTGGACAAAAGTTTTGTGAAGTGAAGACTTTTTGCAGACAGCTCACACTTATTGTAGTTCAATAGACCAAGCTAATAAACTGAAACTGCAAATAAATAGCTCTGTTAGTTTTAGTATAGTTATCTTCTCCCTACAGACAGATATAAGACAATGTGCCACCAATATTTGACCAGAAATGAAGACGCTTCTTGAATGAGTAGCAAACATCTTCACTCTAAAACCTTTGTCCAGCTGAATTTTCAATTGCTATACTGTATTCCTGTAATATCTTCGAACAAGTCTTCAAAACAAAAAGCTCCCTAAATTCCCAAAGACCTGATCATCAGTAGAGGGCGCTATATTCTTGAATTAACAGATGCGTATACAGCACACTCCCTCATACTATTCCTTGGGTCAAAGGTCATTTAAAGTCTTAATAGCCCGACCTGCGAATAAGTTCATATCAAATTCAACTCTCCTCAATGTGGGCTCTAGTTCCAGAAAAGGATGTTCCAGAAAAGTAGCCAGCACGGGTAGACAAGCAGTGAGATAAGGGGGTAAACCAGAGATCCGTACAGGGAGTGGTCCAGAATTCCTTGAGATATGACGGACAGGAAGAGCATCCAGCCCTCCTGGAAGCTCACGGGCATCTCCTGCAACTCCTGGAAGAAGAAGACGGAGAAAAGCAGGGTGCAGGCCGGGCTCAGGAGCACCAGGATGAAGGCTGACAGCACCCTAGGAGCAGATAAAGAAAATAATGTACTTTTTTCTCAAGTTACATTTTTTAAAAGCAAGCTATTACTGATGTTACAGTCATGCAGTTCATCTGCATTCACTGTCCAAATCAAAAGTAACTGAAGTATACACCCTGAACTGGTCAAATACAGGTCAGATCTGTGGAGAGGCAACCCCAATCGTATATTTTCCAGGGTATTTTTGAGCTTTAGTAAGTAGTGAGTAATTTAATAAGAATTTGCTCATTTGAAATTACAGTATTCATCTAAAACGAAGCCAGCTTACTTATAAAACTGCGATGCCCGACGGGGGCTGCTTTAAATGAAACTAAACTAGAAAACCAAATTCTGAAAATATATGCTAAAAGTTATCTGTTCATTTCTTACTTGGGGACATGTGGTGTGACAAAGGCTGCAATGGGCACTAGAGTGAGAGCCAGGATGAAGCCCAGAGAGAAGTTAATGAGAGCGGTGCAGCCCAACAGCACGGCCAGATACAGCACTGCCACAAGCTTCAGCACCCTCCAGCCCTGCTCCGTGCCCTCTCCAGACAGCAGCCTGTAACACAGAAACAGACGCAGCATACTCAGACATGGGGTCAGAGGGGACCTTCTACTTGGAACACAGTAGAAATTTGGATGCAATAAGTAAGTGTTAAACAATATTAAGCAAGATATGTTAAGAGCATAACAGCGATATAGCAAAAATAAGAACTCATCCATTTTCCTAATAATGACTGATCCGGATTTTTTATTCAATTAAATTGTTTCTTTTAAAAACAAGCAAAAAATTTCAGATGCAGTGCAATTTTTTCCTTTAATTTGATCACTGATATTTTGAAACAACTGAATCTTGATCGAAATCCAATGACTGCACAGTCCTAAATACAACAAAGCTGGATGATTTGCTAATGTCTTTGCTAATGTTTAAAAATGAAAACCACACCATAATTCAGTGCTGCCATACTTAGCCATACTAAACAATACAGGCGGTTACTCAAAAAAGTTATTGTCCCAAAAATGACATTCTGGAGATATTACAAACATGCACAAATACCAGTAAGTAATTTTTTGTATTTTGTCATTATTAAATTCATATCCATTCAAACACACATTCACAATACAGACCTTATCAGTGAACTGTAAGGGCATAAACAAAAAGTATCTTTTACTATGACATTTTATGAGTTTTTTATTGAGTTTATGAATGAAATTGCAATCATACCGTCCAGTTTTGTGATGTATGGTAATGGTTTTGCATTCACTTGAATTAAAAACAAAGTTTCTGATTTTATGAGAAAAACATTTCTGTTTTTATGAGAAAAGTTACTTACTGACTGACCGTTAAAGACTATGTCTCAATGATCAGCCGAATGTATTACATGTATTTTATCTCTTAAGGTCTGAGGTGCTATAGAGACATAGTGAGGCGAAGAAAAATTGAACAGAAATTGTAAATTGTAAAAATTTACTGCTGCCATATGACTCACTGGTACCACATATGCTGTTTGGTGAATATTTCTCTATTCTTCACTGTCTCAATAAATTCTACTTGGTTCCAAACTAAATAATTTAAAATGAAGAAATTGATTGGAAACAAAAAAACTTCTGTTTTAACACAACTTACTAATAGTTTCGTACCTGTGTGTGTTGTGTGGTAGTGCCAGGCCGGCTGTGTAAACTGCAATAGCCGTGAGCACCACAGCCTCAGTCTCGGACACAGGGAAATGCTCTACTGCCACCTCCTGGAAGTGGATGGGGAGTGCATACAGAGCTGCTCCGGTCACATGACTGATCACCAGAGGGGTCAGCACTGACAGGATCCCCGTACTGGTCTGTACACAGCAAAACAATAGTTATTATCACATGTTAAAAAAAGTATAAATATGTTTAATACAAAGGAAATGTTGCTGACTTGCTTAGCGGGAGCAACGCCATCTTCTGGTGGTGGTGGAGCTGTCAGTTGAACCCAAAGATCTAAGGCCTATGTCACTGTTAAGGGCAGTAACTATTCAGAAAGTAAAAATGTGTATTTATGATTTTTTTTTAAAGTTACCTAGGGCCATACTATGTAGTCCCATGCAGTGTATTGAATAGGGGTGTTTCAAAATTTATAAATATTGGCTGGCTGCTGTAAATATATATTGTCATGAACATTTTTTGGGAACTTTTCACAAAATGAAGAGGTGTCAGCACTACAGTCGGGGTATTCATTGTATTGATTTGCATATAGTGGCTTAAAAACAAAACACAGTTATAAAAATGTATATGTTCCCTTTAAAACATGGCTATACCTTCACTATTGTTTACTATTCCTGCTACTACTGCATGTTGTTCAATTTACATTCATGTATTTCAATTGAACCAGTTTAAAGGATACACGCATGAAGAGGATGGCGGCCAGAAGACCAAAGGCAGGCATGTAGTATCCAATGGAGACGAAATGAGACAGTGAAGGCATGAGGTAGAAGAAGTAGGACTGGTGAAGACGCTCCAGGAGATTGTTCAGCTTACGGTACATGCCTTCAAGGAGTCTAAAAGATATATGAAAGATACAAGAAAATGTAGTATTAAAAGGTGCCCTATGTAATTTTTCTGGTGAAGAGTCAGCCATGTACTTGTTTCCATGGAGATGTTGCCTAGAATCCTCCACAATATGGTAGTAAACTTGTTTATCTTGTATGTATTCATAAACGGGTGTTTTTATTGTTTTAAATATATATATTCTCACACTGAACAGGATTGTCTCTTCACAGATCTGTGCAAAAGAAAAAAGCTGATCCGCAGTGCAATTCGTTGGAGCTTTTAATTTTTTCTTTTAATGACACCACAATGTGGCGTTTTCTTTGTCATACTTTTGAACAATATACGCAGTGCAATAACATCTTCAATCAACTGACAAATTTTTCTTGAATATTTCTTTGCATGTTTGTTATGTAGATGTGCTTTAGCTTGATTAACAATTTTAAAATGAGCTTTTGATTATTTAACGTTTCTCCTTTCCAAATTTATCGATATAAATGTAAACTGACCTGCCAATAGTGGTAGCGTCAGTCTTGTATTGTCTGAAGCTGTTGATTCCTTTGATGGTGGCTGCTTCGATGTGGTAGCGCAGAAACAGGCCATGATCTCCCCATGGCCGACCGCTGGCCTGCTTCATCACCATCAGCATCATCGTCTGGACAGCATGACTATAGCCTGAAACACTGTCCCAGTCATTCCTCTGTAACTAAAGACACATAAAAAAAATATATATATATATATATATATATATATTATTAACATTGGACTTTTAATAATACTATACCCAGTGGATATGACAGGTTAGAGTACTCATTTCAATAAAGCATAGTTTGTTTGATTGTATTTACCATTTTCTCCTGTTTTCTCCTTTTTTTATTCTACTGCTGTTTTAGTGAAATTTCTTATTTTTACTTCCTGGTTGAACACAGGCAGCAGATATGAAATAAGAGGAGGTAATTTCATAACTGTTACCTAGCAACCATAATGTTAACAAAGAAAGTTATGAATAGAAAATTAAAAATAAATGATAGCATCTTTAGTTTGTTAAATGAAGGTTTCAGAAAAATGTCTTCCTTGCGTGTAAATTGTCCCTAAATTTTGGATGACATTTTGGTTGCTGATGACATAGGTAGAGATATTCATACTGGAACTCAACAATGCTTCCTGTGTTTATATACCTTTGCTTTTAGCTTTTTGCTTTCCGCAAAATGCCACTTAAAATAAACTATGATAAATATTTAGCACAGGATTTATCTCACCAGACCAAGTCATAATTTGAATGTGTTGATGTGTTTATTCTACCTTTCCTTGAATGGTGCAGAGGACTCCAATCTTCTGGCAAAATGCATAGAAAAGGTTTGCTAAGTCCAGGTTGGGAAGCTGCCCATTCAGGCCCTCCAAAACAAGATCCAAACTGGTCACAACATCACTGCTTAGTTCTATAGACAAGGCCGCTTGGATTGAACCTCCACGACCCTGCAGAGGAGACCAATCCATGCCTAAAAGAAGCAGGTAATTTTATATTGTGGTTAAATATAAACATATTTCAGAGTCTGGCGTATACATCGTAAATAACATACCGGTATAAAGTATTTATAGATTGCATACCTGTCGTGTTGGTGTGATGGTAGCCCTCCAGCCAAGCCTGCATGCCAATCAGATCATGCTCATTCACCAGGAATATGATGTCCTTAGCCCAGTAAATTTGATCTGTGTAATTGTAATTACATTAGTTATACATAAACAACTTAATATTTACATATGAATAATTAGTGTAGGTTTGGTATGGCAGAATCTAAAAGTTATTTATTTTGAATTAATTATTTTTAGTGTATTTTTCTATCCTATAGGAGCATCTTGTGGTAGATACACAAAGTGCAGTTTTTCAAAGCACAATACAAGTTCTTTTATGTTTTGTTTTTTTTACAGTAGTCACTAATTGAGCCCATTTTTGTCCTGATGTGGACTTGGTTTGGTTATGTTGTAGCCTATGTTTCTTTCTGGTTTAGTCCATGTTTAGTTTTACATTTAGTTCCACTTTTGTCCCAATTTTGTTGTGGTGAATGTGTAAGTGTGCCATTAATTTACTCCAATTTAATTGTAACAAGATCATTTGTAAGAAGGTATGGAATGGATGCTGTACAATTACAAAGTATTATTGAAGGTGGGGCAACTAATTGTTCTTTTCAAAGAGTAAATTTTGTTTTGCATTACGATACCACTGTGCGTTTTGTACATGACTTACTTCTAAAGTATTGTGCCAGTCCAAGCAGCAGCCCCACAGCCTGGTTGTTGTCATCTCCTGGACTGCAAGGAGCACTCAGCACCAGAGCTTCTGTCCGTGGAGCTCTGGGGGCTCGGAGGATTCCATACACGTTTGTGCCTTTCACCATCTGCATTCAAAAGTTCAATTCATATTTATAATTACCGGTAAGTATACATTTTTGTCAATTGTGAATGCAATACACAGCTGTCAAATGAACTCACATATCTCTCCTTGTTTTCATCTGGGAAAGGAAGGGTGCGAGAAAATCTTTGGGTGAAAACTTCTAGCCCACGAGACTGCATGGTCTTCACCAGCCAATCTACTGGCATACCACTGAAAAGGACAAGGACAACTGTTTAGTTTGTGTAAGTAGATGGTGAGGCTCAATTATGATGTATAAGCTGTTGTAAATTGATTAGTTTTAGTTGTAGCAAAGTGTAAAATACAATTATAATGCCTTATCATTCAGCATCATTGAATTCTGAACTGATCTCACCAAAATGTTGGGGAAGGTTGGACATTAAACCAAATATAGAGCCTTGCATCAATGTAATGTAATGTAATAGATAAATAGATAGGTAGATAATGCATACTAATAGTACAATATAATATAATCAAATGTTCTTTCCTCACCCAGCTTTCCTCTTGTGTGCTGCAAACTCCCTGCCTGTGGCCAGAGCCCTCTCTCCAGCTGGGAAACGCTCCTCTACCATAGTGGAGCCCATGGCATTCTCTGACATGTACGTCCGCAGAGTGAAGGGCTCAAAGGCAAGCCCCATGAACCAGGCCACACCCGCCATGTAGCAGACCACACTGAAGACAGCATGTGAAAGAGGATCAGTCAATGAATCCTGGGTGCACGTTGTAGCACATTGTGACTGATGAGGACCTACCATATAGGAGCATTGAGGCGGGTAAGAAGAGTGATCAAAGCCCTTCTCCTGTTTGGGTCAGACAGGAGCCCCATATTGAGTCTGGTATACAAAATAAAGACAAATAAAATCAGACTCAGCATTGCACAGTATTTACTTTCGATTTGCTCTCTTAAAATATACACAGTATGTCATACATCTTATCAATCCAAGTGTGATTTTAGTACTGTTACTCTACAGTGTAATAGCCATTGTGCTACCATTCATTTACACACTGTCTCTTGCAGGCATCGGCATCAATTACACTTTAAAACACTACACTGTTTGTAAGTGTGAATATTTATCTCTTAAATTATTCATTTAATTGAAATATAAATTAAGACATACCTATTTACACCTTACAGGGGGTGACATCCAGCTATAAAAGATGAAGATTTGTCCTGAGCCAGAGGCTGCTAGGTCTACTGCGCTGCTACTTCCTTGTTTCCGGGGGGCAGAAAACCTGACGGACGGGAAATGAATTCTGTTCGGACCACAACACATGCCACAATCTGGTTCCGCAAGATAACAGTTTTAAACTGTCTCGAAACCAAACGCTGAGAGCTTTGGTGAATTAGCGTTTGTCTGCGGCTGCTGAAGAGATATTTGGGATGTTTGAAACGAGCATAGAGGAGTATGAGGAGGAACTGTGTCGCTACAAACAGAAAACCAGAGGAGGCAAGAGCTTCTGCACTCAGCACTAGGGGCTCTTGTCCTCATTCAGAACCCTTCGGTGTGTCGTGGTAAACAGCAGATGTTAGTTGTAATGTTAGTTGTAATACAGTGAGTTCTATTAGTCAATAAAATTATTAGGTTCAACATTTGTGCATTTACCTGTTAGATATTTCATGGCTGAATGGAGACGTTTGGCTGGGTTTATGATTAGTATCTCACTAAAACTAAATAAAGGGTAAGGTTTTGATATTTGGGGAAATTATTTTCAATAGTCAAGACATGAGAAGCAGTTGTATATTTTTAAGTTTTGACATGGTTGTGATCCATGTATTTTTATAAAATACTATTTTATTATTTACTTTATTTTTGCAAATTGATTCAATTTAATCAAAATATTGATCAATGAAACTATGTTCTTATATGTACTATTTAAAATTATTCATAGCAATAAGAATACTTGGTCTAGTCACATTTATTGAACAACAAACAAGTATAATTACAGGAATGCACTGATGTATTTACACTAAATTTGAACTGTGTCCAGTTCAATGCTTTTTAATCCGTTTTGATCAAAGATGTGGCATGATGGACAGCTGAAGCCCTTCAGTCTCTACTATGCGCTGAGGCCTCTTCCAGATGCTGTCGCACGACCTCATCCAGCACCTTGCTCACACCTTTGCAGGCGGTCATTGCAGCCTCGATCATGGTTTCCAGATGATCTTGATGTAATCTGGCATCCATCTGGAGTAGTGCGATTTGCCCACCACGGGGCAGCAGTGCTAAGGCCAGTGAGCTGACCCCTCCGTTCTCTTCTGTGTAGCACAGATCGGCCAGCGGCGTCTCGTCCACAAAACCCACGGTGCAAGCACAAACATAGTCCCTCATTGGGATCCCCGCATCAATCACTGCCAAAGTGGCAGCATTTACACAAACGCTGTAGTTTCCTCCATCTGCCTGCAGGATCTGGAGAAAAAGAAACAAGTTTAAAATGATGTTCTTCCATCTTTAATTTATTTAGTTTTATTACAGTGCAATTTGTACTTTGTAAAAGGCAGTATACACTTTAAGCTACATGTTATTCTAGGTAAGGTCACATCTGATCAACCACGCCCAACCAAATCCATGTCCTGTACCATTTTATGATTTTGGAGGTGGTCACTATACGAGTGCAGGACTACCCCATGTCTGACCTTGACAAAGATGTCTATCTGGGAGCGTGGGTAGAGCTGGGTCAGGATCGCTGCTTCAAAGGTCTGTTTTAGATGGAGGCTCATCTCTGTGGACTTTTTGTCTCCATGAGGTCTCCGTTTTCTCTCTGCTGTGCTGAATGTTGCCATGCTGTACTGACAGTTAATAACAGCACGATCATGAAGAGCACGATTGCGGGATCCTCTCATCTGGGATATAAGAAAAGGTAGGAAAAAGCAGGAAATGTCATAGATTGTATTATATATTTGTTTACATATTTTGGTGTAGCTCTAACAGTAGTAATGCACAGGGAACTGATCACCTTAACAAATATAATAAAATATAAAAATATATTATGTCTAAGTGAAATGATGCCATAGCAGAGTCTGTTACATCGGTGTTGTGAATTGGCTTAAATCTATTTTAGAGGTTGTTGACAAAATCTGCAGTTATAACAAGCCATAACAAGATGCACATGCACAATACAAATACAAATCCAGCGTACCCATTTTGACTAAATATGTCTCGTCTTTGCATTATTATAATACTTCAGTACTTGAAATAATTTGACTGAGCAACTTTTACTTGTTATTTTTCCACCAGTTGTAACATTGGTTGTACTTCTACTCAAGTAGTCAAAGGCACGCCTCTAGCTATACTTACATTAGGACAATTTTTAACATTTATTTGAGACCTACATAATCATTACATCACTTAAAATATGCAATTGATGAAAACAAAACTAAACCCTTTCTGACATTTCTCGCATAAGCAGTAGTAGATGTAGGAGTAGCTTGTGCGGCTAAGCTAACTTGGTGCTACTTACTTCATGTGGACCGTAAACAACAGCCAGAGCTTTGGTGTTGCCCTGTTCTATATAAGCCGAACCGTCCGCCTGAGCGAACACTCCCATCCGGGCCTGGACCTTCCGCAGCTCGTTGGCTTTCCTTCCATCCAAACGGTATCCCTGATCCGACAGCAGCTCCAGACCCGCCATGTTTCCAAATTCCCACGTGTGCTGCTAAACTACATTACCCAGAAATCCATTCGTAACGCAGCCAATCTTACGCCCCTCTGTAGAAATGTTGTATTGGTTTTTTGCAAGTATCTTTTTTAGTAATGCTTAACCATTTCAGACAATTAAGGCTATACAAATACTTAGAATTATTTTAATCGTTTTTTTCAGTTTTGTTTTTACCCTCCCAATCCACAACATAGACATAATTAAACACTTTTAAAAATAAAATTTATTAGCATCTCTAATGTGTATAAATAAAAACATATGAAACAATGCTTATACGTATAATGTAATGAGCTTAACAATGACAGGGTTACATGTGATACAAAGGAGCAGTCCTCACTTTATTCAGCCAGTGTATGGTACGGAAAAGTGTGGAATAAAACCAAGCCTTCAAACATGAATACCTTAAGGTCAACATTCTTTAGATGAGAATAAAATCTGTTGGTGGGTGATAAAAAGGGACATCATAAATATTTTTCTTCCCATTTATTAAATTTTTTTCACATCTTTAATTATATTATAAACTCTGCCTTACTTTTTTAAATTTTATTTAACAATGTCCAGGCACAAAGCCAAAACATTAACTTTACATTACTCCAATAAAGGGATTTCATTCTTTTCCATTGAGTCAATATGGTTCCAAATGTAACAACGGTCTTCAGAAGCAGACCTGAAATACTGGACCAATATGACACAGCAGGGCTGCACTGTACCACTGTGGACATGCCTACATATTCATACCACTGAAGATGCACTGAACTCTCTTTATATTTGCTACACTGCCTGCCCGTGGCTGATGTGGCATAGGCTACTTGCTGTTTGAAGGTTTATACACCAAACAGCTACAGCTTAATAACTTACGCAAAAAGAACTGTTAGATATTATAAAACTAGACTTTTATAATTGCAATCTTTAATGATACTGAATATGACCATGTGCTCTAGATACAGTGCAGCTCTACCACTAGCCTATATAAGGTTAGTCACAGCAACAAAAAATAGATACAAACATGAACATTTTAACTAGCAGACCCAGAAGGATCAAAAAAATAGACTTCATGTGTGTTTTACTGATGTAACAGAGTTTGTCATTGGTTATAATGGCTTGCTGTGCCTAGGTCCAAACACCAAGAAGACAGATGCTTCTTTGGATCTGACCGTTGGGCTCTCTAAGGCAAAAGCAAAGAAAGGAACAAAACCTCTCTTCTGGTGTCTTCCGATGAACTAGATTTGGTCATGATTTCAAAAAACACTGAATGTGTTCAATAATGTTTTACACAACTGACATGATATGCACATAGGACAATACTAGCTCTGAAAGCGGGCCATTTAACAGACCACCTGACTCAAACCTGCATATCAAACCTCCACACAACTTCAGTTACTGTGCATGGGCTTTCATTGGCCTTTGTCTCAGTTTTTTCTCAAACTGAAAAAAAAATCTCACATTTCAAAAGGGGTATACAACATCCAAGACTAACTGCTTGAAAGTAAAAAACAGTGAAGGTAAAAAAAAAGTAAAAGTGGTGTGTCTGCCATTAAAGCAGGTGCAGGTGACAGTGAAGATTATCGGCACCAGAGGATCATGTAGAGCTGAATGGAATGAAGGACTATGTTGTAGATCTGAAAAGAAGAAAACCAATGGTCTCTGCTCCATCCCAAAGTCTTTTTGAAGAGTGCAAAGATCCCCATATTTCCCTGATATATCCACGGTCACTCATCCTAAAACTCTGCAAACTCCTTGGCGCATTTTTCCGTTACAGACACACGGATCTCCTCTTCTTCGTAGTCATCGAAGTTGCTGGTGTCCCCTGGACCTCTGCACTTTGGTATGAATGGGGCTTCCACCTTGAAAAGACAAAATACAAATATGTATGTTAAAGAGCTGCTAAGTAGATATTTAAAGATGCTGTACCTGATTTTTATGGTCTTAAAATGTGCAAAACATCCTAATTATTCACTGCAATGAGTTTATAAGTGATTTACACAACTTTTAGACCAGAGCTGAGCCGTCATGGTAAAGCAATAACAACAACTAGCAGGATAAACACTTCAGACAATAAAACACTTAACTTACATATAATTAAATGTAGACAGTGCACAACAGACTTAGTCTGACCTTGAGAGCTGCTTATACAATATATCCATACTGGGGCAAGACAAATTTTACTCATATAGTATAATACAGGCCCTTTAGCCTAGTCAGATCTATGCAAACCCTGCTTTTTTGCTTAATTTGCTGCATTTAATTGAACACTTTTTGGCTTGACTTATTTTTCGAAACTTCTTAGTAACAATCTACTGTAGTATAATCTTATACGTAGGCATGATATAGGCATTTTGTTAGTGGTGTATGGTTCAAAGATTTCAGAAGGGGTTGGGCGTAGCAGTAGTGGTAGTAGTAGTAGTAGTAGTAGTAGTAGTAGTAAATCCTCCCCAAAGTATACAAGATTTCTCACACAGGCAGGCATGAAACAAATACAACTTTCAAAGAAATATTGTAAAAAGTCAAAATAGCATTCCCACCCTGAATATCAATTGATCCGAATGGAGCCGAACACACAACAAAAGCTGACCCACTATGATACATCCACACATGCCTCATTTACTGTATTTATCAAACAGTGTTTGGTCTTACTCTGAGGTCAATGATAACACAAGAAAAATATGGGACACGCCGAGAGCAAAACTAAATGAGGGATAGACATAAGATTTACTAGCTTCCCTTACTGATGATGACGCACTTCATTTACATAGACAAATATTATGGCCAACAACTAGGGCTTTAGTTGTTTAGCTGATTAATCCTTTGATGGTGTTTGAGATGACCAAAATCTGTATTAGGCAACACATTCGTTTATTTAGATTAAGGATTTATGTGGGGCAATAGCAGAAAGGAGAATTTAGTGAATGAGCTAGCTAGCTCAAGATTTGATATTTCTTTTAAATATCCAATATGTATTTATATTTTCAAATAATCCTCTTCTCCTTTGTTGGGCATATATTTCAAAATGAAATAATGTGTTAACTAATTCACATTTTGGTCAATTTAGGCACCTTAGACCAACCGATCGACTAAACGACTAATGGCCTACAGCCCGAGATGCCACACATTTAAGGTGCGCTATAACTTTTCATGAAGATGTTGTCATTTTGCCTTGAATGTTCCACAAAATGGCATTTAAACTTAACTTTCATACATTTCATTACAGGTCTTTTTATTGTTCCAAAATACCTTGAAAACCATGTATCATTACTGTGAGCAGGATCACCTATACCTAAATATGACCTGTAACTTGGCCTGTAATATCGCCATGGAGACAAGCAAAGTGAAGACCCTCCACCAGAAAAGTTACATACTGTAGAGTGTCTTTAAAGCAGTGACTAAACATCACAACATTAGCACAAGCATTAACAAAAAAACATACACAAAATTTGCCATCATCTAATTTAATCTGAGTGAGTGTAATCCGGCATAACGACAACTATTCCGATGAATCAAAGCCGCTCATTATGAGTCTTCCAGGGCAAATAGATGGTGCTTCACGTCATTTGGAAGTCACACAGATCCACACTACGCTCACTGGCACCATGACTGCAGTGTGAAATCGCTAGGCTCATGAGCAAACAAAACTCTCCCTGTTCCCTATTCACAAGAACATAATCACCACAGATAACCATAAAACATTAAGATAACTTTGTCATATTTGTGTATATTTGAACAATGCAGCATCACAGTAAGGAAATCACTTTATGCGACTAGTTCAAAATCTATAAATCAATATCTAATTAACTCTGTTTTTACAGGGGCAACAGTGTAGGGTGTGATCTTGCCTTTCGCTCGTAGATGGCGATCCAGTCCGTTGTGGCGAACCATTTGTGTCCTTTGATGTCGCTGACGCCATTTTTCAGGTTGCCGTAGCGTTTGGTGAGATCGACCTGCAGGAGGTTTCTCAGGAGATCCTTCAAGTCTGAGCTGAAGTGAGAGGGGAACCGTACCTACACACAAAAATAAATCAATAATAAATAATAGCAATAGCGATTAAGTTTTTGATACAACTAGAGAGAGACTGAATGCCTTTAAAATACCTTTCCAGAAACAATTTTCTCGTAGATCTGAATGGGCTGATCTGCAAAGAAAGGAGGATAGCCTGCTGCCATTTCATAGATGAGGACTCCCAGGGCCCACCAGTCTACAGCTTTGTTGTAGCCCTGCAAAAAGACAAGTTTACAACTATTTTACTATGGTTTATTCAGGGGCTCAGAAAAAAATCCTACCTAAATCTAACCTAAAAATGTCCTACTCTATAAGCCAAAAGACTACAGAATTATTTATTCAATTTTTTCAATTCAAAATATATTGCAAATGCATACCCAATACCCATTTAACATAGATTTTACCTGGTAATGAGGGTAAATAAGTCCAGTTCTTTCAAATGTATGGTTAAAGAATTTAAACGTATCATCCAGTTTTGAACATATTTGTCTATTCAATGTCATTTGATACAAAACCTTCAACTAAGACTGAGCAAAAGAACTAAAAAATAAATTATTTCCCTAAATTGATCAGTCTCAAATTTTGATGATTTTAGATTTTAACATGAAAATCTAAACTTCTTTCAACATTAATTTCTATAACGTAAACAAAACTTGTATATCATTGCAATTTAATCCCCCAAAAAGGCAAATTACTACCTCAAAATGTCAAAACTCGGTTTCAAACCGCATTATTTCAAACCGCATTATTTGACTTTTACTGACAGAGAAACTGACAATGGATCTCGCGGTTAAATCATCATTGACAATTTGTAATGACTGAATCTTAATCATGATCAAAAAATAAAAAATAAAAAATTAAATCCACAACCCTATTTTCAATTTACTGCAATGGCAATAACATTCAAAGTGACATACAGGAAAGACACTGTATTCTATGACAGTAATTCTAGATCCATACTTTGCTGAGGATGATTTCTGGTGCGAGGTACTCCGGTGTCCCACACAACGTCCAGGTCCGACCTTTTACCCTTTTGGCAAAGCCGAAGTCTGTCACCTGCACAAACAAGCATATTTCATATTCATATTTTTGAGAGTTCAACTTTTATAATAATGACATGATTTTCTCACCTGAATGTAGCCATGGTGGTCAATGAGGAGATTCTCGGGTTTCAGATCTCTGTATATGAGATCTAGTGAATGGAGGTACTCAAATGTCAGCACTATCTGGGCAGCATAAAACCTTGCATGTGGTTCACTGTAAGAATGAAGTAAGTTTAGAAAAAGCATGTCCAATATTAATAAAAAGTGCATTATGTAACTGTTCTGGTAAATGGTTGGCCACCTTCTCGCATACATGGAAGCTTTGAATGGAATGATCCAGTTTAAGGTAATTTTATTGCCCAAAAATACCTTTCGAAACACGCACTCCTGATGGGAATGGGTCACCTCTTCACAGACCTGACCTGTAACTTGTGGAGACAGGCAGCTGATGCCACTATGTCAGATCTGTGTAGAGGTGACAACACTCTATACTCATTTCTATAGGAGCGGTACAGTGGAGACCCAGAGTTCCCACTGCGTAAAGTAATTTGTACTGAGGTTCCAAGAGGTCCACTGGAGGTACTACCTTCTAAAAGGGTCTGGTGTGGTTGGGACCTGGGACTAACATTTTATTTAGGAAAACATTAGTTCTATTTGGGTTAAGTCAGTTGTTCTCGTAGCAAAGCCCCTGAACCTGGAGCTGTGTCCAGAGCATGGAAACGCAAAGTAAACCAGTGAATAGAGGCATTTGGGAATAAAATGACCTGTAGTTGCTATACAGTGGAACATTTCAGGCAAAGCAATATTATCTCAATGCAAACAAGCAGGTGGAGAACCCCACACCAGAAAGTAATGACTATTCATTATTTTTCCATACCTAAACCTGCCAATTCGTCTTAGGTGTGAAAACATCTCCCCACCAGGAACGTACTCCATCACCATGTACAAGTTGGAGTTGTCCTAAAAAAAGAAATGACCTCTTAGAACACAGTACTTAGAAATAGTAGAAATATGCCACAATTCATTTTCGCAGAAGACAAGCTTACCTTAAAGGCATACTCGAGTTTGACAAGAAAGGGGAAGCTCACGGCCTGTAATATCCTCTTCTCATTTAGCGTGTGTTCTATTTGCTTGAGTTTCACCACCTGACAGAACAAGAGAACATGACCTCAAAGTGTGATGGCCCAACAGCACAATGGAAAATACAGCCCTGGGAGAGGACTAGGTCATCTCTGAGTTTGAACTAAAAACCTTGGCATTTTATAAACTCTACACTACAAACACATGGTGGTTTGAAAGAGGTATTTTTAAACTACTACTATGTTCAAATTCACTGTGTAATTCCTTGCGATTTACCATTTTAACAGACTATTCCACCAACACTGCTCAATATATCGCTTTTGAATTGAAATTGCACAAGTTGGAACAGAGTGTTTTCCATTTGAGAGAAGGATGTGTGTGTTAAACTTGAGTAGAATTAAACAAAACACAAGTCCAGGTATAGTTTTGATGACAACATTATAACAGAAAATCGCGTAATATGGACCCTTTAAGGTAGTGAAGATATTAAAATGTCTTATAACAGTTCAGACCTGTACAAACGTGCCTCAAGATACATGGGATTCTTGTATTAGTTTATCAGTTCATATTTCAGGCTGTTGTTAATTCTCCTGGAGATGTCTACAGTGTGTACTTTGAAGAGAATTCTACTTTCTAAGCATATATAGCAAATCCAATAGCAATAATACAGAACATTGGAAATATTAGTTTTCTCCAAAATTGTGCAGCCCCAATTCCACAATTTATTTTGTTGTAAAGTGAGTCTAGATCATTTTCACCTCAATTTGCAGTTATATAACCCCCGAAACAGTACAGGTCTGTATGTGATGCTCTGTTTCCGTTTAACTCTAGGATATATTTGTATATTTTTTTATTATACTTTTGTTTACACCAACTGTTGCTCCATTTGGTTAATCTTTAAATCTTAATTTACTGTTGCAATGCTGGAATTTTGTTACAGAATTAACATTAGAGCTGGAAAACTAGTCTTATCTACTTTGTTTTTGTATAGATCAAATAAATTCCACAATATTAAAAAAAAACATTGCTTAAGGCTTTTTTTTTTTGCTAACCATTTTATTTAGATTATAAGGATTTATATGGGATATCATCAGAAAAGAAAAGTTAGTGAATGATATTTGGTATTTTTTGGTATTTAATTGTAAAAAGGCAGATTAAAACAAAAAAATATTCACAAATGTAATCCTTAATCATTCTTTAATATAAATACACTGTTTTGTAGTACTGTTTTCTACCTACATGGTTGTTTTTGCATGAACCCCTGTGCAGGTGTAGTCTTCCCTATGTTAGATAATTAAACATAGGCACTGACCTTCTGCTTGTCCAAGATTTTCATGGCGTAGTATTGCTCTGTTCCTTTGTGTTTGACGAGCATGACTCTTCCGAAGGAGCCGGTGCCCAGGGTTTTTATTCTGTCAAAGTCATCTAGGCACGTTGTGCTCTGTGGAGACAATACAACACAACACACTGTTGACTAAAGTAATGCACTATTTTTAAACAGTGGTTCCCCAGTGGTAGGTGAGAGGGTAATTATGGGACACAGAAGTTAATTTGTTTTGGTCACCAAGTTTAAATGCACAAGTGAATAGGCCTGTCATGATAATTACAATATCAAACCACAATATACTGTATTTTAAGCTAATATTTTGGTTAATTTCTGTGGAATAATGGGGAGGATTTTAGCTATTTTCTGTATTATGGTGAGATTTGAGCTGTATGGAATTGAATAAAATATGTTTATTTGTTACAGCTCAGACCTTTAAATGATACTATACATTTAGAAATAGGTTTACTGGGATTATCTTGCTTTGTGTTTGTGGCACGAAATATTTTCAATATTATCGTTTATCACAATATTTCACTGTTGCAATATATCATGCTTCTAAATTTTTAATCGTGACAGGCCTACAAGCGAATAGGCTGTTGACGTTCACTTATTCAGCTCATTTACTTTGGGTTTTTGATTTTTAAATGTGCTGGGAAATGTGTTGTTCTTTAAAGCGCCAGTACGTAACATTATAGACAAAAATAGACCTGCTGATCTAAATGAACTGAATTACACCCCAATTTAAACTTTTTAGAACACATCTGAATAAGGCTTATGATTATTATGAACATGTACTGTCAAAGGTGCATTGTGTAACTTTTCTGGCGGAGGGTCCATCAAATGCTTTTCTCCATGGAAATATGATGACTTTGTCTGGAATGTTTCGCAGTATGGTATTAAACCTTTCCATCTTCGTGGCGACCAAACCTGCCCAAGTTACAAGTCTGTGGAAAGGCGACCCCGCTCATAGTCAAAACGCCCATTTTTCGAGGTATTTTCAAGCTATAAAACCACTTACGTGTAAAGTAGAACAGAAATTTATTGTCAAACTGTGGACCAAACAAGCTGGTGACGGATCCTCCACCAGAAAAGTTACACAATTCACCATTAATATTAGTTTTATTAATTTCATATGTGTAATCTGTATCCTTAGTTTGAAAATTGTACTGTGAGAAACGTAGATCCCCCCCAAAAACAAGGATACAATTCAAGAGAAACAGAAAAGCAGATACTACTTACCTGTGGTGGGCATTCCCATTTGCGTAAGAAGTCTTCTTTGGCTTTGGCTAGAAACTCTTTCACTACAATTAGACAGAAAGCACAGTTAGGGAAGGGAAGTGTCCTAAAAGGTTTGTAATTTGAGAGAAAATTTGCAAATTGCTGACTGTCAGTTGGGAAAAGGAGAGTTTGGGATGTTTGAACAATTCTGAAGAGGAAAGGTGACAGGAAATTCAACTCTCATCTGGATATACATTAAAATAATACAGACGGTAGCATTATTCTCATCTAAGAGAGGTCACAAAACAACACAAAACAACATTCAAGTAGAGTGACCACCTCAAATGTAGCAATTATTGGGACAGGCCTATATTCAACTTTCGATAAATGGGAGATAGATCAATATTTTCAGATCCAATAATTATCAGGAGTATCTTTTCTTTTGTTTGTTTCTTATAGAATGTTATCTTATTGAAATTTTACGACAATTTATGTGAACCCTTGTTTGTCTTGCTATCTGTTTAGACATTGCAGCGTGTGTTTTTTGTATTTGTGTTGTTTAATTGAGATAAGCGCTGCACATTTTGAACATTTTAAGGTGTGTCTCGGGTTCAATCAGAGACAGTAGTGGCTGGAGATGAGAGAATCGATTCCTGTTCTGTCACGGTGTCCTTAGGCAAGACACTTCACCCATGAATGTGGCGTCTTAACTCGGTGGTCAGAGGGTCCGACGGTGCAGATTGGCAGCCTTGCTTTACTCAGTTGACACCAGGGCTTCAGAAATAGCTGACCACCACCAACTATGAAGTATCAAGTGAATGAATAACGGCTATAATTCATATATCTTGCAAAGTACATTATAACTCCAAGGCTTTGTTCTCATCGTTATTAAAGGCCCTGCACTTGGCGTCTGCACATCATTCTAAACTGTCAGATGGTCAGGAAGTGCACGTTAGCATGCTAGTTGTTACATTTATCATCGCGGGGACTCTGGTCCGCTCTGGTCTCTAGGAGTTGTGAAAAGCGCGTAGAAATTGAGGTGAATGCTCGAAACGCGTAAGGTAAACGAGTTTGAAATGGACAAATTCTGCTTTTAAGACTGTAAATATCAACGCCTTTTATTTACTTTCATTGTAATTTCCTTTTGAGAAATATTGTCACTGCATGGTTTAGTCCCATTTTGAAAAGAATTCACAGAGATTATAACATTTCTCCAGTCCAATAGCGAGACAGGTGGTCACTCTACATTGAAGACAGGCAGACAGGTGATGCAGGCCAAGATACTCTGATTTGGAGCCGTTAGTCTGAAACCAAACACTTGTATTATTTATTATTATTGTTGTTATTATTATTATTATTATTACACGGATGCTGGGCCAGAGCTCCAGCTGCATCACACATCACAACAGGGAAGCCTAGAGGAGAACACACAGCCAGAAACAAGCAAACAAACCAATGTATGGGCAACACAGCAGACAGCAGATATCCAGATTGAGAGAATAGAGATAAAAACAAGGACACATTATCAAAAGGCATGCAGAAGAGAGATACAAGGCAGACACACGGCTAGCAAGATGTCACAGCAATGCCAACAATGCTAATCTGACCATCTCTTTTGTTCTGAAGCGTACCAAATGTCTCTATAGTTCACCATAGTTTTGCAGGAACAATCACCCACACGGATGGGATGAAGAGAAGACAGGAGAGAGATAGTATACAAGTATAAGACAACAACATACATTAATGCAACATGGTGTAAAATGTAATGTAGTGAACGCCATGAGAAGTTGACAGTACAGTACTAGGCCTGTCACGATAAATTTTGATGTGTGAAAAGGTGCATTATGCAGCTTTTTGGTGGAGGGTCCATCACCTGCTTCTTTCTATGGATATGTCATTGCTCTGACTGGAATGCTCCACAGTATGACCTTAAAACAGCTCTACCTTACGTTTACTAAATAACAAGTGGTTTTATAGCTCAAACATATGCAGGAAAAACAAGAATTCTGACTGTGAGCGGGGTCGCCTCTCCACAGATCTGAATTGTAACTTAGTCTGGTCTAGTCTACACGAAGGTAGAATAGTTTAAACCCTGTGAAACATTCCAGACAAAGCAATAACATCTCCATGTGGAAAGGCATTTGACGGATGCTCCACCAGAAAGGTTTCATAATGCGCCTTTCATGAAGAAAATATAGACAATAAACATTTTAGAACTAATTTGTGACACTGATACAAGCATCCTAAAGCAGGATTACCCCCAAAACGATGCTAAATCAACAATATTGTTAAAAAATCTATATATATATATCACAAGCTGCAATAAATACAGAATGAAACAGAATGAAACACTTAGTTCTGTAATAAATCATAGAAGTTATTTTGTCCAACTTTTACGGCTTAGGTGCATTGTATAACTTTTATAAAACCACCTGTAACTGAATAAATGTGTTTAATGTCATACCGTGGAACATCTCAAGCAGAGCAATGACGTTTCCATAGAAACAAGAAGGTGACGGACCCTCCATTAGAAAAGTTACACAGTGCACCTTTAAATCTTATCGTATAGCCACAAAATAACCATAAATTTCCCAGTAGTGCAAAGAAAATGTACACAATGATAAATATTAACCCCAAAATATATTCTTCCAGCTTTCATATAATGAACGATAAGTCGATATAGAAATGATCGTGACAGGCCAAGACAACACGCTGTGGAATTTCAATCGCCCTGGCAACGGTGGTTTTCGGAGAACAGGTGCACCCAGAGTGACATGAGCTGTTACGCACATTTGTTCATGCATAGTAAGCCCAGATATAAAGATAAGGCGTAATACTGAGAATGCGATGCAATGTAGTACTGTTTGAATACTTGTAGAGTGATGCGATGGACATTTATAGTTGGAGTATGGTTTATGTACACACAGTCGAGTACACTCTCCACTTGGACTTTGTTTGGAGTGGACACTGTTTATGTCACAGCGGGTTTGCTTGGGTGAGGGAGAGCCATGGGAGGTGAACATCTGCAGACTGACAAGGACTAAATCAACAACGGGGCTGGATACGATCGCGCAAAACTAAGTGGAGAAGTAGTGGTCAAACGTAATGAAGTAATACAGTACTGTACATTTTAGGTATCTGTGTATGTTTTAAAGTGGATATTTTTATTAACTTTCATTACATTTGAGGACAGGTATCTGTGCTTTCTCCACTCCATTTTTTAACTGGACTGAAAAGTAAAAGTATTGTTTTATTAATGTTTGACACCTGCTGAAAAGTCTGGGGGGTTTATTTTCAACAATTTTATAGTTTAACCAAACAAAAATAAGAAAATAAAAGCAGCTACAAAATAAGATCAATTGAGTTGTTTCTGGTGAACAAAATTCAGCACAAATCTTTATCAAAATCACTACATTTGAAGCCTCATTAGATTAAAAATCTGATACTTTTACTTTATTTATTTATTTTGCTCCGGTATCTGTACTTTCACTAAAGTAAAAGAAATGGAGTACTTCTTTTGCCACTGTAGAGTAGTAACAATATCTCACAATGCAATATCAAAGTACAAATAATGACCGCAATAGTTTCAGGAGGTTATGGTAAAATTGCATCTTTTCTTCTGATATTTCCCTTACAAATTGTTATAAGCTTGAACAATGCACGTTTAACTTTGATGTCGCTCCTTAATATTTTAGCTCCTCAATCTTTGTATCTTGTTTATTTCAGTGTGAGAGGTCGTCTGTAATGATGGTCTATTGTTTGTTTATGTGGTTGGTTTTAATGTCTCATGTTGAACTTTGAGCACATTTTTTCCACTGTGGTTTTTAACTACAAATAAACTAAGCCAACCTAACTTACAATTCTTCATGTTACACCCATTCATTATAGTATCCATTAATTATAACTAGTAGGAATAGATGATGGATGAAAGGGAATTTGGTCATTTCAACAAGTAACTTTCTGGTTGTAATCTAAAATATATTTTCTGTCACATTGAGACGGTAAAATAGAACTACAGACTATTACTGCTATAGGTTCTAGGTAAGGTGTATGCAGTATTCTCAAAGAGCTGCCCACTGTCTGGTACAATACAGCCAGGGCAGAGAGTTATCATTATCAGTTATTCGTTATGCTTTACAAATTAAAATATGGAAACATTTGAGCATTAGTGGAGCTGTTTTGTTTTTCTTAAAGTTTTGAGTACATGATCCTGGTTTAGTGTTACGGACCTGTATTGCGCTATATCTGATCTATGTTAATGTTGCTTATAATAATGCTTAGTTCTTCTCTCAAATGGACAACACTCTGCTCCACCTTGTGATGCCATGTGGTAATACAGAAAGAGCTCCTCTGTGTTTTTAAACTCAATACACTTTCACTACAATCATTTGGATGATTTCAGCCCTGGAATTGCCAATCTCTATTGAACTAAAAGGTAAATAAGGTAGGTGTTAACTTGAAAATTACCGCTACATGAAATAACAAGGTGGAACAGAGCATATTTAGCTTTGGAGATGTAGGCAGACTAATAATAAAGGGTTACCCAAACACATGAATGAAACAAAACATATCTCCGGGTAAGTTTTTGAGCAGGTAACAATATTATATTATGTCGTAAAGGCCCAATATTGCGCAAAATGGCTTTAAATTTGACAGTGCAGTTTGAACATTTTCTCATTTGTAACTCGTGCAGTCAGTATTATCACATAATGCATACAGCTACAAATACAAGACTGTATTTATAACACAATTTCACCAGCTTTAATTGGACCTTTAGTACATTGTGTACTATCATTATCCAGCCTCTGAAATAGTCCTTGATTGATTCCGCAGGTGTCTTTCCATCCCTTTGCACCACTGTGGCTGACTTGAAATGGAAAAAAGTGAGCTGAAGGGCTGTGAGCCGAGGCCACTCAGGCATAACATAGCAGGGTTATGTGATTCTCTGGCCCTGTGTGTAAGTACCGGTGCCAGACCCTATACTCTGTGAAACTGAAGAGGTGTCACGATAATGGCAACTGCTTAATCTAGGCTATGCTAAACAACAAAGTAATGTTCTTTTATATTTAGAGAGGGAGAGAAAGAGTAAGAGGGGGAGGAAGAGAGGGAGGGAGGGTGGACTCTAGGTAACCGGGTCGCTCTGCAAATCTGCTATTCGGGCCATAGTGTCAAGCTTAAATGGTTTTAGCTGTTAGCCGGTCAGGATATAGGGATCACAGCCAAGAAGAAACGCAATCTCCAACTCCTGCCTGAAGTCACCGCTTGGCAATGTTTTTGGACGCCTTACTGCTTGGGTTGTCTTAAGTTAACTGGCTAATAAACCTTTTTGGAATGTAGACAGTTTGTAAAAGAAAATCAGGAATTACCCCTGAACTTTCTAGTACATTATCGACTATTCCACATTATACGTTTCTTGGTCAAATTAGCAACTAATGAAATTATCCACTATGTTCTGAATTGGTAACAGTGACACTGATTACTGCTTTTGCTACTTTTATCTCGTACGGTGATCAGTGATTCTAGTGCGTACAAGCAGAGTAACACAGTCCCAGGGCCCAGCTGCGTCAAACGTTCAAAGCTTGTAATACTCCTTATCCTCTGACGAAGGTCTGATGACAAGCTGCTCGAGTCAATGACAACTGAGTCCTTTACCACAGTCAGATTAGAAGAAAATAGCTCCAACTGGGCACGAGGTTTGCACTTTTGGCTGCGCTGTCTGTGTTTACCTGTGCAAATGCCAAGAAGGTCCAGTGCAAGTAGTAGGACTTAAAGATGCACTATGTAACTTTTCTGGTACAAGTCAGGACCTGCTTGTGTCCCTGGAGATATGCTAGGGAGATCGCTTTTCTTTGAATGTACCACAGTATGGCATTAAACTTGCTTATCATTTAATTATAGGTGTTTTTACAATAAAACAATACCTTGAAAAATATGTATTGTAATGTAAGCGAGCCCACCTCTCCACGAATCTGACCTGTAAATTGCCTTGGTGCTTTTCTCAATGGAAAAAGAGAAGTTTGATATCGTACTGTGAAAAAGTCCAGGCAAAACAACATCTCCATGGTGACGGACTCTCCACCCGGAAAGTTACACAGTGGACGTTTCAATCTGCACTATGTGACTTGTCCGGTGGAGGGTCCATCTCCTGCTTGTTGCATGGAGATGTGCCCAGAATGTTCCACAGTATAGCCACAGTGGTATGACTCTCCATGGAGACTTGCCAGCCAAATTACAGGTTAGATTTGTGGAGAGGCACTCACAGCAAGAATTATGTTTTTTAAGACATTTTGGAGCAATAAATATAACACCATTAGTTCAGTACCATAACGTGGACAATTTAAACCAAAGTATTAACATCTCCATGGAGACAAACAAGCTTCAGACGATCTCCAGAAAAGTTACACCGTGTACCCTTAAGCTTTTATGAATGGGAACATCAGCATTTGTCATTTGTTCACCATACTTGGGCATGATGGTGCAGCACTGGGAGGATTGGTTTGTTTATGTAACAGAGAATAAAATGTGTCAAGGGAGCACGAGGAGGAGGGGAAATGCAGCACAATACTTTCTAGTAAATGTATGTGCTATTTATAGGCTAACCGTTGCAAATGTGTGCGTGATGTTTAATATGGAGAGTCTTCATATGTGTGTGTGATAGCTTGCATCTGCAACCATTAAACACAGTCCTAACATTACAGATTTTAATTATTGATATGGGCACGTTCAGGACAAGATAAGTCATGATGCGGATGTAAGAATTTGAGGCATTTCCTTCGCATATGTACAGTGTGCGCTTGCATCGCCATGGCTAACTCTGAGCAATAAAGGCCTGAATTGCTACTACTACCATCAAGAGGGAGAGGGATGAGGGGCCTTGTACGGCTAATCCCCCAACCCACAGCTAAAGTTAGCAGGCTAAGGGACCACTACCAGGATTTACTTTATCGTGTAATAAATGTAATAAAAATCGTCTAAAAAGAGACAGGTGTGTTACTGCGTTAAGTGTGTTTTACGCGGTGAAATATGCGAAAATGGCACCAAGTCCTACGACCCCCTACCCCACCCCCTTAAAGTGAAGATAATAACAACACAAACGGGTCTTTCTGGCTACAAGCTAACGATCAGTAGGCCCCCTTTGCTACGTTTATCTTTCGAAAACCACCGTGCGTAAAAATCGCGAGCAAAAACCGACAACTTTGTGCGTAAAGATGTTTAATACGCGGTGGACGTGTGCGCCCGACCCTCCCTTCTACTGTGTTGTACTGTACCGAGTTTGGGCAGTATTGTAACAGCACAACCTGCTAATTTACCAGAGGTTACCGAACGCCCCGTAGCCTGAAGCACCGCCGAGGCCATCATCACAACAACATCCCCGCAAAAACTCACCGCTCTCTAGCTCGTTGCCCTTCTTGGCGGTGGCAGCGTTCCCCATGGTGTGCTGGAAGACACGGCGAAAGCTCCGACGCAGCAGAGGATATGGCGGAGGCTAGGGCTAACCTGTTACCACTACTGATATTCTCTGCACCCCCTCTGCCCTTAAAATAAACCGAAACAAAGACTCATCCGTGGGAAAAATACGGCCCGGCGCCCTTTCCAGCAACCCTCCCCCTGCTTTCTGGTGTCTTTTCCCCCCAGTAAAGACGCTCTCTCGCCGCTCGGGCTTTTTCTCCTAAGCCTGTTTGGTTGTCATGAAGCTACAGCGGTCACTTGTGTTGCTTTGCTCCTCTGCTGCCTTCCCCCCCTCCAGTCCCCCTCACTCAGCTGCATTCACGTTGTGGCTCTTTGGATTGGACAAAGATGCCAGTGGAGATATAGCAAACCTGACCTGCTTCCGCGTTTGGGAGCATCACGGTTGCATTCACAGGTATGCCGTGCGATGACTTTGGCCTCTTCAGCAATGGAAGAACCAGATAAATCTTTTTTTGTGCCCAGGCGTCAGAAAGATGCGTGGGCAGCCGTAATGGATGATGCAACAGTTTGATTTGGTATAGATTTTTTTATTCAACGAAATTTGCGCTATTGCACACAGATTTAGACTGATTAATTTTTTTTTTTTATTATTACACATTTTTATGCAACATTTGTTTCTCAAGTTTAGTTTGGCGACAGGTTCATTCAAATAAATTAGGTAAGTAAATATACTACAGTAGGCCAGTCCTGTAAAATGCACATGCGTAAAAACAAAAAGACGACAAGGCTACTACTCCTAGAAAACTACATTACTATGTTGAATTTTATTCAGTCAAAATGTAATTAAAACTAATCCCAATTATTTTAGTCCATCCATCCATCCATCTTCTCCCGCTTAATCCGGCTGGGTCGCGGGGGCAGTTTGCTGCCCAATACTCATAGCACCTGACCCCCCCTATGAACCCCTCTGCAGGTGGTGAGCCCACAGGAGGGTGGACAACCCCCTATGAATTATTTTAGTATTTATAACTATAACTATAACTATAACTATAACTATAACTATAACTATATATATATATATATATATATATATATATATATATATATATATATATATATATATATATATATAGTTATATATAGTTATATATATATATAGATACTGCGCAGAACTCTCAAGCTCCCAGGCCTCTGGTAGAGGACCCGAGCTGATGAGGGTGAGAGAGACCAACCACCGTGGAAGGTGAGAAATGCGTTGTTATATATATATATAAAAAAAAATACAATATGCAAATTTCACAAATTTCATGGAAGTGTCATGTTTCCATGGAAATAGAATGTTAAAACTATACTTAGACATGGCAAAAAGAGAAATTCAATTATGTCAACAGTTTATTTGGTCAGCTGCTTCTTCTTAGATGAGCTACGAAATGTATTCGACCAAATAAACTTTTGCCCAGTTGACAAATTGAATTTCTCCTTTTTCCATAGATTCTACCTGGATGACTGAGGGATTTTACACATAGACATACTTCAGAACAGTCTCCATGGAGATAGATACATTTTATGCCATACACTGAAATGTTATAGCCAAAAGAATATTCCCATCAGTTAAAGCAGGAAGAGGCCCTTCTCAAGTCCAAAGAGTCAGGTTTATGGAGATGCAATAAACACACCAAAATGAAAAAATCAAACATTTTTCATTAAAAAAGTGATATATTTGGCTTTAAGTCAACAAAATGTCACATATAACATAACGTTGAAACCCATGCATATCCAGTGCAGTTTTATGGCTTTTGAGTGTTATTAATGTTTTTATTTGTTTCACCCAGTTCATATCAAAATGTAACAGTATTCAGTGGTTTCAGCTTCCAGTTTTAACCCTGTAAAGCCCACACCATTAAATAATTGGCAGAAAATTCCAATTCTTTGAACTTGGAGCCTTTATTGGTCCCTCTAAACAAACAAACAAAAAAAATTCAAATATCATTTTCCATATATTATTATTTATGGCAATCTTGTATTGTCACTGGAGCACCCTCTAATCAGTGAATCACACCCACTGTTGGATTATTTGTGCACTGCATGTATCTGATTGTATACATCAGGTTTTTCAGGGGAAAAATGTCACACTGCTCATGTGGAGGGCTGAAAAACTCATGTATCAAATATGATACGTTTGGCGTTATAGGGTTAAGCAACATTTTACATACCTTAAAGGGCCCATATTATACTTTGTATCTATTTCATCAGCAACTTATCTGGAGTTTTGTTTCATTCACACATGTCTAACACACAAACTCTAAATTTAGTATGAGTTCTTCTCGCAAACAAAAAAACTCTCTGTTCCACCTTGTGATGTCATGTGGTAATACAGGAAGTGCTCCACTCTGTTTTTTAAACTCCACACACCTTCACTAGAATCATTTGGTTGATTTTAGCCCTGGAATGGCCAATCTCAACTGAATAAAAAGTAAAATGTAACTGTTAACTACCACGTGACATCACATGGTGGTAACTTCTCTCCAGTCTGAAACCTGTGTGTATAGCCACTAACTAATTCAAATAATAATTTTACATAATAAATAGAACTCTAACCAAACCAAGTCAGCACAGTTCAAACTAAGTGAGTGTTGTAATGCAGAGTGAACTAGATGAGAGTGATGGATTCTCAGCTCAGTGCAGATATCAGGTAGTAATTATCACCAACATGTGGTATGGGAGGTACGAGTGACTCTGCCAACTGTCATACGGACCCTTTGATAAGCCCCACAGTCACAATATGTTCCCATATACATCGCATTACTTCAGTCATCATCACTGGTGGGAGGTAACAAAGTAAAAATAGTGAAATACTATAAAGTGCATAAAGGGTCATTGTGTAACTTTTCTGGCGGAGGATCCTTCAAATGCTTTTCTCCATAGAGATGTTATTGCTTTGTCTGGAATGTTACACAGTGTGGTATCAAAGCTTTGTATCCTCATGGAGACCAGACTAAGTTATAGGTTAGATCTGTGGAGAGGTGACCCCGTTCACAGTCAGAATGCCCATAGTCTTTGCCCCTAATCCGGTGTGTTTCCATTCATGCTGTATTATGTCTGTCTATTCACATGCTCTGTCTCAGTCAAATAAATAAATACATTCCAGGCACAACAATGACATCTCCATAGAAACAACCAAAAAGTTACATAGTGCACCTTTAAGTAAAACAAATATTTCTTTCTTTTACTTCACGTTCATAACTTGAGCAAACAAAAATATTCAAATAAAGCTATAGAAAAAGATTGGTTCAGTTATTTCTGTTGAATAAAATGCATCACAAATCTGTATCAAAATGACTACACTCACATGTATAGCCTTTTGAATTAGCAACAGGGTCTTAAAGGGACAATGTGTAACTTTCCTGGTTGAGGATCTGCCAATTGTTTGTCTACAGCACGGCATTAAACACATCATTTCAAAAGAAGCAAACAAGTGACACTACAAGGCCAAGTTACAGGTCAGATCTGTGGAGACGTGAGACTGCCGACAATGTGAAGGCGTGTTTTTAACAGAATGCAGTTTGAGCAATAAAAACACCATAAGACTGATATGCTTAATGCCATACTGTGGAACATTTTAGACAAAGCAGTAACATCTCAGTGGAAAAAATGAATGAGGGGATCCTCTACCTGAAAAGTTGCATATTGCACCATGAATGAGTAATACTTGGACATGTAACTTTATTTATTTGACAAACTTCTGAATGAAACACACAAATCAAATGCCTGAATAAGGGTGGAATTATAATCCATATAATTCTGAACCAGTCAGTCTCAAGATCTGAAATGGTTTTTGGAGCTCAACCGTGACCATCTGATCTGGTACCAGAAGTAAATTTCCCATTCATTTTTCCCATAGACTAGAAAATCTAAAATATTAATATAAACTTAATATAGTTAATATAGTTAATATAGAGTTAATATGAAGGCAATGATGATGATAACCTGCTGTGTAATATCTAACATCTGGTTGTATCCAAAAAGCACATTTAAAAAGTAAGATTTGGCTAAATGCCTTAATAACATTGGTTTCACTTTCAGAAATATATTTTATATACAATTATAGATTTTGTGGTCATTATTTACCATGTAGCTTTCAAACTTTATTTGGAAAAATAATTGAGATTTTTACTTCTTTAGCTCCATTGTAGTTTATGGTTAATATTCTTGCCAAAAACTGTCAATTTGACTTTAATCTCAAAGTTCATTTCCTTCATTCGTACATGTTTGGTTGTTGTTGGTCTCAAGATAATATAGACTGTATAACAATATTTTTGATTTGGATAAAAAGCGTCACTGTTCATCCTAATTAAAAAAAGAAAACAATAGTTTTCACCAGTTCACCACGACAGGCAGCAATTTTGTCATTCTTTTAACCAGTGGTGAAATGTAACAAAGTAAAAGTAGTAAAGTACTGTACTTGTACTTTTATTATATATATATAGAGAGAGAGAGAGAGAGAGAGAGAGAGAGAGAGAGAGAGAGAGAGAGAGAGAGAGAGAGATAGATAGAGAGAGAGAGAGAGAGAGAGAGAGAGAGAGAGAGAGAGAGAGACTATGCTTTAGATAGATTATTAGAACATAAGACCCTTCTTTAAACCTGCAATCTTCCATAAAGACACTAGATGGCAGCAGATCTCTACTACACGCTCTGAGTTGGAGGCTAATACCCCTTTTGTGAGCTGAGACGTGCAAAGTCACTTTATTTAATTATTCTTTTTCAGCCTATACTGTCGTCACATCTCCTCTCACCCAGACAGTCCTCTTAATTACATTAGACAGTGAAAACAAGTGCAGCTGCATGCTTTCCAAATCTAATGTACACACTTTTACATCTTTTTAAGTTGTCAACAAAATAATTAGTTTGTGTTTACATGTTAATTTTCCAAAGTGGTAAAACATTTTCACAAATAGGCCATCCAGGTGTGCTACAGGGTTGAACTAGGATTAAAAGGTTCTGTATTAGACATAATGGATTCTTGTGAGCTTTAAATCATGTCATGTTGTTACCTCCTCAGAAACATACCTGAAGTTGTGTTTTGTTTCATTCATGTAAGTTTGTGTAACCCTTTATTATTAGTCTGTTTGCATCCCCAAACCTCAAATGCTCTGTTCCAACTTGTGATGTCATGAAGCTGTAGTTTTCAAATGAACAGCTCGTTTTACCTTTGCTTCAGTATAGACTGGCAATTCCAGGGCTGAAATGATACAAAATGATTCTAGTGAAGGTGTATGGAGTTTAAAAACACAGTGGAGCACTTCCTGTTTTACCACATGACATCACAAGGAGTGTTTTCTGTTTGAGGGAAGAGCTCAGTCTATGCAGGGTTTGTGCGTTAAACATGTGTGAACGAAACAAAACACAACTCTGCGTGTGTTTTTGATGAAGAAACGACTTCATAACATAGATCAGAAAACAGTCTAATATAGGACCTTTAAAATCCCATGTTTTAAGAGGAATAATCATAGCAGCAAAAACAGAAAATTGGGGCATATTTAAAAATCTTTATTGCAGGTCAGTCGTTTCAAACATACACGTTTTGGTCCTTGGGCTTTTATGAGGCTATACTTTTAAATATATTTCTTATGATTTGCAATAAATGTAATGGGGATTGTATAAATAGATATGTGATTAATGATTTGCACATTAAAGTCTCTATTATATTATACCTTTCACTCCTGCTGCTAAGGTTAATACCATTACTGCACTATGCATTGTTGCTTATATCTTACTTCACTGTAGCTACTGCAGATATTATTAAAACACGGAACAACGTGTACTGATACAGGAGCTGCATGAAAAAAAATGTATTGCTATTGTTCAGATACAATTACACTTACACTTTCAATAAACAATATATTTCAAAAATAGGATTCTGTTCAGAGTCTATAGCAAACAAGAATTTATAATGCACATTTGTACTGTTTTTGCGAGATTAGAATGCAATATATGTTTGAAAAGTAGGATTCTGTTCAGACGAGACACATTATAAACAACTCCAGAAGCGACTGGATAATGGTGGCAGCTCAAATTGCGATCTTTCAACTCTAATGTGATTAATTGTGCAGCCCCAAACTACTATTAATATTTCAATTCTACATCTTTCCTCACTGCCAATGGTAGTCTGTCTACAGCATATTACTTCTACTTCATGACTACTTGGAGAGACAGGTTTTCATGTTATTTTTCTAATTGTTCCTTTGTTTTGTGGGATAGTATCTGTGCTAAATATTTATCAGTTTTTCACTAGTCAAGCAGCAGTTAGTTGCAAAAGAAATGTTGAAAATGATCCAAAAATAAAGGGATAGTTTACATACAAGGAAGAAGCACATTTTCTAGCAGTTTAAACATTCATTTAAGAAGATGAAGGTGTTTCCATTTTTTAGCAGTAAAATAAAAATTAATGAGCCAAAGTTTTGTCCTTGTTTAGAGCATGGTTGCTAGGTAACAGTAATGGCATTACCTCTACATATGTCACATCTGCTGCTGTGTTCAACCATAAAGTAAAATTATACAGAAGGGAAAACTAGGTACAATTTTCAGTTAAATCGTAAATTAAATTACATTTGTAGAGAGAATTGTTCTCTAACTTGAAATGTGCACTTTAATCTCTAACTATAAATACTACAAAGAGTAGCCTATTTATAGACCCTTTAAAAACTGTAAAGAATGAATGGAGGAAACTGGAAGCAAAAGTTAAGTGAAACATGATGTGATTTCAACGGAGAAACTGGGATTAGTCACAGAAAATAAGAAAATATGAAAATATAAGGACATTTGGTGAATGAAAACCTCTTGGATACTTGTGAGTGATATCAGAGCCTGGTTTAAAAACATTTACAATTAGGTTTTACTTAACAAGAGACTAGGATTAAACCTAGAATTTTTGACAAAGTAAAGAATTTTTGACAAAATTACAGCACAAATCTTTATCAAAATCACCATATTTGAAGTTTTATCAGATCTCAAATTCTGTGTGAAATAGTTTTACTTTTTACTTTTTAATCTTTGCTCCGGTATTTGTACTTTTACTTAAGTATCAAAATTGCGTACTTCTTCTACCACTGGATATGTCTTTTTAAAAACTACTTCCAAACAAGCATTTCTTCCAAACACACTTTCTACTTTTCTTTCCCATGTCAGTCAATTTGTGTGAAAGGTTTGAAATTGTAGCTCAGTCTGAAAAGGTATAACTGACCCAGACGGCTGCAGTGTGATTCTCATTTGTCAGAATCTTTTATCTGTATTGGCTCAAATTGTGTCATGTTCTCCTGAACCAGCTGCACTTCGCATCGGCATTTCTGATGTTTCTTCTCCAAAACACCCTCGGCACTTCTTCAAAGAGACTCGCCGATGTCTCTAAATGAATGAGCGATTCACTGTGTCTTTCATGTGTCCACATTTGTTCACTTAACTGCAGACATAAATACAAAGAAAATAGTAGAGAAGTCAAAGTTCAAAAGTAAGAAATCTGTTGCTTCGAAATATGTTTTAATTTCAGGGTGCGTTCGCTGTGCGTTGGTCCTGGTTTGAGTCCAGTTTTAGTCCAGGTTTAGTTCTGTGTGTAGTCCTAAGTGAAAATGCAGATTTATTCACTTAACTGCAGACATAAATACAAACTTAATAGTAGAGGAGTCAGAGTTCAAAAGTAAGAAATCAGTTGCTTCGAAATATGTTTTAATGACAGGGTGAGTCCAGTTTAGTTCTGATGTAGACATGGTTTGGTTCTGATGTAGTCCTGGTTTAGTCCAAGTCTAGTCCAGGTCTAGTTCTGTGTTTAGACCTATGTGAGACCACAAAATTGATCACTTTAACTGCAGTCATAAAGTTAATAGCAGAGGAGTCAAAGTTCAAACGTAAGAAATCCGTTGCTTCGATGTAGTCCTATAGTCTTGGTTTGGTTTTGTTGTAGTCCTGGTTTAGTCCAAGTTTAGCTGAGGAGTCAAAGTTCAAAAACAGCAAATCACACTGTAGATAAGTTAAAAATGACTTAAATTAAGAACATTTATTTACTTTTTTTGAGTAGATTCAACTACAAGTAAAATTGTAAACAATGGAATAAGTGTGTATTTTTCTTAATTTAAGCAACATTTGATTTTGTTTCTTGTTTTAACTGCAAATACTTGTTGTTTTTCTTATCTTGTGTACAGTATACAGCCTTGTTGGTATAATTTTTTACGGACTTAGCTAGATTTTCATTTTTTGCAGTGCAGTGGCTTCAAAATATGTTTTCATTTCAGGGTGCGTGCGCTGTGTGTTGGTCCTGGTTTGAGTCCAGTTTAGTCCTGATGTAGACATGGTTTGGTTCTGTTGTAGTCTTGGTTTAGCTCAAATCGTGTCCAGGTTTAGTTCTGTGTTTAGTCTTAGTGAAAACATTTGCTTGAAGATATATAAAAACAATAAACCAGCAATTTTGTGTCTTTCCAAGTAATAGTATTAAAGCAACTCAGTATAGGCTAACTTTGTCCAAAATGTAGGGAAAATTGCAAGAATATAATCAATAGAAACCTATAGTATGCAATAAAATACCAACCATATTATGTAGTGTTAGTTGCTATTAAATATTTACAAATTAATTTAAAATTATATACCAAAACTTACTCAGTATACTGCATTTAAAGCCCTGTATCTGACTTTTTCCCCATTGAATTGAGCAACATGTGTCTTACCGCAGTGCAGATATACTGAGGTCAACATATGTCCGCCGCAGGCTGTCTGCATCTAATTATGAAGTGTTTTATTGTTTGATCATCAGGAAGTGCACATTATCATGTTAGTTATTGTTAGCTTTGGCAAAACTCCGCTCTGGTCTCTGCAAGATGTGAAAATGTTTAAAAACTCATTACGGTGAATAATTATAATGCTTGGAATGCTAAAGGAAAGCGAGTAATAATGGCTTAAAATGAACTTGTTTTGTTTTTCATGCTTTTAAATTAGTAAAAAATAGCGATGCACCGATGCTATACTGGTATTTATGGATGCCTATTTCCGCCAGTAAATGGAAAAAAAGATGGTTATGTTAACTAATAAACTATAATTATGAGATAAAATTATAATTATGACTTTCTATCTCATAATTATGACTTTCTTATGTCATAATTTTGAATTTTTATCTTATAATTTTGACTTTTTATCTCATAATTTTGACTTTTTAAACTAATAATTTGGACTTTTTATCTCATAATTTTGATTTTTTTAAGCTAATAATTTCAACTTTTTATCTCATAATTATGTCTTTATATCTCGTCATTTTGACTTTTTATCTCCATCTTTTTTTCTTTTCCAGGCAGAAATATGATTCCATAGGTATTAGATAACAGCAGTGATACTGAAAAAATTGCTGGATCAGATATGAATCAATAAACTGGTTAGACATATAAACTGATGTAATAAGTCAGAAAAACTAGTGTTTGAATTTCTAGTATTTACCTGAGTAAACAACAGCTCCATTTGGATCAGTTTTGCCTTATGTTATTTTTGTTTGAAGGAAATAAATACTGCTTTCAGTCCCTGCAGATGTGGTATTGGCAGATCCTCAAAGCTATAGCATCAGGAGCAGTAAATTGAACTGAAAAAGCTGGATCAGTGTAATTCTATAGTTACGCACAGCATCTTAAAATGTAAGAAAAATGGGCTCAAGCTGAGAAATTAAACTAAATAAAAATATCAACCTCTACAAAACATTCCCTACTCTAACCTAAACTATTATATTTCTGTATTTCACTTTGTTTGTCAGTGTGTTGGTCCCTCTTTGCTCGGACAGATAGCCCAGCTCATCTCCACGGCTCGGGGTGGATTTATAGACCCCGGGCTGCCTGTGATAGCTGCCGAGCGGGTGCTTCTGGGTGTCACCCGATCTCTAAACCCCTCCTCGAGCTCCGGCTCCCTTCAGCCGACTGTCAACTCCAATGACAGGCAATGAGTTTGGGACGCGCTCAGTTTGGGGAGAAGATATACGGGCCGGCCATAAAATGTGGATATGTGAGATAATGCAAGCTGGTCAAAACATGAGCCAAATAAATAACGGCAGTGGTGATATAGGACAAACGTGCGTGTTCGAGTCTTAGAGATTTATTGTTTGCAAAATAAATGACTAAAATGTTCACAATTCAATAGGTTATATAGATAATTTAAATAAATGAGAGATCTTTATGTTATAATTGATTCATTTGGTTTATTTAAGGGAATGTGTACACTGGGATATGCTTGGAAAGATTTAATGTTTGCAAAATAAATGACTAAGATGTCAACAATTCAGTATATTGTAGATCTAGGTCATTAGATAAATATGATTAATTTAAATAAATGAGTAAATTTAAGCCGGGACTGTGCTTCGATATGCTTGAAAAATTGTATTGTGTGCAAAATTGAATTACTCCTAAATAAATAAACATGTGTAATTATTATATATTTTTTTTAATTGTAAAATATGAGCTGTGAGAAAGATTTGACTCAATTACTTTCAGTTAAAGTTGCACCATGTAATTTTCAGTATCATGTTACCTGGATGATTCCATAGAAACAGAAAGTTAAAATTGTACTTCAGAACATTCCCCATGGAGATAGGTATGTTTTTACTATAACTATAAGAACTTTCCTTTTGGCCACATGAGATTCAGATTTGTGGAGAAAGTTACGCTCATGTACTTCTGTGTGAATGTTGCAGTACTTTTCCCTGTCCTGTAGAATATTGGACTCGTGATTTGATTGTTTGATTTATTTGTACATCATTATTATTTATTCTGTAGCTCAACCTGCCGAGGGAATGAAGATGGAAATTAGTCACGTTGGTTATAATCTTTACATATTTATGTTTGAAATGTACAGGCTAACTGTGCTGTCCCTTTACAAAAATAAATAAAATAAAACATAAGGATGCATGTTTTTCTGTTTTTTTCAGTGCAGTAAAAACATCCAAATGAAATATATAGGCCTATATGTAATTTAATTTAATTTAATTTAATTTAATTTGTATTTTTATTTAATTTAATTTATTTGTTTATTTATTTATTAATTATTCAAAAGTTACACAGTGGGGCTGTACGTTTAATATATATATATATATATATATATTATATATATATATATATATATATATATATATATATATATATATATATATATATATAATTTTTGGCCTTTCTTCTGTTTGCAACACTGGAATATTATAACCAAAAATACTGTCAAGGACGAGGTTGAGAGTCAGGTTTGCGGAGATGCAAGCACGCTCACAGTAAGCACACTTTTTCTGTTTTTCAGTGTAGTAAAAACATCCAAAATGAAAAAAATATAAAGACATCATTTATTTTATTTACTAAAAAGTTACACAGTGGGGCTTTACATTTACTAATACATATTTTATTACATTTTTGGCATAATTATTCAGCTCTCCTGTCAACTCTATTAAAGCACTTCACATAGGACCCCACTAAAACGCCGTCCCCTTGCTTTAATAGCTCTTATAGACTGTTGTAGCTAATCCACGTTAAAGTGCCACCGATATCAAGTGTTGCGTGCGATTATCAGCAGCGGACAGACTCAGGCGATCGCGCTATCTCCCCCTTATCGCTCCCCAGCTCCTATTAGGATACTGCCTGTGGTTGGAGGACATTACCCATTTCCTCATCTGTGTATTTCAAAGCGGGTCCCCTCCTCCTCCTCTTCCTCCTCCTTCCCTCTTTCTCCTCCTCCTCCCTTCGTCTCCGCACCCTAATTCACTCCAGATGATCACAATAGGACATTTGATTTAGAGTTGAACAGAAACATGTAGGGATACGCAGTGCAGCTGCCGACTCCAGCAGCTGTAGGACTTTTAATCACACATTTGTTTATGTAATTAAGATGACAGAGGCCGGTGAGACAGATACTTTCATGGTGTGGATGGCTTATTTTGGTGTAATGTAATGGTATGCAGGTGATGAAAATCCAACATGGGTTAGTACGGGAGGCCAGTTTTGGATGAAGTGAACTAGCCCAGTGTTTTTTGAGCTTTTTTAAGTAACGGCACACATTTTTGGGCAAATACCTACTAAAAATTACTAAACCGATATTGTCCATACTGTTGCTGATTCTGGTTTTATATACTGTATTTTTTGGCCTATAAGTCACACTTTTTTCAGGGTTTGGGTGGTCCTGCAACTTATACATTATTATAAGTTATTTTTTCATTTTCTTATTTTTGGTTCTATATTAAAAAACAAACGAACAAATGATACATGGATTGTTCTCTATTGGGTTGTTTTCATTACTATAACTTCTATAACTTTCCTTTGAAGGTGAAATGTCGGTTCTTGGTCTCTGATTTTATAAAATAAATTCCTCCAAAAAACATATAGTCCGGTGTGACTTATATATGTTTTTTTTTTTTCTTCATTGTGCATTTTTTGGCTGGTGCGACTTATACTCTGGTGCGACTTATAGTCCAAAAATACAGTACAGTAGATCCTATATTAGCTCTTCTGAGGTTTAAGCCATGTTATAATACTGTTACCTCCTCACAAACATACCTGGAGTGTTTTGTTTCATCCACACATGTTTGAGTAATCCTTTATTATTAGTCTGTCCATCTCCAAAGCTCAAAATGCTCTGTTCCACCTTGTGATGTCATGAAGCTGTAGTTATCAAGTTACTTGAAAATTACCGTTCAGAGATGGGCAATTCCAGGGCAGAAATTATCCAAATGATTCTAGTGAAGGTGTATGGACTTTAAAAACACAATGGAGCACTCTAACCCTGTATCACCACATGACACCACAAGGTGGAACAGAGTGTTTTCTGTTTGAGAGAAGAACTCAGCCTACATATGTAGGGGTTGTGTGTTAAACATGTGTGAATGAAAAATAAGAAAACTAGATCAGAAAATAGTGTAATATGGAACCTTGTGTGACTGTTTTGATTTCGTTTTTGGACCAGAAGTTTTCTCAGGTTTGCACCGGGACACACAGCTAAGTCGGTCGTATCTATGTGTTTTTGAGAGTGTGTGTGAAAATGTTTTCTCTCTCTGGGACAATAAAAATCTATGTTAAATCTGGGGGTGCTTCAGAATGATAAAATATTCAGTTCATGGATGAATATGTTTCTCAGTTACTCAAAGTGGGATTTTTTTCAGACCACCTGACTTCAAGGCATATTAAAAATCAATGAATTAGCCACTAGCCATTACCTGAGCTCATTTCATAAATACAATCAATGCAAAATAAAATATCTGCGGCACTGGGGATTCACACCCGTTTCAATTCCCAGACTTGAGGAGATGGCAAAGTCTCATTGTATCTTGGTTTGTTTTGCTCTTCTAGTTCTGGATCACTCCCTTCATTCCAAAACGAGCTAATCCTCCAGATAGTTACTCCCCCATCCCAGCTCAAGATCTGGAGATGGTTCCCCAGGCTCTGTACTGCGGTCACTCGTTGCTGTTGACCGGTTTAACCCTAAAGGCAGTGAAGGATGGTTCACACGACGGAGACTATTTTACCTATGTGGACAATTAAGTACATCTTAACTATAGGCTTGCACAATTTATCTGAATCAAACCAAAATCGCGGTTTGAGTTTGTGCAATTATCCAATCACAAAGGCTTCAATTATTTATGCTAACAGACTTTCCTCAGCAAAGAACAAAATATCTGTTATCACTTTAACGGTCCGATATTACTCACATTTTTGTGAGCTTTAAGATGTGTTATAATGTTGTTGCTGTTGTTTCTTTCACACATGCAAGAGTAGTCCTTTATTTTTAGTATTTTAGTTTAGTCGTTTTTTTCCCCTTTTGTTCAGTAGAGAGAGGTAATTCCAGAGCTCGTGAAAGTGCATGAGTTTAAAAACACAATGGAGCACTTCCTGTAGTCTCACATGACATCATAAGGTGGAATAGTGTGTTCTGTTTGAGAAAAGAACTCAGCCTAAATATGCCAGATTTTACATTTTTTTTTGTTAAACATGTGTGAATGAAACAAACACAACTCTGGGTATGTTTGTGATTAGGAAACATTATGACATAGATCAGAAAATAACAGCCTAATATGGGTCCTTTAAGAAAAATCGTTTAGACGTCTAAAACATGCTCTGAGATACATGTGAGTCCTGTATTAGTTTAACAGCTCATATTTCAGTCTTCTCTCAAACGTTAATGCTCCAGGAGTAGTTTACAATGTGCACTCTGACAAGAATCTTACTTTTCCAGTTCTTGGCACAAAAGTTTATTTATATGACTGACTGAAATGTAAGTGCACGAATGTCATTTTTACTCATGTTGTATATTGTAGATTATGTTAAGGGGCCCATATTACCCTAGTTTCTCATCTATGTTATAGTGTTGTTTCCTCATCAAAAACATACCCGGAGTTTTGTTTCGTTTCATTCACACACGTTTAACACACAAACCTGCATATTCAGGCTGACTTCTTCACACAAACAGAAAAATCTCTGTTCTACTTTCTGATGTCATGTGGTAAGAGCTCCGCTGTGTTTTTAAAATCCATACACCTCCAAACACCTTCACTAGAATCATTTGGATAAATTCAGCCCTGGAACTGCCAATCTCTACTGAACAAAAGTTAAACTGTTAACTTGAAAACTACCACTTCATGACATCACAAGGTGGACCAGAGCATTTTGGGCTTTGGAGACGATGGCAGCCTAATAATGCAGCGTTACTAAAACTGTGTGAATGAAACAAAACACAACTCCAGATATGTTTTCACAACATTCTAACACAACCAGGAGCTCACAGGAGTCGACTTTGCGTAACATAGGACCTTTAAATTCCACAAATAAATGACATTATTGGCTCCGGTGAAAAGTTAAACCAATTTTTCTATTAGACTTAAACATGACTAACTTATTGGCTGAGCGCTGCTGTGGTCCTTACTTCAGTATAATGTAATGGCATGCAGGTGATATAAATCTAGTGTGAAGACTGTGGCCTCGTCCAAAGATGTGTCAGCACATACAGAGAGCCTCCCTGAATACATTTCTGGTGAATATGGTTTTTGGACACCGGACAAGTTGCTCAAATGATGTGTTACAAAAGGCCTCGACTTTGTAAGGAACACCTAGTTGGGTTTTATCACTCCCCAACAGCAGGATAGCTTACTTCTAGTCTAAGTTTACATGCACAGGAAAGAATCAAACTACAGGACTTCTACAGTGATATACTTTATGTCGTTTCCATAAAATGCCACATTTGTTTAATGTTAAGGGACTGTATTTTATGTGCTGTTAAAATAGTCTCACAGTTAAATTTGCTTCTGAAAGGTTCTACATAATGAAAAATTGACTCTTGTGAGCTTTTAGCCTTGTTAGAATGTCGTTACCAAATCAAAAACATACCCAGAGTGGTGCTTTGTTTCATTCATGTTTGAGTAATCCTTTATTATTAGTCTGTCTACATCTCTAAAGCGCAAAATGCTCTTTTCCACCTTGTCATGTCATATAGCGGTAGTTTTCAAGTTAACAGCTGCCTTTTACCTTTTGGTCAAGGCTTAAAGTATCCAAATGATTCTAATGAAGGTGTATAGACTTTAAAAACACAGTGGAGCACCCTAACTTTGTATTACCACATGACATCGCAAGGTGGAACAGTGTGTTTCTGTTTGAGAGAAGGAATCAGTGTAAATATGCAGGTTTGTGTGTTAAACGTGAATGAAAACATGAATGAAACAAAACACAATTCTAAGTATGTTTCTGATTAGGAAACATTATAACCTAGATAAGAAAATAGTGTAATATGGGCCCTTTAATGCATTAACATGTGACTCAGAATAAAATAAATAATAATATAAATCTTTAAAAATTTCTTACGACATACCCAGTTTACATCCTGAACTGTGACTACATCGTAAACTCCCTCTGTACCTGCATTTACTACAGTGTCACTCACAATACAGAAGTAATGTACTGCCTCACTTTTACTACTTGTAGTTTTTGGTTTTTTGTTGGCATAAACTATTAATGCTCCCAGCCTGTGCCCTTTGTGAGTGCATTTCTTGGGCTGCTCTGGGCATCAAGAGATATCATATACAGCATATAAATGCTTGTCTGGGAATGTTGAGCTGAAAAACATAAGGCTTCTCTTGAGTCTGTTTCAGTGGACTCACGCAGGGCCTATCCAAGGTTTTTTGGAGTCCTTTGGCAGAGTGGATTGTGGGTAGTAGTGCGCCATACATGTAAAATGCCAGCGATTCCGGCACACACACTCCAATTGTCGAATATATTCTCGCTGAAAGGATGATAAGTAGACAGTTGCGCAGGCTGCTAAATTTGGGCAGATTTTCACTTTGAAGTTGTGCCGAGTGAGAAATGCATGGCTCAAAACAGCAGCTTGTTTGGTGAAGTTGTGGAAGTAAAATTTTGCCTAGGTTCCAGCATACACACTTCTCCAATACTTTTATGCATATAAAAGAAACTGCACAATCACGATTCAATTTTCTAAACTTGACAGGCAAAAACAATGATGACTGAAGACTTATTTCTAATTAAAGGCCATACAATGTGCAGTGTTAGAATCAGAAATACACAAAATTATTAAATAACAAAATTAAATGAGCAAAAATCAAAGTCTAAAGCAGACTTGGAGAGACTTCTCCATATGTTTGTCTCAAGTAGTTTAGATACTGTAATGACCTGCTCACTGGCCTCTCCAAACAAGCTGTGAGAGCTGCAGAACATCCAGAACACTGCAGCTCAGGTCCTGACTCCAACCAGGAAGTACGAGCACATGCTTCCTGTCCTCAGGTCTCTGCACTGGCTTCTGTGGCTCACAGAACAGACTTTAAAGCAGCTCTGCTTGTGTACAAATCTCTCCGTGGCCGAGCACCAAAGTACATCTGTGACATGTAAGTGGACATATGAACCATCTGCACTCTGAGGAGCTCAGGGACCGGCCTCCTGCTGGTGCCCAGAGTCAGGACTAAACACGGAAAACCTGGAACAGTCTTCCTGAACATGAAACAGGCCTCTACTTTGATGCTGTTTAAATCCAGGCACAAAATGGCTTCTGATTAGCTGCATAATGACATTCCGTTCTCATTCCGTACTCTTCTCTCTCCTTTAATCTCTCTCTCTTTTTAATTGTATGACGATTATTTATGTTTCAATGTGTTTGTTTTGTGTTGTTTCAACACAAAACAAACACAGTAGGTGTGAAAGTGTAAGTTTGTGTGAGTGGTGGTGATGGTCGGAGGGACTGATGGTGCCGATTGGCTTGGCAGTCGTGCTTCTATCAGTATTCCCCAGGGCAGCAGTAGTAGCTGACCACCACCGGGTCTGGAGTGGATGAAGAATGCTCTGTTAATAATGCTCTGTAAAGCATCTTTGAGGACATGTGTCTGTAAAAAGCTCTATAGCTGTTGTTGTAAGGCAACCTTCAGTGTCCAAAAAGGCGCCAAATAAATAAAAATTCATTGTTTTATTCTGATTTTAATGAATTTCTTATTCTGTAAAGCACTTTGAATTACTTTGTGTACGAAATGCTATACAAATAAACTTGCCTTGCCTAAATTCCAATCGTATTCAAGCATTCAGAGAGTTTAGACCAGTGTCAAAGCACTGGTTATTTCTTAAAATTCTTAAAATGTATTTTACAAATCCGATGGATTTACAGTTTCTTTAGATTATGCAAAGCAGTGCTTTAACCTTTCTCACGTCAGATTGATATGTGTGTCACTATGCACTGAGTTCTATACAATATCCATCTGGAACGACTCTCAAGCATTCGGAAAACACGAAGCGTCATGATGAATGTGAACTCACAAATATCGCAAGATTTCAGATTCAGGTTTTTCCTTTTCAAATGAATTTGCCTGTTTAGCCATATTAAGTATTTACAACACAAAAAATAAAAGATGAAATTGTAGTGTATTTGACGGAACAGTGATTGTTTAAAGATACTTCAGCAGAGTTGATATACCGTAAATGACATACATGTGTAGACAAGCTGAGGATTAGCATACTGGCAGTGACAAAAGATGTGAAACCACTTCAAATAAGACACAACATCAAAATTTGCCAAGTTGGAGCAAACATTTCTCCAAGCGCCTATTGTTCAGTCATTGTTTCCAAACGGTTTGAATCTGCAATTTGTCAATATGTCAAGTATATTACATTTTGGTCATGATGTCAACACGCAAGCGGCCTATTTTCAGTGGAGCAGTGCATTGTGGGTCAGCAGAGTGTGCTTTTCAGTGCCAAAACGCATACCATTAAACCCCTCGAGCCTTTGAGTCAATACATTATGTTTAAAAGGGTGGGGCAAAATGGAGGTCGTTTAAATAAATCAGATAATTCTCATAATGTATGGTAATAGAGGATGTTTTGAGCTTGTCACATTAAAGATTTATTGTAATATGATTTTGGATAACAAGCTAGCCTTTCTTAGCGACATCTGGTCCCACTTTTGATGTTGCCATTGATGTATAAAACAACAGCATTAGATTAATAAACATAAACCATGGACAAATGAATCAATGCCTGAATAGTAGCGCCATTAAATCTAACCTCAGCAATTATTATCTACTCATTTATATGTATATGCATATTTATGTATATGATAGGGTGAGAGAAAATTGAGCAAAACGGCAGCCAGTTTATTTGCTGGAATGTTCCACAGTATGGCATTATGTGCCTACATGCAGATGACACCAGGTCAGATCTGCAGAGAGTAAGAATGCATGTTTTTCTAGGTGTTTTACGTTCCAATTAGAGAAGTAACATTTCCATGGTAACAAACATTTCAGAGGGCCACTAACAAGAAAAGTTTCTGAGTGCATCTTTAATGATGAATGACAGATTATAGATTATATTAAGACAACTTGTTATGGTCTTAAAAACATTAAATTATGCTTTTTCAGTCCCCTTGATATTACCATTTTTATTATATTTTTCAGTACAGAGTGAATACACATCCCTGATTAGCTAAAAACAAAGACATTCACAGATAACCAGACTCACATTTTTGTAAAGTATTAAAGAAGTGTGTATTTTGGATCCGAAGCAACTATTTTACCATTCCTTTATATTATGTGTCTTATCAGCAAGGATTTGGAGGCCATAAAATGATCCACGCTGCTAATAAAGATAAACAGGATCAGGATTAGCTTAAAATCAAGTTTTTGAAGTTTTCCAAAGTTGTGTTGAATATAAAGACCTTGCTGAACTTATCTCCACCATAAATCATTCACTTTTGCGCCGCATACCATAAATATTTCCCCCATTCTTATTCACAGATAAGATGATTCATTCATGGAGGGGAAGAAGAAGGGCTTGGTGGGGTTGGGAGAGGGCACCCATGAGACACAAGCATCCCGAGTCAATGTCCCCTTCGCCGCGCAATGGCAGGGGAGATTATAGGGGGGCGGATAATATGGTGCACAATATGACCGCCCCAAACCAGATCAAAGCCGGGACACAATCAAAGCCAGAGTGCGAGCTACAGCAATAAGCTCTTTTAAAAGTCTGCCGTCTGACTCCGACCAAGCTACTGCGTCTTCAACTCCTCCCATCTCTCACCTCTCCACTTCTCCTGCCCGCCGAAACCTCTTGTGAACAGCAAATAGAATGTATATATCAGAGTTGGGAGCACAGGGTCACACATGGATGAAAACTCTCTTAAAGGTACTTTGTGGAACTGTTCTGGTGGAGGATCTGCCAAATGCCTTTCAAATCTGTGGAGAGGCGACCCCACTCACAGTCAGAACGCCTGTTTTTCTAGGTATTTTTGAGCTATAAAACCACCTGTAATTGAATAAATGTGAGGTACATACTGCGGAACATCCCAGGCAGAGCAATGACATATCCAAGCCCAATCAAAAAGTTACACATTGTACCTTTATTTCAATGGTTACCACAACTTTTTCCCCCTTTTAAAGCATTTCTTGGTGGATCATTTTAGCAGTAGTCCAAAGATATTTCTCACTTCATGTGTTTGAGTGTTCCAATTATTCACCGTGATGAGTTTATGAGCGCTTTTCAGCACTTTCAGAGGCCAGAGCTTAGTGCGCCATCAGAGCAATGCTGACAACACCTAGCATGCTAAACGCGCACCTCCTGATTCAGAATCCGCTTTCTAAATAGATGACTGTACACATGACTTATGTTGCCCGTGGGAACTGCCTAAACAACATCTCTCTTGGGACGGTACAAATTTTGCTCAAATTCATGGGAAAACATTTGAGTTGAGTCATAAGTGAACAGATTCAACAGATGTTTAACAGAAGCAGACATGTAAATTAATTCTTCTGTTGATGTTACAGTGTAGCAGGGGGTGCTAGTATAGTGCTGGCATAGACCATGAATCATTACCGTTCTTCAATATTTGTACAAATTTGGGCTGTTTGGAGTGTTTTTTTTCTCTTCTCCTTGTCTTCGTTTGTGCATTTGGCACACTCTTAAAGTCCATGTTTCTCTCTCACAGTTATTAAGCAGTAAATGATAAAGCAGCTCTTCTCCATTAAAATGAATGGTTTATCCTTTATGGGATCTGAATCTTTTGGATCTGTTCATTTCAAAGAGCTATTAAAAAGACTGGCTCTATTTTATATTTATTTACATGACAGAAGCCAGTGTGAGAACTCATTTTAACAACAAACTAATCACAGAGAGAAATGACCATGGTCCAGATCTGTTTAAAATGGGTTAAATTGAGAGTGGGAGACTGTTTACCCTTTTCTAATTATGCATAATCTAAATAAAACAATGTGCCGCAATAATTCAAATGTAAAAATGGACTATTATTACATCTTTTTTTATGTGTGCAAAACTCAAACTGCAAAACGTTACCTGCTTTGCTTTTCCCCTGTACTGACTTTGGTGTTAGCTCAGTGTTAATCAACGTAACAATGCCTAAAAAATAAAAAGATATGTGTTTTTTAAAGAGTTTCGGCTGTAACCATTCACATTAACTATTTAAAAGCGCTGTCTCATCCACAAACAATACATCACCACAAAATTTCATTATTTTTTATGTTGAAAACGCTGATGTACATTTGCGATCGCACACTACCAATCCCATCTTCTTCTCCAACTTATCCTACCAACATAACCCCAGCTCACACAAATAATGCATGTGGAATATGGCAAATGCATAAATCCATCAAAAGCAATGCAAACAGAGCAGTCAATGATGTATGCTAACTGTAAATCTGAGGACCCAAAGGTAAAGCCTCTGTAATACCAACGCTGATAAGACATGACACTGGATTTAATGTATAGTTCACACCGGCAGGTTAAGCTTCACCCATAGACTGTGTAAAGAAGTGGACTAAGGGAGTGAGACGTCACCTGGAATTTATTTATGGACAAAATAGTGAAATAAAAACAGCAGGATCATGTAGGACAGGTTAATACAAACATTTTAAGACCAAAACGGCAAGGGGCACAGCAGTGGTTATAGAATGAGGGGTGACCATTTTTCAATACAAAGTCAATTGAGCCAGAAGTGCCCCCATGCTCACTTCTTATTTGGAATGCAGCAGCTCATGGGTTAGCTATGTCCATATATACAGCATATACAGTCTGTGGCTCTAACATTTCCAGTGGAGAGCTCCAGTGTCAGGTCAGAGGGTTTTGGTCTGTGACCCTTCTAGAGGTTAGCTTATTGTTAGTTTGGGTCAAGGACTTTCACAATATAATGGTGAGTGGAAAATGATAATACAAAAAACATCTTGAGGGAAGCAGATAACGTTGACTCCAGAGGTCCACAAATTGTACGAGAAATGTTACTTCAAAATAATTTTACCGAATATCTATAATATCATAGTAGTGGTCCAAGACAAGTTGCTCAAGAAAATGTAACTGAGTACTACCCCTTTGCCTCATTATTTTGAGGTATTAAATTTAGTAGTAACTCAAAGGTGCTGTACCCAATTTTTACAGACTTTAATATCACAACATGAAAAACATCCATCCATCCATCTTCTTCTGCTTTTCCGGGGCCGGGTTGCAGGGGCAGCAGCCTAAGCATGGGCTCCCAAGCTTCCTGCTCCCCAGCCACTTCCTCCAGCTCCTCGGGACAGACCCCGAGGCGTTCCCAGGCCAGCCAAGAGACATAGTCCCTCCAGCGTGTCCTGGGTCTTCCCCGGGGCCTCCTACCGGTGGGACAAGCCCAGAACACCTCCCGAGGGAGGCGTCCAGGAGGCATCCGGACTAGATGCCCGAGCCACCTCAACTGGCTCCTTTTGACGTGGAGGAGCAGCGACTCTACTCCGAGCGCCTCCCGTGTGACCGAGCTCCTCACCCTATCTCTAAGGGAGCGCCTGGCCTATGCAGAGGAAACTAATTTCGGCCGCTTGTATCCACAATCTCGTCCTTTCGGTCACTCCCCAGAGCTCATGACCATAGGTGAGGGTAGGAACGCAGATTGAGGTAAATCGAGAGCTTCGCCTTTTAGCTCAGCTCCCTCTTCACCACAACGGTCCGATACAGCGACCGCATCACTGCAGGCGCTGCACCAATCCGCCTGTCAATCTCACGCTCCATCCTCCCCTCACTCGTGAACAGGACCCCGAGATACTTGACATCCTCCACCTGAGGCAGAGACTCGCCACCCCCCCGGAGAGGGCAATCCACCTTTTTCCGGTCGAGAACCATGGCCTTGGATTTGGAACAGCTGATTCTCATCCCAGGCACTTCACTCAGCAGCAAACCGCCCCAGTGCTGCAGGTCCTGGTTTGATGAAGCCAACAGAACAACATCATCCGCAAAAAGCAGAGATTCGATCCTGTGGTCCCTGAACTGGACCCCCTCCGGCCCCTGGCTAACATGAAAAACAGAACTCGTGTATTTTACTGTAAATGTTTTGCACTGTCCAAATGTGTTTCTCACATTTGTAGCATCCTAATTATTCACTGCCATGCGTTCATAAATGTTTTTCACAACTTTCAGAAGCCACACTTAAAAGTTGTGAAAACCATTCACAACAACAGTAATGCTAATAACAACTAGCATGCAAATAGCACACCCCCTGGTTCTCTGAGAATAAAATGCTTTATAATTAGGTTCAGGCAGCACATAACAGTCACATTTCTACCCAAAAAGTTGCTTTTTACAATACATCTGTATTAGGGCAGAACTACAATAAAATTAGGTGCACTTAGATTTATTCAAAACTCGAAACTTTGGCCTAAACAGAAATAGGTTCATGCTACAAGTTGCAGCTGGGTTAAGCTTGGGTCAAGAAAAAACACTGGTCTGTAGGACATATGTTGGTTCGGTTTAGTATGAGGTAGGCTTACATCTCCTTCCTCTGACTATGAGAGCGAAACATCTTATGTAATGTTATGCAAATGCTTCATATTAGGTAAGACATGAATTGATTTTTGATGGTGAACATAAACTTAATAAACTCAAACAGAAACAAACCTGTGTTGCATAATAAATAAATAAATGCTATATATTTCAAAGATTTTTCTCTCTCTCTCTCTCTTCTGTAGTTTGAAAAAGCCTCAAAGTTAAAAATTTATTTGATTTTCTAACTTTCTGTTGGTTAAATCAACAATTTAGTTAAAGCGTGCGAAGCGACTGCTGTTGTGAGTTTGGGCTTTGCTCAAATAAAATGAATTGCCTAATAAAAAGAAAAAGACATCTACGTTTGGTTTGAACTGCAGAACAAATCAAGATTGGAATTGAGTTCCAGTAAATGATGAAGATTTTAAAAACGGATTTTCTGTTACTCAAATGAATTCTAACACAGTTCATCCACGACTCTCTTAGACAGAGTTAAAAATAAATAAATAAATGTTGCCTACTTACAACAAAGATGGAGTTTGTTAATAACATTTGATTTTTCACATTCAATATCAGGTACATTTTAAAAAAATATTTAGCAGGCTATGAGAATCCTGTATTTTCTTGACTTTTCTGCCTGGCCTAGTACTGACATTTTAATGCTGATGGTATGTTCTCCCCTATTTGAATTATTTACAGTAGTGTGTATATATACTGTATATTTTTTGCAACAGAAATACATGAAGATCTGCAGCTGGCTACAGTGAAATGCCACTTTGAAGAGGCAGGGCTTCTTAGTTCTGCAGTTTTGAGCAGAAAGTCAATGTACGTATGCACCTATATCCATTATCAAGCTGTTTTAGATCAACACAATGTCAAAAATGTGAAATGATGTATGTACGCTGTAGTTTAAAGGTCCAATATTATACAAAATGGATTCATGAGGTTTAAATCATTCATGAATGTTGCTATATGTTGTATGTTAGCCTATATATGCCTGATTCGGTGTTATAAAATTTACCCAATTCCACGATTTCTCTAGCATTTTGTCTTCCCAGTTGATTCTAACCAAAATCAAGCTATTCTGACATTAATGCACTCCGCTGACAACACTCCCTTCTCCGTCCACTCCTGGGAATCCCACACAAACCCCGACTTTGCACGAACTGGACATGGGAGTATGGCGAGTGCTAAATCCTTCAAAAGCAATGCAAACAGAGCAGTCAGTGATGTATAATAACTGTAAACCTGAGCGGGCCCAATAGTAAAGCCTGTGTAATACCAAAGCTGATAAGACATGACACCCTACATAATAGTTTACACCGCCGGGTTAAATCCATGTAAAGATGGCTCTGACAAATGACGTGTCTTGACTTTTGTGTGGTTTTTACATCAAAGAACCCACCACCGCGGAAGTTATGACCTAGTTTTCCACACACAACGAACTAATAGGTAAAAAACCCTCAAACATCCATCAAAACAGTCAAGACGCAATGACTTTCTGACCTCTGATCTTTGCCCGACCGACTCCGAAGCACATGTTTTCGGATTGATGAATGCAGTTTTTCAGACCCCCAGACAGCTACTGGTTTTCGTTTATGGGGGATATGAATGGGAATCAACATCAGATGCCGTAGCGCAACCCAAAACGTAATGATTCAAACTGGAGCCTGTGTCAACTTTACACGACCTGATTGTTTGGCTAGCAGTTAAAACGTTGGCTTTAACTGATTACTAGGTGTGTACGTTGTCCCAAGACTGGTTTAGAGGGTAAACAGAAACTTTTGAAATGATTTAGAGCCATGCCTCATTTACGCCATAACTCTTAAGCTTGAGCAGTTAAATACAAGAAACAAAAGACCAGTGTTGTAATGTTCTAAATTGTGTTGTTTTAGGATTCAGATTGAGACGTATTTTTTCATAGCATCAATAAAAGATGCTGTGGGCTGTTTAGTTGATTTTAACCAGTTTGCAGAGCAGAATTTGACCTTCCCAATCTCGACCTTCTAACAACAGCTAACAGTGCTGCTTTCCGGTTCACGGAGGATAAAAATGCAAACACAAAATGCTGTTGGGTGCCCATTTGCTAAACTACAATGAAATAGAAAGTACCATCCATGGATATATCTTAGTCGTCAAGGGCCCATATTATGCTATTTTCTATCTATGTTAAAATGTTGTTTCCTCATCACAAACACCACTCACGGAAAACACTCTGTTCCACCTGGAAATTCTCCATTGTATTTTCAAACTCCATACACCTTAACTAGAATCATTTGGATAATTTTGGCTCTGAACTAGCTTCGAAATCTACCATTACATGAGTCTTGACATTACAATTTGGACCAGAGCATTTTGAGCTATGGACATGTACATGCGTAACAATGCAGGATTACTCAAACACGTGTGAACGAAACAAAACACAACTCCAGATATGTTTCTGAGGAGGTAACAACATCTCAAAATAAAAGCGTAATTGCACACTCAACATCTCATGTGATGCTTTGAGGGCTCCCTAGCCAACACGAGGCCCTCAGCATGCGCGCAATTTGCTTTTAACTAGAAACGGCTCTGGAAAAAGCTTTTAGTCTCCATCACTAATTTTGCTGTTCTGTCTGTATAAAAAGCGTCTGACAGCTTTTCATTGTCTCACTATAATGCCAATGCAGGCCCAATCTAAAGGTACAATTCAATTAGACCAAGCTATGGGTTAAGTGGTTTCCTGGCTTCTTGTACTCTCCAGAGAACCATCTAATTAAAACAGCATTACAGTTGATATTTAGTCCATCAACCACTGTCATTCTTGCAGTAATTTTCATAACACTGAATGTATGCAAAGCATTCTTTCCACTGGAACAGAAGAGATTTTCATTTTTGTAGAGTTGTACTTTTCCACTCCATTGTTTTTGGGGAAAATTGAATCGATGTCTTTTCTGGCACGGACGCAGCAGGCTGTGGTTGTGCAAATAAAACGGAGGCCTGCTTGCGCTCTAAATATTTAGCCCCAGCGCTGTTCATGCATTGTGTCTGCTGTAATAGGATGTGACGGTGTCTGGATCGAAACGCCACTCACATCATTATAAGTTTGAAAAAGGGCCTCCGAATGAAGATACGGAGTTGGCTGCAAGTTGATTATGCAGTGGGGGATGGCTGAGTAAATAGCTTTAAAGTTATGCTACGTAATGTATTTATTAGCCTTGTCACTCACACCTCCACTCAAGAAATATTGGCATTTTTCAATCACACAGGCTAAACTCCACCGCAGGATACCGGTATATAACGTCACACTACATTAAATTACCTTTATTGTTCTTTTTCTACTCTCGCCTTACAGCTAAATTAGCCCAGTTTGATTCAGAGACTGTCAGTGAGGGCTTTGCTTGTTCTCATTAAGTTTGAATGGGTTTTCTCCATTTTTTGTTTTTTTTTTATATCTGGGCCAAGGCCATCAGACTGAGGGGGTAAAGGGTGCGGTTTACCCAGGGGCGCAGTGCAAGGAGGGGGCCTCACTAAATCTTCTAAAATGCATTTTTTTCATTAGATAACATGTAGTGTGGGCCCACTGAGATGATTCCTACCTAGGGCCCAGAATTTGGTGCTACAGCCCTGATGTGGGCAATGCAAAAGTTTCCATGTTTGATCTGACACTTTTTATTACAGAGTTTTGTATTACTTCTACAAGCGATGACTACTGCTGATACTTGTCTATAACACACCTTTGAACACAATGCAATATTCTGAGCTATGGCTAGGATCCAGCGGGAGTAGTTCTTTCTGTAGGCCATATTTGTGATCGGTAACGATTTATCATTTATCAAATATCCAGATAAAGTTGTTGTCCATTATTATGTGTTGTTATTCTTAAAACTTTTATCAAATATACATATATACCGTCAGTCTATGTAGTATTGATATTGTTACCAGATACTTCATATCTTGCGCATACACAGGGCCTACAGTTATGACGGTATGAAGGCTTAGTTTAGCTTAGTTTGTGTGTGGGGCTTACTGTATATAATAATAATAATAATAATAATAATAATAATAATAATAATAATAATAATAATAATACATCTTTATTTATAAAACACTTTATAAAACACAAAACAAGGTTTATAAAGTGCTGTACAAGCAGCAATGAACAATACAAAACACAAAAATAGCACAAAATAATGTTGCAACAAATCAGATCAATTCTAATAAATAAATAAATAAAATAGATATAATAAAAAGAAGTAGGGAATAAAAAGAAATTAAACCAGTTAAAGGAAGGCCATCTGATAAAAAGCTTAAGAAGTGATTTAAAAGATGATACTAATGGTGCGAGCCTTTTTTCCTCAGGCAGGCCGTTCCAAAGCTGATGCGCCCAAACTGAAAAGGCTCGATCACCTTCGTCCAGAGCCTGGCCTATGAGCCTCTATAATGGGCACAGTGCATGGCTGATGATGAATGGGGAAAGTGAAGCTAGTTTTGGTAAGTATTAAACAATGAGGATCCTTGCGTCCTGGAGTTCTACGATTCCACTCCTCGTTATTTAAGTGCAGTTAATATAACCGGCTGAGATCAGGAGCAGGACCACGCCTCAACCTCCCCCTGCTCCTCTCCAGCCAACCACAGCTCAGCTCAACCACACCTTCAATCACCCAGAAGCTCTATTCATACAGAACTATATGGACAACACCGTCTGTCTCCGCTCTCTCGTGTCTCTTGTTCATCCCTCAGCCTGAAGACATCATCTATAAAGGTCCAGAATCAGCTGGGATGACCACCTGAGACAGACCCTCCTCCTCAGTCTCCTCTCAGTCATCACATCTATCCATCATCAATAAATATCTTTATCATATTCCAATATTGTGGCGTGGTCCTTGCTAGTAAATGCTACTTAATACACAGCAGTGACTTTGGAATTCTTTCCAATTGTGGTATAGATTGTTTTAAATAATTGAAAGAAAAGTTATTGACCCACATAGGCCTGGAACTGTAAGTCATAAATCATCGTATTCCATAGGCCTGCGTGTTTTGGTACAGAGCAGAAACAGCGCAGTCCTTTTGTTCTCAAGCTAAACTCTCATTTACATTTGACAGTTGTGGTAGAAATAAGAGGCTCAGTTTCTAATCTGTAACACACCCACAAATAAACACGTGTTATTTTTCAGTTTGCACTTGTAATTTAGCACTTGGCTTGGTAAATATACTCCATTAAGGTCCTATATTACACAAAATTTGCTCTTGTGAGTTTTAAGCCGCGGTAGAATGTTGTTACCTCATCAAAATCATACCTGGAGTTGTGTTTTGTTTCATTCACACATCAAATAGTTCATTTGGACCTACTGTCTATACATCAAAATGATTCTAGTGAAGGTATACAGAGTTTAAAAACACAGCGGAGCATTTCCTGAATTACCCCATGACATCATAAAGTGTTTTTGTATTTTTCTCTTAATACTGTGTGAACTTCTGCTTGACTTTCCCTTAATACATTTACAAGAAAGGCGCACTTTCAGCATGTATTCTTCTTAGAGTCTCCAGATAGCACTACTTCCTATGTTCAACAGTTTTCTTTTTATACTGGGCCTTGCGATGCTGCCCTTATAATTAAGACTGGGAGTTATCAGACCGGAATTAGATGAAAGACTCATAAAGCAGCGCAGAATCAGCTCATACGCCAGGGGCCAGCTCGCATACACACTTCATCCATATTCCCTTTGTTCCCTCCGCGAAGCCAGTCCCACGCAGAGGATCAGGCTCAGAGCTGGAGTGGCTGCCGACTAGAGTGACAATATAACAGGTATCAAACACACACCGTTTCCACAGTCGCCATGTGGTAAGTGATGGCTTCAAAGTGCCAACAATCTGCTGTGAAATCAAAGCACGCATCAGTCTCGACTCAAAATATGGGACATTTTTCGTACAGACAGACATTAAGCAAACTGGGGAGCCAACTCAAACGCCTGGTGGTGAAGCAGATGAGTTTCTTCTCTACCACAAATGCAATGCTTTTTCATTTAGATTGTCAGGTCCAAATGGTTAAATGGGAAAGACAGCTGTGGAGTGAAATGAGGAGAGAGGACATTCAATGAACTCAAGATGTTGAGACTAGTAGCACCTGGTTAATATATTTAAAGTAAAGTTGGCTCATGTGAACTTTTAGCTCACCAAACCTCATCAAAAACATACCTGTTTTGTTTCACTCACACATGTTTGAGTAATCCTATATGTACTCTGTCTACATCTTCAAAACTGACAATGCCCTTGTGATGTCATGAAGTGGTAGTTTTCAAGTGAACAGCACCCGTTTGCTTATAGTTCGGTAGAGATTGGCAATTCCAGGGCTAAAATCATCCAAATGATTCTAGTGAAGGTATATGGAGTTTAAAAACACAGTGAAGCACTTCCTGTATTATAACATAGTGTTTTAAGGCGCTTTCACACTGCTAATTTGATTACTTGGTCCACACCAGGGAATAAAATTGTTGTTATGCAGCAGATAGACTCCAGTGTGGTCCGCTCTCACACCTGCAAACCAACCATATTTGGTCTGACTGATGTATCGCCAAGGCTCCTGTGCACAGCAGGTTTGACTGCATGTGGCTTGGGGATGTTGAGGCGCTCCCGCACGGCAGACCTCTTGTAAGTGAGGCTGAGCCGCACTGTCTTGCTCAATGGCCTTCCCACGGAGCCCCTCCATGGGGTACAGATGGCGTGGGTTGGTCCCTATATCCCTCAAGTGGAAGCTGGTCTCTAGCAGACACAGCTTCTCAAACCCTGCCTGGCCCGGGGAGCGCAGACTTGCAAACCTATGAACCACCAGCCACGGGGCAAATGTCTGGACCAGTCCCCATCAAGCCCTTAACCGGGGAGCGGGGGCTCATCGCTGGGGAATGCGCTCAACTCGGGGCAAAAATTGAGGACTGTGGAGTTCGAGCCTGCCCTCCCATGATGCATTTCAATTAGTTCGTTTGAACCTACTTCTAAGGTTTAGATCCTAGCTCATGTTCTCACCAGAGGGACTGCACCAGAATTTGGCATTTGGTGTGGAGTCAAGCGGACCAAGACCACCTTTTTTTTGAGGTCTCGGTCTGCTTCGTTTGGTGTGGATCTGAGTGCAATTAATGCTTTCACACCAACAAAAATTAACCGAACTTTGAGCTTTCGGTTCAAATGGAACACAGTGCGTACCAACTGCTGTTGGTGTAAAAGCGCCTTTTCTTCAGTTTGAAAGAAGAACTGTAGTTTAAATATAGAGGGCTTGTGGGTTAAACATGTGTGAATGAACAAAACACAACTCCATGTATGTTTTTGATGAGGAAACAACATTATAACAGAGATCAGAAAACAGAGTAATATAGGCCTTTTAAAACTGAGGTACTGACTTTTTATTTTTGAAAATTTGTAAATTCTGTGGTTTCCCCCTAAAAACATATTGTAAAAGCAGAACTCAAAGACAAAGTGAGACCACTATGCACTGTCATCAGCTAAGTATTTTTGTTCTTTGACCCAAAAGCAGTGCTCTGATTGGCTCCTCTCAGGCGGTCCACCTCAACAAAAAAGTGGTTCTAAAGCCATGCACATGCTCAAAAATAAGCGTATATAGATATGAATGTGTGTGGATTTGTGAGAGCTACAGATGAGTTGTGCTCAGTGTACATTTACTGCAAGTGGGGTGTGGTTTGGGAAGTGAATAACCTTAATGCATTCTGTCACACTGACGTCTGTGCGCGCAGGTCCGGGGGAGGTGTGTCTGTGGAAGGAATTAAGAGATAGAAATATATTGGTTTGCTGATTTATCGGGCCGACATGTGCACATTTTAGCGTATCAGCTGTCGGTCTTAAATCTCCAGCACAGGCCGATATTTTGTTTTATACGCATAAATCTTATTTTAACAGTTTAGTGTAAAGAAATAACTGCACAAAACTTGACAACCAGCCCTTATAGAGTAGGTTATGGTTTAGAAGGAGCTGTGAGCGAGTTTGTAGTAAATTTAAATACAGAATTTGTGGAATGTAATTGAAATCGGTCCTACATATCAACCCAAAAATATTGTCAAAGTTTATCGGCCATTGTTTTCTCTGGATTTGAAACCATCAGGGAAAGCATCAAGGAAGAGTTAGAAGGAGAAAAGCACAAAAGAGATGGAAAAATGAGCATGTGAACCGATAGAGAAAGGCATTGTTAAACAGCTCATTTCATTCAGAAGTGTTCAGAATGGTTTTAAATCTTTTTCTATTTGATCAATGTGTCACAAAAGCATCCCCTTTGTAGCTGCAGCTGGATTCGGAGAGAGAAAGTGGATCACTGGAGAGCTCTGTCACATCAGGGCTTGGACACACAAACAGGGATGAAACACAGACTTGACACATATATGACTAAAGGACGAGCTGGAGTTGCCTGGAGCTGAACAACACCACAAACAATCACGAATCCTAACATAATATATATTCCGTACATGTGCACACTTTTTATATTAATCCACTAATCCGGCCTCTGGTGCATACATTTAGCGTGACCACTTTTCGTCAGCTTAGTTCCCTCTGTGCGCTTTAGAATACACTTTATATAAGATATGCTTTGTGAACACTGCGAACCAGACCTTGCATCTCAATCTTTCCTAATGGGCTGTTTCAACTCCATTCCTGTAAACAAGGTAGAAGAGATGCCAGCTAACCTTGCCAGTGAAAAGATTCTGTCTGTATCAACTACTTGGTATTCCAGTCATTCCCACTACAAACCATCTGGTAGCAGTCGTCTTCTCACTGTCTCTCTGTAGAGTGGGAGTCTCTCTGCTCTTGTTGCCCTATCACTTGCTCTATCATTAAAACGACTGGTAATAATAAATCTGTGAAGGTCTGTTTTGAAATTCCATTGATTTGCAAGCAGGTCTATCCTAAAAATATTGGCAAACAGAAGGTATAAAAGGGGGTTTGTAAACACAGCTGTGAGTTTCAGTTTTGAGGCAAGACACTGCAAGCAAAACTTTTTTTTTTTTTTTTTTTTGGCACATTGGTCTCTTGAAGATGCATTTCTGGTGAAGGGCCTGCCACCTACCTGTCCCCATGGAGATGTTATTGCTTTGTCTTGAATGATTAAACCTGAACAAGAGACATCTATAGAGTATTACAGTTTAGATCTGTGGAAAGGCAGCCCCATTCACACGGACAATTATTGTATTTTTGAGCAATAGAAACACCCGTAATGAATATATGCTAGATCGATGTGTTTAATGTCATACCATGGAACATTCCAGGCAAAAAATAACATCTCCATATAGACAAGCAGGTGACAGACCCTTCACCACGCCTCAACTGCCCTCGCCTCCTCTCCAGCGCATCACAGCTCACGTCTGCCACGCCTCAATTTCCCAGAAGCCTACTTGTAGCAGCCTATCCAGGCAACCCAGTTTGTCCCGAATAACTCAACCCCACCGTCCCAACCCATATCTGTTCGATTCCAGACATAAGACGCCTACGAGGGGGGTCCCATCCTGCCGGGCCATGATAAGATTGTGACTGTACCCCCACCCTGAGTCTCAACCCAGCCGACCTGTCTCGTCTCAATATAATAAACGCTTTTCGCTTCACACATGTGTTGTAGGCGTGGTCCTTGCTAGTAAAGTATCTTTTAACATGGTGGGTCTGCTACTTGCTTGTCTGGCTTGTCTCCATGGAGATGTTATTTTTTTGCATGGAATGTTCCATAGGACATTAAACATATATGTTTTGCATTTATTCAGTTAATCTCAATGCAAGAGTTTTATAGCTAAAATACCTTCAAAAATATGAATTCTTAGCATGCTTGCTTTTCCATAGATCTGATCATTAACTTGTCTCCATTGTGATTGCCCAGTTTATTTCCATGCTGTGAAATAATAAGGCAAATCAGTAATAAAGTTAAGCAGGTGGCAAACCCTCTAGCACTAAAGTTACACAGTGCAACTTTAATCAGCTTGCCTCCATAGAGTTTAATGGGACATTATAACTTTAAGTGCCGTTTTCTCTAAATGCATTTCCCCCCATAAGAACATAAGGATCAGCCACTGAAGTAGCATCTACATACACCAACCTGTCCAGTCTTATACTTAACAATATTTTGACAAAACATCCAGGTGGATTTTTTGATATCTAATTCCAAATCAGATTTATTAACAGAAAAAAAATGCTGAAATAAAAAATTTGAGGCACATTTTCAGTCAAATCTAGTATACTCTAACATGTATATTTTTTTGTATGTCGACAAAAGGAAGTAAGAAATGTAATCCTGTCTCTTTTCATGTTTCTGTTTTGAATGCCCCAAATATCCTCAATGTAGACAGACTAATAATGCAGGGTTACTACAATGTGTGACTGAAACAAAGCAACTCACTCTTGCGTAATAACCTGAAAGACCTTTAAGTTAGAAGAGGTGAAACACTAACCCCAAGGTGTCCAAAAGCGTGTTTTAAAGGGAATTGAATCCACAACAATGCTTCATATTTGTTCTTTAAGTGCCCACCTTTGAGACCTGTACGCACGCAGCCTTTGTGTAAACCTCGGCACAATTAAAATGTGTAATTCTGAATCCCTATGTACATTAGCAGGCTATAAACACGGAGTCAAAGCTGGATTTTCTGAGATTGCAAAGGGAATATTTAATCAGCCAAGGTCAGAGCGCTGTATTCAGCCATGCGCTTTTGGCAGTAGGGGAAAACATAGGGACCACATCTCATCTGTATTCTCTTCAGTGTGCAGATGTACGATTTATATATATATCTTTTTTTCAGAATTAAAACCCAGATGTCACATACACGCGTCCATATTCTCGCCCACTAAAATATTATTTATGGTTCGACAGTCAGCAGAACCAACGCAATCACTCACTGTGCACAATGCGAAAACAGTTGTCAATTTGAACTGGCTGGCAATTATCCAGATCCACCCCTGAACCGAAAGCTACACCTCCTCCACCTTTGCACAAACAGGGCCCCCTCTTGCATGATAATTGCTCAGGTTTTTCACACAAAGACGCTAATATTATGGGGCTGCTGTTTTCATTTTGTTGTGCTTTTGTTGCTGGTGTAAATGAGATAATGATACAAGAAACAAACAGTGAAAAGCAGTCAAATTGTCACAGCTTAATATCAGACGAAGATACTGAAGATGAAGATGTTACTTAAGTAAAAGTATCACTTCTACTTAAAGGTGCATTGGGTGAATTTTCTAGCGGAGGGTCTGGAATGTTTCACAGTAAAACCATCAACCTTAAACCTTTATTGTCAACCTTATCGCCATGGAAACCAAACCAGACCAAGTGGAGAGGCAACCCCACTCACGGAAAGTCAAAATCCCTGTTTTTCTAAGTATTTTTGAGCTATAAAACCATTTGCAATTGAATAAATGTAAAGTAGAGCTGTAGTGTCATACTGTGGAACATTACAAGCAAGGCAGAGAAATGACATCGCCATAGAAACAAGCAGGTTAGGGTTAGGGTTAGGGTTAGGGTTAGGACAAACCCAACCAAGAAGTTACATAAAAAATGTAAAAGTACAAAGTAAGCATTTCACACAAGTGTTAACTTGTTAAGAAAGTTTCTAATAAAATAAAAAAATAAAAATTCTAATGAAATTTTTGCCTAGATTAACTGGTGCTTCATAGACAATAGAATTGGAGACTAATTACCTGAGTGAATGAGAGTGAATGAAAGTCATGGTTCTGCAATTAGTAGGCCATTATCCAGCCTAAAAAATGGAATTCAAACTTGTGTTTTTATTCAGTTAATTTAGTTTGAGTTGAGACTATAATTAGTACATTTTAACACTGAAAACTCTGATCTGTGTATTTTTTCCTTTCAAAGTGCCAAGAGGAATGTTTAAAATGTTCAAGGCCAAAATAACAGTAACATTTAAATAAACATGCATACCTTTCTGGAGGGAGAACGTAACCTGCATAATTCTATGAAAATCATACTTCAGAACATTCTCCATAGAGACAAAAGAGATTATCACAATTATTATTAGATTATCTCAGTGCTATAAACATATAAACATAATTGATTTTAGTCTTTTAGTCTATCTTTAGACTTATGTTTTTGATGAGGTAACATTCTAGCATGGCTTAAAACTCACAAGAGTGAATTTTATGGAATATAGGATCTTTAAATAAACATGCAACTTTCTCGAGGGATCACGTAACCTGCATGATTCCATGGAAATACGGTTAAAATCATACTTCGGAACATTCTCCAAGGACATAACAGTAGTTATAGAGTTGGATGCAATACTGTGGAATATTATAGCCAAAAAATAAAACTGAAAAAAATCTGCGGATACACTCACAGTAAGGATGCCTGTTTTTATGTTTTTCTTTTATTGATTTATTTGTTTTAGTCTCTCCTTTTGGCTAAAAAGTTACATAATGGGGCTTTAATTAAACATGAACAAAGGAGAAGCGGCACAACTGCAAAAAGTTCATTAAAGGTACACTATCCTAACCATAACTTTAATTTAAGATGCTAACGTGGAATCATTCTTAATAAACATTTGTTCAGCATGACATATAAAGTATAAAAATGTATTATTAAGTGGCACTGAAATCACATGTTTTATAAGCAAGAAAAATATGTGATATAGAAAATCAGAATGCATTTCACAACAACAGCGCCTCAAAACCTTCCAATTCACCAGTGTTTAAGGCACTTTGAGCGCGTGGCTTTGTTTTATGCACAATGGACTTCATTATCACACATTTCCAGTGGAGAATTGCTCCGAGTGAACGGGATGACACGTATCAGAAGCATCTCCTCTATATGACGAATTAATATTTACAGAGCGTCTCGAGCTTCACAGATAAATGTGACAACGTGACATGTCTTCACCATGGCACAAATCCCAGATCCATCCTCCACAAACGGCAACTGACTGAAGCGCTGATGCTGAGCTGCCCAGAGCCTTTCCACTGTTTTACATGGAGAACTGAGGAGAACTTTGATGTCCCCCGATGAACGCAATGCAATAACTGTCTGCTCATTAAAGATAACAGGTACATAAACAGTGCAGGGATATGACAAGAGATTTCAGCAATATTTTATTACGCTAACACAACAAGCCACGCTACCAGGTTTGAATGAAAATACTGGAAACTATTTTAATCTCGGCACATCAAACATACGCTCTAGAATAGGCTAATGCGAAACGAAAAATGTTAAATTTCCAAAGAGAAGACATTGCATTTGCCTAAATTGTTTTTTCCCCCCCATTTGACAGATTAATTCTATTTTTTTCCTATAGTTGATGTCTTTTTTTTTTTTTACCATTTATGTTTTTGCTCTTTGTTCTTATATTATATTGTGATGCGTGAGTTATTGTGTCCAAATAATTCCCCTTGTCAAATAGTTTGTCTAAGTCTAAGTAAAATATACATCTTTTTCCGTTTTACAATTTTGCATTTGCTTTTGAAACTGTTGATTCGACATTTCTGGAGCTTAGTATTCACTGGAAAAAAACAATACCTAGGGAAGTTAAAATTGACTTAAATTAAGAACATTTTACTTTATTGGAGTCGATTCATCTTGACAAGTAAAATTTTCTGCCAGAGTAATAAGTGTTTTTTTCTTAATTCAAGCAACATTTGATTTTATTTCTTATTTTAAGTGTAAAGTTGTTGTTTTTCTTATTTTAAGTGTAGCAAGATGTATTTTTATATTTTAAGTACAAAAATCTTATTGCACGGGCAGATAATTTTTTAGCTTCATTTTAGCTTAACTAGATTTTGTTTTTTGCAGTGTGGCCTTAAAGTTGCATTGGTGCTTCAGTGATTTGAGCGTCGGCCCACCAGCCTGAAGGTCTGAGGTTCAATTTCCACTCGAACCATGTGCTGCTGTTGCGTCCTTAGGCGAGTCACTTAACCCACGTTGTGTAGTGTGAAAATGGCGTGTGTTGGTGGAGGTTGGAGGGGCCCGTGGTGCAGATTCGGAGCCTCACCTCCGTGCACACAGCGAGTGACGCCTCCAGGCCAAGTTACAGGTCAGGTCTGTGAAGAGGCAAAGTTTCTAATAGTAAGAATTAGGGGTGTTAGAAAAAATCAATTCAGTGATATATCGTGATACTTCATTGCACAATTCTCAAATTGATTCAAAATGCATCTGAATAGATTTTTTATATTTTGTATATTTTTTATGTTATAATCATATTTTTCACTAAAATGCATTAGTTGCATTCACTGTTCTCATGATTTAAAACAGTTAATCAGTTATATTTTATACAACTGGTTTTCGTGAAGGTTTAGTTGACAATTTTATTTGATATAAGTACTGATAAATTGCGATGTGTCATCCATTGTTTTGGTATCGGGATATATCGAATCGTGACATGCATATTATATGTATCATATCGTCAGACTCAAGGCAATGCACACCCCTTGTAAGAATTGATTGATTGATTGATTGATTTCGAGCAAGTGAAATCAAAACATCAAAAACAATTTGTACATTAATGTATACACATATATACACATATATATACATGTATATATGTATGTATATATATGTATGTGTGTATATGTATACACATATATACATATACACACATACATATATATACATACATATATACATATATATACACACACACAATTTATATACACGTATATATAATTACATATAATATACATATGTAGTATATGCTTGAAAAGGAGTGGGAAGAAGAAAAACGTATTGATTCCCCTAGAATATATTTTTAATGATAAAAACAAGTGGAATATAACAATTGTCTGATAGAACATTTTCTGCAGTTGTTTTGGAGACAAGTAGGTGGTGGAACTATCACTAAAAAAGTCACATAGGGCGCCTTCAAATTGGAAAAATCTAGTTATTTTAGTTTTGGCATAACCACAAAAAACATTTCCCTTTTTTTTTGGCGTTATGTGAACTTCCAGAGTGCATGAAGGATAAAGAACTTACTGTGCTTCCCATCAGCTTTCAGGAGCACCGGGACTTTGACATGACCAACCTGCAGAGCCTTCTCCAAAATTACAAATCCATCTGCCTTCAATCAGACGCGCCCTGACAGTGGTGTGGGAGGATTCAGGCGCTGCCAAGAACCATAAGATGTGTACAGGGCGCAGCGTGTGGCGAGAGATGCTTTTTAACTCTTATCGGTCGACCTGGAGAAGTTCCCAACACCAAACTGACTCCCAACAACACAAATGTTCTGCACCTGCATCTGCGTCAGGAATTTAAAATAGCCTGACCCGGACACTCGATGTTATTCTAAAAAGTTGCTAATTCTTTCCAATACAGAACTGTACATGACCCATAATATACTTTACGCCCTAAGACTGCACTGACCTCACCACCTTCAATAGTTTTAATGTTTAACTTTTCTCAATATGATTCATGTTTTTATCTTTACTACATCATTTGTTTTTGCTCTTTTGACTGTTTTAATGTGTTCTGTTTTCGAGTCTGTGTCTTTGAGTTTCCCGGAAAGCGCTATATAAATAAAATGTATTATTAAGTTCAGCGATATTAAAGAGCCAATATTACACTTTTTTCTGATCTATGTTATAATGTTTCTTCATCGTAAACATATCTCGAGTTTTGTTTCGTTTCGTTTACGCATGTTTAACACAAATCCTGCATATTTAGGCTCTTTAGGTTCTTGTCTCAACCTGAAAACGCTCTCTTCCACCTCAGTGGTAATACAGGAAGTGCTCCGCTGTGTTTTTAAACTCCACACACCTTCACTAGAATCATTTGGATCGTTTCAGCCCTGGAATTGCCAATCTCTACTGAACAAAAGGGCACAATGCGGAACAGAGTGTTTGATTTGTATGAATTGGGAATGTGCTGTTAGCATGCTAGTTGTTGTTAGCGTTACCGTGACTGCAAAACACCACCGGGCTCTGGTCATTGTAAAATATGCTTATAAACTCATCACAGTGGATAATTAAGATGCTCAAAATGCACAAGGAATTAAAGTATAAATACACGTTTCAAAATCTGCGTCATTTTTATTTTAAACTGTCTGTGTTAGTTCAATCAGAAGTTTCAATAAATATTTGATCATTTCTCTTGAGCGGAGAAGACATTAGACTTTCTCATTTGTTTTTTACTCCATTTCCTTGACAGATTACTTCTAATTCTTTCCTTAGGTTGATGTAAAATTTCATTATCATACATATTTTCCTGTTCATGTGCATAATAAAGCATTTGACTGAGGAAACTTTTACAGCCTCTCCTAAATCCAAAAGGGAGATTTCATGACGACGGTCTTGAAATGTCAGCATGGGATGATAAAAGTTTCAGAAATATAGCTGAAGAATTCCAAGAGATGTGTTCAAGGTAACGGAAGATACAGTATGAATACGTAAGCCTGGGAAATATACCTGGTGTAGTCCTATAGGCGTCCTTTCGGGCTAAGATACATATCAAGTTTTTTGTTGTTTTATTTTTTTATTCGCCACCTACATATGATCTCAGGCAGTAGCTCAGTTGGTTGAGCGTTTGTGCGTTGATATGAAGTTTGGCGGTTCAAATCTCACCCTTGACATAAACATCATTGCGATTCCAGCTCCCACACATGAATACTGTTATTGTGTCCTTGGGAAAAACACTTAACCCACCTCGCCCCCAGTGTCTGTGTACACTGATGTATGAATGTGTGTGACTGGGTGAGTGGTTCCTTGATGTGAAGCGCTTTGAGTGTCTTGAAATGGGAAAATCGCTTCATAAAAATGTATAAAAATTAGGGCTGTCAACATTAACACATGCAAATAATCACAAAAATATAACTAATAAAATATTGCACAAATATTGCACTTTTAAAAACGCAGATTAATCATACAATTTATTGTGAACGCACACGCTCCACTATCGAAAGCGCGATGGTGATCTGAAAGGCAGTGCAGGTTATTAGGTCAGTGATCAGGTCTATCCATAAGTGACTTTGGATAAAACTAAGGTAGTTTGCAGATATTGCAGCAATGAACTCTCTTTCCACAGAAGCACAAGTTTAAAATACCATCTTAAAACAAAACACGTGTTTGATTCAGTGACTAGCAAGGACGCTACTTGTACCAACAACAAGCTGTGCACGATAACCCGCGGCAATGTAGTCAACAAAACTACCAGTGAGAGAAAAGTATCAATAATATAACTTTTCCTAACAAATTACCTTTTTGTCCAACTATTTTGGTCTTTTTTTGAAGAATAATTAACTGCAATTAATCATGATTAATCAAAATTATAAAGTGTGATTCATCTGATTTCAAAGATTAATTGTTTGACTAATAAAAATGTAACCATTTCCCACATATGCATACAGTATTTTCTCCAAGATCGTCATATCATCTTTGCACGGTTTTTCTTTTGACCTCTTGTATATAGCTGAGATACAAGAGGTCAAAAGGAAAACCGTTTTTTTTACTTGCATATATACATAATTATGCATTTTCTGACATTTTTGCAACTATTTAGAATTTATTACTGTTTATATTTTTGCTCTTTGTGATTCTAATATATTGTGGTACATGAGCTGCTGTGTCTAAAGTCCAAATCGTTCTCTAACTATAATTACCAGCATTTCCTAATTGGACTTTTTCAGTTATATTTAAACAGCTGAATAGAAATTGGACGAATCTGAGCTGCTAATGCGTAAGAGACGATAGGGCCTTTATCTAAACGTTGGCGGCTCTGGCATTTTTCTGGCAAAACACTGCGTTCTCGAAGTGGGTTTGAGTGAAGCCTTTTTGAGCCCATGCCCATATCATTGCATTCCCTTTCCTGTCATTATAACTCCACACAACGGGGGGAAAAAAAAAGACCCTCCGGTGGGGGCCATGCCAGACAAGTATACTTAGTGCGGAAGACATTAAAACGGAGGCATACCTGAAGTGACGTGGATCTGGCAGGACTCAAATAGCTTCCAGATAGTTAATTAACCTTAGCAACAGTAACAAGGGTGGCGCATTCCTGGTCGGTCAGAAGCGGGGTCCCTTAAATGCAACCAGTCATGTTGACGTGTCACAGCTCATATATGTCACCGTGGCAACGACTGAGCGTACACTTTGTTTGGGTCACGGGCGGAGTTTCTTTAAGCAGGGCGAAATGGCGAGTCTCTGTAATGTTGTGAAAACAGACGAGAGGTCCCCTGTTCGTAATTAACTTTGTCTAAATGGGAGGCCACTGACACAACAGATGTATTTAGGTATTTCAAGTTGTCCAGCTGGAAATTTAAAGAGGTTAAACGGTTATTGCAACACCACTGTTCTCTGCGTGCATACAATATGTATTTGTGAAGGGAATTTAAAGGCTTTTATCAAACAAAATGGATTCTTGTGAGCTTTAAACCATGTTATAATGCTGTTACCGCCTCAAAAGCATACCTGATGTTTTGTTTAATTCACTCACAGCAAAAACACTTAAATCAATCCGAAAATGACATAAAAGAAGTGAAATTATCTTGCTGCATGGACAGATAATTTTACTTGACAAGTTATTTTAAACTAGACTACAATTAAGCAGTCTCAGAACTAGTAAGTACAGTATTTTTCTGACTATACGTTGCAGTTTTTCATGGTTTGGGTGGTCCTGCCTTAGCCCTTACTGGAAAATGTAAACATGGGTGAGGTACAAACCCGACTCACACTGACTGAATATATTAAAAATCCTTTATTGCATCCAGGGACGCCAACACGCTGTTGTTTTTTTTCGTCTTCATTGCACATTTTGTGGCTGGTGTGACTTATCCTCCAAAAAATAAGGTAGCTAATAAATCTTGGCCAGATCACAGAAATTTGCAGTGCACATCTTTGAGTCACCCTTTATTATTCATCTGTCGACATCTCCAAAGCTCAAACTGCTCTGTTCCACATTGTGATATCATGAAATTGTAGTTATCACACTGACAGCTACTGTACCTTTTAGCTTTTGTTCAGCAGAGATCGGCATTTCCAAAGCTGAAACAATCCAAATGATTCTAGTTTATGGTGCTAAAAACACAATGGAGCACTTCCCATTTTACCACAGTTTTTCATTTCAAGAGAAGAACCTAAATATGCAGGATTTTTGTGTTAAACGTGTGAATGAAATGTTTTGAGGAGGAAACATTATAACCTAGATAAGAAAATAGTGTAATATGGGCCCTTTAAAGGCTCACTATGTTTCTACGTGGCTCTATGTCTCGGGTTTGGGGATTCACTGCCTGCTTGTACAATTCTTTTGCTTTACCTGGAATGTTCCACAGTATGGCATTAATCATATATATATTGCATTTATGGAATTGCAATTGTTTTTAGTGTTCAAAAATGATACTACTGAGTGAGATCTTCCAACATATCTGACCTTTAACTTGGCCTAGTGACTGCACATACTTGTTTTTATGGACATGTAAGCACAATGCCATACTGCGGAACATTCTAAATACTATGACTCCATGGATACAAGCAAAGCAAGCAAACACACAACATTTAAAAGCTGAAAATAATACTGGGAAGCTTTTGACTCAGGGGTAAATAGGTCAAAGTTCTATTGTCTTGTATTATTATTGAGAAATTCATAGAAAACTGTATATTTTAACAAACAACAATACAATTTTTCATGTCATTCTCATGTAAAATTTCCGTCCAAAGCATTGCTAAGTCGACAGTCATTTTGATGAGCTTGCCAACTTGTATTGTGTTAGTTTTACTCTCACCGTGTATGTGATTTGTAAAACATTTGGGAATTATGTCCAAACCAGCACTAACCACTGAACCGTGGCAGATACAGTGAAGAGGAGCAGTAAAATCCAGTCGGTGCGTGTCCAGTCGGTCCCAGCCCACAGAGGGTCAGGGTGAAGTGAGGGAGGCACAGTTAGATGGATATTTCAGCTGTGGTCTCTCCGTTCTTAGTTTGAACTATACAAAAATCCCACTGCAAACATGACCGAGTATAGCGGGCCTGCACTTTCATGCTTCTCTGACTTTATCATTTTAACTTTTAAGGCAGGAAAATGCAGTTAAAATCTTTTGTTTTGTTTATTCTTTTGCTTTGCTCTCTCAACATTCAACCTGGCCAAGTTTGCAGTGTTTTATTGTTTCCTGTTATCAACTTGAATAGAAAATGACTTCAGTGGCTTCAAAGGCTGTTATAAAAAAATATGTGATGAAAAACTTACCTTATATTACATACATTTTTTTCTAGATGTATTTCTTCCTGTTCACCTGCAGTGTTTGGTGACTTTGTTCAATATTGTTAATTTAATTTAAATCTAGGTTTTCTTCATTTATCATTTCTGACATTACATAAAAGCCATGAGTGTGTTTTTTTTTTAAAGTATCAGATGTGCAATTTCACCGAATTAAGAAACCTAAATTAAATTAGTCCTAAAACTGTCTATTGTCTTTCCATGGGCAAATAACAGTTTGATTTAACTGCTGTTTATTTAAACTCAACTATAGTCACATATGAAAAAAGCTCCATAGGTCCATTTTTTCCATGATTCTGAACTTATAAGCAGCTCAAAGTATTTCAGCTGGGTGTCTGTATCTTTATCATTTATAAAGTGTTTTATTTTTCGAAAAGCAGGAAGTGTGCAGTTAGAATACTAGTTGTTTTACCATGATGGCCCGCTCTCGCATCTGTGCTTATAAACTCATTGCTGGAAAAATTTGAATGGAAGGAAGTGAAGAATAACTTTGGACCACCGCAGATCATTTAAAATCAACTAGTTTTGTCTGTTTTTTTTTATGTTTTTCAGACAATTCGTGGTTTTCAGATTGTAGAATGTGATCATGTCATACGCTCAGGTGGGGGCAAGAGCCGGATTTCCATATTTCCAACACTGTACTTTGTCATGAATAATACAAAAAAGTTTATTTACAAATCTTTAATGTAATCTTTTTCTATCTGTAATTAAGCCCATTAACTTGCTATTTTGTCATGAAATATACGAAAAATGTATTTACAAATCTTTAATCTTTTCTATCAGTGATTAAGCTCATTAACTTGCAACAAAAAACTACATTTTAACTGTATTTATTTTAGCTGCCCCCCATCTATATTAAATATTATTGGCCTATAGAATGTTGTTCACCTGAAACCCAGCAATAAAAATTAGGTTATGGCAGATTTATTATGCAAAATCAACTTTTCAGAGCTTTTAAGTTGTACTTAGAGTGATTTGTTCATGTTTGAGGAATCTTTAGCTACAACGCCATATTATCAACCCCCTGTACTACTTTTATTAAGTTGTTTTAGATTAATTTTGTGACTTAAACGGTACACATTATAACATGATGATCCACAGATGTCATATACAATATACAGCAAGCACAAAATATCTGTTCTTTAACACACACACACACAGACATAGGCTCCCAGTCAAATCTTATCCTGAACTTTATCAAATTCACAATACCACATTATTTGATCAGTTTTAGCAGGTCATGGAAAACGTCTGACCAAATCCTTCCATGAAGTCCAGATGTCACTCTGGTGTAATTCTCCAGCAAAAGAACTTTAAACGAGGTGACAGCCCAACGTAACCATTAAGTCCACATCCTGACATCCACGTTTATACGAATCACTCTTCTCCATTTGAACCTACCCATAATTCCTGGCCGCATTCCACGCATAGCGGCACTTCGACAGCTCCTTCAGCCGTCCGTCTTTTCAATCGAGATGTATCTGTCACACGCAAAAGAAAGAAACATCTGGTCAGCTCACACTTAAGAGCTGCCTGGGAAAGAAGTCATCACCGTGTTGGGGGAGATTGAGCGCGTCAGTTTGCCGTAGATATACATACGCACGTGGAACAGAGCCCAGTCTTAAATATGGCAATGATGACACTTCCAGGGACGCTGTTACAGAAATAAACAAAAAACAGGTGGGAACGCCGAACACGCCCTTGAGATGCATTTCATTTCATCACTGTTCATATTTTTTCCCAGTGATGTCTCTCAACCACCATTTAGTGAGTTCCTGCGTTTCGGCGGTTCAAAAAGAATGTATTCTAACTTGGCCACAGGGTATGTTTTGCAATAACATAGGAGTTTCCCATACCACACTCAATGCCAAAGATAGAGACCGTATCCTCTATCCTGGAAATATTCTGCAGTTTTTAGGAAGCAAAATTCGCTTTCCTTGCACACTGCATAATAGGAATATTTAGAAACTATTTGCTAAGAGAATTCAGGCAGCTCCAAATACACTATACATTGCAAAAAATGAAAATCTAGCTAAATTAAGATTACTAGTCCTAAGAGTTTTATCATGATTTGAGTACATTTCTCTTGAACATTGGAACAAGATTTTTGTATTTCAAATATCAAAATACATCTTGTTACACTTGGACTGTGCAGCTTTTTTGTTGGGAGCCTGTCGCCTGCTTGTCTCCATGGAGATGTTATGGCTTTGCCTGGAATGTTCCATGAAATATATCCATCTAGCATTTGTCATTACAGGTGTTTCTATTGCTCAAAAATAATTCTTTCTGTGAACAGGGGTCACTCTCCACAGATCTGAACTGTAATTTAGCGTAGTGCCGTAACCTGCTTGTCTCTAACATTCTAGATAAAGCAATAACATCTCCATGGAGACAAGGTAAGGGACCCACCACCAGAAAAGTTGTGCAGTGCACCTTTAAAATAAAAAAAACAAAACATAAACAAAACAAAAAAACAAAAGGAAAATGTCAAAATGTACATGTATGTATCTGCCTGTCTAAGGTGTGGGTAAGTGCACCTTGGGGATTTAGTGCAAAAATGTGTATATATGCAAATATATATGTGCAAATTTGTTTTGAGAGCCCCAAGGTGTAAATACACATGCAGTGTACTGAGTAACTATGTACTACACCCTTTTTTGTATATGTGTTTGTTTTATGTTTTGTTGTGTTTTATGTTTGTTTTGTTGTTGCAGAAAATGACAAAAATTCTTTAAAAAAAATTCTTTGTACTTAACAAAATCAACTGTTGCTTGAATAAAGAAAAACACACTTATTCCATTTTTCCATCATTTTACTTGTCAAGTTGAATCTACACAAATGCAGTAAAATATTCTTAATTTAAAGGGCTCATATTAGCCTATTTGCTGATTTATGTTTTAATATTTTTTCATCACAAACATACCTGGAGTAGTATTTTGTTTCATTCACACGTGTTTAACACACAAACCTGCATATTTAGAGTTCTTCTATCAGACAGAAAACACTTGTGATGCCATGTGGTAATGCAAGAAGTGCTCCACTAGGTTTTTAAATTCTGTACATCTTCATTAAAATCATCTGGATCATTTCAGCTCTGGAATTGCCAATCTCTACTGGACAAAAGGTTAAGAAGTGGTTGTTTACTTGAAAGTCTGAGAGATGTAGACAGACTCATAACGCAGGATTATTCAAACATGTGTCAATGAAACAAAAACACAACTCCAGGTCTGTTTTTGAGGAGGTAACAACGTTCTAACATGGCTTAAAGTTCACCAGAATCAATTTTGTGTAATACAGGACCTTTAAGTCATTTTAACTTTCCTAGACATTGCTTTTTGCTGTGTAGGAATGCTGCAGATGCCAAACGCAATCACTCTCAAGATATAGTACCGTCTCTCCGGTAAAAACGTCATTCCTTAGCGTCCACTGCTTGTCTCTTGTCAAATTGCACCGTGATGCTTTGTTTTAGCCTGGGCCGAGGTGATTTAAGAAAGCCTAACAGAAGAAGACATGCGGTTTGGATTCTCATGCCTGTCTCTACCTAAGCATCTCCAGATCCTTCACGGAGCAGGATTGTAGGGGGCGATTTGCTGACGTTATTTACACGGAGAAGCTTTTCCTGCCTCCCTGCTGGCCCCGAACATCAGGATTTGGGAATTTTTTGGCAGTGACCTACATCTGGATCTGTGCACTAGAGGCGCCCCACCCCCCCTTCAGAGCCACGAGCCCGCCTCTCCCTCTCGCTAAGGGGGAGCTCGACTGTTCAGATCGTCTCGAGGAGAGAAGCGCCGACGTCCCCGGGCTGTCACAGAGAACGCAAACAGAGACGAGCTAATGCAAGACTTCCTATTTGTGTTGACTGGCTATGTGAACCTACACGGACTGTGGCTGGATCATAACATTTCTCCAGGGTTTCTCTTATTGTTCAGGATCACATGCACTAGACCAGTGCTGGGAGAAGTACTCCGTTTTGTTACTTAATTAAAAGTACAAATACAGGAGCAAAAAAAAAAAAAACGTAGATGTAAAAGTATCACATGAAAAAAATCTACTAAAGTAAAACTATTTAAGTACCTGTTTAAAAATGTACTTCAAACATATTTCATGATATTTTGAGATTTACAAAAGCTTCAAATGTAGTGATTGTGCTAAATTTTGTTCAACAGAAACAATTAAATCAATATTTTTTTGTGTTTTTTATAGTATGGTATATTTTTGTTTGCTCAGACTAAAAAACTTGCTAAAAATAAACCTTCAGCTTTTTCTGCAGGTCTCAAACAATAGTAAAAAATACTTTTACTTTTCATTCCAAAGAGAGCAAGATGTAGTGGAGTGGAAAGTACAGATACCTGCGCTCAAATCTAGTGAAGTCAAAGTAAAAATATCCACTTTAAAACAACTTAAGTAGAGTACAGTGCTTTACTTCTTTTATTTTATGTTCCACCACTGCACAAGACTGCACACAATTTAACAGTTGGAAATGGTGCATTTAGCACAGGTAGGACAACTCCAATTTTTTTTTATTTTTTATTTCAACCCTTGTATTTTTTGGCTAAACACAAAGAGACGAGTGAGTTTGCCTAAAATAGCCTTACTGAGGGCCAAGAGCTCCAACATTCCACAGAAACGATGACTTTTTTCCTTTTTTCCTCACAATTGACACGTGGTTTTAACATTTTTTGCGCTCTCTCGTGCCCCACTAGCAGCAGGGGCAGTCAGAGCACAGAGTATATCATATTATAGATCAGAGGTCTACCAGCAGCACGCCAAGGGATTTCTGATTTATACATATTGTGCTGAATAACTAAAATTTATGAATTAAATTACCATAGTAAATCTGTCATTTTGATGGCTAACGTGAACTGATAAATGGATAATGGTCTATATTTCATAGGCATCTAACTGTACCCTATCTAAGCGTGGATTTTATATTTACTCAATTTCTTGCAACCGCTAAAATGAGTAGCTCTGGCATATACGTTTTGTAAATTAGCACGGCAGAGGAAAAAGGTTGGAGACCCCTGTTGTCGATGCGCAGTGGTCTGGATTTTGTTAGAAAAATCCAAAAAATGTAAAAAAGTAATCCAATTTAAAAACACAAATTATGGACGATTGTTGGACCTAAGGAAAAACTGCAGTCAACGGACGCTGATCTATATTTCAAACGTGACTGTCTCCACTTTGCTGCTGAAGTAAAGCAGTCAGAACCAGACACAGCGGCCTTTGGGTTTTTTTTGGCTGAATAAGGAACACCCCAATCTGGTTTTCATCCCCAGCGCCCCACCCGACTCGCACACAATGGATTGGGAGCAGACCTACAACTTTTAACGCAGTCCACAGATTCTCCGGTCTACCGCCAGCCGGCCCAATCTGCAGCTCGGAAAAGTCCCTTGATGTGTGAGCCGGAGCAGCTTTGAATCTCATCATAAGGCCATAGGGTCCCTTGTAAAAGAACATCCATGTTCACTCCGAGACACTGGGGAATTGCGTTTATGGTCAGCAATGTGGAAAAAAAAAGAGATTGATTTTAGCCATGAATCTCCACTGCCCATGTAATATATTGCAAGATTGGGAGAGTTAACTAAACTTTTCGATACTTAATCAGTGAAATCCCTCTGGCTGGACGCACCATAATATTACTTATGTTTTTGTCAGTTGATGAAACTTTCTCATACTGCTTACTTATAGTGATATACAGAGACGAGAGGACGTGCCAAAAATGTTCTGAAGTAAAATCGCTTGTATAAAAACGAACTGATCTGAACAAAATGCATCCAGACAGCTTAGTGAAGCCTAGAGCTGCGTTATAGAAAGCGGTGTCCTTGCCAATAAAATGTATGAGTCTATCTTCTCTGCTCATAAGATGCTTCACTTCATATGGAAATATTTTTCAAACGCACTGACAAAGTTTTACTCTGTCAAACAACATGCAGATGCAGAAAAACAAAACTTCTATAGATGATAAAGTCTGTGCAAGATCGCAGCAATCTGCAGACTTTCGATTTAGACGGTGAAATGAGCGCCTTCCTCTGCGTTTTTGTATCGTTCAAAAATATAAGCTTTTGATTTTTGGAAAGGCGCTTTGTTTTAGCACATTTGGCCCATTTGAATGTTTGACTAATCATGTGTCATCGCTGTTCTCTGGTCTGGCTGTCGGGCTTCAGGGCTCTCGTGTACCCAACAGAGCCTCGGTCAGGGGGGACTGGAGTTTCAAGGTTTAGAACATTACTGTTGTTTTTAAAGGTGCATTGTGTAACTTTTCTGGTGGAGGGTCCATCAAATGCTAATGTTTTTGCTTTGACCTGAATGTTTCACAGCGTGGAGACCAAACCAGTCCAAGGTACAGGTCAGATCTATTAAGAGGCACATGGAATTTAATAAATGTAAGATAAATCTTTTGAATGTCATTCTAAGCAGAGCAGAGCACTGAAACATTACGCAGTTGTTTTTCTTATTTAAAAATGTCTAAAAGCCTCTTTTTTTTCCTAGAACGCTTGAAACTATGAATCTAGTTGGTCCAGTGCCATTGCTATGTCCATTAGGTCTGTCATTATAATACATTTTGAAGCACAATATTTTGCAAAGAGATAAACAATAATATTGAAACCATTTTGTCACTGATACAAAACAAGATAATCCCGGTAAAACCATTTTTAAAGACAGTATCATTAAAAAGCCTGAGCTCTAACAAATAAACAGCAAAATGAACCAAAATTAGCCACAGAAGATGTTATTCTACCCTCTGCAGTGCAAATCTTTTCAAATTTTTGTCTTTCATCATGTCAGATGCTGATACTGATTGTTTAGAATCCAAAGGAACTGATGGCTGATGACCTCTGCTGATATTTGTTATAATTTTCCCCAAATAATCTAAATAAATTTAGTACACACTCATCCACAGCCTTCTTTTTCTACAAACTGTGTAGAGTCCAGTAGTGTCGTAGTACCGGTCTTGGTCTTGAGACTGGCCTCAAGACCGTTTTTTTATGGTCTTGGTCTCGTCTCAGACTCGACTGCGTTTGGACTTGATCTTGTCTCGGTCTTGAAGGCGTTTGGACTCGGTCTTGTCTCGGTCTCGAGGTCTGAGCCTCAATGAGTGATAAAATGGAGATAGATTTCTAAAAACTTTGATATATATGTGCCAAAATGACTGTAAAATATAAATAAATGTCGAAAATGACAAAGATGGTCTCGATTTGGTCTTGATAGGCCGTGGTCTCGGTCTCGTCTCAGTCTTTAAAAGTCTTGGTCTTGTCTCGGTCTCGAGGTCTGAGACTCAATGAGTGATAAAATGGAAACAGATTTATAAAAACTTTGATATATATTTGCCAAAATGACTGTAAAATACAAATAAATGTCAAAAATTACAAAGCTGGTCTTGATTTGGTCTCGATTGGACGTGGTCTCGGTCTTGTCTCGGTCTTTAAAAGTTTCAGTCTTGTCTTGGTCTTGACCCTCAGAGGTCTTGGTCTTGTCTCGGTCTCGGGACCCTGTGGTCTAGGACAGGTCTTGGTCTCGATTAGAGTCCAGTCTAGTCATATTTTTGTGTTTTGTACTTTCTTTGGACTAAAATGTTCAAATAAAGCTCATGGCCTATAGCAAATACTGGGCAATATATGAGTCTATCTCTAATAAAAAAGCTAAAATCTCCTCACTATTGCAAAGAAAACGTAGCCCCGATACTGAGCCTCAAATGTTTTGTTCCAGTTTTCATACTTTGAACCATAAGTCAATACACATTAATTATCATGACAGGCCTAATGTCCATATGAAATAAATAATGACATAATCTTTGACTCATAATAAAAGGAACAGGCCAATGTACATATATCTTAGTTTTCAAACTTAATTAATGTATCACAAATTTCTCAGGATCCTTGTACAAAACTACTGCAGTAGAGAGCCGCAGTCATCCATCAAACACATTACTTCAGTCGGACCAATAAAGACTTAGAACTGAAGAATAATTAGAACAGAGTCACGTTTGATTTATGGCACAAATGCAGAGCAAAATGATCATTACCCAATAAGATCTGTCTCAAAAAATTTAATCATTTTTTAATTTGATGCACAAAATGAGTTTCTTGGCAAAGAGTGGCTTGTGAAAACTATAATGGTTGTAATAACGCTGGAACTTCTCCCGTTAACAAAAATACCTGGAGTTGTGTTCTTCACGCCTGTGGGTAAATATGTATTCATTGGCACTGGCTTCTCTGGGGGCTCAAAACTCCTCCATAAAGCAACAGCCACTCCAGAACTGAGATAAGTAATAAACATTAAGAAGAAAATAACGAATGATAACCGATTTTTTCCTCCAATCCTCTGGTAAAGATCATTGTTAAAGTGATCAGATCTACTGTCCCATAGGTTGGCGGTGCAATTCCAGCTCCCACAGATGAATACTATCGTTGTGTCCTTGGGCAAGACACTTAACTCACCTCACCCCCAGTGTCTGCGTACACTGGTGTATGAATGTGTTTGGGAATGAGTGCCATGACGGTGGAAAAGCGATGTATAAAATATGACCATTTACCATTTGAAACCAAACCATTATTTTATGTTATTTAACCAGGAGGTCCCATTGGGATTCAGAATTTCTTTTTCAAGAGAGAGCTGGCCAAGGTAGCAGCCAACAAAACAGTGAAATCACAAAACACCACATTATAAAACCATTTGCAGCTCTCAAGAAAAATATACATGTCTCGGTCACTGCACTTTTTTTTAAATAATTTTCTTGAACTTATCAAATTACAGTTTAGATCCCATCTTAAGATCTTTCTGTAAATAATTCCAAGACCATGTTGCTGTAGGAAAAGGCAGATTTTCCCAGCTCAGAGAGGCACCGCGGCACAGGGAAAACTAAACATGAGAAGGAGCGAAGCTGGTAACTCCCTGAGCAGATATTGAAGAAATTACTAAGGTACCCAGAAGTTTCTCCAGTATGGCTTTTTAAGTAAATAAACCAGAATTATCCACAAAAACAATTCTAAATGTACAATATTGTTAAAAAAAACATGAGCTGCAATAAATAAATGACAAAACCTAACATTTAAGTAGTTAATCTGTGTATAAGTCATAGAAGTTCATAATTCAACCTTCCACAGCTCAAATCTTAAATCATAGTACAGAAAAAATTAAAATCTTTCCACTAGTTCAAAGAAAAACATCCCCACGATAAATACTGACCTCCAAAATTACTGTTCCATCTGTACTGAAGTCTAAGCCTATAGTATTTATCGTGACAGGTCTACTCTCGCCAAGCCAGTTAAGCGCTACAACGGACACTTTTAATTAAACAGAGCTGTTGTGAATGAGTGAACGGCAGTCTTTGAAAGCACCGTAGTTCATCCATCAGACTGGAGAAGTTATCGTTCCCTTCACTTACTCTGGAGTCCCTCTGTGCCGGCTTTTTCACTGATTTTCTTGTTGTAGTCGCCGTACAAACAAAGACACCCCTGTAGATTTATGTCTCATCCCTCTTCTCTCATATTGAACCGGGAGGGCTTTAAGGCTGTAATTAAATTCCAATCCTCCCTCTCACTCGCACTCTCACTGTCCCCGGCTCGGTGGGAGGTTGAGACTCTGGCTTTTACCGCCTGTTGTGGTTTGTTTGAACAATCCCGAGTTCTGTGGATAACTCGATCTGTTCGTGATAGCATTCACACATGTGGCGCAGACCTATATAGAGCCTGGATTGGTGCGACATCCGGTCTGCTTCAGTGCCTGAGAAGATTGAGTGTTTAACTCTCTCCTTGTGAACTCAGGGATCGCTGTATTCTCGTGTCAATGTCAAAGGCTATCATTTCAAACGGGGATGCATATGAAGAGGCTCGGGGCGGGTAGAAAATGCCCGTCCGGATAATTCCATCACCGGAGCCTATCAAAGTATTGGCTCAGAGTCTAGGCCACTCACTGCCAAAGCACTAATGGTTGGCACAAATTGAAATCAAGCGCAGATCAGCTCCTTCAGCTCAGATCAGGAGTCATCGATATGAAAGGTTCTGAAATGTGCGGTGGAGTTTGCCTGACTTTGACTTTGAAGTAGGGCTGGGCGTTATGACAAAAAGAGTAATTACATTTTTGTTTCTAATATTGACTAGTATTGATTTCCTATTTTGCCTGTCATGAGAATTGCTATATTGACTTATCGTTCAATACGTGAAAGCTCCCATCGGCCACAGTTAAATACTTTTTTGAGGTGGCGCTACTGAACTGTCTTTCAATATTTTTTTCTTCACACAGTTAGAGCTCACTGAGTTTTAATTTTTGATACCACTCACTGGCATGCCCATTCTTGTTTACCACTTGGCTTTTGCTATTTCTGGATGTGGTTTGAATTCATCCCTCGCCTACATTCCATTATGTTGGCTTGTTGTTGACTTATTAACAGGCTTGTTTGTTGAGGCCTAATTCTGTTTCAAATAAAAAGGTCCATTTTCATACTGTGAATTTTCATGGTTACAAAACAAGTCCAAGCTTTAGATTGGGGACCTGGGGAACTGCAGCACCACTTGATAAACTTTATAGTGAAAAAGTCTTTATAAACCCGTCTTCTGTTATAATCAAATGAAGCATGTTTATTAGGGCTTGAATATAACCCATGAATCGCTTGGTTTGTTGATAATAGTATAATAAACAGCTTATTAATGCTCACACTTGTTTTGTTATTAATGGCTTATTAACAGTAATAATAACAACTGACAAGTGCTTATTAATGCCTTATAAATACTTTATTAAGGAACCTTATTATATAGCATTGCCACAATATTTTTGTAAACGCTCATTGTTTGTCTGTGCTGTTTTCTGAAATATCCCTTGAATTGTCTTTTCTAAGTGCAACTAAAAAGTTTTGCTAATTAATACAAATAATAATAGATTATATTATAATTTGAGCATGAACAGAACACTTAATACAGTTTGTACATTATAGCTGAACATGGTCAAATGAATTCCTTTGTACCAATTGTTTCATTGGCCCCTCCCCTTTTCCAAATCACTATACGTTACTGTAGATGGTCCATTGATTGATTCCATGTAAAAAAAAAAAATGTAAAAAGCCCTGTAAAGGTTTTATTTGTTAAAAAAAAAAAAATGTAAAAGAAAATCTGTTTGTTGTGGACAAATGACATGAGAGCTGATTTGTGATCTGAAGTCTCTTCATAAGTTTTGTCTTTTAAGAAAGGTGATTAAAGGCTGCAAAATTTGTTCCCACAATTATTATTATGTGCTCTATCTCAAATTTGAGGTATTAACAAAGTTTTGAAATGTTTAATTAGTTCATGCTGCTCTTCTGGGGAGGGCACAGAAAACTTTCTGCTTACTGTATTTTCCGGACTATAAGCCGCTACTTTTTTCCCAGGCTTTGAACCATGCGGCTTTTACAAAGGTGCGGCTATTCTGTGGATTTTTCTTCCACCGCTAGGGGCGCTCTAACCGGAATTTAAAAAACAAGATAGATGGAAAATTTATGCAAAGAAGAATACGCTACTTTTTATTTAACAGATATAACACGCACGACAACTGACTAACTGGTAATTATTTTCAAATCCTCACCCCTTCATCATGAAAAGCACACGAAGGAGTTCGTATGATGCAAGTTTTAAGTTGAAGGCATCGATCTTGCTCCAGGAAGGAAACCGTGCTGTAGAGCCCTGCACCTGCGGGACCCGCAGGACCCAACACAGAACAGTGCGGTGCGGGACACATTTCAATTCAATTTAATTTATTTTGTAGCGCTCAAAATTGCAACAACAGTTGCCTCTAAGGGCGTTCCAAGATATGGATGAGCAAAACATACACACAGACATATCAAAACAGGAATAAACAACATTCATGTAAAGCAGCAAATATTCTGAAAGCTTATTGCGGGCGCGGGTGGGAGTGCAACCGCATGACGCGGGAGCGGGACTGAAGAAAATTGTGTCCCTCCAGACCTCTACCAGGCTGCTGCACATAAGCTCGGCGTCAATTGTTTCAGCGAAGATGATTAAAGTGACTTGAGGTTTCACTGCACAGAAGAAATGAAGGTCAATTACCGGTTCTTTTCTGTTTTTGACCTCGTTTTAATCAGCACAGTTGCTGCCCTGTTAAAAGGCACTGTTCAGAAAGAATCTGTTCAGGTACATAAATGTACATTTACAGTACAAAATCGTTCTGTATATGCAGTAAATATCTCATTTTTCAACATAGATATCAGCGGCTTATAGCCCGGTTGCGACTTGTATAACTTTTTTTTAAAAATAAAAAAAATTTCAATAGAGTGGATGCGGCTTATATACAGGTGTGCTCTATAGTGTGGAAAATACGGTATATACACCAGTCTATTGATATTTCTGCGACTTATTTAGAATTTATTATACTTCTATCATGCTTTTGCTCTTTGTTATTGTAATATATTGTGAAGTGTGAGTTACTATGTCCATCTAATTTCCCTTGTGGATCAATACATTTTGTCTAAGTTTAAGTCTAAGGTTGATTACCTGAATAGTTCACACTTATACAACCCCATAAATAAAGACATAGGCATGTTTATAATGCTATATCTACACATTTTAAGTAGTAGTCTTTGAGCGATTCCATATACCAACTTGCATAGTCTTTTCTTGAACAAAATCCAATCTCAGAGACAAAACCTCAAGTGGACAAGCCCGTTTGAAATCTGCCACTCCACCTGTCGCAGCCTTCATATCGCACCATCGCCCAATTCAACGTTGAGCGGATCTTAAACCATCCGATCCTGTCATCCCAGCACCCTGAGGCACCTGCCCGTATGAAAAGGCTTTGGGCGTGTTCCGGGGCCCATCTGAAAACCTGCATCATCGTACCTATCAAAATCTCGCCACGACCACCTACTGCCAACGCACAGATTGCTGGCACTGGCCCATAGCTACGGCAACAAACTGGAATCGAGCGGCGTACGTTGGGGCCTGTCAGCTGGACCCCCCACCCCCTTGACAGCGATATGAGTGGCTAGGCTAGAGCGAGTCCCGTCCGGCGGCAAGAGGGAGAAGGGGAGAAGGGGGCGACGGGCGGGGAGTGGGGGGTAAGGGACCAGCGGGAGAGCCAGGATGAGTTCTGCACCACTGATCCACACTGACAGTGATGGACAGCTTCGGAGAGGGGAGCTGATGGTGGAGCTTTTTCTCCTGTCTGGACACTGTTTGAAAAGATGGACATGGCGGTCGTGGGGTGCGCTGATGTGGCGGTGCGTGCGTGTCAAGTGGTCAAGCAGAGCAAAAAATGTGAAAAGTGACACCGGAGTTTGCGATCAAAAAGCTGGGTTTGGTTCAGTGTTGTTGCAAGCGTGGCCAAAAAATAGCGGGGATGAGCTACTGGGCTGTGTACCACCAATTCGGGGCCAGACAATAAATCTTAATCAGTTATGTCCTGGCAGGTTTTGTTAGCAAAACAGTCAACAGGAAAAGTGCAGTTTGGGTGGATGAGTGCTTCTTCATTAAGGAGAGTTGAGTGGCTCTTTCGAAGTTCAGGATTTGAAGAGGACCAAGGGCATTCTGAGCAGAAAAATACCAAATCAACTTGTTATACTGCATTGTTATATCAAGGGTATCTGTGCTTGATTGTGATTTCACTGTAATTCTGTAATTTTGTTTTCCTGAATATTGAGTACATTTGATATCTGTTTTACTAGCCAGGTTTGGATTGGTTGGACATAAGTTGATTTTGAAGAAAACACTCTCTTAATTATAATAACTGTTTCGTGGCAGCAGAGTGGATTCGTATCAAGGAGAATAATCTAAAGAAGGTCAAGTAAAATCTTAGTAAGAGACAATTGTGGGAAAACATTTTGACCTATCTTAAGTGAAACCAAATGTTGCTTCCAGATCCTCCAAGGTCTGTTTTTGATCATAAACTCATCACACTTACAATTCTAAACCATGTATTGTCATTTTGTTTTGCAGGATTCTTGGTCGTCCATAAGCTTAAAGTAAAACTCAGTAAAAACAACAAGAAGAGTCACACGGGTAAAGATTTGTCTCACTTAAAGGTACGCTGTGTAATGTTTTGGTTGGAGTTCATCACGTGTTTTTTTCTTAAGGCTGCCACACATTACAGGAGAATTTGCCCGATTTTGGCTGCGATTTCTTCCCAAGTTCGGGGAGGCGGGACCCGACTTTTTCTCTTCATGTGCTATTTTGAAGCCACTGTGCTTCTCGTGTGTGTCAGTGTCAGATCATAACCACCAAACATCAACAACGCTACGGTAACGGACGATAAAACAGAGCGTCAGGGGCAGGGGAGTGACACAACATACAAACTCGGGATATAGCGGAAATAAATACTTTATTTCTCACCTAATGTAAAGTGGAACATTTAAAGTGCAGCATCTCACCCACATTATCCATAGAAATTGACATCCAGTCCACAAAACTGCGCTATTAATCAGTTTGTAGTATTCTTTAACAGTAAAAAAAAACAGTGTTTCCTCGTGTGTTTTTTTTACACAGACAGCGTGCGGTGAAGCTGCAGATTAGCGATACTGACTCTACTTCCTGTGGACTTTATCGCTAATCTTCAATGCTTTTAAAAATCATGTATCTGAAGTATTGCACCACTTTTCACAAATAATAATAACACAGTTTTGACTTGTATCTAAACTAGAAGTGCAGAGCTCTGATCTTTGAACACTTCAGAGTCTTAGAGCGAGTGGTTTTACCGTAGACAGGAAACAGCTGACGCCATCGCGCTCACAGCTTTATATCCTGTGGTCCGCAGACAGATCCCGCTGCAATCCTTGTGATCGGAGATTTTTAGTCTCATAAGTTTCTCCTCGTGTTTGTGGTGTGCGCATTTTGTCGCACGTTTAAAAATCATTTAAGACCAAAAAATCCTGTAGTGTGTACCGGCCTTAAGGATATGTAATTGCTCTGCTTAGAATGTTCCACAGTACAACATTAAACAGCTCTACTTTACTTTTATTCAATTACAGGTGGGTTTATAGCTCAAAAATACCTAGAAAAACAGACATTCTGATTGTGCCTCTCCTTGGCATTCCAGATAAAGCAATAACATCACCATGGAGAAAAGCATTTGACGGAGCCTCCACCTGAAAAGCATCTTTAAATGATGTACGGTTTTATTCCTATTTTTTTTGTTGTGTATCTATTCAGTAAGTTCAATTCCAGATTGTGCAGCCAATGACTCCAGACTCCCAGTAGGTTGCCTGGATTTTCTCCACTGTCAACAATCCTGTCAGAAGTGTATCTAAGCCAATATTATTACTCAAGATGAATAAATCTTTTGGGTTATTAAACTAGAGTGTAGCCAGTTCATCCCTGACCCAAACACATGATGTTGTTGTCTCCTTTGGCAAGGCATTTCTTCCCCAATTACCCACTCCAAGTACAATATACATAACATATTTGTGTCTGTCTGTGTCTGGAAGAGGCATAAGTCACCATTCAAATGATTTACTATGTTATTACAAATATTAAAAGTCCTATTTCACCAAATTGATTTTTGTGAGCGTTAAGCCATGTTGGAGCACTTCCTGTATTATCACATGAGTGTTTATGTTTCAGAGAAGAACCAAACATGCAGGGTTTGTGTGTAAAACTTGTGTGAATGAAACAAAACACAACTCAGGGTAGATTTTTTTAAGAGGAAACAACATTATAGCAAAGATCATAAAACAGCTCTTTAAATAGTGAAATAAATTAAACGTAAAAAACAATCTTTATATCTTACCATAGCAAATTAAAATGGTAGCTCCACTGCATTGCATTGATGTCCAAAGTGTTTGCCATACACTTTAATCTCTGTGACCTGCAGCACAGGGTTTAAAATTTGTGAATTTCATTAAAACAGATGTAGCCCTAAATGATGTAATGAAAGAAGTCATCTTCACCACGCACATTAAACTGTAACTTGAAATCCAGAGCATTTTTCCAGCAGTGGGTGGCAATTATATTAAAGCAGTAGGATCAGCGGGACCCATTTGAAGTGTATCGTGCGGGGAATCGACTCGGTCTTGTTAAAACCGTGAGTTATTTGTCACAGAACATGCTCCTCAGCTCCTCACGCTTCGTCGAGATCTGGGGCTTTCCTTTTGACAAGAACGTCAAGAACAAACACTCCCAAAGGCGGCAATTAATGCTGAACTCATAACACATGATGATACTCCTGGGCCCGGGATCTAATATGAACATTGGCACCCCGTCTTGTGCCATTTACGCACTTGTCTGCTTTGATGACTCGCAGTGCTTTTATTAAAACTGGATTCACACGTGCGCTTTCCCTTCAATAGCTCATTCTTGCACAGTGATGGGGATAATTCTCTGAGAATGTTTTTAGTTACAGAATATCAAATACCTGCATTGAAATGTATTTAGTAACATATTCTGACGCATGGTTCAATCAGAGTACTGTATTCTGAATAGCCTGAATACATCGAGTTGTATTTAAATTATAGCGTAAAGATGCACCATAGGATTAAAAACAGCAGTAACACTTTTTACTAACTCTTATAGATTAGATTGGAAATATGTTATAATCCTGAAGGAGATTCATGTGTGGAGGACAGAGACCACAGACCACAGCCTGTCCCCAAATGTGCTTTCCTGTCGGGGGATGGTGCTGTGCAGGGGGTTCTGGGGGATCTCCAGGAGGGACAGGAACAGGACAGGACAGGACCCTCTTCTCAGCCACAGATGTGGGTGAGTCAAGCTCTGCACCCACTGCAGATCCTGCCTTCCTCACCAGTGTATCCAACCACACAGCGTCCTTCTTCTTGAGGCTTAGTAAAGCATGAACAAACGCTTAATTCATAATGAACAAACACTTACTACCCTTACTTACTTCACTTACAATAGCTTATTTAGCACTTAACTTGCACTTAATTAGTCTGTGCTGTCTGTAGCTACTCATAATTTTTTCATACTTAGTTACTCATGAACTAACCATTTGTGTATATTTGTAGACGTATATTTAAGTTCCAGTTTGAACATTTATTAATGATTAGTAAGTGTGACAGTATGACCTGCAGGCGGATCTTCCCACTTTAAGAGACTGTTCTCATTGGCCAATCGTGATAGCTGTCAATCAATAAATAGCGCTTCCCTTGTGTCACTCGCCCTCTGACCTATACACTTCATGGGTCCCCCTACCCCCGGTGTGCCTTCGTGTCCTCCGCTCTCCAGGTAGTATCCTCGCTTTTTTTTTTTTTTTACCGATTTCACTCATTTAGTTGGTCTTTAATACGGTTGTTCCGTTTAGTGCCGGGGCCTGTTCTCTCAGGTTGTGCTCCGTACGTGTGATGGCTGCTCCAGGATGGTCGCGGTGTCGCAGTCAAAGCCCCGCAATGCGCCTTCCTGTGAGGCCAAAGTGGTATGTTGGAGCTACGGACCTTCGTGGCCAGATTAGCTGTAGGACTAGAAGTAACTTCATTTTTATTTCTAGATGTGACTGAGAGCTGCGGTGTGGGTGCTGGAGCCGCCGCCTTTCCCTTTTATTTGTTTTTTTTGTACATGCCGCGTTTCCTTTTCGTACATGTGTGATAGACTGGATTGTGATGGGTCTGAACAAATGAAATTCACGGAACTATTTATGTAAATGTCCTTTCATCTAAATTATGTGTAAAATAAACAAAACGACTGGTTTAACCATGGAACCTTGCCTCTGTTATCAAGAACGAACCTGTGTGACCTTTAGTTTAATTTCTGGGCTATGCCCAGTGGCGTTGCTGGTAGTTAATTTAGTTATGTCATTTTATTCTTTTCTTTCGTCCCCCTCATCTCGCCACATAAGATAAGTTATTTTGAGAGCTTTTCTAAAATGAAGACTATACAGAACAGGCTAAGTGCAAGTTAAGTGGTAAATAAGTAATTAAGTAGGTATTAAGCCAGAATCATTCTTATTAAAGTGTTTTCTCATTATTAATTAAGAGTTTATTCATGCTTTATTAAGGCTAAATAAGGTATATTATTATAAAATGTTACCAAAACAGCTTCATATTTGTTTAGTATGAAAAATGTAGAATAGGAAAAATCACACTTGCACACACCACAAGAGCAGTGTTTTATATTTTCTCAATAATTCTATGTAGTTTGAAGTCTAAAATTAGAGCTCAGATACTGTATTCCATCCATCCATCTTCTCCCACTTAATCCGGCTGGGTCGCGGGGGCAGCTTGCTGCCCAATACTCATAGCACCTGACCCCCCTATGAACCCCTCTGCAGGTGGTGAACCCACAGGAGGAGGAGGAGATACTGTATTCCTTAGATTTTAAAGCAAAAAGCAATATCTAGGTAAATTCAAATGACTTAAATTAAGAACATTTTGCTTTATATGAGTAAATTCAACTTGACAAGTAAAATTATTTACCATATTTTCATACTTTAAGTACAAAAAATCTTAGATTATTTTACTGGTCAAGTGAAATGTACTCAAATCATGGTAAAACCTTCTTAATTGAAGTAATCTTAATTTGAGTATTCTGAGTTCCACCAAATGAAAAGTAACTGCACAGAAAACAGTATTCAGATTACATATTCTCGGTACATGTATTCAGTTACTTCAGTTACTCACCCAACCGTCTTGCACTACATCAGTAAGTCTCATTTGTCCATAACTCTGTGGCCCACGTCCTTCACTACAAGTCCGCTCAAGGACAAATAACAGAAGTGCTTTTTTCCGAGCGCTATATCTTCTTTATGATGAAATGAATCTTTTTTGACCGTGGCTCTCCTTCAAGATTTGCAGTCCCTCCAGGAAATATGTGCCTTTGGCTTGGTGAAAGTACACTAAAACAGAAGCCTCGTCCTCCTCTTTACTCCTGGAAGCTTTCAAGGTCTGTACGGACTGTGGAGCATGTATTGGTAAACTGTGAGCAAAAATATTCATGATAAGAGATGATTCATTGGCACATAAAGACAAAAATGTTACAGTTTATATTTGTAGTCAAAAACTCCACTTTTTTTTATAAGAAGAAACAAAAAACATCCCAATACAAGCAGCGTCCATGTTGTTAAAAGTCATATTTTACGCTATATTTTAATCTATGTTATATTGTTTCCTTGTCAAAAACATAGCAAAAAACACTCTGTTCCATCTTTTGAAATCACTCCACAGTGTTTTTAAACTCCATACACCTTCACTAGAATCATTTAGATAATTTCAGCCCCGGAATTTCCGATCTCTTCTGAACAAAAGGTAAACGGGAGCTGTTAACTTATTAATAACAGCATTTTGAGCTTTGGAGACGCAGACAGACTAATGAAAAAGGATTATTCAAGTGTGTGAATGAAACAAAACACAACTCCAGGTCTGTTTTTGAGGATGTAACAGCTTTCGAACATGGCTTGAAGCTCACAAGAGTCAATTGTGTTTTAGAAATTGAAACAGCCAATTAGATTATTTCTAAATTGACGGGTAAAAGTATATTGTTGTGTGTGTGAGAGACTGACAGTATGTTCGGCCAATCAGATGCATGAATATTATTGCTCCAACTGGTGATTTCAGCCGTAGAATAGTCAGTGAACTTTAATGGAGCACAAGCAGACTGAAGCAGGATACAGGAAACGTCCACGTCTGTCACCAGTGTCACAAAAACAATGTAGGATTTGCAACAATGTGTGGACAGAGTTGCACTGACCGTATTTTCCATCACTCATTGAGCTTCAATGGGGCACAACGGAGATAGCAGAAATATTCACTTCAGTTCTCATTTGTATGCATTGGAATTAATAACCTGAAAAATGATGCTACAAGACTTTTTATGTGTTTGGAATAAAGTTGACGGTAATTGAGAAATTATGTGTAATGATTTTCAATAATGGTTTCCGCTCTTCAAGCAGGTCAGTACCTCTTTAAACTGTTGAACTGCTCCCATGCTTCCTCTCAGGCACATTATTTCTCATAAAATGTAACAACTGACACAATACCTGCATTTTTAATGAAAGGGCCCATAATATGCCACTTTCTGATCTGTTATCATGTTGTTTCCTCATCAAAAACATGCCAGTTTTGTTTCATTCAGGCATGTTTAACACATAAACTCTCCATATTTAGGCTGTGTTCTTCTCTCACACAGAAAACACCACCTTGGATAGGATAATTTGGATATCTTTTACATTTGGATAATTTCAGCCTTGGAATTCCTGATCTTCTGAACTAAAGGTAAAAGGTAGCTGTGACTGTAACTTGAAAACTACAGCTTCATGACATCACAAGGTGGACTGGAGCCTTTTGAGCTTTGGCGATGTAGACAGACTAATAATAAAGAGTTACTCAAGCATGCATGAATGAAACAAAAACTTCTGATGATTCTACCATGGCTTAAAGGGGAACTCAGGCACGTTTGAAGCTAAAGTCCATTGCGGCAATTTGCTTCACACGGAAGAAGCTTAACACCACTTTCTAACCCATTTTACAACAGCCAGGAGTCTAACAAACAAAACGCTCTGCCTGGTTCACTCAATAGTGTCTGGAAATATTATAAAACAACTTTAGAAGCAGTCTTAGCATTACCTTTGTTGATTTCCCACTGCGCATGCGAAAGCCCAAAAGACTCGATCGCCAATGTCGTTTCTAATCCCATTTATTTACGAGTGAATTATATTTTTGGAAAACGCTAAAAAAAATACAGTCCCAAACCATTTTTTTCAACAATTCTGTTTCTATTCTTCTTCACCGTCAGTAGTCGATCCTTACTTGCTGCTTCTGGCGGCTACTAGCTGCTCGCCTCTGATGGAGTCAGCGATCGAGTCTTTTGGGCTTTCGCAATGCACAGTGGGAAATCGACAGGCTAATGGCTTGCTAAGGCTGCTTATAGACCTGGTTCACTATTGAGTGAACCAGGCAGAGTGTTTTGTTTGTTAGACTCATGGCTGTTGTAAGATGGGTTAGAAAGTGGTGTTAAGCCTCTTCTCCTCTTCTGTGCAAATTAGCGTTTTACATGTAAGTAAAGAACTTGCCCCCATCACTACACTAGTTTGTTACCTTGACAGACTCACTAGCGAGATCTCCACCTAGAAAACGTTCTGTGCCGCTTTTTGGCTTCTGACAGTATTCAACCACCTCTAGCAATGGACATTAGCTTCAAATGTTCCAGAGTTCTCCTTTAAAGTTCACAAGAGTCATTTTTATTTTACATAGCACCTTTACATTAGCTCAAAATCTAAGGCATTCCTATGCAACAGTTTGGGTATAAACCTCACTTATCTCAAATCTATTTCTCCCAATTTTGTCCAGAGGAGGGCACCTATTCAAAATCTCTTATCCCGACAGTAAGAGATGGACACAGAACATTTGAACTTGCGGTTTCCAGACTTGCTTCCTTCCTCCTCAGTTTGGGCGGGCTGGATCTCGGCTTTGGGGCCTTTGCGAGCCTGTAAAAAAATGCTCTTGCTCATTTTTCCAGCTGCACCCTTTTAACGGTGCATTAAATGACAGTTACCCCGGAGAAGATTCAACCGAAACAATGGAACACTGCTCGGAAATCCTGAAGGAGCAATGGTTGAATTCATAGTTTAATCTACAGTAGGAAGAGACAAACCAGATAGGACAGATAGCATCTCCCAGACCTTTTATTTTCACTCAACTGACTCACTAAATGCATTCAATATGTTGGGAAATTGCACATGCTAACTGTATTACTTTATTATAGATATTTTTTTCCAAAGTAATGTCATTATTCATCTGTTTAGTAAAAGCCTGAGAAAATATTTATCTTACTTCTATTTAGCTATGGGCGATTGTGATTGACAAAAATGGAAACTGGTGGAACTGGAAAAACTGGAAAATGGTCGACTGGAAAATGGTCGACTTACAAGTTAGATCTGTGGAGATGTGAGCTATGGAAGATAATTTGTTCCATCGGATTTTTAATTGAATTTCTCACTTTGCATCTTTAAATTATTTGTATTTATACTTTTTCAATATGTTTCAAATGAAAATCTGAATACAAATTTCAGCTTTTAAATTTTCAGTACTGTTTTCAACCCGTCAAACTGAGTGTAAAATTTGCAGTGAAAATGTTCCACAGTATGGCAAAACTATTCACACAAGACACAAAGCTATTTAGAATATTTGACAAAGTAAACTGTGAATAAACTGTAAAGTAAGCAGACACTTGGTTAAAAGATAAACACCATCATCAGATTTATCTTATCTAACAGTCAAACAGGCTTGGGGTGGAGAACGCTTCCAGTGTAAAGGAGTCACACATTGTTTCTGAAGTTTTGAGAATGAGGTAAATTTTGTAAATATGCACGTGTGGAATCTTCGTCATTTAGGCCACAAAAAGGAAAAAAATCAAATCGAATCTGTGCTTTTGGGCATCTGTTTGTATCTGAACTGCGTCAGACTTGACCTCATAGTCTCTGAATCAAAACCTGGGTCACACACAAGTGTTTTCTGTGTCTGTCCAAAATATCTCTTTATTTTGAGATTCCTGCGTTTTCTCATTTATCCTTTGCGTCTTTGGTCCATGTTTGGTCAGAGTGTGCAGTATTTATGTACACAGACTATAAGCTCATGCAGAGAGAGAGTTACAATTGCAATTTAAATTGTAGTTTTAGGTTTTGTAGTTTTGAGTTAAGGCTTGAAAATGGATATAAAGTTGAGCCAATATGAACTGAGGATTTGCTAGTTGAGTGACAAGTTTTGGAATTTGTGTCAAAATTTAGACTTTAAAAAAATGCTACTAAGGTGAAGCACTGACAAAAGATATATTTATTGCTCACCTCTGTTGCTAAATTCAACATCTTATCCTCGTGAAATTGTGCTAATTCCTCTGCTTAGTACTCTGACCAAGATCCTGGCTGTAGATCAATCCCAAGTATTCTCCAGGCGTTGTCTTGATGATGGGTCGATATGTTTTAAGTTTTGTTCACAAAGTTTATATTTCAAACATCCTGTATTGTTTGTGACTCTAGTGAATAGTTTTGCAAAGTGTGCAGAAGTTATGCCAGATTTATGACAAGCTTCAGATAATGTGCCAAAGACATTCAGCTAAAAATCAAACTGAAAGCCAAAAAATGATTCGACTCCTATCAGACTCCTATTGATACTTCTCAACTGATGTTATTAATTTTCCTTTGGGCTGTAATGCTAACTGAAGGTACCTCTCAGTCTGAAGCTCTGTTAATCAAGTTAGACTTTAATCTGTTTCATTTTAACACAATCTGACCAGAAAGAACTGACTACATGTGATACGATCTGTACTGTCACTGTACTGTGTAACTTTTCTGGTCGAGTGATGCTATCTGGTTGTCTCCATGGAGATGTCATTGCGTTGCCTGAAATAATCTACAATATGGCATTAAACTTATCTAACTCTATAGAAACAAGCTGATGCCACCAGGTTACCTAACAAGTCAGATCTGTGGAGTGGTGATTTGGCTCACAGTAAGAAGAATGTAACTAAAGCCCTATTTGCATGGGATATGTGTTACCTGTGGACCTTTGGTGATTTGGAATAATTGCAGAAGATGCCTGAGATCTTAAAGGGGAACTCCGGCACGTTTGAAGCTTAAGTCCATTGGTAGAGGTGGTCGAATACTGTCAGAAGCCAAACAACGGCACAAATCAGTGTTGCCTCGGCGGAGATCTCACTGTGGTATTGAGTCTGTCAAGGCAACAAACTGGTGTAGTGATGGGGGCAAGTTCTTAACTTTTACATAAATTGCCAATTTCCTCCACACTAAAGAAGTTTAACACCACTTTCTAGCCCATCTTACGAGTCTAACAAACAAAACGCTCTGCCTGGCTCACTCATTAGTGGTCTGGAAATGTTATAAATCAACTTTATAAGCAGCCTTAGTGTCACCTTTGTTGATTTCCCACTGCACATGCGAAAGCCCAAAAGACTCGACTGCCGACTCCAGCAGCAGTGAGTGGCTAGAGCCGCCAGAAACAACAAGTGAAGATCAACTACTGACGGTGAAGAAGAAGAGAAACTGAAAGTTGTTGAAAGAAAATGGCTTGGAAATGTATTTTTTAGCATTTTCAAAAAAATATAATTCACTCGTAAATAAATGGGATTAGAAACATTGGCGATCGAGTCTTTTGGGCCGTGGGAAATCAACAAAGGTAATTTTTTTATTTTATTTATTCTTTATTTGACAGGGACAGTGCATATTAATGACCATCTGCAACATTGCAGTGTAAATACGCCAGATTATAGCAAAAATGCTAATTTCCATCTGTAGTCCCTAATAATTTATATTAATAATAATAATAATGCATCAGTTTTATATAGCGCTTTTCAGGACACTCAAAGACGCTTTACAGAGCATTATTCATTCACTCCAGACCCAGTGGTGGTAAACTACTTCTGTAGCCACAGCTGCCCTGGGGCAGAGTGATGGTAGCGAGGCTGCCAATCTGCGCCATCGGCCCCTCCGACCACCACCACCATTCACGCACACACCACTTTCATACTAGGCAATTTGATGTGCCTTGCCTAAGGACACTACGACAGTTTTTGCCACTGGCGCCCCCCTGTGGCACCTGGAATTCCCAGTGGTCTCCCATCCAAGTACTAACCAGGCCCGGCTCTGCTTAGCTTCTGAGATCTGACGGGATCAGGCTTTGACAAGCCGGTATGGTAATGCTAAGGCTGCTTATAATGGTGCTTTATAATGTTTGCAGACCACTAATGAGTGAGCTAAGAACTTGCCCCCATCACTACACTAGTTTGTTACCTTGACAGACTCACTACCACAGTGAGATCTCCGCCTATACAACACTGATCTGTGCCATTTTTTGGTTTCTGACACTATTCGACCACCTCTAGCAACGGACTTTATCTTCAAATGTGCCAAATTTCCCCTTTAATCCCGTGCAAATGCGTCATTTCTGTAATTTGTAAAGTACAAATTCCACCACAAATTGCCTATTATATATCACCAAACACATACGTTCCGTGATAATACTAGTCCAGTGTGAATCTGCATCTCAGTATTTGTCCACCTTTTCTATCTCCTTTTCTTTCTGTGTTCTTTTCTCTTTCAATCTCAGTCCATGTTAGTAAAATAGAATAATTTACGGACTTTGCTTATCCCGTGCAAATGTAGATGTCCCCAGGTTGCACTTATCCCATGCGAATAGACTTTATTTAGCTATTTAATCACACTGTGTAACATTCCACAGCAAAACAATAACAGCTCCATAGAGACAAGCAGTGTGCACTATGCACCCTCCAAAGTTGCATTGTGCTCCTTTAAACAAGTCTCTCATACATAAAATTAGTCACAAATGGTTTTGATTAGCCCCAAAAAAGGTGTTTTTGTTGAAAATCAAACTCCTAAACAGGCCCATGAACGCTCATATTGATCACAGCTCCTGCTGTTTTAAATCTTTTTTTTTTTTTGAGTTTTCAGACAATCTTAACATTTTTTTGGCATGTCACCATTGTAACTATGTAGAACACCCCCAGCATGATGTCAGTGCAAAGTATTATTTCATTCGAGACATAAAACTTTCTCTAAGATGATAAAGCCAATCTGGACCTTGAACCTACAGTACTTCTTTAGTCCAGCTCGGTCATGCATACAAACTACATATTTAATACAAGGACAAACGTACCCCTGAGTCTTGTTTGGAGCCAATTTCCTTCTTTCTTTCATACAGCGGAACCTAAAGAAAAAGTTATATTTTATGGAAAAGTCAGTGCGCTGTGAAAGATCAGACTAAAATGCTCGAGGCACCCTGCAAAATCTCAAAGTTCTCGCCTCACACCTCCATATGTCTTTCCTATTCGACTCCACGGACTCTGCAGCACCTCCTCACCGCCTTAGTCACATCTAACCTCTCTTTAGCCACACATAAACGTATTCCCCAGGTGCATTTGAAACAGGAACTTCTGCTTTTAGTGGAACAAAAACGACCACAGTGGGTTGTTTGACTAATGGATGAAGAGAATCCCTTCATATTACTGTGTCTAGGATACAGGTTCAATAGTGTAGGCGCAAAGTACTGGCTAAGAGATGACCAGGAGAGTCTAGTGATTTAGAATGAGCAATCACATCTTTGTAGCTACTATTGGTTATTGTTCATTTGCTCTTCACAGTATAAATAAACACTTTGAAGCGCCAGGAGTTTTTATTTTCACTTTAACAGTGAAACATCTAAACTAGTCCGCGTGTGTCCTCACTAAGGTTGCAAAATTCCAGGAATTTTCCAAGTTGGAAACTTTCCATGGGAATTTTCAGGAATTAACAGGAATCAATGGGAATTTTCGGGATTTAAGGGGAATAAATGGGGAATTATCCAAGTTGAAGGTTAGGGGCATCAATAAAGTTGGTAGAAAAAAAATGTAGCACAATACTGAAGCACAGTTTTGGCTGCAACAGATATATTTCTGTGAATAAAGGTGTGTATAGCTGCTGTTCCTCACTCATATGAACAAACACACTATTTTCTGAAGCCATTGAAGCCACACCTCCTACATGCATTTTGTGTCCCTCTATCACATGTACAACAACTTCTAGAATTCTGAAGCGAACAACAACAAATACAGATGACTGGGACCACATATTACAACCAAAGGACGACATGCAGTCAAGTAAGTTTGGAGGATATATGAGGCTTAGGATATTTGATCTATGACATTAAAGAAGAAATGAAAAAGTAAAGTAGAATAAAATAAATCTAGTGCTAGTTCACTTGCTTGCACCATTTCACTGAAGTAGTGAGCTTCCTCTGACAAACAAATCAGTCATGTGTGTTAATTATCTCCCTTTTGCAATAATGCCTGCTGATGACAAAATAAAGTGTTTATATTTTTATTACAATAATTCCCCTAAATTTCTGTGCAAAGTTACCAATTTGAAAACTCCCAAAATTCCCACACACAAGTTTCCATGGGAATTTTCTGGAAACTTTCCAGACATTTTCCGTGAATTTTCCACCCCTTTGCAACCCTAGTCCTCACTGCTATTCTAAAATGTCCAAACACACTTTTTTTCCTTCATGCAAATAAATGTCTCTTTCCTAGTCTGCTCCTACTGTGTAATCACACTACACACAGAGTTCTCCAGATGCGTTCAAGGAAGATGGAGATTCAAATCAAAACACCTCAATCACAGACGCTTTTAGTGTGTTAAACAGTGGTGACGTAGGCTCGGTTGCGCACGCATTTTGGCAACAGAAATACGGCAGTACTCAGCAGCTTGTTGAGCTCTGTGGAAAGATTATCGTCAAAAGATCGCGAATATTTCCTCAACAAGCTGACTTTGACGGTGTCCGACTGCCAGATCCTTGTACGATCAGTGAGTAAAACTTTAAAACTTTAGTCCGCCGGTAAAATATCAATTCTGACAGCCACACACATAACAACCAGACATTTTGGTGCTGGAAATGTTTTTATCTCCGTCTTCTTCTGTCCGTGTTCAGTCTGAATGAATCGGAATGAATGGGGACCAATGCTACTTCTATTGCTAAAATTGACGTGCACCTTTTTACTAACTTTCACCCTAAAAGAGTCTATAGGTCAGGGTTTAGATGTATTTAGAAAATCCAGTTCAAAATTGGAGTAGGGCAGTTATCCTGATCTTGGTTTGCATGTTAAACGTGGATTATGTAATTTTTTGGTTGTGGGTCCGTCACCTGCTTGTTTCTATGGATGTCACTGTGTTGTCTGGAATCTTCCACAGTTTGATATTCAACAGCTCTACCTTACATTTATTCAACACAGGTGGTTTTATAGCTCAAAAATACCTCGAGCGGGGTTGCCTCTCCACAGATCTGACCTGTAACTCGGTCTGGTTTAGTCTCTCTGAAGATAGAAAGGTTTAATGCCACACTGTGAAAGATTCCAGACACATCAATAACATCTTCATGAAGAAAAGCATTTGACTGACCCTCCACCAGAAAAGTTACACAATGCACCTTTAATATAGCAAGTGTTGGATCCTTTTCCTTATTGGACTATTGAGCCAGGTCTGTTTTTAGATTAAATAGGTGTTCAAGTGATTTTTTAAAGGTCTTATATTACACAAAAAGGATTCTTGTGAGCGTTAAGCCATGTTATAATGTTGTCAACTCCTCAAAAACATAGGTGGAGGAGTTGTGTTTTCTTTCATTTCACAGATGTTTGAGTAGTTCTTTATTATCTGTCTGTATGTTTACATCTCCAAAGCTCAAAATGATGTCATGTAGTTGTAGTTTTTAAGTTAACAGCTGCCTTTTGCCTTCAGTTCTGTAACTCAAGGGCTGAAATCCAAATGATTTCAGTGAAGGTGTATGGAGTATTACCTGTATCACCACACGACATCATCCAGTGGAACAGTGATTCATGTTTGAGAGAAAAACTCAACCTAAATATTTGTGTGTTAAACATACAACACACAACACAACTCCAGGTATGTTTGTGATGAGGAAACATTATAACATAGATCAGAGCCTAGCGTAACATGGGTCTTTTAAAAGCTTTACAGCACCCATACCTTAAACGTACATTCCTGCAGTAAGCCCCATAAGAAAGATGTAAATCAACCGGTGCAGCTTTATTTTTGGATCTGATAAAAGCAGAAAGGTCAGTGTGAACTCATGAAAAATGCACACTATAAAAAGGCCCAAGCTGGTCACAAGCGGGAACAGTGCAGCGTCATGGGTATGTGTTGAACTTGATGAACTCTTTTTTAATCATGAAACATATGAAAGACCTTATAAAACAGTACAAATATTTTTTTAAAGGTCCTAAATTGACTCGTGTGAGTTTTGAGCCAAGTTATAATACTGTATTACCTCATCAAAAACATATCTGGACTAATGTTTTGTTTCATTGGCACGTTTGAGTAACCCTTTATTATTAAGACTACCATGGAGTGGTAGTTTTCAAGTTAACAGCTGCCTTTACCTTTTGTTTGGTGGAGACTGGCAATAGGCTCTATTCACATTTAGCAGAAGACGTCGGAAACATGCGGATGATGACTTCCGGTGTAGTTATCATCAATGGGCATGTGATAAAACCGTAGATTCAGCAGTGGTCTTCACAACCTGCCAAAACTTTCCATGCAGGGTGGGACTCTAATCACAGCTTCGATGTCACTTACAGTCAGATTTTTTAGATAGATAGACAATTATAAAAGGAAAAAAAAGAAACGGTACAGTGACATTTAGATGAAGAAAACTGGGCCATTTTCGCAGTTTTTCCAGATTTTGTCAGATTTATTTCGCCAAAAGAGCCCCAAGGAAGTCGCCAGCCGCATGTTTCCAAACGTGATTTTGTGACTGAAGCGTGAATAGAGGCAATTTCAGGGCTGAAATTATATCCATCCCTTTTCTTCCTCTTATCCGGGGCTGGGTCACGGGGGCAGCAGTCTAAGCAGGGACTCCCAGATTTCCCTCATCCCAGACACTTCCTCCAGCTCCTCCGGAGGGACCCCAAGGTGTTCCCAGGCCAGCCGAGAGACATAGTCCCTCCAGCGTGTCCTGAGTCTTCCCCGGGGTCTCCTTCCAATGGGTCATGCCCAGAACACCTTCTGAGGAAGGCATCCAGGAGGCATACGGAACAGATGCCCTCCCCTCAGCGGCTCTTCTCAACTTCTCAACGTGACTCTACTCCGAGCCCCTCCCGTGTGATTGAGCTCCTCACCCTATCTCTAATGGAGCACCTGGCCTCTGCGGAGAAAACTCATTTTGACCACTTGTATCTGCGATCTTGTCCTTTCGGTCATTACTCAGAGCTCATGACCATAGGTGAGGGGAAGAACGTAGGTTGACCGGTAGCTCAAGACTGTTCCCTTTCGGCTCAGCTCCCTTTTCACCACAATGGTCCGATAGAGCAACCACATCACTGCCGACGCTGCACTGATCCACCTGTCAATCTCATGCGCCATCCTCCCCTCACTGTGAACAAGACCCCGAGATACTTGAACTCCTCCACTAGAGGCAGGGACTCCCCACACACCCAGAGAGAAATTATCCAAATAATTGTAGAGAAGGTGTATGGAGTTTAAAAAAAAACACACAGTGGAGCACTTCCTGTATTACCACATGACATCAGAACGTAGAAGCGAGTGTTTTCTGTTGGAGAAAATAACTCAGTCTAAATATGCAGGGTGTGTGTGTTAAACATGTGTGAGTGAAACAAAACAAACCTCCAGATATGTTTTTGATGAAGAAACATTAGAACACAGACCAGAAAATAGTGTAATATGAACCCTTTAAAGTGCGTTAGATAATGAAAAAAACATCACAGCCAATCAGATTTTCAGGATATAGACGTGAATACAATTGCATAGCGTACCAACATACACAGACTAAATTGCCTCAGTACTGATGCAATTTGAAAAACATACATGCAACCTCGGGATTAAAGCTCGGTAAAAAGGCCAGCATTGTGGATTTTATTATACCAGGGGAATTGTCAAAATTCTTCACATTTTACTTTGAGAAGTGAATGCCTCTGACTAGTCGCTCTGGCAATCTGGATGAAATGCTTTTTAAGAGTCGAAAATATGTCCATCTTCATTCACCGAGCGTGGTTTAAAGCAATAAGTGTCTTGGAGCAGAGATTGTTCGAGGTTGGTGAAAACACTGGATTAGATGCAAATGAATCAGTTTATTTGACATAAATGAGAACCTTGTGGAGCTGTAATTCATTCACATAAGCTGTTAGATATTTTACTTGAACGTAATAAGTAAACAAACACAGTAAAATCCCATGTTTCACTTTGCTATCACCGGTATATAGGATTTCGTTGATGTTTTCGGCAATCAGGAAAGCGCTCTCAAAGCCTGTATATCCGTCTTTATTTGCTGCACTAAAACTAAAGAGAAAACTTATGGCTGCAGCTCCTTGTTTCCAAAATGTTTCTTGGAACATACATCACCTTTGCATTGTTAGAACTGTGTATATGTACAGTATATGTATGTATATTAGGGGTGTGTAAAAATACTGAAACATCGGTATATATTATGATACTAAATTTGGTGATACAGATTTGTTATGTGGGCTGGTATCTTTTAGCATATTTTTGTGACCGCACTATTTTGTTTCTTATATAGTGGAAGGAAAATTGTTTATGAGACACACTTAACGTTTTAATTATTTAAATGAATGTATTTATTTTGGTCTTAAAATGTTCATATTAGCTCGCTTGACATGATCCTAGTGTGTTTATTTTTCTATTTTATCCATAGATAAATTCCTATTCCTAATATTGAACTCGGCTCCAGATTCTCCCCTATAACTGCTGGCCTGAGTGAGCTTCATTTGACTGGGTGACGTCACGCCCTCTTAAGGCCGCGACACACTTCAGGAGAATTTGCCCGATTTTGGCTGCAATTTCTTCTCCCCAAGTTCAGGGACCCGACTTTTTGTCTCCGTGTGCGATTTTGAAGCTGCTGCTCGTCATGTGTGGAGTCAGTGTCAGATCGTAACCACCAAACATCAGCAACGCGATTGTAACAGCCAATAAAACAGAGCGTCAGGGGCAGAGGAGCGACGGACACAGAGGAGTGACGGACACTTTATGGCACTTTAAATGTACCATAAAGTGGTACATTTAAAGTGCAGCATCTGATCCTCATTATCCATAGAAATTGTCCTCTGCAAATAATGACTCCAGTCCATAAAACCGCGCGATTAATCCATTTTGAAGCGTTCTTTGAAAGTAAAAAGGCGAAAGTTGTTCCTCACATGTGTTTTGTTTACGTCCACAGAGCGTAAAGATGCAGATTAGTGATCGAGACTCTACTTCCTGTGCACTTGATCGCTTCTTTTATGCTTTAAAAATCATGTATCTGAAGTATTGCACCACATTTCACAAATAATAATAACAGAGTTTTGACTTGTATCTAAACTAGAAGTGCAGAGCTCTGATCTTTGAACACTTCAGAGTCTCAGAGCGAGTGGTTTTACTGTAGACAGGAAACAGCTGACGCCATCGCGCTCACAACTTTGCAACCTGTTTTACACAGACAGATCCCACTGCAGTCTTTGCAATTGAGACTTTAAGTCTCATAAGTTTCTCGTCATGTATGTGCTGTGTGCATTTTGTCGCACATTTAAAAATCGTTTAAGACCAAAAAATCCTCTAGTGTGTAGCGGCCTTAAGTCCACGTCTTTATACAGTCTATGGTCCAAACACACTTTGCTCACTAGTACATTGAGGAAGAGAATCCATAGGCTATTGATACTTTGCAGCTGATATCTTCATTTTCTGGGGGTGTGATGCTAACTGAAGGCCCTACTCTGTCTGAAGATCTGTTCCTCAGATTTTAATGTGATCTGTTTTAACACAATCCGACCATAAAGAACTGACGTAAATGAAATTACAACTGGTGAACTGATTTACGCTGTTAAAGAAGTCTAACTCAAATTACATTATAGTCACAAGTTAGTTAACTGTAGCCAAGAGTTATTCAGTTAGGCTTTTTTTCTTGAACATCAAACACCTAAACAGGGTCATGAACACTTGCATTGATCACAAGCCCCTGAAAATGTGTTGTTCAAACCCATTTTGTATTTTTTCTTGAGCTTTATTTGGCTGTATTTTCTAATGTCACCATTGGTAACTGCTGAAGATTCCATCATAGACATGCATGCCCTTACTTCCCCTGCTTGATTTCACTGCTAAGTATCAGTACAAGCACATCTATTCACAAACATCACAACCCGTGGTGTTTGGCCTGATGTTGTTTGTTTGTTTCACCAAAAGCAGATGTTCCTGAAATTCATCTTATTGCTTCAAATGCACGTCAGGATTAAGTTTGGGCCTATGTGTGGGTAAAGAAAGGTTAAATGTGAGCGGGGCGGTGAGGAGAGGTGTGAGCCAAATAGGAAAGACATATGGAGGTGAAAACTTTGAGATTTTGCAGGCCGCCTCGAGCATTTTAGTCTGATCTTTCGCAGCATGCTGACTTTTCCATAAAATATAACTTCTTTATGTTCTTAAGAAGGTTCTCTCAGATAAAAAAGAAAGAGAATTGTCTCCAAACAAGACTCAGAGTTAAGTTTTGTTCTTGAAGTGAATATGTAGTCTGTATGATGACTGTTCTAGGGAGTATTAAAGGAGTATTAAAGGAGCTACAGCACTGTGCAAAAGTTATAGGCAGATGTGGAAAAAATGCTGTAAAGTAGGAATGCCTTAAAAAATGGAAGTGTTCATCATTCATTTTCATCAGTCAACAAAATGCAGTGAATGAACAAAGAGAAATCTAAATCAAATCAGCATTTGGTGTGACTTTGCCTTCAAAAGAGCATCAGTTCTTCTAGGTTTACTTGCAGACAGTTTTTGAAGGAACTGGGCTGGTCAGTGTCATGTCGAAGAACTAAGCTCAGATCTTGTGTGGATGGAGCTTCCTCACATCCTTCTGTCTCTTCATGTTAATCCCAGACACACTCCATGATGTTGAGGTCAGGGCTCTGTGGGGCCAGACCATCACCAACACAACTTCTTCTTCTTCTTTACGCTGAAGGTCGTTCTTAATGACTTTGGCTTTTTCTCTTGTTCGCTCACTTTGCATTTTGTAAACTGATAAAAACAATCATTATTTCTATTTTTGAAAGCATTTTTCACACCTGCCTAAAACTTTTGGATAGTACTGTATACCTGATTCTTACTGATATGAACAAAACGTGAAAAACAGAACTAGTTCATTTTAAACGGTTTGCAGTAATCCATGTTTCCCCCCACAACAAAACTAGTGTATTTGTTGTGGGGCAAGACTAATTTTGCTGAAATACATGAAAATAAATAAATAAATCATGTACATGGGCCTTTAAAGGTGCGCTGTGCAACTTTTCTGGTGGAGGGTCTGCTACCTGCTTGTCTCCATGGAGATGTTATTTCGCTCCCGGGCATGTTCCATGGTATGACGTTAAATATCTCCATCTATTTATTCATTACGGGTGTTTCAATTGCTCAAAAATACAACAATTCCTTCTGTGAATAGGGGCGATTCTCCACAGATCTGAATTGTACACTGTGGAACATTCTAGACAAAGCAATAACATTTCCATGGAGACAAGCAGGTAGCGGACCCTCTACTAGAAATGTTACGCAGTGCACCTTCAAGTCTTCAGATACTGATGAAGGAAATGCTTTGATTCAACGTACAAGGCAAAAAGAGGAACACAACCAAGGTCAAAGGTCTGGCCATACTTTTTCGCTTATGTTTCGTCATTATTTTCATGACTATTTACATTGTACATTCTCACTGAAAGCAGCAAAATGAATGAATGGACACATACGGAATGCAGCAAACAAAGTAAGTAACTCCAGACATGATTTAAAATTTTCATTTCGCTTTTATCACTGCTTTGGACAATTTCTCGACTCTAACAGGGCGCACCTTGAGCTGAAAACCATTTCAGGTGACGTTATTGTAAAGCTCATTTGAGAGAAGGCCAAGGGTTTGCAGCGGTGTCGACAAAGTGGAGGGCGACTACTGTCTACTGAGGAATTTGAAACTAAAATATAAAAAGAAAATATAGCTTCATAATTCCATACATCTTTGCTGGCGTTACATTAGGTAGGCTGCGTTGCTAAGATCATATATTTCTTTCAGATATAAATTGCTGAAATGTTTTTTGTTTATGCATGAGGATAAACAAAAGGTTACAGTAGGATAAAATCTTCAAGGCTGAGTCTGAGTCATTATTTATTCATGCATAGGAACTGTCATGCAAAAAAAGAATTCCCTTTCTGACTTTCTTTGATAAATTATGCAAAAAAACCAAAACCAAAACCAAAACATTTGCTTATAGTTTCTTTAAAAATACCGCGCCGTTATTAATTACAGCTGTAGGACTATTTTGCGAATTTCCTTCAGAGCGATTGGTATCAAATGGCTCCATTCTTGGGAAGGGTCTGAGGACTCGAAAACAGTTTGGGTTTTTCATTTTCTCCAAGTTTAGATTGAACTTTTCACTTTCAAAACAAATGTCACAAAAGATTGGAGTAATTTCCACCTTGACCCGCCTGCGCTGTCATAGAAGTGAGCATTTCGGAGCGCGTACAGTATACATCTAAACTCCCAGGCCAAATACTCGGATGAAATATGAACCTTTTGGTCATTAAGTGGCTACAGGAAAAGCAATAACACAAATATGTCACCGCGTCTCAAAGCGTCTGCACTTATAGCAATGGAACTTTTGGCTCCTTTGTGGGATCCGAATCTTTTTGATAATAGCTCAAATGTGCACTAACTTTTCTGGTCAGATGCTTTTCTCCATGGAGATGTTATTGCTTTGCCTGGAATGTTTCACAATATGGCATTAAACCTTTTTATCTTCATAGAAACCAAATTAGAGCAAGTCACAGGTCAGATCTGTGGAGAGGCGACGCCGCTGACAGTCAGAATGCATTTTTTCAAGATATTTTTGAGCTATAAAACCACCTGTAATTGAAAATTGTAAAGTACAGCTGTTTAATGTCATACTGTGGAACATTTCAGTCGATTTTTCTGGTGGAGGGTCCGCTACCTGCGTGTCTCCATGGAGATTTTATTGCTTCACTGGAATATTCCGTGGTATGACCTTAAACATTTGCATCTAGCGTTCAGTTTAATCTAATCTATACTGTGAAACATTCTAGGCAAAGCAATAACATCTCCATGGAGACGAGCAGGTGGTGGACCCTCCTCTGGACATGTTACACAGTGCACCTTTAAGGAACTTCTTCACAAAAGTCACATCATGCTGCAAAAAGAGCAAGATCTAAGTTAAAAATGACTTAAATTAAGAACATTTTACTTTATTTGAGTAGATTCAACTTAACAAGTAAAATGAGTAAAATGTTTTTCTTAATTCAAGCAACATTAGCATCTGTTTCTTATTTTAAGTGCAAAGAGTTGTGGCTTTTCTTATTTTAAGTGTAGCGAGATGTATTTGCATATTTTCTTCACAAAAAGACTTGTTCCATTGGTGGATCATTTTACTTGTCAACTGAAATGTACTCAGATCATGTTAAAACTTTCTTAATTCAGTGGTTAGATTTGAGTTTTCGAGGTGCACTATTTTACACCTATGTCACGTTTTGCTGTCTATTTATTTCATTTCATTTTTAGGGCAGACCTCTTTTTTGATTTCCAGAGCGACGGGCCAGGACAACATGGCTTTGGGCATCTCCTTTGAACCTCAGGCATGACATTGATTATGTTAGCTGGGTAATTATCTCCACATGCTTCTGTAGCACGGCTCCACGCTCACCAGCAGCCCGCTACCACTTCAGGGAGGCTTTATGTATAGGCTACACAGTAAGTAAATTAGCTGTGAATAAGAGTCTTTTAAGTAAAGAGATGTCGTGCTGTTTAATGCTGTACATTTGTCCTAATGATCCAGTGGTGACAGATGAAGCGCTCGCAGCAGGAGAGGCCACTTCTAAAGTCGTAAAATGCCCACTTCTCTCTCAATTACAATGTACAGATGAATTATCAGTTTCAAATCAAACTTCCTCCTACTTGTTTTGAGCTTCAAGGACTCCCCATTGCTCATTACATTTTAAGCGCTTTTATATACTTATTATAATGAACTAGATGCATCACTGTGTGCTTTTTAATTTATGCTCAAATAAATAGAATAAAATACAAATAATAAAATAAATGTATCTGTGCAGGAAAAACGCTTAATGCTAATAAGCACTATTCATTCATGATTACAACAAAAACAGTAATTTCTGTTAATACTGGAAAAAAACAATATTTAGGAAAGTAAAAATGACTTAAATTAGGAACATTTGACTTTATTTGAGTACATTCAACTTGACAAAAAAAAATATATGCCGATAGAATAACTGTGTTTTTCGTAATTCAAGCAACACTTGATTTTGTTTCTTATTTTAAGTGCAAAAAGTTGTGTTTTTTCTAATTTTCAGTGTAGCAAGATGTATTTTCACATTTTAAGTACAAAAGGTCTTGTTCCACTGGCAGATCATTTTACTTGTCAAGTGAAATTTACTCAAAGCATGATGAAACTTTCTAAATTCAAGTTATTTTAACTTTAGATTTGTTTTTTACAGTGGCATTTAAAGACAAAACTCAGTATCTCCTCTGAAAGGTGTGAAAAGTGCTTATGAGCTCATCGTGGTGAATAATTCAGAAGATCAGAATACATAAGGTAAGTGAGGAATAACTTTAGACCAGTGCAAACATTTTAAAATGAATAAGTTCAGGTTTTTAAGTCTAAACATTAAAGCATTTGTAATTATATTGGACAGTTGTGTTCTCTCATATCATCCTGTATTGTATTGTGTACATTTAGTTTATATGTGAGTCCGTGGCGTTTTAGTTTCCTCCTTGGGTCTTAATAAAGCATCTATCTATTTGTACAAAAAAAGGAGAAATAAAAGTTACAGATGGTAGCTTTAATAACACTGATTTTAATAGTTTACTAAAGGTACAAAATGTGGATTTCCCAGAGCCTCCAAAGTGTGTACTTATCACTAACAATGTCTCAGAACAAGCTTACACTTATTTCTTCTATTCAGTAAAAGAAAAAAGTGGTGTTATTTTCTTTTTCTTTTCTTTTTTTTTTGCCTCAACCAAATGTGAAACAATAAATTAATCACTGGTATGAACGCCACAAAAGAACCGTGTTGGCATCTTATGTAAATTCGGCCTCCATTCTGAATAATTGCTGTGCTTGATATACATATTTTTCTAAGGTTTGTGCATGGCTAAAACTAGAAACACAAAACCGGCGCAGATGTGTTTGTGCAATGGTGGCTTTTTCCATGTAAATTGCGGCGATATGGTTTCATAGGGAAAACATGAACGCTGTGTAATTATCACTAAGACTCAAAGTGACTTGGAGCTTTTATTTATATTCCATACATGCTGCAGAGGAGGAGGAGGAGAAGGAGAGCGAAAAGGAGGAGGAGGAGGAGGAGGAGGAGGAGGAAATCAATTGTCAGCTTTTCTTTTGACATATCACTGACATATCAAAAGGCTCTTTGAAGATGGATGAAAAAAATACTTTCTCTCTCAAATGAAAATTTATAATGATTCTGTTTTTCTGTTGTAGTTATAGTGGAGCAATTGCGTGAATCTGGGAGAATTTCCTCTGTAGAGCTTTGGAGTAATGGTGCCCGTATGCAGTGATAGGAAGAATACTTTGAAAATGTATTTAGATACAAAATACTACATACCAAAAGAATGTATTTTGTGATGCAATCTGATACATGGTCCAATCAGAGTACTGTATACTACAATACTTAGACTACTTTTATATTAGGGGACATTTACATTGAATTGTCTTGAGTCCCGATTCGATATATCAAGACATATCCCGATACTAAAACAATGGATATTATTGCGATTTATCGATAACTGTCTCTAATAAAACAGCTACACCTTCATGAGAACAAAACTGTACGAAAATGTATTCATTTTGGAAAATATTATTTAAAAAATCTATCTGGATGCATTTTTAATTGATATGAGAATTGTGCAATGTAGTATCACGATATATCACCAAATCAATTTTTCTTACACCTCTATTTTACATCGAGTTGCATTTAAATTATAGTGTAAAGATGGATTAAAAACAGCTTTATGTCTGTTTCACCGAAAAATCCTACATACACGCACCACAAGAGCAGTGTTTTTATTTTTCTCACTAATTCTATGTAGTTTGAAGGCTAAATTGTGCGATCAAATACCACACTGTACTCCTCCGATTTTAGAAAAGTAACTGCATACATGCGATACTCGATATATTGTACATAATACTCTGTCACTGTGATATACTGCAATTTTTCAAAGAACCAAACACATTTTAGCAACAATATTTCTTTGTTAAACCTATTTAAACCTACTGCAAAGTGAATAGGAAAAGCATCTACTGTATTTTCCGGACTATAAGTTGCTCCGGAGTATAACCCAAAAAATGCATAATGAAGAAGAAAAAACATATATAACTCACACTGGACGAAGTCACATTTTTGGGGGGGAAATGTTTTTCGCTCACTCCAAACTTTCTTTCTCCTTGATCATCATTTTCAGCTGCAAATTTCACTTCTTGCAGTTTGTAATCTGCAGAATATGATTTTCTTCTTAGGGGCATTTGTGTTCAGTTTTTCTCAGTTGTCTTTATGATGATGTTTAAACAGAAAATTGTCAGTGGCACAGGAATAATGGGAGTAGCAGATACTGGTACACAAGCCTAGAGCGCCCTCTCATGACTGTCAATGTGAAAATAACAAATGTAAAATGATATATTTTAATACATAAGTCACACCCGAGTATATAAGTCGCAGGAGCACCCAAAATATGGAAAAAATTGCGGCTTATAGTCCGAAAAATACGGTATTTTAATCAAAACAGTGAATAGTTATAGTTTTATGTTGTGCATAAAAGTGAAGATTTCTATTTGCAGTTGATTAATGATTGTGACTGAAATGAAACATACTGATGTGAAATGTTTTAAAGTAAATATCGGTGTTGATGTATTGACAGATGACATAAGATTATTCTTCTTTCTGCTCCTTTTCATTTATTTCTTGTATGTTTGATGTCGTGACACTTTTAATGTCTTTTTATACATTCAATCAATCAAACTTTATTCATAGAGCACTTTTCATACAAATAAATGCAACACAAGCACTTTCTTTATGAATGAAATAAACATACAAATAAATAAATAGATCAACAAAATTATAGTGCGGTGACATTAAAAAAATGCTAATAAAAATACCAAAAAATATTCTTTGTGATAAATCGAGACAGTAGCTCACAATATCAATACTGGATCACCATATTTAGTATCAGGATATATCGATATTTCAATATTTTTGCACACCTATAATTCTGAATAACATTAAATGAAAAGTACCAGAATACATTTGCTCAAAACTGGTATTCTGAATGCATATTCTCGGTACATGTATTCGGTTACTTCCTAACACCAGCCTTATGTGACTCCAGTGGGAATTGCCGGATGGTATTATTTCTCTGTGTGGGGACCCAACCAAAACAGGAGCCTGAGCTGGAGTGTTTTCAGTGCTGTGAGGGTGACAGGAAACTTTGGCCCGGCCGGGAGGGACTGCTGCTGTTTCCTGTACGAAGCACGACAGCTTTACAACTGCGTGACCCACACTCAGATCACTCCTGACATGTTGGACTGCTGCGGAAGAAGAAAGAAAAGAAGAAAGACAGAATAAAGCCTCTGATTTTAAGTGTTTCTTAACATAGTGTCAGGCAAGTACAACGCATATTAAAGGTCCTATATTACACAAAATTGACTCTTGTGAGCTTTAAACCCTGTGAAGTTACATGATCAAAAAAATACCAGGAGTTGTGTTTTGTTTCATTCACACATGTTTAGTAATCCTGCATTATTACTGTTTACCTCTCCAAAGCTCCAAATGTTTTGCTCCAACTTGTGATGTCATGAAGTGGCAGTTTTCAAGTTCACAACTATTTACCTTTTGTTCAGTAGAGATCGACAGATTCAGAGCTGAGATTACATACATACATACAAACATACATACATACATACATACATACATATAAACATACATACATACATACATACATACATACATACATACATACATACATACATACATACATACATATAAACATACATACATACATATATGCATGCATGCATACATACATACATACATACATACATACATACATACATACATACATATAAACATACATACATACATACATACATATAAACATACATACATACATACATACATACATATAAACATACATACATACATACATACATACATACATATAAACATACATACATACATACATACATACATACATACATACATACATATAAACATACATACATACATACATACATATAAACATACATACATACATACATGCATACATATAAACATACATACATACATACATACATACATATATACAAACATCCATCCATCCATCCATCTTCTCCCGCTTAATCCGGCTGGGTCGCGGGGGCAGCTTGCTGCCCAATACTCATAGCACCTGACCCCCCCATGAACCCCTCTGCAGGTGGTGAGCCCACAGGAGGGTGGACAACATGGTCCTTGATGTTAGTTCATAGGGGTGCGGGCATGTTTTGGATTGATGGGGGAAACCGGAGCACCCGGAGGAAACCCATTCCAGACACGGGGAGGAACATGCAAACTCCACACAGAAAGGCCCGGGCGACCCGGGGATCGAACCCACATACAAACATATACATACATATAAACATACATACATAGATACATACAAACATATACATACATATACCGGTATACATACCATACATACACATACCGCCCAAGCAAACATTAAATTTAAAATAATCACATCTACACTATGTAAATCTTTTATTATCTATGTTAGCTAAAACTAATGGCTTGTAAAAATAAGCTATATACTTGCATACACTAGTATATATTTTATATTTACAGGTTATGGTGAAAAACTATAGTAATGTTACATAGAAATAGTTTGAAGCTGCAATGTGTGATATCTAAATTTCCATATACCCAGCATGCTCCTGAGTTATGTAGTTAATTACTGTTTACTAAACACTGGACCAGCCTTACTTTCTGGTTCATGAGCAACGCAATGGGAATTATTTTTAATTTGATAATCCTAGGAGGCCACTTTTTAATATTATTTACACAGGTTACACATAAAAAATGTAATAAAGAAAACATCATTCAAAAACCACAGGCTACCGACTGTTAATGAAAACACCCACCCTCTGGAATAACTAGTTAGTCCTTTTCTCCCTCGTCCGCCCTGCTCTTCCACTCTGACCAAGTGCTTTGTCTCAGTTCCATTTCTTTTCACACAGTCAAGAAATGATATCAAACCTTTCTCAGCCGGATTCTGAAAAAGGAGCTTGAGTCTTAATCTCTTAAATAGGCCTCTGTGTGGAAGTCACGTAAGCCGGTTTCATTTTTTCTTTCTCTTCTTTAAACAGCTCCCAGTTGGAATAGGGCTTTATGATACTGTAACACGCACTGTAACAACAAAGGCTTTAAAATGAAAATGTGAAGCAAAGTTAAATAGAAAGTTGAATATGAATTTGGAAAGCGGTTATAAGCACTGCTAATTGGATAAATGCAGTGTAATTTGGAGGTCAGATATACAAAGCATCTGGCTGTTCAACTTTCACCCAAAGATTGTATATATAAATGGACATATAACCCGCTAACCTCCACGTTCTAAAGGCGAAGTATTCATGGCAGCGCTTCAGACTCCATCGACTCTGGCTCCAATGGACTTTTCATTGCAAAATAGTCACCCCTCTCTCCGTACCTGCCTCGTCATTTTGGTTCCGCTCTACATGATCCTGCTGTTTTCATTTTGCTCGTGTCTGTGAATAAATTCCTGTTCCTAACATGGACTTCACTCCAAATTCGCTTTTACAATCGCTAGCCTCTTGAGCTTTACTTGACTGGAGCCGAACGCTATGGGTGAATAGGAAATTCATTAAAAAAAAAAAAAAATTATCTGCCTTGAATGAAATTTACCAGAGACATTATTGTTTATTTTAATTCTGGTTAAGCCTCACCTTAAATTTATCAAAAGAAGGGGGGAAAAAAAACCCAAAACAGTCTATATTTTCTCGCACGGCCTATAAAATGTGAGGAAGCTCGGATTCATTTTCGAGATTTTATTCAGAAATCCTTCTTAGTCTCTAGGCACACACAGAGGAGCGGAGTCAGCCAAGAAAGGAACAGTGGCAGATTGGGATGCTCTTTATCTTTGGGCTGCAGAGTATAATGTTGAGGAATGTAAGCTGTGCGTTTACAGAGGCCCAGAGGTAATACAATATGATTCTACATTGTGGCTATGCTAACGTAATTATGTATACTTCCTGAACCAGCTAAATAAAAGATGGCTATCCAGGTAGGTTATATATTTATAAATACAATGTTGTCTGCAAGAACGCCTTTTCATGCTGTTGTGTTGTGCACAGTGAGTAGGGCAGGTTTCACTATTCTCAAATTTTTACTTTATTTGGTGGCATAATAGCATTTGTAAATATAAATTGTAGTTTTACACCAATCAAGAAGCAGTTTGTGTAGAAAAGTTGAAAATATGTTGAAAATGACTCAAAGTAGAGAGGCTAAAACATAATGAATAATGAATTCTATCAAAAAATTAAGCAAAATGTTTTTCTGATACTTTAACATAAGAAAAGAAAATAATGTTTTTATTTGTCTAATAATCTCTGTGTACATTAGAGGAGTTTTGGATTAGTGCACAATATAGTTGCTATGTAACTGTCATTTGCATTCAGTTTAGTGTGATGTCAGAATTTCCAGGAAGTAAACATTTAAATCTAAAAAATGACCAAACTGGAAAATTCATCGGAAAATGTTCAGTTAAATGTTAAATATAAAAATCTTTACTGTGTTTTCGCAAAATGAGTGGCCTGACCTAACCCCAAACGACACCTCAGCCGCTCGGTTTTGAATTGTGTTTTGTTGACGGGAAAATACTCGTGTTGATGGATGAAAATTTTTATCATTGTGACAGCATCTCCAGTATAATACCTATATTATATATCATGCTATCCGATATCCCAGACCTAAGAGGTTCAGAGGGGATCTCTGCTGAAATAGCTACGTGACGCTGCTGAATCTACGTGTATTGTGCACGAGTCTTTCAAACATGGAAGACACCACTCGAAAATTCTTGTATAATTCAGAAGAAAATATATAACTTCATTTACCTGAGATAAATGAGAGTGTTTTGATTCTTGATTTTTCCCCTTTTTTACTCATAAGCCACCATGTTTGTTTAGGCACGAACAGACTACAGTATGTGTTTCTCTGATTGGTTAATCCACCTGTCAATCACGCCTATCTGGAATCAAGGAGACGTACACACACAATTCCAGACCCATGTCGTTTTGTCAAAGTGTGTGATGTTGGTGGGCCAGGTTAAGGTTAAAGGATAAAAAACAAGGTCAATACTGTCCTGACATAAAAGATCAGAAAAGGAAAGCAGAAAAACGCCAGAGCAAACCTATGTGCTGCAATCTTGGATTCACTGCAACAAAAAACATGCACAATAGGGTGATCCTTACCTTGTCACAATCTCTGGACAAGGTCAGCTATGGCCCTGGCCTGCTGCCCCTGTGGTATTGTAGGATGAAATACATAGAAAAATAAAATGTTACTGTGAGCAGGCTTGACTTACCACAGACTTATCTCTTATTTGGCTATAATATTCCACTGCATAAAATGGAGAACGTTCTGAAGTGTAGTTTTAACTAGATGGAATGGGGGCGATGTTTTATCTCAAGAAAGTTACACAGTGTTGCTTTAAAGGTCCTTTCACTCGCAAGGACCACACCAACAACACATGTGAAAAGTGAAAAAAGTTTATTATACTGAGACGAGGCGGGTCGGCTGGGTTGAGACTCAGGGTGGGTCTCAAGTCTCAATCTTCACATAGCCCAACAGCACACTTGTTTGAGTGACCATTATTATTAATCCGTCTACATCTCCAAAGCGCAAAATGCTCCGTTCTACCTTGTGATGTCATGTAGTGGTAGTTTTCAAATTAACAGCAACAGAGATTGGCAATTCTAGGGCTAAAATTATCCAAATGATTAAAGTAAAGATGTATGGAGTTTAAAAACACAGTGGAGCACTTTCTGTATTACCAGTGTTTCCATTTTAAAGAAATTGATTTGTGTATTAAACCAATCAAATCAACGAATCAAAACACAACTCTAGGTATAATTCTGAAGAGGAAACAACTTTCTAACATAGATCGAAAATAGATAAAATATATATAGGCCCTTTACAGAAAACTTACCAAACTTTATTTTTTCTCCTGAAAGTTCCTGCCCATAAATATTGACTCAATATTCACTGTTGACAAGCTGCTATTGGACTGACTGTAGAGAGACAATGCTAAAAATACACCATACAATGTCCAGGGAAGGTGCTTCTTATAATGTAATGTTATGGAGTAATAAAACTGAAATTAGCCTTAAATATTAATCATTAGGGGAACTGGGGGCCTGTGTTTCTGCATTAGATCCAGTGTCTATTTATAGGCTGAGAGGAGAAGACTCCGAATATGAACGGCAACATGGATGGCCGAAGGGTACGCTATCGATTCAGTGTAAGGAAAAGCTTGTTAGCCTGCATGGCATGTGTGTACTGTTGTATTTCTATTCAATTTTTTAATATGTTTTCTAAGATAGGCTGTAAATATGTTTTCCATCAGTGCATTTCGGGGATTCTCAGCACCACTGCCACTAAATAAATGATTCTCTATCCATCCTGACGCAAAAAAGGACCCTATATTGCACAAAATTAAGTCTTAATCCATGTTAGAACGTTGTTACATCCTCAAAACATTTGTGTTTTGTTCACACACGTTTGAGTGACCCTTTAGTCTGTACATGGCCAAAGCTCAAAATACTTTGTTCCACCTTGTGATGTCATGAAGCAATACACCAAAAAAAAAAAAAACAGAACTTCTGGGGGTAGTAAAATATATTAAATCAAATGTGATAATTTTACTGTGAAATAGCATAATTTTGTAAGAACTACAATTTCTTTAATAGCAATGGACAAAATGTATCTATTTTACTCATGTTGTTTAATGAGTAAGTTCCACCAATATGTTTGAAAGGTTTTACAGTCTCTACTCACAAACCCAGAAATACTAATACCAAAGTCCTTCGAGATAAGTCCCTGCACTCTGCGGCTGTGGATTTGGGGCTGGGGCGGCAGTGGCTCAGTTGGTAAGAGCGTTTGTCCACTGATCCGAAGCTTGGCAGTTTGAATCCCGCTCTCGACATAAAAAAAAAATTAAATAAAAAATAAAAAATTGGGAGGACATTCAGATCCACTGACCCACAGGTCGGCTGGTGTGATTCCAGCTACTACAGATGAAGGCTGTCGTTGTGTCCTTCAGCAAGACACTTAACCCACCTCACCCCCAGTGTCTGTGTACACTGGTGTGTGAATGGGTGAGTGATTCCTTGTTGTAAATGGCTCTGCGTGCTTTGAAGGTGGAAAAGCGCTATATAAAATTGTACCATTCATTATACATCAGTAAATATAATATTTACTTAATTAAAACCTGCCCACACCCCTATGAACTAACATCAAGGACCATGTTGTCCACCCTCCTGTGGGCTCACCACCTGCAGAGGGGTTCATAGGGGGGGTCAGGTGCTATGAGTATTGGGCAGTAAACTGCCCCCACGACCCAGCTGGATTAAGCGGGAGAAGATGGATGGATGGATCTATATTAATAATAATACATTTATAATAAATATAAATACAATGCTACAATCAATCAGTTAAATATTGTCCCACTTTAACTGTAGGCTTTTAACTGTATGTTTTATATCACACTTAACTTGTTTATATTATTATTATTAGTATTATTACATAAAAATGACTTCTAACTTTTAAAAAAATTAACAATTACTAGTAAATTCATGACTGTTAATCTTGGCGGTAAGTACATTTTACTTAATACTGACAAGTAAATTGTACCTGATATTACAGCAGTAAAATTTGCTTAAAAAGTGCTAGTGCAAATGGTTACAAGGACTTTTTTCATTTTTTTCAGAGTAGTTTTCAAGTGAACAGCTCCTTTTACCTTTAGTTCAGCAGAGATGGACAATTCCAGGGTTGAAATGATCCAAGTGAAGGTGTATGAATTTTAAAAACACAGCGGAGCACTTCTTGTATTACCACATGACAACACAAGGTGGAACAGAGCATTTTCCATTTGAGAAAAGAACTCTAAATATGCAGGTTTGTGCATTAAACGTGTGAAAGAAACGAACAAAACTCCAGGTTGTGAGGCAGAAACAACATTATAACATGGCTCAGAAACAGTGTAACATGAGCCCTTTAACTCCAGCTCCTACACAAGTCCATATATTGGTATACGGGCGGCATATGCTACATTTAGAAGCGCTGTGATCTGATTCTGAATGCGGGGTCGTGTTTGATGTCTTTTTGATGGTGGACATGAAATAATGTCCAAATCACCAGGGGCAGGAACTTCAAACAGGAGCCAAATGAAAACTGGGTAATGTCTTCTCATGGACCTCGCCTTAATGCCCCGCTCCATTCTCCCACAGCCCCGTGATGAGCTCAAGACTTGTCAGCAGATAAAATGAGGAATTTAACAAAGCACTTTAATCTGTAACAACTCCAACAACTCTTTTCCATTTTTAATCCACGCACAAACATCAACGCATCATCGAAAAAGTGATTTCAGAGGTCAGAAAGTCAAAGGTAGAAGTTTGAAGATTAAATAATAAACTTAGCGGAAGCCATTATGAACTTTTTAAGCTCCTGTCCTCATATGCACTTCTGATAATTTTCATCTTGGTTATGCGGATAGAATATTAAATTATGCATGGAGCTGGATGAAAAATCTCTGCAACCAGTTAACCCTTAATCTTCTCTTTAAAGACAGGGTATCATTATTTTTGAGCTTTCTACCATGTTATAACTATGTTTCCTCATCAAAAACATGCCTGATGTAGTTTTGTATGTCATCCATGCATGTTTCATTAATTTAGAGATCTCTCTTGGGCCATATTCAAACGGTTCGCTGTAAGATTTGTCCAGATTTTCCTCAGCCCACATGCCTTACATCATCTATGCCCCCACACGACAATTCTCAAAAATATACAAAGCAGGATACAAAACAGTAAACTACAACTTCACAAACCTGATGCGATGTGCAGTAGGGATGGGCATGATTAGGCAACTAATCGATAATTGATCATTAAGAATTTCATCAATCGTGTTTATTTTTAATCGACAAAATGAATGTAGGTTGTTGTGCGTAGTGTAAGGAGACAAGGGTGTGTCTGACAGCGCAAACACTGGAGTTCGTCCTGTCCTGTCCCACATCTGGCCTATGACACACCTTCTTGGAGATCACTACATCACTCTGGGATATTCTGATAGTAACACATTCAACTTTAGTAACCGGGATACTGCATATACATGCCACAATATCCCGGTTACTGTAACATAAAGTTGAATGAGCATGCGTGATTTCATTATTATAGTTCTATGTCTCCAACAATGTGATATACGCACAGAACAAACTCACCAGCCCCTGTCACAGAAAGAACACTCATATTCCACTGAGACGTGTCTTTTAGCCCAACAGAAGCTGACCACATCAGGGCACAGAGCGAGCTGTTGTTTTTGTTTCTGTAAAATGTAACCAAATGTGCACAAAGCTGCATATAATCTCAAAAAGACTGATGTGGCTCTATAGTTGTTATGGTTTATATGCTGTAAAGTTGAGTTTCACAACTCAGGTTTATACAATATGCATGAAATTAAGTAAAGTTTAACTGCCAGCAGTTCTCCTGCCAATAAAGATTTTCTCATGAAAAAACCTGCTGCATTTTTGTGTTTTCATTGCATTTGAATGTATAAAAGTATAGTAATAATAATGATAATTTAAATATAAAAACGTGTTGCATTTTAATATAAAAACATTAATGATAAATCAAAAAATCAATTGTTAATTCTCCTGATGAATGATTAAGAAAATGTAATTGAATGCCCATCCCTAATGTGCAGTAGTTTCAGTAGTGGGATGCAGGCTCTGAAAGACTCCAAACATGTTAATACTTGGTTTTGACTGAATTTAGCATTTTCAAATCAATAAAAAGTAACACCATTTACAAGGTAGTCTTGGATATTTTTTCCTGTAGTAAATTTAAAATTGCTTTGCCCGTGTGCAGATAAATTATAAAAGCAGTTCTAAAGGTCGAAATAATTTTGCATCTGCATTTTGCATCTAATCTTTTAAAGGACTTTTATTAACTGCAAACCAGGAAGTAATGCCAGTGCACTGTTAGCATGGTGTTACGATCAGCCTCTAAAAGATGTAAAAAGCACTGCCAAACTCATCATGGTGAATAATAAGGATGCTGGGAATGCATTAAGAAAGTGAGGAATACATTTGAATCTATAAACTCGTCTTCACTTTTTAATGTAGTAAAAACAGTTACAGAACCTTGAAGATGAAACTTTTTGAATCTTTTTAAAGGTCTTTTATTTTACCAAATGGACTCTTGTGAGCTTTAAGCCATGTTAGAATGTTGTTCCCTCCTCAAAAACATACCTGGAGTTGTTTAACAGTGTGTTTTATGTGTTAAACGTGTGAATGAAAAGAAAAACACAACTTCAGTCATGTTTGTGATGAGGAAACATTATAACATAGATTTGAAAATAGCACAATATGGGCCTTTTAATCTAAAAATCTTCAAAACTACAAAAAATGTTAACTAGACCTTAGAATGAAAGAATGATGATGTGGTAAATTATATGGGAGCCTTTCACTTTGGCGCAGAAGTTTAATTCTTGTTGTAAAAGTTGGAAGGGTTGTGAAAGGTTAGTCTGGGCTCCTATAACATCATTTGACGTACTGCATATAGTATTTTGCAGTATTACTTTGGTTATAGCCACAAGGAGAATATGACAGGTGTCCTAAATCACTCCGTGGAGTCTTGGCACTTTAACCTTGGTCAGTGTGGTGAACGTGGCAAGTATAAAGCCTTGTTTTTCTCTAGAACTGTACTTGGTAAATCTGGTTTTTATTTATTCAAATGTGTGTTGAATAGGGTTGTCAAAAGTGTATAAGATCAAATACAAACTAGTATCGAAAAAGACACAGAAATGAACCTTTCCTGAATAGTTTTAGAATGATTTTGAGTACAAGTATAAGAGCACATAATCTAGTATACGCCCATGGAGCGCCATGTTGAAAATAACTTTTTATTGTCTAAATAAAGCATGTTTTTTATTATCATCTTGGTATATGAATCAGTATTGAGCAGGGATATAATGATATCCAAATCTCACGATACAATATTATCATGATATGCATCTCATGGTAATTAATTAATTAATTAATCATTGCATTTATATAGTGCCTTTCATGACACCCAAAGTGCTTTACAGTTCATTATTCATTCACTCCACACTTGGTGGTGGTAAGCTACGAGGTGGTAAGGCACGATATTTATTCCAATATTTTGGAGAAGCTAATAGAATTGTAGATAGGATACTTTTAAAACACCTTAACAAGACTCAATGCAAATCAATACTCTCATAATCCCAAGAATTGAAATAAAAAAACTAGTGCTGTCAAACAATGCATTTTTTAAATCAGATTAATCACACTTTAGAATTTTGATAAATCATGATTAATCACAGTTAATTATTCTTCAAAAAAAAGACCAAAATATTTTGACAAAATGTACTCCACCAACGTTGTTTGTCGTGCTCGGCTTGTTGTTTGTACACGTAGCGTTCTTGCTGCCGCTGAATCAAACTCGTGTTTTGCTTTAAGATGGTATTTTAAACTGCTTCTGTGCAAAGAGAGTTCATCGCTGCAATATCTGCAAACTCCCTTAGTTTTACCTAAAGTTCCGTCGGGCAGTTTTTTGAAGAGAAATTTGCCGTGCGCACCAGTCACAGTCTCATCTGTCATCTTCACATCGGCATATAGATAGACCTGATCACTGACCTAATAACCTGCACCGCCTTTCAGGTCACCATCCGTGCTTTCCATAGAGGAGCATGTGCGTTCAAAATAAATTATGTGATTAATCTGCATTAAAAAAAAAACATTAGTGCGATATTTTTTTGTGTTAACATTGACAGCCATAAAAAAACAAACATATTTCTTTATGTTGTCTGCACTGAAATGAATCCTGGTACAGTAGTTCCCTGTGTTTATTAGCTGTTACTACTATGAATCAAGATGTGATTCGATATATTGTGACAGCCCATGATATTATTGAGAGACCTTTAACGAAACGATATTACGATATTTCTGTTATTGTTGCATCCCTAGTACTGAATATTTAGTCTATTTCTTAGTATCAAAAACGAGATTGAAATTTTAATATTGCGACAAAACCAGTGCTAAAGAACTGTTATAACTTGGTGAATTTATATGCAGTGCACATGACATTTTTCATCACATTCTGGTCACAATTGCAAGTAACCTAACCTAAAGTGACCCAAAATGAAAGAACACAGTTGTAATGTAAGGTTGAAAAATTGTCTACAGCTTTCAGCCTATACTAGTACTACTGGGGCCATTTGTCTGGACCAGAGAGACCACTTAGAGCAGACCTGGGCATTGTACAGCTCCCAGCCCTTTTGTTAACTCTGATCAGCCCATTTAAGATCATTTGGAATTACAAAATAAACATATTTTATCATTTTACCTCATGCATGGAGTAAAGCTGCATTGCATTTATTTTAGAGCTCCTATTATAAATGACATTTTTTGTAAGGCAGTCTAATTTTTTTCTTTGCTTAGTCATAACATACACTCTTACCAGTGTTACAAGCTTGTCAAAACAACGCTATTTACTGCTTTTTATAAAGAAATACAAGTAATATTATGCAGACTTGAGTTAAGCATTTTGGCCTGACCCTCCACAGTATTTTCTGTTTTTCATCTGGCCCCATGGAAAAAATAACTTAGTCCAGATCTTAAAAGCACTGTATCAGATTAAAAAATAAGACAAACAAACCAACTTCATTTTAAAGGGACCGTTCGGAATTTTGGACATAGGGCCTCATTTCCTTGTGAGCCAGAGTGTTAGAGATGTGTGGAGACACTTTTTTTTTAAATTCCATCCAGTTCTTGTATTTGGAGAGGTTTCTGGTCTAGTGCATGTCAATGGCCATAGTTGTCCTGCCACTAAAAACAGTCTTCAGTCATCCAAGGCAAAACAGTTATTACACCAGACTATCGATGTAAATGTCTGTGTTGATAGAATAATGTTTGAAATTTAAAACAATAAATGTTTGCATCGCATGAATCATCGCATGTTGAGGGACTATTTTCTCATATATCAGTCCTCCACTGCCAGGCTTTCTATCAGGAAGTGGTTAGCACTCTTCACAGCAGCAAGGTTGAGGGTACGATCTTTGTGGAATTTGCATATTCTCCCAGTGTCTAATGGGTTTTCCCCAGGCACTCCGGTTTCCCCCATCAACCTAAAACATGCACTGTAGGTGTGAAAGTGGTGTGTGTGTGAATGATGGTTGGAGGGACTGATGGCGCCAATTGGCTACAATAGTAGTTTACCACCACTGGGTCTGGAGTGAATGAACAATGCTCTGTTAATAATGCTCTGTCTTTGGGCACATGTGTCTCTGAAAAACGCTATAGTTGTTGTTGTAAGGCGACCTTGGGTGTCCAGAAAGGCGCCAAATAAATAAAATGTACATAAATCCTTCAAAAGCAAGGTTGGCTTTACTTCTAAAATTATTCTATGGACACAGACATTTACATCGACAGTCTGGTGTTATAATAGTTTTGCCTCGCCTCCACTGTGGAGTGGGTAAGACAGTTTTCAGTAGCAGAACAACTATAGCCATTGACATGCACTAGCCTAGCACCAGCAACCTCTCCAAATACAAGGACTGGATGGGGTTTTCAAAAAGTGTCTCCACACATCTCCAACATTCTGGCTCACTAGAAAATGAGGCCCTATGTCCAAAATTCCGAACTGTTCCTTTAAACACATCACAGTGGTCCAGTTATTCATCAGTTACCTACTTACCACGTTGAGTTTATAAGCACTTATCGCGAGTTTTGCCTCAACCAGAATGCAAACAACAACCAGCATGCTAACCACACACTTCCACGCTTCTCAATTCTCTGACAATAATTACGCAGACAGTAGACTTGGCTTAGCTTGACCTCCAAAACACACAAACGTAACCCGCTCCAACAATAGACGATTCCCCACCATTTGAATTGCAAATGACTGAATCCCAATTATATAATGTCGGATTTGAGCACTAAATGAGTCATGGACAACAATACAAAGGTAATTTACATAAAACACACTAATCTCTTATAAAATACAAAGACAATACAAGATAGTTGAGGGATTAGGGGTACAAAGCCCACGCGTACCTCCTTTTCTTTATACAACACGAGGATTAGAGCCTACTGTATATTCTTACTCCTGTATCCGAACCGTCCGTCTGCCTCCTCCACATATGTAGGTAGGAACGCCTTTATATATTGTTCAATTTCAGATTCCAGTGTGTTAAGATAATGGGGTGACAGAGGAGTGGCGACTTGGTGATAATGAACCAATATATATGCATTAGGCAAAAGTGATCCTTATGCTTCACAAAGGGGGAGCTGCCTGTGTTCATTCATCACAACTTCCCCTGGTTTTACATGGAGTCTATTGTGCGTGGTGCCTCTTCCTCGCTCGTAATAAGGAAACTTTTCTCCGAGATGGCTGCTCCCGCTGTACTACAAGTGAATCGTCAACTTTTAATGTGATTTATCAGCGAGGGAGCGTGTCAAGTTTTCCGTGAGATTTCTGCCACAGTTGGGGCAGACGGGAGGTGCGGCGTCCCGATGCGGAGGTTGAACGGCTCCGATTGTGTTCAGTGAAATGCGTGTCGAAGGCGCACTATGTCACTTTTCGGTTGGGGGTCCGTCACCTGTTTGTTTCTAAGGATATGTTGTTGATCTGTCTGGAATGTTCCACAGTATGACATCAAGCGGCACGACTTTACATTTATTCAAATAACAGTTGGTTTTATAGCTCGAAAATACCTAGAAAAACAGGTATTCTGAGTGTGAGCAGGGTTGCTTTTTCACAGATCTGACCTAGAACTTCAGTCTGGTTTGATGTCCATGAAAATAGAAATGCTTAATGCCATACTGTGAAACATTACAGACAAAGTAATCGCATTTCTATGGTGAAGACATAATAGAATAAATTGGGTTGTCATAAGTATCAAAAACCAGATATTAATTTATACTAAAACTAGTATCAAAACTAGATACTCAAAAGGTCATATTCACAGGACAGAAATGAACCTTTCCTGAATAGTTTTGAGTTAGTTAATGATCTTGAGCTGTTTCAGAATAAGTATAAGAGCACATAGACGAGTATTCACCCATGAACCTCTACGGAACCATCCTGGACGACTGAGGGATTACACAGATATACTATAAGCCAGAAAGTTCAAAGTAATTAATTAGATTAAGTTGTGTACACTCAAAGCTTTAGAAATTGTCCTGCTAACTTAATTATGTTAAGTTGCTGTAGCATGTTCTTCTTTTTGAGTAATTTTAACTAATATTCTTTGATTAAACAAACTTTTGTGGGTATAACTGAGCATAATTTAAGCTTAACATAGATGAGGTACGACTTCGTAATTTAAAGTCCTGTTATTTCTGTTGTTTCAAATAGTGATGATTTAAAAATAAACTTGTATATGGTACATGCTAAAATACAATACTGTTTCAAAATGATTGAGTTGCTTTAACCAAAAACTATCAGTCATATTAACTGAAAATATTTGAGTTGAGGTCAATGAACACTTTTCATTCAGCTATTTTCAAAAGGTACAAGTAGCGAGCCATCCACGCTTTTAAGTTCTGGATGATTGTGACTTTTAAGGTAATCGATTTCCTCAATCTTTTTGAGGTCTGGTAACTTATTTGCGTTTACACTGTATAAGGCCACATGGTAATATAAAATACTATGATTTAATGCTAAGTCAAATTCTGTTGTCTAAAGAAAGATTGTTATTATGGTATCGGTTGAGTATCGAGTCTATTCCTCAGTGTTTGTTCATGTTTTACTTTGTATTTTAGAATGTTCATATGTGTGTGTGTGTGTGTGTGTGTGTGTGTGTGTGTGTGTGTGTGTGTGTGTGTGTGCGTGTGTGTGTGTGTGTGTGTCGGGGTTGTTCGGTTGTGTGGGGTCGGGCAGTTGTGAGGGTTGGGTAGGTGGAAGGAAATGTGGGATTATTTTTAATCATTGTAAAGCACTTTGTGTTACATTTTTTGTATGAAAAGTGTTTTATAAATAAACTTGTATTTAGATTTTTTTTAAAATAAACTTTTGATTTGATTTGATTTAGTAGCTAAAGGCTCCATATTACACAGTTTTCTGTCTGTTTTTTCTTCACCAGAGTTGTATTTTGATTCACTCACACGTTTAACACACAAATGTTTTTTTTGTCAAACAGAAAACACGCTGTTCCACCTTGTGATGTCATGGAATACAGGAAGTGCTCGACTGTGTTTTTAAACTTACTAACATACACCTTCACCAGAATCATTTGGATGATTTCAGCTCTGGAATTGTCCATCTCTATTGAACTAAAGGTAAAAGGAGCTGTTAACTTGAAAACTACTGCTTCATGACATCACAAGGTGCAACAGAGCATTTTTGAGCTTTGAAATTCATGTGTGAATGAAACAAAACACATATGTTTTTGATGAGGCAACAACATTCTACCGTGGCTTAGCGCTCACAAGATTTTTATTATACGACCTTAGTTTGACATTGCGGTATCATGAGAACACCAGCGCTAAAAAACTGTACAAATGAATCGTCAATTTTAATGTGATTTATCAGCGAGGGAGCTTGCAAAGTTTTCCGAGAGATTCCAGGGGAGGTAGGTAAGACGGCAGAAGCCTCAGAGTCCTCGCGGGGCAGTCAAGCTCACTGCAAACCAAAGATCAGGCTTGTTTAAACAACCGAAATGGAAGTCCTGCGCTGTTGGGTGAGTTAAGTCCTAGCCTTTGCTCCTTGGATTCGACAGCAAATTGGCACGGAGCACACTTTAATAATGAGTACCACCCTGGTTTGTTCATGTCATGGTCTTTGTACCGTGCGTGTGGTCAGACAAAAGAGGAAAGTCTTAGAACGGAATAGCACATGGATGACGTAGGAGGCCGTAAATCTGCACGGCGAGCTTATCTCAGGCTTGTTGCTGGGTGATTTGCGGCAAACAGCAAGTGGGATGAGAGCATAGCGCCGGGGAGAGATTAGCCTTGTTCTCAGAGTAATTACCGTCATAAACTGTGAATAATGCGACAGAATGCAATGTTAATAATATATGTCAGATCTGTTGGTTGGAAGAGGACGGCAATATCCGAGCAAGTACGTTCTGCATGTGATAGTTTGCAGCTGATGTCGTCAAAGTTGTATGAGAATGTGGTGTTAACAGTAGGCTCTGCTCTGTCTGAGGTTTTATTGGACTAAAATTGGAGTTTTAGTTTAAAGGTGCATTGTCTAACTTTTCAGGAATGTTTCACAGTATGGTATTGAACCTTTCTATCTTTGTGGAGGCCAAACCAGACCAAGTTACATTTTTTTAGAAAATCAAACTGACCCATGAACGCTTGTATTGATGACAGACTTCTGAAAATGTGTTGTTTAAATCCATTTTGTGTGTGTGTGTGTGACAATCTTAAAACTTTTTGGGCTGTTTCCTAATCTGTGCATTATGTGACCATGTTAACACCAAAACATTCCACCATTAGACACACATGTAGAACATCCCCACCGTGATGTCAAATGTTTGGACTAGGGCCTGACCAATATATCAGTTGGTCAATAATATCGGCCGATATGGGTTCCTAGAAACATATCGGCTATCGGCCAAAATCTTCCCGATATGGGCCGATGTTCCACGTGTACCTTGTTAAAAAGCGTAGACTCTGTATATTCTGCCCATTTACTCAAGTTTACAGACAGATAAATGTCCTGATATGTGGCACCGCATCAGTATTTATCTGCGGAGTCATTTGTCTGTGCCCTTACTGCCCCTGAATGCATCGCCATGTGTGTTTGTTTACAGCCGCAGCCATAGATCCATGTGCGCAACAATAAGATTACGGGTATATTCTTTTTATCAGTTTGAGTCTGGATTAAAAGGATAGTTATTAGTGAAGACTTGTGATCCGAGAGGAGCCTGTGAGAGCGGTAAGTGTTGTAAATGTGTTGGTTTTGAAGCTCGTTTTGGTTCTTTCTCAGTGGTTAGCGATTAGCTGCTGTAGCTCCCACACATAAACAGGCTGTTTTCTCTTCTGTTAGCGACTGTAAAGTGACTATAGTGTCTGTACATGTTACTGGACATGCATTGATATGTAAATGATCTGTGAACAGAAGTGTGAATTATCGGCATTTAGCATATCATTAATTACCACGGCGCGCACACATTTACCGCTAAAAGCTAATAGCGGTAGTTTACTTACGGCACTTTCTTTACTGGCTAGAATATCATACAAAAATGCAACTAGGCCGACCTACTGTCTTTAAATATGACGTAAAGAGACAAAATAACAATAAATGTGCCTAAATAAACCCAAGAAGATTTACAGTGAATTTTTACATCATAAATATATTGGCGATTAAATCGGCTATCGGCAACACCAACTCCTATTTTATCGGTATCATATCGGCCGCAACAAAATCCATATCAGTCGGGCCCTAGTTGGGACACACACTGCAAAAAAACTTGGCCAAAATTTACAATATGAACACTTAAATCTATCAGAAAATGACTTAAAAGTTGTGAAATTGTCTGTCAATGCAGCAAGATTATTTTACATGACAAGTCCTCTTAACATAAACCACCTCTAGAGTAGAATGACGCAGTCTCAGAACTAGTAAGAAGATAAAAAATCTGAAAACAAATCTTGGCCAGATCAGAGAAATTGCAGCGCACCTTCTCATTCAGTGTTTTTTCTTTATATATTTAGACATATTTAAGACATCAAATACATAAAACAAAATGTATAAAATTGTGTAGCAAAAAAACAACATGTAAATTAACTCAAAGCAGCCACTTTTTGTTTTGTTGACAGTGCTGCAAACCCTTGGCCTCCTCTCAGTGTGCGTCAGGATGAGGTCACCTGAAATGGTTTTCACTTTACAGATGTGCCACGTCAGAGTTCATTAGTGAAACGCCAATAGTACGCAGAGCAGCGATCAAAGCAAAGGGTCACCATGAAGAACAATCTAAAATATGTTTTGAGTTCTACTAAAAGCTTTTTTGTTTACTACTTTCCATATTTGTTCGATCATAGTTTTGGAAAATAAAGAAAAAAAAACATAAAATGAAAGTGTGTCCAAACTTTTGACAGGTAGTGTACACAACCATGTTCTGTTATGACTTTATAAATCATCTCGTCATGGCAAAAAAAGGAAAGAAAAGAGAGTTGGTTTTGGAGCATTGAAACATTTCTAATCCTAATAATCCCACTTGAAGAAATATCATAATAAATCCAACTATGGGACAGACAGGCTGGTGTCTACAAACAGATTACAAGATTACACTGTTATTTGCCATGAAATATCGAAAAGGTAAAGCCACAAAAGCTGGAACTGACCATTACTATACTTGTCTAGACCCAAAACCTCTCTGTATATTCATTTTAGCTGCTCCCATCTGTATTAAACGGCCTATAGAGTGTTTTATGTGACCTGAAACTTAACAATATGTATTTGAAAATGCCGAGCAGCTACTGTACTGATGTTGCCCCAGACACACACAAGTGAAAAGAGTCTGGAGCCCTTTTCTTAAACCCATTTTCATTTAAATTAATCCCACCTGACCATCCGTAACCATTTATTTTAAAATGGGGTGTTAAGCTGAGGTTAATTTTTCTGATTGTGTGTGTTTTTTAATTGAGCTTAGTGACGGGCAAGGAATAAATGCAGTCCCTGTCCTTTTAATACAATTGCATTTAAAGCTATACATTTATATTTTAATGACTATTCAAAACATAAGCTATAAAACAAATGTTGATGAGAACGGCCACTGATTAAAAGGTTTATATTATACTGTTTTCTGATCTACTATATGTTATAATGTCGTTTCCTCATTAAAACAGACCTGGAGTTGTTGTTTTATTTTTGGTTTAACACACACATCCTGCATATTTAGGTTGTGTTCTTCTCTAGACTTAAACTGAAAACCGTCTGATGTCATGTGGTAATACAGGAAAATGCTCCACTGTGTTTTTAAACTCCATACACCTTCACTAGAATCATTTGGAATTACCGATCACTAAAAGCGAACATACAAGAACATTCACACAGACAGTGGCTCCCTCTTTTCTGCATCACTCGAGGAAAAACTAAAACACAACACTACCCACGCCAGTCCATCTTTCCCACAACCAGGGAATAATTTAGCTCCATAAAATGCATAAAATAGATATTTATATAGCTGTTAACTTGTAAACTACTGCTACATGAAATCACAAGATGGAGCATTTTGAACTTTGGAGACAGACTATAATAATAAAGGACTACTCAAGTATGCATGAATGAAACAAAATAGAGCCACAACTCCAGGTATGTTTTTGATGAAGTAACAACATTAAACCATGGCATAAAGGTCACAAAAGTAATTTTTTTGGCGTAATATAGGAGCTTCAAACTGTAAACTGTACTGTTGTATCAGATTGAACTGTACTCATATATTCATTGAGGATGTTTTGGCTTTTAAAAATCAATATCCAAGTAAATGCAGCAGATGTAACAAAAACCTATGTATCAAAGAAGAAAAAAATTCACATTTATTTGATATCAAACAGGAGTTCAATTAAATATCAGCTGATGATGGGCTCTTACAAAAGAATGAAGATGAATGCAATCAGTGCTGCCACAATTCACACGTCTAACCATGGTCTTTTTTCAATTTTTTCTCTCAATACTTCAGTTAATAAATTAATGCGTGTCAAAGGATGAAAACATGTCCGTAAAAAATGCAATATTGCAATGACACAAAAAAACTCTTAAAAAACTGACAATTTCTTTCAAGTAAAATAAATTACATCCAATTCACTCAAATGTGTGCATGGCCCGGTGGTAACAAATATGCTACTCGCAAAACTGATTCATGAAAGCAAAAAGCACTTCACAAGCAGAGACGTGAGCACGGATTCATATGGACTAGTATCTTTTCATATTCAAACATACTACGAGTCAAGTGTGAGAGGAAAAGCACATTTCCACCATTTGTTATCCTCATGACTTTGAAAGGGCATTACTACGGAATTGATGCCATTTCATTGTTTTTTTTTATTCTTTGACTTTTTACACTAGTGGTACAGCAAAATATATTTTCTTTAGCTGTTACTTTGACAACAGTTAAATGTGCAATAGAGAAAAATATAAGGCCTGAGTCTGAATTAGTGGTTTCTTTACAATCCTGACTGTGGAACTAGTTCTTTGACTAAAAAGAGCCGGGTTTACAAAGTCCCCCGGCGAGAGTCAGGAATCACTCAGTTCACTCTGATCCATTCTTCTTTGAGCAGACGTGAGGAGGAGAGAGTCGTCTGCACCTCTTTAGTCCAACAGTGCAGTCCTCACAGTCCTCACAGTCCTCACTGCTCCGGCCTCACTTCGATGTATTTGTGTTAATGAGTTCTGTGTGCAAAAGTCTTTATTCATTCTTTTACCACCCAACAACATTTCACTTCCTGTTCTAACAGGAGGAGGTGTTGAGTGCAGAGCCAAGCTCAAAGCGAGAAGCACCCATGGGTGAGCCATGTGCAAAGGGAGAGGGCTGCTCAGAGGCTGGTGATGAGTTGCATTTGTCCATCAGTGGCCGCCTGTCCATCAGGATGTCCGTCCTGAGGACAGTCCTGGGGACAGTCCTGGCCCTCAGGAGGGAGAACACAGGTGTCGCTGGGGGCCCGGTGTATGTGGTAATAGGACAGGGGTGGGGGCCCATCGCCCAGTTCGGGCATGCTCTTCCTGTAGGCGTCCTCAGTGTCACTGCGGGGGGAGTGGGACAGCTCCTCCTCCTCAGGGGGGTAGGGGGAGGCGGAGGGTGAGTCCTTCAGGTTGGGCATGCTGGTGTAAAGGGAGTCTCTGTTGTTGGGCGACTGGGAGTCCATGTCCTCCACAGTAACAGTCTCGGGGCCCTCCAGGCGGCGTGGTGCTTTGTGAGCACTATACAGCAGAGAGTGAGTCCTCTGAGGAAGCAGGGGGGCCTCCAGCACCTCCTTGTGGTGGGGGTGCAGCAGCAGCTCCAAAGGGGCGGGCCCCCCTCGAGCAGGGCCCCTTTGAGGGGACGAGGCCTCCGTGTGGTCCGCCACAATGGCATCGTCCTCACTGCCGCTGCCCTGGTCCAGCGTGACCCTGGTCTGAGTCCGATCCCGCTCCCTAGGCACGTGGCGACCCTTGGGGGCCCCGCGGGGCCGCAGGTTGTTGTGGACGATCTCAGAAATGATCATCTTCTCGAAGGTGGCATCGTCCAAGTTGAGGCCCCCCAGGTCTGCGGGGGCCCGCACGGCCTCATAGTCATCATCGCGCAGAGAATAGCTGTTGTTGAAGTTGCCGTTGAGGGGGAGCGTGTCCATGGCGCTGATGTCCCTGCTGTGGCTCAGTGAGTGCTGTCCTACAACAGACAGAGAGAGACAGGTGAGGGGGGGCCCGGACCTCTGCACACACAGCTGCACCGCACACACAACACATACTGCTCAGGACACTTTGATCTCAGCTCATTTATATTTAACACTAAAGTTTTCTACTTCTAAGTAGATGCCAATTATCTCCCACCTTGTCTGGGCTTGTTAAATCTGAATATGATCGTGGCCAATCTAAGACTTGATCCTGAACAATATTGCACGAATGAGATGAAAAAATATATACAATATTCAACAGCCAAACATACTACAACAATTCGAGCAGCATCCAGATTGCAACAGACAGTCCACGGGGCGCAGAGAAATAAATAAATCCATACTTAAAAAGCTGATGGGAAATGTAGTGACATTAACAATGAATAAAACATTCCACCTCTGAAAAGAAGGCAAGACACGAGTAATGTTGAACACAGATGGCCGTCAGGCTCTGCACAGAACAGCACAAGCCCCACACCAAGACACAGGCACGGTGCAATGACTCACTTTGCCACCACTCACATCAAGTGTGTCTGCTCAGGCTATCTGGCCTAAGAACAGCTGATGTGCAAAAAAGTAAAAAAAAAAATAAAATAAATAAGATGCTTTTTTCAATTGCAGCAAGAGAAAAACAGGAGGAGACAAAAGTGGAAGCTTGTCACATGTAGGCAGGATTCAGTCTGTCCAGTGCCGATTGTGCCCTTGCAATTAACTGTAATTTAGCACGTGTGATGCTCAGGTCCAAAGTGTCCGGCGGACGCAGAGTGACAGCGAAATTGCAGGTTTTAGATCCAAAGGACAAATCAAGGACAACTGAATCCTGAGCACAGCAGGTGAGAGGGTTCAGCGGCAAGCACAGTTTAACTCTACAATCAAAAAACAGCATGTTTCTCTGCAACCGGTCCCTATGTATAATGACACATTCATCGGAGAGCCCTTGTAGCATACAGCGCTGTGCTAATTTTACATAGGAGCGTCCTCAGGGCTCAAGTAGCAGCATGGAAATGAAGGGGGCTAGTCTGATTTGATGTAGGGCTTTATTGGTGGGCTGAGCTGACATTTTGTGGAGCGAGGGGAGACGACGACGCAGGCAGGCTTTACAAAGAATAACTACAGTCATAGGTTTTAAATGGATGTGTCTGAAAATGGATGATAGCAACGAGGGGGAAAAGTGCTTCTAAAAACAACATCAAAGACAGTTCTAAAAAAGACGAGTGCACCGAGTGAAAGGGCAAAAAGGAGGAGAAGGGGGGATTATTGGAGACTTCTGTGAATAGGCCCTGCATGGTGGGAATTTGCATTTGTTTATATAGAACCGGCGGGTTTGTAGCGGGCAGGTATTGTCTAAGGGGAGGGGAGACAGAGTGAACGCAATTCAACTGGACACGGACACAGCTGCAGTCTGGGAACCTTTCCAGTGGAGATTCGGCCAAGATGTTATCCTTGCTGATTTTTACAGCAACGCACCCACATCTGTAGCGCATTACTCAGTATTAATACACTTCTAATGTAGGACGCGCTCATCCCAGTCCAGAAACCAGATATAATGACAAAAGCAGGTCCGAACTCTGGAAAAGAGCCCTGTGTTGATTTTGACATCCCTTCTGCGGTTTTGTAGAGATCTTCGTTTGTACCTGATGTATGTTTAATCGACTCTGCACATTTCGCCTGAGCTGTATTGATAGAGTCGTTTTTGGGGTAAGTTCAAGTGGGGTACTTGGAGGTGATTGAGGGTGTTATATTGCTGCTAATAACTCAGTGGCTGTTTGTAGCTCCAAAGGGAAAGCCCCAGCAGAAGCAGAAGTCATATTTAAACAATATATAGTGTATTTACTTGACATTTTCTCATATAAAGTGCTACTAGCTACTATTTTAAAGTCCAGAGCTGTGGGATATTGGGATGCAACATTGCCCATGGAAGTTAAGATAAAGTGGACTGATTTTTTGTGATTCAGGCCAAGTTTAAAAATAGCCTCACCAACCTACCAACATATCTGCACTCGAAAATATTAAACGGTCCCAGTTCATTTGAGATTACATTTTAGGGATGCCACAAATTCAACAATTAAATGATCAAATCTTCTTCTAATGCATCTATGAATACCTGAGGGCTTAAAGGTACACCTGGCACTTGCTCGCCTCCATGGAGATGTCGCATAATCTGGCATTACATTTCTGTATATATTGCATTTATTCAACTTTGCGTTAGGGTTGGGCGGTAATACGGTATCAAAAAGTGGCGACGGTATCAGTTTCATTAACGTCATTTAAAAAATCTGCATAAGGTCCTAAAACCACAGCGCAGACTTTGTCCTCTCCACTCTCTCCTCTTCAAACATCATTATGCTTGGAGATATCCATCCACACTCAGCGAGGAAGAAGAAAAAAATATGAATGACGCAAAGTGTTTGATCTTGAGCCGAAAACATTTTACTGAACGCAGAGAGTCAAGAGGGGACGCGCTGAAGAGGAGAAAGTTCCCACTTGAGGGTGAAGTCAGACTTTCACAGAGAAAATGGTAAAGCCCAATTTATGGTTCTGCGTCAAAACGTGTTTGTGTCGACGTCCACCTCCCAAACTTTCTAACTATGCATGAAAAGGGTGTGGACAATAAGGGCTGTGATTGGTCCTCTTGACCATTTCCGGTACTCCGCTCATTATATACTTTGAGTAATAATGCATTTAATGGAACTGAGCGCACATTTGTTTACGTTTTACAGAAACAAAACTTTAAACCACATGGCTCATTTGCATACAGTATAAGCGCTGATAAAAACAGCTTGTACACTGATGCTGCAAAGTTTGGTTTGATCAGAACTTGTGCCTCATCTTCAAATATAATGCTGCTATTCTGTTTCTAAATGCTACAAAATGATTAATTAGTCACGGAAATACTGTTTAACCTGGTAAAATGCTGAGAAGGTTTAATGGTATCAAAATCTGGATACCGCCCAACCCTACTTTGCATATTTTATTTTGCTCAAAAATATGTTGAAACATTCTTACTGTGGGCAGTCTTGCATCTCCATAGAGCTGACCTGTAGACTGGCCTGGGGGCATCTCTTACTTGTCTCTACGGAAATAGATATGATTTATGCTGTATGGTGGAACATTCCAGGTGAAGTGATAACATCTCCATGGAGACAAGCACCAGAAATGTTACATAGCAAATATTATGTCCAGTTTCTAGTCTGGGCAATTCTAAAAAACAGGTTTAGTATGATGATATAAAACTATTTTATACTCCGTGTTAGTTCATTGTATTGAGTCTGTACCATTAAACTAACTGGCTGTTTAGGTTGGACAGGCCTCGTGTTTAAAAAGTGCTCTTCTCTCTTGTGGGAATTGCTTGGCTCTACAAACAGCATCTGTCCTGATTGCCTTTAAATAAAACCTACACGAGTACCCTATAACCACCCCGACTTCAAATCAACATTACTTCATTACAGCCTTACGGGGATATATATCCAGTGTTAAATCACCATCTCCCCTAAGGACCAGACATTTAAGCATGACATTCAAAATCTACCTACTCTACAAACATTTCCACTTTTTATTTATCTGCGCTCGCTCCCATGTTAACACGCAATTATCCTGCCATGATTAAGCGGCGTTTTAAGGGCTGTAAACGACGAGCTGTCTGCTGATACAAGACGCTGGATTGGAGCTACCTACCGGGGCTGCTGAGCTCACCAAAAGGGGGAAAAAATGGAAAAACAGGTGGAGGCGGGCGGGAGATGAGTGCACTTCACTTCTTTGATATTACTGCGTGCGCACTGTTTTGGTCTGCAACCCCGGCTTCATTATCGGTGGGTTTTCGAGAGCTTTCATTGTTGCAGTTAGCCCCCTCAAAGCCTAGAACAATATAGCGATTTCACATTGCAGCTATACGTTTATGCATATTATCAACTTTTTTTTTTTGTACACGCACACTCGCCATAGCTGTTTTTGTATATTCTCTTTTATCATCAAATGCCTGCAAGTATCTGAAGGCTATGCCCGCATTGCGTCATGGGCCCTTCTATTTTTTTTTTCCCCCCCGCTCCTTTGATTGAGTTTTTCCCCCCCTCGCTCCACCAGAGGAGAACTAGGTCACCATAAACATTGACATGACTTAAATCAAACTTATCCCCGTTTCAAGTAAACAAAATGCACAGGCCTATATGGTGTAATAGGATAACTGATAAGTGAGTCAACACAGAGGAATTCCCATTTGGCTGCGCCTTAGCTTGCGTTAGATAACAGTTTGACGAGACTTTATTCTACGAAGTTTGACACAGAGAGAATGAAGAGCAAATATGGCCTAATTATTTTCGGCGTATTCTTTTCGTGCTGAGCTGAAGTCATAACCACAAAAGTCAATGAGTTCGGAAGAAAAATAGAAGAATGGGCTTATATATGCACGCTGTGTGGACTGCAAAGAATTCCTATACGTGGCATTTATGGATGTAACAATAAAAGAACTACATAGACCATGATCCTTTTCTGTTTCAGTCCAGACTACATGAAGAAATAACTGTGATTAAGCACTTTAACAGTACTAAAGGCTTTTCAAGGCATTTTAAAGGTGGACTACGTTACTTTTTGGTTGTTTCTATGGATATGTCGTTGCCCTGCGTGGAATGTTCCACAGTATGACATCAGACAGCTCTACATTTATCAAATTACAGGTGGTTTTGTAGCTCAAAAATACCCAGAAAAACATAAATTTTGACTGTGAGCGGGGTGGTCTCCATGAAGACAAAAACGTTTAACACTGTGAATACTGTGAAACATTCCAGACAAAGCAATAACATCTCCATGGAGAAAAGTATTTGACGGACCCTCCATCAGAAAAGCACTTTTAAACGGAAATTTGGTTTAGCCTCTACAAAATATCGCAATAAATACAGTAGTGAAAGTATCGTATCAAGAAATTTGGATTTTGTTACATCCCTGAAGACAATGGTTTTAATTATGCTGCAAATACTGAGATACCCATTTAGAATAACCCCACTTCCAGCCTTGGTTTGTTTGGCTGTTCTTTAGCTCTCAAGACGAGGTGAGGTGATTAAGAAAAGCTTTTGCGGCAGCACTGTTATGGAAAAAGAGTCCCCTTCCATGAACTTCTATATCCATGATTTAGCAGAACAGTGTGGTTAGCACTTTTGCCTCACCGTAATAGCACTGTGGTTTCTACAGGATCAATCTCACAATGAAAACTGCATTTAAAAATGTTGGGGTTTTAGTTGTTTGTTAGGCTTTAGATATTAAATGTAATATTAAAGTGCCATATATTACGCAAAATTTACTCTTCTGAGCCGAAAGTCACGTTATAATGTCACTTCCTCAAAAACATACCAGGAGTCGTGTTTTGTTTCATTCACCTATGTCTGAGTAACCCTTTATTATTATTAGTCTGTTTACATCTCCAAAGCTCAAAAAGCTCTCTTCAGCCTTGTGATGTTGTGTTTTAAAGATAAGTGGATGAAACACAACTCCAGGTACGTTTGTGATGCGAAAACAACATTATAACAGACCAGAAAATAGGATAATATAGGTCCTTTAAAAAAAAAAAAAAGAAACGTGATCATCTAACGTCTTTGCAGTAATGCAGTTTCACAGCACGCACGAAAACATTACACCCATTATAAATCATATCTCTGCTTCTTCTGAACGCACCAACTTTAAAGCCTATACTGTACATAGCATAAAAGAACAAAGTCAACATCAAGGATCACACTATTCACTTTGAGAAGACTTTGTTCAGCGAGACACGACCAATACAAAGTGCAAATCCAGTCTAATTACTTTCCGCACGTCTCACTCTCACTGTGCCAAAGTCGTGACCTCGGGAGTGGCAGAGTTCAAGGTAAAACGTTTCAGATTCAAAGAAAAAAACAAAAGATGAGGAGGGTGAGAGAAGGACGTGCACCTGGGGAGTGGAAGGCCGGCGGGGAGGGCGTATTGCACACCACTGTCTCTGCCAGCAGGTTGTTATAGGGGTTAGTGTCGTGGGTTCGGAGCAAAGGGTTAGTTAGAAGGTAGTTCCCAGTCATTCCTGCAATGAGCCAGACAAGGAAAAAAACAAGCATTAGGAAAAGGGAGAAAGTTTAGAGGTTAGACAGTAGGCAGGGCTGTATTTGTTAAAATGTGAACATAGGACATTCCTGGGGTCCCAACGTAACTAGGGGGCTCCAAGTTCAAGGTCACTTTGTTTGTTTCAAGGAAATTTGAAAAACTATATAATTGTACCAAGGTGTTAATACAATATTTTTTTATTTTTTTATTTGTCATTTTCTTATTTTTATTTTTTTGTTTTACTTGTGTCAATTTTAAGGTTTTAGGATTTATTTTATTTGAACTTTTTTAAGACTTTAGTCGTTTTATATATATATGTATATATTTTTGTCGCTACACTGCACTTCGGAAATTTACAAAAAGTGTGACATAAAAATAAAGTTGATTTAAAATATTTGCCAATAGCATTTTTTTAAATTATTACATTATTTTCTTGGACTATTGTAGCAGTAGAATACTGTTTGCATATGAATGGAGATAATAGAGACTTGTAGCTATTATTATACGTAGTTTATGCAAAATAAATAGGTATAATAATAGTTATAAGTATCTATTATCTCCATCCTACTGTAGAAACCCCTAAAAAATAAAATGAACTGTGCATAGGACCCCTCAAAATCCAGAAGCAGCCCTGTCTGCAATACTAAACAAACCCTGAAGCCCTGAAAACGCGTTTATAGATTTATGACCTTCCTCTTCTGTTAGAGACAAAAAGGAAGCAGACTTGGTTTTATGGCTAGACGCTGCTATCCAAACAGACTGACAGCAGTGAGAGAGACAAAATGTGTTTAAAATAAAAGCAGTTAGCCAGTTGCGATGTTAGACAAAACATGTCTAAGTGGCCTGCTGTGAAAAATACAGACTCGTCCTCAGCGGGACTATAGGAATAAAGAGTGTTGTAGTAACTGCTCAGAACTCCAGCCTCTTTCTATTGTTGCTACTTTTTTAGAATTTATGATTACTTTTTATATCTTTTCTCTTTGTTACTAAATTTATGGTGATGTGTGATCGAACATGTCCAAATAATTTCCCTTGTGCATCAGTAAAGTTTGTCTAAGTCCTCATCGGTATGGATAACTGAAAACATACTTTTATTTGTTTTTACATAGCTCTATTTTGAGTTTTTGTCATGTTGTTCTGAATTGTAAAAAGACCACACCAGAAAGGTCAAATGCGGCGGGAAAAGATTATCCGTGTATTGACGCAACATTATAACATTTGACTTTGCGTTATTGCTTTTAAAAGAGAATACCTACGAAAGCTAAAAGTTGAAGTACTACTACTACCTCCTCTTACTACTACTAAATGACTCTCATCAGCCCTCTATTATACCGCCCTTAACATCCCTCCCCATTCTAGCCACTCCTGTTCCAGACACCGGGAAAAACACGTCGAACTTTGATCCGCGGCCAGGTTTTAATGTTATTTTTGCCTCCTTGGAGCTACGCATCCTTCATGTCTGGCTCTTTTCTCTTTCCTTCAACCCCCCTCCTCGTGAGCCGCACAGTGTCGCGTAGGCTAGATCGATTGAAGCGTTCACTGTAGCCTGCGAACTTCATTCTGACAAAAAGGGAGGTGAATATAGGGCTGGTGGCGTGCGCGTCTGCTCGGTTGGGTTAGCCTGTTTTTTGTTGTTGTTTTTTTGCGTACCCTGGTTGAGCGTGGAGGTGCTGTTGATGTCTCCGGAGATGAAGGAGGATTCTGACTGTTTCCTCACCGTGTCGTTCCACATTCTCCTGATGCGGCTCTGGAAAGGGGGAAAGACGGGGGAGGGGGGAGATAAACAAGGAACATTGATCAGGACCAAACTGTGCGGTGTCTGTAGTACGGCTTTGTGGATCCCGTGATTGAGTAATACAAGCCCGCCGTGTGTTCGGAGAGGTAGGTGGTAACGAGGGCTAGAGAAAAGGATCAATAGTTTACTGTACTATCAACATGTGAAATGGGTGCTGTGGTGCTCATTGAGTTTCTACGCTGCTATAGTAATACATTATGTTGTTTCTTGTCCAATATAATGTGCGTCAGATGTGGCAGACTAAACAAAAGCATCAATATATCGAGTTCATTCATATTATTCACTAGCTGAATAGAATTTTAATGCAATATATAGACATGATAGGTACAAGTATTTCCATTTGGAGTGACTCACTGACTGCAAAAGGTCTTTAAAGATGCATTATGTAACTTTTCTGGTGGGAGATCGCCATTGGGGATGTTATTACTTTGCCTAGAATGTTCCACCATATGACATTAAACATCTATCTTATATTGATTCAGTTACAGCATTCGGGAATGGTCATCGCTCCATAGATCTGAACTGTAGCTTGGCCTTTAATAATAATAATAATACATTTTATTTGTTAGGGGCCTTTCTGGACACTCAAGGTTGCCTAACAACAACATATATAAGTTAAATACGATTAAAACATTAAAAGCCTACAGTTAAAGTGGGACAGTATTTTAACTGACCTACATTAGCTTTTCAGTGTCACGTACTTGTGGACATGTTTAAAGATCCCAAATGACACTATTTTCTGATCTATGTCATGTTTCCTCATCAATGACACACCAGGAGTTGTGTTGTGTTGTGTTTCAACACGTTTGACACATAAACTCTGCATATTTAGATATGCTGTACTTACTACAGTTTCATGACATCATAAGGTGAAACAGAGCATTTTGATGTTGGGAGATGTAGACAGACTAATTATGCAGGATTACCGTAGTTTTTGGCACTTTTTTCAGGGTTTGGGTGGTCCTGCAACTTATACTCACTTATATATTACATTTTTCACACTGACAGTCCATAGACCAAATACATGAATCGTATATATGAATCAAAAAATGAAAAACAAATCGTTATCGTTTTTTCATTTTGGATTTAGAGACAAATAATAAAGAAAAGAGTTGTTTTTGGTTCTATACTGAAAAACAACGTAACGAATGATACATGGATTGTTCTCTATTGGGTTGTTTTTATTACTATAACTTCTATAACTCGCCTTTAAAGATGAAATGTTGGTTTTTGGTCAGCATTTATAAAATAAATTTCCCCCCAAAAGTGCAACTTATATGTTTTTTTCTTCTTCACAGTGTATTTTTTTGGCTGGTGCGGTACTCAAAATGTCTAAATGAAACAAAACGCAACTCCAAGAATGCTTTTGAACAGGTAACAACATCATAACATGGCTAAAAACTCAATCTAGCGCAAAATGAGACTTTTAATCCCATTCTGTAGAACATTTTAGGCAAAGCGACAATATCTCCATGGAGAAAAACAGTTGAAAAACAGAAAAGTTACACCGTGCCCCTTTAACATCTTACTTTTTGCCTTCCCTCTACTCAGGGTCACTGTAGTAATCTGGCTGGACAGTGATTTGCTGGATTTTACACTGGACTGACACATTTCCTGTCTCAATCAGCCCCATACCGTGACTGGAGGATCCCATGTGAGTGGAAGTGTCTTGCCCTTGCCCCATGACAACAGCATGCACTCAACTTTTACAAACCGAAAATCGAGTTACCCACTTCAGCACTGTTAAGGTACAGAAATTTATGTCTGTATAGTACTGTATATCTCTATAGCCTTTATATCATACTTTTCTTTGGCAGATGAGATCCACAGATGGCCATACGCTTACATCGCACTATTTACGTTGAAGTAAATTGTAACCGAACGCGCAGACATATTGCTATCCTAAATTGGGATTATTTTTTGTCTGGAATCTAAATTTAAATCACCTTTTAATCCAACCAACCCTGCTCCTATCTCAGTGACATTTCTATTAATAACTTCAACTCAGACAATTCAAAAAAAGCAAAGAAAAAACCCTGCTAAACTGTAAGTGCTCTTGAGAAGTGGCAGCGGGAGCAGCAGAGGAGATTAGGAGTGGTCTGTGTGTCACCCGTGTTCTTATCAGTGCAAAGCGTGTCTATCACAAACCATTACAGGCAATAGAGGCTGTAAATGTATTTTCATTCCGTTCAAAAAAAAGACTGTCTGATCACGTTATTGCCTTCTGCCTGCTGTGGCGCAATAAATCACTAAGATTTCCTGATTGTATAAACTTCAATCTGTTCTACAACATCTGCTATAGCCACGACTAATAGTACTGCAATACCTACTACTACAACTATTCCACCTACTCCTACTACTACAGCACAAACTACTACATATGAACTAGTAAATATTACAACTAACTAGCAACTACAAATATAACTACTTCTATTACACCTACTACTACTACTACTACTTCTACTTATTACCTTGTAAATGTTAACAGCCACTACTACTACATATTAACTAGTAAATATTAACTACTACTACAATAACTACACCTACTATAACTACAAAAACTACTACATAATAACAACTACTATTAAATATTAACTATTAAATATTAACAATTACTACTACTGCTACTACTAAATATTCACTACTACTATTACAACTACTTCTACTACACCTACTACCACTACTACTATCCATACACCTACTACTACTACTACTACCCCTTATTAACAACTACTACTACTACTACTAAATATTAATTACTACTACAAGTACTACTACTACTACACCCACTACGACTTCTACTACTACTACCACTACTACCACTACCACTACTGATACTACACGTACTACCACTACCACTACCAGTACTACTACTACTAATACTACCACTTCTACTAAACCTGTTACCACTACTACCACTACTACTACTACTTTTTATCGGTTCAAAGTGTGTCTATCACAAACCCTTACAGACAACAGCAGATGCATTTTCATTCAGTTAAAAAAAGAGTGTCAGATCACGTTATTGCCTTCCGCCTGCTGTGTCGCAATAAATCACTAATATTTCCTGATTGTCTCAAATTGAATCCATTCTTTGATGCGTAACCCTGGGAGCATTATAGAGCGGTGCAATCGTCTGCGGTGTGATGCAAAGAGCCACGAGGATAACCATTATTAGGAGTGAGCCGTCTAAAAGAAGAAATAATACAGACTCATAATATGCTTTGGTGTTTTAATTAAATCCTCACTTTGTTGGGTTCTCGCTGTTGGTGTACAGATAAGGTCAGTGCATTACGTTTAATTTACTAAATATGTATAAAAAGTCAGACTTATTTGGATGAAAAGGTGTTGCTTGGGTAATATTTTTATTCCTCTGTAAAGAAAATGAGAGGTAAACATGAAAATACACTGGGAATGTATTGATGATGAGCAACTTTAAAAAAAAAATAAAAAATTAAATCTCCCTTTTCTCATGTTGGGCACATCATCTACCTTCTATTCACAGTTATACTTCCAAGTACACTTACTTTGGTATATTTTCCATGGAAACATGCCACACCGACGAATATTCCAAAGAAATCAATACGATTTCCATTTCCAACTTATGGGTCAGTTCTGTGGTTAGGCAAGCCCATAAAAATGCATGGTTGTCAAGGTGTTTTAGTCCTATAAAAAACAGAACTAAACCAGGACTGAATAAGTGCTAAACCAGGACTAAACCAGGACTAAACCAAGACTAAACCCAGGCTAAACCAGGACTAAACCAAGACTAAACCAGGACTAAACAAGGGCTAAAGCAGGACTAAACCAGGACAAAACCTTGACTAAATAAGGGCTAAATCAGGACTAAACCAGGGCTAAATCAGGACTAAACCAGGACTAAACCTTAACTAAATAAGGGCTAAACCAGGATTAAATCAGGACTAAACAAGGGCTAAACCAAGACTAAACCAGTACTAAATAAAGGGCTAAACCAGGACTAAACCTTGACTAAATAAGGGCTACACCAGGACTAAATCAGGACTAAACAGGGGCTAAACCAAAACTAAACAAGGGCTAAACTAGGACTAAACCAGTACTAAATAAGGGCTAAACCAGGGCTAATCCAGGACTAAACCTTGACTAAATAAGGGCTAAACCAGGACTAAACCTTGACTAAATAAGGGCTAAACCAAGACTAAATGAGGACTAAACAAGGGCTAAACCAAGACTAAACAAGGGCTAAACCAGGACTAAATCAGGTCTAAACCTAGACTAAACCTTGGCGAAATAAGAGCTAAACCAGGACTAAACCCAGACCAAACAAAGCTAAACCAGGACTAAACCAAGGTTAAACCCGGACTAAACAAGGACTAAATCAGAACTAAAATATAGAAATATAGAAATGGAGAAATACGGCCACCACCTGACCAAGCTATGGGTCAGTTCTGTGGGTAGGCAAGCCCATAAGAATGCATGGTTGTCAAGGTGTTTTAGTCCTATAAAAACACCTACAATGAAATCAGGGCTTCTTTTATTTAAGTTTTTTTTAGCTGAAATAATATGTGGAGGGGCTTTAAAATTGATGGTTTTGTAGAATAGTTTTTTTATATAACAAAGAATGATCAGCAGCATTTTATCCTTGTTTTGAACACTTCCTCTCAATTGTATAGAACTGAAACCCAAGAAAAAATTAGTATTCTGCTGTTGCAATACATGGCCATATCTCCCAGCATGCACCTGTTCAACCCACTTCCTATTACTTATACATGAAGGCCTCCATAGGCTCCTTCAAATACTATTTTTGCACATATTTGTTGCACTTACACAACGCTATTTGTACCTTTACAGCCTCTTTCGGTAAATCTTCTAAATGACACCGACACTCCGCAACACCTGCTACACCTACAACACCCGAGTTCGCCCGCCTGCCAACTAATTCCAGTAAAAGACTCGCTCCAACCTTCCAAACTCAATTACTTGTGTAGAAAAGCCCCGCAGGCAAACCCGGGGCGGATGTACATGCACGTGCGAGCTTACTGCGGGGTACCTGTGTAGCGGATGAGTAGCGAGCGGTGGATCGTGACGTGGAAGTCTTGGCGGCGCTGTGGGAGCCCTCGGACGGTAGCGCCCCACAGCACTGGGACTGGCGGAAACATTTGCTGTACTCTTTTCGGACCTAGAAGGAGAAGAAGCGAAAAGATCAGGCAAAATGAATGTACGCAATTCCCTCCAGCAAGACAAAAAGCCAGACAAAATCCCAAATCTGTATCAAAATGTCATCGGGCTGACAGCAGAGTAAATGCCATGTTTGTAAAGGACAGTTGTGACAAATACAGTATAAGGCAGGAGATGGATTTTGATACTGACACTTTGAAATAGTGTTCGGGCAGAAAAGCAATAACAGTTTTCCGAACATTGCTAAGATAAAACTTGACAGTGTAAGGGTACTTTTTGTTTTGTTCTGCCTCTCAAACTTTTCACACCAAGTTCCAGCTCATAGATTATTTGGTTTTGTCAGGTAGGACTAAGACCGGACCAAATCAGGTCTAAAAAGGACAATATATCCATGAAGTTACAGACTAAAACAGGTGTAGACTGGAACAAACTCTATACATCTCTGCGTCATGAGTCACGCAAAAATGATGGAGAAACTCTTCTGACGAACCCACAGCTCTGACCCAGCAACAAACTCACATTCACTTTTCATGACTACATTCTGGATCATCCAGGGTCATTATAGCAGCTAAACCAGGACTAAACTAGGGATAAACCAGGAATAAACCAGAACTAAACCAGGACTAAACTTGGACTAAATAAGGGCTAAACCAGGACTAAACCAGGACTAATTAAGAGCTAAACCAGGACTAAACTAGGGATAAACCCGGACTAAATAAGGCCTAAACCAGGACTAAATAAGGGCTAAACCAAAACTAAACTAGGGATAAAGCAGGACTAACTAGGACTAAACCCAGACTAAACAAGGGCTAAACCAGGACTAAATAAGGGCTAAATAAGGAGTTAAACCAGGACTAAATAAGGGTTAAATAAGGGCTAAACCAGGACTAAATAAGGGCTAAATAAGGGCTAAACCAGGACTAAATCAGGACTAAACCTGGACTAAACAAGGGCTAAACAAGGACTAAACCAGGATTAAACAAGGGCTAAACCAGGACTAAACAGGGGGTAAAATAGGACTAAACCAAGACTAAAGCCGGAGTAAATAAGGGCTAAACCAGGACCAAACCGAGGGCTGATTTTATTCCATGTACTTAAGAACAAACGGCCTTGGTACAGATAGATCTTGTTGTTCTTAGCAAAACTCTGGCCTCTGAAAGTTGAGAGAGATGCTTATAAGCTGAATATTTAGGATGCTTGAAGGCAGAATAAGGTAAGTGAAGGATAACTCTGGACCAGTGCAAACAATTTAAAATTTTTCACATTTAAGTCAGTAAAAAGCTACAGCGCCTTTAGTATAAATAAGATTAAGCCTCACAAACTGCACTCTTCTGAGGGGAGGATAAAGGCTGTAAATTGAGAAAACTATATTGGACCCAACGTAGCCCTACTGTTGGAGAAAATAAGATGTATACAGAAGGGCAAACACTGGTGGTTTATTCAGTTATTGTGGGCACAGTATTGTTTGTATGTTGTTCCACTACATTTGTAAAAAGGACAAAAAACAAAACAAAACAATGAGTCTAAACATTCAGAAAACCACTGCTGTATGCTGAGTGAGGAAAAACAAAAACAGACTAACATCTTTGACAACTCAAGTATGTGCGTTACTGTATTCTTCCTGCTTGAAGTATTTAAAAGGGATGTCATGGTCACTGAAATACTGTGATATGGTATTGTCAAATGTCTCACAATATCATCGTAAGCCATCACAATATATCAAATGACAAGTTTCTTAGCTTAAATTTGTTATGGTGCAGCAATAGCTAAAAAAAAGCAGAGGGAACTACATAGACCATGATCCTTTGCTGTTTCAGTGCAGAATACATGAAGAAATAAGGGTTATTAAGCACTTTGAAATCTTAATTCTTTGTATATTATAATAGTACTAAAGGCTTATTCACATAAAATATTGCAATAAATATCGTACTGTGAAATATCGAGAGATTTAGATATTACATATTACTACATTGCGAGTCTTTAATGTAATATTATTTAGGCTAGTATTAGTGTAGTACTACTGCTAACCAACAACCCTCGATTTGACACTTTTACAAGAAACATTTAAGACTTTTCTGATACCTTTTTCTGTAGGAGGCAGTGGAAGATGAAGATGAACATTCCTTGCAGCGTGTTGAAGATGGTGAAGAGGTACGCCATCACTATGGACGATTCATTCAGAAAGAACAGCCCGAAGGACCAGGTTAGGCCCAGGAGGCAGAGTAGTGCAAACGCTCCCAACACCCACGACCTGGAAAACACACGACATGTTCAAGGTCTCTCCATGAGGTGTGAACGATGAAAAGATGAGACTGTTGCCATAACTCAAAACTAAATACTCTGGTATTGGTCAAAAGCGTCCTGAAATGTCTGAACTGAAGAGAATTGGAACCAATGAAATTAAGACAAATTTAATATTCTGGACAGCAATAGTTATGGGTGGAACAATATGGAAAAGTACTGATCCTCATGCAGAAATATTGATACTTACAGAAAATTGTGTAAATTATGGAAAGACTGTATTTTAGTTCATCTACACATATATTTGAATTAGGGCTGTCAACATTAACGCATTAATGCATATGATTAATCATAAAAAAATATTGCACTAAGGTTGTTTTTTTTATGTAGATTACTCACAATTTATTTTGAACGCACATGCTCCTCTATGGAAAGAGCGGATGGTGACCTGAAAGGCGGCGCAGGTTATTCGGTCAGTGATCAGGTCTATCTATACGCCGATGTGAAGATGTGACTGTGACTGATGCTCAGCGCCAAATTTCACTTTAAAAAAACGCCCAACGGGACCTTAGATAAAACTTAGTTTGCAGATATTGCAGTGAGTTCATCTCTTTCCACAGAAGTTTAAAATACCATCTTAAAGCAAAACATGTGTTTGATTTAGCGGCTAGAAAGGATGCTGTGTACACCAACAACAAGCCGAGCTTGACAAACAACGTTAAAGTGCGCCCACAACAATGTTGTCAACAAAACTACCAGCGATAGAAAAAAGTCAATAATATAACTTTTTGATAATAAATTGCATTTTTGTCTAAATATTTTGGTCTTTTTTTGAAAAAATAATTAACTGTGATTAATCGTGATTAATTAAAATACTAAAGTGTGATTAATCTGAAAATTAATCATTTGACAGCACTAATTTGAATACAAAATTAATTGATATCGCTATCGGACTTCTATTGTATTACTTGGTATCAGAGAAAAACAAAAACCGCTGATATTGCCCATTGTGAGACAGCAGATGATAAACAACAAAAACACCCAGGTTCCTTTAATGCACCACTGTATATGCATGCATGCAGAACAATATCTTTCTTCCTGTTAACTGGCTAAAAAGAGCGCATGCACAGCAGTTTTTATGTTTTTTTTTTCTTCTTTTTTTTCGAAGGCAGCTTCCAGGAAATCCTAGGAAGAAATAAGATAACTTAGCAGTCAGTTTCAATGACGGTGCCTGGGCGCTTACTGAAACACAAGAGTGGAGCTGGCCGCCCCCAGAGAAATGGAGCCGGCCTGGTGAGCATGTCAGAGGGACGAAGCGAGATCGAGGTGGGGAGGGAAGAGAGAAAACACAAGACGACACCAAAACAATCCTCTCTGGAGCGACGATTGCCAGGTACCTGCCACGCTATCCCGCCGCACTAACCCGCTATTTACGCTATTGTGGAATCCTCTCGCAGATTCGCACATATTGCAAGCAATTATTTCACTTTTGTACGTTTGACTTTGAGATGGGCGCTTGGCAGATTTCAAGCGAGACCCTAATTAATGACAGTTAATGAGTTTTGAATGGCTGTGATAACGTGTGAAATCCAATCTGATAGTGAGATTTTCTACGGCAATAAAAGGCGGATTATAAAAAAAAACAAAGTAGAAAACGGTTTAGTTGTGTATTTTGGGTGAAAAATTGAAGTACTGGCGGCTACCAGGAAAACTCGCCCACGTAACATATGCTATTCTGCCCTCTGATATGGTGTCGAACAAGGATTTCAGCTCGGAATTTGAGGGTTATTTCTGTTTTGAGCAATGCAAGAAGAAGTGGAAAAGATGTGTATTTTCCTCGTCGTTTACAATCTTTTAAAGGTCGATCATCTACGCATAACCGGAGCAAAAGATGGCACGGGTCACACAAACAGTTATGAGGAAATAAAAAAACGCAATATAACTTGTGGTGGAATTGTAAATGATCTAAAGAGGCCGTGGCAGAGAGAGATCGAAAACGCCAAAATGAAAAAATATATTGGGAGAATGGAATAAATGTTAAGGTCGGACAGGGAATTTCAAGAGGCAGAGGGAGAAGTAATGGCGGATGTTCGTTTTTCGCACACAATCGAGCACTGAGAGGATGGACGGGTGCAAAGTAACGTGCCCAGTCACCCAATCTCCCCGAGTGGTCCCGGTCTACCCCTCTTCCCCGCTCCGTCCTCACCTGATACCCCCCAGCCGGGACGAGTCGGGTTTCATGGAGGTGGAGTGCTTCACCATCTTGTACATGGTCACCACCAGGAAAATGACATTGACCTGTCAGAAGAGAAAGAGAGGGAAAAAAAGGCAGGAGCGGGGTTAACATGGAGGAGTACTTAGAGCGGCCATCGATATCCTGTCAAAAAAGGAGCGCCGTGGCTTACCAGAAGTATACCTCGGAATACGACTTAATCCATACGGGGTGATGGAGGATTGACAAACTCGTTGGAATTCCACTTGAGTAACGCTGTTCTAAAGTACCACGATTCTTACTCAAAGGGCCTATTTTACGCAATTTTCTAATCGGTTGTAATGCTGTTTCCTCATTAAAAACATACCAGGAGTTGTGTTTTATTTCATTCACACGTTTAACACACAAACCCTGCGTAATTACTCTGAGTTCTCCCTTTAAACTGAACACACTCTACTCCACCTTGTGATGTCATGTAGTAATACTCAAGTGTATTGTAATATTCCACACAAGTTCACGAGAAACATCAGAATAGTTTCAGCTTTGGAATTGCCAATCTGTACTAAAGAAAAGGTCAAATGTAACTGTTAACTTGAAAAATACCACTTCATGACATCACAAGATGGAACAAAGCATTTTGCGCTTTGGAGATGGAGACAGACGAATAATTAGGGGTGTAAGAAAAAACTTATTCAGTGATATATTGTATCGTATATACTTCGTTGCACAATTCTCCAATCAATTCAAAATGCATCTGAATCGATTTTTAAATAATATTTTTCATTAAAATTCATATTCACAGTTCTCACGATTTAAAAAAGGTAATAATTATATTTCATACAATTTGGTTCTCGTGAAGGTGTCGTTGACGAGATTATTGGAAGTAATTATTGATAAACTGCAATATATCATCCATTGTTTTAGTATCGCAATATATCGGGATATATCGAATCGTGACATGCATGTCGTGATATGTATCGTATCGTCAGACTCAAAGCAATACTCAAACATGAATGAAAAGACACACAAATCCAACTGTTTTTGAGGAGATAAAAACTTTATAACATGGTTCAATCACATTACAAAACTACTTTTTTATTTCAGCGTCATCATAGGTATAATACTCCCTACAACAGAAGCATAGCCAGACCTGACTTGCCTTTAGGGTTCTTATCTTCAGGTCCAGGGTCCCATACGAATTTAACTTATTTATAAAACAACAATGACCAAACAACAGAGGAATACTTCATTTTCTATCAGTTCATTTTTGGTTTTTCTGAGTATATTTTCACCTAAAAAATCGTTACAAATTTCCAAAATACTCCATGTACATCACAAATACACCGTCCTTCAGCACAGACTGCTTTTTAAAACCACTTTCTCCCACTCAGCCACGTGGACAGTGAATGCATCGGCCTTGACACACACATAAACTCTCTGGGGAGTGGAAATAAAAGTCGAATCAAGTTTAAATATATCTAATGTACAGAAGAGCAATTTCAGTCAGTTTTTAGAAGGCGTGGGCTCGGCGTACTGCCTCAGGTAAAAAGATGTGAGCTTCTGAAGACCTTTTAAATGAAACTCATCAAGATGTTTTTGTTAGCGTTTGACATTCAGTTCCAGCTTCCAGGTTTGAATGTAATTTGCAGTTGTTTTATTTTAATTTTCAAAGGGGAGTGAGATGTAATTAACACTAAATTAAGCTACCTATGAATGCAAAGTGGTGTACACAGGCAATCAGACTGAGTGTTAAGGGGCAGAAACAACATTGTAAAGAAGAATTAAAGAAACAAAGCATGAAGAAAAGGAAGATTTACATTTTAAAGACTGGGTATTACACTTCTATGGGGTATTAACCTTATACATTTAGATGACCAGGTTACATTTTGCTCAGTGGCGAAATTTAGCAAAGTAAAACTAGTCAAGTACTGCTTAAATGTGCATTATATAATGTTTTTCCATGTGGATTTTATCGGTTTGCCTGAAATGTTCCACAGTATGGCTTTAAACTTTTGTGTCTAGCATGTAATCAGTTATAGGTGTTTTTATGGCCTCTTCACAGATCTGACGTGTAATTTGACTTGGTGGTGTCACTTTTTTGTGGCGCATTTTGGACAAAGCAACATTTCCACATTTCTGCAAAAAACAATATCTAGCCAAGGTAAGATGACTTGAATTAAGACTTTTTGTACTTAAAATAAGAAACAAAATTGATTGCCGCTTGAATTAAGAAAATGCACTTATTCCGCTGGCAGAAAATTTTACTTGTGAAGTTGAATCTACTCAAAATAGTCAAATGTTCTTAATTTAAGTCATTTCAACTTCCCGAGATATTGCTTTTTTCCAGCACATGGAGACAAGATGACGAATCCTCCACTAGAAAAATTACACAGTAAGAACTTGAGGTATCTGTACTTTACATTTTAACATGGATACATTTTTACTCCATTACATTTGAGAGCAGATATTTGTACTTTTTACTTCACTACATTTTTGAACAGGACTGAAAGTATTTTCATTATCGTCTGAGACCTGCTGAAAATTATTTTTAACACATTCATAGTTTAAGCAAATTAAAATACACAAATAAAAACAGCTACAAAGAAGAGTTTTTTTTAATTAATTAATTGTTTCTGTTGAACAAAATCCAGCACAAATCTGTTAAAATCTCTACATTAGAAGCTTTATTACATCTCAAAATTTGCATGAAATAATTTTACTTTTTACTCTTTAAGTACATTTTTCACTTTTACATTTTGTACTTTAACTTGAGTTTTTTTTTTTTTTTTTGCTCCAGTATCTGTACTTAAAGATGCGCTGTGTAACTTTTCTGGTAGAGGGTTCGTCACATGCTTTTCTCCATAGAGATGTTAATGCATTTGTCTGGAATGTTTCATGATGCCCCTTTAAGCATAAACATCGAGCACTTCTTCCACCACTAATTTTGTTGGTGACGATGTATTAAAAAGATAATTTCCTTATAATTTGTTTTGAACTTTCAGTCTCTTATACATTTTCTCGATTTAAGAAAATGTATACGGATAAAATAACGATGGACTACGTAACTGAGGAAAGTGTTTAAAGTTAATGAAATGTAAACCACAAGAAAGATAATGTCATATATTTACATACGGCTCATTGGTGACTTGGCCTGAGTTTGGGGTGAGAGTTAATTATTAAAGAAAGGTTTAATTTTTGGATCTGTGAAAGGAGCAGGGTTTATGAGATTCATCTTCTTCCTGTTCCTTTTCTTCATGCAGCAAAGACAAGGCGAGTAATGGCTGGAATATGGACTCGTGCTGGTTGTCGGGGTTTGTTGTTGTTCTTTTTGAGCTGATGTATGAGCAATAAATAAATAAATATCTAAAAAATATACATCTCTTTCAGTGTTTTGCGAGGAGAGGGCTGAGCAGGATGGGGCGCTGCAGACAACTTCCTGATTACGTAGGTTTGTGGGCGGAATATTCGATGAGCGACGAGGTTCTGTACGCCAAACCGTAATGAGAGTTCGACCGGGCCCCGTGAGCGACCGCAAGATCGCACGAACACGCAAGAACGATTCAGACAAGCCACTTCGTACATGTTTTTGATGAAGGACCAAGGTGGTAGAAAACCATTTAAACTGTTGACGTTGGTTCGGCGGTAATTACTTTATCGAGAAATGTTTGGAACGCAAGAAGAGCTCATGGGCGCTGTTGTAACTTTGAAGTTTGGTTTATTTTATCTACGTTTCCCCTTTTGTTCGAGCAGGCAGTTCTGTCACGGCGATGGAATAAATAAAAACATCTGGGTGTACCGCACGTTAAAGTGTTGTCATCTCAAATATAAACATAAATTTGATGTTGGCTCTCGAATATAAGACCGATGGGGAGAGGGTGTTTATGGGAAACAATGTGAGCAAAATTAACAACATCTGCGTCAGAAATGCGAAATTCAAATCGCAATTTTTCACAATTGGTTTTCCCCCTCTCGGTCCGCCACGTCTGTTTGAGAGCTTTGAGTGAATGCGTTTAACATGGCCTGGAGTGATGACATGGATAGGATGAGACAAAATGACTCGCTTATGTGTGTGTGTATGTACATGTGTGTGTGTGTGTGTGTGCCCCCTCTTGTGTGCTCTCCACGGGGTTGTCCTCTGCTATATTCCACTGCCAAATACATCACAAAAAACACGTGGCGCAGCTCTTTTCAAGGTTTGCTCTATTTACGGCCTGTTCGGACACATTTACATGCTATTACCATATGCATCTGCTGCTGTATACATCCAGGCACAGGTGTGGTGGGCCGGTGTGTGAGTTATCAGGAGGCAAAGGACATGAAATATTCAAAAATGTTTGCACTTGAAGCAAAGGAATGAAATGAGAAGCTGTGTACATCAATAGCTCTATGGCACATAAGCATAAAGCTCAATCTTTGCATCTTTACATTAAAAAATATTAATATATTTAACATATTTTATATATATATTTAAAAATATTAATATATGTTATATAAAATATTTTTGAAATTATTAAAGGTTCTATATGTGACCAACTTTGATTATATTTACTTAACTTATATTCATTTAAAGCGCAGTGTAAAAGCAGCTAGAATAAGGTCCCGTTTACGCATACAGATATTTTTAAAAACGAAGAAATTTCCCCTCGTTTGTACCCATCTTTTACATGCAAACGGAGAATTCGCCTCTGAAAACAAATCTTTCTAAAAACTCCGACTAAAGTGGAGATTTTGGAAAACTACAGTTTGGCGTTTGCGTGTAAAGTGACATAAACAGCGTTTTAGGCAGTTGACACGCCAAAGTGCGACCAGTGTTAACGTTTTTCTCTGGTGATGATGATGGAAGCGTCAGAGCAGCAGTCGCGTTACTTCTCCTGTAAACACTTGTCATGTGTTTGCATTTGCACAGCTGATGGATCATATCGATGAAGAGACGAATGAGGCCCGGAGCTCAGCAATTTTCCCTCTTGTCCTTACGACTCAAAGACCCAGTCGCCGTTTTTGGCTCCAACTTGGATGGACCACTGTCTGGTGGGATCATTTTGAAAATTAAGTGGTCGTCCCAGAGGAGTGGCCTGAAAATTTTAGGATGTCGCGGTCGTCACTGCTGTTACTCTCCGACTTGCTGCGTCAAAACTACTGAAACTGAGGCCCTGTTAAATATAATGCCATGCTATAGATCAGTGTTTCTCAACCAGGGGCACACTTATTCAGAGATACTTGGAATGGTTTCAGAAGATGAATTAAATGGTATTTTAATAAAAAAAAAATGTGTAACGTATTTACATCTCCATGAATAAAAGCAGCTGAGGGGCTCTCAACAAGAAAAATGACATAGTCCATGTTTAATGAAGCGCTATAAACATTTTTGGAATTCATGATGATAATGATTCATGGCTCCCGGTCGTCTTTTCCTCTACACTGCTGCCCTTACACTATAGCACATGCACATTCTTATTAAGGTTAGAACTTATTACAGTCCGGATTTAGTCTCTGTTAAATTCCACATTAGACACAGTTTTTAGTATTGCAGTTTTTCTCTCAGCGTTTTGTCATTGGGTTTGATGTACATGCACAGTTTAGTTTTGGGTTTAGGCGTACGCTGTGTGTATACGTGGACATGGTTAACCCACTAGGCATCGTGTTCCAAATCAAAATTATTTACATCATTAACCTGCTGATCCTGGCATTTTTATTTTGTTATATTTTCCGTAAATAAATTTCTATTCCTAATACAGACTTAGCTCCAAATTCGCTCCTACAAGTGCTAGTCTTGTTAGCTTCATTTGACTGGAGGTGAACGTTACGGGTGACATCACACTCCTTTAGTCCACGTCTTTATACAGTCGGTTTAAGGCATAGTTGGCCATAATCTCATCATCACCGACTCACTAAGCAAAGCAAGGACTTCAGAACTGCAAACCCTGACTAAATATTTCATTACTGTATATCTGGACCAAACCAAAGTCAAGTCAAAGTCGATTTTTTTTTATAATTTTTTACTGGAAATGATTTGAAGATTTCTCCATTTAGATCCTAAGTACATATTTACAACCCATTATGTTATGCCTGCTGCTTCTTGCACACACACACACACACACACACACACACCCGGGTGCAGGTCTGATTGGCCAGTGTGTGTTGGAGTGAGTCATCCTTCGCAGCACATAAAATATTAAGAGGCTGTAGATGGAGATGTCCGTGCGCTGCGATTGGCTGGGGACGTGTCATGATCCACAGCGGGGCTACGGACTGTGCTAATGGGGTGTCTACCGGCCCACCCACTCATTACGCCCCCGCTCCCCCCGCTCGGCATCACCCTTGTTTTGATCCAACCGAGCAAATGACCTTCGCGCTCGATTGCCATTCCGGGAGTATTCTTTTCTGTTTCGAAAAGTACCTCCCAAACAACTTCTAACTTGCTCACCAATTCTGATTTCACGAGGATTTCATGGCTGAGTGGACGCCGATGTCCTCATGTCAGCCATAATGGGACCACTTTCCTTTCATGCAAATTGATCGCGAAAGTGAGAGGCTAACTGCGCACGCACGAGAGGTGGAAAAACAAGAGAAAATCTATAATGTTTTCTCAGTCTAAATATATATACCTGTGCACGGACTTACCACAATTATGAAGGTTACGGGTCCGATGAAACTCCAGATGAAATGGTTATCAACTCTGAGCCAGCATCTATAGATTGGGGAGGAAAAAGGGAGATATACTTTAGTTCATTAATCATCTCATTGCCAAAACAAAGTTGTGTGTCATCGATCAAGGGCTAGCGGTACGGAACGCGCTACCGAAGAGCGATGGAGGCTCCTCTGACCACAGAAAAGCACAGCCTAGTGGGAGATTGGCCCGTTGCCATGGGAAGCTCAAAGTTAGTGGTTATTGGCTGGATGACTTCACGGTCTGCAAATGTCTACAAATGTGGATGACCGTGGCGAGCTAAACAATATATCATAGGGAGAATACAGGAAGGAGGAATGAAACGGCCCGGCCATACCTTAATGTAGGAATGTTTAATGTGCCTATATTTTAAAGTCAGAGATAGTCTTTGGAATTACAGTAACATCAAAAAGTAGATGGATTTGATATTACACAGCAAAAAATTATCTAGCCAAGATTAAGGAAGTTTTATCATGATGAGTACATTTCACTTGACAAGTACATTATCTATCAATGGAACAAGACTTCATGTACTTAAGATATGAAAATACAGCTTGGTACATTTGATAAGGAAAGCAATAAATCTTTACAATTAAAATAAGAAACAAAATGTAATGATGCTTGAATTAAGAAAATCACACTTATTTGTTTAGTAGATAATTTTACTTGTTAAGTTGAATCTACTGAAATAAAATAACATGTTCTTGCTATGAGATATTTTAACTTGACGATAAGACAGTATGTCATAGTAACCATTTTAAACCTTTTACAGTTTTCCTTACAAAGCAAAGAATTGAAAGAAGATGCAATTTGATTTTAACACTGATTTTGGTTTCCTTGTATGTATTTTCCTTTACACATGTAGACAAAAAATGTGTTTATGTTTCAATTTTATAAAAAAAAATATATGAAATAGTTATAGAATATCACATTTTCATAGTGCAGTTTTAGTAAAAAGCAAAATTCCGTCATTCATTTAACCCTGACTTCCTTTTTGCATTTTCATTTACACATTTAGTCTAAAAAATGTCATTTATGTTTCAATTTGACTGAAAATCTTGGGTCAATACTATGAAACACTAAATGAAATGGCCCTAAACATCAGATTTTCATATAGTGCAGCAAAATCCACTCCTAGTTCATTTGAACCCGATTGCGGTTTCTCTGTGCTTTTTCATTTGCACATTTAGTCTGAAAACAGCTGCAATTATGTTTCAATTTTACTGAACATCATGGGTCAATATTGGGGTCAGTATTATTAATTAAATACTAAATGAAATGGCTCTAAAATATCACTTTATGGTGCAGCTTTAGTAAGAAGCACACCATTCAAATTGATCAAAACAACACGGTATGGCATTAATGGAATTGGCAACGTTGACCATTATTAAAATAACAGTGGAATCGAATTCGCCAACAACCGTAGAAAAGCGAAAGTAGTTTTTTTGCCTCACGCTAAAGCTAGTAGTTGTTCGCTGAATGACTTCACGCTACAAACGTCCGACTATGCCTACCGAAATAATAAATCTCACGCCGCACCACCAAGGGCCTAAAATTAAGTGATGACTCCAGCAATAAAATAACGTTAAAAAAAAAGGCTACGCTAAAACCCCATAAACCAGGGGATTGCAGTGGTACAAATCATACAGCCTTGGTGCTCGGAGTGCATAAACTTCCTTAACTGACAAGGCTAGCAATTATCCACATGCAACGAATAAAGAACCCAGCGGGCCAGAGGAGCGAGCTGCTGTAGTCATTAATGTTGCGGTTTTGCACACGGCACACTCTTCTTTTCACTGTGACATGGAGAGCATTCGTCCAGGGGCTGAGTCAGTTCACTTTTTCCGATACCATTACATACATACATGCACGCATAGAGAGAACAGGGCTTGTCAGAAGATCAATAACCCGGCCCGAGTTGTAATATTGACACCAGCTTTGGTCAGGAGAGGAGGCTCTAAGATGACTTTTTAAAGATCTTAGCTCCTCGGCGGTCACGGAGTTGAACTTGGAAGCATTTTAAATCAAGACGAGACAGCCGCGAGAAGAGTTGAAAGCGAAAGGGCCATCTTCAAAAGTAACCAAGAAGGTGTTTCATATCTAGGAGGCTTTTTATGAAATGACAAGTCACGCGTCAGTGTTAGATCGCTGGTGTCACGCTGGTCACAGGCTATTCAATATTGCGGTCATTGATGTTTCTTTTTTTTTTTTTGTGACACTTGGTGGCAAAAACACACATGGCAGCGCAACTTTTCAGTCTGTAAAGTTCAATGTAATCTACTACTTTTAGCTCTTAAAGACAAAGCAAAAGGACAAAGTAGTTTCAGTACAGTATAAAACACTGAAGTAATCTCTGCATACGTAAATAACCTGATCATTTAAAGTGGCACTAGGTAACTTTTCAATGGAAGGACTGCCACCTGCTTATTGCTTTTCCTAGAATGTTCAACAATATGGCTTTAAACTGATCTATTTCCATTAAAGGGGAACTCCGGCATGTTTGAAGCTAAAGTCCATTGCTAGAGGTGGTGGAATAGTATCAGAAGCCAAAAAACGGCACAGATCAGTGTTTTCTAGGTGGAGATCTTGCTGTGGTAGTGAGTCAAGGCAACAAACTAGTGCAGTGATGGGGGCAGGTTCTTAGCTTCCACATAAAACGCCAATTTGCCCACTGAAGAAGCTTAACACCACTTTCTAACCCATCTTACAACAGCCACAAGTCTAACAAACAAAACGCTTAAAAAATTATAAAATAATTTTATAAGCAGCCTTAGCATTACCTCTGTTGATTTCCCACTGCGCATGCGAAAGCCCAAAAGACTCGATCGCCCATATCATTTCTAATTACATTTATTTATGAGTGAATCATATTTTTTGAAAATGCTAAAAAATACATTCCCAAACCATTTTCTTTCAACAACATTCAGTTTCTCTTCTTCTTCACAGTCAGTAGACAATCCTCACTCGTTGCGTCTGGCGGCAGTCGAGTCTTTTGGGCTTTTGCATGTGCAGTGGGAAAACAAACAAAGGTAATGCTAAGGCTGCTTATAACGTAGTTTTATAACATTTCAGGACCACTAATGAGTGAGCCAGGCAGAGCGTTTTGTTTGTTAGACTCATGACTGTTCTAAGATGGGTTAGAAAGTGGTGTTAAGCTTCTTCAGTGTGAAGCAAATTGGCATTTTACATGGAAGCTAAGAACTTGCCCCCATCACTACACTAGTTTGTTGCCTTGACAGTTTCACTACCACAGTGAGATCTCCGCCGAGGCAACACTGATCTGTGCCGTTTTTTGGCTTCTGACAGTATTCGACCACCTCTAGCAACGGACTTTAACTTGAAATGTGCCGGAGTTTCCCTTTAAGACAAGTCACGCCACGATACAAGTCAAATCTGTGAAGCGGCTACCCAACTCACAGTAAGAATGTATGTTTTTCAACCTATTTTTAGCAATATATAAACCAGTAATTCGATAAACACAAGATCAATAAGTTTAATACATGAACATTCCAGGCAAAGCAATAGTGGACCATCCAACAGAAACATAGTGCACCTTTAAATTTACCACGACTACTTACAAAAAGCGATCAGATACGCAACAGCCCAAGATAGTCTTAATGTTGAAAATCGTAATTTCTCCCATAAATCACTGCAAATGCTACTGGAACTGACAGTCAGATCTGGATGCTAATGTTCCATAATAAATTTGAATAAATATGTCTAATCCTTTCCACTGCCAAAATCATCAAACTTAATTATCGTTTGCCTCATAGAAATACACAGGGTGAAAAGTTGATGATTGATCTGTGAATTGGTACATTTTTCAAACACGCCGCGAACGCACTTGTAGCTTGTACTTAAAGGGACCATCTTACGCTATTTTCTGATCTATGTCATAATGTTTCTCAACCAAAAACAGACCTGGAGTTGTGTTTTGCTTCATCTACACATGTTTAACACACAAATCCCACATATTTAGGCTGAGTTCTTCTCTCAAACAGAAAACAGTATGCTCCAATTTGTGATGTCATGTGGTAATACAGGAATTAATGTTGTCCCAATTATATATAAGAGTTCACTAAAGTCTTCATCACTTCCTGGTTGGACACGGGCAGAAGATGTGCCATGATTATGTAGAGGTAATTCCACTGTTTCCTAGCAACCATAATGTTAACAAGGCCCAAAACATGTCTAAATTGCACAATAGTTATGATTAGACCAAAACAAATAAATGAAAACACCTCTATTTTAAATGAAGGTTTAAACTAGTTTCCTTGTGCGAAAAATGTCTCTGCTGCATTTTGGATGAAAATTTCAGTGTTGATGAGTTTGGATAGGCAGAGATATTCTGTTTTATATATTTGTACTTCACAATTTTTTTCCACAAACTGACACTTGTGTAAAACTATGATGAATATAAGCCCCACACTGGAGAGTTTTAAGTCTCGACTTTTATTCTCGAGCTTTTAAAACCACATGTGGTCCTCTGTGCTTGTTATTTATTTGTATTTAAATGTTTAGATTATTCTGTTGTTTTTATGTCTTTATTGCTATTTTATAGGTTTGCTTTTATTTGACTTTACTGGTTTCAGAGTTTTAGGACTGGCAAAGTTAAACCGAGCACTTATAATCCCTTATGTTGCACATCTGTAGCTGTTTTTATTTATTTATTTATTTTGTGCAGCACATTGGAAAGTCTTTTGTTTATAAAATGTGCCATATAAATAAAGTGTATTTGAAAGCCATAATGTAATTGCAAGCGCTTCGTGTTGCATTTTTGTATGAAAAGTGCTCTATAAATAAAGTTTGATTGATTGATTGAATAACATTATATTTATGATACTATGAAATCATATGGACACCAACTCCATCATATCCTCTTCTCTTTTCCTACTTTGCAACGGCTCATCAACATTGCCTGGCAGTGTGACGCTAACTGTAGGCACTGCTCTGTCTGAAGATCTGTTACTCAAATTAGAATTTAATTTGAGCTTTGTTTTAAACACAATCTGATAAAAAAAAAAAATCTAACTTGGCTGATCAGGTGAGCTGATCTGTGCTGGGACACCCTCGGATTGAGGTGGGTGGTAATAAAATTGTGAAACAAGTGCGTAGGCGTGTGTTAGGGAACATTGTTATACACTTGGCACTAATGTGAGTTAATATAGTCACATTTTCTTTGTGTTTTGGTTATTTTTAAGCAGCTTTTCTGTATTTTACCTAAACAAATGACAATGTATGCCTCTCTTTACTGTTGGCAGGGATCAAACTGGTCAAAAATAGGGACATTTCTTGTATAAAACTGGGACAAATCAATGGTTTTGGATAAATCTACCAGGACAGGGGACACAGGGCTCAAAACAGGGACTGTCCTGGGTAAATAAGGACGTCTGGTCACCTTACTCTCAAATAACAGTCCAAAAATAGTGAGCATTAGCCAACAGTTTTTTCATTAGTCACTCACCTTTTCTGTTTGAAAATCAAACACCTAAGCAGGACCATGAACATTCATATTGATCATGGGCTCCTGAAAATGTGCTGTTTAAATCCGTTTTTGTATTTTTGCTGAACATTCTGTCATAGGCATACAGACAGAGCACCCCCAGCAAAGTTTAATTAACTCATATCTATCCTCAAACCACCTCTACACTTACGCTCGCTGTGTGCCATAGCTCCGGTAGTCGATTGCCGCGGAGATGCCCACCACGGCGGCCGGGAAGAGGTAGCCGGAGATGTAGTAGTACTTTCTTCTGGAGAATTCGCTCTCAAATACTTCCACCAGCATGAGGTACAGCTGCACACCCTCTAGGCACATCCAGGCAAAGGCAGCCAGGAAGCAAAAGTGGAGGAGCCCGGCGATGATGGAGCACACCAGCTGACAGGAAGAAACGCACACAAAGGTAAGAGCCGCTTTCAAATCAAAAGCTCACAAATGGGGCGCTTTTTGGCAAATTCCACTTATTACTTCCAAAGAGACCTGGTATTGATGATCTTAATGTGTTTGGTGAAAGGGCAAAACTGCAGCTGCCATACGTTTTGTGGTGTACTAGAAATGAGACTGCAAAGTTTGATAGAAAGATTTGGTATGTTTGTGGATTATTAATAACTTGCATAAGCAAAAAAAAACAAAAAAAACACAAAAACTAAAAGTTTAGAATGAAGCTATGACTCACGCTGAAAGCAATGTTCTTTTGAATGGAGGAGAATTCTTTATTGATGGAAAAATAGGAGTTGATTCGGCTTTTTGCTGTTGACGTCACCGGGTCTCAGTTTGAAAATTGTAAAATCATTACAGCTATTTTAACCAGGATTACTAGGGAGAATTCATATGAAGTCACAACATTATAAAACTGGTTTTGAATTAATATATTTTTGTCTATAAATCAACCCAAAAACGTGATAATTTTCATCTGAAAGAATTTAAAGCCATGAGATTAAAAAGGGGGTATTTTTCTTCTATGGGGTATTAACTGCTAATACATAACATATTTAGATCACCAAGTTACCTTTTGTGGTTTTGAAAATACTATATTTGCCAAAAACAACATATTGTTGTTGTATGTTTAATAGTTTTGTTTTTGATCATTAATGGTCCATATTAAACTATTTTCTGATTCATGTTGTAATGTTTCCTCATCAAAAACATACCCGGAGTTGTGTTTTGTTTCATGCACACATTTAACAAACAAGTCCTGCATATTTAGGCTAAGTTCTTCTCTCAAACAGAAAACAGTCCACCTTGTGATGTCATGCAGTAATACAGGAAGTGCTCCACTGCCTTTTCAAACTCTCTGCACCTTCACTAGAATCATTTGGATGATTTGAGACCTGTAATTTCTGAGTTAAAGGTAAAATGCAGCTGTTAACTTGAAAACTACAGAAATTTGGAGCATTTTGAGCGTTGGAGATGTAGGCAGACTACTAAAAAAAAGGATAAGTCAAACATGAATGAATAAAACCAACTCCGAGTATGTTTTTTTTAGGAGGTAACGGCATTACAACATGGCTTAAAGCTCACAAGAGTCAGTTTTGCTTAATATAGGACCTTTAACTCCACGGTACCTTTGGCTCGGTCATGTTGATGCCGACGAGGAAGACGAGCTCTCCGATGAACAGGTTGAGGCAGAGGTTTTTGTGGATGGTGTTGCGGTCACTCTGCAAACCTCTGAAGAAGCAGAAGGTGAAGAGGCTGATGGCCAGACAAACCAGGGACACGGCGATGCCCATGCGCGTGATCACCGTCAAGAGCAGTTCATGGACACTACCGTCGGCCTGGAGGAGAAAAGACACGCACAAAAGCTGCAGTGAGAGGACGGCTGGCGTTAAAAAAGCACGTTGCCATGGAGATTACATTTCAAGGCCCCGGTTTTCTCTCCTTAAAGATGGAATAAGTGATTTGTGGGCCTTTTCTTGTCACATATGTAAATGAAGGGAATGTATAGAGACATGAAACTAGCATAATGTTCAACAGTGGAGCCGTGGTGTGACTTAATAATTGATAGTGTTATGATGAATATTACTACTATATAACATTATGTTGCATCATTACATTCAATTTTCTTGCTACTTCTTCAAGGTCAAATTCGATCTGTTTTTCTTCAGTTGTATGGCGTATTGTGTGACGGGGGAGTTAAATAGATTTTGTTCCTTTCATTAAACAACCTTGCGGGTTCAGTATGATTATTGACATCCTCTGTGCGAAAGTAAACGCTCCAAGTTCAAGTGAATACATAGGGTGACATCAGATGTAGTCCAGTCAAATGTACGCATTACTAACTTATGGGAATTTTCGTATTTGTACAATGTTTTTGTATTTTTTCTTTGACTTTTTGGAGGGTCTTCACTTAAAGGGGTGCTATGAGATTTTCTTTTGGTGAGAGATTTGTTTGCTACTTGCTTCAGAGTCCTGCACGGGTTTGATTTTGACAAAACGCACCCGCCTGTACCCGTTATGCCTCAATCCGCACCCGACCCGTTTTCCGAGAGAAATGAAATAAAATTTGCACCCGATCCGACCGCTATAAATACAAACCAACACCTGAGCCACACCCGAATGAAAATCAGTCCGAGCGCCAGAAAACAGCCACAACTTTTACTCTCCACTCGCTAATTTTCTTTTTAGCTCCTCGCGAGTCACTTTGAACCGCAGGATGTCGCATGCGAGGTTTGAAAATGAAATTGGCAGGGATTTCTGAGAATGCGTGCAGCAAAAACATATGGATTTTACATTTAATCATCTTGTAAAAACAATCACATTTTTCCATTTCACTAAAATACAGCCCTGTTTTTCGTTCTCACATGATGTTTTGTAAACCGCAGATTAGACCTGCGATCTCCTGCATCCCGACCCGACCCAAACCCGACACAGCGCAACATTTTTCACCCATTTCATTAAAATTTACGGTTCTTCGTCGAATATCTGCAAGTACCTGAACTCGTGCAGGACTCTGACTTGCTTGTCTCAATGGAGATGTTATTGCTTTGCCTGAAATGTTCCACAGTATGGCATTAAACCTCTCTTTTCAATTCATTCAATTACAAATCTTTCTATTGCTCAAAAGCACCTTCATTCTTACTGCCAGAGGGGTTGCCTCTCCACAGATCTGACCTGCAACTTGGCCTCTTGGCGTCGCCTGCTCGTCTCCGTGAAATCGTTTAATGCCATACTCATACAAAGCATTCAGAAAAGTTACACAGTGCACCTTTAAATGTTTAACCATACTTCATTTCATACATTCTCCCTCAGGCTCTTCAATATCTTTTTCAATCACTGTTTAATAATGTCTTTCTATATATTTATAATTTAATTCATGTTGTAGTTTACGTCAAACGTTGAACAAAGCGAATCAAACTCCTGTGGGAAAAACTGCGCAATATTTCGCTCATTTAGTCCCATTCATTTAATTTCTTAACCAATTTCACGCTATTCATTTTCCAATCCACATCTTTCACTTCAGCACCGTTCCGGAAGCTAAGATAAAAAACAAGCATTCTTTTTTTGTCCGCCGCTCGCCTCTTCTACCTTTAAGTACCACTTGTGCCGAAAGCCCCGGCGGCCTTCCACGCCATAAAGAACAGACGGTTTAAAGGGATGAAAAATGACCGCAAACATCTGCCACCTTTTGATGTCCTCTCCGCATGTACATTCCCCTTTAATGTCTGAGTCAAATGCCACCGTTTCTCAAGAGTTCTGAGGTTTTTTCATTTTAAGTAAAAAGTCAGATTTTTTTCTTTCCAAGGACAGGGTGGGCTCCAAAGAAAGTAAAGCAATTTCGCCTGTGATATTTGTAATTTTATTGAGGCCAGGAGTTGCTTTTGAGGTGATTTGTTGGGGAATTGGTTCAGCCGGCCTTCAGGGGGTCTGGTTTCGGAGATTGTGGTTTTAAGGTTGAGGTTAAGACAAATGACACAGGAGCTAGGAGTTCACCAGTCGCGACATGTTATTAAATGAACCGCGCACTTACCCAGGATGCTTTGCTACACATGCTATTTATCATGTAATTGGATTGTAATTGCGTTTCACGACCAAACGGATCCCCACGCCACTTCAAGAGGACTGCAAATATAAGTTTAAGCTCGGGGTTATGACGTCGCCTTCCCCCGATTCCCAGGCAAGGACGAACGAGAGAAAAAGAGAATTAGCCACGGACCACAGGTAAAACGTAATTGCTTGGGATAATAGTATGCCGTATTCCTCTCTGATCCACTATCTTGTTCTTTTAAAGTGACAGGACCTATTTTCGCTCCCCCTCCTCCCCTCGTCTGCCGCCAACAATCTAATTATCTTGACTGAAATGCCATTCTTGGGGTGCGCGCTAAAAATCTATCAGCGGAACGGAAGAGCAACCTCGGCTGGAATGTAACAAGGCGGGAGGGCCGGTTATCGCAAAGGATGTCCCGAAGTGCTGTAAGTGTCATCGCGGGTGTGGAAGGCGTACTCAAAATATAGTTATATTCTGTTTTTTTTTTTACAGTATTTAAAACTTCCATTTTCGCCTTCTTCTTCGCAGTCTATATTACCCCATCTACTATTCGATCTTATAGCAAAAACAGGTCAGTCCTGAGAACCCACTGTGTTGTCTGAATGTCATTGAACAGCGTTTTATTCTCCAGGAAAAGGTGCAATGTTAGCATCAAAACTGCATTCCGGCCGCAGAAAAGTGATGAATAATTAGGATGTTAGGAATGCATTAGGAAAGTAGTAAATAAGCTTGAACTGCTTCAACTCGTGTACATATAAAATAAATAAAATAAATAAATAAAATAAATAAAAATAAAATTATAAATATAAATAAAACAATATAAATAATACCGTATATAATAAAAAATATATCAAATAAACTAGTTTGTTTTTTTCAAACTTTTAAAACAAAATTGGTCTGATCCAGCCATTATTGGTCAATTTTAACACTTTTAGCCCTATTTAGTTCCATGCATCAAAATCCTGCCTGGATATTTTTATTTTTTTTTTACACTTCATTTTTTATTGAACTCGTTTTATATTTTACAAAGAATAAGCAATCAAACATACTGGGGCTTAAAAGATAGATATACAGTCAAACAAATAAAAGCACAACTTCTCAGCTTTCAGGAACTGTTAGAACTGTTTTTTCTATCTAGTTCCAGAAATATGGTAATGAGAAGTCGCTCACGGAAACTGGGAGCGCGGGCCGTCGGTCTACGGGAGGTTAATGATTGGCTCAGGGTGACCAGATGTCCCTACTGACCTGGGACAATCCCAGTTTTGAGCCCTGTGTCCCATGTCTGAGCAAATTGATCCAAAACCGTTCATTTGTCCCAGTTTAATCAAAAAATGTCCCGGGTCGTCCCTGATTTTGACCATTTTGAAACCCACCGGCAATAAATAGAATATATTATCATTTGTTTAGCTAAAATACAAAAAAAATCTGCTTCGAAATGACTATAAGGCATAAAAATGCACTAACAAAAGTCTATACTGACCCACGAGTGAGTCGAGAACGGACAATGTTATGCTCTTTTCACTATTTTACTTAAACCAATATCCAAACCGGGTGTGTCCCAGGTTTTAAGTTAATACTACCCATTTGTATGTTGTTGTAAGGCGACCTTGGGTGTCCAGAATGGCGCCTAAAAATAATAATAATACATTTTATTTATTTACTCATTGAACTAAAGTTACACCTATTAACTATTATTATATTCCATGCAAAAAACATACATACAAATGGACATAACTAGTCACTTCTCTCTCTGTAACGGCTACTGTGAGCCTCGTCATTCTGGTCTTAAAAAGTTCTTCTTCACCGAATTATTTTGTGTACGAATTGTGCTTCAAAAATTGCATCGCCTTCACTTTCCTCGGCTGGACTCGCTTATCCGAGACAGACGCTTGAAATTAAAATGTGTGGGTTTTTTGAACACGGCACCACTCACCACGTTCCCTCTGTGAGCCATGAGGATAGCGAAGTTGGTCAGGTGGTTACAGGAGCAGGTGGTGTGGCTCTTGTTGGTGTCCAGCAGTTTGCAGCCCTGCGTAGACCAGTATCCCATCATGCTTCGCTCCGAGTAGTTCCAAAAGGAGCAGTTGGGATTGTAGTAGTGCTCCTTCTGCAAAACCCAAGGAAATGCCAAGTTATTAAATTTAAATGAGCGCTGCAATATACATGAACGTACACAAACAGACATTTTATAATTTATACCGTCATGTGTATGGAAATATGGGAATGCCACGTCTATTTCTGTTCTTTAATACCGTTTATCTCTGACTATCAAATGTTTACGAATACATGCATATGAAATAGTTTGTAAATGTGATAAAAACCATCAAACTGTGAGGGAAAAAAAACAAAGATTAATCTGACAAAGCACCTCGGGGGGAAAAAAGCTCTCTCGCTGTACTTTAAAGGCCTTCTGTGTTTTGACATACTTTCATTCATTACCGACAGTAGAAGGGTATGTACAATAAAATATGGTTGCTGGCAGTGTCATCTTTTATTTTTATAGCTTAATATTCAACAGGAAGTTTGGTTGCAGAGGGATCATCATCTATAAAAATCACATAAGGATTTGAATTTGATTTGAAAGCTAAATTAGTATGTACTGCTATGGAGTGAATAAAGGCCATTGTTATATGTGTAATAGGGTTATCAAAAGTATTGAAAATCAGATAATAATCCAAACACTACTTTGGTATGAAAACTAGATACTCACTAAATAGCTTGATCTAGAGCTACGTCAGAACCACATAGACTAGTACCATATGCTGTAGAATATAAGTCGTGCCAGCCAAAAAATGCGTAATGAAGAAGAAAAAAACTTATATAAGTCGCACCAGACTATAAGTTGCACTTTTGGGGGGGAATTTATTTTATAAAATCAGAGACCAAGAACCGACATTTCATCTCGAAAGGCAAGTTAAAGAAAATAAGAAAACATAAAAACAACTCTTTCTTTATTATTTGTCTTGAAAACCAAAATGAAAAAACGGATAACGACCACTGTGGTCAAATGAGGGATTACACAGATATAAAACCATGTGGTAATATAAAAGACAGTACTATTATTTAATGTTGGAAAATATATTGAGTATTTAGCCTGTTCCGAAATGATGAAAAATAATTTTAAGCTTTAAAAAAGTTCATTCTCAAAACTGACCTTATGCTCTTCAGTGAAGAAAACAGTACATTTGCCCACATGTGTTTTTATTAATAGTGCTGCTGCCACTGAAGATTATTTCTACACAACATAATTTTAATATCACTACTACAGACTACAAATTCTGTATTCTGAGTGCATTGTTCTGGCACATATATTTATTTTCCACTACCTATCCTAAAACCATAGCACATTCATATTTCATCTAAAAAAACACTACAATATTTTATATAGGAAAAGTGTGGCTTTATTAATATCTCTGCTGCCACTAAAGGATATTTACGTATAACATCATTTTAATATCAACGCTACAGACTACAAATTCTGTATTCTGGGAGCATATTTTTGGCACGTATATTTATTTACCACTACCTATCATAAAACCATACATTCATATTTCATCTGAAAAAACCTATAATATTATATTTAGGAAAATTGTGTTTTTATTAATAGTGCTGCTGCCACTAAAAGATATTTACGTACAACATAATTTTAATATCAACGCTACAGACTACTATAGACTGTTTACTTCCCACTACCTATCCTAAAACCATAGCAGTACATTCATATTTCATCTAAAGCCCCTATAATATTTCCCCTCAAACAGCCTTTTCTATAGCAGAGTGGCACAGAGCACTCGACTGAAGGTTGAGCTGACATTTCCATGCATGTGTATATTATTCGAAGGGAGATGGGAGGTGGTGGGGTGGTGGTCTCATGGGGGTGGTGGTGGTGGGGGGCTTACATCCAGGTGCTCCAGCGTAAAGATCACTGGGTCGGCGGTGAACACGCGGCTGGACTCCTTGGTGATGGAGGCGGACAGAATGTGGGAGTTGACGGTGAGCGAGAGGTTGCGTCTGCTCGGATCGCCCAGTCCTCGGAGCGTGGCGTTCTCCGTGCTCAGGAACTGTCCCAGGTGCTTGTACAGCACGAAGACCAGCTTAGCAACACCTGTGAAACACCCGAACACAACAAATTCATCATCATCTGCTACAGGAAAAGAGGGACTTATAGAGGAAATTTTAATATAATATATGGCAGGCGGGGCTAAAGCAGTAGTTTAGAGGGTCCATTTTACTTTCCTTGTCAAAAACATACCTGCAGTTGGGTTTTGTTTCATATTCTGAGTTATTCTCTCAAGAAAACACTCCTTGTGATGTCATGTGGTAACACAGGAAGTGCTTCACTGTGTTTTTAAACTCCATACACCTAAAATACTAAAATCATTTGGATAATTTCAGCTCTGGAATTTCCCATCTCTACTTAATTGAAGATAAAGGGATCTTTTAACTTGAAAACTGCCACTACATGACATCACAAGGTGGAACAGAGCATTTTAAACTTTGGAGATGTAGACAAACTAATAATTAAAGGTAACTTAAACATGAATGAAACAAAATAAATGTTTTGCAGGTATGTTTTTGATGACATAACAACATTATAACATGATATAAAGCTCTCAAGAGTCAGTCTTGTGTAATTTAGGACCTTTAATGTATGAATATTTAACATAGATGTAACTACTAACATTAAAAAATCCAGCTGCCCTAATAAAACTGTTATTTTTATACCTGATAAGTGAAATTAACTTGAATATAGAATCATATGTTATGTTATAAGAGCCCAGTTAGTCAAGCCATTTCCTTTCTTAGCAAAATGTATTCAAACCATCTCAAACCTCCATATTAGAGGTAATTCTATTATTGAAAAAAATGCTAAATGTCGTCAAATTATAACTTAAATGAATATGAATTTAAATGAATTTCCTTATAGCTTCAACAGTCAGTTCATTTTTTGCAGATATTTTTATTGAAGCACCATAATCTCTTGTTTAAATGCAGATGAAAATTGGTTTGTAAAAGCTCATCTTGAACACTGCCTTAATAAGTACATTTAAATCGGCGTGAAGTAGATAGCATAAACATAACCCGATGAACTGTTGTAATCTTAGGATAATTACAATGCTTCTAAAAACACTAAGCTATACACAATTATTGAACCAGTGGCACAAGTCGAAAGATGAATTTTAAGAAACATCTGAACATTTATAATCTCTTGTCAGCACCCCCTGTGTGCAAAATCCAACTTTCCTTTTTGTAGCATTAGTGTCCCTTGTTATCCAATTAGCGCGATATACTGTCCAATAAAAGGAGCCATAAGCCATAACAGACGGTGGTTTTACATCATTAGCGTCAATAACAATACCTAAAGGTAAAAGAAGAGCTGAATCCTCTTTATCTGCTGCTGTGATTTTTTTTTCTTTTTTGTTGTGAAAAGTTGTAGGGGACAGTTTTAGGGCAGTTTTTCGAATCGAAATCGGAATTTGAATGGATACAATAAACAAATCACATTGGCTGCACCGTAATTTCCTTTACAATAAAATATTCTGTTTTATTCTGCATAAAAACGGCTAAATCTGTAGCAGGGATCGAATACTGGTTCTCCAATACTGAGAAATGTGCTGGATCGGATATCGGCTTCCATATAAATCAATGTAATAAGATAATCGGACCAAAAAGTCTCAATGTTTGAACTTTCATTTATGCAAAACTGTTCAGAACACACGGATAAGTTTATTTCTTATTTTATTTTAGTTTTAAGGAAATAAATGCTGTTTTCGGTACAAGTTGATAGTGTCAGAATTAGTATCAAAACATGTCCTGAAATGTGATTCTATCAGTTCTCGGTGGTGAAATGTGAACTTTCAACAGAATCCTATTGTTAAAAATGAATCTCAAACATAAGCCGAATCCAAAAATCACTATTCAATATTTCAAATGGTTCGTGCAGTTCTTACCGTTTTTGCTGTTGGCTTTGACCGTGCTGGAGGAGAGTTGGAGGAAGCTGCCTCCTTTACTGCTCTGAGGAAACCTGAAGTCCTGCACCTGGCCGTCTGTGCTGATCACATACACGTCCAGCACTACGGAGAGAGAGAAGGACAAAATGTTATGTTCAAATGTCACCTTATGCTGGCTAAAGCATATCATTGTTAACTTTTTTAGCTTTGAACCATGCCATCAGTGCGGCTTGAAAACAGGTACATTTCAAAGTTGCATGTACACATTTAGAAAATAATTACTGCCTTATAAAACACAAAAACCACTCACATTATGTTTTTCGGCCAGTTTATCTTAAAAGGTCCATATTAAGGCTGCTACACACTACAGGATTTTTCGGTCTTAAATGATTTTTAAACATGCGACAAAATGCGCACACCACAGACATGAGGAGAAACTTATGAGACTAAAAATCTCTGATCACAAAGACTCCTGCGGGATCTGTCTGCGGACCACAGGATATAAAGCTGTGAGCGCGATGGCGTCAGCTGTTTCCTGTCTACAGTAAAACCACTCACTCTGAGACTCTGAAGTGTTCAAAGATCAGAGCTCTGCACTTTTAGTTTAGATACAAGTCAAAACTGTGTTATTATTATTTGTAAAATGTGGTGCAATACTTCAGATACAGGATTTTTAAAGCATAAAAGAGACAATAAAGTCCACAGGAAGTAAGAGTCACTGTCGCTAATCTGCATCTTTACGCTCTGTGGACATAAACAAACACATGCAAGGAACAACCTTTGCCTTTTTACTTTCAAAGAACGCTTCAAAATGGATTAATATTGCGGTTTTGTGGACTGGATGTCATCATTTGCGGAGGACAATTTCTATGGATAATGTGGATCAGATGCACCACTTTAAATGTACCACTTTATGGGAGGTGAGTAATAAAGTCTTTATTTTCGCTCTATCCCGAGTTTGTATGTTGCGTCTCTGTGTCCGTCACTCCTCTGCTCCTGACGTTTTGTTTTATCGGCTGTTACCGTCGCCTTGTTGATGTTTGGTGGTTATGATCTGACACTGACTCCACACATGAGGAGCAGCAGCTTCAAAATCGCACACAGAGACAAAAAGTCAGGTCACGCCTTCCTGAACTCGGGGAGAAGAAATCGCAGCCAAAATCGGGCACTCTTATAGTGCGTGGCAGTCTTTATGCTATTTTCTGATCTATGTTGTAATGTATCGTCACAACAAACATGCCTGGAGTTGTGTTTTGTTTCAAGTTTAACACACAAATCCTGCATGTTTAGGATGAGTTCTTGTCCTAAACCGAAAACACTCCGTTCCACCTCTGATGTCATTAAGTGACGATACAGACAGATATCCCCTGTGTTTTTAAACTTCATACAACTTCAGTAAAATCATTTGAATAATTTGCAGTACTGGAAATGCCCAACTTTGAAGCTACAGCTACTGTTTTAGCCTCACTCTATTGCCAATCTAAACTCTACAAATGTTAAGTTTTTAAAGGCAACAACTTAAAGAAAATCAGTTAAATTGAGGCTAAAATAGCTGTTGACTTGACCTCATACTGACATCATAAGGTGGATCAGAGCATTTTGAGCTTTAGAGATGCAACAATAACCTCAACAATAGCCACCTCCGCTCCACCGTGAGCTCAGCAATGGACCCGCTGCAGTTCGCATACCGGCCTGGCATCGGAGTGGAGGACGCCGTCATCTTCCTGTTACACCGCTCCCTCTCTCACTTGGAGAAGCCCGGCAGCACTGTGAGGATTCTGTTCTTTGACTTCTCCAGTGCTTTCAACACCATCCAGCCGCTGCTTCTGGGGGACAAGCTGGAGGCAGCCGGGGTGGACTGCGACCTGGCAGACTGGATCCTGGACTACCTCACAAACCGGCCCCAGTTTGTGAGGACCCGGGACTGTGTGTCTGATGTTCGGACCTGCAGTGTAGGGCGCCCCAGGGCACTGTCCTGGCGCCCTTCCTCTTCACCCTCTACACTGCAGATTTCAGGCACAACACGGACAGCTGCGTCCTGCAGAAGTTCTCTGATGACTCTGCCATTATCGGACTCATCACGGACGACGATGACGCAGAGTACAGGGGACTAACGCAGGACTTTGTGGACTGGTGTCAGCGGAACCACCTTCTCATCAACGCCGGGAAGACCAAGGAGATGGTGGTGGACTTCCGCAGACGTCGCTCCACTGCCCCCCACCAGTGAACATCCAGGGAAGGGACATTGAGAGAGTGGACTCATACAAGTACCTGGGTGTTCATCTGAACAACAAACTGGACTGGACTCACCACACAGATGCACTGTACAGGAAGGGCCAGAGCAGGCTCTACCTCCTGAGGAGACTCAGGTCCTTTGGAGTGAAAGGGCCCCTCCTGAGGACCTTCTACGACTCTGTGGTGGCATCAGCCATCCTGTACGGTGTGGTCTGCTGGAGCAGCAGCATCACAGAGAGGGACAAGAGGAGACTGGACAAAGTCATCAGGAAGTCCAGCTCTGTCCTGGGCTGTGCCTTGGATTCGGTGCAGGAGGTGGGGGACAGAAGGGTCCTGGCCAGATTCACTTCTATGCTGGACCTGGAGTCTCACCCTCTTCAGGGCGCCCTGTCTGCTCTGGAGAGCAGCTTCAGTGACAGACTGATCCACCCTCGCTGTGTGAAGGAGAGGTTCCGCAGGTCTTTCCTTCCTGCTGCTGTCAGACTTTACAATGAACACTGCTAACTCTGCTGCCTGTGCAATACTGGGACCCTGTGCAATAATGTAAGATAGTAATTTATTGTATATATAGCTTTTTTGATTGCAATTTATTGTATATATTGTGTATATATTGTCTTTAGATCCCTATAGTGTTTGTCTATTTTTAACTTAACTGTACTCTATTGCTGCTACTGTTTCTTGCTGTTCTCTTTACTGTGCGTTGCAACACTGAAATTTCCCATTGTGGGACAAATAAAGGATATCTTATCTTATCTTATCTTAATAAAGCATTACTCAAACATGTGTGAATGAAACAAAACCATTCTGGGTGTGTTTTAAGGAGGTAACAGCTTTAGAACACGGCTTAAACCTCACAATAGTCATTTTTGTGCAAGATAGAACCTTTAGTCTTGATACTTTGTCATGGTATTGTGTGCGGGGTTTGCTGTTGTCTCAAGAGCTTTGTCCAACAGTGGTTATTTTTAAAAGAGCTATACAAATAAATTTGACTTGACATTGACGCATAGGCACGGTGATTTATGTGTCTTGCCCAATGACCACAAACAGAGCGGCAGTTGATCCAGCAGCCTTTGTCTACATAGATAAACATTGGAATCACGTCTCAATAATCCTGCTTGCTAAATAAACATACTTCTGAACTGTAAACATAAAAATAAAATCAAATAAACAGTAAGTCCGTAGACCTTCTTTGACTCATTCTGATGCACACAGTTTTACATAGATGCAGAGAAAACATAGCCTGTGTCCAGATGTCCACAAACGCCTCGTTCACTTACATAGGCTGGACTCTTTAACTGAAATGTGCTGATATCGTATCGTCAAAATGTTCATAATAACACCGTGGGCCATCAAATACAATATCTAATTAAGTTTCGGTGTTTGAACTCATTGTTATGGTGCAAAAACAGAGAGAACTACATATACTAGGGCTGTAAGGATCTATATCCAAGTATCATGATACGATATCGTCACGATATGAACCTCACAGTGCGATATTTATTGCGATATTGTGGGAAACCTCATGATATGGCAGGGAGGCTCACGATATTACAATATTCTACATAATAACAAGACTGACATTCTAAAATGTTTTGACCAGTCATTTGGTACATTTATTGTCATTAGGGATGGAACGATATCCAAATCTCAGATTTATTGCAATATTTTATGAAGATTTCAAAGTGCTAACAGTTATTTCTTCATGTAGTCTGCACTGAAACGGAGCAAAGGATCATGGTCTATGTAGTTCCCTCTGTTTTTAGTGTTGTGTTTAGCTATTTCTGCATCAGAACTATTCATTTAAGCATAAACACTTGATTCAATATATTGTGATGGTCCACGATATTATTGGGAGACCTTTGACGATACGATATCAGGATTTCGGTTATTGTTACATTCCTACCCTGATCCTTTGCTCTGTTTCAGTTCAATCTGCATGATGAAATAACTGTTATGAACCACTTTTAAATCTTAATTATTTGGGTTATGACAGAAAAGTAGCATATACACAATTGTGTTAACTTGTACAAAATATTGTAAGTATTATATCGAGAGATTAGATATCGTTCTATCCCTATCATTCAGAGAGATCCACTACTTTGGGGTTGTGTAACTGGTGTTTGGGTGAAAAAAAGTCATCTTAAACTTGATTCCTGTCATAAATAATGATCAAATCTGACGGGCACACAAGTATTTAATAACTGTACAAGTTTCTGTCACACTGGAACTCACGCAAACAAACGATTATTTCATTTTTATTTGAGATGTGGGAATTATCGCTTTTTTAACAGCTCAAGATATCAGGTCAGATGTTTAGATTTTTTCGGCCCTTTTAGTCGTGTTGTGTCCAGTTAAAGGCGCACTTTGGTTTGTTTCTATGGTTATGTCATTGCTCTGCCTGGAATTCTCCACAGTATGACATTAAACAGCTGTACCTTACATTTACTGAATTACAGGTGGCGTTCTGACTGTGAACGGGGTTGTCTCTTCATAGATCTGACCTGTAACTTGGTCTGGTTTGGCCTAGATGATGGTAGAAAGCTTTAATGCCATACTGTAAAACATTCCAGACAAAACAATAACATCTCCATGAGGAAAAGCATTTGATAGAGCCATAATTTTCCAGGTACATTGCGGGAAATTTTGAGTCCACTACTTTTTGATGATAGACGCTGATAGTGTTTCAATGTGCTTCCTATTAGCGGCAAAAGGAACTGTCACTTTAATCAAGTTTCCTATCTCAATGCAAAAGAGCTGAATTGAAGCTAATATGAAACCCTGCCAAAAGCAATGAATTAATTGAATGTGTTTCCTGTGTGCGACTGAGTGAGATTTCAACAGGAACAAAGCACTGCATATTTTAATACTTTCCAACATTATTACTTAGCAGGGACCAGTAAAGTTAAGAGCGTAAAATATTGCACCAGTAACAAAACCCAACACCCCATAGAGCCATCATTTGCAAAGAATGTGTCCGTAAGCTGGCCGGGCGCCGTGAAAGCCTCGGAGCAAGTGATAAAGGGAAAAATAAAATAAAATTAAAACAACTACAAGTGCCAACAAGGACAAGATCGCAAGGAAAGGCGAGGGGAGAGTAGAAGAAGCAAAAGAAGACAGGAACCGTGCGGCTATTGCAGTATGAATGTCAAATATTCATGGGATCAAAAGTATCATTGAGCGCTTTTCACTTTGCGCTTCTCCCCATAGGTTCAGATAAGTGGGCCTAGACGGAGCAAATCTCTCAAAAATCCTTTCAAATTCCTGCGGCCCCTCTCCTGCGGGCCTGCCAGCTGCCGGGTGGTGCTCCCTTTGATGTGTGATATTACCGAGAGGTCAAGAGAACATATCATTCTCCGAGCACGCACACATTTGAACTGCCGTCACCGCTGCCTCACCGAGACGCTTCTGACATTCTGCAACGAGGAAGAGGTCCAGACAGCGATGAAAAGTAACAAAAGGAGAAACGATGGCTACGTTTATTTGAGCACGTTTTTATTAATGTTTTACAAGAGCTAAAAATGTATCTTTCGCGAGATATTTAGTTGAGTAATGATCGCTATTCTGGTCGGCTAATATTCTTTCCTTTTTGTACGTTAATGGCTGAGATTAAAGGGCCCGAATTACGCTATTTTCTGATCTGTTATAATGTCCTTTCCTCATCAGAAATAGTTTTACTCTCAAACAAATACAGTTTTCTGAACCTGAATGCACCTTGTGATGTCATGTGGTAATACAGGAAGTGCTTTTACACAGTGCTTTTAAACTCCATGCACCTTCACAAGCATCAACTGGATAATTTCAGCCCTGGAATTGCTCATCTCTACTGAACAAAAGGTAAAAAGTAGCTGTAAATATGAAAACTAATGCCTCATGACATCACAAAGTGGAACTGTGTATTTTATGCTTTGGAGACGTAGACAGATTAATAAACCAGGGATTACTTAAACAAGTGTGAATGAAATAAAAGACAACTCCAGGTATGTTTCTGAGGAGGTAACAACATTCACCAACAGCTAAAAGCTCGCAAGAGTCATTTTTGTGTAATAGAGGACCTGTCACTTTTATTAGATGGATGAATTTCTGGGAGGGTGCGCAGCTCTTTTTGGATGGCTAAACAAGTGCGGAATCTCCTTACACGCCCCAAATCCCAAATCCAACAGCTTTTACAGGCTGCTTCTTCCATGTTTACACCAGATAAAACTGTAGATGTTTAAATGCATTGTGCAGTGGTCTGATTTGAGAGATATTATAATGGAGGTAGTAACAACACCTGATGTTTTAATGCATCATAGGTTATTTCTGTTTATCTAGTCACATTTGGAACGCATTGTCATTTTCAAAAATAATACTGTCTTAGTGCTATTTTCACAACACTAATACTGATGCCTTCTAATGTTTACCAAAATGCTTTAGCGCAGCGTTGAGGTTCTAGCTCTGCTCCACTTTTCTGCTTGTCTCCATGGAAATGTTATTGCTTCGTCTAAAATGTTGCACAGTATAAATTAAACCTATCTATCAGGAGGGAGACAAGCAGGTCACAGCACTACGCTACATTACAATTCAGATCTGTGGAGATTCGCCCGTATTCACAGAAGGAATTACCGTATTTTTCGGACTATAAATCACACCGGAGTATAAGTCGCACCAGCACCGGACTATAAGGGGGAAATTTATTTTATAAAATCAGAGACCAAGAACCAACATTTCATCTTGAAAGGCGAGTTATAGAAGTTATCATAATAAAAACAACCCAACAGAGAAGAATCTGTGTATTCCAAAAATAAGAAAACGAAAAAACAATTTTTCTTTATTATTTGTCTCTAAAACAAAAATGAAAAAAATGACAATTAGTTTATTCATTTTTGATTCATATATACGATTCATATATATGGTCTATGGGCTGTCAATATGAAAAATGTAATATGTAAGTCGCACCTGAGTATAAGTCGCCACCCAAACCATGACTTACAGACCGAAAAATACTGTATTGTATTTCTGAGAAACAGAAACATCTGTAATGAATGCTAGATGGATACGTTTAATGTCATGGAACATTCCAAGGAAAACAATAACATCTCCATGGAGACAAGGACCCTCCACCAGAAAAGTAGCACAAAGCAGATTTAATACAGAAGTCATGTTTTCACTGTAAAGCGCTTTGTGTTGCATTTTTGTATGAAAAGCGCTCTATAAATAAAGTTTGATTGATTGACTGATTGATGTTTTGATTGGTTAAACTCTGTCAGTCATGCCCATATGAACTCTAGGACGCCTCAGTTCCACACTACACGTCTTTGTAAAGTGTAGGAAACATAAACTTAAAAACATAGTAGGCATGTAGTAATAGTCTCAAAGCAGGCATAGAAATCGCTCTACAAAAGACTATATAGTTTTCCTTCATATCTGAGAATAACTGCTTCAAAATATGTGCCAGGATCTGTTTTCTTCCCATTTATGCAACCATGAACAAAGTACCCATTCCCCAGGGAGAGTATTATTTTAAAAACTGCTACATCTCCCGCCGACGTCAGGGGAAAAGATGCGGTGTCTCCTCAATAACCCGGCAAATAGCTCCTGAAAGGCATTTTATTTGCATTGTGATAGAATTTAAGTCAGTCTCTCCGTCCCAGTCTCTTCCTCCGTTACTATGGTTATGGTCCCTGGCTCGCCCCCCTTTTGTCTTATACCTCATTGAGTTTTAATCTTTTTCTGGCATAGTAAAGTCACCTCATTGAATACGTGGTGCAAGATGAACTGCCCGCGGACCTCTGCTGGAAAACAAAGAAAGCAATTGAGAGGCATTGTCCCATTCAAGCCGTACTCTATCTATTCTCTCCTAGGCTTTTCCCATTAAGACCTAGTTAGCCCAGCAGATAAAGACTAGTTACTCTGCAGCTCAACTACAGTGTTTTAGCTCACTGGCTATTGGCGAGGCTGCTGTGCTTAACTTGCTGTCAATTTCAGTAGTGATGATTTCATTTTACTGCAAACCTCTGCAGTAATGGAAAGCACTACGTTATTTACTTTAAACTAAAAGGGCCAATAAAATCAAAGACTGACCTGACCTATTGAGCCAGCTAAGTCTAAATGGATGAACTGCAGCCAGATAAAGCTTCCAGAGATAAAGTAGATCTGTCAAAATACATATTTTTGTTCACGACAAGACAATGCAGTCTTGAAATGGCGTTGCACTTTTAAGCATGTAATCTAGTTGTGCTTAATGTCTGTTTAAAGGAGAAGTATGTTTTTTTCTGGTGGAGGGTCTTCCATCTTGACTGTTTTGCCTGGAATGCCGCACAATATGGCATTAAAGGGGAACTCTGGCACATTTGAAGCTAAAGTCCATTGCTAGAGGTGGTTGAATACTGTCAGAAGCCAAAAGACGGCACAGAACATTGTTTTATAGGTGGAGATCTCGCTGTGGTAGTGAGTCTGTCAAGGCAACAAGCTAGCATAGTGATGGGGCAAGTTCTCATCTTCCACGTAAAATGCCAATTTGCACAGAAGAGGCTTAACACCACTTTCTAACCCATCTTACAACAGCCACAAGTCTAATAAACAAAACGCTCTGCCTGGTTCACTCATTAGTGTCTGGAAACGTTATGAAACACCATTATAAGCAGCCTTAGCATTAGCTTGTTGATTTCCCACTACACATGTGAAAGCCCAAAAGACTCGATCGCCGATGTCGTTTCTAATCCCATTTATTTACGAGTGAATTATTTATTTGAAAAATGATTTAAAAAATACATTCTAAAACCATTTTCTTTCAACAACTTTCAGTTTCTCTTCTTCTTCACCATCAGTAGTCGATTCTCACTTGTTGCTTCTAGCGGCTCTAGACGCTGGAGTCGGCAGTCGAGTCTTTTGGGCTTTCGCACGCGCAGTGGGAAATTGACAAAGGTAAGGCTAAGGCTGCTTATGAAGTTATTTTATAATGTTTCCAGACACTAATGAGTGAACCAGGCAGAGTGTTTTGTTTGTTAGACTCGTGGCTGTTGCAAGATGGGTTTGAAAGTGGTGTTAAGCTTCTTCTGTGTGAAGGAAATTGGTGTTTGGTGAAATCTCCATCTGTGCAGTTTTTTGGCTTCTGACAGTATTCAACCACCTCTAGCAATGGACTTTAGCTTCAAATGTGCCGGAGTTCTCCTTTAATTAAACCTCTTTATCTCCATGAAGACAACACCAGCACAGATCAGATGTAGAAATTGACCAATATGGGTTTTTCCATGGCCAATGCCAGAACTGATTGTTGAGACGACAAAGGCTGATAAACTCTGCAGATAATATTTTGGATAATACTTTTTATCTCATTTGTATGGTTTTAAAGCTACATTAGGTGATTAATCCCCCACCAGAAAAGCTATAAATCCAAATTTTCAAACATAAAAGCAAACAATGAATCTACAACGGCACCGTGCATCATAGCTGTTTAAAATCAGACTGCCTTTACTCCAGTTAGCTCCTTCACATGAGAGCGCGGAGTGTTTTGTCTGAACAATGGGGAGTGACTTCTTCCAGCTCAATTGTGCCTTTTGTCAAGTAGAGGCTGATTAGTGCCACGGAGCCCATAGTGGCAAATCTGTGAAAAACACACACACAGCATCACGGCACTGCTCACCTAACCCCCCTCCCGTCACCTAAACCCCCCGCCCGTCACCTAAACCCCCCGCCCGTCACCTAAACCCCCCGCCCGTCACCTACACCCCGCCGCCCCCCAGCGCTTGACGAAAAGACTGAAAATGATTGTTGCTTCTAATTAGCAGTTTGTCGAAGTCGAAATGGCCCCCAAAGGCACATCCAGAACCGCCTGGTAAGGAGAGGAAGAGAGCGGGGGAGCTAGCGAGAAAGAGAAAGGAGAGGGGGAGGAGCTAAAAAAAACTATGTAGAACCTGAATCATGGTACTTGAAGAGCTCATATTACACTATTTTCTGATTTATGTTATGTTTACTCATCACAAACGATCCTGGAGTTGTGTTTGGTTTCATTCACACTTGTTTAACACACAAATCCTGAATATTTAGGCTGAGTTCTTCTCTCAAACACTCTGCTCCACCTTGTAATACAGGAAGTGCTCCACTGCGTTGTCAGACTCCATTCACCTTCACTAGAATTATTTGGGTCACTTCAGCCCAGGATTTTTCCAATCTCTACTCAACAAAAACTAAAAAGCAGCTGTTAAGGTTAGAGAACGTTTTTCATGGTATTTTTGAGCAATAAAAATGTCTGTGATGGAAAACGCTAGACGCATGAGTTTGATATCAGACTGTATTTCGATCAGCAGGTCCCCTCATCGAAAGTTTACCAAACAAGTTTGCGAGAATAAAAACTACAATTATTACTTTAACCATTATAAGTTTAAAAGGGCAGTACCCAAATTGTATGTAAAAAAGTCAAATTTGTTTTGCCCTGATAAAGATATAGCATCTAATTAAAGGTCAATAAAATTCTGAAGCATTATATAGCTGATGAACCAGGAAGCGCGCTGTTAGCATGGTAGTTGTTAGCAGTATTTTAAGTGTAAAACTCTGCTCTGGCTTCTTAAAGTTGTGAAAAGCTCTTCTAAAGTTATTGCAGTAGATACTTCGGATGAGAAAAATGTGTTAGTTAAATGATGAATAACTATGGACCACTGCAAACCATTTACACATATATAACAACAACATATATAAGTCGCACCGGACTATAAATTGGGGGAAATTTATTTTCTAAAATCAGAGACCAAGAACCAACATTTCATCTTGAAAGGCGAGTTATCGAAGTTATAGTAATAAAAACAACCCAATAGAGAAGAATCTGTGTATCATTCGTCCGTTCGTTTTTCAATATAGAACCAAAAATAAGAAAACAAAAAAACAACTCTTTTCTTTATTATTTGTCTCCATAACCAAGATGAAAAAACGGATAACGATTAGTTTTTTCATTTTTGCTTCATATATACGATCATATATTTGGTCTATGGACTGTCTGTGTGAAAAATTTAATATATAAGTTGCACCACCCAAACCCTGAAAAACTTGGATTTATAGTCCAAAAAATACTGTAGTTCAGGTTTTCATGAAAGTAAAAATCAGGTACAGCACCTTTAACACAACAAAATAAGATAAACTAGTAGATATCATCCCATTTCTACACCATAACGACACAAAACTATACCCAAAAATCATCTTATTACTTGTTAGTTAAGCCCAGGCTGCACTTACTGATATTCTCGGCGGGGACTTTGACGATGGCGGGCTCGATGAGGTTCTCGGCCAGGACGAAGGCTCCCTCCTCCAGTGTGTCCAGGAGCATGGTGGCGGCGTGGGTCTGCTCCGTGGCGTTCATGTCCCTCCATGACTTCAGTGCTTCCGGACGGAGGAGGTTGTCCACGGTGTCCACGATGGCCTGTATCCATGGAGACAAGGTAACATGTCAAGGTGATGAAATGTTCTCTCACAACGAACTCAGCTCAACTTAGAAGGGAGACTGGGTGGGGATGATATATAAAAACATATATAGGGCATGCAGGATGGACAGTGACGACGAATACCGAGGTTGAAGCCAAAAATAATAGAATGCATAATGTATTTTTCATATGCCGTTTGTAAATGTAAATTGTGCTAAACTTTGAATGGAAACTTGCTTGAGGCGATATGAGGACTTTGAAAAGCAATTGTTTCTTTCCCCAAAACAAAACACAGCACAGCTACCTCCTCAAATATTAAGTCTAAAGCAGCCATTTTCCCTCCAAACAATTACTCTCATAATCCACACAGACTTATTTTCATAACAGGATCTAGGCCCTGACCGCCCCGAGCGATATTCTCTTCAAACAGGAAGGTGGCATTATGATGAAAACCGTGTCAGGAGTGCCAGCTGAAGAAGTCAAGAATGGGGGGAATTTCGGGGTCCTGTTTTCTATGGCAAATCCTTTCATTTCCTGGTTTCTGATAAGCGGTGAGTAAGCAAAACATTCCAACAAAACCGCGCCAGTATCATGTGTTGCTATAACAAGAGTTTCCTTTGACCTGGGCAAATGGGAGTTCACGGCTCCTGCGTACCACGGTCACGCTAAAATACTGTAAACTCTGTGTAATCGTGTTAGGGACACTTTCACATGGTTCTGAAGGCTAGAGTGCACATGTCAAACTAGGCCAGGCCAGGTGATCTTTATCAGATTCACTTGTGCAACGGTTTTTCCACCCAGAAAGTCTTGGAAAATCATAATGGTAAAAGAACTAGGTCAGTGATTTATTTAAAGGGCCTCATTAATGCTCAACAAAAACTATTTTCTGATCCGTGTTTATGTTTCCTCGTCAAAAACATACCTGGAATTGTGTTTTGTTTCATTTTTACATGTTCAAGATTCAAGATTGTTTATTTGTCATATGCAGGTTCAGCACAAGGTCAACAGTGTAATGAAATGCTTAGAATGAGAAGAACCGTTACTAGCTAAGATATTCAAGAAGTACTAATAGCTGCAATAAATAGTACTGTTAAAAAAGTGTCTGCAAATACAAGGGAAATAAGTAAACAATATAGTAAAAAATTTAATAAAATAATATAACATAACATAACATAACTTAACATAACATAATATAATATAATATAATACAGCATGTTTAACACACTAACCCTGCATATTTAGGTTGAGTCATCTGGTAATACAGGAAGTGCTCCATTGTGTTTTTAAACTCCACACACCTTTACTAGAATAGTGTGGATAATTTCTGCTCTGGAATTGCCCATCTCTATTGAACTAAAGGTAAAAAGGAGTTTAAACGCTACCAATTCATGACATCACAAGGTGGAACAGAGCGTTTTGAGTTTTGGAGATGTGGACAGACTAATAATAAAGTTTTACTCAACATATGTGAATGAAAAAAACACAGTTCCATATGTTTTGTGATGAGGAAATAACATTGTAACATGGCTTAAAGATCACAATAGTTCATTTCATCTTTCAGTTTTATCCAAATGAAGTCCTCCTAAACCAAGACTGGAGTCTGGACAAAGCCACGACTATGGACTAAAACAGGTCTGTACTTTGGTTCAACCGTAAACCAGTCCAGGTCTACTGATATTTTAACAACAACTGAACTAGAAAATTATACAATGTTTTTCTTTCTTGATTATTAAAACTGCTAACAATATTTTAAGATCAGAAAATAGTAGCATTCAGCCGAGTTTTCATTCCACAAACACATAAGCAGCTCACCTCTGTTGAACGAACTGCACAATGAGGGCAAACCTGGTTTATTTGACAAAGTACTTGGCACAATAGGTTATAGCAATAGTAGATTACAGTTCCCAACGCCTTCTCTTCAAGGCACCCCAATCTCCCATCACTTGAAAACATAATTCTCCCAGATGCCCCTGACCACAAGGACCTGAACAAGGGTCGCCCACAGCTTCCAAAGGGTTGTATAGAATTACACTCTAAAGTAATCTTCAGCTTCAACCTGAACCTTTTCGAAATGTAAGCAGCCTTCAAAACACAGGGTCATACCAGGTTTTATAACTATTTAAAGATGCACTATGTAACTTTTCAAATGGAACTGACTGTTTTGCATGGAATGTGCTACAGTATGACGTTACCCATCTTGTATGTATTCGATTTGAAGTGTTTTATTGGTACAAAATTACACTGAATAATGTCCATTTTTACTGAGAATGGGATTTGCCGCTCCACAGATCTGACTAGAGATGGACCGATATGGGTTTTTTCATGGTCGATACTGATACCGACTGTTTAGAATCCAGAGTAACCAAAGGACAATAAGCTCTGCCGATATTTTTGGGCCAATATGTAAGGTAGACTTAAAAAAAAATTAAAAGTCCCACCCACATTGATGGAATTTAAATACTTTTTCAGCAGTTTTGCACTAATCTGTTCACATAAAGCTTTATGGGGATTTTTAGGCTTGCGTTGGAGTTTTAAGACCAACAGATGATACGATAAAAGTCTAAATACTGTCCAACTGATATACAGTATCAGTCTATCTCTAGATCTGCCCTGTAACTTTACCAGCTTGTCTCCATGGAGAAAGAGAAATATAATACCAAACTGTGAAACATTCCAGGCATCTCCACGCAATAACGTCTTTATAGAAAGAAGGTGTTGGACCCTTCATCAGAACATTTCCTTTAAAAGACACGACAAACAGTAGATTCAAACACGGCGGGAAATGTGCTTTAATCCAGTGCACAGTTCTGGCAGCTAGCATCATCCCTAGCTCTTCTTCGGCTCGAGTAGCACGGGGGTACTGCGCTAACTGTGTGACAATTTAACCATAGGTGCCATTAACCACAGCAAGGCCCTGCCACAATAACGGTAATTAACCACAACAAGCCCTCGCGCACTGTACCAATTAACCAGAGCTGTGATTATCCAAAACACTCATTGACCACGGACAAGACTAACACACATTAACACAGCAAAGCAAGTGAGATCCAACGAGTCTGGTGCAATGTATGATTAACTACATCGAACCACAAGAGGCTACACTTAACAACAGCGATGAGTAGGGGTAGACAAGAGGCCCCAGGCGCGCTTTTAGACTATATCATGGTCGCCACGCACGCGAATCAATCTCAGGCCCTGACCTCGCCGGCAACCCAAGCCTTGGCGAGTTGTAACTATGATCGGAGTTAATACAGGAGCAGAGGAGGGAGGAGAGCGAGCAGGAGACAGCGATTAGAAGGTCGGGCGGCCATTACGTGCAGACAGACAGTAAATGGTCTATGCCTCCTAGTGAGCCATCCTCAAAGGAGCTATGAAATCTGGAAAGGAGGCCAAAAGGGGTCTGCTGTGTCTAATTTGTAGAGCACGGAATGAACGCTGTGAGAGCAGGCCAGGGGATCAGCTTTAATTGTCGGCGTGTAGTTTTTGGGGGACAAATCGAGGACGGGGCCTATGGGAGGAATGGATTGTGATTGTGTGTGTGGAGAGGTGAAAACTTGTCGGTACTGATGCGATGTAAATGAACTAGAGGTAGGCGTTCACTTGCGTTATGGCAGATCAGAAAGATTGGCTTGTTTTAGGACAGGGATAATGATGCAAGTTAGTATATAGGAAGTTCGTGATTTTGAGGAATTCAAAAAAAAAAAGAGCCCATATTACGCAGTTTTCTGTTCTACGTTCTAACATTGTTTCCTCATAACAAACAGTCCTGGAGTTGTGCTTTGTTCCGATCACACACAAATCACATTTAAATCCAGCATATTTAGGTTAAGTTGAAAACACACTGTACCACCTTGTGAGGTCATTTCCAATACTACAGGAAGTGCTCCACAGTGTTTTTAAACTGCATACATCTTCACTAGAATCATTTGGATATTTTCACTTATCGAATTTCCAATCTCAAAAAACTAAAGGCAAAATGTGGTGGTTAACTTGAAAACGCTTCTTGACATCACAAGGTGGAACAGAGCATTATGAGCTTTGGAGATGCAGACAGACTAACACATGTGAATGAAACTAAACACAACTCCAGGTATATTTGAGGATGTAACGTTCTAACATGGCTTAAAACTCACAAGAGTAAATTTTGCGAAACATAGAACCCATAAATGAATTATAATCCTTTTGTATACTATGTATTCTGTCCAGTGCCTCCTGCTCTCTCCTATGCAGCATTTTTGTAGCTCTCGGCTCCCTCAAGAAAGATGTGGATATCGATCACACCTGAGGTCACACAGGGTTGCCAGATACTAGCCCAAGAAATGCTCGAAATACTAAAATGTTAAGGACGAGCCAGAACTTGTAAGTGTTTGGCCAAACTTCAGCCTAACAGTTAGTTTGGTCAAAAGAGAACCATACTGCTCTTTAAAGGTGGATTGTTTAACTTGGTGGAGGGTCTGTCACCTGCTTGTTTCTATGGAGATGTCAGTGCCATGCCTGGAAGATTCCACAGTATGACATTAAACAGCTCGACCATACACTCATTAAATTACTGATAATTTTATAGCTCAAAAACGCTTTGAAAAACATGCATTCTGACTCTCCACAGATGTAACCTGTAACTTGGTCTCACTGATCGAAAGGTTTAATGCCACCAGAAAAGTTACACAATGCATCTTTAAACTACAAGGAGCACCCGCACACAGCCTAGCGCCGTCCCTGCCTTTTGCCTTTCCCAAAATGGCAGCAAGACGCCGGTCAAAGATAACGGCGTGATTGCCATGACAACCAAAATCAAGATCTATAATAGTGACTACAATTAGCATTTAAGTACTGCACTGTTTACCTGACATACGCACCGTTTAGACTATAAATAGAACGGAAAGAGAATCACTGAAATCCATTTTGTCTCGCGATTAAGGGCACCTTGAACGCTTACATCACGCTGTGTCTTTGTGCAGTTTTACCGAGCAGAAACTTCCATCGCAAAACAAGGAAATAAAATGTCTAGAGGACACTGCGCGGTGATGGGGAGAATACTTTGAAAGTGTATTTAGTTACAAAATACTGAAAACCTGCATTGAAATGTATTTTGTAATGTATTCTGTTACATGGGCCTGTAAACTGAACACTTTTACATTGAGTTGCATTATATTATACTGAAAAAACATGATCTATAATTACAACTTCATTTTTGTTTGCTATTCATGATTTTATGTGCATTTAAGACGGAAAATCATATATGTTCTCATTGCTAGAGCAGTGTTTTCTTTTTTTCCCCGTGAGTGGCAGTTCAAGGCCAAAACTGCACGAGGAAGTACTAACGTGTATTCCTTTAAATTTAGGAGAGTATTCTGTATACCACCAAATTAAAGTGGAACTGGAATAGAGTTACTTAAAATTAGAATTCAGATTACGTATTTTAGGTACATGTATTCATTTACTTCTAAACATTGACAGTGCACCTAGTCTGAATAGAATACAAACATATTAAGGCAATAGGCCTGTCACAATAATTACTATATGAACTTATACTTCTGTATAAGAAAGCTGGAACTATATTTTTGGGGGCTCAATAGTCGGAAATGTTTATTTTTTGACTATACGATAAGATTTAAGACATGAAAAGGGTGAATTTCTATGACTGATTACAGCAAACTGAGTAAGTGTTTGATTCTGCTGTTTATTTTATTTTTGTAACCATATTTTTTGTGGTTTAAATTGCGTTTGCGGCATAAATTAGTTTTAGTATCATCATTTATTGTGTATATTCATTTCAGCAATATATCAAGCTTCAAAATTTGCTATCGTGACAGGACTACGGGTCGATACACTAATCCCAAGAAGTGAGATTTTTTTTTGTCGGTTTTCTCATTTTTGGTGATAAGTTACAGGACAAGGGAGAGTAGAAATTGTACAATGTAAGCAAGTGAAAATTGAGCACGCTGCCACTTTGATCACACTTCTGGCTGACAGGGAGGTGCAATTACGAACCATGGGACGACAATTATTCACACAACGTGGAAGAAGCCGACAAGAGAAGCCGAAGAGGAGAGAGAAGAGGAGAGAAGAGAGGAGAGGAAAGGGGGAGGAGGAACAGACATGGAGAAGATGTGAGTGGAGGAATATATAGGACAACAGCGCTGGGATGTTGACAGTAGCTTTCGGGGGGATGGACACAATGGCGGAAAGGACAGGCTACCAGATTTTGTACAAGGGAGTTATACCAGGCACGGGAGCCCTGTTTCCACCAAGCACCGTAGAACAGATCGGCACGGCAACTGCACTATTTATGGTTGTTTGCGTTGTCGCGGAGCCAAAACAAGTATCATTCCACCACCACGTTGGCAGGCTTCCACTAAAAAGGTTGCTCTAAATGCGCTACACATTGCTGATTGGTTGAAAAATACAAATTAAAAGGAAAACAAAGCCCGTCTTGTTCACATATGCCATGATGAAAGAATATGAAATTGTGCACTTCTAATCCTAACTGAAAGTGAACATCTTGTATCAACAGCTGGTTCTGAGCTTGGCGCTTTTTTTTCCCTTTTTTATTTGTGCGCGTATGTGTGTGTTTGTGTGCTAAAACAGCCCAGTTTGTGATGTGTTTGTAAATAGTTACGACAGATGTGAGGAAATTTCGAAAATAGGAGTGAGGTTGTGTTTTAAATTTTAATTCTCTTTTGTTTTCAATATTGCGCAAATTAAGAATAGCCAAAAGCACATACCTGCACATATAGTTACGGTACGAGATATTTGAAATTAAATTAGAAAATGAAGGAATTAATCCGCCCACGTTAAAAATGCAAATTTTTGAGGCAATAAAAACACCTTTACTTATAAATGCAAGAGCCAATTCGAATGCCAAATATTCTTGGCGAAGCTATCAATAATATCTTCATGTAAACAAACAGATGGCCGACTGAAAAATTACACAGTACACCTTAAATCTTTGAATATTTTACATAAAATTTCGATTCAAACTGCACTATGTTTCTCCAGACCTTCTTAGAACTTTAAAATTTCCAAACTTCACTTTCTTTCAGTCTTTTCTTTCAGTCCAACTACATTTCAAAAGCCTCTTCCTCTTCAGTTTGACCTTAGAGCCATTTAGCTTGGCTGCACACAAAGTACACCAAAGTAAAATGTATAAAACTGACAAATACCGCAACATTTGGTGGAAACAAAGCTGCATTTTAACAAGACAATCAGAAGGGGACAGGTGTACGGACAGGGCTGCATGCTTCTGGTCAGACAAATACAAAATAGTCTTCATTTTATACCTTCATATACGCTCTGCAAGTCTTCTCTCTTTTTTGGAGCTTTGTCCGCACAACGCAAGGGACAGATTGCAGAGAGAAGTGGTGAGGAGAGGAGGAGGAAAAAAAGAGAGAGAAAAAAGAAAACAAAAGATCACAATCAGGCCACTTACAAACAGTCGAGGATTAATGAACTACTTCCAAATGATGAGATAGGTTTAAAATGTTTTCAAGGGGAGGATGCCGTGAGAATGCGAATATGTGAATATGGCTCAGATAATGGTTGGTAGAAGGGGGAAAAAAAGTAAAGTGAAAGCGCTAAGGCTAGCTCGGGCGTTAGCCATTAGCGATACACAGGCGAGATAAAAAACGTGGTCATTTGTGCTTCGTGACATGGGTGAGAATAATGCAGCACTTTGTTTAAAAAGGGGAAAAAAGCAAGAAAAAATGCTTTCTTGGTGTTAAATGTGCACTGTGTAACATGTCTGCTGGTCTCCATGGTGACATTATTGCTTTGCCTGGGATATTCCGCAAAAAAAATACACTTCAGCTTGTATTTATCCAATTACAGGCGTATTTATTTCTCAAAAACTACCGGAAAAACTTGCATTATTACTGTGCGCAGGTTCACTTCGCCGCAGATCTGACCTGTAACTTGGCCTAGCGATGCGGCCTGTACACTGTAGATTATTTCAGGAGATGATGCGGTGGACCCTCTACCGGAAAAGTTACACAGTGCACATTTAAACAGTCAGTTCTTCGCTTGCCTACTTGAGTCCGAGGAGCAAATCAGACACTGAGGAATTGCCGCACGTGGAAAATTAGATGCAAATTTAAAAAGGAATTCGAAATGATCCAAGTTAAGACGTTGCTCTTTCTACGGCTTTTGGTGAATAGAATAATTAATGGGGAGCTTTTATAGGGCCGAGGTGCACATTAGTAATATTTGTCACGTAGATAAAATGGTATGTTTATTCATCTTTTGCTTGTTCCCTTTGGGTTTGGCTGGAGCAAACTATGGCCCAACTCAGCTAGAAGGAGGGGCTATCGATCATTACAGTTAAAGGTCCTGTATTATGTTTAGCAGTGGTGGAATGTTGTTACCTCCTCAAAAACATACCTGGAGTTGTGTTTTGTTTCATTCAGGTATGTTTGATTAATCCTGCATTATTAGTCCTATTATTATATATCTCTAAAGCTCAAAACACTCAGTTCCACCTTGTGATGTCATGGAGCAGCGGTTTTCAAGTTAATAGCTCCTTTTACTTTTTATTTTGTAAAGATGGTCAATTCCAGGGCTGAAATGATCCAAATTATTCTAGTGAAGATGTAAGTTTAAAAACAAAGTGGAGCACTTCCTGTATTGCCACATGACATCACAAGGTGGAACAGTTTTTTTCTGTTTAAGAGAAGAACTCAGCTCAGTATTTGTGTTAAACATGTGTGAATGAAACAAAACACAACTCTAGGTAGGTTTTTGATGAGGAAACATTATAACATAGGTCATAAAACAGCGTAATATGGGCCCTTTAATGTAGGGATCACATAAAGTGAAACAGGCTAACCACTCTGCCACTTTGCAAGAATAAAGTCAAATTTTCAGAAAATCTAAAATTTGTGTTGCCGTGTAAGGCGAGGCTGATTACTTACTGCAATCAGCGGTGTTCTTTTCTCCAATCAAACTATTTTAGAAACATTTTCACCAAACAGTTGAGGCAAATTGTGCTGCCTTTTAACCAGGTAAGAAGTCTAAAAATTGAAAAAAAAATAAATAAATCTCTGGTCATTTAGCGACTGTCAGTGTTCTTTGTCAGCAGCCAATCATGGGTAGTTGTGATGCAAATCAATGCAGCGCCATCAGTGCAAAAAGGAAAAAACTGTTAACTCTTATCTGCAAATGGATAATAGCAACGTAGCTGTCGGAACATAAGGGCAGAAACAACCTCCGCCGTTTTTTGGTTGCAAATCACCTTGTTTACCGAGCGAGTGCTGCCGAGAAAACTCAGAATAACAATGTAATTTTTCAAACTGTCACTCATCTCTCCATGGCACTGGTAGCAGCTGGGAGTGAGCGCAGTCTTGTCTTGGGGGCCCTACTTTCTCTCGCGGCAGAAGAACCTCGAACGTGTCAGCGACGAAGACTTATTCAGTGTGTTAGCGGGCGGGGGGGCTCGTGGCCATTATCCGCTTTAAGGTGTGACTGCGAGGTGCGGCTGTTTTTCCAAAGCGCGGTAATTACCAGGCAACAGCGGCGGGATGAGTCTCGCCCCGGGCTGGACCTGCCTGTGCCACGGCTACACCTGGGGCTATGCGGATGCGTAGGGGAAGCCAGTGCACATCGCCAGCTTTTGTTTTGCCAGTGTGTCTCCTGCTAATCGGCTAATGAATGTCCCAAACTTCGCTGACAGAGTTGGGGCTAAAATTCACACACGGTTTAATGAGAGGTTACCAGATCGTTGGTTCCACTGATAGCGCCGTGGCACAGGTTGGCGGAGGTTGGACTACACCGGCGAATTCTGTCCACTAAGGGCCAAACGTGTCCTACTCGAGGACACGTTGGCCATTATGGTGTGTGGTGCCGTTTGGGTTGTAGCTAACGAAAAATAAATTCACTTTTCTCTGGCAAAATATAAGGCAGATCTGTCAGGTTGCCAACTTGCCCAATTTGCTTTACAGAGGGTAAAGGCGGCTAGAAATTGTCTGGTGTTGTGAATTTTTTAACAAATCGAAAAATATAAACCCATTTTTAGACACTTGGATGACGCAATCTGGTCTCTAAATTGAATCACTTTGAGATGCAACGCCGTCAGACAAACCTCTACTACCTGGTATAACAAAGGTGAAAGCTAGTTTGGCAAATCTGGTAGGATATAATGTTAAAGTACAGGATTTCAGGAAGGCATTTTTCCAGCAGTTTTAAGTGATCAAATTATAACTATTGTGGAATTTAGATAAGTTTTGGCTGTTGTTAGCATTATAGTTGCTAGTTAAATGTTTAAAATTCTACAATTACCTCTGTGTATGTCCTATCTGCTGCTCATGTCCAACTAGATTCATAAACCTTAAAGAGACTACAGTATATTACACTATTTTCACACTAATGTTGTTTCCTCATCACAAACATATCTAGAGTTGGGTTTTCTTTCATTCACACGTTTAAAGGGATAGTTCGGGATTTTTGACATGAATCTGTACGTCATCCCCATCAGCAGTGTCGTGCACCAACACTGATTTACCTCCCGACAGCGTCCGGTGAGCTGAGTTCTTCCGCGGTTTCGGTGCTGACAAAAGCAGTCCGGCAAGTTGGCTGGGGTCACGAAAATAAAGCGTTTTTATTCTCAAAACAATATGTGTCCAAAAGAGTGATACATTTTGTGATGCATCACAAAATGTAAACGTGAAAATGTCAGACCTCGTAATTGCTTGGTACTATTTTCTTTCCGGTTCATATCACTGCACACTGCTGCTAGTCTATAACACCAGGTGACAGCTGCGCATGAATCCAACACTTTTTTTCAGTAGTTCTGCAGTGTTTACGTGCTTAGACTTTTGACCGCCGCGGCGCAAGAGAGCTACAGCGATAAGTATAAAAGCTTGTATACTGTAAGCTAAATAAGAATATATATAAAAATAGTGCGGACTTGTGATTATCCAGGCTGGAACAACAAAAATCCAGCTTCAACTTGTCCCACTCTGTCCCTCCTCTCTCTCTCTGCACGTTCTAACTCCATCTGGTGAATTTGGGCATCAGTATGTTCGGGTTCATAAAGATCTCCCCTTGGCTCTGTGCTAAAGGCCATATCTTCATCGTCGGTGTCGTAATCACACTTGTCGTTACTTTCGCTAACACAGTGAAACAGGCGCCGCTTCACCTGGCGGCAGAGCGAAGCGATACGATCGTAGAGAAAATAGTACCAAGCGATTATGAGGTCTGACTTTTTTGCGTTCAGGTTTTGTGATGCAAATGTCTCACTCTTTTGAACACATTGTTTTGAGAAGAAAACGCTTTATTTTCGTGACCCCAGCCAACTTGCCGGACACTTTCATCAGCAGCGAAACCGGACGCTGACAGCGACATCGCTCACCGGACGCTGTCGGGAGGTAAGTCAGAGATGATGCACGACACTGCTGACGGGGATGCCATACAGATTCATGTCAAAAATCACAAACTATCCCTTTAACACACAAATCCTGCATATTTAGGCTGTGTTTTTCACTCAAACAGAAAACACTCTGTTCTATCTTGTGACATCATGTGGTAAAACAGAAATGAAGCTGTATTTTTATACTCCATATACCTTCACTAGAATAATTTGGAGAATTTCAGCACAATCTCTACTAAATAAAAGGTAAAATATAGCTAAACTTCTGCTTCATGACAAGATGGAACAGAGCGTTTTGAGCTTCTGAGATGCAGACAGACTAATAATAAAGTGTGAATGAAACACATGACACAACTCCAGGTATGTTTTTGAGAGGTTAACATTATAACAGGTCTTAACGCTTACAAAAATCAAATTTGATAGGACTTTTAAGTACTCAGTGGTCCCTAGCCTTAAACCCTTGCTGGGCGGTGTACCTTGTTGAAACTGCGCCCGGCGGAGTCCTTCTCGCTGGGTCGGAGCTCCTGCAGTTGTGCGTCCAGAATGTCCACGAGCTGTTCCATGAGACGCACCGAGGAGCTGACATCCCCCGCGAACACCGGCCCCTGGGTGTGCCTCGCTAGCTCGTTAGCCAAATTAGCAGCGTTTTCTCCTGTCCGGATCTAAAAATAGACACAGAAAAGCAGCGGGAGGCTTGTCAAGATGGGTTCAAGTCAAGCTTAAATAATAGTGTGCGTATCACTTGAAATACGTAGCCAACGGGGGTAGAAGGGAGTGAAATGATGAGTGCAAAGTGACATGTTTGACTGCAGTGTAATGGTCCCAATTTTAGATAATGCAGTACTTTAAAAAGGTGCACTGCGCAACATTTCTAATGGAGGGCATGCCACCGGCTCATCTCCATGAAAATATTATTGCTTTGTCTAGAATGTTCCACAGTATAGATTAAACCTACTTATCGAGACAGAGACAAGCAGTGACCAGCACTATGCTACATTACAATTCAGATCTGTGGAGAGTCGCCACAGTTATTGTATTTTTGAGCAATAGAAACACCAATAATTAATAGATTCTAGATGTATATATTTGATGTCATACCATGAAACAGAAAAATTGTGCAGAGCTCCTTTAACAAACGTATATACATTTTAGAAGATGGGTTTACAGTCCCAAACCTAAACAAAAATACTGAGCAAGAAATGTTTAATCCATTTCATAGCCTGGTGGTCATTAAGGCCACCTATTCATAGAACCATAGTTATATTGGTAACCTTTGTTTTTGATCATCTTATACTTTACAAACAACAGTTAAAATTGTTCATAAATGTCAGTTATAGCAACATCTAACAGAACATTAAGCCTGGAACTAGAGGATGCCCTGAAAAGACCTGGATACTACTTACATTCCACTGTTAAGTAACATATCATTGTGATACAGACCATTACAAACTGCAGTTGAAGTTGATGTTGCCCCAAAATAGATGTATTGAAAAAGCACCCTTTAGAATCAAATTGAGATAATTGTATGCATAAAGCATTTTATCCTCCGTGAACTAGGAAGTGCACTATTAGTATGCTAGTTGTTTGCAACACTGTGACAGAGCTTGTAAACTCATCATGGTGAATAATTAGTTAGTCACATGACTAGGCTGGCATCACGACGTCATGACACCATGTGAGCAGTAAAAACAAGGAAGTGGAGCACCGTGTCTGAAGTTACCATAGTTCTATGGAAGTTGCAGTAGTCGATTTTGAGTCGAGGAAGATGGCAAGCGTGAAAACAGTCTTTTTGTGGGCCGACGCTGTTTCGCATTTGTCTAGGGTTTGTTTAAACTGTTTTCACCGCAATAGCATCACCCAGCGAATGAGGAAGGCGCAGGTCACAGTGCCACAGTCCAATAAGGACGGCAACTAGAGCTCCTACATCAGTGTATCACCGTTTTCAGGCGTCCACACAATTCTGGATCAGATCCGTACTGAGACAAATACGTTGGAGCTGACGGCACCAGATCGTTCCATCTCTGGAGCTGTTTTCCATCGGATTAGTGTGGACAAACACTGCATCCACAACGAAAACGACTCAAATACATACTATTGTGGATGGGGCCTAGGAATGCATTAAGAAAGCGTTTAAATCAGCCTTTTTATTTATTTTTTTTACATTTTTGAAGATCAGGTATACTAGCAACTTCCATTAAAATATGTTGACTTTTCTTATGCTACAACTTATGCCAAACAAACTGTGCATTTACTAACTACAAACACTCATTAGTTACATCTAAAAATAGAGTTCTATAGTGCTAGAACTTGTTGAGTTTTAAAGCTCTTCCTCCAGTCGTGCCGAGTAGTATTCCCTCTTTGAATGCTGCACGTTTGGTGTTGCGCTTTGTTGTGTAGAATGTGTACATCTGACAGACTTCCAACTGCAGGAGAGAGTGGAACTTCAAAGTCTCTAAAATAACAGCGCCTCCTCCGAGCTCTTTGATTGTACCGAGCTCAGACGAGGAGTAGGAAACTGTGCACTGTAGTTCTGATCTTCAGATTCAGTCGATACAGAGCTGTGATCATGTCTGATTATTGATATCACATCCTCTGTCATTGGATTTCTGCACACTCTATGGAGCTATATGGACGAGTGTTATGGTATGGTGTGGGTATTTCAGGCAGGAAAAAACATTCAGAGAAGTACAATATAATAATATTTAGTTTCATGGTTTAGAAAGTAAATAGCTGTATTATGTTTTAAATTAATTTGTACTGTTTTGGATATTTTGTCTTTTAAGAACCATTAAAGGAAGATTATAAAAGTTATCTAGTATTTTTCTAAATTAATATGTGCCCATAAAATAGACTAAAATAAACCCTTTTTTTTCTTTTTTTTATGTTGATTCACTGAAAAATATGCCTCCTTATTGTGAGGGGGCTTGCATCTCCATAAACCTTAAAACTTAAACTCTTTCAGCTTTTTTTCTTTTCGCTATAATATTCCATAGTGTGTCATAAAAAGTATCTATGTCCAAGGAGAATGTGCTGTATATATGGTTTAAACTCCAGGGAGTCATGCAGACGTGCCATCTTCAGAAAGTTAACCTTGTCACTTTTTAAATGTTATGCAAAGTTAATAAACTGGATTTCAAGTTTTAAATATTTAGCACTAGCATTTAATATTACCACCGCTAATTAAATTTGCAGCAGTGTGAGCAATCCTTTTAGACTCTTTCTCACTACAAATCCCAAGGAAAATGTGCAGCTCTAATCCCGTGATTTTTGGCCAGTGAAACCACTTTACTGAGTTTGCTTTGGGACTATCTCGCCACAGGTTCTCCAGGCTGTTTCAGAACACGTGTACAGTCTGAGGCTGCAATTGACAAAAGAAATGTTTGGGTCAAAATGATGAATTAACTAAAAAGGGGCGTGGCAAAAGCATCTACAGTGTGTATCTGACCCAAACTGCATTTACAAGACGACACCTGCACTGGAGTTCATGCAAAAAAGTATTCATAAAAACACAGAATAAATGTGAATCATGAATTTAAACTGCCTTTTTACATAACTGCCCTTATGTACAATATATCTATATATTTATTTTTACTTGTACATATACATTTATATAATTATACCTTATTTAACACCAGTTGCTATTTTTGCTACTTACTTTGATTGACGGTTATATTTTTTCTCTACGTTATTATAATATAATGTGATGTCTGTGCTACTGTGTCCAAACATTTCCCTCAATAAAATTTGTCTGTCTACAAATGCAAATAATAACACAAAATATCTCATTCACGTGCTTCTCTATTCTGCTACCTCATATAAATCCTTTTAATCTAAATAAAATTATTACTCGACTAATAGAAATCGGGTGAGTGGTTCTTTGATGTAAAGCGCTATATAAAATCATTTACCATTTACTAAACAACCAAAAGACCACAGCCCTAGAGTCTTCACTATCTTCCTGAACATGCCGAATATTACTGTGTTTCGGCCTTACCTTTTGAGCCACTTGAGTGACCCAGTGGGAGGTGCAGTTGCTGAGGTCAGGCCCCCGGGAGCACCAGGCCCCGGACACGGTGCACAGGTAGGAGGCGATACCTGCACAAACACACAGGGCACACAGGGGTTGGACAAGAGCCAAAACGGTGGTTCTGATACCCTCTCCCCCGCTGGGCCTCTGCACAAACCCACTCGCTCTGATGGAGGCCAGTCACTGTTACAGACACTTTGAAAAGCTGCCAGCAATGTCAGCCGTACAAAAATGAACAAAATAAAGCGTTTACACCGTTTGGGCATATTTAAGCATTGGACCGATTCAATACAGACGCCAGGAGCCTTTGTACGTGTGCAGAGGAGCTCACAGCTGAATGTTGGGTCCGCAAATAATATTTTATTGATGTATAAAGCTTGAAACTTTAATGTAAAGGGCCCCTATTTCACTATTTACTGATCTATGTTATAATGTTGTTTCCTCATCAAAAACAGACCTGGAGTTATGTTTTGTTTCATTCACACATGTTTAACATACAAAATCTGCATAGAGACAGTTTTTTTTCTCTCTCAAACAGAAAACACACTGTCCCACCTTGTGATGTCATGGAGGTAATGCAGGAAGAGCCCCACTGTGTTTTTAAACTCCATACACCTTTAGTAAAATCATTTGGCTGAGCTGTTAATGTGAAAACTACTGCTTCATCATGACATCACAAGGTGGAGCAGAGCATTTTGAGCTTTGGAGTTGTACACAGACTAATACACTAAAATTACTCAAACATCTACTAACGAAACAAAACACAACCCAAGAAACAACATTCTAACATGAGTCAGAGGAGAAGAGTTAATATTTAGATTTAATTTAAAGCTTCCAGAAAAATTGCATATAAAACGCATTCATTGTTGACAAATCTAAATGTGCAGCCTGCGAATATTTTAATGTGGTTTTATAAAAAAGCCAATTCGCTAAAATACAATATTGTCAGATATTATAAACCAGCAGCCAATTATCCCTCATTCAACCTTGAAAAGAACTTGAAAAGAACTTGAAAACAATTGATTTACTTCTCTGTGTAATCTCTGTCATTCAGTATGGATCATAGATTTCAATTTTCTTTTGCAATCCATTTACCTACATTAAAATAACATACAGCACGCGCAATATTTACTTTCACAATTCTTCACTCTTCTCACCTGTAATAGTTGTCAACACATTGTTAAAGTTTATATTGCAAATGACAGGTTTTCATGTTTCACTAATTATCACTCCATTTGGTGGGATAGTGCCTGTGGTAAATATGTAATCATAGTTTGACATCAGTTAAGTGGCAGTTTGTGGTGTAAAAAGCAGGCCTATAAAAATACAGGAAGTAGTGGGGTGTTCGAAAACAATCTATGTAAACAAGTGACAATTTACGTGTATGTGTAATATTTTTCTAGTGCCGTCTATTTTTATTAGTCTTATCATAACAACTGTGTAATTTAGACGTGTTTTCACCCTTTTTAACATTATGGTTGCTTAGTAACAGCTATGGAATTAGCACTAAGCGTGTCACATCTGCCAAAGTACAATTATTATACAAATATTATATTTAAGATTTTTGATGAAATCTTAAATATACACTACCAGTCAAAAGTTCAGGAATGTTTCTTTGCGTTTTTCATGTTCTACATTTTATATACATACAGAAATCATGAACGATATGAAGCAAGAATTAAAACTTTTTTTTTTAAATTTGCACTATGTAACTTTTTCGTGAGGCATCTGTCACCTGTTTGTTTCTATGGATATATCACTGCTCTACCTGGAATGTTCCACAGTATGGCATTAAACAGCTCTACCTTACATTTATTAACCTAAACTTGCTTTTATAGCTCAAAAACACTCAGAAAAACATTCATTCTGACTGTGAGCGGGGTCGCTTCTCCACAGATCTGACCTGTAAATTGGTCTAGTTTGGTCTCCATGAAGATACAAAGGTTTAATGTCATACTGTGGAACATTCCAGACAAAGCAATAACATCTCCATGAAGAAAAGCATTTGACGGAAAAGTTACACAATGCACCTTTAAGTAGTCTAATCTGTCATATGCCTTTAACTTGATGAGCTCAGTTACACTTAATAAAGACCACCACACCTTGACTCGTGTGTAATATCGACCTCCTTTCTCGCCTCCCCAGTCACAACAGAGTCTTGTCCTCCCTTTCATCGCACAATAACCTTGCTTTTATTTTGACAGCTCTTGTCAGTTTCAGTGACGGGTGCCAGGGCTGACTCGTGTGAGGATCCCGTGCACTGTCAACCCCATCTGCAATTAGAACCAGCAGCCGAAAAGTGCTCCCCTCTACGCCCGTTTTTCATACCTGCCTTTTGGTTTTTTGTATCTTTGCGTCTGCTGGCTATGCAACAAAGGAGCGCACACTTTGTTTCTCATAAACACTTTAATTATTATCTGAAGATAGCGTTATATATTGCTAGGATGGCTTTAGTTTCCTTTTATCAACATGTCCTAGTTGGTGAAGTCCGAAGTTGTTACTTAAATTAGACTTTACATTTAATTATTTCTGCTTTTCTCCATGAAGATGTTCTTGCTTTATCTTGAATGGTTCACAGTGCAGTATTAAACCTTTCTATCTTCATGGAGACAAAGCCAGACCAAGTTAAAGGTCAGATCTGTGGAGAGGCAACCCCGGTCACAGTCCGAATTCCTGTTTTTCCAGGTATTTTTGAGATATTAAAACTAACCCTAACCCTAACATAAAGGTAGACCTGTTTAGTGTCATACTACGGAACATTCTAGGCAGAGCGATGACATATCCTTAAAAACAAGCAGATGACGGACGTCCAACCAAAAAGTTACGTAATGTACCTTTAATCTGAGCTTTGTTTCAGCACAAACTGACCATAAATAACTGACCTAGATGGAATTACATCAGTTGAGCCGATTTGTGCTGTTAAATGTTAAAGTTTAAAGTTCCTCGCACATAAAATTAAACTCACAAACTAGAATTTAGTCAATTCTGTGCACCGCTAACCACTTTTTTAATCCAGCTTCTAAACGTGACCTTAAACACTTGTATTACAGACCAGTGAAAATGGGCTGTTTAAATCCATTTTGTATTTTTTCTTGTCTTTTCACACTATCTAAAATCTTATCAGGCTAACTCCCCAAGCATGATGTCACTGCAAAGTTTCAGTAAATTGCTAGAACTCCCCTCTATACGCTCCACTTTTGATGCCTGACTTCCCACATTTCCTACTGTTTTTTTTTTTTGTAGTATAACGACTGTGCTTTCTGGATTTAATTAGAGAATTCAAAAACACTGCTCTTTTTGTCGGGTTTGTTTTCATACCTTTCCAAATATTATCCATCATCTTCATGGTGATGCATGTGCTTAGCGAAACAGGAAATGGGCATTCTGCACTCGGATTACTCTAGTTACAACGGGAGAAATGGTTTTTGGGCTCCACTTGGATGTGAAACATAAACAACTTTTTGGGGAGACTTGCAGAACTGTACGTTTTGACTGCAGTGAGGTGGTGATTAAGTGTTTATAGTATTTACCATTAACTCCAAGACAAACACTGAAGTCATGTACCCTGTATTTCTTTAGGGCGCCTTCTCACAGGGGTTTGGGCATGGTCTGGTGAACGCTATATATCTTTTATTTAATACCATACTACTTTTTCCCAATTATTTACTTTTGAGTTATGCTGTAAAGAGGAAGAATGAGTCTGTAGTCATGACATCATTCGTAACTGGCCAGAGGTTTATGCGAATGCCCTTCCTGTAACACAAATTCAATCTATCAGTCACTTAATTTGTCAAAAAGAGGTAATTTAAGCACAGTGAGCAGTAAAATACAATAATAATACAAATACAAGGTTAGGGCAGTTTGAGGAGAATAAGAGTCCTCAGGATAAAAGTGTCCTGAAGCAATAAATGTGTCTAACTCACTGCTGGAATGACGAGTGTTGGCACGGTTATTTTGTTTACTTACTAACGTTCAAAAGTTCTTGAACAATTATAATTTATTGACTTTCTGACCGGTCTGACAACCCCGAGAAGCAAACCACAATGGCACCGCATTATGAAGTTGGCAAACGTTGTATTCCTGCTTGTACAAATAAAAGCTTTTTAATTAATACAGTACTCACAGCACCATCTCGCTGGTGCCATCTGACTGGAATTATCTATCCTTTTTGTAATTATATTTCTGCACTTTGCTTGTATTTGTCTAAAGTACTTTTCTGGTGAGGGGTCGAGATGTGAATACTTGTCTGGAATGATCTATCTTGTATTTATTGGGTGTTTTCGATGTTCAAACATACCTAAATAAACATGCATTCTTGCTGTAGCGGGGTCACCTTTCCACAGACGTAACCTGTAACTTGATCTAACGGTACGACCGCCTTGTCTCCATGGAGACCTCCGTGAAGTTGGCCCCCCATGAAAACGCAAACCTACACAAAAACTATGCCAATCGTTTGTGCTTTGTTTATGCTGTTTTGTGCTGCAAAAAGTTTTGTTTGTGCTTTTTTAGTTTTTGAAAAATTAACGATTCTTTTATAGGTGAAATTGTGGTCAGCTCCCAGGAAGCTTCAAAATGCTCTAAAACATCCAAAATGGAGTCAGTCATTTGTGCTTTGTTTGTGCTGTTTTATGCTGCAAAAAGTTTTGTTTGTGCAATTCTGGTTCTTAAGATATTTGGAGTTTTATTTTCAGCCAATGGCGTCACCCAGCCCCTCAAAATGTTAAATAGATCTCAAAACAGGCAGAAAATTATAGAAAACATTTGTATTCTCACTAGTTTTGTGACAAACTTCACAAAATTAGTGAAGATAAACGATCTCAGGCTGTGGAAAAGTCTGTATCAGTCTTTAGTAATTTGCTTTTGATTCATATTTTATATAATAATACAAACGTTTCCACAGCTATTTAACATTTTGAGGGGCTGAATGACGTCATCGGGCAAAAATTTAAAACTCCAAATATCTTAAGAACCATAATCGTACAAACAAATCTTTTTTGCAAGACAAAACAGCACAAACGAAGCACAAACGATTGACACAGTTTTTGTGTAGGCTTGAGTTTGATGGGGGCCAACTTCACGCAGGTTCCATGGAGATGGAAAGTTAAGTTAAAAATCAGCAGTTACATAGCGCACCTTTAACATAACATGATTTATATAGCATTTATGTAAACCTGAACTGTTTGCTCTATGGAAATTGACAGTGTGTAACATTTTAGGCAAAGCAATAACCTCTTTATGAACACAAGCAGATAACAGACCCTACACCAGAAAAGTTACATAGTGCATCTTTCCTGCCTCTTTGTATGACCTGCAGTGCACTGTGGTTGGAACTGTACACGGATGCAGTACCTCGGGTTCCCTTGGGGCAGGGTCTCTCCACAGTGCTGCCGGTGTGGGTCTGGGGCCAGTCGATGGCTCTGCGCCGAATGGCCTCGCAGAAGCGGCGGGGGGTGGGGGGCAGCTCCGCCACAGTGGGCTCTATGGTGATGGACGCCGGGGGCCCACGGGAGTCCTCGAAGGGGTCCCGGCCGTCCCGCGGGTCCGGCCCTGACATGGTGGTGTCACTGTGCTGGCGGACAGTGGACACGGGGGTGGTGGTGAACATGGTGGTGGTTTTGAAGTTGGACGGAGGGGCCGAGAAGTCCTCTATGGTCGGTACTGGAAAAAGAGAAGCATTCACATTATTATCGGAACATAGCGTTTTACATCGCTACAATAACTATTGACATCTTTCATCAGCATTCTCTAGTTGGTGAAGCTAACTGGAGGCACTACTCTTTCTGAAGCTCTGTTATACAAGTCATACTTTAATCTGAGCTTTATTTTAACACAATCTGACCATGAAGAACTGACCTACTGACTGCTTTTTTTTAAATATCCAACTTCTAAATAAGACCATGAATACTTGTGATTGATTGCTTTAGTTTAGTTTAAATCCATGTTGTATTTTTTCTTGACTTTTCTCATAATCTAAATTCTTATCAGGGCACCCCCTACCCCAAGCATGATATCTCTGCAAAGTTTGAGTATATTGCTAGAACTCCCTTCTGCTGGAATAAGAGAAAACCAGAAATGTTACAGATGGGACACATAATAAAAACATTAGGGGTGCACAATCTATTCCAATCAAATGAAAACCGCAACTTGGACGGTTTCAAGTATCAGAGCACTAACGCTGCAATTATTTAGATATTATAATATTTTGTATCAACAACAAAATGTAGTGTCTTTTAATGGTGCGTGTGGGGGCAGGGGTTACCATTTCATGTTTCAGTCTCCCCTCAAATGTTCCTGGACATGTAAATTAATTTGTCAAAAAATTAATAAAGAATATGTATTAAAAAAATTACACAAGGTGAGCCGATTTGTGCTGTTTAGCAAGTTCTGTGCTTAAATTCAATTAAATTTACAAGCTAGCTGATATTAGTTTTAGTAAATTTGGGGCATTTCCAACTCCTAAGCGAGACCATTAGCACTTGTATTGATTACAAGATTGTGAAAATGTGCTTTTTCTTCCCTTAATATATTGCGAGAACTCCCCTCTACGCTCTACTTTTGATTTAAAGGAGCATTGTGTAACTTTACTGATGGAGTCTGTTGATGTTACTTTGTCTGGAATGTTCCACAGTGCGGTATTAAACCTTCTATCTTCATGGAGACCAAACCATACCAAGTTACAGGTCAGATCTGCGGAGAGGCGACCCACTCATAGTCAGAATGCCTGTTTTTTTCTAGGTATTTCTGAGCTATAAAACCAACAGTAATGGAATAAATGTAAGTTAGGGTTGTTTAATGTCATACTGTGGAACATTCCAGGCAGAGCAATGACCTATCCATAGAAAGAAACAGGTGATAAGCCACAACCAAAAAGTTACACAGTGCACCTTTAAAGAAAATTTTAAAATGACACTTTTAGCTTTGAACCAAAAAACAAAAACCACCATTGCGTTTTACAAAAAAGTGTTGAGCCTCGAGTTGGTAAAGTGTGTGAAAGTCACCTCCATCAGCACAGATTTTATCAGAGGTGCCGATATTAGGCAGGAGGTCTCTGTATGTTTAGTCAAGCGCACAGATTGTATTGTCACTAAACAAAAGTAAACATTGTATTTCACGTAGACTTATTGGAAAAGCATTGCAGCGCAGTGCCAGAGGTGCATTATCATCTGATTTCCTGTCGACTAGTACCACATGAACAGCACTTACCGCTTTGTGCCAGTGCCATTAGCGTCTATGGGCCTCCAGCACGTTAAACAGAAAATCAACGTGAGTGATGGAAATAGTCTGTAATACATGCACCTTTTTAAAGCAAAGTTCAAAATTCTTTAAAGAAACCTACTGTGCTTTTGTCTGCTATATAATTACAATCTATGGCACATTTTAAATCACAATGTTCATCTAAAACGATTTAATATAATAAAGTCAGCTGAGTTCGGTGTTAGAAAACTGCGGTGAGCTGACATCACCGTAAACGTCATCACAACAAGTCAGCAACAGATGGATAGCTGCAGATCAAGCTGAGAAGAAGAATGTGGACTAAAATGACTACGCAATGCTGCCGAATCCTACACATTTCACCGATTAAGAAAATAAAATTGGAGAATGAAGTAAGTACAGAGCAGTGGGCATATGGTTGCGGTGAAAATGGGAGATGAACTTGAAAATAAGTGCTTAAAGACTGCTTAAACATGCAGGAATCAGAAGGGGAAACTACTATAATATGGTCAAAATCTCTGAAAAGTCGATTTTGCATCATAGGTCTGCTTTAACAAAATTTTAACAGATTTGCTGTAACTGAGAAGTAAGTGTAAGAATTGCTTTGGTGTACTTCACATACTTTACACCAACGGAACATTCACCATCAGTAGTATTCACATATTGTACAACAGATTTTTCTTTCACGAATACTAGGGTCCAACCAATACATCGGTTGGCCGATATTATCGGTCGATATGGGTTCTTGGAAACATATCGGCCAAAATCTTGCCAATATTCCACGTGGACATGTTTTACCTTGTTATAAGTCTTAGACTTTGTATATTCTGCCCATTTAATCTAATTTACAGACAGATAAATGTCCTAATATGTGGCTCCGCATCAGTGTTTATCTGAGGAGTCATTTGTCTGGGTCCATACGGCCCCTGAACGCATCACCATGTGCACTTGTTTACACCTGCACCCATAGATCCACGTGCGCAACACTGAGATTATATTCTTTTTATGGACAATCACTTTCAGTCTGGATTAAAAGGACATTTATTGGTGAAGATTTGTGATCTGAGTTTTTTAAGATAGTTTTGGTTCTTTCTCATTGGTTAGCGATTAGCCACTGTAGCTCACACACATAAACAGGCTGTTTTCTCTATTAGCGACTGTAAAGTGACTATAATGTCTGTACATATTGCTGGACATGCATTGATATGTAAATTAGCTGTGAATAGAAGTGTGAATTTTCTGCATTTAGCATATCATTAATTACCGTGGCGCACACACATTTACCGCTAAAAGTTAATAGCGGTAGTTTGCTTACAGCACTTTATTTACAGGCTAGAATGTCATGCAAAAATGCCATTAGGCCGACCTACTGTCTTTAAATATGATACAAAGAGGCAGAATAACAATAGATGTCGCCTAAACAAACCCAACTGAAAATCCAATAGAGCCAAACCTAAATTTTATAAACAATTGAACATTTAGAATGGATTTTTACATCATAACTATATCAGTGATTATATCGGCTATCGGCAGCTCCAACTCCCATTTTATCAGTATCAAATCGGCCACAACAAAATCTACATTGGTCGGGCCCTAATGAATACTTTCTAAAATCAGTTCTTTATATTGACCTGTCCTAAAGCATCTCATAGAATCATATTTTGCAAGAAATTAGAGCTACTGTAAGCCAAGATTTAACTGAAAAAATAAAATACTTTAATATTATATCGAAGTTTCAGGTATTACAAGAGATCAAATTATGATTCTATTATTTATAGTTCCCTCGGATTTTCACCATGTTGTAGTATTAAATGTTTCATAATCCACATAATCCACTGTTCCACTTTAGCACAGCCAAAGAAATGAGTCTGAATATGAACATATGACACTGATCACTAGACAAAAGACTGATCTCCGCTTTTAACAAAACATTTCAACAGTTTTCTCAATTCTACGATAAATAGCCGGCTTTGAGATTAATCACGATAATACCTACAGTATAGTTATTACCCATATTCATCATTTAATGCCAGAAAACTCAGTACTACCACATTTCTACTCTGTCCATTCCAACATAACATTATTTATTAGCCTTTAAAATTAAACCAGGCAACATAAAGGTCTAATAAATACCCACTCACGTACCCCATCTGTCCCTAATACTGCGCATGCTGTTTAGATTAACTTTGTATTGACTCACAGCAGACTTAAAGCCACCTACAACTTGTTCCACCCCCTCTTTTCCTACTCCGCGTACATACATATCTCTTTTTATCCTTAGCTGTCAGGAGACCATAAATAAGACACACTCTCTTAGTGGGGCATCCTCTGACAAAGTGTTGATTTGGCCCCAGGAAGCCAGCACACCTGATTAAATGTCAACACGAAGACAAAGCCGCCATGCATTTAGGTAGTATTTTTTTCGTCTTTTTTTTCCTCCGTTCGCCTAGTTTATCTGGCTCATTTTGATAAAGCTAGCGCACGGAGGAAGAAACTGAGCCCCTCCGAGCTAAACCCATACATCAGCAATAATGCGATTCTCCTGTATTCAATCCACGCCTACTATAGTCTGTCCCTGTGTGTGCGTTTAGTGTTGGCGTCTCCAGGTACGCTCAGGGTCGATGAGTATCTGAAGAAAAAAATGCCTAGAGATAAGTAGGAAATGAAAGCAAGGAATGGGGTGATCTATAAGAGCGTATGCAGTATGAATAGCCAATAAGAATAAAGAGAAACTGTCAGTTGTTTGTTTGGGGCCGTATGCTTGAGGACTTCATATGGTTTTGGTTCAGGAGCTAGTTTGGAATTGGACGTGTGTTTTGAATTTGGAAAGTTACGAAGAAAAAAAAATCATAAGTAAGGTTACAGGATACCATGTGAACTTCTTTGATAGTTTAAACATGCACTGTGTAACTTTTTCTGATGGGTCTGGTGGTGGTCTCCAGGGAGATGTAATTGTTTGCCTGGATTGTTCCACAGTATGGCATTAAACGTGCATAGATCTAGCATGGTATTTTGAGTGCTTTATAAATATATCTTTAAAAAAAAAAAAAGTACAATTATTTCTGGACTATAAGCCGCTACTTTTTTCTCACACTTTGAACCATGCGACTTATACAACAATGTGGCGAATATATGTTTATTTACAGTTTACCGCCGTGTAAGTTACGATGCTAAATTAACATTATTGAGAGGGTTACAAAATTAGCAAATGGTTCCATATTTAGCTGTTCTAAGATAAACAAGAGTAGAAATTATATTAAAAGTGGTAGGTTACTGCCTTATATCTGCCTGAAGGGAGAAGCTAACTATACTGAAACTACTCTAAAACTAAGGCTAAGTTCAGACTGCAGCCTCAAATCACCCAAATCTGACTTTTTCGCCCTTTGCGATCTGTATCTGATCTTTTAATGACAGTCTGAATGACACAGATCCGATTTTTTCAAATGGGACCCAGGCCATTTGGATATGTGATCCTAAAGCCGATAAATATCCAATCTTTTGACATGAGACATCAGTCTGCACGGCCAAGTCTCATTCTTCAAACCTACCACTCCTTTCTCCGGACATTGCTGCCACTGCCCCACAAAAACTTTGTCCTTCTCAATCTCCTCCCTAAAACAAATAAGCTGTATATGTTCTGACTCCGGTACAACAGCAACCTGTGATAAAATAAGTTACGATGCTAAATCAAAATTATTGAGAGGGCTACATCTTAATGACTCGTATGCGTTAAATGCAGGCAAGTGGGTAAAATCGCCCCGCCCCCGAGAGAGCCTGAAACCTGCTGAAATCCTACGAGACACTGACCTGATTCCAGACAGGACAGCAGCTCTTTCTGCACGAGACATGCGCAGTAGAACGCAAAGTGATGTAGTCTGAAAATCCTGTTGTAATACTGTCGTTTTACTGCCATGTTACACTGTTCTTTCTGGGTACCATTTTTCTGTGTAAATATCTCAAGTTACAATGTGGACACCTGCAACTTATATATGCACTTTTTTTTTTCTTTAAAAATTTTGTTGAGGTTTATATTCAGGTGCGCCCAATAGTCCAGAAAATATAGTAAGTGTTTGGCCTGGATTGTCCCACAGTATGGCTTTAAACATACAGATATCTTGCATGGTGTGTTGATCGCTTTATAAATATATCTGAAATAAATGTCATTCTTACTGCAAGCAGAAATGCCACAGATTTGACTTTCTTGTCTCCATGGAGAAGTATGGGATTAATGCTATAACTGAGACGTGCAGGTGGCAGGCCCTCTACTAAAAAAGTTACATAGTGCACGTCAAATTGTCATAACGTTTTGTGCTTTTTCCCACATGTATCAAGATTAGCTAATTTCCCTTTGTAAAATTAATATAATGTAAACTAGAGCTGCCTTAATGGTTGTCATGAACTTCTATGTATAGGTCTAAAAGTGAATTGCCCATTATTATAATATGCAATGATAACAGACGGGAATCTATGAGGATGGTAGGCCTGGAAGTGGCCATTTAAGATGTGTAAAAGAAGAGAAGGAATATGTATCCCGGAGCTAAAGAATATTCATTATCTTATACAATATGGTTCGAGGCTTCAGGGGCATATATAGGAACTAGATTGATTCTGATTAACTTTCTAATTTATTCATACTATGCAAGACCATGCTGACAACAGAATGTCCATACAGGGCCACCGTAGATGCCCAGAAGGAAGCAGGACAAAGAAGGTCCAGGAACCAATCAACCTTATCTACTACTTCAAAAACAACTGCACAAAACTCATCCGACTTTTTCGCCCTATGCGACCTGTATCTGATCTTTTAATGACAGTCTAAATGACACAGATCCGATTTTTTCAAATGGGACCCAGGCCATTTGGATATGTGATCCTAACGCCGATAAATATGAAATCTTTTGACATGAGACATCAGTCTGAACAGCCAAGTCTCATTCTTCAAACCTACTGTTCCTTTCTCCGGACGTTGCTGCCACTGCCCCACAAAAACCTTGTCCTTCTCAATGTCCTCCTTAAAACAAATAAGCTGTATACCTTCTGGCTCCGGTACAACAGCAACTTTAAAATCACCAGGTTCTCAATGCAGCGTCCATGTTTAGGCTACTTCTGTAAACACTGAGCACGCTTACTGCCTGTAACGTCGTCACGTCCTCTGATGCGCATGCGGAACACTTTTGGAGCATTTAAAGTTCACATTCAACTCGCATTTAAACGAAAATGTGAACGTCGCAAAAAAAAAATCGGATTTCGCAAAAAAATCCAAATTGAACATTAAGCCCTGCAGTCTGAATATAACCTTCCACACACAGAAGGAAGCAGGACAAAGAAGGTCCAGCAACCAATCAACCCTAGCTTCAAAAACAATTGCACAAAACTCACTGTATGTATTAATTTTCATCAAAGATTCAATGATTAGTGGGAAATACCAGTTTGCAAGTGTAAGATTGGCCCAATTTCATAACATCAAGTAAACTATGGCTCATAATTTATCTAAAAGATCACAGAAAAAAGAGAAATTAGCAGATGGTTCCATATTTAGCTGTTCTAAGATAAACAAGAGTAGAAATTATATTATAAGTGGTATGTTACTGCCTTATATCTGCCTGAAGGGAGACGCTAACTACACTGAAACTACTCTAAAACTAAGGCTAAGTTCAGACTGCAGCCTCAAGTGACCCAAGTCTGACTTTTTTGTCCTATGCAACCTGTATCTGATTTTTTAATGACAGTCTGAATGACACAGATCCAATTTTTTCAAATGGGACCCAGGCCATTTGGATATGTGATCCTAACGCCGATAAATATCCAATCTTTTGACATGAGACATCAGTCTGAACGGCCAAGTATCATTCTTCAAACCTACTGTTCCTTTCTCCGGACGTTGCTGCCACTGCCCCACAAAAACCTTGTCCTTCTCCTCAATGTCTTCCTTAAAACAAATAAACTGTACATGTTCTGGCTCTGGTAGAACAGCAACTTTAAAATCGGCAGATGCTCAATGCAGCGTCCATGTTTAGGCTACTTCCGTAAACACTGAGCATGCTTACTGCCTGTAACGTCGTTGTGTCCTCTGATGCGCATGTGGAACACTTTTGGAGCATTTAAAGTTCACATTCATGTCGCATTTAATTGGAAATGTGAACGTTGCAAAGAAGAAAAAAAAAGGATTTCGCAAAAAAAATCCAAATTGAACATTAAGCCCTGCAGTCTGAACATAGCCTTCCACACCCAGAAGGAAGCAGGACAAAGAAGGTCCAGGAACCAAACAAGCCTAGCTTCAAAAACAACTGCACAAAACTCATTCTATTTATTTATTTTCATCAAAGCTTCAATGATTAGTGGGAAATACCAGTTTGCAAGTGTTAGATTGGCCAAATTTCATAACATCAAGTAAACTATGACTCATAATTTATCTAAAAGATCACAGAAAAAAGAGAAATTAGCAGATGGTTCCATATTTAGCTGTTCTAAGATAAGAGTAGAAATTATATTATAAGTGGTATGTTACTGCCTTATATCTGCCTGAAGGGAGAAGCTAACTACATTGAAACTACTCTAAAACTAAGGCTAAGTTCAGACTGCAGCCTCAAGTGACCCAAGTCCAACTTTTTTCATCCTAGGCGACCTGTATCTGATCTTTTAATGACAGTCTGAATGACACAGATCCAGTTTTTTCAAATGGGACCCAGGCCATTTGGATATGTGATCCTAAAGCCGATAAATATCCAATCTTTTGACATGAGACATCAGTCTGAACGGCCAAGTCTCATTCTTCAAACCTACTGTTCCTTTCTCCGGACATTGCTGCCACTGCCCCACAAAACAGCATGGCCAAAAACTTTGTCCTTCTCCTCAATGTCCTCCTTAAAACAAATAAGCTGTACATGTTCTGGCTCCGGTAGAACAGCAACTTTAAAATCGGCAGATGATCAATGCAGCATCCATGTTTAGGCTACTTCCGTAAACACTGAGCAAGCTTACTGCCTGTAACGTCGTCGTGTCCTCTGATGTGCATGCACAACACTTTTGGAGCATTTAAAGTTCACATTCAAGTCGCATTTAATCGGAAATGATGCAAAAAAATCCAAATTGAACATCAAGCCTTGCAGTCTGAACATAGCCTTCCACACCTATTTGTTTACAGTTTCTGTTTGTTGGCCAGGTCTATTGAACTGCATTAAGTGGGATCTGTGCCGGAGTCATATTAGCATAATCGTTCAGGCCCCTGATAGAGAGGTGTGAAAGCAACCTGAACGATTCTGCACTAACTTGTCAATAACATATATACTGCAATAACCACATGCTTTATTCTATATGTGATTTGCATATATATTGTCTGTACTGAGATGAACACAACTCCTCACAACAGGCCCTGGTGCTCTGAAAGCCTCTTCTTCTCTCCAGTGTTGTCCCCGAGTGCCTCTGCAGAAAAAAGGCGGTATATCATGCTATCTGACACTCCATCACCAGACACATCTACCCATTTCCTGTGAGAGCCGCAGTGACAAAGCTTGTATTTCACGTTTCACACTAATCGTGCAGCCAGGGGGATTCAGGCCCGATTTCTGTAAAACATCCCACGTTATCGTAAAATTGTTAACCAACGAAAAGGTCACATCGCAGGAAGGGAACGGCGGTTGATATGACAAATAAAGACAAAATGGGAGATGGCTCTCAGTTCGTCCCAAAGTGTGTAAAGAAACGGTGTCACCCATAGCGCCCGGCTCCAGTCAAATGAAGCTCACTCAGGCATGGGGTTACGGGAGCCAATTTGGAGCCCGTATTAGGAATAGGAATTTATTATCTGACAAAATAGTGAAATAAAAACACCAGGATCATGTAGAGCGGGTGAATACAAACATTTTAAGACCAAAATGACGAGGCTCACAGCAGATATTGCAGAGAAACAGGTAACAATTTTTCAGTGTACTTCAACAATGAATTGGTTGAACTTCATATTTTAAAACTTACATATAACGCGAATCAGCAGATCTTGCCCACCAATCTCCAAAGAAAATTTAAAAAGAGAGAAAGTCATTATAATTTGAAAGGAAAACAAGTTTAGAACAGCAACAACGGAAAAATGTGTTTCAATCGAGGTGTGAGCCTATGGAACAAACTAAATGAAAAACTCAAAGCTTCAAAATCTATTCAAGTATTTAAAAGAAATGTAAAACTTGATATGCTAAAAAAGTATGAAGTGTGATCTGTCCTTTTGTGTTACTTAACATTTAATATTATGTATGTTGCGCAAATAAGTTGCTTATAAATTAAGCTGGAACTGTTAGAAATGTTTTACTTTGTGTAAAAAGGGGGCAGATATTACAAGTCTATACTTTCTGCTCCTTTTCATTCATATTGATGGATGAACATAATTATTTTGTACTCATCTTTCACGAATGAAACAAATAAAAACAATTAAATGAAAGTCAATTGGAGCCAGAGTCGATGGAGTTGGAAACGCCCCCATACTCACTTCCTATTTGGACCGCGGCGGCTAGCGGGTTAGCTATGGCCTTTTTATATATACATCTATGGTTTTAGCTAACACACATGCTAACATGGCAAAGGAGAGAATTTAAATTTGTCAACTGAACAAAGTTTATTCGGTCCAATATGCCGTTCTGTTCATCCAAGCTGCTTCTTCAGTTCTGTCAGAATGGAGGACACTGCCTTAAATCTGCCTGCCAGGGGGAGGAGTTAGATTCCAAGAAATTAATCTGAAACTAATACCTTACTTGTTTTCAGTTTCTGTTTTTAGCTAGGCCTATTGAAAATCGCCCTGAGTGTGGCCCTGTATGAGTATGCTAATAGCAGACTCATACAGGGCCATCATGGGAGATTTGTTTTGATTTAGGTTTGAGAATGGAGTTAGATTGGAGACAAAAGGGTTTTCTTTTTAGCCTCTTTAACTCCCCTCTCAAACCAATTCTTCTCTCTGGCTAATATCTGTACCTCACTGTCCTCAAACGAGAGGTCTGTGGCTTTAAGGTGGATTCGACCTGGACGACTGAGCGATTTTACACACATATGCTAATGTTACCCTACTTTGTTACAAGCAGGAGTATAGTTTTTTCAAGATCATGAAAAAGTAGGCTGTGTTTCCTCTTACTCACATAATAACTTTCATTACAAAGCTACTAAGTTTTTATACTTAAATAACGGGTAATTATAACCAGGGTTAGTGAAGTGGAAGTAACTGAATACTTTTTCATTTAGTGGTATTCAGAAGCTACTTTTCTAAAATTAAAGGGAATACATTACAATATTTGATTACCTAATTTAGACTTCAAACTGCACAGAATCAGCAAGAAAAATGGACAGCTCTGCTCTTGTGACGAGTTACATCTCCAGTCAGTGAAAGGAAATGCTTTAAAAACAATGAAACAAATGTTAAGCAGTTTTTAATACTGTTTTTACACTAATTTAAATGTGACTCAATGTAAAAGTATTCTAAGTATTCAGAATACAGTATTCTGATTGGACCGTGTATCTGAATATGCAACAAAATATACTGTATTTTAATGCAGGTATTCAGGATTCTGTAATGACATCAAAGTATTCTTCACATCACTGCCTAAAACGAATTACTTTTTGGAGGGAACTTGCAAACACGGGTACTGAATAACTATTTTCGAAGCCAAAATTTTATATTTTAATTAGCACAAGAAAAACGGTAGAAGTTTTGAAATGTTTGACTAAACTTTTATAACTTCCTTGTGACTTGACGCCTACTGCTTCTTCTGAAATGGATAACCAATTAGCCTAATGAGGCATTCAAAATTATATAGGTTAGTAGTTCTCCTAATGGAACATCCTGCAATGAAACTACTTTATAGGTCCGTTTTAATCTGTAGGCTAGACTCTTTTCTTTCATCAGACATTATTAGAATAGGTCATTGTTGAAATTGTTCATATAATTCTAACTATTGCTATAGGTTACAAATCACAGGGATATATTAAAGGTCTTTTAGTACACAAAATTTACCATTACTAGCATTTAACAAATGCCGTTACCTATTCAAAAACAGTCATGGAGTTCAGTATAGCTCGGCAATTCCAGGACTATCTATTATCTACATGACATCACAAGGTGGAACCGATACCTAATTATGCAGTATTTGTGTGTTAAACATGTGAATGAAACAAAACACGACTCCAGGTCTGTTTTTGAGGAGGAAACGACATTCTAACGTAGATCAGAAAATCGAGTAATATAGCCCCTTTATCGATTTTCAGTAATTTGAAGAATGAGTACGCTACAAAATCATGGTGGTTGCATTACTGGTTTGGTGCAATGGGTACTGCAGTAGATTTACTAGGACAAGGTCAGAAATGTGAGGCTAAGTACTAGACCGCCCTGTGCTACTGCGTGCCAATACTGACATTTTAGTGGGTGACCTTTTTGCTGCACAGAGCCTGGGCTAATTACCTTAAAACTCATTCAGTCATTGTGCGCCTGTCAGCCACACGTTCTCACATCCATGCACAGGCACAGGCTGCGAAAAGCACAACTGACACGTGTGGTTAGTACGGGGAAAAAGGAGACTGCGGTTAGCAACAACGGCTAATGAGCACTTCAGGTGAATGCTAATGCTACTACAGCTGAAGGGAATCATTGGAACAGCAGCCCCAACGCCATCATGTTTGAACAATACGCTGGCAGGCTAAAAGTCGAACAACTAAGAATCATGGGACTGACGTTTAGACGGGCTACACAAGACAATCACTGAAACCATTTCAACACTTTTCATGTTGTTCTCCAACTGTAGAAATATAATATAATGATCCAAATGTGACCTGATCTGATTTGACAAGAGGTTTGATTCAGAAAAGGGTAAAGTCTGAATTTTGCGCTGACTGTGATGTCTGAGAGTTTTCGCACCATTAAAATGGGGAAGGCCAACAACACTTGGCAAGGCGAAATAACAGGAAGTCATCTCTGTTTGGTCTTTATCGACTGGACATTTTGAACAGCAGGTCGGCTCAAAATATTGATTAATATAAATTTGCACAATAATAGAGCCATGAGTCATCGAGTGCATTTGAAGAAATCAATCCCTCCTACCTGAATACACGAGAGCAACAAGTGAAACCAAAAGTGTTGAAAACGCTGTGTTGCCTCTGAAGTTTTTATTGACTTAGGAAAAGTGGGATGATTCATCGGCTGACTGGGGTGATTCAATATATGCATATAATGCAATACGAGGGCAAGTGTAATTGGGTTTAGCGATATTAAAGCTGTGCGTACCTGAGCCCTGCTCTGTGCTGCAGATATGAGTGTAATCTGCATGTGCCTGAACAGCATGCGTGCATCACCTGATTAGCCTGCGCTGTGGAGACACAGGGGTCCCGAGCACCTCTTCAACCAATCCACTGCACATTATGTGCCACAGTCAAGAGCTGCTATTCATCTGAGCAAGTCTACAAACACACCTATTCGTATTGTTATAATGCAGGTTTCCACACCATCTGAATATTCAGCTCTGTGGTGTTGTACACTAATCTCACAAGTGCACGGTAATGTGGCTGCCCAAGAAAAAATACATCTAAATCTACAGCCTTTTCACTTGTAAAGTTGTTAAAATCTTAAGAAAACCATGAAATAAAACTTTGACATTATATATTTAATAAGAATATTACTATTATAGCCTTACTTTTCAACAGCCTATTCCCTTTAAAAGAGCTGGGGTCCTGAAAGTCCTCAGACTGTGCACATCTGAAGCCAGGCACATGTAAAGGGGCTTAATGTAAAAAACAAACAAATGTGAACTATGGATTTTTAAAAAAGCAAATCTTTGGACATATGGACTAGGGCCCGAACGATATATCGGTTGACCAATATTATCAGCCGATAGGGGCACTTGGAGACATATCGGCAATCGGCCTAAATCTTGCCGATATGGGCTGATAGTCCGTGTGGACATATTATACCTCATTATAAAGCTTGGACTCTCTTATTTACATTTAACCCAATTTACAGACAGATAAATGTCCTAATATGTGGCACCGCATCAGTATTTATCTGCAGAGTCATTTGTCTGTGTCGCCTCCAGAGTTAAATCATGTGACTCACGTGCTCTCGTTTTTACCAGTGCACAACTATAGATCCATGTGCACAACACTGAGACGCTGTTTTAAATGCTCTTGTGTCTGATCCATGACAATGACGAGAAATAAAAGTGAACTTCAGCGCAGTTTGGGCCAGAAACAAAACTACTGCCGTTTTTCTAAAAGTGAGAGTGCGGAGCAGAGAGGACTGCCCCACAGAGGCTGTCAACATGCTGGATTATATTATTTGTACAGATGATCATTTTGAGTCAGGATTAAAAAGACATTTATCAGTACAGACTTGTGATCTGAGAGGAGCCTGTGTGAGCGGTGTGTGTTGTGTCGGTTTTGGAGCTTGTTTTTTCCCATTGGTTAGCGATGAGCTGTTGTAAGCTCCCACATATAAACAGGCTGTTTTCTCTTAAACTGACTGTAAAGTGACGATAGTGCCTGTACACATTACTGGACCTGCATTGATATGTAAATGAGCTGTGAATAGAGGTGTGAATGTTCCGCACTTATGCATATCATTAATTACCACGGCACACACGCATTTACCGCTAAAGGCTAATAGCGGTAGTTTACTTTATTTACTAGCTAGAATGTCATGCAAAAATGCCATTAGGCCGACCTACTGTCCTTAAATATGATATAAAGAGGCAGAATAACCATAAATGTTGCCTAAATAAACCCAATTCAAAATCCAGTAGAACCAAACCTAAGTTTTATAAACAACTGAAGATTTACAGTGAATTTTTACATCACTAAATCTATCGGTAATTATATCTGCTATTGACAGCTCCCACCCCAATTTTATCGGTATCATATCAGCCGCAAAACAGTCCATATGGGTCAGGCCCTAATATGGACCCACCCACTTGAAAATCAAACTGTAGTGCTCCTGGAATCACATACTTTATATCCTCCACTGCAATCTTTATCATTTCTCCATTAAATACAGGAGGCTAGTTGAATTATTCTCCTGTTCCAGGCTCCTGGAAATATAATTCAAATTGACAGGGCCCAGAGCATAATTGCTTGTATAACGGAGGAGTACACAATCTAAGGTTGGGTTACCCTGACAAACGTACTGGGAAAAACATTGTGTTCTATAAGGCTTTTTTGAGCGAAAATGAGATGCTGTTTCCTGTCATTTTCAGCTGTCATTTTTACAGATCTTAATGTCTTTTTTCTTTCTTTGGCAACAGTGTCCAAAGTTGCCAGAGAAAAAGGTTAATTTGTTTGACTTCCAAAAAAGATCATGTGTCCACTGCATTCAGTTTAGTCTTTGTGCGTTCTGAAAGAAGCCTCAAACATGCCATTTTCACACAATTAAAATGGGTTGTTATGATAGCACAATGCCTGCCATTCTCATCGGAAAATCATATCACTTTAATTAGAATGGCTCCGGGATGAGTGACTTGATTTGTTGTTTTTTTTTGTTTTTTTTCCTCCATCAAAGAAAAGATATCAATCTCTATCTCTATCTGGAGTTGGAACGTGATGCATTTTCTATCACAGCACCATTGTTAAAACATCAAGAACATGAAATATGCATCTGAAAGTCAATAGTACATCAAGTAAGCGTCACACGTCAACTCAGGCCTATTTTGATGTCTGGAACCAGTGTTTGCTGCAATTTTCTTTTGATTGTGGAGATTCTCGTAGTAAAAAGGCACGTGTCCTTTCATAGCACTCAAACCAGGAGAGGTTGCCACCAATTAGCCAGTATTTCTCCAGAGAGAGGGTGAAGTCACTCTCCACCAGCAATCTGGCACCAAACGCCACGCTGCAGCCAAATGCCCAAAAAATACAAACTCTTGTAAATAACACATATTCTCCAGTAAGGAGTTTTACATATTTGCTTTGCTGTTGTGGCTAGTAAACAATATTCGACTAGATTTAAATTTATACTTTTAAAAGCTATAACAAGCATCACGTTAAGTTATAGTAAAGTTCACAAATCAAAGCTTGCCTCTCCACAAATCTGACTCCTGCCCTAGAAGTGGGCTGTTTCTTTGGCCAATCATCTACCACAGCATGGCATAAAAAATGTTCCCAAGTATGGTTTTAACTTTCTATTTCCATAAAATCATGCAGGTGATGTGCAACCTCCAGACAGTTGCATACTATACCTTTAACTTACCGCCTGTGTAAAAATAATAACAAAATGTATTTATTATTATTTATTTATTACAGTCTAATACATTACTAAATACTAAATACTAATAAACACTACAATACAATACTAAATACAATCAATCAATTAAATACTGTCCCACTTTAACTATAGGCTTTTAACTGTATGTTTTAATCGTACTTAATTTGTTTATGTTGTTGTAAGGTGACTTTGGGTGTCCAAAAAGGCGCCTAATAAATAAAATGTATTTATTTATTTGTTGCATGACTGTGTGTACACAGCCCTATTTTCACGCATGACTCTGTTCAAAAAGTTGACTCTGAGGCAGAGGACAAACTAGTAATGGGCACACACACACTGGGGCAGTGCAGAAGAAATATTGGAAAATATGGGCAAAAATTTCAATATCAAACCAATATTATAGATAGAGCGCTATAAACGTGGGTTGATATATCTGGCTGATATTTGCAGTTCATAATGAATCAGCTATTGGCTTTAAATCTCCAGCATGGGCCGATATTTGGTTTTGGCCTTAATGAATAAACATGATTCATTTAAACACTTAAGCGCGGTAATAACTGTACAAAACATGACTAAACAACTATTATAGGTTTATGATTGAAAAAGGGCTGTGGGTGAGTTTGTAGTAAACATAAATGATATAAATAATTTGGTTAAAATCAAATCAAATAAAAAATAAATAAAAAAATAAAAAACATATCTGCCGATCTCTAACCAATATCTGGAGAACCCCTCATGGAAAAGTTCAGGATTGGAGCCCTGTGAAAAAAGCATCTGTCCCAGAGTTTGAACTGAAATCCAAAAACTGCATACAGTTAAGAACGTCATCCAGATTAGTTTTATAGCTCCCCAGAGGAACTTCGGAGAAATTTGTTTGCAGAAATGACAGAAAATATTAAAACATAATCAAGATGATGATGAGAGACGGAGAGATTTGGTTTGGCCTCGTCTTGGGAGCTTGGAGCACTTCATGTAAACACAGCTATAGGAAACACTTAAGCACTTAAAGCTCTTGATATCAGCAACTTTAAACATTTCATATAGCCTAAAAATATAAAAGCGACATAATTTGTATTCCTATATACTTTAACAGGACTTGTGACATTAAACTTCAGGGCAAAATACATTATTTTTTAGTATTATGATCCTAACGGCCCTGAAATGGGTGGAAAAGGAAAGCACGCAGATTCTGCCTACTTCAACTGTACTGTGTGCTAAAGGCAAAAGCATGGAGGAAAAATATACACTTTATTATTTATCTGATCACGCTTCAAGTTCTGAATTCATTTTTAGTAGTACTTTTACAGTTTTAAAGAGCCCCAGCAGTTGTGGTACATGAAATGGTAGTAGTAGTAGTAGTAGTAGTAGTAGTAATAGTAGCAGTAGCAGTAGCAGTAAGAAGTAATAGAAATAGGAGGAGTAGTAAGCAGTAGTAATAAGTTGTACTCTCCCTAAAGAAGAACTTTGGACTTCTCTTTTATAATTTAATTTAGAAGACAGAGTGAGAACATAATTGAAAATGTTCATGTTCATATGGAAATTTGACAATAAGCTTTTAGAATTGAAGTAGTAATATTAGTAGTAGTTGTAGTAATGTTAGTAGTAGTAACTTTTGTGTACTCTCCTTTGTGTTCCCTATAGACATGTGCATAATCCCCAGCTAGGTACTCCTAACAGGATATGAGTCATACGAGGAGAAGGGTCCCCAGACAGTGAGCTCCTCCAGTCGCTCTGACACTTTACACCAGTGACACTGAGGTGAAGGTCAAATGTAGAGGACACATCTCCCGAAGGACACAAAACACTTAACACTGACCTTAAGGCACGCAGGGTTTGGGTATATAAACAAGAAATATACTGAAGAATGTATAATATTTAAAATGATGCTAAATGGGATGTGGAGATTATTCAGGCCGCAATTTATTCATAAGATCTAAATAATAATAATTATCGGCATCATTTTAGGAGCTTCCCCAAGAAACTTAAATGTGAAGTGCTTTTTTTACTCGCTGTTTCCGCCACATTTTTCCATGTTCACAAGGAACCACTCACCCATTCACACACAAGTTCATACATAAGTGTCTTGCCCAAGGACACAATGACAGCATTCATCTGTGGGAGCTAGAATCGCACCGCCAACCTATGGATCAGTGGATTTGATTGCTCAACCAATCTTTTTTTTTTTTTTACGTTGAGAGTGGGATTCGAACCTCCAACCTTTGGATCAGTGGACAAATGCACTTAGCAACTGAGCTACTGCCGTCATTTTAACTTCACCGATAGGGTAAATGAGAAGGAGAAACAACTATAACTTGGTTAAAAGCTCTGAAAAGCTCTGTTGCTCAAAAATAGCTGAAAAAACATGGATTCCTACTGTAAGGGTCACCTCACCACAGATCTGACCTGTAACTTCACCAGATAGCTAACATTAATCAACAGTTTTAAGTTATTTACACTGAAAATCAACTTTTATGCAATACTTGTTTGCGATTATAATAGTGTTTTCATCATTAACTTCCACAGAGTTGTATTTCATTATTATGTACTAGACAACAACGAAATAAAACTAAGAATTCCACAGTTAAATAGTAAAATCCGATATTTCTGCTCACAATAATGGATCACTGATAAAATTACATATTCATATTTTGATGTCCTTGTTTACAACCTTGCTTTTTATGAGAAGGACCAATATCTAGGTTCACAGTAGGAGAGCAAATCTTGTTGGTTTCCATTTCAAGTATTTCACATTCTCATACATGGGCATATATGGGCAAACAATATACTAAAATGGCAAAGCGCTTAATGTATTAAGTTATCCATGCTTGTCTCCATTTGGGTCTCATAGCATCTACCACAGCGTTAAACCACGAACCATTCCGCATGATTATTATTTATCCCGTGTTTAAAAAAGAAATTGTATATTTTTTGACAAATGGCTCAAATCAAGCAACCTGCAGCCACTTTGCTCACTGATAATTGGTTTCAAATCTTCACAAGGAGCGCTAACAAGGCAATTCCTCCGGCTTTCATAGCAAATAGATGTAAAAGGAAATGTCAAACTCTAGGCAACGCTGGTTAAAATCGCTTCAACATTAGCAGCTTTCAATTTGCGTATCACACAAACCCAAAAGCGGCAATAATGGACCCAAATTTTCAAAGCGAAAAAAAGTAAGAAACGCAGACTTTTTCTCCTTTTCTTTTTTTTCCATTCAACTAGGAAGACAGCGGCGCTTGGCAATTAACCAAACTAACAGGCATGTTGCTACGCTAATGATGCTCCATATACCACCATGAGTAATATAAAAAAAATACATCCGTGGCTTTATTGGGCTGGGCGCTACTGCTACTGCTCCGATTTAATGAGACTGTCTCCGAGGATGAGCGCTAGCGTTGGTCTTTTTTTGCGCGCTTTACTTAGCTGTGCCGGTAATTAATGACAGAGGCAACAAATCCCACAGGACATGAATTTTGTATTAGGCTGTTTATATGCTGTTCAGATGGGTTCAGTCTCAGATGGTTGAGGAGGGCAGAGGGCGAGGCAGATAATGTGAAGGCCGTGGGTTCGTAGCTGGGTGAATCTATATGTCAATACCCCGGGATCATTTCACTGGTGATGCATTATGACGTACGGCTGTTTGAGTGATGGCTGCAGGGGGAGAGAGAGCGAGTCTGGGGTAAGGCGGTTTAGGACACAGGGTTAAGGCACGGTTAAGTTAAGGTCTTTTTTAATGTTATAATGTTGTGTTTTGGTTCATTCACGCATGTTTAACACACAAATCCTACATATTTACTGTAAAATACCAAATAAAAAATGGATTTCAATTACCATATTTTTCGGACTATACGTTTCTTTCAGGGTGTGGGTGGTCCTGCGACTCAGGTGTGATTTAGATATTACATGTTTCACGCTGACAGCCCATAAACCATATATATGAATCGTATATATGAATTAAAAATGAAAAAATAAATCATTATCCATTTTTTCATTTTGGTTTTAGAGACAATAAAGAAAAGAGTTGTTTTTTCATTTTCTTATTTTTGGTTCTATATTGATAAACGAATGAACGAATGATACACGGATTCTTCTCTATTGGATTGTTTTTATTACTATAACTTCTATAATTTCCCTTTCAAGATGAAATGTTGGTTCTTGGTCTCTGATTTTATAAAATAAATTTACCACAAAAAGTGCGATTTATCGTCCGGTGCAACTTATACTTGTTTTTTTCTTCTGCATTATGCATTTTTTGGCTGGTGCGACTTATACTCTGGTGCGACTTATAGTCCAAAAATACTGGTACAGGCGTATATTCTGATAAATAACCGGCAAGTAAGTAAATAAATGCTGAGTTTAATATACGTGGTGGAAGACAGAAGTCGTGCTACAACAACAGGACGCAGGACTGTTGCTCACTTTGTCTCTACAGAAACCAAATTTAAAATCACATGGCTCATTTGCATAAACTATAAGTGCTGAAAAAAACCGCTCGCTCCTTGTGGTCAGTAGTAATGAGTAAAGTTTTGCTAAAGATTGTGTTATTGTAAGCTTTGGTTCTTTTGATAGTTGTTGATTTGTCTTGACTGGCCATCTCAAAACACAAGTAGCACAGTTATCATGTGTCTACGATGGACCATAATAATCTTTTAAAATATGCTGTGTCATTGCAAGATACGGTAAAATATATAACTTTAGCAACAGGAGATCACCTAAAAACAAGTTTCTCATCAGTGAATAAACTTTGTACTTTGAATTGTGTTTATTCCTGTAATAAAATGTTGTTATGAAGCAATTAAAAGCCCTGTAGTCATTTATTGCTATGTATATGAGCAAAATGTATCTCATGTATCTCCCATACAGATAGATTGTATAAGACACTCTTGAGGTTAAAAATAATAATGATAATAAAAATCTGCTGCTTCCTGTCTGCACCTGATCATAAAGCGTTTTCTGTCCAATACTCAGGAAGTGCACGTTAGCATGCTGCTTGTTGATAGCTTTATCGTGATGGCAAAACTGCGCTCTGGTCTGGTCTAGTGAAAGTGCTTATAAACTCATCGTAGTGAATAATTAAGATACTCGGAATGTGTAAAATAAGTGAGGGGTCATTTTGGACCACTGTGAAATGTTTAAAATTAAGTAGTTCTGATTTTTGTGTTTTTAAGGAAAAATCAGGTACAGCTCCTTTAATGACCGCTACGACTGCACTGACGCTCAGCATTTACCCCTTCACTAAAAGATTTCCGACGTGAGACCTGTTATTTACTAAGGCAAGATACTTCTAAATGTAGCAATGAAACATAAAAAGTCACTTTATGATTTACAGCCCAAATGTATTTTCCTTATTAAAGTTTATTCTGGCTTTTGAGCACATTTTTCTTCTCTATTTTTATTTCATTTCAGTGAGCTTTGGTTTGCTCAGGGCTACAGCCAAAAACAAAGGAGAAGGATGAAATACTGGCTCATACTGGTAAGCTGCTGCAGTTTTGTTGATTGGATAATATAAATTTACAAAGCCAAAACTCAAATTAAGCTCATTTAGTTGTGAAAAAAACAAAGCAAAACTGCAATTTAATGTCAATGTTTTGTTTTTCAGACATATTGCCAGGACACTCTGTTACTTCGAGACACAAACACAGCATTTGCAAAAAAGAATAAGCAAAAAAAAAAAAAAAAAAATACATCTTTGAAATCTCTGAAATATTTTTTTGTTTTTAATTTAGCCTGAGCAGTTAGGCTCTTGTTAGTGTTTCCCATTAATCCATGGGTTTCACAACAATGAGGATTATTGCCACAGTGATGAACAATTTAAAATATTATATGTTTTGAATGGCAGAAAGTCCTCAAAAGGTTGCATATAACAGGAAGCTGAAGTCCATGAATAAAAGAGACTATAATGGCCTTTCCCTAATCTAAAATTCTCCCTCATAATCTAAAACTACTAGGATTAACTTTGGCATAACAAAATCTCACTTTGTTGCTCCTTATATTGCCATTCACATAAAAAGTAACTATAATCTTCACTGTTTAAATATGAAATATAGTGAAGAAGTGTCATTTAAACTCCACAAAATGTATGAAAGAAAATGAATAATCTACAAGGTATTTGAGCCACCGCAGTCTGGACCAAATCTATGAGAAACACTGATTTGTTTGTGAAATCTATCAGAACTGTCCAGGTCTGTTTATTTCCAGGATGATTCATGGCAGATGCTGCATCATAATATGTTCATAATATGATGATGCTCCAGGGTTTGGCAAAAGCACAAAAATAATTAGAATCATTTGACATGTTAATCAACAATTATCTGTTGTAAAGTTACATCTCAACATTCTATTTTTATTAAATACAGACAGGAAGCAGTTGAAATTAATTATGTTTCCTCATCAAAAACATACCAGGAGTTGTGTTTTATTTTTGTCAGCACAAACCCCGCACGGTTCATCTCTCAAATAGAAAACACTCTGATCCACCTTGTGATGTCATGTGGTAATACAGGAAGTGCTCCACTGTATTTAAACTCCATACACCTTCATTTGAATGATTTGGATGATTTCAGATCTGGAATTGCCGATCTCTACTGAACTAAAGGTAAACTGTAACTGTTAACTACAGCTACATGACATCACAAGGTGAAACAGAGCATTTTGAGCTTTGGAGACGCAAACGGATAACGCAGGTTACTCAAACATGTGTGAATGAAACAGAACACAACTCCAGGTATGTTTTTGAAGAGGTAACAAGATTCAGATTCTTTTATTTGACATCCATACATTAAACATATGACCTATTATGGACAAGAAGATAAGTTGGTATGCAAAGATCTGACAGGAAAATGAGATTAGAAGAATGTCAGGAGACTCTTACTAAGACCTCCACCTCAAACAGATCTATTTTTCTAGTTCTCGTATATACTATATTATGAACAATATTATAACATGCTCACAATAATCCATTTTGTGTATAATAGGACCTTTAAAATACAGATTTTTGTCGTAAAACAAAAGGTCAATGAGTCTAGACACTGATAGAAATGATCAGATTCAGCATTTCTGAATCGACCTTTTGGATATTATTCATGGTTAAGTACAATGCTATACATAGGAAAATCTGTCTGTTGCCTCCCATCTATAGTATATACAGTAGTATGCCATAACACCAATATAAGAAATGGATTAAATTCTTGTTTTCTACCTGTCAGCACTTACACATTTTCTGCAAACCTGACCCACTCTCTCCCAGCCAATCATGCACATCACCACTGTATGTGTAAGATTGGCTGTGTACAGGAAACCATTAAACTGCATAACAAAAACAAGCCGATAATAGCACCATCTTTTACCCATGAGTCGGAGGAAGCCATTTCGCAACCATCATGCCAGCTAGCCGGATGCACCATGTGATGTTAAAAAAAAAAAACAAGCAAAAAAAAAGCACTCCCTTGTCATAGCCACTTAAACAATTTCAACTTCCAAAACACTGTCTCGCCATGCCAACAACTAGAAGGACAATTAGAGCGGGTCCCTCCTGACTGCACTGTCTATTTCCATTGCTGTGTGATGCGCAGGTGGACTAGAAGCTTATGGCGCATGATGGCTATAAATGTCCCCCCATTCTCGTCTAAATCTTACCTTGAGGTGTCTTTCTCAGCGCAAAATACCCCAATAGCAGTAGGATCTATGTGCATAAGCATTTTTGTCTTGACATTTCAATCTCTTCTTGCGTTCAATGCCTTCTCGCCTTTGTGGTTAAGATCAATGCTACCTCAAAGACAAATTAATTCTCTACTCTTCCTTTTTTGTTAGTTTATCGCTGTAATTTCCGCCTCTTATGAGAGAAAGCTCGTCTGGATTGAAATCAGCTCGTGTCTAGGCATATCACAGCACATGCATCATAGAGTTAGACCTGTCACGATGATTACTATATTGACTTATTGTTCAGTACATGAAAGCTGGAGCAATATATTTTGAGGCTCAATATTTATTGTCTGTACACAGGCCCGTCGACAGAAATTTGATAGCCTCGGGTAAGGAGCCTTAGGTGGGCCCCCTTTTAATATAAAATAAAAGGAAAAGGGTCCAATTCTGGGCCCCTAAAACCCCATCTACAGCCCTGTCTTTACATTTTTGTTTGTAAAAATTGGGAGATTTTGAGTATTTTTGTTGTAATATGATACGATTTGTAGAGAGTTGAATTATTGGTTTACTCTATTTTTGTGCTCAGGTCTGGTTTACTGGGATTATCTTGCATTCTTGTTAGTGGCATAAAGTAGTTTCAAGCATTATTGTTTATCGTAGTAAATCTCTGTAGCACTATATATATGCTTTAAAATGTGTTATTGTGACAGGTCTACATAGAATCTTACCTCCAAAATTAGGTTGTGTTCACTTTGAATTTCATGTTGTCATAATTTCCGGTGAAGGACAGGGGCCTATATAATTATGGGATTCATAGTGTTGAAAAATCAAATCTCGTGATATCTACAAATGTTGAACATCATTATTTGTGAGGGATTGGCTTGATCTTAGAGCTTTCCTTTGAACAGCCTCTAAGTGTTTGGGGTTGAAGAATGGCAGACCTCTCTGAAGCTGTTGTGGAAATAAATAATTATCTGTTTATTTATACCGATACACAAGGCATTGAACTTTGTGCCAGAATTTGTTTCGTGTGGTTAGACCAAGTAATTACACATATTAATCATAAACCACATCAACAAATCTGCACAGACAGACACCAGATTCAATGCCATAGAAATCCGACCTGTTCTCCAGCTCAGTTAAACTATAGGGGTTTTAGAATGGTGTGATGTGAACACAATCTATGGATACCTTGCAGTGGCATTAAGCTGGGGGTGTTCTACATCTGTCTCTATAGATGGAATATTCAACAGTTATCATGGTCACTAGGGCTGTGTGGAAAAAAATCTATTTTCCGATTCTGAATTCTTAAAGATCGATTCGTACATCCAAAGATCGATTTAATTTTCAATACATTTTCCCTCAGTGAACTTTAACCCCATTTGTCGTGTCACTGAATTCGCGCAGGCGCTTTTGGGGTCTGACTATATCAAAACAATTAACATGCTGTCGGACACTAGTGGCAACGTTAGCCAAGTCCTGGCTTTGAAGACGCCAGAAACACTCAAAGCTCCGTCTGGCACCATTTTGGGTTCAGAAACGATAAAGACAAAGAAGCGCTTGACAGAAGCAAAATGATTTGCAAGACAAATGGAGGTGAAGTACAGCGGAAATACAACCAACCTCAGGAACCACTTGTAACAGCTCAGGTAACAGCTCAAAAATGGTTCTAATAACACTAGCCAGAATCGAGATCGGATCAGATCGTGATAATCAATTCTGAATCTTGAGAATCACAATCGAATTGATTCTTGGAATTTGAATCGATACCCAGCTCTAATGGTCACACAATGCACACATTAGCAAATACAAACAAAAACATTTTAAGATACTCTCTAAACTCATGAAAACATATAAAATGGATTTAAACCACACATTTTCAGCAGTCTGTGATCAACATAAGCGTTGATGGTCCAATTTAGGTGTTTGATTTTTAACAAAAAAGGTGAGAGTGAAAAACTGTACCTTGAGATTGTAATTTTATGTGTGAGAAACATAAACATGGACAGGTTGCATTAACATAAAGCTCAGATTAAATTCTAACTTGAGTCATTCTAACAGAGTAGTGCTTTCAGTTAGCTTCACACCCCCAGAGAATACTGATAATATCGACATGTTCCATTATAAGAGGAGGCGTACGCTAAGTATTGACTCTTGCTGTTTGCTGTTGCACAAGACATCTGCAGAACATAGAAATGAGCTTTAAACAGGTGAGGATTGTGTTGGACGAATGCTCGACCTGGGATCAATACGGGGAAATGATTGCAATTCAATCCAAGCGGAGCAGAGAATTAGCGAATTTGCCAAACACGCAAGTCCGGCCGATAATGACGATGCAGGGGTAAATTATTTTCCACTTTGATCAGAACATAAATAAAAAAACGCACTCGAATGCCTCTCGGGGAAAGGTTGAAGCGCCTCAGATGAACTGGACGGGCCTCTCTGTTTGTGCTCGCTAAACAAATGCTAACACAGTTTTCACCGTAACTTCAGCTGATGAATCTTAACAGTTGCAATTAATTTTCATTCATGCCCGCACAATTGCAGTTATTTATTAGTAAACCATTAGTTTAGCCGCGCAGAATGGCCCGCGGACGGCATATCGTAAATCCCGTTGGCTAAAGAAGTTCTAGGAGATGACTTAAAATTAAAACTAATAAACAGACGCAATTACTTTTGAGTGGCTTTCAGTGTTGTCGGGGTGTGCCACTGCTCCAGGCGAACTCCACTGCGAATGCCTGGTGATTCCGAATGCTCTCTATAAAGCACACTTAATGATCCCTGGTGACGTTTATGCAACTTCTGATTGGGTAGCAATAGAGGCACATGGAAGAAAAAAAAAAAAAATCAACAGCTATCTACTATATGTTCTCTTTGTTGATTAAATACTCATAGCCTAGAGTTAGCCTATGCGGCGCTGTGTTTACTGGCGCATTACAAAAGCTGAGAAGGGACATTAAGCCTCCTTCAATGAAAATAGTCTGTGATGGCCACTTTTCCTTTCTCCCTAAGCCTCTTTTCAGACAAGGAGGCTAATTATGATAATTCACTTGTTAATTACATTTACATACATCAGAATGTGAATGGTGGAGCCGGCGCGGGGAACTCATTAAACTTTGAGTATTTTTCATATCTCTCGCGCTTAATTGCGGGGAGGTTGATGGGCGCAAAAACAGACACCAGACTTCACAAGTATAACCTTGCGTTGCCTTGTCTGTATAGTTTCTCTCTGTAGCAAAAATATATCGTACTTCAAAACTTGTTATTGTGGCAAGCGTACATGGAGCTTTACTCCAAAAATACTATAGCTTGCCTTCATTTAAATTTGATTAAATTTGGCAGCGGTATATCAAACTATGGAAGATTCATAGTGTTGAAAAACCCAAAGTTATGCTCCACAAACATCATTATTTGCTCCATATATTCTACATTAATCTTATATCTTGAAGTCCTTTGAACGGGCAGTCTCCGAGTGGATTTTAAGTACGACACCACTCCCTGAAGCTATTGTGCAAATAAATAACTCATTAAACTTTGACTATTTTTCATATCTCTCGTGGTTAATTGCAGGGAGGTTGATCGGTGCAAAAACAGACTCCAGACTTCACAAGCATAACCTCGTGTTTCCTTTGTCTGTATAGTTTCTCTCTGTAGCAATATATCATGCCAGGCCTACATGGAGTATTTCCTCCAAAAATACTGCAGCTTGCCTTCATGTTGAATTTAATGTTGTCATAATTTCAGGTAGTGGATGGCATGGGGCCTATATAACTGGGAGATTCATAGTGCTGAAAAATCCAAACTTACGATCTACAAACATTATTTGTCAGTTTTTGGCTCCATATATGTGCCATTTTAATCTTATAACTTGAAGTCCTTTGAATGGACAGCCTTTAAGTGTTTGGGGTTGAAGCGCAGCGCTGTCTAAAGCTATTGTGCAAATAAATGACTCATTAAACTTTGAGTATTATTCATATCTTTCTCGGTTAATTGCGGGGAAGTTGATGGGCGCAAAAACAGACGCCAGACTTCACAAGCGTAACCTTGCGTTGCCTTGTCTGTACAGTTTCTCTCTGTAACAATATAGCGTCCTTCAAAATTTGTTACAATTTGTGGCAGGCCTGTGGAATCTTTCCTCCAAAAATACTGTAGCTTTCCTTCATGGGAGAATTATAGTGTTGAAAAATCCAAACTTATGATCCACAAACATCATTATTTGTCAGGTTTTGGCTCCACATGTGCCTTTTTTGCTTTTTAACTTGAAGTCCTTTGAACGGACAACCTCTAAGTGTTTGGGGTTGACGAACGGCACCACTCTCTGAAGCTATTGTGCAAATAAATAACTCATTAAACTTTGACTATTTTTCATATCTCTCGCGGTTAATTGCAGGGAGCTTGATGGGCGCAAAAACAGACACCAGACTTCACAAGCATAACCTCGCGTTGAATCGTCTGTATAGTTTCTCCTCTCCCTTGGGTGTCATGTTATCATGCCGGAGGAGATTCCAGGGAATAGCAGGAAAACAAACAGACGTGTTGACAAGAGGCCAGAGTTCAGGCGCACACAGACTCCATTGAGACATCAGCGCTGACCCCCCTTCTTTAAACAGCGCCAGCTCAAGGGGAATCACGTTTCTCTGCACCGCTGCTACTCGCAAAGCCCCCCTGAATATCCAGAAGTTAAAATCATAATCCGGGCCAGCGCTTCGGGGCAAAGAAAAAGTCAGGTCAAGGTTCCAGTTTCCAGCTCTGCTCAGTAGCTTTAGCGCTTGAGCTCACTGGGATAAGGCAGTTGTCAGGTAATTAGCCCTATTATCGTCTTGATGTAAGGTCGTCTTCTAATGACACGTACGTCGCCTCTCCGTTTCCTCATAGATTAATTTAAGCCCTGGGCGCCTGACAAGATTCTCCACTGTAATTGATCTTTCATTCCAGCCTTCAACCATTCCGCTACCACCCTTGAATCACCGCATGTCGCACTCTGGCTTTTAAAAATATTTTGTCACAATGGGGCTGCTATTATCTCCTGATCTATTACTGTGCAAAAAAAAGCTGATGAGGTAGCCATGGCAACACAACTTCAAAAAAAGAATCAAGGTGAGGAAATGGAAAAATGGAAGGCTACATACTGCGCACAATGCTACTCAGATGTATCCGAGGTTCACGAGTCCAGCGTTCATAATGGGTTTGGAGAAGGGCTGGAGATTAAAGAATTTGATAAGGTCCAAGCTTTGAGACGAGGATAGCGCCTCGGCTAGCATTCACGGTAATAAAAGCCGCCGCATTTCTGTAGCCGTACAATCCCGGTGGGAGCTATACCTCGTTCCAAGGTGAATCTGTAATTTCTGTCTGCAAATGAGGCCTTTCTCCCAAGACTAACGCAAGCTGTGTTTTTTCTTTACGCTCCCACCACTACACCTGAATTGCCTCCAAAATTAAAAGGCAGCCATCTGTGACTTCCCATCCTCGCAACCAGACACAATAATTACGCTAAATGAAAGTAGGAGAAAACAAAGGCGGACTCACCTTCAGCGGGGTCTGGAGGTCCGAAGTCCAGGTCGTAGCGGAGGATGTAAAAGTTATTCCAAACATAGAGCTGGTTATCTCGGGGGTTATAATCCACAGCGGTTATATACTGGTACTGATTGGGGAAGGGGATGTCCGTGTACTCGCCTTGGCTCAGTTTAGTGTTGTAAATGTAATCAATTTGGCTCCTGCTAGACTCACTTTCATTTTCTTCATAGGTGGAGCGCACAACATGTAACACGCCGCACACCATGAAGGCATTGGAGGCCGATCTTTTGTCATAGGCGGTATCCCATGTCGCCTCGAATCGCAAGGTGTATGGGTTAAGCTGGCTGATCACTATTCGCCCGTTGTTCTGTTCCGTGGCGTAGATTACCCACAGTCCCCTCTCATCTACCGCCAGGTCAATGTCCGTTTTGCCGCCCCAGCGATACGGCGAGGTGTCGTGGTAGTTGGCGTTGTTGACGATTGCCTCGCCGCTCTTGATACGGGTGCGCAAATCAAACTTGACAATGTTCCTGGTGCGTTCCTTGTTGAAGAAAATGGCGCCGTCGTACGCCACAAATCCTGTCCCGTCAACTCGATGGGGCAGTTTGTAGGTGGTCGTCTGGCGGCCATTTTTAAAGTCCTCCAAGGATGCATACTCAATAAGTGTGTCTGTGCGGTATGGAGTCCATGGCATGAAGAAGACCTTATCTCCGGCTTGAAGAGGGTCTTTGCACCAAGAGCCGGCCTGCTGCTCCGCTTCGAACAGGAATGTGGCAGCTCCTACTCCTTTCAATGTCCCAGGACATATGAAAACTAGTGACAGAGAGAAGAATGAAAAGAATTATTAGCATTTAAATTGAGAAAATGAAGTGATTCAGACATTTCTTTATGAAACGCATCACTCTTGCTGCTTAGAACAAAAGGTCAGGGACTGTGAATTTGAAAGAGTTTTACTAAAGTCTTTTAAAATAAAACTAATGAATGGCAACATAAAATGTGAGTGAATCGTGTGCATCAAAAGGTCTGCTGCTACACCTAACAGGGACAGATCCAAACTAAAGAAACCAAAAACCTGCAATAAAGACATGGAGAATGGAAAATCGTGAAAAGCCTGCCTAATGCTGCCGTTCACATACAGTTGGGAACATGGACACACATGCATATTCACATGTCATGGACATAAAAACAATGTGAGAGAAAAGGGGGACAGACTTCACATCTTGGTGTGAACAACAGGTTGTCATGGCAGTGGCGGCAGCAAAGCATTGGTAGAAAATGAAAAGTGAAGATTGGGGGCTCAAGACTGAGCAGCGCTAAAGGATTGTCACTATTTTTCTGTGGCAAAAGACAAAAGAGTGTTTCCACTGATGGGTGAGGGAGGCCATGGCACAGATCCTGCTTTAAATTGGTTCCAAATAAACAGGGAACACAGAAATCCTGTTTTTCTCTCTCTCTTTTTTCAGCCTGTGCCAATCTCACTCAGCCATCACTGCTATTCAACATGACGTGCTATGGGTGCAGCAGAACTGGGGCCAAGCAAGCTAACTGGAAGCCAAATATACACTGCATTGTTCAAGAGTCCCTGCAAAAAATCCACTGGAGTTTGAAGCTACAATTGGTGACCCTGGGTGTCACCCGGAATTGCGTTTTGAGATTCATTTGGACTCCCGTAGGTGCACAAACAATCCTCCAATGGGGTTTTATTTAGCATCTGACAGAAGAGGCAATAGAGGAGGGGGGTGGGAGACGAGAGGGGAGTTGTACTTAACACCACAGAACAAGGAGCCAGAGGGGGGGTGGATAAAGACCAGACCACGCATTTACCTTTTTGCTCCACTTCTATTTCAGGCATTGGAAAAGAAAGCAAAAAAAGAGTGCAAAGGGAGAGAAAGGTTATCATGTGTCAACTAGCAGGTACAAAAGAAGAATTAGTTTGGAGGATGACCCCTTGGTGAACCGAGCTGCTGTTTTAAGACGCTAGGGGAGAGAGAGAGTGTTTGTTAGTCAGGGTTGTCTCATCCTAGGACATAGAATCAGTTTGAAGTCAAGCGAAAAGAGCTGTGCTTCGCGGTGCATGACATTTTTCATTCCCATTATCCTTAACTGCTGACAAAATAACACACAAGCCACTGTAAATGCAGAATCAATGCCTCAGAGGTGCTGTTTACAAGCCAGCAGAGCTCCCTGAAAACGGAATCTTCTGAACTTTTGATAACAACCTCCACAGTAGTATTTTTGGTGAAAATTGCACCTATGCTGACAAAGTGTTAAGTTAGAAAGTGGCATTCGCGTGTAAAGGTGTACCAACCCGCTAATAGGATTGTACTGACTTATTATAACATCAGGGCTGTGGATACTGGCAATAGTTATTTCAACTCAATTTTGATAGTAAGGAATAGACGCCACACTCCGTACCGATAATAAAAAACAGTTATTTTCAACGTTAAATAATAGTACTTTCATGTAATCGTAAATCTTTGACATGGTAGGTTCCATAGTGGTCCAAGGGCATATACTAGTCTTTGTGGTCTTATATTTGTACTGTTACAGCTCAAGATCGTTCTAAAACTATTCAGGAAAGGTTCCTTTATGTCCTCTGAATGACTTTTTAGTATCGGTACCAGTGGATTAGTCTTAGATCTTCAATACTTTGACAACCCTAACTGGCAAAGGTTGTTCACAACTTTACACAGTGCCAAAATGCGCTCATCTATTGTAGTAGCGTGTGAAATTCCAATAAATTCCAATAAAATCCATTTACACAGCCGCTCTCAGCTGTTAAAACAATGCTGTTCCGGGCCAGTATGAGTGCTCTGATGTCAGCTGAAACAATAAGGTAAGAACAGAAGGACATGCTGGGGGGTATATGGCGTCAACAATTTTTTTTTTTTTTGACTATTTTTAGATGACATACTGAGCAGAAAAAGTTGCAGTTGGGAAATATGACAAACTGTTCAAGAGATTATCTTTTGAGCTGGCAAACAACAATCATTTTTCTTAATTTGAGTGATGCTAAATTCATACTGTTTAGGCTACACAAAGCAATCACAAATTTGCCGCAGTGTTGTCATGTACACCCACCTACAATGGAGCTGGTTAATAGAAAATCGTGAACACATCTCCAGAGCGGCTCATATTTTTTGACGGATGAGATTCTCAGGAGTTATTTTTGGCCTGTATTGATCGAGTGTGGATCTTGTTCAAACTTTTAAAAACACAAATCAAACAATGGAATCCGAAAAGAAGCGATTCGCCCACACACGTCAAACATGACACAGACTAAACTTTTGTAAATGAGCCACGGCGGTGTATGGGAATGACTGATGAGCGATCCGGCCGACGTGGAGTTCGCGGAAGCTGCAAATACCTGGGGTCAAGAGGAGGGGAGGGAAAGAGGTGGACGCTGCAGACATCTCGTGAAAAATTTGAAAGTTAACAAAACGCAGAGCGAAGAGGTTAGTCATCTGGGAGCTGTTGAGGAGGTGAAAGCGAGGTCTGTTTGAGAGAAGGAGCGAAATGGGGTCAATATATTAAAAAATGTTTACTTTTTGTACGTTTTACACTGCCACGGGAGAGATGTAGCATGCAGCTGCACGGCGAAATCGCTCTGAAAACACCCTTTTAAGGTAGATTAAGATCCCAGACAACTTTTACATACAAGTGATATTTGTCTTACGCTACAAATGACCCTCATGGGAAAATTACCACTTGAAAACCTGCAGTTTAAACTATAAAAATCCACTTTTTCATTTATTTTTTCTTAGCGAATGACCATTAAATTATTTTCAGACTTACAGCTAGTAGTACAACGCTTACCCGTGTATGAATTCTTACATTTACAGCTTCCAAATGAAATCACAGAACTGTAAGTCTAATATCACAGGAATTCAAATAGCGGCATGTCTACGCAGCCGTTCGTGTAAAACGGTCGGCTAGTTTCGGGGAGCGAGAAATTGGAAAATATTTTACAGTATATTCTCGTGGTAAAAATGAAATCTACGCTTGCTCATAAATAGCTGGTTTTTTACAAGATTCTGTGATGTTCTTAGAGACGTAGGACAAATGCATGCTAGTAAAACCTTTATGATTATGGTTCGGGTAATTGCTTTTCAATATGGCAGTGCTTTGAGTGGGGATATGCGGCGTTTTGCAGCAATTCTGAAGGGCAAGTCAGAAAGACAAAATGTTAATTAGGAAAAAAACTTAAGTCAAAAGCTACTAATAATGATTTTGGATGTTTTTTTTTATTTCATTTTTTTACTGTTTAAAGATTTGTTTTCACACTTTACAAATTAATTTTACTGGTGTTGTGACTTGCCCTTCTGAGGTACCACTTTTTCCCTGTTAAGAATTTCCAAACAACGAATATGATTTGACATTTCTGACATTCTAACCTTTCAAACATGCTAAATACAAGCTAATAATAAGCACCAATACAACATTCGTTTCTGCAACACTTCTTGAGGCGCCTGCAAAAGAACTGTTTAACGTTATGAAATACATACAAATCACAGCATTGTTTTTTGGTTTGGAAATGGAAATGCAATACTTACTATATGGTACACACTCATACTGGACCTCTAAGTACTTGTAGGTGCCGGGGCAAGGGTCAGGAAAGACATCAGAGCCAGTGACAACCACACACTGTGTACGATTGTTGCACCTAGGAAGAAAAAATAGGCCATTGACCAGGGATTTCTTTGCCATACATCTGCACACACACTCCACAGTAGACATGGGACGATAGAGAAATCTGGAGATTATCATGGCCAAAGATTCTATCATGATAACTGTGAAAGTTAAAAATGTTATGGATATGAATAATGATCATTTGAATACTATCAATAGCAGGGTTCCCACAGTCATGGAAATCTTGGAAAAGTCATGGAAGTCATGGAATTTTGTAAATTCAATGAAAGTTTTGGAAAAACATGGAATTTTAGTATATCTTATATGTAATTACAGCGTTCTGTTAAGTTATCAGGCTGTTATTTCTGAACGTATGCTCCAGCCGCTCCAGTCGGACAATACACTAGGGATGCACCGAATATTCAGCCACTGAATATATTTGGCCGAATATTGCAAAAAAAAAAGCCACATTCGGCTTTCAGTGGCGTCAGTTAAAAGTAAGGCTGAATAGTGGTGTGTGACTCAATGACACAATCAATCAAACTGTCTAAAATGTCGGCAGTGTGGAAATATTTAAAGCGTCTGAAAGCGAGAAAAGAATTGCAGTTTGCAATTTCTTAAGCATTTCTTGCAGTTTCTTAAGCATTTTATTCACTCCAGACCCGGTGGTGGTAAACTACTATTGTAGCTACAGCTGCCCTGGGGCAGACTGACGGAAGCGCCTTCTGGCCTGGGATACTTGTGTACAGGCTGTAGAAGAGGATGAGGTTACAAGCACACACTTATTGAGATTTACTTGAGCCTTCTGTTTATTTAAAGAATATTAGAAAAAGATTTACTTTCTTTTAAAAACATGTCTAAAAATTTAGGTTATTTATGCAATATTAAAACTGCATTTGATATTCGTCTTCGGTATTCGGCCAAGCATTTTATTTTTATTCGGTTTGCACTGAAAGTATTTGGAATGTTAAAAAACTATAAAACCATATCATAAGGTGAGTGGAAAGGGTTAACATTTCGTATTTAGCCCTGAAAATATGCTCAGTTTTACACATGTAGGTGCCATAAAGTCATGGAAAATTCACTTTAGGTCATGAAAAAGTAATGGAAAAGTTTTGAAATTTTGTCAGTGAAAAAGAGTGGGAACCCTGTAATAGGTTCCATATTTAAAGCTGTTATAGTTGTACTTAGATAGTGAAAGTGAAAACAATAATGATTTCTGCACATTCTGGTGATTATTTTTGTCTGCGATGATCACAATTATATGAAATGTCCCACGAATCATTATTGTCTACCCATTTTTATCATAATAAGCGATATTATTGTTCATTGCCCCATCCCTACTCCACAGCCACTCAAGCTAGAAAACAACACGTGAAAGCAAAAAGGTGAGAAGGTCCATTACAATGAATTTGATGGCATCCCGGGCTTTTAAGCTAGCGACACACAACCTTGAGGAGAGGAATGGGAGCATTAAATGAATCAAAATCAATGTAGTAATGGGTGTGGAGGAGCAGCTAAAGGCATGTGCGGAATTAGCCATGGCATTTCGCGTTAGCATGTTTTTGTATGGCGCTATTGAGAGAGCAGACATTCATTAGAGGAACCCGGCAGGAGGCTAAGGCATGCGCTGGGGTAGAATAGTGTAAAAATGTCGCAAACATGGTGTAAATATGTCTTTTATATAGAAAGGATGTGTCTCACTGGGGGAAATGGGGCTTATACAAGGATCCAGGTGTCGGTTATAGAAACGGGATGATACGTGATCTTATAATTTCGTTAATATTTCATAAAATTGCTTCAGAATGTTAATGGAATTTCAGTAATTTTATCTCTGCACCATTTCTTCTGCACATCCTCTCGTACACTATCACTGAGATATATTTGTATTACTAAATTGCTATATTTTATTTTTACTTGTACTGTACATTTGTGTAATTATGCCTTATTTGACAACGATCTTTTGCTATTATTGCTGCTTATTCTGAATTAATTATTACCATTTATATTTTTTTGCTCTTTGACATCACATTATATTGTGATGTGTGAGCTAGTACGTCCAAATAACTGCTCTTGCTCATCAATAAAGCTTGTCTAAGACTAAACTTATTCCTTTAAGGTCACGAAAGAATGCAATTTTTCCATTTTTTTTCTCCATATTTAACGTTGACGAAACACCAAAATCTGCTATGTGCATGTTTGGACCATTGTTGTATTTAGATAATGCTTTTCGTAACAAAATCCCTTTATTCGGAATTTTTTCCATTTGAAATTTTGTTTATTTTGGCATGCGGGCACAGGGTTATTTACTTTACAATGTCATTATGTCATCCGTAATGATTCTTCATTGTTTATGTGGCTGTATTTTTAATTTCTCATGGAGCACTTTGAGCTTCTTGCATATGTTTTCAAATGCGTGTGTGTGATTTTTTAAACTAGCAAATAAACGAACCTAATTATTACACTACACGCGCACTTTTTGCTATAACATATTTTCCAGTTCAAATCGTTTTCTGCATTTTACATTCTTCCACAAGCCGCTATGTAACTTTTTTAAGAGAAGTCCACCATCTGCTATAGTGTCCCTAGAGATGATGAAATATTCGTGTAGTGTGGCATTAAACATGTATCTCCATGGAGACGCTGTCCGGTCAAATTACAGGTTAGATCTGTGGAGACCCTTCTCGCAGTAAATACACACGTTTTACAAGATTTCTGCATTTAGCAAAAACACTAAAAAGGTTAATTAGGCAAGCTTAATGACTTTCTGTATAAAATCTCCATGGAGACAAGAAGGTATGGACCAAATTTCATTATATTACATTGCACTTTGCTATGAAATCTAAAAGGTAAATTCACAAATGTTGAACTGGTATTTTGAATTATTGACTGAACACAAGAATTCACTGTATTACAACATGTTTTTGCATTTTAACAAAGTTCATTTTAGCTGTATTAATGAATATTGTCCTACAGAATGCTGTGTACCTTTAATAGTGTTGTACTATAGATATGCTTTTGTATGAATTGCAAGTACATTGTGAATTGAAGCAGAACTAAAGAAAGTTAAAGTCAGGATTGTTAAAAAGCACCATGTTTGTGTGAATAAATCCCTTATAGTGTATAGGATGAAATTGGCTCTACTTCAGTCAAGCTCTCTGGAGGCCGGGGGATTGAGAAGAATGTCAGCAGCAACATAAACAATCCAAACATGAAGAAAAAGAAAATGGCACCCAAATAGGACATTGAACAGTTTGCAAAGCTGGGGATAAATATTGCAGCGGGTTAGAAGCCGGCATGCGAGATGGACACACATTTCGAGACAGCACATAACTTTTAAAGAAGCATTAGTAATCGTAGAGGCACTGCGGAATGGGACTGCACAGCTACGTCTGTCACAATAGCACAAGTTTCAAGTACGATAAAATGCAGAAGGAAATACAGACGATAAATGACAATACTGAAACCAAACCATAAAGCAGAATTATCCCCAAAATATGTTATACAATATGGTTAAAAACAGAGACAGACAGGCCTATGTACAGCACTGCAAAATTTAAATTTAAATTAAAGATGCATTGTGTATTTTGCATTGAGATGTTATTGCTTTGTCTGGAATGTTTCACAGTATGGCATGAAACGTTTCTATCTTCATGGAGACCAAACCAGTCAAAGTTACAGGTCAGATCTGTGGAGAGGCGACCCCGCTCACAGTTATAATGCCTCTTTTTCTAGGTATTTTTGAGTTATAAAACCATCTGTAATTGAATAAATGCAAGGTAGTGCTGTTTAATGTCATATTGTGAACGCAAAGCAATGGCATATCCATAGAAACGGTGAAGGTGATGGACCCCCAACCAAAACGTTAAGCCTGGCGTACACTGTGCGATTTTGGCCCTTTTGGAGCCAATTTTTCACTCATGCAACTGATTTTGGGACCGGGCCGAGTTTTGGCTTAATTTTCGTGCTTCGTGAAGTTTACCCATTAATACCTCATGACCAGCTCCCGATCGCCAATCATAGGTTGCAAGAATATCAAACCTGTTTGAAATCTAGTCGCCTCTCATGAGGGTTTTGCACTGTTGAAGTAGTTCTCTTTTCTTTTTTTTTACCTTTTTTTTAACCAGGAAAGTCCCATTGAGATTACTAATCTCTTTTTCAAGGGAGTCCTGCCATGCACACATCACTTTCATACTAGGCAATGTGGGTGAAGTGTCTTGCCTAAGGACACATCGCTAATTTTTGCCACTGGCGCCCCACTGTGGCACCTGGGATTCCCAGTGGTCTCCCATCCAAGTACTACCCAGGCCCAGCCCTGCTGAGCTTCTGAGATCTGAGGAGATCAGGCTTTGACAAACCGGTATGGCCACATTATATAGTGTGGGAACAAGAATCGTGAGCTGTCAACATTTAAACCCTGAGTTTTTGGTCTTAAAGTTTGAGCTGGCGCTGAGTGAAATGATCAAACATATTGAACAGTGTACACCCGGCTTTACACAGTCCAAAATTAAAATTAAAATTTCACAGTGCATGAAAATATACACATACAATCCAACATAAATTACAACCAGACTATTTAACCTTCTCCCTGTCTACTCCACTGTGCACGTCTCCCTTTAGATACTAATAGCTTATTAAACATTGTATATGTGAATAAAAGAAAGGCACACAGTCCATTACAAGGTTGAAAAATAGAACAAGAGCCCGGGCAGTGATGGCTTTAACATCGGCTGGACAATATGGTGCCAGCTGCATTTAAGAAGCTCGCCTTAATGGTCTGTCTGCAGCCAGGGCTCTCTGCAGGGCTACCGCCAGCTACTGGGTCCCTACATCAAAATGAGAATGGATGAACGGGACATAAGAGCAAGACAGTCTTTTAAATGCATCCAGAGAGACACCGTTTAATTCAATCTTCATCGCTCACCGTATGAGACTGATGGATGATAAGTAGCAGGGCCATTAAATACTGCATGTCTGCTTTATGCTAATTTATAGTTCGGCTCCATTCTGTGATCAGAGCTGGTCTATCCCGAAGTTTGGGATGTTTATTCATGTGCTTCAGCTTCCTGTTATATGGAACATTTCAGGACATAAAACCTAAGATGCACTGCGTAATATTTCTAGTGGAGGGTTCGCCACCTGCTTGTCTCCAAGGAAATGTTATCGCTTTGTCTAGAATGTTCCACAATCTATCATGAGAGAGACAACAGAGACACCCGGAATGAATAAATACTAGAGGGATATGTTTAATGTCATACCACGGAACATTCCAGGCAAAGCAATAACATCTCAAAGAGAGAAAAGAGAGAAGAAGGTAGCAGACTCTCTACCGGAAAAGTTGCTCAGAGCTTTAATCACTAGGGCAACTGTCCTATATTTTCATCATTTTGAAACCCATAGATTGGCCAGTAGGTTGTGTTCATATTCTAGACAGTGATTAAGTATTTTCAGGAGTTTTTGGAAGAAATATCCAAACTTATGATCCACAAATGTTGAATCTTATTTGTTGGGAATTGGCTCCCAAAACTTTACAACAGACATAAATCTTATATGGTGTTTGTGGATGAAAAATGGCACCATTTTCTATTCTAAAGCCTATTATGGGGGGGAGGGGGGAGGGGGGAGGGGAAATACTTTTGTTTATTTATTCTGCCAGAAAATATTTCATTTTTTGTGAATAGGCTATAAATATCAACCATAAATCAGTGGCTTTTTCAATACTAAATCAATACTTTTTTTTAGGTATCTGTACTGCACTTTACAGTGGATACTTTAACTTTTGCTTCACTACATTTGATAGCATGTGTCTGTACTTTCTACACCATTACATTTTTTTTAATTGGGCTGAAAAGTAAAAAGTACTTTTCTTTATGGTTTGGGACCCACTGAAACGGCTGAGGCTTATTTTTATACATTTAACGTCTCAACTTTGAGCAAATCCAATACACAAAACAGAAACAATAACAAATCAATTGAATCACTTAAAATCCACTAAACTCATTATCAAAGTAATTTAATTTTTTAACTCTTTGCAAAATACTTTAACTTTTTACTCTTTACATTTTTAAACAGGTCCTTTAATACTTTCACTTAAGCAGATTTTTTCACGTGATACTTTTACTTGAGTAATCTTTGCCCCGGTATCTGTACTTTTAAGTGGCAAAACCGAGTACTTCCAGCACCGCTCCCATAAATCAGGTAAAAACATTTAAACAAACAGCTCCGTTATAACCGTAGGGGTTATTATGGAATGCACTGACGTCCCGTGAACGCAGCCGACTGAAACCCAAACTATTCAACTGCTCAAAATAACTTTCTTAAACTTAGATTAGGTAATTGACTTCATTGAATTTAACGCGCAAATTAGTTGCTAAATAACTACATTAACTGGTAATTTTGCTAATTGTATGCAGATCTAGGCTCTAATTGCTGGCTTAATAGTAAGTAGAATGTGTGTGAAAAAGTGCCCACTAAGCAGTCAGGTTGTATAGAAACGTTTGTTAAAACATGCCTCAGAGCTGTTAGGTTCAGCATAAAGTGAGAGACGAAGCGAAGGAGGGAGCTGCTAATGAAAAACACTAATTGTAATGAGTGTTTATTGCAAGTCTTTAGCTAACATGTGTTATATTTACTTGGTTTAATTCATGGATTTAGTTTTTAAAAATAAGCTATTAAATTAAAACAAAAATAAAAAAATGTAAAATAAAATAAAAAAAATTAACAATTTAAATTTAAAAAGTAAATTAAAAAATAAAATGCAAAAATACAAATTAAAAAATACAAATTAAAACATTAAATAAAAATAATTAAAATAGAAATTAAAAAATTCAAATTAAATACAAATTAAAAAGATAAAATAAAAAACACAAAATAAAAATACAAAAAAGATCAAATTAAAAAAATACAAATTAAAAAATAAAAATACAAATTAAAAAATAAAATTAAAATGCTCCGACGCTCGTCACATTTACTTATCCTTAATTAATGGATTTAGTTAAAAATAAGATTTTCATGTTACAAATAAAATATACAAAGCAACTTGCCGTGTTCAAATATTTTTCAAAGATTTTTTGCAATAAAGCTCTAAACTTGACCAAAACACTACAAAGAATTTAACAAAAAGTCCAATGTAGAAAAGGTTTCATCGGCGATCAAAACGGTTCAGCCTCCGCCCTGAAACCATTTTCAAAATATTAACAAAAAGTTGTGGAACAAGCTGGAGGGTCACTATCGGTCGCCTAAATCAAAACCTGAATTTATCATTAGCTTTTGCAATATTGATAAACCTACACTACCAGTCAAAAGTCTGAATTCACCCTCTCATTCCTTTATTTTTCTATATGTTTACAACTTTCTACGTTTGATATACATACAGAAAACATCAGGTATATGAAGTAAAATGTATTATTTGGTAAAGAAAAAAGTTAAATAAATCTACTACATCTTACAGCAAGTTGGGTAATTTGAGTATTTGGTTTGGTTTTATTTTATTTTTTACTTCTATTTTCTTTGCTACATAAATCCATCAATCTTACGTCATATATTTGAAGTCTTCTGCATGTATATCAAAAGTAGAAAGTAGTAAGCAAATACAAAAAAACTACTGAATGAGAAGGTGATCCCAAACTTTTGACTGGTATTGCGTCTTAAAAATCAAATATAGACGAATGAATAGCATGAACGCCATCCAACACATAACTGACTTCCACTACAGCAATCCAAATGTCCAAAGGCTACACAGCAACGGAGATGAAGCTTATTGCAATCTCAGCGTAGGATAGTTTACTTAACCGGATACTATATTGTAGTTTTTTGCTGCAGGACGGCAACCTTAGCCTTTTTTCCTTTGTTACGGGAGCGTGCGCTTGTATACCCAAGAAATGCAACCTCCAGTGGTCTAAAAGATTCATTCTCCTCTCCGATTTTACAGGGTCAGATAGTAGGTGGCCAGTAAAAATGATGCAACTCAACTCGGCCAAGCAGTTTATATTATGTTTTGTGTGGGAAAAGTCAGAGCTTCATCCTGGTGAAAACAAGTCTACGAGGACGTGGTCAGGCTGGTCCATTACCTGAATATTAAACAAGCCCCTTTTCCATTCGTACCTTCATACATTTTTCATCTTGCCTCTCTTCCTAGCGTGGAAACAAACATTTTCTTTTGACAACATCACAAAAAAACATAAAAGATTGGCTCCATCCAGCAGCGCGGCTTGTTTTTGCGTAGAAATTGGCCTTGGTGATGATAAATACTTTAGATGCAATTTCCAAATCGGCAGAAGAGCCACAGTTTCCATATCCACTTTTAGTCTGGTTTAATATGTTTATTTGTCTGTGGACTTTGTTAATCATCCCCATAAGAGTACTGCGTCATGCCACTCTACTTCTCTGCAGAAACAACAAAAATAAAAAAAGAACGAAAGGTGGAACATTTTCTAAACGCTTTAAGGTTTCTGTACTATGCAAAATTGTCTCTTGTGAGCTTTAAATCAAGTTATAATGTTGTTACCGTTTAAAAAACATACCTGGAGTTTGTGTTGTTTGTGTTGTTATTAGTCTGTCTGCATCTCCAAGCATGTGTGAACCAAACAAAACAACCCCACGTTTGTTTGTGAGGATGAAACATTATAGAATATGAGAAAATAGCGTAATATGGGTCTTTCAATTAGAAAAACAGCTTTTCTCGCCCTCTATCCTTTCACATGGTTATCACTCTAATTTTAATTACGATATTCCCTCTGGATCTGGATCATTTGAAATGTTCTGGTTTGTGCTGCGGCAGCTTCGCCTTGTTTCCGAAAGCGAAGCCTCCGGGGGCTTTTTGTCAGAGATGAGTTTGAAAAGCAGGTGACAACAGATGCACAATGGGAAATTTACAGGGGGACAGGGGGCATGGGGTGGGGCAACTTTAAAGGAGTTAAATTTAGAAGAGCAGATTGGCATGACAGGTCTGTTGAGAAGCTCTCAGGAGTGAGCTTAGATATGGTAGAGGATGATGGTTGTATGAGGCAGACAGAGGTGGAAGGTAACGAAGTACAAGTACTAAAGTGTGTAAAATCGCTGTTGTTCAGGTAGAATCCATGAAAGAAGAAAGTTCAATTTGTCAACTGGACAAGAGTAAAGTGCTGTACTTAGGTTATATTTTTAGGTATCTGTATCTTACTTAAAGGTGCATTATGTAAGTTTTCCAGTGGAGTTTCCGCCACCTGCTTGTCTCAGTAGAAATGTTAATGCTTTGTCTAGAATGTTCTATCCACCATCCTCAAGGGAGACAACTATAGGCTACATTACAGGTCAGATCTATGGAGAGGCAACCAGAGAAGAAGGCAACAGAGAGAATTATTGTACAAATTGTACTTTTTACTGCATGTTTTTTAAATCTGCCTTGATCAAGCAAATGTAGTGTGTCCTTTTGAGGGTCTAAGCATGAACAAAGGTCTGGAGGATCATTTCAACATGTTATAAATGCACAGATTTAAATTATTGACTGTTTTGACCACCAGTTTATGACCCTCGATCAGCCCTCACACTGGTCTGTGTTTTAATATGGGGCGCTTGAAGAAAACAGTTTGGACACCCCTGTGCTACATAGATGTGTTTAATGTCACACCATGGAACATTTCAGGCAAAGCAAAACTATTTCCATGGAGATCAGGAGGTGATGGACCTCCACCAGAAAGGTTGTGCAGTGTACCTTTCATTAAGTAACTATTTCTTACTTTCACTTCACTTCATTTGAGAACACGCATCTGTACTTTCTACTCCACTGCATTTTTTAACTTTTTAACTTGAACTGTACTTTTCATATGTTTGTGGTAAAGCTTTTGACGTCAAGTTTTGGCTGTCAGCAAACACAAATAAATACACAAAATTCATTCAAGAAAATTAAGAAACTGATTCGTATTGACACTTTTGACCAAAATCAGTATAATTTTTAATCTTATTGATACTCACCAAAGCGCCCGAACCAAATCCGTTATGACGCCAGACTATCGATGTAATAAAACTAACCTTGCATCGCATGAATCGTCACATGTCGAGGGACTATTTTCTCATATATCAGTCCGCCACTGTCAAGGTTTCTATCAGGAAGTACAACTCGCTGCTCCTCAGACATAAATCCTTCAAATGCAAGGTTGGTTTTACTTCTGAAATTATTCTATCGGCACAGACATTCACATCGACAGTCTGGAGTTATAATTGTCTTGCCTCGGGTGCACTGTGGAGTGGGTAAGACGGTCCAACACTCTGGCTCACTAGGAAATGAGGCCCTATGTCCAAAATTCCGAACGGTCCCTTTAAGTACATTTTTATACCGATACTTTAAAACGTTTACGTAAGATTTTTCATACTTTTACTTTCACTTTAGTAGCTTTTTGCCCCTGCATCCATACTTATACTTAAGTACCAGACCTGCTCCGTCCACCATAGGAGGCAGGTTAGGACATAGCAGTGCATTAGAAGATGAACCGGGCCTGTTTGTAGCTATGAATAGTGCATCCTGCAGTGGCCTTTAAAAAACCCACAATCTGAAGCGCCTCTGGGGGAAAAAGCAGTGGAGGAGCGGAGGTGTTTCTGTGGCGTTTGACAGCGGAAACAGCGGTGGGAGAGAGGGGGGGAGCGGGGATAAAAGGCACGATTATGAGCGCCATTGACTCTCTACCTGAGGCTAATGCTGGGTCTCAAAACACATGCTTCTGTCACGGGCGTTTTATCAGGGTTCACTACACTTCGCACACAGGGATAGTAAAGATTTGGTCCGAAAATAAAATGGGTTATATTTCTCCGTTTTTCAAATATCAAGTTGAAGCTTTCTGAACAAAAGATGTATATTTTGAAGCCTGGACATACGTGAAAGTGAATTTTTTGAGTAGGTCTATTTGCAGTGTCTATAGATAAAGCCATTTACAATTATTTACTACACTAAACATTACATCTTTGCATCACTATAACGACTCAGAATATTAAGATTTGTATATATTTTTTAACTGCTTAATGTTTGAACAGTGTTTAAGTTCATCACTCAGGCTTTTCCTTATTTTCACCCCACAGACAGATATACAAAAACTCTTCCTTGGTTGTGCCCCACTTCTCTTTCTATACATAAATTTTGAATATTTACATGTAATTGATTGTTTCTTGCTTTAAACATAATAAGTGCTGGAAAATATTCTACTAAATTGGGAAATTTTAAGAGTTTTGATTCTACATGGACATGGATTTATTTTTTGTTTTGTTTTACTTTGGTTCTTTCATAATAGCCTATTGCTTAGCGAAGAATTAAATAATTGGATTAATCAAACTAATAGGCCATCAACTGGACGTCTACTGTGAATTAAAGGTCCTATACAACACAAAATAGACTTGCGAGGTTTGTTTAGAGTGCCATCGCCTCATTTTACTAAGCTGGAGGACAGGTCAGACTGCTATGGTGGAATTTGCGGTTTAACTATCAGATTGCAGATTTGTTGACCCGGTTTATGGTGAAAATACAGGGCCTATCCACATGAAACAAAACACTGGCACGGAGTTCAAGGACTTCTCGGGCTCTATGAATAAACATTTGCCAAATTATTTCTTCACAATAGCTTCGGAAAGTGGTGCCACTCTTTCGATCCCAAAGACATGATTGTCGTCAGTTGAAAGGACTTAAAGCCACAGGAATTGATATGGAAAGTTTGTGGGGCCAATCTACGGGAATAAAAGTTAATGAAGTTCAACATTTGTAGATGATAAGTTTGGATTTTTCTTTCAAAAACTGACAGAACTCTTCCAAAATATTGTGAGCTTTGAGCCAAGATTTCAAGGTTTTGTTTTGTTGTTTTTTTTGTTCTTTTATACCTACAAGGCTACAAGTTATTACTGCTTGGAGTTTTGTTTGTTTCCTTAGTCTAAAGGGTGAATATCTCTACACACAAAGTAGCCCAGTGCATCCTGCTAACAGAGTAAGCGCATTTGAGTTATGAAGTTCAGAAGTACATAAATCGTGCCACAGTACACTACAGAGCAAGTGGAAGTACAAGAACAAAGAAGCGAGAGCAGTGGTCCTCATATGGGAGTGAAGTGGGTGAATGTGTGTGTGCGCTATGGCCATAATGACTCAAACTGCAATAAGAAAGCACAGCTGGTGTGAGGAAATCGGCCACATGCTTGTCAATTTCTCCCAGTCAAGAATAAAGCTCTTTTTTTTTTACTTTAACAAGCCACCTACACGTTATTTGATACAAGAACGGAAATTGTATAAGGTCCAAGATGTTGATTAAAACAATAAGATGTTTCTTTGAATTATTTGAGGACATTTAAGGGCCTGTATTACACTACTTTATGATCTATATTATATACCTGGAGCTGGGTTTTGTTTCATTCACATATATATGCATCAGAGCATTTTGAGCTTTAGAGATGTAGAGAGATTAATAGGGATGGGCATTCGATAAAATTTTCTTAATAGATCATCAGGAAATTTAACAATCGATTTTCGATTAATCATTGACATTTTATATTAAAATTATCATCACTATTATTAGTATTACTAATCTGCATAAATAAACTCAACTTTACAACACATAAACCATAATCACTATAGAGCCACATCAGCCCGTGTGAGATTAGAATGTGTTTAATGCAGCTTTGCGCACATTTGTTTACGTCTTACAGAAACAAAACTTAAAAACTCATGGCTCATTTGCATACACAGTAAGTGGAAAAAAAAGCAGCTCTTTCCTTGTGCTGATGTGGTCGGCTTCAGTTGGACTAAAGGACACGACTCAGTGGAATATGAGTGTTTTCTGTGACAGAGGATGTGATGAGGCTGGTGAGTCTGTTCTGTGCACATGTTGGAGATACTGTGTATACATGCGAAACTGGGATACTCAAAAAAAAAAAAAAAACCCCGATCATAACCGGGATGCTGATGTGCAGGTGAGACGCAGCCTTAACTCCTTACGCTACATTACGCACAGTGACCTACATTTGGTTTGTCGATTAAAATGTGATCGACGAAATTCTTAATGATCAATTATCGATTAGTCGACTAATCCTGCCCATCCCTAGAGACTAATAATAAAGGTTTACTCAAACACAATTGAAACAAAACAACTCCAAGTATATTTTTGAGGACTAAACAACATTCTAACATGGATTAAAACTCACAAGAGATTATTTTGTGTCATACAGAACCTTTAAAAAACATCCAGAGCCCATTTGAAGGCCCTGTACCCAATTTTGTCCATGTATTTGAACAAAATTTGTCTCTCCCCGGTACAGATTTACAGTATTGTATAAGCAGCTCTTGCGTTCCACTACTAATTAGAAAGTATTTTACTGTCAATTAAATCAGGAAGTGCACATTGGCATGCTAGTTGGCATTATGTTATAGTGTTTATGGTATACTGTATGCAAAAAAATTTTTTATATACATATACATTGTTTAAAGTGCAATTGTTGATCTGGATTTATGCATAATCAAATTTTCAAGTATATATATCCTCTGTAATTAAAACTATTAAAAAAATATGTAAAGATAAATAACTAAATAAATAAATAAAATAATATCCTAAACAAGGGTATAAAGTAATGCCCTTTTGTGGTTATTTCAGGGTCTAGTCACGTTTTATACGATACTTGAACCTCAACCAATTTACCGGCAATTTTAGCACATTTCTGATAAATTGTTTAAATATTTTTAAATATATATATATATATATATATATATATATATATATATATATATATATATATATATATATATATATATATATATATATATATATATATATATATATATATAGTATATATATATATATAAAGTATATAAAGGTCTATACTGTTCTCTCATGTTCAAGTGCCCCAGAAATTTATAGAAGTTAAGTTGGGAGGAGTCAGAAAATCTCCAAAAAGTAAAAAAAAAAAAATGTATTTATCAGCCACTCACTATTTCAATATTTCAATTTCAATCAAGAATTCCAGCACTAATAAATGCCTCAGAATGCAGACGGCTACAAATATAAATAGATTTCTTTTGTGAAAACTCCACAGACAAAAACAACCCCAGTCTGCACGAGGTCCTTCGCCCCCAGCTCTCGGCAGCGTTTTGAAACAGGAGCCCGGCCCCCACCAGCTCCTTACCTTTGTGATATAATCTTGTAGGCGTCCGGGAGGTAGCAGTTGACGTTCTCCATCTGGAAAGGGTCAGCGTCGCAGATCTTGTCGTCAGTTCGCCCGTAGTTGGCCGTCTCAATCATGATGACATCACTCCCCGGGCAGCGCAGATCGATGGCGTACCCCTCGCAGGAGAGCTCCCTCCTGACCAGGCCGAACGGCAGGGCAGCGCGACTGAAAGCTGGAACAGAGAGAGAAAAAGTGAGTGAGAAAAGAACTGAATCACGGCTTGAAGATAATGGAAAAGATCTTATAGAGTGGAGAAGGTTTTGAGTTATATTTGTCGATTTGGCTTTTAATTGTAAGCGATACTCTTGATCTATATCACGATGGCGACAAGCAGGTTACAGCGTTACGTTACACTACAATTCTATGGATCTGAATTGTGCTCCACTATGTTTTTAAACTCCATACACTTTCACAAGAGTCATTTGGATCATTTCAGCTCTGGAATTACCAATCTCGACTGAACTAAAGGTAAAATGTAGGTGTTAACTTGAAAACTACCGGTTCATGACATCACAAGGTGGAATTGAGCATTTTGAGACACAGATTAATAAAAAAACAACTCCAGGTGTGTTTTTGAGGAGGTAACAGCATTAGAACACGACTTAAAGCTCACACGTGTCAATTTTTTAGTGCCTTCAACAAACATGCACGAACCAACTGAAATACAACTTTGAGTAAGCCAATAATGAGGGGGAAACTAGCTCATAAAAGTCTTTTTTCACATAATAACTCCCCTTTATGAGGTTGAACACAGTATTTGACTTGCTCCAAATGTCAGAAAAGTTTTGTAACCAACTTTTTGTAATGGCGTTTGAGCAATCATCATGAACTCCCATAATTATTTCAGTAATCCTCAAATGCCATATAAGGTCTCTACAGCAATGACATCTTTGTCTACCAATTTATCCATTAAGGCAATTTCGTCCTATGTCTGCGGTTCAGCCCACCTTCTGCAGATCTCCAGTATGCTTTAAATCAGACAAAAGAAATTCTTGAGCAAATAAAATTAATGGCTTAAAAGGATCTGCGCTTTAATACAACAAAGACCACACATTATGCTGGAAGATTCCTCCGGCGCAAAATAATAGACAACAGCAGCCCGGTGTTTACCACAGTTTAAACAGCAAGGCCATTACGCACCGAGCCGGAATAGGCAAAGACGAAACAATCCATCTCCCCAGTTCTCTGTGGTCTTCACTTGTTGGCGGGGATATCGACGAAAAATCATGGAGACCAATGGTGACCTCATAAATTCTTGAGCAAACATAAAAGACTATGCAAAAGCTAGAAGATAGTTTCTTTAACAGTTCTACAAGCTAACGCATTTGTTTCTCTTCCTTTATGTGCTCTGGGAAGTAAAGATAGAGGGGAAAAGGCTGGATCCCGGTAGAATGGAGTGTAATATAATCTATTCTACAGTGTCTGTGATCGAAGAGGGGACTGTCTGGAGTCCACACGGGAGGAAAATCTATACATGGAACACAACAGATGGGAGCAGCAGCTAAACAGCACTACTTTAGGGGAAATTAACTATTTAAATCAGGCCTGTCCCCACTTTTTGAAAATACGGAGGACGCGCTGGGGGTTTTCAGGGTTTAGCAGCAGATGTTAGTTACTGTGGAAAATGTAACAGTGAGGTTTAACTGTGGGGTAGTGATTGTCGAAGTGAAGTCTTCAGTGGATAGAGAATAAAGGGAAAAGTTGCAACAAAAGTCCCAAGGTTCAATAACTTTTTGGTTATGGGTCTGTTACCTGCTTGATTCTATGGATACTGCTCTGCCTGGAATGTTCCACAGTATGACATTAAACAGTTCTACCTTACATTTATTCAGTTACAGGCGGTTTTATAGCTCAAAAATACCTACAAAAACAGGCATTCTGACTGTAAACGGGGTTGCCTCTCCACAGATCTGACCTATAATTTGGTCTGGTTTGGTTTCCATGAAGATAGAAAGGTCAAATACCAAATGTGGTGAAATATTTCAGGCAAAGCAATAACATATAGCATCTCAAAATCATAAGCATTTGACGGACTTTACACCAGAAAAGTTGCACAATGCACGTTTATGTCTGAAGATTTACAGTATATTGAAAGAAACAAGTGTAAAAAGAAAGTGCGTGCGAAGCTTGTACCCACTCGTTATTGTAGTCTACATGCCAGCAACTAGCTTGTCATTTCAAATAGTTGACTACATCAGCCAGAGGGTACATGCTAATGGTAACTGACTCACAGTTATGCTGGGAGTCTCCAATTTGAAAAACGAACAGATTTGGCTGGATAAAGTCGAGTAAAACTGCAAGCCTGCAAATACTTTCCAAAATATCTGTTTCTGCATCCATTGTCCAACAAATACCACAACTTGATAATGTCAGTCAGCGTTTCAGCTTCATGCAGCTAAAACCTGGAACAGCCTTTGACGCCGTTTAAATCCAGGCTCCAAACGGTTCTGTTAGTTGCATATGACTGCTTTTCATTCCGCACTCTTCTCTCTCATTTAATCTCTCTCTCTTCTTAATTGTATGATGATTTATGTTTTGATTTGTTTGTATTGTGAATTTTCTTATTCTGTAACGCACTTTGAATTACTTTGTGTACAACGTGCTATACGAATAAACTTGCACTGCCTTAATTAATGTATGCGTATGATTTAATATATGATTAAGTAGACCACAATCCAGGCCACTTAGCTCAGCGTATTTGAGTAGTAGGTCGTGTCATTGTTATTAGCATATTTGTTAGTGACAGTGTATGTTAATGAACACATCTGAGACACATGTAAACACACTGCCTGGAGATGATTTTTCTCCATTGTTATGTTAAGATATTAATGTAAGCTCATTCTGTAAACAGACATCTGAGTCAGTGGGTAAATGCATGAACCAAAGTGCACCAATAGCGTACTACTTTTTAGAATTATGTGGGTGTGCATTTTTTAAAAATACACTTTCAGATAAATTAGACCCTTTTTAAATCAGTGGTTATCAAGCCTAAAAACTTCTGCAGAACCTACGATTTTCATCCTCTTCTAAGTATAACATTAAGTCATGGATGAGGAAACAAGGAGAGAAATCCATTATCTGAGGTCTAAATGATCCAGTGTGGAAAAAAGTAACCGTCTGCAATTCAGGGAAAACAATTAGGTACAAATCTAAGTAGAACATGCAAATGTGTTCCATTTAAGACGCCCAAGACGAGCGCCGCATGAACTGCCAATAATCAGCGTTGTTTGCAGCTCTAGTGGGTCCCTGAGGGGCCAAGAGCATTTGGATTTTCTGCACTTCTCTGTCCTAATTAGCCCTGTTTTCAGCCCCTTACGGAGCTTCCATTGGTTTAGCTTTCAGCCTTTTACCTTTGCTTAACTCCCATTGGCCCAGCTTTTAGCCCCTTACATTTGCTGTGCTCCCATTGGCCTAGCATTCAGCCCCTCACCTCTGCAGAGCTCCCATTGGCCCAGCTTTCAGCCCCTCACCTCTGCAGAGCTCCCATTGGCCCTGCTTTCAGTCCCTTGCCTTTTGCTGCACTCCCACTGCACCATCTTTTACCCCCTTACCTGTGCTGTGCTCCCACTGGCCCTGCGTTTTGCCCCTCACCTCTGCAGAGCTCCCATTGGCCCTGCTTTCAGCCCCTCACCTTTGCCGCGCTGCCATTGGCTGCTGTGCTTTGTCATGTACAAACACTTCCACCCCAGGACGGCCTTGCCCCCTCACTCTAATTATGCTCACACGTTTGACAGTCAGGCCCTGGCACAATTAGCATTGTTTGAACGGCTCCAGCCTGAGAGCTCCAGACTTGAAATCCTTACCCCTTAAACCCCGGCCCACATGTCTGCTAGTCATTTTAGCCTGCTGCGCTCGGCTCGCTTATAATGATATTCTGTGTCAGTCCGCACATGTCACACTAGCTCCAGCAGGAGAAAAAAATCTATGTAACATGAATCTATTCATCGAAACGGCAGCCGTTCAGAATAGTACAAATGGTATGAATTGTCAGTCCACTCTGCACTGGAGAGAAACTTGTACTGCTTGGTTTAAAAATATCCATCTAATGCTCTAATGCTGCAGATGCTTTATTAGAATACATGTTCGGGTGTCAGTTATTGATTCAATTACGTGATATGTTGATTTGACAAATGAGTGAAAAGTAACCTAGTACATGTAAAACAAACGAGACAAGACTAATCATGTTAATCACTATTTCATGGATCAATAAAGTCTAAGTTTGCAAGTCATTTTAACCTGCTTTAGCCTCAGTTATGGTATGGCTTGTCCGTACATATGCTGTACTGTAGCAAGAACTTAACATAAATGAGATTCTCTGAGCAGCCTCGATCTAAAATGCAAATTGTGTAAATTGGAGATAAACTTCCTGTGAGGATTGATGAGCCATCTTTTCTTCATTGCCCATATGGATTGTGGATAAAGATTCTTCACTGAGGATAAAACTCAAAATACACTAAATTGCATGCAGATATTGGAGAACGTTTGGTACATATTAAATCGGCTTTTATCTGTCAATATCAATATGAAAAGAACACCAAAGCACCTGATCAAAGTGCTGCTAAATCCTCCACATGCTAGCTATTACTCACTACTAGCAAGTTCCCGTTTTGAAAGGCTTGGAATGATTATGACACGATATTAAAAATGAGATAAAAGTTCTGTGTTGGAGAGAATGCATGTCCAATTATTTGTAGTAAATAATCCCGTTACTTTGATTTAAGATGTGCAATTTTTGGCCCTTTATGAGCCATTTTTTTACTTCTGCGTTTTTGGGATCGGGCCGAGTTTTGGCTAGATCATGTGTCGTGCTCCGTGTAGGATACATGGGTTAACAAGAAATGATTAATACCTCACGACCAGCTCCTGATAGGTCGCAAGAATATTAAACCTGTTTGAAATCCAGAAGCCTCTCGTGAGGGTTTCGCACGGCTGAAGTAGTTCCACGATCCGAGAATCTGCCAGACCACGTATGCGCGAACACAGAAGCAGTACTGAAGGACGTGAAGTTGGTGGAGGACCATGGCGACCAGCGAGTGATTTGGACACAAGCAGTGGAGGCTTTGGCAGAATCACCCGAGCATTATCAGCGTGGCCTCACAGAGCTACCATGACCGCGACAAAAGAAAAAAGTTTGGGGGGAGATTGGCGCTCAGTTGCAGCTGCCAGGTAATGTTTCTGTCCAGACTAGCAAAGTAGACATGTTGTTAATTCATTGTTGGTGGTGGTTGTTGATGCCTGGATGTGAGATAGAGAGAAACAGAGAGAAGAGCAAGAGAGATTTTGTGTAATATATTGGCTCCAATAATTCAGCTCACATTGAACACACTGCTTACCTCCAGTTCCCTCTGAAGAACTAACAGCCCGTACTGCCCACGTCTGCCCAGCCATTTCTTTGACCATAGTCGTCGCCTCTTCCTTTTGGGCTTGTCTGTGCAGAGAATGGCACAAATTGCCAAGGCAGCGCGTCTATCTTTTGCCAGCATTGTGTCTCCGCACTTCCATGGTTTTCTACTTTATGTTTCCAGAACAAGAACTCCACACGTCGTGATAACGGATAGTGTACAAACATGAACCGTGAGCTGTGAACTTTTAACAGTTTGAGCTAAAACTATCAGAAATATTGCACAGTGTGTATACTGTATTGATCGACAAAGTAAATCACACAGTATCTCACACATCTCAATATATTATAACAACAAAGAGCAGAAATATAAATGGTAATAATCATTTCAAAATAAGTTGCAAAAATTAATGAGACTGGTGTCAAACAAGGCATAATTGTATAAATGTATATGTTCAAGCAAAAATGTAAAAAATCTAGAAATATACTAATGCAAATGTCTCTGAGCTGTGTACACTGTGTACAAGAGGACATAACAATGCAAGTCATTTCAGCCCGCCATGCTTGACTAGTTTCTAATCATGTATTATGTCAGTTTACATGTGATGTCGCACAATGGCATGATGGGAAAACAGCATGTAACATAAAGCAGTGAATAAGCACTGCTAGAATGTAGTTCACATGGGGATAATCTGGCCTCACAATATACAAACTGTCCCTACACCAGCAAAACTTTTCATTAGCATAGCCCTGATCTGTCTATATATATATATATATATATATATATATATATATATATATATGTTTGTTTGTTTTTCACATGAGTTACCAAAGAAGTGTAGCAGATATAGTGAAAATAAAATGACAAAAACAGGCTTTCCTCCTGCTCGCTACTCTTGATGATTAACCTTTCTCAAGTCCTAGATCATGTTTTGTCAGTTTACATGTGATGTCGCACTGTGGCATGATGGGCAAACAGGATGTAACATAACATATAGACGCTAGAATGCAGTTCACCTGGGGATAATCTCGTCTCACAATATAACACAACGGTAGAAACGTGCTCCCTACTATAGCAGACATTTCATTAGCATAGCCGTGATCTGTCTAATGGCCAGTAGATTCTGCTTAGCCACACTGTTTATCACCTCATTACGAGACGCCAGAGCTGCGGCGACGTAAGTGTAGGGCTGTGGGGTCATTCCATCTGTTCCAATAACTGATACAATTACGCACACTTCTTAGAAAAAATGTCCAAAGAACTAGAAGATGAAAACGCCAGAGTGAAGAGAGTCCTGGCTTCACTATGACGACTAATGATCTGCCCTGCTCACCATTTGTCATAGCAGGAGTGACGGGTTTATCTTGGCGACTACGCTCTCCCAGAATGCAGTTTTTTTTTTTTTTTTTTAATGCAGGTAGACTTTGGAAGGCAAAAACACAAAAATGTGATCTACTTTCATGACCTTTTTCCTTATTGTCCCATGCAGATTTGGAGCATCCGTCACAGCGCTATGACATGGAGGCGTAGCACTGTCAGCACAAGTCTATAGCAATTGATTACACCTGGGTCTCAGTAACCTGGTCCTCCCGCCTCCACAGTATAGATCGCACTGGTCATAGGCTAACAGTACATCAATTAGGGGGAATAGCTCCACTATACTGGCAGCCCAAGGAACAAATGACCTCTTCTCCAAACTGTGGGTAGCCTCAGCCTCATTAATGACCATCTTGTCAGCCTGTAATTGGCCAAGTAATGACAAATCTGTCTAAAAGGTTCAAATACATGTAAAAGGGAGATTTTTGTTCTTTGAAGATGGAATGTATTTCAATATGACCTATGTGGAAGTGGCTAAAGGTCCAGCTGTTGAGCTAAAGAAGAAAGAAACTATTTCCAGAAGAATTTGCAAATAAAACACAAATGTCAATGTCTTACAGAGGTATGAAAAGATTGCAGCACTTTGTTTGACTGTTCAACTTTGCAGCAGCCAAAGACTGCAGCAGAAGGGCATGATCTGCAGTGAGAACAGTGTGGAGAAAACTGGAAGAGAAAAATCCATAACACAATCCTGCAAGGGTGCGAATCCAGGAAAGACTGCCCTGTTCTCATCAGCCATTCTGATTAACATCAAATACCACAGTCAGTGTGGGAATTAAAATGGTTTTATAGGAAGCATTTAGTTTAATCACCATGGTAACCACTCTTGCTAAGCTTTAATTGGCTGAGATCCCTATTCCTGGCTTTGTTGACACAAAGCTTTATCGCGTATTCTGGTCAGTGAGTGACTGGGAAAAGTAGCTTTTGAGATTCCTCCTCCTGACCTGCCCGCTAAGCCTCCTATTGAGCTCAAGAGGGCAAAGCCAGGGACAGCGCTGCTCCTCAGTGTGATGCATCTGCCCCGTTTTCTTCTCCTTCAGTTGACAGGCTATAATTCAGCCCTGACAATCGCTCCTCATAATACATATTTTGTTTTCTATCAACACCCTTGAAATTGGAAGTGGCACTGTGGCTCAGATGGGTGTGCCTGAAGCCATCCGCGGAGTTACACTCTGAGGCTTTTAACACCCTGGAGATGAAACAGGAGATAATGAAGCTTTGGTGAAGATATTGGCGTTTGGCAACAGACCGTAGCACCAGACCTCACCATAAAAGATTCCTGGCAAACTACTTCAATTTAATGAATAAATTACATCCACAGTCAATGTCCCCAAAAAGTCAAGCTTTTCTATTGTTACTTTAAATATTGTATGTTTCTTCCAGCATTTGTATTCAGTACAGTACTCATAGCTAAATCAAAGAAAAGACTGTTTCTTGTTTTAAAATGACAGATTTCCCCACATTTACAAAGCAATAGTTTAGAATAATTGGTCGATAAAAGTAAAAAAAAAAAATAAAGGGTAGTTAAATTGGTCATCTTCTATTAGAATTACTTCTGTTATAACTCTGTGTATATAAAATGGAGATTTGCATTCTAGCCATACGCAAATTCCACATATGTTGTGGATGATCTTTGGTGCACTCAAAACTCATCGTGACCAACCTTTAACCTCACTACCTCCGCTGTCAAGACATCAGACTGTGGGAGCAAAAACTATAGAGGAATGTTGAATTTTTAAAAACTGGGCCACTTCTGGAGGGGAGACACGGTGGCGAGACCTGCCATAGACTGGGTGCAAAGGCGTTGGTTGATGGTTGTCATTTTCCATTAAGGCTCCTTTGATTGGCCTTTGTGAGCCTGGAAACGGCAAACAGCTGCATGCAAATGGGCCCGTTTCCCCACGGCTGGCCCCCATTGTTGTAGGCCCCAGCTTGACAGGGACTCTTTCTCAGGAGCATAAAGGCGGGTGTAGCCTTTAGTCAAATAAGAGTGCCCCCATAGCGGTCCCAGCATGACAACTTGAAGGCTGTTTGTCTTTTTATGTTGGTTTATTCTTGATATTACTGGTAGCCAACGTGTTTGCAAGATCTTAAGAGTCAAGCGCTTCCTCCAACACCAGGGGAAGCCTCTATAATCCAATATCCGGCGCCTATCACACTGGTCTTACTGCATGTTGGCTCAGGCGAGGGAGACATTTGGAAGCAGAGTAAATTAAAAACATATTTGAATTTGTTACATTGGAGAACAAAGCGTCATCTGTTGTTTGTCTTGATTTCCTGTCTTACTGTGTTTCCTAGACGGCTCCATGGAACAATATCAAGCCATATGTGCAGGAGACCTCGTGTGAACCATAAACTGGACTCTGAGGCTTCACAATCTATCAAGATCACGAAGCACTACATCTCAAAAACAAACTGTTTTCAGGTTCAAAGGATGGTTCTTCGTGTAGCAGATATTTTGTTTTTGCCTTTCGTTGACTATACAGTTAGAACTTTTTGAATTTGACCTGGGGATTACTTTGCAATTCTTTTGTATCACTTCCAAACAACTTTCCACGTTAGCTGACCATTTTTTATGCACTGATAACTTCTAGGAGCACTATATAACTTTTCTGTTTGGGGGTCCGCCTCTTGTTTGTCTCTCTATTGATTTGTGCCTGGAATGCTCCACAGTCTGCATCCATCTTGCATTGATTTAATCCCAGGTGTTTTTATTGCACAGAAATACCTTCAGCTACGTGCATTCTTACTGTGAGTATGGTCACCTCTCCGCAGATATAACCAGTAGTTTTGCCTTAAAGGTGCACTGTGTAACATTTCTGGTAAAGAGTCCACTACCTGCTTCTCTCCATGTAGATGGTATTGGCTTGACTAGAAAGTACCGCAGTATGGCATTAAACATGGCGTGAATCTCCATGGAGACAAGCAGGTGATGCTATCAGGCCGTGTTACAGGTCAGATCTATGGAGAGGCAATCCTGCACACGGGGTGAGAATCCTTGTTTTTCAAGGTATATTTGAGCACCCAAAACACCCATAATAAAGGATAGAAACATGCATTTAAAGAAGCACCATGTAACTTTTTGGTTGAGGGTCTGTCACCACATGTTCCACAGTATGACATTAAAGGGGAACTCCGGCATGTTTAAAGTTAAAGTCCATTTATAGAGGTGGTCGAATATTGTCAGAAGCCAAAAAAACGGTACAGATCAGTGTTGCCTCGACAGAGACTCGATTGCCGTTGATGTCATTTCTAATCCCATTTATTTACAAGTGAATTATAATTTTTGATAAATTCTAAAAAAAAAAAATTAAAAAAAATACATTCCCGAACCATTTTCTTTCAACAACTTTCAGTTTCTATTGTTCTTCATCGTCAGTAGTTGATCTTCAGTTGTTGCTTCTGGCGGCTCTAGCCACTCACTGCCGCTGGAGTCGGCAGTCGAGTAGTTTGGGCTTTCGCAATGCATAGTGGGAAATCAATAAAGATAAGGCTAAGGCTGCTTATAAAGTTGTTTTATAACGTTTCCAGACACTAATGAGTGAACCAGGCATAGTGTTTTGTTTGTTAGAATCATGGCTGTTGTAAGATTGGTTAGAAAGTGGTGTTAAGCTTCTTCTGTGTGAAGCAAATTGGTGTTTTACGTGGAAGTTAAGAACTTGCCCCCATCACTACACTAGTTTGTTGCCTTGACAGGCTCACTACTACAGCAAGATCTCTGCCAAGGCAACATTGATCTGTGCCGACATTTATTCAATTACAGGAGGTTTTATAGCTGAATAATACTTTCTGCATTCTGATTGTGAGCAGAGTTACCTCTCCATAGATCTGATCTTGGTCTGGGTTGTCTTCACGAAGATAGAAAGATTTAATGCCATACTGCGAAAGATTCCAGACAAAGCAATAACATCTCCATGGAAAAAAGCATTTCACAGACCTTCCACCAGAAAAGTTAGACAATTACCAGGGACCTATGGATAATGACCAGAAAAGTTACGCAGTACAACTTTAAAATTCAGCTTTTCTATTTACACTCAACTTCCCGCACTCCTCTGTTCTAACGTTCATGAACCCCGGCGTCAACTGTTACCAAACTTCATAGTAACACATCAGCACTCCACTGAAACAAGAAACCTTTCAAACTCCATTTTGACATCCTTAAACGTGAAATCCATCCACATCCGCACCATCCAGCCACCGAGCGTGACCCTCCCAGCACACTCCAGGCACACAAAGGAGCGAGGTGCCAGATGAGCCAAGAGATTTGGGATTTTGCAAAATAACACCTGTATCACCGTCAAAAGACAACACCTGAGAACTGTTTTGCAACGCGCGCCCATCTTCCCCCCCGTCATCTCACATTTCATTTCAAACTGTCGACAAAAGCAAGCGAAGGCACTCTCTGAAAATCTAGTTGGACATATGGCACCGTCTCCCTTGACACCTAAGTCCCTCGCTCTGGTCCACCTTGCTGGGAATAGTTTCTAAAGACAGTGTCAGACAAGACCGCAAGGCCCCGAGGCTATACCCCGCCTTTCCGAGACTGCTGCTATGAGACACTCTCGATTCCGATATGAGGATTTGAAAATAGCAACTGGCAATACATGGCCCGAGTCCATTTGTGGTTACATGAGGATGGCGAACTGGTATCCCTTTTCTCTTATACAGACAAGAATCCACACGCTGCTACTTTAAATTCAAAACCACGCGTCTGTATTCGTGTCCACGTCTCTAATTCACTTCTCGGGGTGAAAAAGAGATGTAAGAGGGCAGTGGAGAATGCGCTGGCCTGTGGTGACTAGTTAAATACATTTTAAAAATGGAGAGCTTTGTCATATTACCTGAGCCAGAGCAACCCGGATCAACCCCGCTGACAGCTCTTAACTCCTCAGGTGGCTTCATTATTCCCACTTCAGAGTGCCGTAAAAAATGTTACACACCAGAATAAATGTTGAGGTGGGAGTGCATTTGATTTTTTATTTTATTTTTTTTGGACACGAGTTAGCAAAGAAACTATAATATCAGGATATAGCAGCAATCAGGAACTCAGATATAGTGAAAATGAAGTATCCTCTGAGACAAAAACACAAGCTACTCTAATTGTCCAGACCGGTACTTTTGACAATTAATGTTCATTTCTTAATTAACATTTCTTTTCTGTTGAAGAGCCACTAAAATGCTTTTCTCCATTGAGATGTTATTGCATGGTCTGTTATGTTTCATAGTACAGTATTCAACCTTTTTATCATCATGGATCAGACCAAGTTGCAGATCAGATCTGTGGAGAGGCAACCCCGCTCAGTCAGAATGCCTGTTTTCTAGGTATTTCTGAGCAATAAAATCACCTGTAACTTAATAAATGTAAGGTAGAGCTGTTTAATGTCACACTGTGGAACATTCCAGTCAGAGCAATGACATATGACGGACCCTCTCAGAGAAAAGTTATATAGATCTAGAGAGAGTGTAATGCCCCGTCCACACTAGTACATATTCGAGGTGTTTTCGTTGTGGATGCAGTGTTCGTCCACACTAATCTGATGGAAAATGGCTCCGGAGAAGGAACGATCTGGATACACCAGCTCCCACGTATTCGCCTGAGTATGGATCTGATCCGGCGCTGTGTGGACACATGAAAACGGTGATACGATATTGCGGAAAAGTTTAAACAAACCCGAGACAAACGGGAAACAGCGCCAGTCCACGAACAAACTGTTTTCACGCTTGCCATCTTTCTCGGCTCAAAATCAGCTGCTGCAACATCCATAGAACTACAGCAACTTCAGATACAGTGCGCTGCTTCCTCGTTTTTATCACCCACATGGTGTCATGCCAACTTAGTCATGTGACTAGCGTTTCAGGTGAACCAGACACGTGTGTGGACACAAATCGTTTCCAATGCGCTGATACAGTGATATGGTGATTCGTTTTGGTGTAAACGCTCTCTAAGAAGAGTGAGAGTGCAAAGAATTGATTCAGTACAAGGATAATTAATTACACTATAAACTTATATTCATTAAATATCCACAAAAACCTTTCTATTTGATGTACCTATTTTCCAATGGTTATTTTATTACATAAACAAAACATCTATGCTTCTTCAGCTGGCTCTCCCAGAGTTAGGCAGACTTTTACGCAGACCCTCTTTGGAAAAAAATTTAAACGATAAAATCTTGGTAGATATCTGTTTTCCAAACTCATCTGTAAGGTGTTTGCTGCAAATTTCTCTGATCTGACTGAGATTTTAAAACGTCTATCAGGTTATTCATGCTGTTTTCAGATTTATTATCTACTTACTAGACCAGACACTGCTTAATAATAGTCTAGAGGTAGTTTATTTTAGGATAACTTGTCAAGAAAAATTGTCTGTCTGTGCAGCGAAATAATTTCACTACTTTTAACTTATTTTCTGATAGAGTTGTTTATATCTTAAGCTTTTTTGTAATAGAGCATTTAGATCTGGCCTGTGTTTTTCATAATGCAACCAGCTTCAAAGACTCCTTTTTCAAGCAGAATTATTTAGCTTTTGTTAGATTAAACATAAAGCGCTCTGTGGGTAAAGATTTCCTAATGACTTGCTCTCCCCAGTATGTTCTCATGCTTTGTAGAGTCCCGCCAGGAGACATTATATCTACCTATAGCTAACACTGTGAATGTCAAACATGGGCGCATCATTAGACCTATGACCTGAATCGGGGCAGGCTGTCATAGACTTTTAATGGTGCATATTAAAATAGCTCTGGTTTTCCCTCTGCTTTGTGGGCCCCCGTGTGCAGCATACCCGACACAGTGGATTCAGAACATGATTTTTGCTGTACCAATTCGAGTTTTACAAATGTAAATGCGTGAACACCAGTAGTTCGTTTTTTACATTACAAAACACACACTTTGTCTTTTATATTTATGCATTTCGATGGGTCAGCGTAGAAACTGAAAGGTAGTCAGACCAGTGGATATTATAGCTGTGTCCTTGGGCAAGACACTTCAACTATAATGTAAATGAAGTGCATGGTATTTATTATATTGTATTGTATTGTACTAATATCAGTATCCACACTCAATACTCTATTATTATCATAAAGTAACTTCATGATGTCATGTGCTCCAGGAAGTGCAGGAAGTGCTCCATTGTGTTTTTAAACTCCATACACCTTCACTAGAATCATGTGGATTGATTTCAGCCCTGGAATTGTCAATCTGTACTGAACAGAAAGGAAAAGATAGCTGCTAACTTGAAAACTATACCGCTTTATGACATCACAAGGTGCGGTTTGAGCTTTGGAGGTGACAGACTAAGAATAAAGGATTACTGAAACATGGGTGAATAAAACAAATACCACTCTGGGTATATTTTTGACGGAAATAACATTCTAACAGGGCCAAAAGTTCACACGAGCCGATTTTGAGTAATATAGGATCTTTAAGCTTAGGATCAGTCTCTACGAAATTAAAATGACACAATATACACACATGACACAATATACACACAATATAATATAATGATATAAAAGGATGTCTGTGTGTGTCCGGTTGGTGGTCAGAGAGGCTGATGGCGCAGATGGACAGCCTTGCTACAGTTAAACACAAGTTAAATTATGCACCGCAGTGGGACTATCAGAATCTAATTGAAATCGTTTTTTGACTTGGCACAATTTTCAAACCACAAAGGCTGCAATTATTTGATAATAGAATGTCCTCTGCAAAGAACACTATATCCTGTCTCTTTACTGATAAAGGCGTTGTACCTGTAGTTTAGACCTCCACAGTCACAGTGCTCTGAAATTCATAGGATTTTTGTATTAGTTTATCAGTTCATGTTTAATTTTTTATCTTTTTTTTTCAGATGAAATGCTAATGGAGTTGTTTAGAATGTGTTCTTTGACCAGAACCATACTTCTTAAAGAGTATTAACAATATCTCTCAATAGGTAAAACTGTAACTGTCTATATTACACTTTATTCAGATCTGTGTTGTAATGTTGTTTCCTCATCACAAACATACCTGGAGTTTGCTTCATTCACACATGTTTAACACACAAACCCTGCACACGTAGGCTGTCTGTGTATGTAGAGTTTTTCGCTCAAAGAAAACACTTCCATCTTGTGTTGTCATATGGTAAACTCCACACACATTCACTAGAATCATTTGGATCATTTCATACCTAGAATTGCCCATCTGTACTGAACAAAAGGTAAAAGGTTTGCTTGAAAACTACCACTGTTCAAAAGGCATCAAAAGGTAAGAACAGCATTTGGAGCTTTGGAAATGTAAACAAAGGATTACTCAAACATCTGTGAATGAAACAAAACATGACTACAGGTTTGTTTGGTGAGGTAACAGCATTATAACATGCCTAAAAGATCACAAGAATCCATTTTGTGTAATAAAGGACCTTTAAACATAATATTTCACCAAAAATCTTACAGCCAACACCACAGGAAGCCCACCTAATTTTGGACAAATTCTAATAAGATTAATGACTACATATAATTCTCACACACACATTCAAGTTACATATTTCCAATTCCAACTTCAGGCCAATCTAAAAGTCCAGCGTGACAGTTAAAACCCTTGTTGATCTAACATTGGGCACCTAAGTGGTGCAATCTCCCCTCCGCACAGAAGTGGCGACTATGATGCACGCTCAACACAGCACAGGATATTTCGGTCCAGCTGCAGAAGACTGTGAATAAAGAATTCCTCCCAAGAGACGGAGAAACTAAGGAAGGGGGGGAAGAAAAGTGGAAGTAATGGAAGTGTAATGACTGCGTCTTCATTTGGCCGACAGAAGCGCTCTCCTCCTCTTCTCGTCTCTCGCGTCGATTGGCTAGAAGACCCCTGACCCCGTGGGTGCATATCAAAAAGAACACAGGCTCGGAAAGCAAGAGAGAATCATTAAATTACTAATATGTATCATCTGCCAAGGCACAAAGGGTCAGCACTTTATACCGGTCATGACAAGAATACGAGAAGAGATATTGCCTGATTTAATGCCATCTCTGACCGTGAGCACATTAGCGAGATTAAAGTAAAGTATAATTTGACAAGCTGGGAATGTAAGCTCTTAATAAACAGCCCAAGAAAGGCTAAACAAACACATAAAAACATCTCACTACATGAGGATGTGATGAAGATATTGCTGTTTAAAAATCACTGCGCAACTTTTCTTCTGGAGGTCCGTCTACATTTTTGCCTCCATGACGATGTACTGTAATTTCTTTGCTTGGAATGTGTCCCAATATGGTATTAAACTTAAAAGGTCCTATATTACACAAAATGGACACATGTGAGCTTTTAGCGGTGTTAGAATGTTGTTGCCCCCTCAAAAACATAACTGGGTTGTACGGTATTTTGTTTAATTTACACAACTTAAACATACAAATCCTGCAGATTTAGGCTGAGTTCTTATCTCAAACAGGAAACACTATGTATGACACTAGTTATGGCATTATAACTAAATATATACTACGACTATCTCCATGGAAACGAGCAGAAGATGCTATCAGACCAAGATACCGGTCAGATCTGCGGAGGATGGCCCACTGACTGTAGGTGTGCATGTTTTTTGAGCAATAAAACACCCATAACTGAATGAATGGTGGACTCGCTGGAGAAGTTTAATGCCATACTGTGAAACATTTCAGACAAAGTAATACCATCTCTATGGAAAGTTGATCCTCTCCCCGAAAAGTTACACAATGAACATAAACAAAACGCTAAAATGTGCCTTGAATACAGAACATTATCCAAAAAAAAAAAGTGCATAGATATAACTTTGTACCATGTAAGGAAATCATTTGGACAAATATTTTGCCAGAAGCTCTAAATTGCAAGATGAGTTTGTGCAATTATCAAAACTCAAAGGCTGCAGTTAGTTGGATAAAAAAATGTCCTCAGGACAAGACATCCGGTCTTTTTATAGAAAGATCTCTTTGTACATTCTGCAGACCTCTACAAACATGTTCAGAAATACGTGGGATTCTTGGATTAGTTTCTCATCAGTTCATATTTCAGTCGTCTCTGCAGATGTCAATGCTCCAAACACAATCCTACTTTTCACAAATCTAATGTCACTTTATTTTGCTCTTTGTTTTTCATTTTTCATTTTGTTGTTTTTCAATAGTTTTAATTATAGCCAATATATTTTCCAAATTTTGCATATCTTCAGAACCGCAATATTATACATTTTACACATTAGTTTTTTTCCCTTTATTTATTTATGTATTTTTTATGTATTTATTTATTTTCAGCATTAGATTATTTGGATTAGGCGTGTCATAATAAATTCTGAATCACAATATTTAAAAATATTGCAATAAAAGATCATATTAAAACTACTTTATGCCACTGACATAAATATATAATATATATATATACTTAACAACAGAGTATTATCCCATTAAACTCTTTTAAATATACTCTATCATTAAAAAGCTTGTGGTCTAACAAATAAATTACAGAAGGAACCCATAATTAGCCGTAGAAGTTAATGTATTCAACCCTCTGCAGTTTAAACCTTGCCCTGTTACAATAATAATAATATATAATTCCAAAGTAAATGTACACAGGTTAAATACTGAGCCTCAAAATACTGTATATTATGTGATTTATTGAACACTAGGCTGATGTAGTAATTATAGTGACAGGGCTAATTTACATTCAGCGAAGGTAGTGGTTAAGGGTGAAGCATGAGCAGCTATGGCAGCACAGGTCACTGGCAGATTTAGCGATGCTTAGCTTCCCTTAAGGCCCATATTTCAGCCCCGCTCCTAAAGCCTGCATGGATTTTCCGCTCAAGAAGATGTCTGTGAAGAAGTCAGGTGCCTCCCCATGGGGCAGGAAGGGCAAGGGGAAACCAGGCCGCGAGAAGAAAGAGTAGAATGCAAAGAAAAAGAGAGAGAAAGAAAAAGAAAGAAAGGAGGATGTGGTTTCATTCGATGGTGGTTGCGATTTCCAAAGTAGTATTGTTTAGGATTTGTGTCGGTGCCAGATATGAGGTGGTGTTGACAAAAGGTAGACATGTACTGTGTTGAATCATAATTAGACCGTAAACTGGAAAAACCGAGAGAAAACCACAAGGAAATATGCAGGCGTTGTTGTCCCACAAGATAAAACAAATAAACCAAAGATGAATCAGCACTGAGACACATTTTTTGTTATTATCATCTCCAGAAATCGATTTAAAAGGTCCTACGTTACGCAAATTCGACTATTATGAGCTTTAAGTTATGTTATAATGTTGGTACCTCATCAGAAACAAGCAGGAGTTGTGGAGGTGTCTGCATCTCTAAAGCTCCAAATGCTCTGTTAACAGCTCCTTTTACCTTTTGTTCAGTAGAGACTGGCAATTCCAGAGCTGAAATCATCCAAATGAGTCTAGTGAAGGTGTTTGGAGCTTAAAAAAAACAGTGTTTTCTGTTTGAGAGAAGAACTCGGCCTAAATATGCAGAGTTTGTGTGTTAAACATGTGTTAATGAGACTGCATCTTTAAAGCACACATGACACATCTTATACTTTTGTTTCTAATTTGTGTTGAAATGTTGTTTCTTCATCACAAACATATCCGGCGTTGTGTTTGGTTTGACTCACACATGTTTAACACGTGTGCATATTAAGGCTGTGTTCTTCCCTCAAACAGAATCCCGTAGACCTTCACTAGAATCATTTGGTTCATTTCAGTCAATCTCTACTGCACAAAAGTAAATTTTTAACTTGACAACGACACCTCTGGGGATGTAAACAGATTAATAATAAAGGGTTAATCAAATGAGTGACTGAACCAAAACACAAATCTGGGTGTGGAGGATGTAACAACAATCTGACGCGGCTAAAAGTCAATTTTGTGTGACCTTTTATTTGTTCTAGGAAACATCGTGAGAGATAATTTCTGCACAGGTCCACAATTCCAGGTATTGTTCCACACGCGATAAAATCTGCTTAACCCACCCAGTCCAGGCGTGTCACTCCACTCCAGTAAAAAAACAACGCTGCCATCTTTCATTTTTGCTGATGCTATCCCCCCTCCACCCTGCCCTCGCTCTCCCCCTTTCACTTCCCCACCGTTTCCGCTCTCCTTCTCCCTCTTCCACCCTCCCCACTGCACCCTCGTTCATATTGGGAGCCGCGGTGGAGACAAGGTGTCAGGAGAAAGCGAGAGTGCAACAAGGATTACATGAATAATGAGGGGGAGAGGAGCGCACGGCCGACTTGAAATTGAGATCGGGGGGACTTGAAAACGTTGGCGCGCTGACAATCACAATGAGACAGGCTCCCGCTATCTGCCCGAGATGTAAAACCAGTGAAACTCTCATCTCCTCGTGGCCAGTTCAGTCGGGGTCAGAACCTAATGATGTGGCGGTTGCACTGCTCTTGTTTGGCGCGAAGGAGATACAAAAGACTTTTATGTTGTTTTGTCTTTTTTGGCATATGCTATTCATCATGCCCAACATTAGAATACTATTTTTAATGCAGATTCTGTGCCGGGTTTGATTAATGGGTGATCCTTATCTGTAGTGTCTTGGGGACACTTCCTGAGTTCCTGCTAACAACTTTCGTCTGCTTTGCCCATTTTTCAGACTGTACTGTAAGGGCTCCCGGGGTATGTGCTGAGCTAGTACTGGGATTTAGAGATACGCAACGGGGTGACCAGGAAGTTTTGAGGGGCAGTCGCTTTTGGGCAAGAACTATTTGAACACTTTGAGGAGAAAATTGTCTTGGGGACTGAAAAGTTATCTTATATATCGAGTCTGGAGTAAGGAGGAACAGGCTAAATGTTGTTGGAGCGGTGCCTCTTGCCTCTGCCACAATCTCATTTTCTATTCTGTACACAGGCTTCTGTTTATTGCCAATTTCAATGGGAAAGAACACTCATCTTTTTTAGATTTTTTTTTTGTTCACTTAATAGTGGTTAGGGTAAGAATCTACGAAACTCACTTAAATGTTCATTAACACAGCAGATGACCAACCAGGAAAAGGGACTGTGCCAAAGACCTTATGTTAAACAGGAAATCCGGCATGTTTGAAGCTAAAGTCCATTCCTAGAGGTGGTCGAATACTGTCAGAAGCCAAAAAACAGCACAGATCAGTGTTGCCTCGGTGGAGATCTCACTGTGGTAGTGAAACTGTCAAGGCAACAAACAAGCATAGTGATTTGGGCAAGTTCTTAACTTTCACGTAAAACACCAAATTGCACACTGAAGAAACTTAACACCACTTTCTAACCCATCTTACAACAGCCACAAGACTAACAATCAAAACACTCTGTCTGGTTTACTCATTAGTGTCTGGAAACGTTATAAAATAACTTTATAAGCAGCCTTAGCCTTACCTTTGTTTGGTTGTTAGACTCACAGCCATGTTGTAAGATGGGTTAGAAATTGGTGTTAAGTTTCTTCAGTTTGCAAAGGTGTTTTACATGGAAGTTAAGAACTACACTAGTTTGTTGCCTTGACAGACTCACTATCACAGCGAGATCTCCGCCGAGGCAACACTGATCTGTGCCGTTTTTTGCTTCTGACAGTATTTGACCACCTCTAGCAATGGACTTTAACTTCAAACATGCCGTAGTTCCCCTTTAAGACCAAAAATTGTGAGTATCATAATTTTCCTTTATGGATATTCTGAATAAGAGTTTCCGAACCAACTTCAGTTCAACGTGAAAGAGACAACCATAAATGATTAGGGATGTAACAATCACTGAAATACCGTGGTATCATATCGTCAAAGGTCTCACATTAATATCGTGGACCATCACAACAAATTCAAATTACAAATCTCTTAAATTAATAGTTACGGCACAGCAACAGCTAAAAATAAAAACAGAACTACATAGACCATGATCCTTTGCTCCGTTTTAGTGCAGACTACATGAAGAAATAACTGTTCTAAGCACTTTGAAATCTTCATTACGTCTTGTCAGGGTATTTTAAAAGGAAAAAGGAGCATATCAACAGTTTTGTTTCCATAAAGTGAAATGTATATTGTGAAAATATTGTGAAAATATTGAGAGATTTGGATATCGCTGCTTCCCTATAAATAAATATGTTGAAAATATCATTTCTCTATAGCGTACGTTCACGCAATACAAAACCAAACCTCCAAATACAAAAATCCATTTCTGCGTCCAGGGATATTTTCGAAGAACTGTCGTGTGGGTGGCCGCAGAACAAATAATTATACCTGTTGTCATTCACTGTAAACATCCAAACCCATTGTGAATGAGAAAAAACACTTTGAAATCTAACCAACTCCAGTTACACTATATTTGTCAAACCCAGGCATTCAGTGACAAACATTTATTTTAGCGAGACTTGGTTTCACATGCAGCCTACTGTATATACCGGATGCTTCCATTTGCATGAAAGAAAACTGCCTCAGGGTAGAAGATATAACAAGTTTGTCCACTATTTGCAATTCAAACAATACAGCACCCGCCTAAACTTGTATAACTGTATAGTCCTGTGTAGCCATTGAGAACTTCTTGCTTAAACTTCTGATCTCTTTTCCATCAAGTTTCACAGTACTAAACTTCTCGATCTCCATGGTTACATGTGGGCACTGCTGCCAGGCCAAGTTACGGATCAGTGCATGTTTTTGGGTAATAAAATAAATACAGTAAATGCCGTACTGTGGATCATTCGTGTGCGAAAACCTTCCTCCCAACCACCCATATTACACTTTTTTCCGCTCTGTTATAATGTTTCCTCATCACAAGTGCACTCAAAGTTGTGTTTTGTTTCATTCATGTTTACCACCAAGACCCTGCATAATTAGTCTGAGTTCTTCTCTCAAACGCAACTAAACTCTGTACACTTTTACTAGAATCATTTGGCTCGTTTCAGCACTAGAACTACCCATCTCGACGAAACAAAAGGTAGTTGATAACTTGAAAACTACCCCTTTATGGTGGAAAGGAGCATTTTGAGGACTTATCTCTCCTTTCCATCAGATTTACACGAACAAAAACATGCTGAATAATGTCAAAATTCCCAAATCATTTCCGTGCACATTCCTGGACAATAGTTGGGCTGCTATCTCCTCCACGTTGACCGCTTTGATTGACTGGGCGCGCGATGACCTTGGACCGTTGGCTTTCACCGGAGCAGGGGGAGAGGCGCCGATAAGAGATGCAGAGATGGGAAGATGTTGATGACGGACAGTTTCCTTGCCTGTGAACACTGCGCCTTTGGACGGGCTCACCAGAGGCCATTTTCTTTGCTACAAGAGAGGCTCAATACTGATAGCGTAAGGCAAACAAAACCAGCCTTTGTGCCCGGTGGAGTTTTTCCTTTGCGTCGCACTTATTCAATTTCCTGAGAGGCAAGAGAGGGCTTCCTTATCTTTCACTGTTTATACCTGCAAATCGACTGCTGGCCTTTTGTTTGCCGGTGACCCACCCTACGTGACATTTAATTCCTGAACAGAAGAAGCAAAAGAAAAAAAAGCGTGGTCATGGTCTATGGCGCTACCTCTGAGCCCGGAGAGATCGTTAATACAGTGAGGGGCATTCAGGGGCCATGTATATAGGCTAGAGCCGCTCACATCATTACGCAGATTGAATCATATGTGACCATGGGCCGTGCCAAGGTATGCCAAATGAACATGAAACCATCGCGCGGTGAACTAAAGCGTAGCCACTTTCCATTCATGTTCATACATCACCGGCTCTTTGCTATGCACATCTGCTGAAGTCTTAAAGATGATTCTCAGAAGTATGTGCGCGCTTCATGGTTCATGACGCGCGTTTACCTGATCCATCACACTCGTATTGATCTGCATCATTCTCCGGCTGTCTTTTCAGGTTTGCGGTCTGTATAGCATTCGCTGTGTATAGATTAAAGGCTATATTACGCTATTTCCCGATCTGTTATCATGTTGTTTCCTCGTTAAAAACATACCTGGAGTTGTATTTTGTTTCATTCACACATGTTTAACACACAAACTCAGCATATTTAGGCTGGGTTCTTGTCTCAAGCGGAAAAAACTCACCTTGGGATGTCATGTCATATTACAGGAAGTGCTCCACTGTGTTTTTAAGCTCCATACACCTTGACTAGAATCATTTGGATATCTTATTTGGACTATCTATTTGAACTAAAGGTAAAGAGTGGTTAACCTGAAAACTACAGCTTCAAGACATCACAAGGTGGAACAGAGCATTTTGAGCTTTGGAGAGGAAATCAGCTGGAATGTCCCCCTGGCTAAAAGGTCCCCAAGCTGGAAAGTTCCCATGAATTAAGTTTTTTTCATTATATATGTCACTGATTCTTGAGAGTCGGGACAAAACATGTCCCACGTAGAAAAGTCTTATTTATATAAAAAATAAACAAATAAAAAATTATTGACATACCCACTAAGTTAGATCTGAAGGAATTGTGAATACTGATGTTGTGTTTTAGCATAGATAATTACTTTTTTGGAGTATATTTGCTTAAATGTATGACCAGTGGTTAGACGCCCCATGTTATTTCTCTTGTCCTCAGCAAGAGGTCCCAATAGTCACCAGCATTGAAAAACATTAAAAAACCTCTATAATTGTGAAAACATTTATATCCAATCAAATATAAGGGTTAAAAAATTATAAAACAATATATATCATAAAAACCAAAAAATATTTTCCATAGAAATCAGTTCATCAAATTTGTGTCTACTGCTTTTGTCAACTCCATCAGACTTTCAATAATAATAAATTTAATCAGGCAATAACATGATCAGCTATATCCCAGAGGACTCCTTTTTATTCTCCTAGCTGTTGGTGAATGCAGCAGTACCACACATGGTCTGGTAAGTTTGACATTTTTTGATATTTTAGATGATAAATGTCAAATATCCTATGGTCACAGCTGGAGCATGTCAACACCATCTCTCTGTTACGATATTTTTAAAAAATCAGAGTGGAATCAATTAAAGTATTTTTTGAGATTATGGAGATAGATAGCAGTAGCCAAAAAAATAGCTAGCTAGCTGCAATATTTTTTTCTGCAAAGAGAAAAACATATCATTTTGTCAACTCCGTCAGCGTCAACTCCATCAGCTTTTATGTCTGATGGAGTTGACATGTAAGCTGGACGGAGTTGACAAATCCACCAATAACTGCTTAATGCACTAATATTATACTCTTTTCTCATGGTAAAGGAAGAGAATAATTTTTTTTTGGGGGGGGGGTTATCTGCACATTTACATACATATGCAGCATGCAATTACATTATTGTAGAATATACTTGTTTTGTAGAACTTGGGTAGGCTTTGGTCTTCTCATTGAATGATTTAGGCTACTTGTGCCTGCTTATAATAACTTTGATTGATGTAAAATCTAAAAAGGTGTATGTACTGCAGTGTGTAGTTTCCACTATTGAAAATACACCAACTGTGAAGAAGGTCAGTGTTTAGTTTTTCAAATCCAGTTTACTTGGATCCTCAGACCAAAAGTGCACCGCAATTTTGTGTTGATATTCTTAGACAGGATCCATAGGCTGTCCACAATGCCACAGAATCCTGTCTGTTTGACTCGGACAGTGTGCAAAACCCTGCCTTTCCATTGGTTTAATACATTCCAGTACAGTATTATCTGTGGCAGATTTATCCAAAACAGTATCAACTGTTAGTAGCCTTAGTAATGGAGACTGGTTAGCAGTAGTTTATGATGACCACTGGTGGCTGGCCAAGACCATTGCTGTGGATACCGAGCATCAAGTTGTGAAAGTTGAATTTATGCATCCACACGGTCCAACAGCAAAGGTTAAGCCTAAGTGTGGCAAGTAGGATGTCTGTTTCTGCCCAGTTCAAGACATCATAGTGAAACTAATTGGCAGTGCATTACCAGTCCAATCAAGAACACGAGAGATCTACAGTATTGCCCCTGATGTGTTGTACTTTATAGAGCATGACCGCCGCCTGCTACTCAAGGCATAAGTGCCTCGTGTGGCTACATTCTTGGTTTAAAGAATTGTTTTTTTTATAATTTTTTCAACAGCTGCCAGTTCTTGCTGTCTTCATTTGCCTAGTTTTGAAGTATACAATGTTTTGCAGCAACATGTTGGCTGTTGTTGGCATAGTTGGAAATGGTGCAATTATACAGCAATGATAATAGTATAAAGTGCAGTTTTTACAGTTTGCTTATTGCAGATGAGTAAAATATGTTCACAATGAAGCTAGAAATTACTGTTTCTAAATGTATTGTTTCTTTCATCTGTTTTAAAAAGCAGTTTTTCATCAATCATAAATGCAAATGTCATTTTGTCAACTCCATCAGTTTCCCGTCAACACCGTCAGATGTATGTTTTTGTATTTTTTTGTGGGGTAAAAAAAATGTTTTCTTCAGTTTTTGTTGTTTAAGCAATAAAGGATCATCAGATCTACATCCTTTTGTGTTTTATTCATTTAAGGGTTTTTTCCTATGGTGGCACAAAAAAAGATAAAGTTTGAAAATGCCATTTTTTTTTAAATCTATATTGATAAAAGTCTAAAATTAAGCCTTAAGTATATATATTACATTTTATTGCATATCACAGTAACTATATACTCTTACAACATAAATCAGAACTTAAGATTCTTATTGGGCTAGTACAATTATATAATTATGTACTTTGAGTGTATCTGACGGAGTTGACGTAAAGCAAGGCATTATGGTAAGGAAGTGAACTTGTTAAAAATGTTTTTTAACATCCTGCCTGCACCTTTACATGGTTTAATAGCACAGATCTTTATCTACATGAATATGTAACCCTAATCAATATAGTGTAATTTTTTTTTTAAAGTTTTTCTGAGGGTGTTTTGTCCCGACTCTCAAGAATCAGTGATATATATAGTATTAATTACAAACGCAAGTTATAATATATCTCAACACATTTGTTCATATCATAGAGTATATATGAGTGGGCTAAGGCAGTGTGACAGCGCAGCTCAAATGAGGCTGTACGGACCACTGTATTTCAGTGATTCTTGAGAATAATAAGGAAACTTTTAGCTTTTATCATCAAACTTTAAATTCACTTTACTTTATGCTAGTTAAATGATGCTAGTTAAGATTCTAGTAACATTAGCTATTGTAACTGTTTGAGATATTTTGTCATTTTATTTCAGAAATAGTCAATCGGGGCAGGAAATTGGGAAGGGAACTTACTTAGCAGCAAAACTAACTGTCAATCAAACCAAGCGTTGCTAACGCCAGGCGGCAGCGACCTCAGGGAATGAAGGCGTCTGATTGGTCCATTATTTATGTTCATATCTTGATTTAGGAACAAAATAGCAAAATGAAAAATTCAGGATCATGTGTCGCGGGTTCATACGAATATTTTAAGACCAAAATGACGAGGCCACAGCAGCAGGTACAGTGAGAGGGACGATAAGATCCCAATGTAAGTCAAAGGGGAAAAGGGAGAGAAGGAGCCGGAAGAGCCTCCTGGAGCACTTCCTGTTTGGCACACAGCAGCTAACGCTTTAGCTATTTCCAATCATATATACAGTCTATGGTTCATATACAGACAAACAAAAGATGCAAAAATGATGTGGTCTCAACACACACAAATAGGGTAAATACAGTGTGTCAAATTACTCCTCAGGAATAGTCCACAAGGCACAAAAGATCAGTAACACTGATTTTCTAACTCAATGTATCACAGTGCATGGGTAGAGCCGCCCAAGAGAAGGGGGCATCCGGAAGGAGGAGTGGGACGTTCCCGCAGAGAGAATGGGACACTCGAGCCGGGACCTTCAAGCCAGTATTCTTTGGAGAGGTAGACAGACTAATAATAAAGAAAGCTGCCTTGTTCAAATAGGAAGTGTTTATGGGGGCACTTCCAGCTACATTGCCTCCGTTTCTATTTAATTTTACATTTGTAAATTCACCCCTCTCTCTGTAACTGCTGCAGCGAGCCTTGTCATTTTGGTCTTCAAATGTCTGCAATAAATTCCTATTCCTAGCCTGGACCTGGCTCCATCTTCGCTCCTGTACCTGCTGGACTCGTGTGAGCTTTGGTTTGACCTGAGCCCGGTGACGTCACGCTCCCATACAGTGTGAACGGAGAAGACAGGAAAGAGATAAAAGCATTGTCTCTGGACCATTTTACACCGAGTAAATATAATTGCAGCCATCTTCCTTCCCCTTTACTAATAACGCTTGTGTTCCAGTGGCCTTCGTGTTTTTAGCCGCGAAATGTCTAAAAGCTCCCTTAAAGGCCTTCACCATTAAGAGCAAAATAGTTGTGGCAGTGCTTGAAAATTCAGTGCCATGGGTATTTAGCAGGGGCGCCCAGTGCTTTGAATAACTAACCACAATGTCCCTTCTGTGATAAATGTTATGCCCTGTTTTTGGAGCATTTATTCAGCTTTGGGCTTTTGCAGTCAGGTGAAATTAGTCTCAACACACCTCCAAGCTGATTTACAGTATTAGCTTACAACAAGCAGCCACAGAGGATTTCCGCAGGTATTGTGTCCAAAATGCCTTTGCCTTGTGAGATTTAAAGCTGCATTGTGTAACTTTTGTGGCGGGGGGGGTCTGTGAAACGCTTTTCTCCGTTTCTTGCTTTGTCAGAAAGGTTTCACAGTAACTTTTCTATTATCACGGACACTAAACCAGGTCAAGCTGTTGGGAAGATCAATAAAATCACCTGTAATAAATGTAAGGTAGGGCTGTTTAATGACATATTGTAGAACATTTGAAGCAGAGCAATGATGTATCCACAGAAACAAAAAGATGACAGACCTCCAAAAGAAAATTGACATAATGTACCATGTTATAAAGTTGTTACCTCCGTGTTTTGTTTCAGCTGCAAATGTTTGAGTAAAGGCCGCTAGAGACACACTAGAGGATTTTTTGGTTTTAGAAGATTTTTAAACAAGCAACAAAATGTGCACACCACACGAGAAGAAACTTATTAGACTTAAAAGACTGCAGTGGGATCTGTCTGCGTAAAACAGGTTGCAAAGTTGTGAGCACGATGGCGTCAGCTGTTTCCTGTCTACACTAAAACCACTCGCTCTGAGACTCTGAAGTGTTCAAAGATCAGAGCTCTGCACTTTTAGTTTAGATACAAGTCAAAACTATGAAAAATGTGGTGCAGTACTTCAGATACAGGATTTTCAAAGCATAAAAGAGGCGATAAAGTCCACAGGAAGTAGAGTCTCGATCACTAATCTGCATCTTTACGCTCTGTGGACATAAACAAACACATGCGAGGAACAACTTTCGCCTTTTTACTTTCAAAGAACGCTTCAAAATGGATTAAATTTGCGGTTTTGTGGACTGGAGTCATTATTTGCGGCAGACAATTTCTATGGATAATGTGGATCAGATGCACCACTTTACATGTACCACTTTATGGGAAGTGAGTAATAAAGTCTTTATTTTCGCTATATTCGCTATAGTTTGTTTGTTGCGTCTTTATGTCCGTCGCTCCTCTGCCCCTGATGCTCTGTTTTATCGGCTGTTACCATCGCGTTGCTGATGTTTGGTGGTTATGATCTGACACTGACTCCACACATGAGCAGCAGCGGCTTCAAAATCGCACACAAAGACAAAAAGTCTGGTCACGCCTCCCTGAACTCGGGGAGAAGAAATCGCAGCCAAAATCGGGCAAATTCTCCTGTAGTGTGTGGCGGCCTTAACCCTCATTATTAGTCTGTGTACATCTCCAAAGCTTAAAATGCTCCATTCCACCTTGTGATGTCATCAAGCTGAAATTTGAGTAAACAGCTCCTTTTACATTTTGGGCACGACTCCAGGTATGTTTCTCATGAGGAAACAACATAATATAGATCAGAAGAGCGTCGTATAGCTGCTTTAAATGTGATCCGTGGAGTTGGCAAACACCTCTCCCTCCTTAAACTATGGGCTTATGGCTGCTCTATACTGACTCCGCTCTGCTTTTTCTCAACTTTAAAGGCACTGTGCTGTTTTGACAGCTGAACTCCCCTGTAGTGCACACTAACGCCCAGAACATCTGAAAAGTTTAGCTTGGAAAGAAAAAGACGTGACAAAGACAAAACAAAAAAAAACAAAAACACACATTCTCATTTATTATGTGAATGAAGCTGCTACAACACAAGACGCAGGAGGAGCTGTGCATCTGGCCCATGTTTAGAGAAGCTGTGAGCAGGAGGTACGGGCTCAGTGTTAGTGCCATTTAAAGCAGCTTTAATAAATGAAATCACAGTGTCAGAAGCACAAGCTCCTCTCCCATTAGATCAAGTGTTTGTTCATCAGGCGTCTGCATAACAACCACTTTTACAATCATGTCTGCACACACAATACACACCATACACACAATACACACAATACACACCATACACACAATACACACAATACACACCATACACAACATACACACAATACACACCATACACACAATACACACCATACACACAATACACACCATACACACAATACACATAATACACACCATACACACAATACACACCATACACACCATACACATAATACACACCATACACACAATACACACAATACACACCATACACACCATACACACAATACACATAATACACACAATACACACCATACACACAATACACACAATACACATAATACAAGAGCAGGACCTCCTCACTCCTCTCTCTTACTCTCTCCCCCTCCACCACTCACTCTCTGCCTCTCATGCTCTCTCTTTCTTTCACACCCTTTCTCTCCTCGTCTCTCTCACTCTCCCTTTTTCTCTCACTCACCCCCTCTCTTGCCATTTCCCTCGCTTTTTCTCTCTGTCACTTGTTTTTCATCTTTCTCTCTCTTTCACTCCCTCTCTCCCACTCTTTTTCCCCTCTCTCCCTGCCTCTCCCCTCTCTTTCTTTCTCTCCCTCCCTCTCCCCCTCTTTTTCTCTCTTTCTCTCTCTCCCTCCTTCTCCCTCTCGTGCTCTCTCGCCCTTTCTCTCCTCCTCTCTCTCACTCTCCCTTTTCTCTCACTCACCCCCTCTCTTGCCATCTCGCTCACTCTGTCCTTCTCCCTCTTTCTCTCTCTCTCTCTCCCTCCCTCCAATCCCCTCCTTCACTCTCCCCCGCTGTCTCCCTCCTTCACTCTCCCTCTCCGTCTCCCTCCCTCGCTCTGCGCCTCCTCCCCAAACCCCTCTTGCACCGCTGAGCTGCAAATCCACGATGACCCCATCAAGGGTGAGATTGCATTTCATTTCCTCTGAGTGAAACGGTGATCCTCCAGATTCATATGACTCTTCATTTCAATTTCATGTCCTCTTATCATCCCAAATATTTCCAGCAGTTATTACAGGAGCAGCCCCTTACTCCATCTTAAACATACTTATTTATCATTTTAGAAAGACCAGAGCTAAAGATTCCACTGCAGCAAAAAGCAAAAATGAAAACATGGCGCGTGACGGCCATCTGCGTTTAATCATGATCCGCCCTCTCAAATGTAAATGCCAGAATTTGGAAGTAAAATCGAAACATTTTAGAGAGAGAAGTACTTTTTGTGATTACGTTAAGTACATATGCATATGTATTAAGTACTTTCAGGAAGTGTTGGGGGAGTATTAGGACGAATGCATGAAATCAAAAATCAATCGCTGAGCGTGTTTTAAATTTTTATCTTAAAAACCTATAACTGGACGTTCATTTATGGGGTTCAAGGAGACGGATTATGCAAAATTCACTTTGAAGAGCTTTTATAGTGTGCGCAGTGTATTTAAAGTGATTTATGCAAATTTGGGTAAAATATGAGACACCTACTGCTCTTACTTCACTTTTTTCCTAATTGATACTTTGTGGCTGATGTCATCAACGTTCACTGGGGGTGTGAAGCTAACTAGCTAAAGTTAGACTAGATCTGATCTGCTTTATTTTAACACAACCGGATCAAAAAGAGACATGGTTAGAACTACAAAAGGTGAGCTGATTTATTTCTCACATATGAAATTACAGTCACAGGCAAACAATTTCAGTGAGTAACGCTCAACTTTTTGTTGAAAATCAAACACCTAAACGGGATCATGAACGCTCGTATTCAGCACGGGTTCCTGCAAATGTGTTGTTTATTTATTTTTTTAAGTTTTCAATGTAAAACCAGAGAACTGCATTTAAAAATTCAGCACAATTTGCACATAAGAAACAAATTTTTTCAAATATTTAGAAATAAAATTTTATATAATTTTATGCATTTTATCATCCATTGTTTACAGCTAGTGCACTTTATCTTTTTAGACTGTTACAGCTTCTGCACTTTATCCTTTTAACCCTCGAAGACCTACGTTATCGTATACAATAACAAGGAATATGTTTTATATAACCGCAGATAACTTTCTAACTGTAAAAGATAGAAACTTACTTTTTTCCCCTCTGAAGTGCAGACATAGCGGTTTCCGTACATAGCTGCCTCATTATCCTATGTCACACACACGCTGTGTGATGACGTGCGCGTGAGTCAAGATGGTCAACTCCTCTCGGCTGTTTGCTTTTAGCGAGTGAAAAAGTCGCTTTAAGTGGAGTTAATTGTCACATACTTGGCAAATTATGCATCTTGATGTGCGTAATTGCACATCCCTTTCTATTTTTATTTGAAAGGTTTATTTCACTCAAAATGAACAAATACAAATGTAACAAACACCAGGGAAATGCAGAAGTGCTGTGGCTCTGGCCCTGGACTTTACAGGAGCTGTTTCCATGACTGGCACCAGAAAAGTAATGGAGCGATTACACTTTTTTTTGTTTTTAGGGCAATAAGGATATTTTTAATTTACTTACAGACTTGATATTTTGCATTTTTGTAGCTAAGGTCCTAAATTGAGCATTTTTTATGTCCAAAAAGTGGTTTATACATGTTTGCTGTGTGTTTTTGTATAAAAGAGTGGGAATTTGATCTTCTGTTTTGTTTTTTGTTTTGTTTTTTCATCTCTATTCCTGGTCCTATAGCTTTTATTACAGTCACATGACACAACTACAGCAGCAGATTGTGAAATAACAGGCTGTACTGAACAAAATGATGTATAACACTTCATTATAGGGTAAAAGGGGCAAAATTAAGAAAAAAAATCCAAGCAAGGAAAAATGTACTAAAATTTCCCTTAGGTCTTCAGGGGTTAAATTGTTACAGCTATGCACTTTTGAAATATTTTCTTCTTTTATTTTTTATTTTAATTGTTGTTTATCTTAAATGATTGTTGTCATCTTAATTGATAGTTGTTTTCTGCTCTTGACGTGTGCCGTTGACCACTTGACCAGGTCACCCTTGTAAATGAGGTCTGGATCTCAAGAAATAAAAACAAAAATAAATAAAGGTGTTCTGTCCTAGTGCACTACATGGTTGTTTGTAGCAATTATGGGATTCCCTAAAACTCAAAAATGGCCAAAATGGGGAAAAATGTTTTAAATTTTTAGTCAAATCTTATCTTAAATATAATGATCTTAACTGCGTGTTAGTAAAATGAGAAGTTCAGTCACTTTACCACTACAGAAAAACTAAAATTCCACTCCAGATTACACCATTTTGACGATTCACGGGATTATTTAAATATGGACTTGGCATCGCGTTCCTCCGTCCGCCCTCATTCCAAACACACAAAGGCCACATAAACCCATCCGTGCGTTCCATTGTAGTCAAACCCAGTAGGTGAAACGTCTATACCCACAAACAGTGAAGCGGCTCTTGTCCAAACACTTGAAACAATGTCTCTGTGGCGCGGATGAGTTGTTCTCGCTGCACAGATTGACCAGTCATCTGTGACGCTCCCCACGGCCCCACTGACAACTCATCATGCGCCCATAGTCTCCGATATGCATTAGGCTAGCATATCAATGGCACGCAGGCTGGATGAGGCTGGGCCAGAGCCAGACACTGCAAAAAACAATAATAATGCAATGTCCAGGCGAGTTAAAACGACTTCAAGGTCACATATTACGCAAATCTGACTCTTGTGCGCTGTAAGTCGTGTTATAACGCATCAAAAACATACCTGGAGTCGTGTTTTGTTTCATTCGCGTTCGAGTAACCCTTAATTATTCATGTGTCTGCGTCTTCAAAGCTCAAAATGCTCTGCTCCACCCTGTGATGTCGTGTTGTGGTAGTTTTCAAGCAACCTTTTACCTTTTGTTCAGTAGAGATGGGCAATTGTAAGGCTGAAATTACACAAATGATCCTAGCGAAGGTGTGAGGAGTTTAAAAACACAATGGAGCATTTCATCATCGCAAGGTGGGACAGAGGGTGTTCTGTTTTAGACAAGAACGCGTCATAAATATGCAGGGTTTGCGTGTTAAACATGTGTGAATGAAATAAAACTCCAACTCTACAACTCCAGATATGATAAGGAAACATTATAGCAACATAGATGGGAAAATAGCATAATATTTCAGCACATTTTTCAACTTTTCTTTGCAAATTGCTTCTTGATTGGTGTAAAACTATCATTTTTTAAATTCACAGTAGTTATAATCCCACCAAAACAAGCCAAAATTAGAGAATCATAGAAATCTATCATTTGCACAATTACTTGGCTGGATTTTTGCAGTAAAGCAGTGCTGAATTTTTGTAGTAATGTAAAGTAAAGTTTTTCCCCCTGGTTTGGAAATACCAGCTCGGCACAGGGGAAGGCATAGAGGAGGAAAAAGAGGGGGGTGGGGTAAGGACAATGCCACCGCTACAGATAACTGCTGTACTCAGACACGCTGTTAACCTTTACGCCCTTTGTATGCAGCTATTTTAAACATGGAATATTTCCCCAATCAGGAAGAGCTCCCTCAGTGAGAGTGTGCGGCGCTGTGGGGGACGGGCTTTACTAAATCAACAGAAATAACCTGTTTTGTTCGAAAGGTTTGGGCCCTTTGTTCTTCACAAAGGTGGAGGGGAAGTTTTAGACAAAAATCAAGCACTTTTCAAGGTTAACTATCGAGTGTGTTGGGCAACATGTTTTTATAGCAGCTTATTTTGGAAAGATAATTTGTTCCATTAGATTTTCAGTTTCAAATACCACCGAATTTCTCACTTTGAATTTTTTATATTGAAAAAGGTTGTTTGAATCATTTTTTATTCTGAGTTTGAGTCGCTGAATTTTTAAGTATACCTTTTTCAATAGGTTTCACATTCAAAATAGAAATGTCACCTTTCAAATATTTCGCCGTCAAATTGAACGTCGAAAATTGAGAGCGTAAAATTCGAAGCGAAAACTTTCACAGCAAAGATTCAAGATGTCAAGGTAGAAGTAATTGATCATGAGTGAGTGAGGATGACAGGGGCTGTTTCCTATTGGCCGTTCTCATCTGTGGGCGGGGTTTATACTTAAGAAATAAGAGAGAAAAGGTTTTGATGAGGCTAATTCTGACCAATCAGATCGCTTCACTGCACCATTTCCTGTTTGTTACCAAGTTAGATCGCATCACTATGGATGGATTGCTTAGGCCTTGGATCTTTTCTGCTGATTTTTTTCACTGTGAATTTTGACGGTTAAATTTGAGGCCTTGAACATTTGTGCTGAATATTTAAAAGGTGATTTTATTTATATATATTGAATTTTGAACACTTTTGAAAATGTACACTTAAAATTTCAGCAACTGAAATTCAGACTATTCAATTCAAACATGTTTTTTCAGAGTTAAAAAATTCAAAGTGAGAAATTCAACAGCACTTAAAATTCTAAATCTGATGAAACAAATTATCTTCCATAATTTTGAACTTAAAAACACAAATCTGCTGCTTTCCATGGAGATGTTCTCGCTTTTCCTGCAATGTTCCACGGTATTTCCACCTCTCTCAAAGCGCTTTACATCAAGGAACCGCTCACCCATTCACACACACATTCACACACCAGTGTACGCAGACACTGGGGGCGAGGCGGGTTAAGTGTCTTGCCCAAGGACACAACAAAAGCATTCATGTAAGGTACCTGGGAATCTATGTCAAGAGTGGGATTCGAACCGCCAACCTTCAGATCAGTGGGAAAAACACTATTTGCACTAGTTTACTAATTACACCTCCAGTACAGTCCTTGGAGCTTATAATACTCCCTACAACAAAAGTATCATCTTGTGTAAAGAATCCTACCATAATGTGCTGGTAAATAAACTTCTCTTACTTTAATATGATGAATACTGTTGTAGAATTATCTCCATGGAGACAAGTATGTGCCTCCAGGCCAAGTCAGGACTCTCAGTAATAACAATAATAATCATTCATTTTATTTATAAGCACACAAATAACACAAAAAAATTAAAAACAAATGAAAAAGGGAGCAGTCTCATGAATGTGCTTTTTGAAGCAGAAAAATCTTGAGATCTTTTTTAAAACAATCCACAGTCTGGGGCCCTCAGGTTTTCGGGCAGGGCATTCCAGAGCCGCGGAGCAGCTGCAGAACAAGCTCTGTCCCCCATTGTGTGGAGTCTGGTTGTAGGTGGGCATAGACGGTAAGTGCTTGTGGAGCGGAGAGATCGTGTGGTGGACTGAGGTGTGCGGAGTTCCTGTAGATATTGTGGGGCATCGCCATGGATACACTGATAGGTGAGCACACAGATTTTATATTCAATGCGGTGACGGATCGGAAGCCAGTGAAGTGTTCGGAGGATGGGTAATGCATGATTTTCTAACGTACGAAACACCTATAACTGAATAAACGCAAGATATACAAGTTTCTGTCATATTGTGGAGCATTCAAAAGTGTTAACATCTCCACGGACAGGAGCAGGTACCAGACTCCCCCACCTTGAAAGTTAGGGGAAAAACCTTGGATCTCACTGTTTTTCTTACAATACAGTGAAATCCTTTGTCCCACAGATTGTACTATAACAGCGTACATTTGTGAGTAGTTTTTACACTACTAAACAACTGAATATGTTCTCGGATTCTATTAATTCTGCCAAATGCTCACTATTTAGGATTTAACATTGAAGTTGACATTGTAGAATTTCAACCCCCATGGGAAATGCGTAATGTGAGATCTAAAAGCGCCCACTGTTTTGTATGTATAGCTAAACTCCAAGCTGAGCAAACAAGCCTCTAATCCTTCTCTTACACTTATGATGGAAATATCAAACAACAGCAAAAAAAACACCGCTTTGTGCCACACTGGATACAAAAGCTCTCATTTTGAACAGAAAAGGCCTAAAATGTTGACACCGACTACACGACCTAATCCTTTAAATCTGCCTTTCCTCACTTTAAAGGCTATGATAACACCGTGTACATGTCTGTTCACACAGCAGGTATGCACCGACTAACCCCACCTTTGTTTGTTGGCGTTCATTCTTCAAAACGCGCTTGTCTCTTTTCATTTGGACAGACTGGGCGTTCGGAAGTGTCTGGAGCTAAAAAATAAAAACCGCAAGATACCTGTGTGACCTAGTTTGGGCAGGCAGGAAGTGGGGTTTTTATAGTTCGGTTATATAATATTGGCACAGGGATGGGAAAGGAAATGGAGCATGGATAATACGAATGTGAAGATAAACACTAACACTTAAAGCCAGAGTATGCAACTTTGAGGCAAATAAAAGCCTGTTTTCTCACGTTGGTTGTTTTTATTGTGTGAAGAGTTTCTATTCTATTCGAGTCTCCACAAACCTGACTTTTATTTGACTTTTGGTTCCTACTGCTTTGTTCCTTTGGCTGTGATCTTCCACAATATAGCATAAAATGTATATATTTCCACGGAGAACGTTCTGAATTATGGGCGTCCCACGTTCACAAAGCTCCATATTGTACCTTCGCCTGAACGGATAAACAGCTGACAGTTTGAGGATTTCCAAATAACTTGAGCACTGTCAGTGTTGATGGGTTTAAAGAAGCACTATGTAACCTTTCTGGTGCAGAGCTTGCTTGTTTCCAATAGAAATGTGCGTTCTTTAGCTGTAGTGTTCCATAATATGGCGTTAAACCTGTCTATTTTGCATTTCTTCAATCACAGTATGCCACCTCTCCACAGATCTGACCGGCCGCTTATCTGTCTACATAGAAATAGATCTGCTATACTGTCATATCTCCATGGAAACAAGTTACATGGTGCAATTTTGTCGCAGTGTTTCGCTCCGAAACTTACGGCATAACATTATATTTCGTGCAACACCTAAACTTTTATTTCAGAGTTTGCAATTCCCAAGTTTCCACAGCCAATATAGTACTGTGGGCTATGTTAATTAAAACTTTTATGATAGCTGTTAATAAGCACGCTTAACAAAATATGTAGCTAAGCAGATGAACGCTGAATTATAAACACATCATATGAATTTAAGAGCTAACTCACTTTTCACTGATGGAACAAAAATGGATAATAGTGGAGCACATTTGGAAGCACAAGAACACAAGATAATCCCAGTAAACCATTTTTGAATAGGCAGGATCACGCAAAAGACATGGGCTGTGACAAAAAAACAGCAGAATTAACCGATAATTAGTCATAAAAGTTACTTATTTGACTCCTTACAGCTCATATCTTATCGTATCACAACAAAAATACCCCAAATCGTGCCACTTTAACTAAATATATGAATTATCAGGCCTACTAAAAGGTGCATCGTGTAACTTTTATGGTGTAGAGTCCGTCAAATGCTTTTCTCCACCATTGCTTTGTCTGGAATGTTTCATAATACGGCATTAAGCCTTTCTATTCATGGAGACCAAACTACAGGTCAGATCTGTGGAGAGGCAGTCGCGCTCACAGTCAGAATGCCTGTTTTTCTAGGTATTTTGAGCTATAAAACCACCTGTAATTGAATAAATGTGAGGCAGAGCTGTTTAACATTCCAGACAGAGCAATGAAACAAAATAGGCCATAGAAACAAGCAGGTGATGGACCTCCAACCAAAAATTGATGCATTCCAATTTTAAGACAATATGTAGATCAGCTGATGAACTATGAATGCATTATCTGAACTCACTTTGTATTGATGGAACAGACACTGATACCAGTAGCGCATGCACCATAAGGTTATTATTTCAGTGGTACTTCCTCTTGAATTACTTACACAAAGCTGATTTAACCAACTTGTTATGAAAATGCTAGAATAAACAGTATGCGCGCAGATTAAATGCCTTCGCCTTTTCATTCTCGTAGCAGCTCCGTCTGATTTCGAGCAAATTGACTTCTTTTGTCGATGGTGAACCCTGACTGCTGCTCATTTTTTCCCACTGGCCACGCGAGTCAAACCAGGAGAGAGGACGGAGGATGAAAAAAAAAGAAAAAGTACTTTCATTTGAGCTGTCAATGAGAATTTCAAAGAGGCCAGGGACTGTTTTGGGCGAAAACGATAATGCGATTATCCTTTCTCCTGGAGGTAATTATCAGGTTGGGTTTGTGTAGCGGGCATACAGAGGAACAGATCACAAGAGCCTGGATGGGGGCCCTGGAGGCAAGACCAGCCCAAGGTGAGTGGGAGGTGGATAGACTCTAAAGCTCTAGTCTTTTAGTCATTTAGTTGATTAACTGGTCACCAAAATGTTCATTAGTCTAGTTTATTTAGATTTTAAAGGCTCACTGGGTAAGTTTTCTGGTGGAGGGTCCGTCACCAGCTTCTCTCCATTGTCCGTGTTGCCAGGAATGTTCCGCAGTATAGCATTACACTTATTTAACCCCCCCCCCCCCCCTAATTTTGCTTTTAAAACTGCCCCTTTTACCCTATAATGAAGTGTTCTACCTCCTTTTGTTCAGTACAACCTGTTATTTCACAATATATCACAATAGTTGTGTCATATGGCTGTAATGAAAGCTATAGGACCAGAAAAAGAGATAAAAAAAAAAAACAGAAAAGAAAATTCACACTCTTTTATACAAAACACACAGCAAACATGTAGAAACAACTTTTTGGAGATAAAAAATGCTTAATTTAGGACCTTGGCCACAAAAATGCAAAATATCAATTCTGTGAGTAAATTAAAAAATATCCTTATTGCCCTAAAAACAAAAAAGTGCAATAGCCCCATTACTTTTTTGGTGCCAGTCATGGAGACAGCTCCTGTAAAATCCAGAGTTAGAGCCACAGCACTTCCTGCATTTCCCTGGTGTTTATTACATTTAGATTTGTTCATTTTGAGTGAAAAAAACCTTTCAAATAAAAATGGCAAGGGATGTGCAATTACGCAGACCCAGATGCGTAATTTGCCATTTATTTGAGAAAAAATTCCACTCACTTGTTATAAACATACACGCTTGAGGAGTCGACCATCTTGACTCACTTTGTTCTTTGGCAAAGTTTCAATCAAAATGGACGGAGCGCATGCGTTTGGCAGAAAACAAAGTTCCTATTGGACACTCGTTTTGCGCACGTCATCACGCAGCGTGAGTGTGACGTAGGATAATGCTGCAGATATGTCCGGAAACCACTATGTCTGCACTTTCAGAGGGAAAAAAAGTAAGTTTCTGTCTTTTACGGTTAGAAAGTTATGCGTGGTTATATAAAACATGTTCCTCGGTACTGTATACGATGTTGTAGGTTTTCGAGTGTTTTTAAGTAAACGGAACATGGATACATTACAGACGACGTAACAACATCTAGATGGAGACAAGCAGATGGCAGACCCTCCACTAGAAAAGTTACACAGTGCACCTTTAAGGTTTTATATGGGATAATAGCAACTACGGCAAGGTATGTAAATGGTCATATTTTTATACAGCGCTTTTCCACTTTCAAAGCACTCAAAGCACTTTACATCAAGGAACCACTCGCCCATTCACACACTCGTGCAACAGTGTACGCACACACTGGGGGCGGGGGGATTAAGTATCTTGCCCAAGGACACAACATAAGGTAGCTAAAGCTTTAGAAGTGAATCATGAATTTAATCTTCATATAAATACACATTTTCCTGGTATTTCTTGGTATAAATTCAAGAGAGATTATATATCGGTGACCAATAACAGTCTTCCGCAGTCTAAAGTGTACACAGAAAGGTTAATTTAAACACTTTAGAGTGAATATGTGACTATGCACCTCTCTTAAAAATGACAATATTTTCTGATCTATGTTATAATGTTGTGAGAGAAGAACTCAGCCCATATATGCAGAGTTTGTGCGTTAAACATGTGTGAATGAACCAAAACACAACTCCAGGTATGTTTGTGATGAGGTAACAACATTATAACACAGTTTAAAGGTCACAAGAAGTCATTTTGTGTAATAAAAGACCTCTTAAAGGTTTGAGGATGAGTTTGCAGTAAATTTAAATCACAGAATATAAGGAAAATAATCAAAATAAGCCCTGCAGCAGCCCAAAAATATCGTCAAAACGTATCCGGCTCTGGGCTTCTCTGAATCGGCAGGGCATATCTTTAATTGCCCAAGAATTTCTTTAGACCACAGTCCTAACACAATCAGTTCTTATTTCATTCAAATCTGGATTCTTTCACTATTGACGGATGGCCAAATATGCATTCTCTGAACTAAGTGCTCACATCAAGTGAAAACCGACACCGAGACTTTGTGCATGCCAAAGTCCTTTTTAAAGCAATTCAACTGGACTATTCAGACCGGGCCAAATCAAAAAACTATTCTTCAACTCCCTCGCTAACATTCCGCCTCTTCCGTATTATTGAAAATTCGTAATGCACAAAAATACTCGTCTCGAAAGCTAATGGGATAGCTTGCTCCAGTGCAATCCATCAAAAGGCACAGCGCAGTCATGTTTAAAATAAAATTGGGAGAGAAATCTATCACAGAACAAAAACAGTCGGGACGAGACAAAGTCCAAATTGAAAAGAGATCCCTTAAAATAATGTGCTTCAATGTCTAACTGTAATCAATGCCTGGCGCGCAGACATGAAATTTTGGGTTACTTTGTTTCTTAGTACAATGCGCTGAAAAGAGGGGAAAAAACGTAATCATGATCGTTAAGTAGACATAGCGACATCACTGGATTTGACGGGCATGTAGCAGACAGGAGTGTTTTGTGACAATAGTTGTAATTACTGCAAAATGTGCTAATCAAAAGTGAGGGAAGGAAGGCGCGCAAAAAGAGCCCAGGGTTGTCATGGCGAACAATTAAAAACCACTGACAGACACCGGCAGCTCCTCACATCTGGCATCTGGGTTTCGTGTCCCAGGTAGGCAACGGTCTGATTGAGAAGAAAATACAAATGAGTAAATAAACAAACTTTCAAAAATCGATCTTTGCTTGGAAATTTGTGGGTAAATTCGATCTCAGATTATAGGCGACTTGCTAAGAGCGAACGTGGCAAAGATTACGTGTCCCTGGTTCCAACTGGTGGTTGTCGTGGTCGTTGCTATTGAGATGTTTTGCTTTGCCATGAATGTTCCACCATATGGCATTAAACAGGTATTGATACTTTGCGGCGAAATCACATTGGGGTTGAGGGGGGTGTTCTACATGTATGGTTCTAAAGTGGAATGTTCAGCAGTTCCCGTGGAGACACAATGCACACAAACACAAAATGGATGTAAAACGGCACATTTTCAGGAGTGTCTGGTTCATGGTCTTGGTTAGATGTTTGATTTTCTAGAAAAAGGTGAGAGTGACTAACTGAAAAACTGCTAAATATAGTTAGCCAGTGGTCAGGTTGTGTTGAGTAAAGGTCGCCATACACTACAGGATTTTTCGGTCTTAAATGATTTTTAAACGTGCGACAAAAAGCACACACCACAGACACGAGGAGAAACTTATGACACTTAAAATCACCGATCGCGAAGATTGCAGCGGGATCTGTCTGCGGACCACAGGGTATAAAGTTATGAGGGCAATCACATCAACTGTTACCTGTCTACAGTAAAACCTTTCGCTCTGAGACTCTTAAGTGTTCAAAAGATCAGAGCACGGCACTTCGAGTTTAGGTAGTCAAGTCAAAACCGTGTTATTATTTGTGAAATGTGGTACAATACTTCAGATACAGGATTTTTAACGCATAAAAGAGGTGATAAAGTCCACAGTAAGTAGAATCAGAACTAGCTCGCCTTTTTACTTTCTAAAAATGCCTCAAACTGGATTAATAACGCGGTTTTGTGGACTGGATGTGATTATTTGTGGAGGACAATTTCTATGGTTAATGTGGCTGAGATGCTGCACTTTAAATTTAACATTTTACGAGAGGTGAGTAACAAAGTCTTTATTTCAAGGTTCACGGTTCAAGGTTCTTTATTCATTCAAGCATGTGAAAGAAACACATGCCCAGTGACCAGAGAGATAAAAACAATAAATAAGCAATATTAAAAGTACATCAAGATCTATCCCGATTTCGCATCTTGCACTCCTCTGCCCCAATGGTCTGTTTTATCGGCCGTTACCGTAGCGTTGTTGATGTTTGGTGGTGACAATCTGACACTGACACCACACACGAGGAGCACAGCGGCTTCAAAGTCGGACACGAAGACAAAAAGTCGGGTTACGCCTGCCCGAACTCGCAGAGAATTGCAGCCAAACACGGGAAATGTCTCATGCAGTTAGCTTCACACGCTCAGAGAATGTTGATGACATTGGCTGTGAAGTATCGATACACAGAAAGTTTAAATATCCAATTTTGGACACAACTGAGCGTGGTCGTAACAAGCATTAAGTTTGCGCTGTAAAGGCACCGCGAATATTATTTTCCACATTGTTATTTTAACCATTACTCGCACAGATCGCAGCCTGGCATGTGTCCGTGAGAGCTGCGTCTAAAACCGCCCATTATTATTTTGTTCTGTGCAGCTTTTCAAAACACGAACAATGAACCGCTAAATAAATAAATAAAAACTATAGTTAATATTCCTTTAGAGGCTTTACACTATGGTCAGTGTTAAATATCACTATGAAACCTCGCAACCTTGGTCCTCAAACACACTTCATCCCTTTTTGTGCACACGCCAATTAATTCAACCTATTCATAACACGCATAATAAGCGCATTCTCGAATACCTGAATGCTTCTGCTTTCCGTACCATTAAAGGACGGAGGGAAAAAAAGAAGGTGTAATAAAATAAAACAAGCTCTCCGTGTGCGTACCTTGTGAGGATTGAACGCAGAGGAGGAGCAGCAGCAGGCAGGCGGGCGTCGGACACCTCCACAGTGCAGAGGCCATTGTGCGTCGTATGCTAATGAAGTTTAACTCTAGAGCGGAGAGCGGTGAGGATGAAGAAGGAGGAGAAGATGGAGAGAGCAGGGCTGGAGAGATGTCAGCGATCAGTGGTCCTCCAACTAGCATCGGCAGTCATCTTCTCATCTGGACACAAAAAGAAAAGAGGTTTAAGACATTTCACCTTGACTGTTTAGTATATATTTGCATTTGGAATACTAAGAATTTTTGATAATACACTATTTTCTGATCTGTTCTAATGTTTCCTCGTCACAAGCTTCTTTTTTTTTTTTGCACATGTTTACTACATATTTAGGTTGAGTTCTTCTCTCAAACTGAAAACACTTGGTGGAACAAAGTGTGATGTCATGAAATACATACAGGAAGTGCTCCACTGTGTTTTTAAATTCCATACAGCTTCACTAGAATCATTTGGATATTTTCAGCTCTGGAACTGCCCATCTCTACTGAACTAAAGGTAAAAAGTATAGCTGTCAACTTGAAAACTATTGCTTCATGACATCACAAGGTGAAACAGAGCGTTTTGACCTTTGGAGGTGTAGACAGATAAATAATAAAACATCTGATTTTAAACCCCTCTCATTTCAGTCTAGATTAGTAGCGCTAGCATGAAGTTACACTAGCTCTAAGATAGCTGTTGCTACAAAACTTTTCACATTTGGTTAGATTTCTTGCGATTTTATTTTGGCCTCTACTGGGAGATTCCAATGTGGCACTCGATTTGTCCAACATGCAAATAGTAAACACATGGTGAGGTTTCATTACTTATTCACAAATGGTCGTTTGGCAATGTATTTGCACAAAAACGAACAGTCTTAGTACTCAATGTTCCTCATCATTGCAAGCATTAGGGCAAAGGAGGATTCAATAATGCCAATTAAAACCGTTAACTTGCCATGAATATTGCCATTTTACTTTTCATTTCAAATCAAGTCTACAGCCAAAACTAGGCTTGTGTTATGTGTTTTGTGGGACTTCTGATGGTGCTGGTCATTCAGGGTTAAATTATTATTAAAGCTTCACTATGAAACTTTTTTGGTTGAAAGTCCTCATAAAAATATACCTGCAGTTTTAGTTTTTTGTTTTTTCAATCACATGCTGCGCATATTTACTTCTTCTCTCAGACAGAAAACACTCTGTTCCACTTTGTGACATCATGTGGTATTATAGGGAGTGCTCCACTGTGTTATTAAACTCTATACACCTTCACTTGAATCATTTAGATCATTTCAGACCTTGAAATCATCAGTCTCTACTGAACTAAAGGTAAAGAGGAGCTGTTCATCTGAAAACTGCATCTTGATGACATCACAAGGTGGAATAGAGCAATTTGAGCTTTAGAGATGATAGACTAATAATACAGGATTACTCAAAAATGTGTGAATGAAACAAACACAACTCCAGGTACGTTTTTGTTGAGATAACATTATAAACATGGCTTAAAGCTCACAAGAGTTAATTTTGCATAATATAGGACCTTTAAGCAGCCTAAATTTTCACAGGAATTAAAAAAGAGAGAAAATCTCTGTCTTAAAGTGCAAGGACACACCCTATGGCACTTGCAGCTAATCTCAGTTTCACTATTTACAACCCACTATTTACTACCACAGCCCCAGTGGGACAGAAAAGACGGTCGCTCTGGTAACACGGTAAGACACCATTAGAGACACAGCTGCTTTGTGAACTACTTTTGTCTCCCCAGCCTCGTATCAAGAGCAAAAAAAGTACGCCTCTTTGTCTGGGGGAGAGAAAAAAAAGAATCAAAAAAGGTTAGAGCTGCATTTGGCAGACGGATAAGCAGCTTACGGAAATCAAACATAGAGAGGAGACGCGGTGTCATATGTGGATACCAACACCAGATGCTAATGCCGTGTGCAACATGGGCTAATGAAGAGCTTTAGTCTGGAACGGCACAGATCGTATGGGGATTACTAGATCAGTTTATCACTCAATATCTTTTAAAGAAAGTGTTTTTGGAGGTCAGTAATTATCATGGTATTTGTTATTTATTCTGCAATATGATAACTTTGTAGCTGTTGAAGATTTAAAGATGCACTGTGTAACTTTTCTGGTGGAGGATCCGTCAAATGCTTTTCTCCATGGAGATGTTATTGCTTTGTCTGGGATGTTTCACAGTATGGCATTAAACCTTTCTATCTTCATGGAGACCAAACCAGACCAAGTTACAGGTCAGATCTGTGGAGAGGCGACCCCACTCGCAATCAGAATGTCTGATTTGAAAGGATTTTTCAGCTCTAAAATCACCTGTAATGGAATACATGTAAGGCAGATCCTGTTTAATGTAGTGCTGTCAATCAATTAAAATATTTTATCACGATTAAGCTCATGAATGTCATAGTTATCTTGCAATTAAACGCTAAATAATCGCACATTTTTGTTTTGTTGTTGTTTTCTTTAATTAATTTAATACTCTTATAAACAAATATAAACTGGCTTGCTTTGTGCACTTTTTTTTATTTAAATAAAAAAAAATTTATTTAATTTTTTAATTGCAACTGTGTTTGCAACCGTGACCGCAACCGCCCCAACGCTGGTATACTAAGGGTTAGGGGATGACGTCATTGCACAACGCTGTTTGTTTAGATGTGGCGCAGCAAAGCTAAAGCTTTTAGTGGAGAAAATAAGTCCAGCGGCAGAAGTATATTACATAGACAGACAGATATGAGTCCTGCTGCGATATGCTCCTCCGTGAGTTTATGGATAAAACAACAGCTCAGAGCAGTGAGGACAACTGGAAGAGAAGCTGCAAAACTTCTGTCTCTGTCAGTCCTTATCGAACGTAAGCGTATATTCGCAGTATGTTTTGGAGCAGACTTTTTCCTCGTATGAATAACATCAGTGCACCAAATTGTTTTCCTTTCTGTTTACAGCCGGTTTTTCTAACGTTACTGTGGCCACAGCTTCTGAAAAAACAAAATTAACGTAATTAAAAACGCCATTGAAATTGTTTTGTGTTAACTGATATGTCTGACAGCACTAGTTTAATGTCATACTGTGGAACATTCCGGCAAAGCATATATCCATAGAAACATATCCGCATATTCCTAGAAACAAGCAGGTGACGGACCCAATCAAAAAGTTACACAGTGCACCTTAAAGTGCTGCATTCAGCTATTTATTTATACAGCTCAATGATATTTAACAATATCCTACATTTACAATACTTTTTTGTGAATAATTCTGCTTTTTTGTTTGTTTGTTTGTTTCAATATTATTTATTTATTTATTTAAAAAGGGGCAATGCACATTATATTATATTATTATATTATATTGTCATGTAGCATCTTAAAAATTTGTTATGGTGACAAGCCTTGATATGGGTTTTAATTTCAACATCAATTCTCAGCCAGTGTTGCTTAAAATGCTAACTGAAGCCTAATGATTGACGGCAAATGATCAAGTGAGGAGATATTAAAAGAAAAAAATGACAAAGACGCCACGAGACTGTCATATTATTGGGTTAAGTGCCGTTTCCGTTTTGATTTGAGTCCGAATTATGCATGAGATGGTGGGATGCATTTTTGACAATTGACGTTGAAATATGTTGCTGCTAAAGAAAATTCTACAATGAATGCGTAAACTACTCAAATGCCATTCGATTTTTCATGAAAATGTAGAGCACACAATCATTACAATTATTATTATTAAAAATTATGGGGAAAAAATGAAGCTGTGATTGGCAGGCAAGATGTAAAAGGCCCTGAAACAGATTTTTTTTTGTTCCCTTAAACTGTATAAAGAAGTCGACTAAAGGGCTGTGATGTCACCCATAGCATTCAGCTCCAGTCAAATGAAGCTCATCGAGGCTTGCAGTTATAGGAGAAAATTTAGAGTTCCATATTAGGGATAAGAACCGATCTACAGCCAAAATAGCAAAATAAAAACACAGAGTGGGGCCACATTTTTTCAAGACAAAGTGAACTGGACCCAGAAACGCATTCATGGTCACTTCCTGTTTGGAACTTGGTGGCTATCAGGTTAGCTATATCCATTTCTATATATATACAGTCTATACTTAAAACGTAAATGTGATCGTTGGTAAAATGAAGCCGGCGTACGTATGTGCTGTTTTGAATCATCTTGAATTTGGTGCCCTTGTCTCTTCTAATCGCATGTACCCAGTGCGCTCGGAGTTGTGCGTCAGTGGGGAAATTATGAAAATTGAAGTATGGTTGGAATTGTTGATTGGCCGAACATAACAGAATGCTACAAGGACATGGAGATGAAGAAAACTGGGTCGATTTTGTCAGACTTACTACCACAAACAGCCCGCCGAAAGTTGTTTCCAAACGTCTTCCTGGTTTGCAACGTTAGAGTGAATAGAGCCTGTAATCGTAACTGCAAAACTCCACTAAAATCATTACAGTGAATAATTGAGATGCTCCAAATACATAAGGTAAATGAGGAATAACACTTGGCCACTGCAAATAGTTTAAGTTTCAGGTACAGCGCCTTCAATTACAAAGACTCCTGAACCATCTTATTGCTGCAAAATGACCATCTGGCTACGTTACGGTTTCAACTCATGTTTTTTGTATTTCCTCATCCATTTATGCACTTAGAAGCAAGACAGTGATATATTGAAGACATCTGGAACACAGTGCTTTGAATAGTCATAGTCATACTAGTTTCGCTCTTCTTTTCCCTTCATTTATTTAAAACGGACAAGAAACCTTCGTAACTCCAAAGCCCTTCACTCTCACACGACTCACAAAGACATTCTATTCCACGCTGTACCGAGCTGACCTTTACAGTACTTGATGGCGGTGCATCCTGCCTGTGTAAACATATAGCAGGAGATAGCGTACAAAGCTCTCGAACACAAACAGTGGCAAAGCAACCGAATTTATGCGCCCACACGGTCTTGTTTATTCCCCTATGCGCGCCGTGCCATGTGTCCCCGCTGCACAAACGCGACGGAGATGACATCCACCGAAGAAGGAAGTGAACGTTTCCTCTTCTGCATAGCTGCGAGTCGACCGCCGTGATGATTTTATAATGAATCTAAATTTGAGCGGAGGAGCAGTCAGGCCTGATCGCTCTCTGGGCCTGGTTAATACGCTACACTGCCAGAAACAGTGTCTAGGGAAGTTAAAAGTGCACTAGGTAACTTTTTGGTCGCGGGTCTGTCGCCTGCTCGCTTCTATGGAGATGTCATCTGCCTGGAAAGTTGCACAGTGTGACATTTAACAGTTCGACTTTGCGTTTGCTCAATTATAGGAGTTTTACAGCTCAAAAATACCTAGAAAAACAGGCATTCTGACTGCGAGTGGGGTTGCCTCTCCACAGAATTGACCTGTAACTTGGTCTGGTTTGGTCTTCATGAAAATGGAAAGGTTTAATGCCATATTATGCAAAACATTCCAGACAAAGCGATAGCATCTCCATGGACTAAAGCATATGACGGCACCTCCACCGGAAAAGTAACACAATGCACCTTTAAAAGGACTTAAATAAAGAGCATTTACAGATACGCCTATGTTCTGTCAATCATCCCATCATCTTTGCACTTTGATTACAACCTCTTTTATTATAGCTGACTTATTTTCTATTTTATTTTACTTATACATATACATTTTATATAATTATGCCTTATTTGACTCCGGTCTCTTGCTATTTTTATTGCTACTTATTTATAATTTATCGTTATCATGTATATTTTTTACTCTTTGCTATTATAATATAAGGTAAAATAAGGTGATGTGATGTGTGAGCTACTGTGTCCAAGTCATTTCCCTTGTGGATCAATATAGTTTGTCTAGATTCAACAAAGTAAAATTATCGACCAATGGAATAAGTGCCTGTTTCTTAATTCAAACATTAGATTTGAGCTGTTTCTGTCATCTTAAGTGTAGCGAGATGTATTTTCAGGTTTTAAGTATAAAAAGTCTTCAGTTCCAGTGGTAGATATTTTACTTGTCAAGTGAAATTTGCTCAAATCATGATAAAAACCTTCTCAATTCAAGAATTGTTAACTTGCTGCTGAGGTGTTCTTGGATAACGTGGAAACTTACATTGGTCGTATAATTGATTTAGCTATTAAAATCCGACCACAGACTGTATAAAGAACTGGACTAAGGCAGTGTTGGACTCCAATCAAATGAAGCTTACGAGGCTTGCACTTATAGGAGCAAGTCCCATATTAGGAATACAAATGTATGTACAAAATAGCTAAATAAAAACACCAGGATCACGTAGAGCGGGTTAATGCGACTATTTTAAGACCAAAATGACGCTTTTTCAACGGTAAGTCAAATGGAGTGGATGGAGTCGGAAGCGCACCCCCCGAAGCGAACTTCCTATTTGGAGCTCGGCAGGTAGCGCGTTAGCCTAGTCCATTTATATATAAAGTCTATGGTCTTGACTTAATTTTACAGCTGTGCACTACTAGGCGAAGGGATCTCAGACCGCGGAGTATTTATTTTCATTTGAGGTCACCCGGCCTAGCGCGGTACCACAGTGTGCCAAGGAATCGCATGTGGACCCAGCTTATAATTTATCTGTGAAACTTGGGTGGTTTTACAGGAATTGTGCTTGTGTTCGTCTTGGAGTTGTTTATGTGGCAGTGGCGCCGAACCAGATCAGATAAGAGGCGATTGGAAAGGTGCTTGCTCTGTGTGGGAACCCTTTGTGTCCTCCGTGGCTGTTCTGCTCATTACTGCCGTGTTTTGGTGAAACTTGAAGCGTTCTCGAGCTGGCCTTATCCGGTTTAGTTTTACAGAGGTATAAAACAAGGTTTGTCGATTTGGATATTCACTTCTTGGATATGCTTTCGAAAAATATACTTACACTACCTCACAAACCAAAACTATTTCTAAATGTGAACATAGAAACACAGTAAACAGTAAACTTTTTGAATCTTGATTATAATGTGTTTAATGCAGCTTTGCACATATTTGGTCACATTTTACAGAAATGAAACTTAAAACCCCATGACTCATTTGTATACAGTATAAGCGCTGAAAAAAAATGTGGTCAACTTCTGTCAGACTAAAGGACTCGACTGGAATATTTGTGTTCTTTCTGTGACAGAGGGATTCTGTGCGTGTATCGCGTTGGAGACGGTTCATGTTAAACTTTTCAGAGATCATACGAGTGCAGCAGCTCTTTCACTGATGTCGCTACAGTCGCTTTATTTATGTTGCCACCGGTTTCTCATAACCGGGATACTGCAGAATGTGTCATGTAATAGTGGTATCAGCGTGTGGTATCGGCAAATGTTTAACGAGTACGAGTATATTATGGAAGTTTCGAGCCAATACCAGTATCGATATCGGTGCATCGCTATAGAAACGTGGAATTGTAAGTGTAACATAACAAATAAAATGTAAAAATTACAATCAATCTGAATAGGCAGTTAGGGGTTAAGTATTGCACAAAATAACTGCAACATACAAGGGCTTTATAACTTCATAAAGCGCTAGGGATGGGACAAGATCTCAGGCCACAAGATCTCCACAAAAGACTGTGCACACATGAGAAAAATTATGTTGTGAGATTTTTATTCCTTATATTTTTATGTTTGCCATAGATTATAAAAATTAAATAAACTAACTTTACCAAGAATCTTGTCTCAATGAGATGTGGTTCCAAAAAGCAGTGTTACCATGACAGAAAAACTATCAAATGTAACAAATCAAAAATTGCGAAGACAAACTTGTGAACTTATTACAAATTATTCATGAAAATTCATCTCAAAATCTTGTCTCGACATGTCTTGCCCCATCCCTGTAAAACGAAAAAGAACGAAAGAGGGCAACGCCTCGTTGGAAGACTATAGTGATTCTACTCGATAATGGATTTGGCTTTAGTCCATGTTCATTTACAGTAGGTTTTGAAAAATAAACAATTTAATCAGCAAATGACTTAATTAGGAATCCAAAATGAATTGAAAAGCAGTCTAATCGAGCGACATTAGCTCATTATTGGAGCTAATTGTACAAGAATCGTTGCGCATTTTACAAAATTGATTTATTAAAATATTAAAAGATCACAGTACATGTTTGATACTGGATATAACCACGCAAAATCACAAGTTCTTTAGTTTTTTAAGTCTGGCTATCAAGTCATTTCTGAAGTCTGATCAAAGCTGACAGAAAACAGTTACTTCGCCGCAACTTCAGCCCAACTTTTATATGAACATCGGAGCCACTGAAGCAAAGGGAAACTGAAAAGAGCATAATAGAAGCGCTTCCAATTCAATTAAAACAATGCGGAGGCCCAAGTTCAATATTGGGCTGATCTCTCCGGAGACGCAGCATACGGCGGTGTGAGCTCCCCGCGCGCTCTGTCATTTATCACGGGTGAATATGAGCAGGCCCGGGGCACGTGGGGACTATAATGACGGCTGACAGGAGGAGATTGCGCGCTGTCGGGGTGGTGGGCGGGGGGTGGAGGTTGACGTGGGCGGATGGGGTTAGGGGGGGTTGTAGTTTTTGCCCCCGTGGCCCGCCGAGCCCAAAAGCGGAGTGCGGAAAGTAGAGCTGTGACAGGGGCAATAAGAAGTTATAGCAATAATTCAGTGGGATGGGCCATAATGTGATTGTATCTCCGTTTAATAGAGGGTTCTTTGGCCCCGGACGAGGTTTGGACTACAACTGTGTTTAATTATTCAACTCGTTTTAATAAAAAGAGCGCAGATATCTTGTCATGATCAATTAGAACTTAGACGGGGCAAAGATGAAGTATTATTAGGGTTTAGAGCCGGAACTTTGAGGCTGTTACAGGTGCGCTGTGGGACTCCATAATACTACTCTGCATTTATTCATCTAAGTGTTATATTTATTGCTCAAAAACATCCATTCTTACTGTGAGTGGGGTTGCCTCTCCACAGATCTAACCTGTAATTTGTCATTTATGTTTATGGCCATACTGTGGAACATTCTAGGCACATCTCCATGGAGACAAGCAGGTGACAGACCCAGTTACACAGTGTACTAAAGGGGTTGAGCATGCAAATACTAAAATATGGATAAATATATATATATATATATATATATATATAGGTTTTGGGGGATTCTGAACAACAATTTTATGATCACCAGTTTGTTTTTTGGTCACTCTTGACATCAAATGTATATTAATGTGCAGATATTACATAATGTGCAATTACCACTGATTTAACACAATTCACTGCTCTAAAAAATATTTCTGAAAAGTCCAAGTAGGAATGAGCTTATTACAGAACCCATTCATTTGAATATATATTGCTCATATATTATTAACGTAAATATAACCTTGAGTTACCATCTTTGTTCTGGCCTCAACTGCGTTCTTCAGCCAATCACTTCAAGCTCTAAAAAATATTCTTGTCAAAACAGCAGGTGATAATATAAAAATAGTATTTCTTTTTGTATACAAAGTAGGGTTGTCGAAAGTATTGAAAATCAGATTCCAATCGATACTAAAACTACTTTGAAAATTAGATACCGTATTTTTGGACTATAAGTCGCACCAGCCAAAAAATACATAATGAAGAAGAAAAAAACATGTACAAGTTGCACTTTTGGGGGGAAATTTATTTTATAAAATCAGAGACCAAGAACAGACATTTCATCTTGAGAGGCAAGTTATAGAAGTTATAGTAATAAAAACAACCGAATAGAGAACAATTTGTGTCAAAACAACTCTTTTACTTTATTATTTGTCTGTAAAATCAAACTGAAAAAACAGATAACGATTTGTTTTTTCATTTTTGATTCATATATATATATACACAAATCATCTGTATGGTCTATGGACCATACAGTGTGAAAAATATCATATATAAGTTACACCTGAGTATAAGTGCGATAAGTTATAGTCCGAAAAATACGGTACTTGTTTATGAAAGTATTAATATTGGGGGGAAAATGAAAAGTTGCCTAACTGTGCACTATTTGACCTTTCCAGTTTCATCTCGAGTCTTATCAGAAGTAGTGTAAGACCACATAGTAAAATAAAGACTTATTTTGTGTTGAAAATTACAATATTGTCCAAAAAAGTTCACTACTTTCCCTGCCCACTAACCAGCTACAAGGTTATCCCTGAAAAACACCACTACTGTTCCAATTTTAACTCATCCTTGTGTGGCCTTGGTGCACTCCTGTCTCCACCGTGACCTTAACCAGACCGGTACACGGACTAGAACTAAACCAGTCTCCAGCACCACCCCGGGAGCTCATTTTCCCAGCAGACCTCGAACGCCCCGTGGTCCCGCTGAGAAACACGTCCTCTTTTCCCCTTTAAGCCGAGAGGGGCCACGGCTCAGCTCATCTGCCTGAACGCTGTTTTTGTTTGGTGGGATTCCTGGCCTGAATCGCCTCGGACTGAAGATAAAGGGATTAAGTGATTAACATTAAGATGCTGACAGACGTTTCATAATAACGCGTCGGGGACAAGAGATCGTGTTTATGGAGGGGGGGGCGAGCCGAGATGTTGTCAAGCATCAAATTATTTTAAAGAGGTAAGTGAAACATCCGTAGAGACTTGTACGGGAATTATGCAGCAGATTCCTCTATATTAATCTGGGGAATTAAGGTTACGAGTCCAGGAATCTTCACACAATGTATATCGCATTCCACCGAGACAGATGTGTTTAAAAACTGTCACCACCTCCACTTGATCTAATGAGCTCAAGTTTAATATAGACCATAACGCCGGTGAGTAATAACTTATGCATTTCGATTCATTTAAGGCTTTTCACTTTTAAAACCTTCAGTCCCTCAGGTTTTCACTTCCTATTACCACGTTATTTTTCACAAAGTTGTAAAAAATGTTCCAAAAACAAGCACAACATCTGTTTTCCTTTTTCCCTGCTACGTGTTCACGGCAGCAGCCCCAGCGCACGCATCTATCATCGCGATGCAGATAATGGAGAAAATCACAGTTCACGGCGAAATTCTTCACTCCGGTCCGATAGAAATAATAAGCAACCCCTCGGAAGAAGACGGTCGGCAATTAAAACGTAATTAAAACAAATGCGTGGAAGAGTCGGCCCACGTGCTTAAGCTGGAGTACGAGATGTTGGCTGCCAGGGCAAAAAAAAAAAAAGAAAAACACGGGGCTCTCCTCTGACAAAGCCGAAAGAGGCCGAGAAGAAACGCTGGATTTGGAGTTTTCTATGGCGGGGAAGGAGAAAGGAGGAGGGGGATGGGGCACGGTGGGAGGGGAGGGGTCAGCGGCGAAGATTGACAGGCTGTGAGTACGGGCTGACCTCCGGGCCCAGTCTCCGGAGTTCCTGTGCAGGGCTTAGTGCAGACCAAAATAAAGCCCAGGAATGTTAATTTATTTTCAATTGTCAGTGACGAGGAGAGGCCCGATGAAGAGCGCATACATACATATCAAGTGAGGAACTGGACAAGAGACAGTGCTGTTTTAAGCTGGTGGGGAAAAAACAGAATAAAAAGTTCATTTGGTGCTTATTTTGAGTTTAAAAATCCCATATTACACCACTTTCTGATCTATGTTGTAACGTTTCCTCAGCACAAACATACCTAGAGTTGTGTTTTGTTTCATGCACACAGGTTTAACACACAAACTCTGCAGATTTAGTCTGTGTTTTCCTCTCAAACTGCAAAACACTCTGTTCCACCTGGTGACATCAACAAATACTGTGTTTTTAACTTCATATGTTTTCACTAGAATCATTTGGATGATTTCAGGCCTGGGATTGCACCTCTTTATTAACCCCGGAAGACCTAGAGGTAATTTTAGTACATTTCTCCTCGCCTGGATTTTTTTCTTAATTTTGCTTTTAAAACTGCCCCTTTTACCCTATAATGAAGTGTTCTACATCCTTTTTTTCAGTACAGCCTGTTATTTCACAATCTGGAGATAAAAAATATATATATATAAAAACAACTTTTTGAACATAAAAAATGCTTAATTTAGGCCCTTAGCTACAAAAACGCAAAATATCAAATCTGTGAGTAAACTAAAAATATTCTTATTTCAAGGGATGCGCATTTATGCACACCGAGATGTGTAATTTTTTGTGGGAAAAGGTAAGTTTCTATCTTTTACAGTTAAAAAGTTATGCATAGTTATATAAAACATATTGCTCGGAATCATATACGGTGTCGTAGGTACAGAAGGTAAAAGGCAGCTGTTAACTTGCAAACTACCGCTTCATGACATCACAAGGTGGAAGAGAGCATTTTGAGTGACTAATAATAAAGGGCTACTCAAAAATATGAATAAAACAAAACACAGCTCCGGGTATATTTTGGATGAGGTAACAGGATTGTAACCTGGCTTAAAGCTCACAAGAGTCAATTTTGCGTAATATATGTCCTTAAAGCGGCACCGTGTCATTTTGTACCTCTAAATTGGCTACAGAGATGACGCACAATATCGCCATAACAACGATTCCGAAAACAGTGACAGGTAATTGCATCAATCGATCTCCGAGGGACGTTGACTTTGTAATTCTGAAGAACAGCCAAACCACACTCTCTAAATTTAACACAATCAAAATAAAGTAGGTTGAGAGTTATTTTCGATCTGAGCGAGACTGCAACTTTTAACTTTTAAATGTGTTATAGGGAAGACTCGCACTATTTTTTTACCTGTGAAAAGAACGCTGAGTTAAAAATCGCATTACTCTTATTTTAAAGGGCCCATATTACACTGTTTTCTGATGTATGTTATAATGGAGTTGTTTGTTTTGTTTCATTCACACATGTTTAACACACAAATCCTACATATTTAGACTGAGTTCTTCTCTCAAACGTAAAATAATCTGTTCCACCTTGTGATGTCATGTAGTAATACAGGTTTCCCACACAGACCAATCCACGCAGCACCACAGAATGAAAACCAAGCACCACAAATTGATATTTAGCTAATGCTGTTTCATTACGATTTCATTTTATTGCCTTGTTGCAGCTTTAGTAGCTTTTTATGTCTAATTATAGTATTTTATTTATTTAATTTGTATTATTATAGAATTGTCACGTTATACTATTTATGTTGTTTTACCAAAAAAAAAAGTTAAATACAGGTCTTGAGTTAAGTATTTGAAATAAAAACCTCAAGATTTATTTTTATTTTTTGTAATTCATTCCTTGAACGTCAAAGAATCTCAAATGCTCCACTGGGTTTTTAAACTTTATACACGTTCACAAGAATCATTTGGATGATTTCAGCCATGGAATTGCCAATCTATACTAAACTAAAGGCAAAAACCTAGCTGTTAACTTGAAATCTACCACTTCATGACATCACAAGGTGGAACAGAGCCTTTTGAGCTTCGGAGATGTGGATAAACTAATAATAATTAAGGATGACGTGAATAAAACAAAACACAACCCCAGGTATGTTTTTGACGAGGTAACAACATTAAAACGGGGCTAAAAGTTAACAAGAGGAAAAATTCCGTAATGTATGAACTTTAAAGGACACATTAATTTTACATCCAAAATACCTGCCAAACCACACAACCCTAAATCTAATTGTGAAATGAAAAACTGTCAAAAACTGTCAAAAATTGGAAAAATGGCTTACGATAACTATTTAACTTGAGGTGAGTTATTTTCCTTTTTCTGTAATGTCAGACTTAAAACATTAAACTTCCAATAGTTTATTTGTATCTGCGTGCTTTATAGCAACGCAGCTAATTGCCTCAAATTAGCTTTATATTTTAAGTAACCATGACTACAAAACAGCCCGGTTATGATTTAGACGACCGTTTTTAATTAAGCCATTTGTCTTCTGAAGTAAGTGTATAGATTTTGGCTGCTCCCTCCTGACGCTGATCCTGCCAACTCAATTATCGGTCCTGCACTCTTTCGGACTAATTCGGAGAACTTTAAGCTCCGCCTCCCTGGCCTGAATCTGCTATAAAACCAAAGAGAAAAAAAAAGAAAAGAAAAAAGAAAGAAAGAAAGAAAGGAAGGACTGTGCTTAGGATAAATCTAGACAATAAACGGTCATATTGAAGCTCTGCCACTTTCTTTTTCTGCATGGAGATGTTATTGCTTTGTCTGGAATGTTTCACAGTATGGCATTAAACTTTCCTATCTTCATGGAGACCAAAGTAGACTAAGTTACAGGTCAGATCTGTGGAGAGGCGACCCCGCTCACAGTCAGAATGCCTGTTTTTCAAGGTATTTTTGAGATATAAAGCCACCTCTAATTAAATAAATGTAACGTAGAGCTGTTTAATGTCATACTGTGGAACATTCCAGACAAAGCAATAACATCTCCATGGAGAAAAGCATTTGACGGATCCCTTCACCAGAAAAGTTATACAACGTACCTTAAAAATTTTAAAAGAGGGGAAAGTGACTTGAAGGAACTAGGGTTGCAAAATTCCAGGAATTTTAGAAACTTTCCATCGGAATTTTCAGTAATTAACGGGAATTAACAGGAATAAATTGGGAATTATCAAAGTTGAAGGTTAGGGGCATCAGTAAAGTTGGTAGAAAAAATGTAGCACAATATTGCAGCACAATCTTGACTGCAACAGATGCACAATAAATATAATAAATCTAGTGCTAGTTTACTTGGAAATTAGGCTTGCACCCTGTCATTGAAGTAGTTAGCTTATGATGCTAGTTACTGGAAAAATGTGCTAGTGCTAGCTTAATGGGACACCAGATATGCTAAATGTAAGCTTTCTATGGATTGGAAAGAATGGAGAACAAGCAAAAATAAGGCTTAAGAAACTAGAAATAAGGCTTTGAGTTTTTGAGACTGTTTTTTTTTCATTTTGAAGAAGGAGCTGTAAGCAACATTTTAGCAAACGTTCATGTGTTGTTGCTCAATAAAAGAAATAAGCAAATAAATCATGTGCCATGTGTGTTAATTATCTCCCTTTTGCAATAATGCCTGCTGATGACAAAATAAAATGTTTATATTTTTGTTGCAATAATTCCCTTAAATTCCAGTGCAAAGTTACCAATTTGAAAATTCCCAAAATTCCCATACCAAAGTTTCCATGGAAATTTTCTGGAAACATTCTGAAAATTGTCCACCCCTTTGCAACCATTGAAGGAACGTACTTTAGACAAATATGAATGATCATACTGAAGCTAAACCACTGGCACAAAAACTAGGATTATCTCCAAAAAAACTATTCTTCTCACCAGAAAAGTTGCACAATCCACCTTTAAAATGTTATAGGAGGGGAAAAATGAAAGAAAAAAAAGAAAAGGCTTGAAGGAATGTACTTTAGACAAATGGCGTGCGGTCTAAAAGTGGAGGAGACAGGAACTCCAAAGAAAACACAAGCACTAAACATTTCTCTACTGTCCTCGATGCACCAGATGCTCCCAAGGAACTCTTTTGTCATGACATGGCTGACAGCGCGCCGCTCGGTGCCGGCCCTGCGGGGACGTGATGTCATCTCCCCGGCTCCGGAGCTGATGGAGAGCTCCTGTCGGCAGCTGCCACAGACCGAGATGGTCCACGGAGCAGAGTGGATTTTCCTGTCGCGACCATTGGAAGATATGACACAGGCAAAACGCAACAAGGTTTAATATGGATTTCACACGTATAGTAGCTGGAATTGGGGAAACATGCGGTAAAGGAGTTACTAAAGCTGCCTGGTAGAACAGACATGTATAAATGGGACTGTTGTTTTTGTACTGATGAATATGCATAAAGAATAGACGACAAGCACAATAATCTAAACCAGACATGTCCAAACTATGCAGCGCTCAGACTCATTTTTACTGGCATTCACTAGGGGTGTAACGATATCCAAGTCTCCCAATACTATATCATCACAGTATGAACCTCACAGTACGATATTTATTGCGACATCATGGGAAAGCTCACGATATTACAATATTTTACATAATAACAAGACTGACATTCTAAAATGCTTTGATCAGTCATTTGGTACAACATTTATTGTCATTAATGTAACGATATCCAGATCTCAGTGTACGATATTTTCACCATAAACATCTCACGGTACGATATTTATTGCAATATTTTGTGGAGGCTCATAAAACTGTGAATATGCTACTTTTTCCTCTAAAAATGCCTTCACAAGACTTAATCCAAAGAATGAAGATTTAAAAGTGCTTAGAAAAGGTATTTCTTCATGAAACTAAGCAAAGGATCATGGTCTATGTAGTTTCCTTTGTTTTCTTGGCTATTTCTGCATCAGAACTATTCATTTCAGCAAAGAGACTTGTGATTTGATATATTGTGATGGTCCATGATATTATTGTGAGACCTTTGACGATACGTTATCACGATATTTCAGTTAAAGTCACATCCCAAACATTCAGGCTTCCAAATTAATTGCCCCAAATAATCTTAAATTCTACTTTTTACTGCAAGTTTTTTGTAAATCTACCTTTATAAAGCCAAAATTTAATATTCATTGTGTGCTTTTGGGGATGTAAGGTTGAATAAAGCTCTGGTGGCTCATTCTAACATGTTATAAATGCACATATTTCAAGTATCCACTCTATCGAGCACCAGTCTATGGCCCTACTAATTTTAATATCGATTAGTATGTGATTTTCAATACTTTTGACAACTTTAGTTTATTATGAAAGAAGTCTAATTAAGTGTTTGCCTGATAAATGAGGATAAATGACGGATATTTTATTCTTCAGACCAATTCAGATGCATAAGAAAAAGAAAAGTTTCAATATCGAATTAGAGCACACATGAACTTTCATGATCGGCACAGTTCTGAGGAGAAGCTGACATTTGCGAAACGAATCAATGAACAGCTTGTAAGAAAAACGATCAACTGGACAAAAAAGTAAAATCCAAAAGTTTGCAACAGTCAAACATGCCAAATTTTAGCTATGAAAGTTAAAAGAAGTTAAGAAAGGTTAAGAAATATCACGCAGGTTACTGACAAGTAAAAAAGAAGCTATTCACGCAGAGGAAACGTCAAGTCTCCCTAAAGTGCAAACGACTTGGCCACTCCAAACCACTAAAGTCAGAAGTGAAAGTGTAATATTTTCATAACTCTGAATAACCAATGGGTATTAAAGCTGTTTTTTAACATGGAAGCGCTTCCCTTAAGACTTACTCAAGTCTCAAAAGCCGGTGTAAGAGACCTTTTCGCACACTTGGAAGAAAAAATAACACATGCGGAGAATTAAAGAGCTATAGAGTGTTAACTGGTACAAATGCAGCCTAGCTAAACTGTGCGCTTCATCAAAATCACTCCTACCACTCTCTGCCTTCACTTGTTTTCACAGCTGTGTTTTCTTTCGGCGACGTTTAATAGATCTTAACACGTACATGTCAAAGCCGAGGCTCGTGGGCCAGATTCGCCGTTTTTTACAATGCCAACTCGTGTATTTGGGTTGCAGAAATGTGTAGTCTAGTATGCGTTTGGTGACTTACTCCATACAGTAGGTCGGTTTAGTTTGGAGCGAGCAGGTTTTGTGTTATACGAGGGCGCTAACGGGGCTAATGAAAACTTTTATAACGAACATGGGCAAGTGTGTTACATAGACGATTGGTTTCCGTGTTTTATGGCGTTACTTCATTTCAACCTCAAGGCATGGCTCAGTGTTCGTGGTATTTTAGTGCGGTTGCTGGTACGGGAAGTTGATCAGTTAAGGTTCCAAAATGTCAAATGAAGTCGAATATTAAAATCTTACTCGTAATGTGATAGGTTTTTGTAATGAATGTAGCAGTAACAGTGGAAAGTAAAGCTGCACTATGTAACTTTTTGGTTGAGGGTCTGTCACTTGCTTGTTTCTATGGATACGCCATTGCTCTGCCTGGAATGTTCCGCAGTATGACATTAAACACTACATGTATCCAATTATAGGTGTTTTATAGCTCTAAAATACCTAGAAAAACAGACATTCTGACTCTGAGCGGGGCTGCCTCTCCACAGATCTGACCCGTGACTTGGTCTGGTTGGGTCTCCATGGACATAGAAAGGTTTAATACCATACTGTGAAGTGTAATGCCTAAACCTTCCACCAGAAAAGTTACACAGTGCATCTTTTAGTAGATTTTACTTTATCTGTACTTTCTGACCCACTACATTTTAGAACTGGACTGAAAAGTATTTTTTATGATAGTTTGAGACCTGCAGAGAAGACCGAGTGGTTTATTTTGAACAAATTTGTAGTTTGAGCAAACAAAAATATACAAATGAAAACAGATTTTAAAAACTTTCTATTTGAGTAAAATTCAGCACAAAGTTTTACGAAAATCGCTATATTTGAAGTCTTATAAGACCTCCAAATTAAAATACGTATGCTGCTTACTCTTTAATTACATTTTTAAACTAATACTTTAATACTTCTACTTGAGTATTTGTTTGCAGGAGCCAAACAGGAACCAAGAGACGCGTTTCAAACTACAAATACTCACTTGGGTGGTCTTGCCTTAAGTGCAGTTACTTGGGCAAATGGTTTTTCTATTTTCCTATGTCAATGTCTTTTACAGCACCATTTGGTTTGTATTGACCAGACTGAGATTCAGCTGCCAACTAGTCAACAAAGAATACCATGCAGAGGTTGTAAGAAAACTTGTATAATTAAGAATTTACTTTGGAAATTAGTCATTTGTAATTGACGTGAAATGGTGTTTATGTTAAAGGTTGTAGCACTAAGTCAGTCCAGTAAAACACAAATACACTCCCAGATTTGAACCTTAAAACCTGTCAAAAGTATCAAAAATCAGATACTAAAACTGATACTGAAACTAGATACTCATTTGAGCAAGTATTGATACTAAAAAAGTCACACTTACAGGATAGAAATGAATGGACCACTATGGATTCTACCTGGACGACTACATGGTAATATAAAAGAAAGTACCGGTACTATGATTTAATATCAAAAATGACATTGCCGTCTAACGGAAGCATTTTTATTATTAATGTGGTCTTGGAATCAGTATTGATCATCAAGTGTATTACTTATTATCGAAATTGAGTTTGAAATTTTGGTATTGTGACAATTACAAGACTCTTAACCGCTATCCTACCCCTGACAGACTGCGCCCTTCACTCCACTTGCTTATTCCTGCACCATCCAAACTCCGTGTAACCCAAACCACACGAAACCACCTCTTTCAAGTCTCAATTTCTTTTTTTCGACCAGCCAATCTCGAGAACCTTTGAGAATGCTTAGAGCTAAACACTAGTCAAGTCCCAAAAGGTCTGAAAGGTGCGATGCCTGGGCTTTTCATTGAGACGATACAACAGTTGGTGTGTTCGGAGGATACAAGCCAAGCGATGGAAGCTGCAGATAAGATAGAGTGCCAGCGGGCAGATGGACGCGGCGGAACACAGAGGAGCAACTAAAGAAGCTTAGTAAAAGTGCACAGAACAAAGATGAACTGGGCTCAACAACCAGGTTAGTGTCAGGGAAATGAAAAGAGAGGTGTGTGTCTGTCATGATAATGCATTTTAAAGGGCTCATATTACGCGATTTTTAAAAATCTGTTATAATGTTGTTCGTCATCAAAAATAGACCCAGAGTTGTGTTTTGTTTCATTCACATGTGTTTAAAGGGGAACTCCGGCACATTTGAAATCAACAGAGGTAAGGCTAAGACTGCTTAGAAAGTTGTTTTATAGCATTTCCAGACACTAATGAGTGAGCCAGACAGAGCGTTTTGTTTGTTAGACTTGTGGCTGTTGTAAGATGGGTTAAAGTGGTGTTAAGCTTCTTCAGTGTGAAGCAAATTGGGGTTTTACGTGGACGTTAAGAACTTGCCCCCATCACTACACTAGTTTGTTGCCTTGACAGACTCACTGCCACAGCGAGATCTCTGTCGAGGCAACACTGATGTGTGGCATTTTTTGGCTTCTGACAGTATTCGACCGCCTCTAGTAATGGACTTTAGCTTCAAACGTGCCGGAGTTCCCCTTTAACGCTCAGATCTGGCATATTTAGGATGAGATGGTCAGTTGTCAAACAGAAAACACATTTTCACTAGAATCATTTGGATGATTTCAGCTCTGGAAATACTAATCTCTATTGGACAAAAGGTAAAAGGTGGATGTTAACTTGAACACCACTGCTTCAGGGCATCACAAGGTAGAACAGAGCATTTTGAGCTTTAGAGATGTAGACAGACTGATAATGCAGCATTACTCAAACATGTGAACTCCAGGTATGTTTTTGAGGAGGTAAAAAGAATTCTAACATGGCTTAAGGGTCACAAGAGTAAGTTTTGTGTGTTATGGGAGCTTTAAAGTACAATATATTGATGAAATATGAATGAAAATATTTACGATTAACAATAAAACTTGATGCCATTCTACCAGAATTCCCCTCCAAAAAGAACATTCCATATACACTATACTTCCATGTATACTAGAGCTGCAATTTTTGATCGACTAACCATGAGTAGTGGACTATAAAAAATACTTGTCATATTTTGATACACATCAGAATCTGTTCTCTTCAGATTCTAAAACATATGAAAAGTACAAACAAAAAGTTCTTCACTCGTTTATTGCCCCCCAAAAAATAATTATTCCATCAATCTTATATTGAATGATAGCTCAATATAGTAATTGTCAAGACAAGCCTATGTGTAAAAAAAACAAAAACTCACACACACTTTCTGAAGAGCCCCGAAGTGCTTGCCTCTGTCTAGACTTTCAAGCTTGAATTTGAGCTGTCAGGCCAATAATGAAATCTGCCTGGAAACCATCAGCAATTATTCCAGTGGCAGCAAACCTTAACTTTAGGGCCTTCTCTAATGACGTTCTTCATTATCTGTTCATCTGTTAATGGCTTCTGCAATCCATCACGTAACATCACACAAATTTGGCAGGAAAACTAATGACCGGGTTAATGTTCATATGGAACCATAGAGACCGAGGAAGGAAGTGGACTCATTTGGTCTGGAGTAAGGATTATTGACTCCCGCTACGGTAACACGATATTCCTCACATTTTTAATTCCATCGTCGTATTTTAGAATCGTCTAGTGTTCACTTTGCTGTACCAGACTCATAAATTATCACTTTTTACATGTTAATTTGCAAGCAATTTAACTACTGGCTTTGGAGACAATTAAGTTACAAGTGTAAAAGCCTCACTATTAACTAATGCAGATGAACTTACTCCATTATTAACAGCTCGTCCAACATTAGGGGGAAAAAAAACATGTATCGCACCAAATTAACTACTGTGAGCGTTAAGCCTTGTTATAATCTTCTTACTGCCACATAAACATACGTGAAGATGTGTTTTGTTTGAGTAATTCTTTATTACTGGTCTTTTTACATCTCCAAAGCTCAAAGTGCTCTGTTCCTCCTTGTGATGGCATGACACGGTAGTTTCCAAGTTAACCGCACCTTTTACCCTTTGGTCAGTAGCCCTAGTAGCGTAATTCTAGGGCTGAAATAATCTAAAAATCATCTAGTGAAGGTGTATGGAGTTTACAAGGTGGAAAAGGTTTTTTCTGTTTGAAAGAAGAACACAGCTTAAATGTGCAGGATGTCTATGTTAAATATGTGTGAATGAAACAAAACTGAAGTCTAGGTATTAGGGTTGGGCGATATCCAAATTTTGATTTCTGTTAAACCAGGGTATACAGTATTACCGTGACTAATTAAGAATGATTTTGTAGTATTCAGAAACAAAATAGCAGCATTATATTTGAAGATGAGGCACGAGTTCTGATCAAACCACTTTGCCAGAGCGTTTGATCGCATCAGCGTCATTGCACGAGCTGTTTCTAATCAGCGCTTATACTGTATGCAAATGAGCCATGTGGTTTTAAGTTTAATTTCTGTAAAATGTAAACAAATGTGCGCAAAGCTGCATTAAACACATTATTATTCATAGTATATATTGAGCAGATTACCGGAAATGTAGCGCGGTGGTTGAGAGGACCAATCACAGCCCTTATTGTCTGCGTCGCTTCTCCTTGCTGTCCGCGCCCTTTTTACGCATAGTTACAAAGTTTCAGAGGTGCACGCCGGTCGGCGTGGATGCTGAACTTACTCCATTATTAACAACTGTGCATGTGCAGCTTTACCATCTCCTCCGTGAAAGTCTGACTTCGCCCTCAAGCGGGAACTTTCTCCTCTTCAGCGCGTCCCCTCTTGACTCTCGGCGTTCACTCAAACGTCTCCATCGCAAAGTTTTCGGCTCAACATCACACACGAAGTGCCAGTCGTTTTTTTCTTCTTCCTCTCTGCGTGTGGATGGATATCTCTGAGCGTAAAGACGTTTGAAGAGGAGAGAGGGCGGAGGGGAGAAAGTCCGAGCTGTAGTATTAGGTCCTTATGCAGATTTTATTAATGACGGTAATGAAACTGATACCGTTGCTACTTTTTGATACCGCGGGATACCATATTACCGCCCAACCCTACTATGTATGTTTCTGATGAGGAAACAACATTATAACATAGATCAGGGAGCAGTATAATATGGGCCTTTAACTAATGCAGATGAACATACTAAATATAACTTGTTCAACATTTTTAATACAAAAAAGTATCAATGTAAAAGGTCCCATATTACACATTGCACCTTTTCCCTGTTAAAATAAACCAATAATCTAAATTTAACAGGTGGAAGTGTGTGTGTGTGTGTGTGTGTGTTCGAGCAGGCCAGGCACAATAGCTAAGAAGAGAGGAGGAGGAGGAGTCGTCGTCGTGGTGCTGTAATGTGCGGAGGAGGTAAGACGCGAGCCATTCAGTAAATTTCTGAAGAGACTGATTGAAAAGCGAATCTCTCTTTTGGTGTGTCACAGAAGCGCATTGGTCTTTGCTCCCTGCCGCTGACCCCTCTGCTTAACCAACTGCTCCGAGGTCAGCCTATTCATTTCAATGCCAAGCAGCAGAACGACATGAGCTGCCGAGTCTGACCCCCGCACCACAGAAGCTTCCATTATAGCCTTGTTAAGTTGTAGTTGCATGTATATGTGTGTTTATTTTTAAAGGCGCCATTAAAGGAGTCATATTACACTATTTTCTGATGTTATGTTATTTCCTCATCACAAACATACTTGGAGTTTTGTTTTGTTTCATTCACGCAGGTTTAGCACACAAACCCTGCATATTTATAGGCTCATTTCACTCCGCTCAGCCTTGTGATGTCATATGGTATTACAGGAAGTGCTCCACTGTGTTTTTAAACACTGCCATACTGCTGCCAATCTCTACTAAACAAAAGGTAAAAGCTGCTAACTTGAAAACTACAGCTTCATGACATCACAAGGTGGAACGGAGCATTACTTAAACATGTGAATGAAACAAAACGCAACACCAGGTATGTTTTTAAAGAGGTAACAACTTTCTAACATGGTTTAAAGCTCACAAGAGAAATATATAGGACCTTTAAATAAATCATGCTTTTATCAGATTGGCTTGTAAGTATGGGGAGAGTCCAAAATGTGTTGCCACGGTAACTATGTCTGGCAAGAATGACAAATTACACAATTACTACAAGGTTAATCACAATTTGCTGCAATAATGTTTCAGCAAACCGGGTATCTAGTAGTGGTTTCCCATTCGAATTAATAGATAATTAGCCGTTGATGGTGCAGAAAGCAAAAGAATGACTGGCTATTTATAGGCGCAAACACCGACGCTTTGATAATAAACACTGCAGTGTGACTGCCAGGCCTGTAGGGGCACTGCAAACTCAACACTGGAGGTATAAGGCAGTTTATTTGGTCTATGTTATAATTATAATGTTTACTCATCAAAAACATACCAGGAGTTGTGTTTTGTTTCATTCACACATGTTTAAACAAAAACCCAGCCTATTTAGACTGAGCTCTTCTCTCAAACGGAAAACACTCTGTTCCACTTTATGATGTCATGTGGTAATACAGTAAGTGCTCCAGTGTGTTTTTAAACTCCATACACCTTCACAAGAATCATTTGGATGATTTTGGCCCTGGTATTGCCAATTTCTCCTGTTCTAAAGATAAAAGGTAGCCATTATTTTGAAAACCACCGCATCATGACATCATAAGGTGGAACAGAGTGTTTTCTGTTTGAGAGAAGAGTTTTTGATGAGATAACATTATAACATGGCTTAAATCTCATGGGTCAATTTTGCGTAATAGTTTAGGATCTTTAACGCAAACTCAATTTCAAAAACAGAAAAAAACATACAGAGATGGTCATTAGTATGAATTAAAAACAATTTTTCAGATTGTGTATAATTTATAATCATGAAAATGGCAAAATCTTTCAATTTCCAAACATGTAATGCATTTATTAAAAAAGTAATGTGAATGAAACAAAACAGATGAAATAACAACATTAGATTTTGTGGAATACAGGACCTAAAATCGCGCACTTCTCAAAATTTGACGCTGTAATTTCCAAACAAGTGATGAGTTTATAAAAATGTATTCGAGCCTTTACCCCATTCATGTTTTCGCGTTCATAGTGCACAACTGCTAATAGGGAACATCTGTGTTGATAATAAGCGCACACACACGCACACACACGTTCGCACCGCTAAAATGTGTGTACGCACTCTGGAGCCATAGTAAAAGTCCATTCAAGTGCTTCCGTTTCATCTCATCAAATTCGGGGCTAATTATCGACAGCAGCTTCCAAACTGACAGGACATGTTTAAACAAAAGCAACTCCCTTACTCAGCCCCTTCTCCAAAAGCAACAACATTATTTGGGAACTATCTCGGGGTTGCCAGTTCGGATGGGGCCGGTGGAGGTTTTATCACAACTTATTACTGCTGGGTACAGGAGGTCTCGGAATTGAAAAACTTACTGACGCGGCAACGTTCGCATGGGACAAAAATTACACACAACACTCATGACGAGATTATTCTGAAGAGTTAGACTACACGGTGTGCTAATCTGAAGTAGGCCTGTCATGATAACAGATTTTGACGCGCGATATATTTCTGAAGTAAATATAGATGATCAATTATAATACTGGACCTCATTTATGCCACAATAAACACAAAAAATATTCTAATTCTACAATATTGTAAAAGAATCATGAGCTGCTATAAATAAACATCAGATTAAAACATTTTACAACATATTTGGTTTGCAAGTTCGAACCTTTTACAGATAAAAAAAAGTGCATTGTGTAACTTTTCTGGCGGAGTGTCTGCAACCTTCTTTGTTCCATGGAGATGTTATTGCTTTGTCAGGAATGTTTCACAGTGTGGCTTTAAACCTTTCATCATGGACACCAAACCAGGACAAGTTGGGCATCAGCTGTAAAGTCCCCAAGCTGGAAAGTCCTCCAGGCTAGAAAGTCCCCCTCAATTATTCGTGAATCTATACACATATAAATAAAATAAATCATTGTATATATTGTATTAATTACACACACAAGTTACAATATATCTCAACACATTTGTTCAGATACATACAACCAAAACATGCAAAAATTATGTGGTGAGTAAATACAGTGTAAAATTACTCATCAGGAGCACAAAAGGTCAGTAAAATGACCTAAACAAGGCCCAACATTTGGTCTCGGTACATTCACATTTTCTTTTATTATGATATAGAATGCTGAATTTCTAACTCATCACAGTGCGTGACACGGCCTATAAAAGGAGGGAGAAGAGGAGCGTTCCCGCCGAGATAATGGGATTCTCGAGCTAGGACTTTCAAGCCAGGGGGACGCTCGAGCCTGTATTCGCCAAATTACTGGTGAGATCTCTGGAGAGGCAACCCCGCTCAGTCAGAATGCCAGTTTTTCAAGGTATTTTTGAGCAGTTAAACCACCTGTAATTGAATAAATGTAAGGTAGAGCAGAGCAAAAACAAGAAGATGACAGACTCTTAAACGAAAAAGTTACATAATGCACCTTATTAAGCTTATTAAATCCCAGTAGTGCAAAGTAAAAGTACACACGATAAATACTGACCCCAAAAATACTGCTCCAGCTTTCGTAGTGAACAATTAAAGTGGATAGAGTAATTATCTTGATAGGCCTTACAAAGCTGTGGGTAGCATTGATGCCATAATATACACGGTTGTACCAAAAAACATATTACAAAGATAAATATGCAAATGTACAATAGCAAGTAGCCTTGGAAAAAGTAGCAATGGGGAAACATTTGAAATTATGGCTTATGATGTTGGCGTAAATAAGAAAATTATAAATAAAGAATAAATGCTTTGTTTGGAGTTGTCTTGTACCATGGCTTTAGGCATGATCGCACTGTTCCAACAGCAACTCTTTAGAGCAAAGATTATAGAGCCAATGGAGAAAAAGCATAGGCACTTCGTACAAGGACGATATACACCTATTTTATTGACGGAGTGCGAGTGGTTTTCAATGCCAGCTGTTTACCTCAGTACTGGATGAAATAATGGCACAAGGCTGCTTCAAATAAAGTAACCTTGCATGTAGTGTCTTGAATAGTTTGCACTTCTCTCATACAGACATATTGGACTGGATTTAGAATATTTCATTTTGTCTTACCAAAAAGAGATTTCAGTATTCATTTCTTGATCAATAACCAATAAGTCGATATTTTTGGGAAGATAATTGTGCTTATTTTCTTGATCTATGTGTATATATGTGTATTTTTGTCATTTAAATTTACGTCTCAACCCTTTTTTGCCACAGACCTATAAGAGAACAGTGTAGTCACATTATTTCCAGTGCTCTTTCACCACTGAAGTGTTCAAATAAAGCTTTGTGTGTATTCTTCATGCAGCGGATTGGTCAAATAAAACATCAACCTGTGCTAAAGCTTTAAGGCCAATAGCACATAGGGTAAAAAGGCCAAATATCAGCCAACAATACCAGAATCAGAATCAGCCTTTTAATCACCAAAAAAGTCTTTCTCAAGAATCTGAACTCTGCTTGAAACGATATGCTTCCACCCACTCCTTTTCGGACATTGGTAAAATCTGCGTGACATTTTTTGTTTGTTGTTATAGTTAAGAAGCATTTGTTTTTTGTTCCGTATCTATGTAGTTATATTATAAGTATGCATGTTCTGTGCATTGCTGTCCGAATAAACATCATTCACATGCTTTTAATACAAACTCTCATGCCACAATTTGAGATTTGTTTTTTCCCATGTTTTACGTTAAGAAGTGGCTAAATACATTTTTTGAGAAACTGTAATCACAAAAAGCAGTGCTACAGCAAAAACATTAAGTAAAGTAAAACTGACAACGGTGAGAATAAAATTGGGAAATCTCGTCAAGATCCAGTCTCGTGTCTCGTCTTGTGGAAATTTTATCTCATCCTACCCCTATTTTTACAGATAAGGGATTGGTTGTAGACTTCTTCATTACAAACACTCAAGCTCTACTTTAAATATGTAAAATTCCAGTGGCAACGTGGTGAGTATTTCAAATAAACCATTAGAAACGTTGAGTATATTATAGAGCCAGTTCACTAAGCACCAAGCGTGTCTCCTTTAATCCTCAGCGCCATTGCCCATTTTAAACGCTCTTGTTGGAACTATTTATGTGAGTGACTATTTAGCCACGGTGACAACTTAATAGCTGAATAAATACGCACTAACACATCCGTCTTTCTACCATCACTCAATGTAAACTTTAAGCATTTGTTCGTTGCTAACCTTTTTTGTCTAAAACCCAATCCCGAACCCATTACCTATGCATAGGCAAAACATGGGCTGAATTTTAACTGCCCCATTTGTGCACTCTCGATTCAGGAAGAGTCCTCTGAGGCGGCCGTTCGTTTGGAGGTATTTGGGGGCTATTTTCACTGAATCTACAAACATGGTCATTATTATTGGATTTTCTTGGAGGGCAACGAAACACAGATGCCAGAAGGCAATTATAGAAAAAGGCTAAAAAGTATTGTTTATTTATAATTCAAGAAGCAACTCGTCGTTCTGGGAGGCCACTGTAAAAGCGAATAGGGAAACCAAGGCTGTGAAAAGTTGTTTCTGTTAAAGGTTCTATAGAGAAAGTTAAAGAAATTCTTGCAGTATATAGTTCCTGAATTTTTCATGCCCCAATTTGCACTGAGGAAACAACAAGTACATAGGTTAGAAGCACAGAGCTGACAGCCATTGGTCAGCAAAGGGAAAAGTGAACCGCTTATTGGACCTCAATGGCAAAAAGTCTGCTATTATGCTATTTTTGTATGTTATGCTTCCTCATCAAAAAAACATAACTAGAGTTGCGTTTTGTTTCATTTATGTTTGAGGCAGTAACAGCATTTTAGCACAACTTAAAGCTCACAAGAGTAGATTTTGTACAATAATGTGAGCAGTTTTTAAAATAATTTTGCATTTTATTCAAGCTCTTTGTTGACTGTGTTTTATTGTCTGAGAATCAGGAAGCACGGTTATGAATTTAGTTATGGTTCGATTTCCTGTAAGTCTTTGAAAGAGGTGAAAAGGGCTTAAAAGTTTAGCTGTGAATTCATTTTATTTTTAGAAAATCTGCATTTTTATTATCAGCCTATTCATATTTATTGTAATGGTGCACTCAGTGAAGTCATTCATAACGACCAGCATGTTCTAGGTTTTCCGAGAACGGCCACAAGGCTGAGGTTGAATACAGTAGCAGTATCTTATCAAAGTAAACCTTCATCTTTTGTTCCTTTGACTGGAAATGCTCTGTTGGTGATTGGGCTGGTCGTCTCCCACTCATTTTCTCCAACTGGCGCGTTCTCGAGCTGCTCCATAATCCGTGAACCCCGCATCCAATACACAACTGCAGATTTGGGGTCTTTTCCAGCCGAGCCGTTTGAACTGGTGCTTAAGCCTCGGGATAGCTGGGGGTTAAAATGTCTGAAAACGTACCTGGGAGCAATGCCACGAAGAGCTTTAAAAGTCATCAGTAAAGATCTTAAAATGTGTCCCAAAACGTACAAGGAGCCAAACACTACAGAAACTAAAACGAGCGTAAAGTGATCTGCTCTTTCAGCGGTTGACGTTAGCGATGTTTCATGGGGAACAATGGATTTTTATTATTTGGAAACTACACTAAAAGGTTTTATATTACTCAAAATGGATTCTTGTTTGCTTTACGCCATGTTATAATGCCGTTACCTCCTCAAAAACATACCTTGTTTTTTTTGTTTGAGCAATCCTGAAATCCTCATATTTTAAGTGATATGAGAAAAGAACAAATACAATACAACATGAGGGGGGCGCCTTGGTACAAACACATGATTTGTCATTTCCACCAACTGCAATAGAAGCTAAGTAAAGTGTTAAACAAAGTCTGGTCTAACAGTTTTGATAAAATCAGTCCACCGTTTCCATTTAGTCTTAAATTTGTCTTGTTGTAGCCTTATACTACAAGTGATTCTTTCCATCTTAAAAATATCGTAAACAATCTCAAACCATTCATCTAAAGTAGGTATTTGTGAGTTAAGCCATTTCCTGGTTATAGCTTTCCTAGCAGCTGCACTCAAAATTTGGAACAGGTATTTAACTTTGTATGTCACATTTCACTCATCAAGGAGCCCAGATACATTGTTTCAAGTCGAAATGGTATGTTAATGCAACAGTTTCTAATCATTTATGAATTTCTCTCCAAAATTGAATGATATGAGGGCATGTCCAAAATAATGATTTGCCAACACTTTTCCCATTTTGTGATGTCATGAAGAAGTAGTTTTCAAATTAGCCGCGACCTTTACCTTTTGCTCAGTAGAGATTTGCAATTCCAGGGCTGAAATCAACCAAATAATTACAGTGAAGGTGTATGGAGTTTAAAAACACAGTGGAGCACTTCCCGTATTGCCACATGACAAGGTAGAAGAAGAGAAGAACTCATCCTAAATCTGCAGAATTTGTGTTTTAAATGTGAAAGAAACACTTCTCCAGGTATGTTTCTGATGCTGAAACATTAGGACATAGATCAGAAAATAGCGTAAAATGGGCCCTTTAAGAAACTAATCCGTAATCAAAGCTAACAGAAATATTTTACAAGTATGAAGCTATAACTAAACGGAAAATGTCGAAAACTGTATAAATGATTTCTGAAGGTAATAAAAAGAAAGTAGTTTTGTAGTTAATTACTGCATCACAGGGTTCCTGCGCAGACCTTTAAAATACCAAGACCATTACGCAGTACTGCAAAGTGAATGACACTTGTAATGAGTCCCCGGAGATCACTATACCGAACCTCATTGCAGGCTTAGGCGTAGATATCTTTAGCGTTTTTCTTCAGGTAAAGTTGGGGGAAAAAATAGGAAGAAAGATTCGCTCCATAGTTTAACTCCGTATGTGGCCTTGGATAAAAGCACTTCCTACAGGGCAACCCCCGCCGTCAATACCCGCATTTCTGGATTCGTATAAGATTTTGCCAAGAAAAGATTATTCTTCACGTAGACGGAAGGACCCGAGGACACACTTTGATTGTTTGTCGCAGGAATCTAGTGCGAAAGAGCTTCTGTGTCAGTGCGCTTTCCTTCACGCCAATTGTTTTTTTATATATAGAGAAGCCTGTACTGTTGACCTATACTGCATTATTTATAAGAAGACCTAAATGCTCACCGCAAAGTACTGGGAATGATCTGATGAAGATATGGAAAACAGAGTGCTCTTGTCCTCATATAACCACACCACCGGACGGGAAAAGCTGTCAGCAAGGTAAGTGAAAATGAACACACAGCTCTGTCCGGGGTAATTCAATAAGCTGCTAATCTCCGTTTTCGAAAATATTTATAATCAAGTCAAGAAATTGTGTTTCCAAAATTGATTTTTTTTCCCTGGTGTTTTACTGTCACCAACTCACGCGATGTTTGTGTGTTGTATATTGTAGCCGGAGCACTGATCAGGCCTGTCACGACTGCAACTAGAACAAAAATACTGAAACTAATTTATGCGACTGATACAAAAACCCAACAACTAGAAAAACTATTCTAAATCTACAATATTAATACAAAATCATGAGCCGCAATAAATAAACAGAAACAGAATGAGACGCTTTAGTGCTTAGTTTGCATCTGTAATGAGTCATAGAAATTATTTATTCAACCTTTTACGGCTCAAATCGTATCGTACAGGCAAAAAATAACCAAAAATACCCCAGCAGTGGAAAGAAAATGTACACAAGATAAATACTGACCCCAAAAATATTGCTCCAGTTCCAGCTGATAAAGTAATTATTGTGACAGCGCGAGAATCGATGGAAAACACAAAAAAGTAAACAACAGCATTTTTTCCCATTAATCCCATCAAATTGAGAAAACAAAGGAGAAAGATAAACTGGTGTGTAATTAATATTATTTACGGTCCGTCGCTAAAATAGCACTCGGTTTGCAGCAGCCCATTAGCTTTCAAATGAGGATTTCCACAGCATATTCCACCGCCTTTGTTAAATTTTGTGTTTTTTGGTGTAAAAAATATAGTACATACACTGGCAAGAATTCAACCCATAGACTGTGTGAAGAAGTGGACTAAGGGAGTGTGGCGTCATCCGGTTCTAGTCAAATGAAGCTCAGGAGGCCAGCAGTTACAGGAGTGAATTTAGAGCCTGGTCCATATTGGGAATAGGAATAGATTTATGGGTAAAACAGCGAAATAAAAACACCAGGATCATGCGGAGCGGGTCACCTACAGTATGTCCATGTACGATCTATGCTACAACCAGGGAGAGAAGCAAAATACCGGAATGTTAGCACTTTAAAGCTAAAAGGTTGCACAAAATGTTGTCAGCATACATGAAAGGACTTTTATTATCACTGTGTCCTAGTTTTTTCACTACTCTTAGGACAAAGTATTACAAATTCATTGCCCAATAAATTATTTAGTCGTAAACGTCTTGGCAATTGTCCAAGCCTTTTCATATATTCTGCCTTCTTGGTCCAGACTATGTAGCAGTGCTCCTAATGCCCTTTAACCTACTTTGTTGTACATATAGCAACAACGGAAACAGTTCAAACAAGACGATCATTTTACACATTTAAGGATTTAAACGGTCCTATATTACGCAAAATTATCTTTCACGAGCTTTAACCCGTGTTATAATGCTGTTATCGTCTCAAAAACATCTGAAGTTGTGTTTCGTTTAGGGCTGTCAACGTTAACGCATGCGATTAATCATAAAAAAAATATTGCACTAATGTTTTTTTAATGCAGATTAATCACAATTTCCTTTGAATGCACATGCTCCTCTGTGGAAAGCGCGGGTGGTGACCTGAAAGACGGCGCAGGTTATTAGGTCAGTGATCAGGTCTATCTAGACGCCGATGTGAAGATGACAGATGAGACTGTGACTGGAGCTCAGCGGCAAATTTCTCTTCGAAAAACTGCCCGACGGAACTTTCAAACTAAGGTAGTTTGCAGCGATGAACTCTCTTTCCACAAAAGCACAACAAGTTTAAAATACCATCTTAAAGCAAAACACGAGTTTGATTCAGCGGCAGCGAGGACACTACTTGTACAAACAACAAGCCGAGCAGCAATATAAAAATAGTTTTGTCTTTTTTTTTTTAAATAATTAACTGCAATTAATTGTGATTAATCAAAATTCTAAAGTGTGATTAATCTGATTAAAAAAATTAATCATTTGACAGCACTAGTTTTGTTGTATTCACATATGTCTGAATAACCTTTATATTTAGTCTATCTACATCTACAAAGCTCAAAATGCTCTGTTCTACTTTGTGATGTCATGTAGTGGTAGTTTAAGTTTTCATCAGCAACTTTTTACCTTTTCTTCAGTAGAGATCAAGAATTCCAGGACTGAAATCATCCAAATGATTCTAGTGGAGGTGTATGGAGTTTAAAAACACAGTGGAGCACTTTCTGTATTACCACATGACATCACAAGGTGGAACAGAGCGTTTTCTATTTAAGAGAAGACGTGTGAATGAAACAAAACGCAACTCCAGGTCCGTTTTAGATGAGGACATAACATTATGACATAGATCCGAAAATAGCGTAATATGGACGCTTTAAATTACAATAAGGATTTTTTTATTGTTGCTTTTATGTAACAGCTTTGATTAAAAACACTAAATATGTAAGCTAACAGGCATCTACTTTAACGCTTTTGTCGACGTTTTGTATGTCAAGTGCATTTCTTTTTTATTTAAATCAGAACAGTTGCCATCCAGACAATGACTTTGGTTAATTATTTTTAATGACATGCAGTCTGTCTAGCTAGTTCTCAAGAAATAAACAATTAAGTCCCTCCTAGTGGCACAAGAGACAGCTAATGTCAGCTTGTGTCCTTTACTGGGAGATAATGATATGTTAATCAATGTGGTCGTGTTGTGGTCCAATTATTTTGGGGCTGCAATCATCGCAAAAAGCTTCTCCAAAACGCTGGAGGGACACGGATTATTTTCTCTCTCCGGTTTGTAAATAACTCCAAGAAATTATTTAATATAGTCAATGAAACAGATCTGGTTTTGTGTTGTGCGTGCGTAATAGGAGTGATTAAAGGCAGATCATTTGGATTTACATCTCTGATTAGGTTGATCCTTCTGCTGAGATGAAGAATATCAACACGGATTAAAAACATGCAGCTAATATCTCTTAGCCATATTGCCCGCTCGAGCTATTGGCTGAACATCACTGGACTGGAGCCATGGACGTGGTGTACACATGCGCGCCAATGGTCTGGACAGCTCTTGTGCTTGTTTTCTGTCCTGTGTCCCTCCTTCAGTATTGGTTTTTCTACTTATTTATCCTCCCACTCTGTCTGCTTCTTTGGTAACTACAACAATCTGCAGTATCCACTAGTATAATGTGTAATGCAAGTTAATTATTGGATCATCTACAACTCAAATGTGGTCATATACGCCTCATGCTAAAGAAAATGAAAGAAAACACTTCCCCAATAGTATAAAGAAAGGTACACGATAAATACTGAGCCTAAAAAGAAGTTTATGAATGTAACTTTTAGCCCTATTATTTCCATGCATCAAAGTCCCGCTTGGATTTTTTGTGTTCCTTTGGACTTTAAAAAATGTCAGAAAATGTCCCAGGATTAAGTGCTTTTGCCCCGTTTTACCGGGATGAGTTCCGCTTTCAATATCTGTTGTTGTATTAATGTGTAATAACAGTTGAAAGAGAAGAAGAACACACAAAAAATGAAAAAGCACCGAAAAACCACTTGTAAACTACTGCCACTGCACTCGATACTTCAGGCTCTGTGCCGGGTGCTGCAGAAATGTACCGTCATAACCCTATATGTTTAGAAAGCGCAACTTCTCAGCTTTCAGGAACTGTTGGAATTTTTTCGATAGCGCATGCGGTTCCGGAGATACGTTAAAGAGAAGTATTAGCACTGCACCAACCTTTTTCCTCCAGTGAGCTACCTTTACATAATGAAAATGTCACAGAGCTACTGATTTTAGCGACGGCAAGAAAATGAGTAAATATATGCGCCAAAATGAGCATTAGATGGGAACATTTAGATGCATATCAAACAAACCATTATCCGTTTGGGATTTAAACATTCTATATTACACCCAAGAGTTACGTTTTATTTCATTCACATGTTTGAACACGTTTATTATTAGTCTGTCTCCTTATCCAAAGCTCAAAACTCTCTGTTCCACCTTGCGAAGTTATTGTAGTGAAAGTTTGGAAGTTAACAGCGACCTTGTACCTTTTGTTCAGTAGAGATTGGCAGTTCTAGGTCTGAAATCATCCAAATGGTTCTACTGAAAGTGTACGGAGTTTAAACACAGAGTGGAGCACTTCCTGTATTCCCACATGAGCGCACAAAGTTAGGCATCAAAATTCAATTCAATCAACGTTTCCAGTGGCAATACAAACTGAATTATTCACATTTACATCCTTTGGCGACCTGCTTTGAAGGGAATGGAGCTATAGGTTGGAGACCCCGGGACTAGACTCAAAAACTCAGTGTGTTACAACAAAAATCTGCATTTTTAAACATTCATTTTCACTTTCCCTCATCTGTGTTAAATATGATTGGCCTATAGAATGTCGTGATGTGATCTGAAAACCACCAACACCGGTCGACACTGGACAGGAGCCATAGACCTAGTGTGGACCGGACAGTTCTTGTGCTGCGTATTTTCTATCCCATGTCCCTCTTTCAGGATTTGTTTCTATGAATTTGTCTTCCCACTCTGTCTGTTCCTCCAGTAACTACAGCAACGCATCAATCTGCAGCATTTCCACTGGGAAACGGGGACCGGTCAGACTTGTTTTTTTTTTGGCTCTTTTTCTCTGCACATAATTACGTTCTTGTTCAGCTGCCGTCTTCACTGCGACAATCTCGGGTTATTTAAAGTTATACTAGGCCTGACTCAGCTGTATACCTCTTCATTCTCATTTAGCGATGGGCCACAGTAGATTTAACGGTGGGCTCAAAATGTCCCCCTTTCTTGACTGAAAAAATGCTGCAATCATACTTTTTCAACAGGCCCCTGGTGAAGTTACTCACACATACACAAAAACAACATAATTACAGCACTAGGCCTTTTTACGGTTTTAAACAGTCCAAATATACCTGTCCAATCATGGTTTATTGTGCAGTCTCCCAAAGCTCCCAGTATGAACGCAGCCTGCAACTTTTACTTTCAAATTAAAGTGCGTTATTTCCAGTGGCGGAAAGGAACGATTTTACTTTATACTTTACTTAACCACATTTTACTGGGAACACTTTACTACATTTGAGAGCAGGTATCTGTACTTTCTACTCTGCTACATTTTAGATCTGGACTGAAAAGTAAAAAGTGCTTTTCTTTATGGTTTGAGACCCGCTGAAATGGCTGAGACTTATTTTTAGTGCATTTAATTTGACTTAACGTCCCAACTTTGAGCAAACCAAACACACAAAAACGAGAAAAATTGGAGAAATCACTTTAAATCAGCTAAATTCCTGATCAAAACCACTTCACTTGATGCTTTTTTTTTTTTTACATTTTTAAACCAATACTTCAGTAGTTTTACTTAAAGGTGCATTGTGTAACTTATCTGGTGGGAATCAGCTGGAAAGTCGCCCTGGCTGAAAGGTTCCCAAGCTGGAAAGTCCCCCTGAATTATACCCTTTATGAAACAAAGTTAGTTAATCTGTCAAATGCTTTTCTCCATGGAGATGTTACAGCTCTGTCTAAAATGTTTCACAGTTTGGCATTAATCCTTTTTATCTTCATGGAGACCAAACCAGACCAAGTTACAGGTCAGATCTGTGGAGAGGTGACCCCGCTCAGTCAAAAAATGCCTGTTTTCTAGGTATTTTTTAGCAATAAAATGATGATAATTGAATAAACAAAAGGCAGAGCTGTTTAATATCATACTAAGGAGCAATGACATATCCATAGAAACAAGCAGATGACGGACCCCCACCCAAAAAGTTACATAGTGCAACTTTAAGTAGATTTTTTCATGTGATACTTACTTTTATTACTTTTTGCCCCAGTATTTGCACAAAACTGAGTACTTCATCCACTGCTGTTTATTTCCAACATGCCAAATGATACGCTTTTGCAGGATGTCCAAGTGTTGGTTCGTCTCTCTCCATTGTAATGCAAACTGGCCCAGTGCATGCAGAATGAGCTGGGACAATGGTGAAAGTACATGCGAAAAGAAGCAGGACAGCTGTCAGGAGGAGAGAGCCAGCCAGACTCCGCTTAATATGGATTTAATGGCACTGAAGCTTGCAACAGGAGTCTGCAACAATAAATATATGCATTTCCTGAAACATGGCTACAAAGCGTAATGACTAATGAAGTACTGGATATGTGAGAAGGGCGTATCTAGGCCTGTGACAGTAATACATTTTGAGGAGTGTTTTATTAATTCTGAAAATATCACAATAAATGATCATATTTGAATGAACTCGTGCCGTTTTGACAATAACATTAAGGCGAGATAATAACGCCACTGCAAACCCTTTCGAAGTGAATCCTATTAAACATAATGTGGCCAAGAATATACGAATAGTACAATAAAACACTAAGGAGTTACTATCTATAATGTGTTATGAGTTGGTAATTGGACCATCTACAACGTTAATGTCATAATATAGACCTAATACTACATAAAATAAGAAAAAACATCCCTACTAGTATGAAGTAAGCTACACTTGTAGGGTGACCCGGGACAGTCCCAGTTTAGAGCCCTGTGTCCCAGAAGATTTATCCAAAACCAGTGATTTGTCCCAGATTTTTAAAAGAAATGTCCCTATTTTTGACCAACCCCGATACTTGCCAACAGTATAGAGAGGCACAAATTGTCATTTGTTTAGGTAAAATACAGAAAAACTGCTTAAAAATGACAAAAACAAAGAAAATGTGACTACACAGACTCACATTAGTGCCAATTTTGCTTAATAACGCACTCGTTTTACAGTTTGATTATTACCAACCGACCCAAACGAGGGATGTCCCAGTTTTTTATTTTGAAAATGTGGCGACAACAAAAAGGCAACCATGGTCATGATACTAACATTTCAAACTCAATTTCAATACTAATAGGAATAGACTCAATACTCAATGCAGATTCAAATACCACGATGATAATAAAAACAATCAGCAGAATGTGATTTTCAACATTAAATCAGAGTAATTTCTTTAATATTACCACGCGGCCTAATATCTGTGTAATCCCTCAGTTTTCCAGGTAGAATTCATAGTGGTTTATAGTAGGGTTGCAAAGGGATGGAAAATTTCCATAGAAACTTTGGTATGGTAATTTTTTGAATTTTCAAATTAGTAACGTCGCACAGGAATTTAGGGGAATTATTGTAACAAAAATATACAGATAATTAACACACGGCTCTGATTTATTTGTCAGAACAACTTATGCTTATTTCTTTTATTGAACAACAAAATGTGAACGTTTGCTAAAATGTTGCTTACAGCTCCCACTTCAACATTTAAAATGAAAAAAAAAACAAAACTCCGCTCTCAAAAACTGAAAGCCTTATTTTTAGTTATTTCTAGTTTCTCAAGCCTTAGTCTCAAGCCACAGTACGATATTATCACTATGTGCATCTCACGGTACGATATTTATTGAGATGTTTTTTAAATAAATTGAATTGAATTTTGGAGAAGCTAATTGAATTGTAGAACAGTTACTTATTGCTTTTAAAATACCTTGACAAATCTTTGGTGTGAATCATTACCGTCATAATCCCAAGAATTCAAGTTAAAAACATATCTCTTCAGGCTGTCTGCACTGAAATGAATCATGGTCTATGTAGTTCCCTGTGTTTATTACCTGTTATTACAAAAACATGCATTTAAACAAAAGGAACTTCTGATTTGATATACTGTGACATCCATGATATTATTGAGAGACCTTTGACGATACGATATCACGATATTTTTCGGTTATTGTTACATCCCTGGTGGTTTATGAGCGTATACTAGTCTATGTGGTCTTGAAATAGTTTTGATACAGCGCACGATCATTCTAAAGCTAGGGAAGGGTAGTATCAGATTTTTGATACCTTTACACCATAGTGAATGAAGTCGTTTCTCATTTTTCACAGCTACATCAAAGTTTTCTTTTCGCCTTTACAAAGCCACATACAGTATAAAGTAAAATCTGATTCAAGGCAAGCAAACGCCAATAATAATAATTTTAAAAAATCCAGTGAGCAACCACAAAGTAATTTCTATAGCTATAGCCTTTTTTTTGCATTATCTACAAACTGACAAACCCCTATACGACCCTATACGTTTGACAAACTTGCACAGATTCTCTCAAGTTAGCATCTAAAAAGGGTGTCTCCTTATTACAGAAGCAGCACTATAAGCCATACACAACCCAGCCACAGGACTTCAAAAGGAAAGAAAAAAAGTCCTCTTTCCTTTGCTGACGACTAGTGCAGAGCCTTGGTCCGACAGCAAAAGAGAAAACGCACGCTTCTTTTTATTTTATTTTCAGCCCCTCTTCCCCCTCTCCGTCTGTGTTTTCGCCTTCCCATCATTCCTTTGGGTGTTTGTGCGGTGTCCCTTAGTTACGGGATAAGAGACTAAAGCGACTACGCGAGCTGTGGAGAGTTAAAAGCCTGCGCCCAGTCCTGCCCGTACCAAACAAGACCATCAATAATTCAGCCTCATCGGGAACCATTATCTAACAGGCCCATCAAAGTTTAAACGCTGTGGGTGACAACACGGAATCAGGAAGGAAAGCGCTCAGCAAGAGGTGGCTAGGATGACGGCTACAGGCGAGTTTGAACCGTCTGGGTCTCCTCCGCCACCAGACGCGACACCATGTACACCGAGACGTGAGATAGAAACAGAAACGAAGCGACCTGGTCTCTTTAGCCGAACATGTCCGGTGGTCTCCCGTGTTATCTACAATGTGCTAACAAAGGAAAAACTAGCACAGCGAGAATGAGCACCTATAGGGACAGTTTAGCGTTGCAGAGAATCGCTAAAATGTTACATCAGCCTATGACGGAATGTGGATGAAACACAAATGGTCGGGGTGCTACAGGAAATAGCTAATCTGTCATTATCAAGAGATCAGCGAGCGTTTGTGACGGCTGCTTGAACTGTAATGAGGATGATTAAATTAAGTTTTCAGCAAAAAATAAACGCATTCTTGTAGAGATTTAGATCAACTGACCTACATAAATGCATTTTACGGGCCCATTAAAGGGGCACTGTGTAGCCTTTCTGGTGGAGAGTCTGCCAAATGCTTTTCTCCATAGATGTTACATGTTACATGTTACATGTTATTGCTTCGTCTGGAATGTTTCACAGTATGGCATTAAACCTTTCTATCATCATTACTGGTCAGATCTGTAGAGAGGATGGTCAGAATGCCTGTTTCTCTAATTGAATAAATGCAAAGTGGATTTGTTTAGTGTCACATTGTGGAATATTTGAGGCAAAGCTGTAACATATCCATAGAAACAAGACAATGACGGACCCCGAACAGAACAGTTACATAGTGCACCTTTAAAAGATCGTGCTAATTTGGAGTTTGGGTATTTTTTGTGTATTCTTTGTACGGTTTTCTTATTTCTCACATTTCTGAAATAGCAAAACTGTAGTTCTAGGGTTTGGGAACTCAAACTTGGAGACAAATCATTAAAAGAAAATCTATATATAGTTCATACACATCGAAAGACATAGCCAGGCCTGTCATTATTGATGCCACTGACAAAAACCCAAGAGCAGATTTAAACCACAAAAATGATTCTAAATGTACTGTTTAAAAAAATCATGATCTGCAAGAAGTAACTTTAGTACTTAGTTTTCATCAATGAGTCGTAGAAGCCATCGATTCAAGTTTTTACACCTTAAATCGTGTCATATAGCCAAAAAATAACCAAAAATTCCCCAGTGGTGCACATGAAATGTACACAAGATAAATACAGAAGACACTGCATCCTATCCAGTGTTGCCTGTTGAATCTATCAAAAGAAACGCACACAAAACACAAAGCTAAGAGGACAGGAGATCAGTGGCACACGTTAGCTTCAATATCCCTGAAAGCAGCTTAAAAAGAAGGCAGTGAATTAGCTTGTATTGCAGTCAAAGGAACAGCACATCTCCACTGCTCATACGTGTCTGAGGCAGAGCTGCGCACAGGGGGAAGCGTTCACTCGGCTATATTAACGCCTGGGCTCATTCCCATTGACAGTGAAATCCCTCTAAGCCTGGATCAATTACACCCCGCTCGGCTGTAATTAAAATGTCCTAACAAAGGTCTTAAGGAGCGCAGGACAGGAGGCTACTACCACTGAAAATAAGACCACTTCAATCTATAGCACTATCTCTGTGAGGGGAGTTTGCCTTTTTGCCCGGGCTGACTCGAATAAGCTCCACTGCAAGGCTACGTGCATGAAAAGTCTGCTTCATCTTTAAAGAGGCCATATTAATTACAAAACTATTGTCTAGGGGTGTAATAATAACCGAAATATCGTCAAAGGTCTTACAATAATATCGTGGACCATCACAATATATCAAATCACAAGTCTCTTTGCTGAAATGAATAGTTCTGATGCAGAAATAGCTAAAAAAAAAAAAAAAAACAGAGGGAACTACATAGACCATGATCCTTTGCTCCATTTCAGTGCAGACTACATGAAGAAATACCTGTTCTAAGCACTTTTTAATCTTCATTCTTTAAATTAAGTCTTGTGAAGGCATTTTTAGAGGAAAAAGTAGCACATTCACAGTTTTGTGAACCTCCACAAAATATTGCAATAAATATTGTACCGTGAGCTGTATATGGGTGAAAATATCCTACAGAGAGATTTGGATACCGTTCTATCCCTAATGACAGTAAATGTTGTACCAGTTGACTGGGCAAAGGATTTTAGAATGCCAGTCTTGTTATTATGTAGAATATCGTGAGTTTTTCCACGATATCACAGTAAATCGTACCATGAAGTTCATACTGTGACGGAGTTATGTTTTGTTTCATTCACACATATTTAACACACAAACCCTGCATATTTAGGCTGTGTTCTCCTCTCAAACGGAAAATACTCTGTTCCACCCTGTGATGTCATGGGGTAATACGGGAAGTGCTCCATACACCTTCACTAGAATCATTGGGATGATTTCCGCATCCAGAATATGCCTTAATTCTAGTGAAGAAAAGGTTAAAAGAGCTTCATGACATCACAAGGTGGAACAGAGCATTTTGAGCGTTGGAGATGGAGAAAGACTAATCATAAAGGATTACTCAAACGTGTGAATGAAACAAAACACAAATCTGGGTATCTTTTTGATGAGGTAATAACATTAAGACATGGCTTAAATCTCATAAGAGCCCATTTTGCGTCATATAGGACCTTTGAAGTGCATATGACGGGATGATTCTCTAATTTCTACTTAATTTGGTGCTATAATACGTGTTGTAAACATAAATTATAGTTTTACACCAACCGAGAAGCAGTTCCTGAAGAAAAGCTTAAGAAAATGTTGAAAATGAAAATGTACACACAATTTCTACTTCTACACATTTTTTGATACTTTAGACATGATTTCAACAAAGTAAAAGTGTTTCCTCATAATTGTATTTGTCAATAATAATCTCTGTGTATATTAGTGGAGTTTTGGCATAGTCTTCAGCATGGTTGCTAGGTAACAATTATGGAATGTTTAGTTTTGTCTGAGTAAACCAACCTGGTACAGGCACTTTAATACAATAATATATTGAAGTCAAAGAAGCCCAGAGATAAGATCTGAAATCATGAATCTGAAATAATGTGTACAGATTAGCGGCGTAAAAACACTTAAATCCAGCGACAATTTCATCACTTTAAATTCAATTGATTCTCATTAATCCTTAAAGAAGCGTGCTTACATTATATGGCCCATACCATTCTCCAAACTAATTATCTGTTCTCTTAAGTACATCTGATGTTTGGCTATACTCTGCAGAGAAATGGCAGAATGCTTATGAGGCTCCTAATTAAAACTCAGCAGTGGAGTGATTAGCAATCACAACTCCACTCTTCAAATATCAAGATCTGATTTGCTTCACTGATCAACAACAGGCTCTCTTCTCTCTCGCTGTGGCACTGGGTTCACCGCATTAAGGACGCTTTTCAAATGGAGGAAATCAGCCTAACTTTTGTCTTTCGCTCTATTTTATTTTTACAATGTGAACGCTGTTTCGCTTGTGATGAATTGTCGGCACGCAGCTCTCTGATGTCGCTGATGAGCCCAAATGTTTCCCCTCTAAAACTCTTTGGACTTTGACATGCGAGCAGCCAAGTTCAGTCACGTTCCTTATGGCATACTCCGAAATGAAACTTGAAAGGCGTTCCCTGGTTGCAGCGAGCGGAGACTGTTCCCAGACAAAGCAAAATGGCTGACTGCACTGGGGAAGCGAGTCTTGCCATGCTAGGTAATAGATTCTCTTTGCTGTGAGACTCCCACTGCTTCTCATCTGGGGTGACAACGGCTGCCAATCAAAGCCGAGGGAACGTTCAAGGGCCTTGACAATATCGCCTCACCTTGAAAACACACTGGCTTCATCACAAGACACAGAGTGACACCAAGCAAGCACCAAATAGCCAATAGACATGGCAGTCTACAGGTGTAGATCCATCCATCCCTCTGGAGCTCTGTATAAGCTTCTTAAACCCCCACATAGAAAATGCTTAGCTGAAATTGGCCATAAAACATTATCGCTAGCTATACATAGAGACAACAAATGCCAGCAATACTGTGGGAGGTGACATTTAAGCGTGGTATAGGGAAAAACACTGCGAGGGGGGATGTGGAATTATCACAAGATCATTTTAAAAAAGACAGCTAAATTGAAGATTGTAATGTGGAGGAAGGTAAGTGCCTATGTAATTTGGCTATTCAACAGCATGAACAGTTTTTGATAGGCCAAATACGCTTTTGGATAACTGCATAAGCACTTTGTTGAAGAATTTGTACCATTAGTCTCTTTAAGAATTCAAAAAATGTGACACGCAATGTCTTTCCTGTGGATTACAACTTATCATATCAAGCTATGACCATTACAGTGAAACCCATGTTATAATTTCCATTAACGTTTACAGCTGAAAGACGTCTTTTCAAGAAAATCGTATCATGGCACGGGTTTAATGCAAATGGAGGCAGAAATACTGAACTTTTTCAACCTTGAGACACTTATGAGCTGGCCATTAACATTTAGAGTATTTTCAAAAATCATTCACTGACATTAGGTTCTTGTAGATTTTATTGTATAACAGGGCAGTGAATTTGGCCCACTTCAGAAAATATTACTTAAACGGTTGAATTTGAGTTTGCTGTGTCCCTGTCCTGTAAATTCATTTAAAGGACAAACAGAAGGGTTTTTTGTCAAGCGTATAAAAGTGACCTCAAGTTTGAATTATTTTCACTCAATAATGTAAAGGTGCACGAAGTCAAGTTTTGTTTGGGGTTCTTTTATGGAAGCCGGGGGAGCTCACAACAAATACAAACCAGCAACAAATACAAACGCCAGACAACGGAAGTGGACTCTGTTTTCCAATGGACCAAGAGAGGAGGACCAAGCGGGAGGTGAATGGGAAAAGTAGAAGTAGTAGAAGTAAAAGATGTAGAAGAAGAAGAAGAAGAAGAAGAAGAAGAAGAAGAAAGTTGGAAACGTAAGTAAATTATTGTTTTGTGGCCAGGATCGACGTCATTGTCTGACCGTCGGAAATAATTTCCCGCTTGATCCTCCTCGCTTGGTCCGTCGGATATAGAAAACAGAATCCTGCGGCCACTTCCGTTGTGGCTTTTTTAGGTGTGTTGTGGCTTTTTGTTGTGTTGCTGCGTTTCCATTTGTGTTGTGGTGTCTGTATTTGTTATGAGCCCTCCCAGGTCAGAAAATAGAGTCCCGCGGTCACTTCTGTTGTGGCTTTTTTTTGTTGTGTTGTGGCTTTTCGTTGTGTCGTGGCATTTGTATTTGTTGTGAGCCGCCCCGGATTCCACATTCCTTTACCTTCTTGTTGCTTGGAATGTTCCACAATATGAAATTAAACCGCTCTACTTTACATTTATTCAATTCCAAATGGTTTTATTGCTCAGAAATAGCTAGAAAAACAGGGATTCTGACTGTGGGGCGGGGTTACCTGTCCACAGATCTGACCTGTAACTTGCCCTGGTTTGAGCTCCATGAAGAAAAGTTACACAATGCACCTTTAACGCCGAATTTTACGCAGGAATTTTCACTCCAAAATGGTGAACCAATAAAGCTGAAGTAAAATGGTTCCCTTAAAATGAAAAAGGTACATTTGCTAAGCGCATATTTTTGAAGAGAATAAATAATCAACTAAAATTCAACTATATGAGAGTGTTTATGTAGCTTCTCTAATTCTTCCAATCCAATAACAATGCTACACCACATCAGAGCCATTTCCATTTTTATGTGATTCATGAGCGCCTAAAGATGGAGAACAGGATTTTTTCCCCTCCATCAAAATGCTCTGGGAAGTCTTTTTTGGCATAATTACATGACGGTATTTAGGAATCCGAGACAGGGAAAACTCATTTATATGGTGGAGATGGATGGCCTGTCAGACACACCCAACGCCAACACAATATCTTTACCAATAATGCAGGCGCTTCCAATGACTGGCACTGTAGGCTTCAAACGCATTAAAATCTAGGTATTCCCTTGAGCTGAGCAAGTTCTCCGAGCAATGAGATTTTAAAGAAGCCATATTCCGGTATTTTCTGATTTACGTTATAATGTTTCTTGATCAAAAACATGCCTGGAGTTGTGTTTTGCTTTGAACATTTTGCGTTTCGGAGATATAAACCGAACAATAAAGCAAAGATTACTCAAACATGTAAATGAAACAGAACTCCTGGTATGTTTTTGACGAAGTAATAACATTCAAACATGTCTTAAAGTTGTTTTGTGTAATATGAGCACTTTAAGATTCATAGCAAAATATAGAGAAATCCAATATTCGCTTTCAAGTTAAATTGGTCCCTCTTTTGGAAGGTCTTACATCAAGGAAGGAGGAAATGTTTCATCCATTCGCAATCACGCGCTATTCATTCACACGCCAAAGATAGCCAGGTGACGCGTTTTGCCAGAAGCGGGGAGTGAACAATAAAGCCTCCGGTTAACTGGCAAAATATCTGTACCGAATAAGCAGCTGCCATGCTAAATCAGTGTTTTCTTCTGCTGTGTCATCTAAAAAGGATTTACAATTAGGCGTGGTATTCGAATATAGATTACTGTCATTACCGCATTGGTGAGATCCTTGGAGACAATTGTAAGCAAATTTAGGGATGCACGGATCCAGCTTTTCCAGTTCCGATACCGATCCTGATAGTTCCGATACTTTAGTATGACATTAAAGCGCTCTGTCTTACATTTATTCAATTACAGTTGGTTTTATAGCTCAGAAATATGTAGAAAAACAGATATTCTGACTGTGAGCAGGGTCGCCTCTCCCCAAGATAGAAAGGTTTAAAACCGTGCTGTGGAACATTCCAGACAAAGCAATAATGTCTCCATGTGGAAAAGCTTTTGACAGAGCTACACAATGCACCTTTAAAACAAAATAAATATGACAAAACTGATCCAAATGTGTAATGTAGCTGTTATTTATGTCTCAAGCAACAACCAAACTCAGAAATAAATATTCAAATATTACTAGCCAGTAAATAGTCTCATTACATCCATTTTTATGTGCAACCAGGATATGGACAGAACGGATTTTTGGAAGCGATTATTATCCGATCCAGCGAGATTTTCAGTATCTGCACCGATATCTGATACTAGTATCGGATCAGTGCATCCCTAATCAAACATACTGAAAAATCTTTAACTGAGACACTACTTCCTATGACCTATATTGCATAGGCCTGTCATGATAATTACTGTATATCGGCTTAGCGTTCAATATATGAAAGTTGGAACAAAATATTTTGGGGCTCAATATATATCGAGTATACAATTTCTTTGCAATAGTGAGGAGATTTTTGCAATTTTTTTGAAGATTTGAGCTGTAAACAGTAGAATAAAAAAACTTCTATAGCTAATTATTGTTTCTTTCTGCTACTTATTTGGTGCAGCTAATGCCTTTTTTGTGGGAATCAGCTGGAAAGTCCCCCTGGCAGAAAGGTCCCTATGCTGGAAAGTCCCCCCTGAATTGTACCCTTTATGAAACCAAGTTATTTATGATTATTTATTATCTATATACATTAAAAAACAAAAATATCTATATATTGTATTAATTACACATGCAAGTTACAATATATCTGAACACATTTGTTCATATATACAAACAAAACATTCGTGGTAAGTAGGTAAGGAAATAATTAATATTTCTTCCAAAAATCAACAGTTACAGATGCTATAGGACATGGGGAACAAGAAAACATTATTTAAAATACAAGTTAAATTTCTGCAAGAGAATGGGACGCTGGAGATGGTACTTTCCAGCCAGGGGGATGCTCGAGCCGGTATTCCCTTTTGATGACAGAGTCTATTTAAAAGCTGGTTTACGGGAATTATCCTGCTTTGTAACAGTAAAGTAAAGTAAAGTGGTTTAAATATTACCGTTTATCGCTATATTTCTCTGTACCATTATGTAGTGCTTCTATAATGAAAACATATTGAAAAAAATCGATTAACTGATTAACTCCGACACTTCTTTCCACTTGCTATGACCTATACTACTACCGCTGGACCAAATAAACTCTCTCTTTACCCCCAGGAGACAGCGCCGTGCCCTGATATGCTAATACTAGAAGCTGTGAGGTCAGACTCAGACAGCTCACAGGTCAGCGCTAATCTCCTGATATATGGAGCCTAAAGACCCGGGCGGCATCCATCATTGGTCCCCAGCTGGGAGGGATCGTACACACCAAAGGGTTAACATGCACCCATAGAACTACAGGCCAATCCATCACTCAAACGGGCACCCCATCTTTACGCCAATGTAGAAAGCATATAGAACCAGCGTGACTGTTGGAGCTAAGCTGTGAGCCTCTGTTGATCATTAAACATCCATTTTAAAGCAGTAGGGGAAAGTTAACTGTCATTTTAAACCCAGAAGGTGGTGGTATGGAAGCAGTTTTCTTTTTTTCTTCCGCCTACTTCTCACATGGACTCGTTTTCCTGTTGAAAGGAGCAAGAAGCATGTCCATCCATCTACTTAACTGGCCTCTACGTGTAATCATTTGTTCCAGTCATCTGCGTCTTTATTTTTGAGGCAAGCCGCGGAAATAGCTTAGTATTTGGCGTTAAATGGCAAACTGGCCCTCAAGCGCTTTAGTAAAATAAATAGAATACTCTTTTGGAAGTGTGTGAGCGCGTTTTTCCTCCTAGCCCTGGTTAACAATTCAAATTTACACAACAGCAGCGGGTTTCAATGTCATTTTTCAAACTAGAGAAAGAGTTTTTGGTGGATTTGAGCAGTGACACCTCTCAATGTCAGGTTTAGTGTCAAGTCATTACAAAGACAGACACTCTTAAGACTCTGGAACAACGCTTGTTAGAAATCCATCTCCGAAAGAGCAGAGAGAAGGGTGTAACAATCGTTGTAGTACTCCGAGGAATGTCCTGCTATTGAGAGAGATCTTGAAACAACTTTTTAAAGGTCACATTTTTTATGGTTGGAGTTTCAGATGTGGACAAGACAGGATTTTCAATTACGAGGCATGTCAACAGTTACATATGCAATGTTCTGCGAGAAATATAAACGCGTCAATGCAGCTTTTTCAGTTCCAATTCCGATACTATGGCTTTAAGTACAGAAAAACGTTGTATAAAGAAAATTTCAAACATTATGAGACTGAGAATTATGAGAAACTACGACCGGTAAATAGTCTTATTACATTATCGATCCATGTGCTCTCCGCAGATCTGACCTGTAATGTATCCCATTCAGATAGATAGCTTTCATGTCTACTAGGGCCTGACCGATATGGATTTTGCGGTGGCTGATTTGATACCGATAAAATTGGAGTTGGAGCTGCCGATAGCCGGTATAATTGCAGATATATTTATGGCGTAAAAAATTCACTGCACATCTTCAGTTGTTTTTAAAACTTAAGTTTGGCTCTACTGAATTTTGAATTGGGTTTATTTAGGCAACATTTATTGTTATTCTGCCTCTTTACATCATATTTAAAGACAGTAGTTCGGCCTAATGGCATTTTTGTATCACATTCTAGCTAGTAAAGAAACTACCGCTATTAGCTTTTAGCGGTAATGCGTGTGTGCCGCGGTAATTAATGATTTGCTAAATGCCGATAATTCACACCTTTATTTGCAGATCATTGACATATCAGTGCGTGTCCAGTAACATATATACGGCCACTTTAGTCACTTTATAGTTGCTAATAGAAGAGAAAACAGCCTGTTTATGTGTGGGAGCTACAGCAGCTAAACACTATCGGCAAGACATATCGGTCGGGCCCTAATGTCTAGTATGGAACATTCTAGACAAAGCAATAACATCTCCACGAAGACCCTCCACTAGAAATGTAGATTAAATAGTTTGCATCAATTTGTTAAAAGACATATTTCTATTGATTTCCTCCTTGAAAAGAGCTAATTTGTTACACCAAAATTCATACGTACTGACGAGAGCCACGCAAAAACAACCATTTGACATTTTTAATTTAGCATCTCATCGTGCAAAGCCATCGCGAGCTTCCCAACTCCTCCCCGCGATCCTTTCCCCAGTATTGACTGCAACACTAAATATACCGTACGCTTTTTAATCATTTGAGCAACTATTCACAAGAGGCCTCAGCATGGTTCCCACTCCATATTTTCTTGTCTCGACGTACTCACAAAGCTCGCTCTGAGTGTTTCGCCTGCCCTATCCTCCTACACACACACACACACACACACACACACACACACACACACACACACACACACACAACGCAGGGAGCCCTATAATCTGTAGTCCATTGTCCAGAGTCATCACGGGGGACTGGGTAAGTGAAAGAGGAAAGATTTAAAGTCAGTGTAAAATAAATAACCGCCACTGTTGACCGAATAGGGCAGTCATGATAACAAATTCTGAAGTGTGATATATTGCTTAAGAAAATATAGACGATAAACAGATGATAAAGTAGGATTATCAGCAAAAATATTCAAAAGGCAATATAAATATAAAAAAAACATGAACTGCAATAAATAAATAAACAGCAGAATGAAACTCTTTGTGTCTATAATTAGTGATTTATTCAACTTTCTACAGCTCAAATCTCATTGTAGAATAGAAAAATAAAAAAGTTGGACACATGACATCCCGTCCCATCGGTCGTGAATTTGGGATGTGACAATAACAGAAATATTGTGATATTGTGATATCGATAAGTTCTCACACTAATATCGTTCTGTTGCAATATATTTTTTATCTTTTTCTTTGCTTAAATGCGTCGTTTTATTGTAGAAACAGCTAAAAAACTTGAACACACACAGACGGTGATCTTTTGTTCCATTTCAATGCAAAATACATAAAGAAATAACTGTTATAAAGAACTTTTCTACTACAACACTACTATAGCCCCAAGTCAAGGCTTCAAAAATGAAAAAGTAGCATTTTTTCAATTCTGTTAGCATCGCCATAGTATAGCAATAAATATCATATCTTGAAAATATTGTAATTGTATAATAACGTGTCATGTACATATCTTTACATCCTTATCATGTATTGAAGGATAACTCAATATAGTGATTATCCTGACAGGCTTAAGACCAAACAGCGCTGGGCATATGACAACTTTAGGCGGACTTAACACTGTCAAATGTTTTATTCCTCCTCTCACAGTGGAAAATATCTCATCTAAGCTATCTCTCCTTTTCTCTGTCCATTTGTTGTTTCAGCTCCTCACAGCGAGCCCATCGGAAGAATTGAACCAGACAGCTGTCACACCCGCATGCCGTGAGTGAACATGGCAGGTGAAGTTTTTGGACTTTTTCTCTTCCTTCCCCGCTCTCTGTAGGTTCAAAAAAAAAAACCACAAACTCGGCATCCTACCTCCTCACTCGGCTTTGTGATGTTGTTTTATCTCTCCAAAGCTAGTGTCGTGCTCCCCTCTTTAAACCAGCCGCAGCAGCTTTGCCCGCGAGTGATTTTACAAGGGAAGCCCAGCGACCCGTCCCTGTGTTCCCAGTGGCGTTTATCGAGTCAAACTGCGCACTTTCATTCACCGTGTTCCAAGAGAAGAATTTTGTTCTATTCTTGTTCATCAATGTCCGTTTCCCTGCGAAAAAAAATCTCCAAAAGCTGCATAGAGGTGATACATAGTGAGAATGAAAGGGAGGAATAAGCTGAAAATGACCAAGGACGAAAGGCACATTTTGTCTGGTGATTGCTGGATGCAAAAAGCTTCTTGAAAAATATGGTGACTGCTTGTTCTCGTATATTGCACGACCAGTTTGACCTATTTACACAGTGTTGCTTCGAGCTACTCGCTTCGGATATGGGAGATATGCTAATGAACAGTCTCGGTTAAAGGCGCAGTATGGACGTTTTCTGGTGGAGGGTTCGTCACCTGTTTTCCTTCTGAAAATGTTTTGCATTCAGGATTCAAGATTGTTTATTTGTCATATGCAGGTTCAACACAAGAGAAGAACCATTTGACTCGCTAATAATGAAGAAGTACTAATAGCTAAATAGTAAACAATATAGGGAAATAGTAAACAATATAGTAAAAAATATAAGAGAAAACAGATATAATAAAAATGATTGTTTCATGTATCCATCATTCATTTATTTAATTGCAAGCGTTTTTATTGTCTCCATGGAAATTTCCAAGTTTTGTGGAACCTATCAGCCAAAAACACCTCCAAGGTTTTGGACCTTCTAGCTAAAAACTTACAGAGCTCCTTTAAGTCACCCTTCGATTTAGACAAACTTTATTGATCCACAATGGAAATTATTTGTACACAGTAGAGCATCACAATAAATACAATTACAAATAGCAAAAATATAATAGTTAGTAATAATTTCAGAATAAGTACCAAAAATAGCAAGAGATTGGGTTTCGCCATTTAACTTGTGGAGATTTTCTGCAGTCCTTGAAATCCCTCGATCGTTCACATAAATATTATCCATAGCAATAAAAAAAAATTCAAACATTTCTTCACTGTAAAACTTTTGTCTAGTTGATAGATTCTATTTTTTTCCTATTACTTAAAATTCCTTTCAGCGCCAGCTCCACACAGCCAACCCCGGTCTGCCCCTGTTTACCAGTGTGGCGCTGCGTTGATTGGACTTGGGCACGAGTGGCGTACAGAGGAAACCCAAGTTGTGTATGACAAGACAAAGGAGAGAACGCTAGGCAGAAATCCATCAAAATAAACAGCGCTGTGGAGCCTTCTTTTCACTGACAAACAACAGCTGCACAGAATGGCAAATAAATATTATCTCTGCCACAGAAAAACAAATCAGAAGCTCTAGGTACTCCGGAGACGGGGTTCTGTGCGCCTTCTTGAATGTGAAATTAAAACTGTCGAAAAACAAATTTCGCCCCTAGACCAATGTGGACAGTCAAAATGAGTAAACACTTTTCTTGTTTATGGCTATTACTTTCGCTGTTGCTACTCTCCCAGACCAAGCTTGGATTGAGATTCTTAAAAAGAGGGGATGTGTAACTGTTCTAACCAGCAAAATCTTTTTCACATGACCACGGCTCAGTGTGGCGTTCCAAATTTTCAGCTAAATACATGGCTTTTGGCGCGGAGATGATGGCCAGTGTGTTTTTTAGGTTTTTTTCCTCTCTCTTTCTCTCAACAGTCCACGCTCGGAGTCTGCTTTCCAACAAAAACACTTGCAAATCGCTCCTTACAGACATTCAACCCCGGCGTGTAGTGTCCAGCAATCCCATCACCAATAGCCCCTCTTTTCCACCGGCACACACAAGCACACACTATCAGGCCAACACACTGCTTAGAGGGAAGGGGGCTGGTAGCTCAAGTTCTCCCCCCATTGAAATTCAGACACTTTGATATGGAAATTGGCAGTTACAAAAAGCCGCCAGAATTCACACTAGCTCGCATTGAAACCATTTGCGCAATGTGAGATGAGATGGCACTTCCTCCCAGGACAACGCACACCGACAAATGGACTTGTTGTGGAGGCGAGGGTGGGGTGAGGGTGAGGGGGTGCGTGGCGTGGGTGCGTGAGTGTCTAAGCAAAAAAAGGGGGGGGGCAGATAACAGTTGTTCCATTTTCTCTTTTTGAATGATAACAAAGCCATCCAGGAATGCGTTTTCCTCAATACATCAAAAGTAATAAATTAGATCCACTAATAGCGGCTGGACAGGATTATTACCTTATTGGCATGGGGCGGTGTGACCTTTTCATGCACAGCTATGCCAGAATTAAGCATTATCCCAACCAAGCGGCTTTTTTTTTTTGTCTTTTGGGGTTAGTTAAAATGGTGGGCTAAACTGCAAAAGTTATTTGCCATGGCCCAAATATGAAAAAGCTTGGATTTTGCAGGCAGGACTCCTAAGGCTCGCCTGTAATGTATTCTTTTGAAGATTTGAAAACTAAAAAGACTCTGCATATACGTTCTCGGCGTGAAAACGGTTATATAAGTACAGCTCTAGTTCCTAAGTTGTCTTATATAAGGCTGCAGCACTCGTTGATTTGGCAAAGAGAGCGTATGGATAAGTAAAGGTGCCATTCAACCTTTATGTCGCCCATGGGTGCTGGATGCTGCTTCATGTGAGCTGGAGGTTTGGAGGTTGGACAAAAGTCCATAGGTGTGTGTTATGGAGGGAGAGAGGCGCTGTGTTGACTGTCCCATCATACATGGCTGACTCAGGTCCCTGAATTATACATGTCTCTGTGAAATGATCTTATTTTATAGCTGCAAAATGCAGAAAAAGAACACACTAAAAACTATTTAAATTTGATAGTGTCCAGGTCAGTCAAACAGAATAGGTTCTTTTACTATGTAAATTCATTTTAATTGTAACTATGGGCAATAAACATTCCTCAAACTGGAAAGAGGGAAATGTATCTGTAATGTATTTTTAAACTTTAAATGTAGGCCAATCCGTAAGTAAAATCATGCGCACTGAAGATATTTGGACTAGTCCCCAAAGAGTGCTCCTACTAGTCAGACAACTTTAGAATAATTATAAGTGTGAAGCTCTGGGAGCCCCAAGAGCAGCGGAGGCTACTACATCCTCTAGTATGTGCTCCGTATTGATCTCATCAGAACAGTTTAAAACTGCCCGAGGAGCCCGTGGGCCTGCGTCCTGACATTTGCCTTATTCTACCCTGGGAGTGTAAATAGATGCTATTGATTCAGAAAGGCATACGCAGACAGCGTCTCTGTGGGGAGGCGTTTGGGTTTTCAGAAGGTTTACTTACAGTGGTTTGAAGCCGCTGAGCCAAAATACGGATCCACGCGTGAAGTGTGGGACTGAGCTGAACGTCAAAGACCGAGACCCCTTCCTTTTCCAGGAGAGGCCCCCAGAAACTAGAAGCAGCGGCGGGTCGCACAAAGACGACAGGGGTTCGTCTGCATGCTCCACTTTTCTCCTCCTCACAGCGCACACACGAGGGCTTTTATCGTGGCAGGTACGCGCGCCTGTTCTTCTCCAAACGGGGTAGACGTCCAGCTCTGGACAGATAGCTCCATGGCCAAGAGGCTGTACTCAAAAGTCGCCGAATCGTTACTTCCAACGTTTCGCTCGCGACTGCATAAAAAGGAGCACTTCAAGGAGACGAGATGCGCCCCTCTCCCGTCGCCAAAACCAAACTCCGAAGAATGAAGTGAGCGCGTAAGTCCCCAGAGGCTTGGCGCACACGTCCAGTCCTAAAGCACGGCTGGTACGAGTAGTTTAGCGTGGCTTTTCGGTCGGCTGTACCAGGGGCTCTCTCTGCGTCTCATCCACACGCCGCGCAGGCAGGCACAGCTCGAGCCGGACTACGGGCAAACAAGGCGCACCGGTCCCCGCTCTGCAGCAGCTGGCTGTGGGGGAGGCGCCAAAACCCGGAGCGGAGCCTGCGCCCAGACTGAACTGGAGTCGTATGCTAATGATGTTGAGCTGTAAAAAGCTCGCCTATTATCCTGACAGTTCTGAAAGCGGGATTGTTTAGCAGTGAATAGAACGTGCAGACGCGTAACGACTAATCAAACCAAATGAGCTGTTAAGGTAAGAAGCGCAACGTGTAGATTTGCTACTGAATTTAATTAAAGCACATCCCGAGGAAAAGGCACATTCATTCTTCCAGAGCAGTGACCCTCACACAACCCCAAACTCCTGACAGCCTTTCACAGCTCAAACTTTTCTGGTTCACTCTGCCTACACCATTCTGTAGCGACTTTTCTCCTCCTATTTCCAAATGTCTTATAAAATACATTAGCCTTGAGACTCAGAGACACTGGCTCTTCCTGGTAATGCAACACTCTGTGACTTATGTGTCATGTGTCAGTTTGGCACAACCTTCTCTGAGACATTTACATGTAAATTTACATTGCATACTTTATTTTTCAACAGGTCATTCTATTGCATTTAGCCTACGCTTCCAACCGAATCTGTGATGGATGAAGTTTTGTTGCTTAAATAAAAGTACAGATACAGAGGGAAAAGTATCACATGAAAAATCTACTGAAGTAAAAGTAAAGCGCCTGTTTAAAAATGCACTTAAAGAGTAAAACATTAAAGTATTTCACACAGATTTTGATGTTGTTAATTTGTGCTAAAGTGTAGTGATATTGATTAAAAATGATATTGATTTTGGTCCCAATGTCAATACGAATCCATTTCTTAATTTTCTTATGAATTTTGTGTATTTATTATGTTTGCTGAAAGCTAAAGTTTGAACTTAAAAGCTTTAGTCGGGATGTTACCACAAACATGGTAAAAATAAACCCTAAAATCATATGAAAAATGAGATAAAAATGAAATACTTTATTTATTTATTTATTTGATAGGGACAAGTATGTTTCATGAATCATGTCACACACTACAACATTTTAGCCAAGGCTAATTCTCAATGCCCGTCCCTAGTTCGGCTTTTACACAAAACACACGGCAGTGACCAAACACAATCAACAGCAGTACAAATACACAATAAAACATCTCAAATACAACATCAGGTCAGGTAGAACATTAATGTTCACATGTCTGACCCCTCAATAAAAAGTCTTTAAGTTTGTGTTTAAAAAGGACCCAGGTTGACTCTCCTTTCAGTTCTGCAGGTAAAGTAGTCCATGTTTTGGTGCCTTGTACAGTGAAAGCTGATTGTCCAAGAGATGTTTTGCATCTCAGTACTTGACAGTTTCCGCTGTCCCTTTTAACTTTTCAACCCTGTTCAAAATGGAATGGAACAGAACATACCCACTTTAAAATGTACAGATACCTAATACATTCACTTCAAGTTTTTTATGTGTAACTCCATGGAGATGCTTTGTCTGAAATGTTTCACAGTATGGAATTAAACTGTTCTATCTTCATGGAGACCAAACCAGGCCAAGTTACAGGTCAGATCTGTGGAGAGGAACCGGGCTGACAGTCAAAACGCATCTATTTCTATGTATTTTTCAAGCTGTAAAACCACCTGTAATTGAATAAATGTAATACAGAGCTGTTTAATACCACACTGTGAAACATTCCGGACAAAGCAATAACATCTTCACGGAGAAAAGCATTTGATGGACCCTCCACCTGAAAAGTCACACACCTTTAAGTACAGTAATACTTGTACTTCGTTACCTTCCACTGCTGCAATAAATGAAGCGCTTTTGTTCAAGTGGGCAACTGCTTACTGTAGTAGAGTTGGCACGAGTACAGCCCATAACAATATAGAGAGGACAAAGAACGATGCCCAGTGCCCGAGCAAAGCTTTTTATGTTTGACAGGTTATTACAAACATTAGAACTGGCCTGAGCTGGTATGTTACTCATCCAAATAATAGCCTTATATGTCTTCTTCATGGTAGTCTCAGTAAAAACATAGTTAAAGGCGCACTCTGTGACTTTTTTGTTTGAGGGCTTCCACCTGCTTGTCTCCGTCACGATAACAAATTTTGAAGCGTGATATTTTTAGAGAAATACTGCGATAAATGATCATATTGAATCTACTACTAATATTGAACCATTTATAATAACAATAATGCAAGATAATCCCCATAAACCATTTTAAATAGATAGTATCATTCAAAAGGCTTGAGCTGTAACAAATAAATAGGAGAATTAAAAAATATTTAGCTACAGAAATGATTTATTCAACCCCCTACAGCTTAAATTGTGTCCTATTCCAACAAAAATGCCCCAAATTCTGCCACATTTTCAAGAAAACTGGACACACGATAAATATTTAGCCCCAAAAATATTGTTCCAGCTTTTACACATTATCGTGACAGTCCTAATGTTATCGCCCCGAGCTGAATGTTCCACAGTATAGCATTAAATGTGTCTCCATGAAGGCAAGCAGGTGATGCCATCAGATCCAGTTACTGATCAGGCCTGTGGAGAGGCAGCCTTGTTTATAGTATAAATAATCATAATTTTTCAAGCTGTTTCTTTCACCTTTAAGTTAAAGTTAAATATACTGTGGAACATAACAGGCTTCTTTAATGCCTAAATTATGTTGTATTATACAGTTTACTTCTAATTACAGGAGTTCAATTGTTGCTGTTGGAAATCTTTCTGTCGATTTCTATTGTCGTCAACAAACACTTTTTAATTGGAGATCGGATACAAGTACTGATTAGATTAGAGAGCAAAACAAAACCAGGATAAATAACCAAGAAAATTAGATATTTTTAAACAATACAATGCGGATTAGATTACTGCATTAGACAGAAGTGCCAATGACGAACCGTCTTCTAGAAAAGTTACACAATGGCAACTTTAAAACCAAAATGGCGAATGGGGCTAATGTGACTTTTTCTCTTTACTTTTGCTCTCAGTTCCATTTGAAATACCCGGTAAATTCCTTGTTTGTTTGTAAAGCATCAGAGACTCGGGATTAATTAGTTAACCTAGCGTTTTTATGTTTACTCTCCATCTGTTTGCCACATCTGTAAAAAAAAATATCGAATTTAAACATAGCGCTACCACACTTCATCTCCCACCTGTTGTTACTGTTTACCTTTTCTTTTTCTTTTTTTTTACTATAGCATAAAAATCTTACTACAAAGAGTATTCACTGTGATTTATATATCATTTTAAATCCATGCGTGTTTAGTGTCTGGTGCAAACACAAAGAGGTGTCTAAAAATACAGATATGAAGTTCACCCTTGTGTATAGCAGGAGGTAGCCTATATACTGTATGTTACTATGGCCACCAGTGGCTTTAGCATACAATAAATATAGTAATCCCATAAGGTACACAAAAAGCAGAGTGTAAAAACCTGCATATGTTGTACTGTGAGAGGACTCTTTATTCTGCATGGTTGCAATGGATTAGGGTTGTCAAAAAAGTTAGATACAAATCGGTACAAAAACTAGTATCGAAACTCATTTGTTATTTAAAAAAAAAAAGTTCTAAAAAGTCACATTTGCAGGACAGAAATGAACCGTTCACAACAAGTATAAGATCCACATAGACTAGGGTCACCTGGGTCTTTCTGTGTGGAGTTTGCATGTTCTCCCCGTGTCTGGATGGGTTTCCTCCAGGTACTCCGGTTTCCCCCATCAACCCAAATCACGCGTACATGTGAAAGTGGTGCGTGTGAGTGATGGTGGTGATCGGAGGGAGCAGTGGTGCCGGTTGGATTGGCAGCCGCGCTTCTGTCAGTCTTCCCCAGGGCAGCTGTGGCTACAACAGTATCTTACCACCACCGGGTCTGGAGTGAATGAAGAAGCTCTGTTAATCATGCTGTGTAAAGCGTCTCTGGGGACATGTGTCTGTGAAAAGCGCTATATAAATAAAGTTACCTTACCTTACCTTTATAGCTCAAAAATAGCCAGAAAAACAGGCATTCTGTCTGTGAGCGGGGTCGTCTCTCTGCAGATCTGACCTGTATCTTCGTCTGCTTTGGTCTCCATGAAAATAGAAAGGTTTAATACCATACTGTGGAACATTCCAGACAAAGCAATAACATCTCCATGAAGAAAAACATTTGATGGACTCTCCACCAGAAAAGTTACACAATGCAAAAAACTGAATAACTGAGCTGTTCTGTCTCTGATCCGAACAGAAGTAGAGCTGTTTTTTTTTTATTTATATTATTATTTTGATTTTGATTTTCATGATTGGTTGTATATTTTTGTTCATTTTGTATTGTCTGGTTTTTGTTCTATTTTAAGATAAAATAAGATAAACTTTATTGTCCTCAAGGGGAAATTTGTTTTGGGCACCGCCCGCAGCTTTAAAAAAAAAACACACACACAAAAACAGCTACACTTCACACATCACATAACAGTCACAAGATACAGTAGTCCATTTGTGCACTGCACCAAAAAGTGTCCAAGATATTGCACCAGCCCTATTGCACAGATAATTGTTGCACCAGCCCTATTGCACAGATAATTATTGGTCTAGCCCTATCGCACAGATAATTATTGCACCAGTCCTATTGCACAGATAATTATTTCACTAACCCTATTGCACAGATAATTATTGCACCAGTCCTATTGCACAGATAATTATTTCCCTAACCCTATTGCACAGATAATTATTGCACCAGTCCTGTTGCACAGATAATTATTGCACCAGTCCTATCGCAGATAATTATTGCACTAGCCCTATCGCACAGATAATTATTGCACCAGCCCTATTGCACAAACAGTCATTGCACCATTGAATAGCTAAGTGCTATATCTGTTTATATCTGTTACTCTTAAAGTTGGGCAACACCATGCAACAGGTGAGAGGGGGTTTCCCACAATCCATCTGGTCTTAGTGAGCACAAACCTTTGAAAAATGTTCTGCAGAGAAGGAAACTCTTTCCTGCCTTTCCTTCACCTTCATGGCCTTATTTACCAGTTTGCCCAGTTTAGTTTTGCATTGGACACTTAAGTTAAAGAGCTTAATTAAAGAGAGATTTTGGTTTAACTGTTGGGGTGAATATGGTACATGTACATCCTGATTATTTCTCTGTAGGAAAATTTTAAAAATGCATTTATAGTGTGTCACGGACCCCAGGAAGAATAGTTGCTGTTTTTCACATTCTATTATCTAAATAAAGAGTCTTATTTATTCTAATCATGGTATCAGAATCTGTATCAAGTCTATTCCTAAGTATCAAAACTGAGTATCTACATTGGATCATATCTTCTTAGTGTGTGGGGGGTAAACCTACAATACTGAGAATATCATTTTCTTTTTATTGACAAACCCCAGCATTTAAAAGCCCCCGTGGTGAATTTTTCCTTCTATGTATTAACCAAGATATAATAATAGTATTTGATGAATTATTCAGTTTCCACCATATAAAGACAAGCATGTTTGGTTCTTTTGTGTGCTGTTTTTCTCATTAGAACATGTATACAGCGCGTGCATACATTTCAAAATAGAAAATTACTACTCCACAAACACAAATGGCCATATATTGCAAATGGCTCATACTGATACAAGCGAAGGGACAATTGACACATTTATAAACGCCATATGTTTGAATAGTCTCGTTTGAACACGGAAGACAGCTTTATTTTGAACTATAAAATGCCAGAAACACAAATAAAATAATATTGAAATGTACCATATGGCCCCTGTTATAATAGCAAGTTATGGTTTTGTTTATTTTTCACTATATTGATATATGTGTATTGCTTTGCCTGTGGAAGGGTGCAAAGCTTTAAGTATACAAACCAGGTTGATTACTCATTCTGTTACCATGGTATTTGTAGTTTGGCAGCCTGTACAACAGCTCCAGGCTTTTAGTGGAGTTCTTTTCCCCCTCTCCTTTCAGGTTTCCATGTCTTCTTTGTTTTAGCGCTGCCTGGGATCAAAACTACAATCTTTGCTGAAAAGAACTGTTTGTTTGGAGATGAATGTGCAGATGATGTAAGTTAACGACAAAAAAGTTATGTTTTCGAGAAGCAAAAGCAGAGGAGAAACTGAACATTTGCATTATGAAGCACAGGTATTATTTCTCTGTTTTTAAGGGCACAAATACATTTTTACAACAGAATTTATTTGTTAACCCGTTGCCAAAGTGTATCACTGTCATTTTCGACTCACAATAAAAAATCTCAATTGTACGAATGCAACTTTTTCCAGTTATATGCTAGTAGACAACTTAGACAAAGGTTTTGAGTTTTAAAAAATCATTTCCACGTGCTTTCTATCTCATGACATCATCTGGTTCCTGCTCCTTCTGGCTGAAGACATGGCAGATGCAAATCTTCCTGGAAAGAGTTAATTTTCATAAATTTCTTATGATTTTCCTCCCAAATATATTTATAATTATTTAATCATTCATGTCTCTAGAGTAACCTTCCCCCTAAAAATTGTACCTAGGATAAGTCTTTTTTTGTTCATGGGTTTATTTCTGTGAGCGGCAACAATAGTTGCCAGTGGGCACAAAGCACGTCACTAACTAAAGGAAAACTCTGTCTGCAGGATGGCTCCTAATTTACTGATTTAGAATTGTAGAATGATGTACAATGGCTCATTTCAGTCCTCTTACAATACTCTTCCTAGCTAAATAAATTCACAAAATCATAATCGAGTTTGTGATGTTTGACTCGAGGTCATTGCTGGTGCTCTTCCGTTCAACCACTGACCCTGTAACACTGGTACAAGCGATAAAAGAACTGTGGAGGACGCACTTAGGACGCATCATTTATGTGTGGAAAGTGTGATGTGGCACTACATGTGGAGGGCTTCAAGAAGTACTACACTGAGTAGAACATGCACGAAAGATGATGGAATGTATGGGAAGGATTATATTTGTATATATTTATATATACTGTATATATGTTTTTTTGTGTGAATTTTATACATGAGGCTCCACCTTTTTCTTATTTATTATTATTTTGTTATTACTATATTATTATTATTATTATTTCTCTTTTATTATTAAGTGACATTGACCCTAGTGACAAGCTGTGTGCCCACTGGAAACAACTGTTGTTATGACTGGCAGCAATTGTTGCCAGTCATAAAAATGCTTCTTTTTTTTTTTTCCAAAACAAAGTACAACATGGAAAAAATAAATATATAACATGATTCAGAGGGACTCAACTGATAAAATGATATGCCTTACAACTTACAACAAAAATCTGGGCACAAACGAGTTAAACCATTACCTGCATAAACCATTTATGAAATTCATGTTTACTTTAATAATTAAAACTGTGAATAATTCAACTGCAGTAAATAAACAAGGTTAATCTCTCTAAATAAGGAATAAATGTGTATGCAGCAAGATATCAATACTCATCAAAAATATCACCACATTAAGTATCACAATATAATATTATTCCAAGATTTGTGCACACTGCTGTTATTCACTATTTTTACATCACACTGGGGGTGTTCTACATGTATCTCTATGATGGAATGTTCAGCAGTTACTATAGTGACACAATGCACACATTAACAAACACAGCCAAAAAAGTTTTAAGATTGACTAGAATTTCAAGAAAAAATACAAAAGGATATTTTCGGGAGCCTGTAATCACTATGATCGTTCAGTTTTCATTTCTGTTTAGCTGTAGAAATCAGCTCTGCTTTTGCAGTTCCAACTAAGTAAACTCTTTTTGGCCAGATTGAGCTAGAGAGAGTAGTGCCTTCAGTTAGCATCACACCCTCAGGGATTGTTGATGACATCAGCTGCAAAGTGTCTGTAGTTGTCTGTAAACAATGTGGTGCAAAGTTACATTTAATATTGAGTCAGTAGCTTCAAATCACTGATACAGATTTCGACTGGAAAATATGAGGCTGCTCCTAAAAACTCTTTACTTACCTAAAATATTTCACAATATGTCCAGTTGACAACTTAGCCAACTTAATAGCTAAACTTTAATTAGTCTGGAAATAAAGTCAGGCACTTTTTTTGTATTAATTCATCCCACACAATATTAAATAGTTGTTGTAGACTCCATGGTGAAACCTTACTCCTGTGCAAACTAACATAGCTACTAGTAATGAGTTAGAGTTAATTTCTCTCACCAACCAACATTTTAATAAACCACAAATAATATCACAATATTATAATTCCTTCAAAATAATCCGGTTCCGTTTTTGGTTACAGCTCGAAGCAAAATTGATTTCTGATTATATGTTTGTAAAAGGAGCCCTGAGTTTACCACAAGAAAACATGAAACTGCGACTGCCTTATTCAGCCAATGATTACGCTTTGTCACTAAAATTACACTTCCCAGCTGAAAGGCCATTATAGTCCTACAGTAAGGTGTGAAAACATGCACATTAAACAGCCATTTGCACCCAAATATAACAATATAAACAAACCAAGTGGACATGTTGTTCAGAGCGGATCTTCCAATTATTTAACCACGATTTGTCCACGGCGTTGCGTTGGCTTTGTATTTGCGTGTTCTTCAAAACAGCACAGATATATTCATGTTGATAACAGCAGTGAGTGCCTCAGCAGTGCTTTTGGTGCTCTCCTGGATGGGGTCGGTTTTACCCAGAGTGTGAACAAGCCGACTCACTGTCACAATCACACTCTTGATCTCGTCCTAACTTATGGTATTGAGATTAATTAATTATTATGAAGGCGGCACGGTGGCTGAGTGGCAACACTCAGGCCTCACAGCAAGAAGGTTGCGGGTTCGATGCCCGGGCGTTTCTGTGTGGAGTTTGCATGTTCCTCCCCGTGTCTGGATGGGTTTCCTCCGGGTGCTCCGGTTTCCCCCATCAACCCAAAACATGCCCGCACCCCTATGAACTAACATCAAGGACCATGTTGTCCACCCTCCTGTGGGCTCACCACCTGCAGAGGGGTTCATAGGGGGGGTCAGGTGCTATGAGTATTGGGCAGCTGCCCCCGCGACCCAGCCGGATTAAGCGGGAGAAGATGGATGGATTAATTATTTAATTGTAATTCCTCAAAACCCTATACTCTCTGACAATTTTTTAATTAACTTTCAATTCATACTAAAAGACAATCCAGCTCGGCAGGAGAAAACTATAATGAAAAGAACAATATCAGAAAAACCGGTAGCCAAGTTCAAAGAAATAATTGAGTTAGTATTAAATGATATGCCATGTGACAATGAGAACAACTTTAATCCAATTATCATGGATCAGTTTGTTGATAGGACAATGCTCACGTTAAAATCTGCTCTCGATGTTGCAGCTCCGCTAAAACAGAAAAGCATTAAACCAAGACCTCCGGCTCCATGGTTTACTCCAGAACTGCGATCACTCAAACAACACCTAAGACGCACAGAGAAGCTCTGGTGCCGCTTGCGCTCCGAGCAGTCTCTGAAGGCATGGAAGCTCTGCCTGCTCTCTTATAAGGCCGCTCTGCGAAAAGTGCAAACCAGATACTATTCAAACCTAATAGAAGTAAACAAAAGCAACCCCAGATTTCTGTTCAGCACTGTAGCCAGGCTGACAAACTCGCACACTGCCCCTGAGTCTCTTCTCCCCTCAAAGTTCAGTTGTGATGACTTTCTTGAATTCTTCGATTACAAAATTACAACCATTAGAGACAAGATCAACGAAGCCACTCCAAAAATCAGCCCCGAGCAAATCCAGTCCATAACACCAATATCCCACATAAAGACAAATTTACTCCTGTCGATGAGGTGGAGATTACCTCAGTCATCATGTCGTCCAAACCATCAACTTGTTTGCTCGACCCTATTCCAGTCAAACTCCTCAAAGAAGCTCTCCACCTAATAATAGGTTCCATCCATAACATAATAAATATGTCGTTAGAAAATGGCTTTGTTCCTCAGTCCTTTAAATATGCTGTAATTAAACCGCTCTTGAAAAAACCTAGCTTAAATCCTGATGAACTAGCCAACTACAGACCTATTTCGAATCTTCCATTTCTCTCAAAGATTCTGGAACGAGTGAAACAGCTTTGTCACCATCTGCAGGGCAATAATTTATTTGAAAAATTTCAGTCTGGTTTCAGAGCTCACCACAGCACAGAAACTGCTCTGCTTAAAGTGACAAATGATTTGCTACTAGCTGCTGATAACGGGCTGGCTTCAGTCCTGGTCCTACTGGACCTCAGTGCAGCGTTTGACACCATTGATCACAACATTCTACTGCAGAGGTTAGAATGTGACATAGGTGTCAGAGGGACCACCCTCAAATGGTTTAAATCCTATCTATCAGATAGGTACCAGTTTGTTAGTGTAAACCAGTGCACCTCTCCCTGCTCTTAAGTAGCTTGCGGTGTTCCACAAGGATCTGTGCTTGGTCCAATCCTGTTTACTCTGTATATGTTGCCATTAGGTAACATTATCAGAAAACATGGCATTAATTTCCACTGCTATGCTGATGACACTCAGCTGTACTTATCAATGAAACCTAATCAGACTGATCAAATCGATAAGCTCAGTGCCTGTGTGAAGGACATCAAAACCTGGATGACCCTGAATTACCTGCTCTTAAACCCTGAAAAAACAGAGGTCATTGTTGTCGGTCCTAAAGGTCAGAGAGACTCTCTGTCAGACCAGATAATCTCACTTGACAATGTGAGTATAGCCTCTAGCTCTACTGTAAAAAACCTTAGAGTCGTATTTGACCAAAATCTCTCATTCACAGCTCATATAAACCAAGCTTGTAAAACTGCATATTTTCACCTGCGAAACATAACTAAAATCAGAAATATTTTACCTAAAAATGATGCTGAAAAACTTATCCATGCATTTGTTACATCCAGACTAGATTACTGTAATTCTCTGCTCGCCGTCTGCGCTAAAGTTACTTTAAGAAGCTTCCAGTTGGTCCAAAATGCAGCGGCCAGAGTCCTAACAGGAACTAAAAGACGTGATCACATCAGTTCTGTGTTAAAATCACTTCACTGGGTTCCTATCGAGCTTAGAATTAAATTCAAAGTTCTCCTCCTGACATACAAAGCCTTAAACAGTATGGCCCCATCATATCTTCAGGATGCCATTGTCCCCTATCAGCCAAATAGAGCGCTTCGCTCTCAGAATGCAGGATTATTAGTGGTTCTTAGAGTGTCTAAAAGTACAGTGGGGGGGAGAGCCTTCAGTTACCAAGCTCCTGTGTTATGGAATCAACTCCCTGTTGGTGTTAAACAGGCACCCACAGTCTCTTTATTTAAGACCAGGCTTAAAACCTTCCTCTTTGGAATAGCTTATGACCAGGTTACTTAGTTGATGTCACTAAGATAAGCTGCCGCAGGAGATAACAAGTTGGGGGAAGTGTGGCAACCTGAGCACTGTCCTCTGTTTTCTCCTGCTTTCTCATCAGCATCACTTACTATGTTCTCATCTGTAGTTCGTTCATTGCTATTCACTTGTTGTCCCCTGTCCCACTCCCCCTGTGGAGTGTAATTCTTTCAGACGCCTGATGGCAGCTGGACCCCTCTCCTCCTCCTCGCCTGGCTCCTCCTCCTCGCCTGGCTTCCTCCTCCTCGCCTGGCTCCTCCTCCTCGCCCGGCTCCTCCTCCTCTTCGCCCGGCCTTCCCTCCTCGCCCGGCTCCTTCCCCACCTGGGTAGATGTGGTCATACCGAACTGGCCCACGGGCCTGGACATCTATAGCCTGTCCGTTCTTGGGAGTGGATCCCTCCTTCACTGTAGTTCTCCCCGAGGTTTCTTCTTTTTCCCAGGACCCTGGGTTTTTTGGAGTTTTTCCTTGCTGAGAAGGAGGGTCTAAGGACAGGGGATGACTGGACGATGTTTCATTTGCTGCTTTACATGAATGTTGTTTATTCCTGTTTTGATATGTCTGTGTGTATGTTTTACTCATCCATATCTTGGAACGCCCTTAGAGGCAACTGTTGTTGTGATTTTGGGGGCTACAAAAATTAATTGAATTAAATTGAATATTCAATAAGCAGGTGTTTAGGTCAAAATAAATCGGCGTACTGTCCAAGACTCAAGAAGTGCGTGTTAGCATGCTAGTTGTCATTAACATTACTCCACTTTGGCCTCTAAAAGTGGTGAAAAACACTTAAAAACTTTGTGGTGAATGCATAAGCTTAATGAACCAGTTCTTTTTTCACGTTTTGAGACGGTAAAACCAGGTACAGCGCTTTTAATGTTATTTTGTAATGTCCACTATCATTAGAATCCATTACAGCAGTGGTACGCAAAAATAACAGCACTCGCTAATGTTGCCGTGGTAATGCGTATAATGTTCGCTCCACATTTGTGAACCGTACAAACCAGATCTCAGTTTTGAAAAGAGACAAACCAGTGACAGAATGACAGGTGCATTGTGTAACTTTCCAGCTGGGGGTCTGTTGCCTTCTTGTTTCTATGGATATGGCGTTGCTCTGCTTGGAATGTTTCACAGTATGGCATTAAACAGATCTACATTGCATTTATTCACTTACAGGTGGTTTTATAGCTCAAAAATACCTAGAAAACAGGCATTCTGACTGTGAGTGGGGTCGCCTCTCCACAGATCTGACCTGTAACTTGGTCTGGTTTGGTCTCTATGAAGATAGAAGGTTTAATGCCACACTGTGAAACATTCCACTCAAAGCATCTCCATCACAAAAGTTACACAATGCACCTTTAAGTTGAACCAACACAAAAATCTGCACTGATTCATACGCAAAGAAGAATCGGATCCCATAAAAGAGCCGAAAGTCCAAACACTAGTTGTGAGCTGGGGTGCATCTTACCCAGTGGTGGAACATGATGAAGTAAAAGTAGTAAAGTACTGTACTTTACTACTAAAACAAATAGGCATCTGTACTTTATCCATCCATCCATCCATCCATCTTCTCCCGCTTAATCCGGCTGGGTCGCGGGGGCAGTTTGCTGCCCAATACTCATAGCACCTGACCTTCCCTATGAACCCCTCTGCAGGTGATGAGCCCACAGGAGGGTGTACTTTACTTGAGTATATTTTAAAGTAGAGAAGAAAAAACAAGCTGTTGTTTCTGTTGAACAAAACACAGCACAAATCTGAATCAAAATCACTACATTTGAAGCTTCATTAGATCTCAAAATCTGCATGAAATACTTTTACTTTTTACTCTTTAATACATTTTTAAACAGGTATTTTAAAACTTTTACTTTAAGGTGGGTAACTTTTCTAGTGGAGGGTTCGTCAAATGCTTTTTTGTGGAGATATTGTTATTGCTTTGTCTGGAATAAAATTTCACAGTGTGGCATTAAACCTTTCTATCTTCATGGAGACCAAACCAGACCAAGTTACAGGTCAGATCTGCGGAGAGACGACCCCGCTCACAGTCAGAACGCATGTTTTTTTTTAGGTATTTTTGAGCTATAAAGTCACCTGTAATTTAGTAAATGTAAGGTAGAGCTGTTCAATGTCACAATGTGGAAAATGGAAACAATCAGGTGACAAATGCCCAACCAAAAAGTTACATAGTGCACCTTTAAGTGACAAGATCGAGTCTTTTTTCCTCCGCCGCTCCTACCGCTCAGCCAATATCCAGATTTCTTTTCCTCATTTTTTGCGGAGCTGTCAGTTTGTGCCGTGTGAAGTTTCAGTTGTCATCTCTCAACAATCGAAGTACTGGAAGCAAACTGATCCACCCAGCTGGGAGCGGGTTTGTGGCAACATTTTTCCTCAGGTTTCCAAAGTTCAGCCCCATGCAGCTTGCTTTTGAACATGATATTATTCTGTTAGTGGGGAGCATTCATTCTTCTTCTCTTCTCTATTTTTAGCAGCACACTTTTCTGCCTCTTAATGAAAGAGTGGACTGACAGACGGACGGAGGGAGTTTGAACATTAATGTTTGAGAGTAAAGTTTGGCCCTGTTAATGTCTTTAATGTCACGGCTCCTTTTTCTCCTCCAAGACAAAGTGCACAGTGGGGTCGCTGGTTAAAGTTACATGATTTCACAGAAGTCATCTGGCTACTGGGAGGTCTTAATTTGGGTCAGATTCACCAGGTCTGAAGTGAGAGTGTGAAGAGTTTAGCATTATATAAGAATTATGTGCAAAGGTAACACTTAATAATAATAATCATGCCTTAATTAGATTTAAGAAAGCGTAAAGAAAGACTTGATTGTGTAATGAATAAATTGTTTCATAAGGACGATTTAGACTGGGTAACTACTTAATTAAATCTCTAACTCCAAGCTTATTTCTTAATTAAAGGTGCACAGTGTGACCTTTGGAGGTTAATGGAACTTTTATTTCTTTGACTGATCTGATCTGTGGAGAAGTGACCCCCCCTCCCAGAAAGAATCATGTTTTTCAAGGCTTTTTTGAGCAATGCAAACACATATTGAATAAATGCAGGATAGATACTTTTAATGCTATACTGTGGAACATTACAAAAGCAATGACATCTTCATGGAGACAGTGTAGTACCCTTCACTAGAAAAGTTACATGATGCACCTTTAAGTAGTAAGACTATGGCCCTGTTTACACGTACACGGATATTTTTAAAAACAGAGAAATTTCACCTCGTTTGAATCCATCTTTTACACGCAAACTGAGAATTCGCCTCTGAAAACGAGTCTTTCTAAAAAATTGGAGATTTTGGGAAACTACAGTTTGGCGTTTGCGTGTAAAGTGACATAAACAGCGTTTTAGGCAGTTGACACGCCAAAGTGCGACCAGTGTTTTTCTCTGGTGATGATGATGGAAGCGTCAGAGCAGCAGTCACATTACTTCTGCTGTAAACACTTGTCATGTGTTTGCATTTGCACAGCTGATGGATCATATCAATGAAGAGAGATGAATGAGGCTCTCTTCTCCCTACAACCCGAAGACTCAGTCGCCGTCACCGCCAACGTCGCCGTTTTTGGGTCTGACCTGGGCCGACCGCTGTCTGGTGGGATCATTTTGAGAATGAAGCGGGCGTCCTGGAGGAGTGGTATGAAAATTTTAGGATGCCACGATCTTTGCTGTTTCTCTCCGACTTGCTGCATCCTTACATTGAGGGTAAACGGAAACTTTTTTGAAAACGATGCTGTGTGCACGATGTTATTTTGGAAAACGGAGCAAGGGAATAAAAATATCCATGTAAGTGTAAACAGGGCCTATTTGTTCACTATGAACAAGTCTTTCTTCAACCGTATTTATGAGTGAACTAAGCTAACCCATTAGCCGCTGCGTGCCAAATAGGAAGTGCTCCAGGAGGCTCTTCTGGCTCCTTCTCTCCCTTTTCCTCATTGACTTACATTGAGATCTTATCGCCCCTCTCTCTGTAACTCCTACTGTGAGCCTTGTCATTCTGGTCTTAAAATGTTTGTATGAATCCGCTCTACATCATCCTGATTTTTTTTTTCACTATTTTGTCCGTCAAAAAACCCCTATTCATAACATAGAGCCTGGCTCCAAATTTGCTCCTGTAACCGTGGTTATCGCGAGCCTCATTTGAGCGACACTGAACGCTGTGGGTGACGTCACACTCACTTTGTCCACTTCTTTTAGACAGTCTAGCAGAGAACTCCACCAGGTCAATTTCCTGGTAAATTCTGTGGAAAGACGACCCCACTCAAGGAAAAATGCATTTTTTGAAGGTGTATATATAAGCAATAAAAATACCAGTAAATAAATAACTGCTAAACTTATATTTAATGCCATACTGTGTAAAATTCCAAGCAAAGTACATCTCCATGGATACAAGCACATACATAGTGTAGATTTAAGGCTTCTTCAAGGCTGTAAATGTAGCAGTTCTAAAGTGTTATCGGCAAACCCACTGGCCCATTTTCTTATTTACACAATGTTTCTGCACAGAAAACACCCGAAAGAGTAAAGTCTATTGTGTCTGAAGTGACCTATGAGAACGAGAATCGCCGCTGTTTAATTCACTGTGGTCAATGTAGTGAGGCGCATGTAAACAAAGGCTGCTCTTCTCCGCTCCTTTCCTCTTTTTGTTTTTTCTTGATGAAGTTGTCAGAAAAAATGCTTCTCTGTGCTTTTTCCTCACTGCGCCTGTCACTCCGGTCTGTATTCAGCATGCAATCAAAACCCCCAAGTAATGGCTACAGAGCGCTAAGAGCCAGGTCTGCTGCTGAGTCATAGATTTAAGCTGGGAGAGATGCGACTTTATCATAAGAATAGACTCTCCGCTGTAAATTATAGGCTTTAATGAATTCCCACTGAAAATCCAGCGCCACAGAAACCACTCGCTCCATCTACTGTATATAAGCAGTACTTTATTTATCCCACGGACGGGACATTCATAACTTTACAATTGAGATTTATGTGTAGAAACAGGTCACAAACAAAACAATCAAAAAGCTGTTCATTGTAGAGATGGAAATGTTGTACACAGTCTTATTTCGCGCTAACTTTGGAGATGCTTGTCACAGACCACCCGTAAGGAGTAGTTCAGATGACATGTTTATTTTAAAGGACGCAGCAGTAAATCAAGGGGCTCTTGGGAAGGTTTAATGTCAGATGCCCTACCTGATGCAACCCAGGACAAGAAAAAATGGACGTAACAAACTTTTTTTCTCCAAGTTTTGTATTTTGATGCGTGCAATTTCAAGTGTGACTGTTAACCAAGGCTGAGCTAGAAGTATATGTATAAATGAATAAATAAATAAAAGAAAAACTGCAGAAAATAATGAAAGAGTAAAGTTTACAAAAGCTACAACATTTGACTTGAATTAGAAATGTAAATTCAAAGTCCAAATCTGTTTTAAGGGTACAAATTCTATTCTATTCAACAAATGAATTAGAAAATAGACTTTAATGGGCAAAATAAACCGGGCAATTCATTTTACTATGATTCCTTAAGTGTATCATGGGTACTTGGGGAGGTTTAATGTCAGATGCCCTACCAGAAGCAACCCAGCACAAGAATAAGGAAGATCAAAATGAACGTATCAAACATTTTGGGCCTCCAGATCTTTAAAAAAGTGAAGTCAAAATTACTAAATAAATAAAAAGTAATAAAACGTTGTAAAAAAAAAAATAAGGAAAGTCTACAAAAACTATACATTTGATTTGAATTAGAAGCTTAAATTTAAAGTCAAAATCTGTAAGAGCACAGATTCGGCTCAGTAAATTAATTTGAAAATAGATCTCAATAGGCAAAATAAACATAAACTGGGCTTTTAATCTTACTCTGATTCTTTTAAGGGACACCTCAGTGAATCATCGGGTACTTTAGAAGGTTTTATGTCAGATGCCCAATCTGATGCAACCCTGTACAAGTATAAGAAAGAACAAAATGAATGTATTTAAATGACATTGATGCAGAATTGTGGTCCTTCTCCGAATCTTGTTTGCATATTCTGACTCAGTTTAATGTTCTGTGCATCATGTATAGCTGCGTTTTGACCAAGGTTGGAGTAAATGTGCGTAAAAATAAATGCACACAATAAAACAGAGCAATAAAAAGAAAGAATAAACTCTACCAAATGTGTTTTTAAAGCGCAGAGTCACTAAATACATTTAAAAATAGACCTCAATAGGCAAAAAAAAGATTGTGCTATTCATTTGACTGTGATGTAACCATGCTTTTTAAATCAGAAAAACAGCACTCAAATAGTAAGGGTCAGATGACCTACCTGTAACTCAGCACAAGTATAAAGGAGAACAAACTTAAAAATTGTGGTCCTTTTCCAAATTTTGTTTGTGTATATTGACATATACAGTTTCACGTTGTATGCATCACGTATAGCTGTGTTTTACCCAAGCCTGAAGTGAAAGTATGTGTGTAAAAATAAATTAAAAACAGCAAAAAAAGAGTCTACAAAATCTATAAACTCTGAAAGTCAAAATGTGTTTTAAGGGCACATATTCTATTCAGTAATTCAGTTTGAAAATACCTTGAAAAGACCTCAACAGGCAAAATAAAGACATTATTATTCTAATTATTTGCGTTATTAACTTAACGGTGATGCCGCCACGCTTCTGAAGTCCCAAATCATATATTATCTACACATTTACATTGTGGCCGTGTGGCGTTCGCTGCAACAAATTTTCTTCATAAATATTTAACGGCGCGAGCTTTGAAGTCGTTTTATTTTGTTATTTATTACAATACAAAACACCCTGAGAACGCGCGGACTGGGTTTAAAGCCGTAACGCTCCCTTCAAAACTCCTCACACTCCCTAAATGGAAAACAGAATCCCACACGGCAGATTTCACTCTTACTCCAAACTTCAAATGTTACAGTGGATTACGGATGTGATAATTAAATTTCCTTGTGGTTGGGTTAATGTGGCTTTGGGACCCCACAGTACTTACCTCCTCTGTGCATGCCGTCTTTATGTCCCAGCATTACGGGCTCAGACCTCATGTAATATCGCTGGGCGTTCCAAACATCCGTGCGGTAAATAGGAGGGAGAGATGGGAATGTTGCGGTCACTGTGTCTCGAGTCATTGTTATTAACTGGTTTTAGTCATTTACATCAAACGCAGCCCATTCAAAGCACTTTCGCGAACCTTAAAAGGAAAATCCACGGGTGAAATCAAAGCGGCAGAAGCGTTTTTGAGGGTTTTTCGATGGGATAAATGATAAATGCCCCATGCGGACAGAAACTCCCTCTGTTTTTGATGCACACATGAGGACGGATCATTCCTGTGGTGTGTGTTTCCAAGCTTATTATGAAGACCAGTCCAAATGTGGCGCTCATGTGATTTTCAGAGAAGATTTTCCATTTATGAAAACACATGAGATCTGTTAGTTTGATGCTGATTTAATTATTTGACATTAAAACAAGTTGGCAGTCTGATGTTTGTAATAGCAGTAATACTGGTCTTAAAGTGCGTGTAAAAGTTTAGACGACTCATTTCACTAAAACATAGTACGCATAATTATATTTACGATGTTACTAAAAACCCTAGCCTCGTTTTTTCAAGTCATTTTGGTTCATATTTTCACTTTCTGGTTGGACACAGGCAGCTGTAATCTTTAGGGGCCAAAACATCGTCATGGTCACATTTTTATATAACGTGTTTCCACCTTCAAGGCACTGAAAGCACTCAATTCACACACTGAATCCCACCTTCATTTGGGTGGGTGGATATGACCGTTCTATCAGCTGCCACCTCCAGCCTGTCTAATTTGCACAAATGTTTAATTAGATAAATAAAAAATCGAAACAATCTGAAAAAAATGTTAAATTTAGGTTTAAACGGACAGAAAAGTGCCTTCCTTGTGCGTAAATTCTCCCTGCATTTTGTATGGAGTTCTTTTGTATCACTGGCGTAGATAGAGACATTTGGTTTAAGAACTCTTCACAATTTCCTGTATTTTTGCGCTTTTCTGAACCTTTTTCCCCACAAACTGCTGCTTATCTGTTGTAAAACTGTGATTAAATTTTACCGCAGATACAATCCCACCAAACCAAGTCATAATTACAAAAACATGAAAACCTGTCATATGCAGTCATAAATTGAAGTTTAGGACTGGGTAAAAGAGCTACGGTGAAAAAAACTATAATCTGCCAGTATCCTCCTCGCTACCTTTTCTTAAAATGGAAAACAAAACCAGATTGCTACAACTCACAATATGAAAGTCTAGACGAGAGCTTACAGTAAGCTTTGACGTGTGTTCAGAATAGATTTGGAGAGACGATACGTAAAACAGCGATAATGCGATGAAGCCACCATTTCAGTGACAAAAAGCAGGGGCGTAGAATTACATTATCCTTAACAACATGAAAAGTTCAGAAATGAGCTGTTGTACTGCTTTACCACTATTGATATTGCGCTGGGGGTGTTCTGCATGTATCTCTATTTGTGCAATGTTTAGGAGTTGCCGTGGTGACATAATGCACATATTAGGAAACGTGCGAGAGATTTGTTTAACGGTACAGCTCAGCTCACATGTAAATAAATCCAGAAAAATCCTTCTGTATGGTCAGATTATGTGAAAATAAAGCACAGATTAAAGTCTAAGAAAGCCTCAGACAGAGCAGAGCCTACAGTTAGCATCACATCCCAAGTGAATGTTGACGACATCAGCTGCAAAGTATCAGTTGAAAATATTTACCGTATTTTTCGGAGTATAAGTCGCACCAGCCAAAAAAATGCACAACATTTCATCTTGAAAGGCAAGTTATAGAAGTTATAGTAATAAAAACAACCAAATAGAGAAGAATCCATGTATCATTCGTTCATTTTTCAATATAGAACCCAAAAATAAGAAAACGAAAAAAAACCCTCTTTTCTTTATTATTTGTCTCTAAAACCAAAATTAAAAAAATGGATACCAATGTTTTTTTCATTTCTGATTCATATATACGATTCATAGATTTGGTCTATGGGCTGTCAGTGTGAAAAATGTCAAATATAAGTCGCAGGAACCACCCAAACCCTGAAAAAACGTATAGTCAGAAAAATACGATATTACAGTGAAATCCAGCGTAAGTATATACCAGTCCTGTGAACACTAACTTGAGTAGTTTGAACACATTGTTTTCTGTGTCTTCTCCCAGAATGCTTTGTGGTCTAACAACTCCACCAGGAAGTCTACGGAAGGCTAATGGATAGACAATTATTACGCTAACAAATGATTCTAACCACTCAAGTCACTGAGGGTGGAGGCTATTACGTCTGCTTGCACTCTCGGATTTTGAAGATAAAATTCGACCTCAGCTCTTGAGAGAAATTTTTGGAAATGGTCTCAACTTTCGTTCTTATTCCTGGATAGTTTCGTTCGCGGAGACGGAGCAAAGCCTCGCCGGATTTTGTTTTCAGCGTGGCTTTACAAGTGTTTTAAAAGACCCCGCATAACTACTCACGCTGTCTCAAGAGCCCGAAACTAAGCATGGCATCCTCCAAGAGCTATCCAGGGAGCTCTTACACCTCCACCAAACGCACTCTGATCATTTCTTTACATAACAGCTTTACGATACTAGCAGCTCTTGTTTTGAAACACACATTTACACTCAGCCCTCGTTCTCCTAAGGTGCAGCGCTTGTGGTCACCGACGGCAACAGAGGTGTTTTGTTTCATTTACACCTGTTTAACACACAAATCCTGCAGATTTAGGCTGAATTCTTCTCTTATACAGAAAACACACTGTTCCACCTTGTGATCATGTGATAATACAGGACGTGCTCCACTGTGTTTTTAAACTCCATACACCTTCACCAGAAACAGCCCTGGAATTGCCAATCTCTAATGGACTAAATGTAAAAGGTTTAACTTTTTAGATACATATCACCAAAACAGATATTCAGGAATTTTTATTAAGAGTTATTATTGATAATATATAATAAACCTGTGTCTATTTGTAATGTGTATGTGCTTATTGTTTTTAGTTTTTTTTTTTTTTTTTTTTTTTTTTTTTTCATCAATGTCAAATGCGTAAAGAGAAACTATAAAGTACCATATTTTTTGGACTATAAGTTGCACCAGCCAAAAAATGCGTAATAAAGAAGAAAAAAACATGTATAGTCGCACTTTTTGAGGGAAACTGACAAGAACCGACATTTCAATTTGAAAGGCGAGTTACAGAAGTTATAGTAATAATTTATTTATTTTGTGGTTTGTATTGTTCATTGTTGCGTGTACAACACTTTGTAAACCTTGTTTGTGTGCTTTATAAATATAGATTTATTATTTATTATAAAAACAACCCAATAGAGAAGAATCCGTGTATCATTCATTCATTCGTATTTCCATATGGAACCAAAAATAAGAAAATGATAAAAACAACTCTTTTCTTTATGAATTGTCTCTAAAACCAAAATGAAAACGGATAATGATTTGTTTTTCATTTTTGATTCATATATACGATTCACATATTTGGTGTATGGACTGTCAGTGTGAAAAATGTAATATATAAGTCGCACCTGAGTATAAGTATGAGTATAAGTCGCCCACCCAAAACCTGAAAAAAGTGTGATTTATAATACGAAAAATATAAAATTGAACGGCTGAATATCCTAAATTATTGTAAATTGTAGGAGTATGATTAAAATAAGACTTCTTCCTACTACTATTTTCAACTTTGAATGTTTTTTTTAACACTTTTGTTCTCTTTATTTTGTTGGTTCCTTTTCTTGTTAGATGTTCAAATAAATAAAATTAACTCTAACTCTAAGGTAGCTGTCAACTTGAAAACTACCAGAGCATTTTGAGCTTTGGAGATGTAGTCAGACTAATAAAAAAAGGAGTTTTCGAACATGTGTGAATGAAACAAAACACAACTCAGGGTATGGTTTTGATGAGGTAACAGCATTATAACATGACTAAAAGCTCACAAGAGTCCATTTTGCGTAATATAGGACCTTTAGCTTTTTTCCCTAAGTGTGCAATACCAATGCCAAGGTAATGAAAAGTTATTTAAAGCGCCTAAATAATAAACAGACTAGAGAGCAGATCATACTGAGAATATGAGTCGTATTGAACTGAAACAGAACTGGCTGTACTCACATTGAAAAGTTACTGTGATCTTGCTCCTTGTGCTTTTGTTCAAATTTTCCCGATTCGAGGCTAAAATATTACAAAAATACCTAACTCTACTTCAACTTCAACCCGCCACGACATACAACATCCTATTATTTATTTAGATGCTATGTGGGTGGAAGGATACTGCTCGGCTTCCTGCAAAAACTTGTTCAAAAAATATATCTGCTAACCTGGGACCTTCCTGCAAGATGGAGTATAAATATCTTAGTCTGTTTGGAGCCTTTGAAGCTTCAGAGGTGGCTTTAAATTCGTAAAACCGCACAATAAGAAGTGTAGTTCCCCGTTTCCGTCCCTGGGAGGCTTGTGGGCTGCTCAGACAGAAGATAGATCAAGCACAGAGAGCTAATTCAACTCTTGACGATAGACAAAATCTGACATCTTATAGATCCTGACTTGTCTCCTCCGTGGATCTCTACGGTTCGCAGAAATATTTCCTCCATCCTTGGTGAAGCAGTAAAATGATCTTTATATGGGGGAAAGTACCTCACAAATAAATGTAATGTGTGCGATTTGGTACAAAATATGAACAACCCTCAACCAGAAGAAGACAAACAAGCTTATCTGCAGAGCGCATCTTCATACGTAGTTCAGTACTTGGGAAGACACTTGGGAACATTTGTTTTAATTTAGTTTCCACAGTCGAATGTTTATCTCGGAGCAGCTATGAAGCAGTGCGCCTCTTCGTTCCTCTGCTCCCGTTGCCTTTTTAACTTGGAATCTGAAGTAAAAACAGGAACAGATGCGTATTGTTTTCATGTGAAAAAAGGCAAGAAAAAGGACAAGCAGAGAAGAAGATTTTGGGTGGGGATAGAACTGAAGTTTGAAATAAAATATGAAACGAAGCCGCGGACAAAGCATTCCGAGTAAACACACCAGATGTGGGAGAAAACGTGTAAAGGAAAACTGTTATTTTCAGTGAACTTGCAGATACGTTGAATGCGCTGCCTATATCGGGGTTTTGTGGAAATGTTCAGCAATGAATAGTAAGCTAAACGGCAAATCTGCGAGCAATTTGGTGTAGATTTCAGAACCATTTTAGGTTGAAAGGTGCTATAAAAGAAAAAGTTTGTGTTAAAGAAGACCTATTGTGCTTGTGTCTGCTATAAGGTAATACACCTATGGACCATTATGTTAGAATCTGAACATTTTAAATCACAATATTGATCTAAAACAACTTCAGCTGACTTCTGTGTTAGGAAAGTACAGTGCCCAATGAGAGCTGATGTTGCTGTAAACATTAAAACAAAGAACTATGTGGCTGTCTGTACCTCCCATGGATATTTGCACATCACTTTGTAAGTCAGTAAGTACAGAGCAGTGGGTCTATGCCGGTGAAAACAGGGATTGATGAGCATCTTGAAAATACGTGAATATGCTCAAACATGCAGGAAACACTCCAAACACAACTTTGAGAGACTAAATGAGAAGGGGAAACAACTAACTTAACTAAAAGCTCTGAAAAGTCGATGTTGCATAATACGTCTGATTTAAAATAATACATTTGAATTATATATTTGCAGTGAGTCTGTGTACCGTTCAATATTTGAATTTCAAATAAGAACAAAAAACAATAAAATGGGAAAACAGCTTATTTCATTATTCTGTTTTAGTGTCAAAAAAACAAACAGATTTTGACCTCTATTTCCAATATTTAAAGTTTATTTCAAATATCACGAATCAAAAAACAGTCTCAGTGGCTATTTTAATTTTATTCTCTCTGGTTTATTTGCCCCAGAAGTTATGCTGCTTATTGCACCACATGTGAATTCAGTGTCAACTCGACAAATGGCAACAAATTCCTCTGAAGGTGCAGCTTGGATGAAACGTCTTCTACCTCAAACTCTTGTCCAGTTGACGAATTGAACTCTACCCTTTGCCATGGATTCTACCTGGACGACTGAGGGATTTTACACTCAACTCAACAAAGTTTATCGCCGCTTCCTGTTTCTCGACATGGAGTTCCACAATTACTTTCTAAGGCGCGAAAGTAAATGTGTCGCTATAAAAGAAGAAGACATGTTTGTCCACATTGCAAAGATTTTTCAGGTAAGTCATCCCAGCAGCAGAACTTCCAGGACATATAAACCAGAGAGAATAAAATATCAAAATTAAAATAGGCACGATGACGTTTTTTTGATTGCTGTGATTTGAAATAAACTTTAAATTAAATATTGGAAATAGAGATAGAGGTCGAAATCTGTTGTTTGTTTGTTTTTTACACTAAAACAGAATAATGAAATAACATATTTCTTCCTATTCTATTGTTTTTCGTTCTTGATTGAAATTCAAATAACAAATGGTACACGGACCTACACGGACCACAATGCAGTTCACTTTTGTCAACATAAATTTCAGCACTGAGTATTTCTTGGATCTCACCCAAACGCTCTAAAGAAAACTCTTTATTCTGGTTGCACAGCTGGTTTATTGTCAATCTGTTGTCATGCTACCCTCAAAAGTGAAAGAAGCTGTCAAGATGTTGGTGTCTTGTCATGTTCTCTTGTTTCAACATCCCTTGGCTATTCTTGTACACAATTGAATCATTATTTTTAGTTTTATTAGCCTTCATTAGTCTGGTGAAACTAGGAAGTAATGACTAGGACAATGATTATCTCTGAAGCTTTTTCTCATATTCATTTACCTAATACCTAACACCATAACGTTTCAGTAACTTCTACATCCAAAAACGCAAATCTCTTCCTCTTGAGATAACTGATCACATTATTTGGCAGTGGAAGATTGAAGTGAGGGGAAAACGGAAATGTGCCATCTTCACGTGCCACAGAACATGCATCCTGTCATTCACGCAGAAGTCTCAGGACAGACTATTTTTAGCCCTGTGGACGGACACACAGCGAACTGTTTAACCCAGGCAAAAACAGATGCAGTAAATAATAAATCCACTCAAGACGGAGATATTATTGCCTTCACAGCTCGCGGCAAGTCACAAAGTCCTTTTCAAAGAGTCCACATGGCTCTATTTTCTGATCTATGTTATACTGTTGTTTCCTCATCAAAAACATACCTGGAGCTGTGTTTTGTTTCATTCACACGTTTCACATAATCCCTGCGTGTTCTCTCAAATATAAAACAAATGTAACATGAAGCATATAAAGAAGTGGACGATAAGGGAGTCAAATGAAGCTCAAGACGCGAGCGCTTATAGGAGCGAATTAGGAATAGGAATTTATAGACAAAATAGCGAAATAAAAATACCAGTGTCCTAGAGAGGGTTAATACGAACAGACCAGCTCTACTAAACTAAAGGTAAAAGTAGGGATGGGCATTTGATTAAATTTTCTTAATTGATCGTCAGGAAAATTAACGATCGATTTTTGATTAATCATTAACATTTTATATTAAAATGATCATCACAGTTATTACTATTACTAATCTGCATAAATAACATATAAACCATAACCACTACAGAGCCACATCAGCCCGTGTGAGATCAGAATGTGTTTAATGCAGATTTGGCATATTTGTTTATGTCTTACAGAAACAAAACTTAAAAACTCATGGCTCATTTGCATAAACAGTAAGTGAAAAAAAGCAGCTCTTTCCTTGTGCTGATGTGGTTCAGTTGGACTAAAGGACACGACTCAGTGGAATATGAGTGTTTTCTGTGACAGAGGATGTGATGAGGCTGGTGAGTCTGTTCTGTGCGTATGTTGGAGATACTGCGTATACATGCGAAACCGGGATACTCAAAAAACCCGAACATACCCGGCATACTGATGTCCAGGTAAACACACTCTGGGGGATATAGTGATCTCCACGGAGCCATAGACAAGATATGGGACTGTGGGGCTGCAGCTCCAGTGTTTGTGCTGTGAGACGCAGCCTCAACTCCTTATTTTACATTATGCACAGCGACCTACATTCGGTTTGTTGATTAAAATGAACATGACTAATCATGCCCATCCCTAGGTAAAAGGTAACTGTTAACTTGAAAACTGCCACGTTATGACATCATAAGGTGGAACAAAACATTTTGAGCTTTGTGTGAATGAAACAAAAACAACTCCAGGTATGTTTCTGAGGAGGTAACAACATTGTAACATGGCTAAAGCTCACCAGAGTCCATTTTGTGTAATAGGCTCTTTAAGGCTCTGTGGGCTGGACTATCTGTAGGCTTCAGTGTTGATCCTTTCTTTCCAGGCTGTACGTGATCCTTTGCTTCATTCTCCGGTTAGTGTCCCCAGACCTGTTTTGTGAAGGACAAATTACACCTGTGTTGTTTATTAGCGTGCTCTGCACCGCGTGCTAACCTGCGTGCTAACCTGCGTGCTAGCCAGAGCAGATGTCTAATCACACTAAATGAAACCCCTGCGTAGGTGAGCGGCCGTCTGAGCAGCAAAGGCTTTTCTCTTATTGCCTTTTTCTCATGAACTTCCATCATTGTCATGTTGTGATCACATAATGATATTTTACAAGAGCAGGGTGATTAATTTTACAGGTCCAATATTAATACATGCTAAGCTAATGGCACATGTGTGATAAGGCTGTAATAATGGAGTAGACAATGTAGATATGGGGTTGACATCTTGTTATCAATAAACTACACTAGTTTAAAAGTCTTTCATTGCACAAAATTGCCTCTTGTGAGCTTTAAAACCTTGTTATAATGTTCAAAATCATACCTGGAGTTGTGTTTTGTTTCATTCACACATTTGAGTAATCCTTTATTATTAGTCTGTCTACAAAAGCTCAAAAATGCTCTGTGATGTCACAGACAAGTGGTAGTTTTCACGTTAACAGCTCTTTTATTACCTTTTGTTCAGTAGAGATTTGCAATTTCAGGGCTGAAATTATCAATATGATTCCAGTGAAAGTGTATGGAGTTTAAAACACAGAAGAGCACTTCCTGTGTTACCACATGACATCACAAGATGTGTTTTCTGTTTGAGAGAAGGACTCAGTCTAAATATGCAGTTTTTTGTGTTAAACATGTGTGAATGAAATAAATCACAACTCCAGGTATATTTGTGATGAGGAAACAACATGATAACAGCTCAGATATTGTGTAATATGGGCCCTTTACAAAAACACACAGTCTGGTACAATCTTAGTATTGAAGTGCAGTTTCTTCATAAAATCACTCATGTCTATTCACCAGAGTAATCAGATTCACACCTCAGATGATAACTTCTCATAGCTCAAAGATAACATAGAGACATTGTCAGTAAGGGCCCAGCTGGTTCTGCTACAAACTCGATTTTTAAATGACTCTTCCTTGACTTTGAGAAACTTTTATCCAATTACTTTTACAGTCAGGTGTACAAAAACACAGCTCTTTTTCCCCCCAGACGCCTCTTACCGTACGAGGAACCATCATCTCCTTGCTGCACTGCTTTGAGTGTGACGCCAACTCGAATGATGACCGTGGCATTTTACAAGGACCAGGTATGTCAGCGCCGACAGAAAGAGACGTCCAAATGAGGCACACATTTTCAAGCTGCGTGCGCACTAAGTGCAGCCTCTTGTTATCTGAAATGCAACAAATTGATGGAAAGCACAGGGACAATACCTAGTGGGAACACAGGCAGACGCTGTGTGAGCACAGAGACAAAGTAGCTTATTACAGGCTCAACGGTGAGCTAAGGTCATTCACATACAAAAATAGCATAATTGTTTTTTGTCAACTTTTTCTGTAGTCCCGTACATCATTAGGTAGGATATGGCTCATTTGTACAGAATACAAATTAAATGTTGGTGCCAAGAATGCATAAATGCACAGCCAAAAGCTGGTGGTTCAGTGGTTCTCAAACTGTGGTTACATAACAAAAAAATGTCAACTTCAATGTCAGCACTGTGGTGTAGAAAGGGTAAACACAAAAAACTATGGAAACAAGCTTCATCCAACCACAATGGAATCCTGTCATGTGACTTATGACATATTGACATGAACCAACAGTGCTTCTTGCTGTCAAATTTCTACACTAGTCCTAATCAAACATGCTACAGTAATAATAATAAAATGCAAAGTGTTAGGCAAAATTGTAAAGATTTTGTTTTTAAAAGGGAGTATGAGCTCAATGTTCCTACATATCCAACATTTTTTTATAACATATTACAACTAATGACAAGTAACCAAAGTTAAGGATGTCGCCTACAACTGTAAAGAATATCGGCCTATAGTATAAAGAATGATTGGACAAAATGTCTGCCAGTGTATTGGAGAGAAAAATAAGATGCACTCCAAATGCAATTACAGTGTGGAGATCTGCATATTTAATTTGGCTGCAGATTTGAAGATGGGTGATGCTGTGTAGAAGGTTTTCAAGGCAATTTGTTGATAAAAGGAGAAGAGGTGTCAGGCTTTCACAGCAATCAAAGGAACTCCATCAATCTGTGCTCGTATCAAACACATTTGACATGATTTGAGTTTGAATTTCACACCATGACATTTGTCTTGAGACAGAACTGACACAGCGAACAGCAGGAAGAATAAATATGCCAATCACTTTCAGTGTCAAAAATTTCATTACTGTCGATCCTGCCATAATTTATGCTGAGGTGGAGAAAGTAGCAGAAATGCACACCTAAGTCAAAGTATGGTGCCCTAAAAATACTCAGATTTGTGTGTAGAGCCTGAAAAGCAATTTTTTTAACAATACAACATGCATTTTCTAATAAAATACATTAATATACATGAGCTGTAGGGATACATAATGAGGGAAATTGAAAGGTGCAGTGTGTAACTTTTCTGGTGGAGGGTCCATCAAACCCTTTTCTCCATGGAGATGATATTGCTTTTTATGGAATGTTTCACAGTGTGGCATTAAACCTTTTTATCTTCATGGAGACCAAACTAGGCCAAGTTACAGGTCAGATTTGGAGAGACGACCCCGCACACAGTCAGAATGCCTGTTTTTCTAGGCATTTTTGAGCTATAAAACCACTTGTAATTGAATAAATATAAAGAAGAACCATTTAAGACACATCCATGAATAATATTTATGTTATGTGCGTACATCAAAAAGCTTGTATTGTGAATATAGAATACTTTTCCTCAAATAATCGATCAGAATGTCATAGAAGTTGGAGTTGAATACCGTAAGTGGTGGTTGTGAACAGTAACTATTATGTGTGAGAATTGCACTTGAAGGATTATATATTTATATGAACTGCACTTGAAGGATTATATGTTTCTATTCACTGAAAAAGATAGATTGTGTTGATAAATGTATTACAGTCGGTATGTGACATATGTGACAAGTTTAGCGCTCTGCCTCCCCACAAGAAGGTGGTGGTTTCAGTTTGCTCCAGTTTTCCCCACACCACAAACCGAGATCTCATACTTGCCCACAGCCTTACAGATCCTATATTACGCAAAACTGACTCTTGTGAGCTTAACGCCATGTTGGAACGTTATCTCCAAAGCTCAAATCTCGCCGTTCCACCTTGTGATGTCATGAAGCGGCAGTTTTAACACCTACTTTTAACCTTTTTGTTTGAGAATAAGAGAGTGAAAATTCTGGAATTTCTTGAAATGATCCAAATGACTCTCGTGAAGGTGTGAGTGTTTTCAGTTTCAGAAAAGAACCCACACAAACTCTGCTTAAATATGCACGTTTTGTCTGCTCAACATGTGTGAACGAAACTAAACGCAACTCCTGGAATGTTTCTGACGGAGAAACAACATTGTAACACGGAAGATAGAGTAAAAAGGGCCCTTTAAACATGGATAGAAAGCAGAGAACAACTCTCCAAACATCAACAACTGAACACATAAACTTAACATATCTTGAGTGACAGCCTATAGGTTTTTTGGGGTGGTGGTTTTTGCGCATATTTTACGAAACCTGACCCCACCAATACAATTTATTCACTTGGTTACGAGAATATGTGTAACAGCTGCATGCATTTCAAGTCGCATTATCTGACGTTGTTTCAGATAGACAGCAGATTTCCTACCTTTCCTGCTCAGATGTGCGCCATGTGTGGAGAACCGGTCAGCGCTACTACCGCGATCGTATTCATCCGTACGGCTTCATGACAGATACTTTACACAGAGCAGACTGTTAGACGATGGAAGACTGAGAGACAACGATAAAATGTTCATATTAAATGCATTTACCCCTCTCCAGGCGCCAGACTGTCTGACACTGGCTCAAATTGATTCTTAATTGGGTTTGTATGGACCTCGCATCTACTGTTGATGAGCGTAGTGAAAAGTGGACATCTCCGCATCTCTCGGCTCACGGACGAAACGTGATAACGCAGCCGAGGCGAAGGAGAGCGAGGGGAAAATGACTTTTTATAGTACTCGGCTTTAAAAAGAAATAGATTATTATTATTATAAGAGGGGAGCACATCTTGAAAACGTGTTGAAAAGAGCGATCCATCACACAGACGCCGCAGAACAAAGGCATGTCATTTCTCATCACAAGTCACAAGCAGTTGGTATTAAACAGCTGTGGAGCGAGATGTCTTTTTGGAAGTTCTTTGTACATTTTTTTCCTTACAATAAATCACTTGGAATTGCTGTAGAATGCAAGTCAGTCTTCCGGAGCAGCTTGGGTTTGGTAGAGGTGATTTCTGTTTCTGCGACTGGCACTGCTCATTATCTATTTTGGTTCCTATGCATGGCTCGAGGAAGGGGCTGGTTAAAGTGTGAAGGGAGCAGGCAGTGGATATTCAAGTCAAGAGATGGTACCTTTGAATACTCTTTGAATTCAACTCTACACTGCTGGAACTCTCTCTAACTTAGAAAAAAACGTTGCTGCTTCTGGATTTAGCAGAGATTTACAAGCAGCACCAAACGTTTTTAGGGTGGTTCCAAAGTCAAAGGTTTAATTTTATGACAGTGCTTAATCAAAATTCAGGATTAGTCATGTTATATGTAATTTAATATGACCACTTGAGAGAAAGCTGTTAGCGCGTATGGTAGGTTTCGATCAACCGGAGAGACTACCTCTGGGCTATGAGAGTGCTGGGTACATTGGCAAATCATTGAACATTGTCAGGCTGCCACTCCCACACTGTGTGACTCAGCAGAAAGCTTGAGTCGACTTTATGGCCTGGAATAAAGGTCACTTATAATGCGTTTCACATTTTCTCTGCACATCAGTAAGTAAGTAGAGATCATAGAAGAGGTCTGCAAACTAAAACTGCCTGCTGCTCCTCAGATCGTCTTCACTTTCAAGGAGAGCTGCACAGTTCTTTTCAGACCAGTGCATTATTTGTCCTTAATCAAACTGTAAAAGTACTTACATAATAGTATCTAAATTACCAAAAAAGAGACCAAAAAAAAGATGTATTCAAAGTTATGCAATCCCCCACCCACTGACAAGATACTGAAAGTGTTTCTCTTAGTCTTGCATTGTGCAAGGACATGATTTACCGAGCTTGACAGTTATTAACTGAACTGTCATTTTTCATATTTATGTTCTTTTCTTCTTCTTAATTATGAATTCAATTCATCAGTGTCATTGAACCCCTCACTTCCTTGTGACTTCAAACTTGTGGTATGTGTTTACCAGTCATATACATGAATGCCAAGACTACATGCTTTTTCTATGCTGGAGTATAAGACACCTGCTGTCTCGTATCTGCAACACACCCAATTAGACATCAGTACAACCAGCATGATAGATTTTCCACCAATTTTATTTCTAGGTTGTTAATTAGGTTTCTGTGAATCATTTTATAACATCCTTTTCCTATGGGAAATTGAGGAAGAGCTGCAGCAAGACTTTGCATTTAAATTCATGAGGCAAGTTGGGTAAAATATAAAACTATGCGCGCAGTTTGTCCTAGGCTTCCTAGATAACTTACCAAAATCAAGGTGTTGTGAGTTATAGTTTTTTATTGAAGGATTTTTTGCTTGTGACAAATGCAGACCATGAAGGATAAAATGAGGATACAAACTATTATTCCAATGAGCTTCAAATACACAAAACAAATATCTTCCTTACTTTTGAGCTGCTTTAACGCAATCTCGGGTTCTTTGGTCCTTTTTGTTAAATTAATTTCAGTCATTTCTTGATGTGTCAGCTGCTTTACAATGGTTTAGACCTGGTTTGGACCTGGTTGATTTCTACCTTGGACCAGATGTAGTTCTGGTTTTGATTTGTACTTGATTTGATCAACATGTTGCATCAATCAAAGAAGTAATAAAAATATACAGTATAATTTATAGTCAATATAAATTATTATTATTCAATATATTTTTTGTATGTCTATGTTTTATTTGATCTCTTTTTTAAATTCATTATTTTATGTTGCACCACATCATCGAAATTCATGGTTTGTGAATTTATGTCCTCAGCTAGACTTGTAGCCCTGAACTGGGTCTAGTCTTGAGTCTCCCTAGTTACAGTGGGCGTGACTTTGGATTTGATTAACCAATCAGAGAAAAGTATAGTTAGTTCATATCAAAGCAAACATGGAGCTTGGCTGTGAGTTGGTAAAACATGAAGTTTGTCTGATTTGCTGTGCATCTGGTACCAGACCCTCCTATATTCAAACAGACAGTTGGAGGGACTATTCCAGGCTATTGAATAGTGACTCTACATAGTCTAGGCCTATTGTCACATCCACCTCAACAAAGCATTATATTATAATTAAATGGCCTTTCTGATGATAATAAAGTTAAAATTGCTTAAATTTTTTGTTTGCTGTGCCTCACCATGTTCAGAATGTACATTTGGAAAACATGTAAATGAGCTTTGTCTTTACCCGCCACAGCATTAGCTCTAGTTGAAACTTTAGGTTTTTAATTGTCACTGTACCACAGAGAGCGGATTTGTTTGTGCAACCCAAAAGGCCACTGTTCATAGTGTGACCTTTTGTGAGTGTTTACATCCTCAAATATACAAAACTCAAATCCGTGCCTGGAGATGAATTGAGGCCCAAGTGAAGAGTCTGCTGTGGATTAGAGCCCCAGCGCTGCCTGGTCTGTTCCTAATTTCACCTCTTTGTGCAGCTCACAGTGGATGTGTGCTTCTAATTACCACCGACCTTTTGAAGCCTCATTGCAACTTGATTTGAATCAGGGGCTCGTAAAATAAAAGCTTTTATGGTGAAAATTTGGTGGAAGCCTAGTGACAGGATAGGCATGACAATGAAAATGTGAAGTGTTTGGCTGTTACGTGGCACAATGGAGGAACAGTCTGCACGTCCCCAGATCTGATTATTCAATCTAAAGGAGGACAGTGCCATTTGTGATTGTATCTATGTCAGCACTTGAATAGAACTGAGTCACTGATGTTGTTTTTCACCCAGAGTACATCTCATCAGCGCATTTAAGTGTCTAATTACACCGGTCTTCATTAATACGAGTGGTGCGGAATAATATGGGATCATTACGGAAAGCACTGCACTCACGAAGGAGTCATGGCCAATATGCAGATTGTTTGGCTGATTTTCTAAAACTTACTACCCACATTTAAATGTAAGTAGTATTGTTAGCAAAATATGGTTCAGTTTTAACACATTAGTATTCACAAAACTCAAAGCGGGGCCATAGGGGTCTGTCCAGCTGCATGCAAAATAGGTCCAAGAAGATGTCAAAATCTTCAAGCAGATTTGAGTTGCTTTTATTCTAAAATACGATGTTTTAATCATTGTTCTAAGTTTTAACAGAGATCATTCTTAAATTTGTGATGTTTTGTAGCTCTTTGTAAGTATGAGGATACAAATTCAGATACAGACAACTTTATTTTTCCCTTTTATAGACCTTCATATCTATATTACACAGTATGGCATTACATTTAACTATATCTGCCAGGCCAAGTTAGTCAGATCTGTGGAGCGTAGGGATGGGCATTCGATTAAATTGTCTTAATCGATCGTCAGTAAAATTAACGATCAATTTTTGATTCATCATTAACTTTTTATATTAAAATTATCATCACAATTCTTACTAATCTGCATAAACAAACACAACTTTACAACAAATAAACCATAAGGACTATAGAGCCACATCAGCCCGTGTGAGATTCAAATGTGTTTAATGCAGCTTTGCGCACATTTGTTTACGTCTTACAGAAACAAAACTTAAAACCACATGGCTCATTTGCATAAACAGTAAGTGAAAAAAAAAGCAGTTCTTTCCTTGTGCTGATGTGGTCGGCTTCGGTTGGACTAAAGGACACGACTCAGTGGAATATGAGTGTTTTCTGTGACAGAGGATGTGATGAGGCTGGTGAGTCTGTTCTGTGCGTTCTGTGTCACATTGGAGATACGTATATATGCGAAACAAAAAAAACGCACTCATTGGGGGATATAGTGATCTCCACAGAGCCATAGACAAGATATGGGACTGTGGGGCCACAACTCCAGTGATTGTTGAGACGCAGCCTTAACTCCTTACGCTACGTTATGCACAGCGACCTACATTTGGTTTGTCGATTAAAATGAACGTGATCGACGAAATTCTTAATGATCACTTATCGATTAGTCGACTAATCCTGCCCATCCCTAATGGAGAGGCTACAGTAAGAGATTTCTTTTTTGTTAAGATCTTTCTGAGCCTTAAAAATACCATAATAAAACAAAAAAAAGGTCGACACAGACATGATGCCATATTGGTGAACATTCCTGGCAAAGCATTAACATCTCCATGGAGACAAGGTCATTAACCATCCACCAGAAGAAAATACATTTCAAATTAAATTTCATTTAAACAAGAAAATGACAATGATAAACCATTAAATCATGCTAGGGGGAAGTGGTAATTATGGAGCATTTTATGCAAGTTGTTGGTGCCCAGGGGAAGACATAACGCATTATGTGAAACCAAGAACCAAAGTTTATATTCATTATGGGTGTTTTTATGACTCAGAAATACTGTATCTTACAAATGTGTTCTTACAGTAGCCGCTCCACAGATCTGACCCGTGTCTTGGCCTCGCAGATGTAGTTAAATGTAACTCCATTCTGTGTAATATTCTGCAAAGTAACAGCCTCCAATCTCCGTGAAGGTGGTAGCAAACCCTGGGGCTGAAATGTATTCCTTTGTCAAGTTTTGTTCTGCTTAACTTTCTTGTCCTTGTATGCCGTATGTGTTAGGGAACAGAGATTAAGTGCCTGAACAAAGCTTATTGCCAAACATAACACTCACATTTGTTTCAAAAAATGCATGAAAATATAGCAAAAACCACTGCTTTATGTCCTTCGAGCAGTTATGTGGGGAGTCAAGTGCGTCTGGCAGATGATAAATTACAAATAAATGGAATACATAGAAGTGAAAGGAGATTTTCAGTTTGGCTGACCATAGCACGATACGCATGGAGGACAGCAACGGTCTTTTTGAACCCCAAAGATCAGCGGGGTCAGGGGGCAAGTGGACATTAATCACAGTCATAAATGTCCTATTAGCGAAGTGAGGCCTGATTCAGTGACAACTCCCAAGAGGCTACGATGTCAAGAGCAGCTACAGGGCACACACAATTTTGAGAACACTTTACCATTCGAATGTGATTTTTTAAATTGTTAGTTAACTGCTTTGACAATAGTGCTCATGTCTCATCACTCAGTAACACATGGATTAATTACACATAAACACTGCAGAATTTTGCAGGATATTTCTCTTTTTTCTGGTCTATGTTATAATGTCAGAAACACAGAATGAACTCAAGAAGTAAGTATATATGTATTCAGTAGTCTATACTTCATGTACATTTTACATATTTTTACTTATTTAAAGGGAAACTTTGGCACGTTTGAAGCTAGAGTCCATGTCAAGAGGTGGTCAAATACTGTCAGAAGCCAAACAACGGCACAGATCAGTGTTGCCTCGGTGGAGATCTCACTGTGGCAGTGAGTCTGTCAAGGCAACAAACTAGTGTAGTGAATTGGGCAAGTTCTTAACTTCCACGTAAAACCCCAATTTGCTTCACACTGAAGAAGCTTAACACCACTTTCTAACCCATCTTACAACAGCCACGAGTCTAACAAACAAAACACTCCTGGCTCACTCATTAGTGTCTGGAAACGTTATAAAACAACTTGTGCAAATTGGGGTTTTACGTGGAAGTAAAGAACTTGCCCAAATCACTACACTAGTTTGTTGCCTTGACAGACTCATTACCACAGCGAGATCTCCACCGAGGAAACACTGATCTGTGCCGTTTTTTGCCTTCTGACAGTATTGGACCACCTCTAGCAATGGACTTTAACTTCAAACGTGCCGCAGTTCCCCTTTAAGCTCAAAAACGGGTGGGAAGAAATTATTATTATCTATTTGCCAATTTCTATTATTATTATCTATTTACTCGTATATATACAAAGCATGGGGCACCATTGAACAGCATTCTCTGAATAAGTAGGACAAGAAACAGGCTGTACAGGAAAATCACAAAACGGACAGTTGGTCACCGTATTGTGATATGATTTTGGCTTCACTTGTGAGAATATTTGCAGATCTAACTCTATGTATACAGTATGCATATGAAGGGGGGGGGAAGAACAAGTCAACCAAACTAGTCCACGTGATACAAAAATAAATGCTGTTCCTGCTGTGACACTTGCCAGCTGTTTACGGTGCAATCCTCTCACATAGGCGCCATAAAACACAAGGGTGGTCCTGCCTCGCTCAGCCCTATGGCAGGGTGGGCTCAGCAGCATCAGGGAGCACCCAGGGCCCACTCGTCAATGTCGCTGCTATTCTGGGCCAGAGGAGCAAGTGAGGGAGAGGGAAAGAAGGAGGGGAGAGACAAGTCCAGTTTGGGTTGCAAGGTATGTCTGCCCTAACACATGGTGGTCCTGCATTTTCCAAGCTCTAAAATGAATTTGGGAGAGGAATTTACAAGGCAGAGTGCAAAGTGATCCTCATTTATTTAAAGATTGGATTTTGCAGCTAGATTGCACTAGTGTTACGTGAGGTGACTCTGATCGTGTCACAGGGAAGTAACAGGAAGTAATGTTACGTCCATAATTGGGTTTTATTAGAGTTTGGAAGTTCTACTCCAAACGATAAAATATGCAGGCTTCAAACATGAACTGAATATCATGTGGTAAATGTTGTTTCAGATATGTGGAGATTAGCTGCAGTTGCGCACTACAGTTTTCTAACACAGAAGTGAGCGAAGTTTAAAGGCTTATGCTTGATCACCATTGGGTTTTGCTTCATTTGCAAAAAATTTTAGCAATTCTGAACCGCCCCCCTCTTGAGAGTCCAAACCACTTCTTGATGTCATCTAGTGGTAAGGCTGGGTGCTCCCTGTTTAGAGCATTTCTGAACTATTGCTTCATTCCTTAGTGTGCCAGTTTGTGGAGTCTTTGAGCCCTTTGTTGGTGATTTATGTGCTTTGTTCAGGAATATTTTATATCCTCCTTAGACCCGGCTCATTAATTTGTGTCCTTTATAGTGGACATTGAGTTAACCAGTCGATCTTTAAAGTGTTTTGAGATAAACTCTTAATGGGCGGACTAGGTTTCTCTAAACGGGGCTGGGGGATTTTAGGGTACTATCATGTCCAGCTTAGACTGTTGCCCCCGCGACCCGGCCCCGGATAAGCAGAAGAAGATGGATGGATGGATGGATATATATATATATATATATATATATATATATATATATATATATGTATTTTTTTATATATATATATATATATATATATATATATATATATATATATATATATATATATATATATAGAGAGAGAGAGAGAGAGAGAGAGAGAGAGAGAGAGAGAGAGAGAGAGAGATGTTGGTCTTTAGAAAAGTTGTTTTATTTTGGTTGTTCAAAATTGACTTCACATGGATTTAACACGAAAATGTCTCTGGCGTCCATTACAGAGGACACGTTAAAAATGATAAATAAAAATAAAATTAACATAATCTTAAAGTTATACACTTCCAGGAGGATATGCTTTATATGCTTTGTTCAGATTATATTTTACAGTTACTTTAAAAACTTTCATTATGTTACTTGTACCTATACAAATCTATATTTTTGTTCCTTATTTGACAAATATTTTGCTACCCTTGCTACTTCAATTAAGAATTTTGTCGCCAGTGTTTTTGAGCCACTGTGTCCAAGTCATTTCACATTTGGATCAATACAGTTTGTTTAAAATTCTAAAAGGAAAAAAAAGAATAACTGTACATTCCATTTTAAACTTACTGACCCAATATGTGGATACGTTTTGTTTTCCCTTCTGTGTAACTTCCCACAGTTTCTCACTTGTTGTCAGGTGAAAGGTCATTGCAGATAGAAAACACATGATCTATTATTTAAATTGAATCACACCACCCCACCGCACTGGTTTTTCCCGTCTTGCCCCTATTGTTTTTAAGTACCTTTGTCATAAATCTCGCGAACAGCCCATCGTCTTAAGTTCAATTGTTGCCAATGGAGCGAGATTTGGCTGTATTCCCAGTCAAGGGGATTTTGTTATATTAATCTGCAGAGTATTTAGGCAATTTTTCTTGTGTGTTGAACAAAGGAGTTAAGCGATGCCAAACCCAATGTGCAAATGTTTCAGTTTTAAGAGCTCAACGTGGAGCCCTCCCAGCATTTAATGTAAAAATTAAAAAAATAATATTACGATCATTGTTTCTTCATTTCAGGTGCATTGTGTAATTTTTCTGGTGGAGGATACGTCAAACGCTTTGGAGATGTTATTGCTTCGTCTGGAATGTTTCGCAATATGGTGTTAAACCTTTCTATCTTCACGGAGACCAAACCAGACCGAGTTACAGGTCAGATCTGTGGAGAGGCGACCCCGCACACAGTCAGAAAGCCTGTTTTTTGGGTATTTTTTAGCTGTAAAACCACCTGTAACTGAATAAATGTAAGGTAGATTTTGTTTAACCTCTTGAGACCCTGTGGCCTCATACGAGGACATTACATTTTTGCCTCTTAGCACCATGATTTTCAATTATTTTAAACTTTCACCTGTAATCAACTAAAAACCTCTACAGCAGCTCCCAAAAGTAAAAAAAACTGCATGGTAAAGTTTAGATGCAAAATGTATGAATAAAACCAATGTATTTATGTACAATAATGTCTCTTCGTGTATCTTAATATATTTTCATTTGGCATTAAAATTTGACACATTTTATTGACCACAGCAGACGAGAGCATCAGTAAATGTCATGTCCTCGTTTGAAGACATTGGGACTATGTTATATTATTGATTGCACATGTTGTTAGGTAAACTTGGGAATATTTAGATGAGTTTACAGTTATAAATTGCTGGACGTTTCTGCTGCTATAGGGAAACTGCTGCCTGTCTCCACTTTTTGCACCTCTACTTTTTTTTGTAACGATTGAAAACCATAAAAAATTAAAACTGTGGACCACATTTTCAGGCCTTTTTGTGTGTTTTTAACCTCACTCACTGAACCCCAACCCGCTCACGGTCGACCTACGTCACATTTGGCAGGTTTAGGACTTGAAATAAACAGCTAATTGCTGTTTTTTTTTTTTTTGCAATTTATTTATACATTTTAATGTTTTTACATTTTTTAACCAATGGTGTCATACAGAAGACTTACTTAGTAGGTCCTACTTATCCCAAATAGCAAGAAGAAATGAAAAATGGACACCAGACAAAAGCTCGGGTCTCAGGAGGTTAATATCATACTGTGGAACATTCTGGGCAGACCAATGACATCTATACAAATCTATACATCTATAAAAAGAAGCAAGTGATAGACGCTCCACCCGAAAAGTTACACAATCAAGCAATCATCAATCAAACTTTATTTATAGAGCGCTTTTCATACAAAAATGCAACACAAAGCGCTTTACAGTGATTAAAAAAAAGAACAGGCCCACATTTCCCCTCCACACAAAGCTAAGATAAACAGATGAGTCTAGAGATTATTATCTGTGACAATCCCACATAAAGCTAAACTAAACAAGTGAGTCATAACTATCTTTATTTACTGCTAACTGAAACAGGAAACTATGAGATTACCACCGTGACATGCTATCTTTCATAACTCTATCTTTCTCTATATTATCTTTCATAACTCTCTATACTAACTGTAATAACTATAACTAACTACTACAGAGACAAAAAGGAAAATAGAGGAAGAACAACAAAAGGAACACATATATATATTATGACATGACATTAAATTATGACACGACATTGCGCCCTTAACATGCCACTGTGCAAATAATTATGTTTCATTTCATGTTTTTGTGATTTCTGACAGTGCATTCTTGTGTGATGCGATATCCTTTGAGTAGCGTCTGTGATCTATTTGTTCTTTTATATGTCTCCTCTGGTTTTGTGGCATTCTTTGACGCGTTCGTGTAAAATCAAAATGTCCCTTTTTTTATCCGTTTTATTGCATTCCCGCTTCCCAAACCCGGAATTCCTCATGCGCTTTAAACTGGCAAACGCAGCTCTCTGTATTCCTCCCTGCAAAAACATCACCACTGCCAGATTTGCGGTTTGATGCGATCCAAAAGAACAGCACTAAAGGGAAATTCAAAAAAAGAAAAATTTCAAGGTTTGTTTTTTTTTTTTTTTTTTGAAATGCAGTCGGGCCTTTAGGGGGACAAAGAGCATCCCCCCTTCGCGCAATATTTCGAAATCCAAGATGGAGTGGTACTCGTTTGTGGAGCCTCCGGTGGCCTCCAAACTGGATAAAAGTACCAAATAACACAAGCTGGTGTACAATAGGTTTGGGACCGATGCATGTGCTTACAAGCTGACACTTAAGTAAGCACTCGACAGGTGGTGGAGCAGTCTTTTGAGAGAACTGCTTAAGAAAGAGCACTTTTTTTTCCTTTTTTTTTTTTTTTTACAAGCCTGGCCTCACACGGCATGTTTTTACAGCAGCCTGGCAAATGGCATGATCGGACTTCTCTTAATAATCCTCTTCGCTTCCATTGAGCCGCTGAGCTATTGATGTTGCTAGCTGTGTAAAACCAGGCCAGGAGTACACCGCTGCATTGATTCACGTTCTTTTTGATTTAGATTTTTTTGCTTTTTTGCATTGACCCATATTTCATGACCTGCCTTCACCAACTGTTTACACATCAAAGCAGCTCGTAATATTTTATGCAGTTTTTCACCTCATCTTGATATTGTTAACCCTGAAAATAGTTTTTTCATTGAAAGCCCTTCTCAACAGGCCACTTGATGTTTGAAATTCTGAATATTAAAATGCAAACCGGCTCCACCTGTGGCCAACATGGTGCGATGAATGAGAAAAGGGAGAGAGATAGCTTTGGTTTCACTGTTTGTATGTAGAAAGGAAGGCGTTAATGTCACAACCGGCCTTTGACAGGTGTGACAGGTGCAGACAGGGGCGTGTGGGGGTCGCGGCAACAACAATAAAGGTTCTATATTACGCAAAATGGACTCCTGTGAGCTTTAAGCCATGTTAGGATGTTATTATCTCATCAAAAATAGGGGTGTGCATTACCTTGAGTCTGACGATACGATACATATGATATGCATGTCACAATTTGATATATTAAGATATATCCCAATACTAACACAATGGATAATATATTGCAATTTATCAATAATTACTTCTAATAATATCGTCAACTACACCTTCACGAGAACCAAATTATATACAATTAATTTATAATTGAAATATAATTGATTAGTTTTTTAAAATCACAAGAACAGTGAATGCAACTAATGAATTTTAGTGAAAAATATTTTTTAAATTTATTCAGATTTACAATTTGAATTGATTCAAGAATTGTGCAATGAAGTATCGCGATATATCACTGAATTGATTTTTTCTTACACCTCTAATCAAAAACATACCTGGAGTTGTGTTTTGTTGTGTTTTCATTCACACATATTTGAGCAATCCTGGTTTATTTGTCTACATCTTCAAAAGTCTAAATGCTCTGTTCCACCGTGTGATGTCATGAGGTGGTAGTTTTCAAGTGAACAATGACCTGATACCTTTTTAGAGATGAGCAATTCCAGGGTTAAAATTATCCAAATTATTCTAGTGAAGATGAATTAAAAAGACATTGGAGCACTTCCTGTACATGACATCACAAGGTGGCACAGAGTGTTTTCTGTTTTAGAGAATAACTCCGAAAGTATTTGCGTGTTGAACATATGAAAGAAATAAAACACCTCATGACTTGGTTCATGCTTTTTTGAGTAATCCTGTATTGATCACATTCAAGGCTTCAGTGCGCAAAAAATCCTGTTTTCACCTACCCCCCACTTCCCAAAAATTAAACAAAAACACAACAAAATCCATGACTCGCTGTGGGGAAATACAGCCAGCTTATCAGTTGCTACATTTTCTGATACGAGTTCCATTTCTATAAGCCATTCAGACCAATTTTGCACTTTAGATGGCTGTGTTACATAGTGAACAAAATGTAACACAACCATCTACGTATATAATGCTGTATTATTACTAGCAAAAGCATAATATATCGCCTTTAAATAAGATTTGAACTGTTAACCCTTTGGATAGTGGATGAACATTCAACATACATTAATATATACAGTATAATACTCTAGGCATGCAAAGGAAACACATTTAATATTAGATACATATCACGGAGGAGTTCTACCCGTTCTACAGTATTTAGCCCTAAGCAGTGTCTTATTGTTTGCATGTAACTGTATTACAATTTCTTTTATATAATGCTTGCATATTGGATGAAAAAAAGAAGAAAATAAAGAAATAAAAACTCTAATTTGCACATGTCTCACTTAAAGGGCCCATATTATTATTACTCTTTTCTTTGTTTCCTCATCAAAAAAAGACCCGGAGTTGTTTTGTTTCATTCACACTTAACACACTAATCCTGAGAGTTCTTCTATCTCTTCTCTCAAACTGATGTCAAGTGGTAATACAGGAAGAGCTCCACTGTGTTTTTAAACTCCATACACCTTCACTAGAATCATTTGGATCATTTCAGATCTGGAATTTCCCATCTCTCACTGAACTAAAAGGTAAAAAGTAGCTGTTTACTTAAAAACTGTTGCTTCATGACATCACAAGGTGCAACTGAGACTATAGTAATAATAATGCAGGATTTCTCAAACATGTGTGAATGAAACAAAACACAACTCCAACATTCCAACATGGTTTAAAGCTCACAAGAGTCCATTTATATTGGAGTAATATTGGAGAAAATGAAAGAAAAACATATCATTGGGGACGGAAACATTGCTGATTTCTGCAGAATCTATGAGCGAAACACTAAACTCTGTTCATCTGAGGTGAGAGAAATGAGATTTGTGTGACCAATGAGCTCCTTCTTTTCACATGACAACAAAAAAAACAAAACAGATCTGATCGGATTATCATGTTTGGCCAAGCTTGCGACACATCAGGCAGCGTGGGGACAAGACTGACGTAAATCTGATACAAAATCTCTCTCGGTTTTGTGCAAGAAAAAAATATTTCATTAGGTTTCGATGGCACAAAACATTGCTCTTATGTCAGTTAATTCATGCTCTCCTCTTGTCCTTGTTCCTGCCTTTACTTCTGCTTTAATTGTCTCCTAATTACTGAATATATACGTTCAAACAACCCACTTTTGACACTCACCCATATTCCTCTGAGACCTATCTATACTGTGTAATACCCAGTGCTCCTCATATATGGTACAGAGTATAAAAATACACACTAGAGAAGAAGCTGGTATCGTATATGTGCAGTATCTGTGCGTTGATTAGTTCCTGGGATGCGCCCGCCTGCCCCACCACCACCCCCACCACCCCTCCATCTCCATCTCTCCTCTTCCTCTAATGTCGCTCATTGAAAATATGCTAATGAACCCAGTCACGATCGCCGATTCCCTTTGAACTCCAGGTTTGGTCACGGCCACAGCTAAAATCACAGAGGTGCGGCAGCGTGAGCTTCAGTGCCTGCAGCCCGTGGCCTCTCTCCTACCATCTGCCGGACCTCATTTCATTTGAATAATAAATGATTTTTTTTTCACTCTCTTTTCTCTGAACACGGGGGCTACGGCGGCTCTCATATTTGCGGTTCAAGGCGAATGGCTACTAGGCACGGCAATGGAGGGGTTCGGATCGCTGTAAAGAAATGGGTCCCAAAGGCCGTAGGAGCCCACGGCGATGAGAAAAATACATCTTGTGATTCATAGCGGCGAATACGCCTCAAAGCATTTTCATTGGTCAAAAGTCCTTGATTAAAAATATACTTGGAGTTGCGTTTTGTTTCATTCACAAATATTTGAGTGGCCCTTTATTATCAGTCAAATCCAAATGATTCTAGTGACTGTGTTTCGTTTAAAACCACAGTGGAGCACTTTACATCACAATGTGGAGCAAAGTGTTTTCCTTTTGAGAGAAGAACTCAGCCTAAATATGCAGGATTTGTGTGTTAAACATGCGCAAAGCAAAACACAACATTAAAACAGATCAGAAAACCTGACAAAAACTGGATTGGTATGTCAAAAGTATGAATATCACAGTTTTCTTGGGGCCAGACCATTCTATTCTCAAAAAATCCTGCATACGTGTTTCTGTCTTTAAAGAGGTGGTATTTTATTTCAATGGGGTATTAACTGCTAACACATAACATGCTTAGATCGCTATGTTGCCTTTTATTGTTTTGAAAAGGCTAAGTTTGCCAAAAACAGCATCTATGTTTTAGAATTTTCACGTTCGTTTCAGTCAAAAGTCGCTCCCCCTTCAGAGCCCCATTAAATTACAATTACGTGTGTTCTGCTAATGAAACTATTGCACATCGTGTCAAGTTTGCGGAGCTGTAGGGTACCTATTGTTCGAACTATAAGTCGCACTTTTTTTCAGGGTTTGGGTGGTCTCAGGTGCGACTTATATATTACATTTTTCGCACTGACAGCCCATAGACGAAATATATGAATCCTATATATGAATCAAAAATAAAAAACTAATCGTTATCCGTTTTTTCATTTTTGGTTTTAGAGACAAATAATAAAGAAAAGAGTTGTTTTCTTATTTTTGGTTCTATATTCAAAAACGAACAAACGAATGATACATGGATTCTTCACTACTGGGTTGCTTTTATTACTATAACTTCTATAAGTTGCCTTTCAAGATGTCAGTTCTTGGTCTCTGATTTTTTAAAATAAATTTCCCCCAAAAAAGTGCGACTTATAGTCCAGTGTGACTTATACATGTTTTTTTCTTCTTCATTGTGCATTTTTTGACTGGTGCGACTTATACTCGACTTATAAATACGGTACAGTTTGATATCATGCTTTTGTGTATTTATAGAGAATTGTCATGTTGTCAAATAGGGCCTGGGAGAGATCACTAAATTACTCAAAGATGCATGGATCACATAAAACCTATTTTCAGGCATGTTTTTGATGAGGGAACAACATTACAACATAGAAAGCTCCGAAAAGTCCATAATAGCCCCTTCTTTAAAGTCATCGGTGGCATCCATTCGCGTCGCCCTGTTGAATCACTTTGGAGCTTCACCTTTGGCTCCTGCACAAACCACAATACTGCCCTGTGATTGGTCTAATTGCTCCATTTCACCACCAAAGCAACGGAAGAGTTTCAACATGGATTCTCGAGAGTTTGTCAACAGAATATCGCATTTTCACCAAATGTGTATTTTTCCACCCACTGTCAGCTAACAGGAAGTGAGAGAGAGAAAAGTTTCATAATCAAAGCTGTTCCACAACAAATCACAACGCACATTCTGGTTCGCTTACCAGAAGATGATGGAAAAGTCTTCTCTTGCTGTGGAGATTTTCTGGGGAAAGAAAATGTTTAGTTTAAGTGGAGAAAAAGAATTCATCAGTTGTATAATCATATAGTTGTTTTGGTAGTTAGGTTGTTTATCTTGGCAGTGAGATAAAAAGGCTATTCACTCACGACAATTGACTAGATCTGTTTATGTTTGGAGGAAATGATATAACTCATAAGAATGTAATCTGTTTCCCTTAGTAACAAATAAACAAAACCCCAACTGATTAAAGCAACACGACGCATTTTCACAACTTTACAAGGCTGATATCTGATGCTCTTTTTTTCTTTTCTTTTTTTTCTAGAGACTGTTTTCATTATCTCATATGTTTTTATCTGAGTAACATACGACTATAGTTTTGTTTTAGTCTCTAAGATATTACATAGAACCATGTGACTGGTTTCCATAGCGCCCATGAGAAACCCTTTTGAATTAGATGTAATCAAATGTATCCGTGTGAGCCAATGAAAGGTCAAGTTGTTTTACTCCTTGGTCGTTTGTGACGTTACAGAAAATATCATATAATATACTATAATATGAAGGCTTTAAAATGAAAGCTGTCATTTTAGTTGACTAAAGAAAACTCTATATGTATATGACCTCAAACTGTACCAAAAAAAGGAAAAAAAAATACTCAATGCATTGAACTTGTAATCATAAATTTAATCTGCCTTTTTACATATAAAAAAAAATCAGCTAATTCACTCACTAACTTCTGCTGTTGTCCGATTTAAATGATTAGTCAGTGATATACAAATTTTGGTTGACTAAGACACCATCGACCGATTAATCGACTTAATAACTAAAGGTTTACAGCCCCATTAACAGTTATTAGGCATAACAAAGCCCAAATTCCACATGATGCACTGTAAACAGCAATAAATGACGTAAATTAAGAACATTTTACTTTATTTGAGTAGAGCTTGACAAATAAAACGATCAGCTATGGAATAAGTGTTTTTCTTAATTCAAGCAACATTACATTTTGTTTCTTATTTCAAGTTCAATGACTTGTTTTTCTTATCTTGAGTGTCGCATGATGTCTTTTCATATCTTAAGTGCAAAATGTCTTGTTCCATTGGTAAAAAAAATTTTATCAAATGAAATTGACCAAAATCATAACATTTTCTTAAAGGTGCAGCTAGAGAGCCTGCCAGTTGCTTGTTTCCATGGAGATGTCATTGCTTTACCTGCAGTGTTCCGAAGTATGGCATTACATTTATCAATCTCCACAGAGACAAGCAGGAGACGCCACGAGGCAAATGTACAGGTGAGATCTGTGAAGAGGCGAGCACACTCACAGTAAGAATGCATGGATTTTTGAGAAATAAAAACACCCTAATTGAATATGTTAAGCTAGAACAGGGGTGTACGAACTTTTTTCATCGAGGGCCACATATTAAAACACAGACCAGTGTGAGGGCCGATCGAGGGTCATAGACTGGTGGTCAAAGGCGTGAGTAAAGGGCGCCACTACAGGAGAATTTGCCTGATTTTGGCTGCGATTTCTTCTTCCCGAGTTCGGGGAGGTGTGACCCGACTTTTTGTCTCTGTGTGCGATTTTGAAGCTACTGCGCTCCTTATGTGTGGTGTCAGTGTCAGATCGTAACCACTAAACATCACCAACGCTACGGTAACAGCCGATAAAACAGAGTGTCAGGGGCAGAGGATTGACAGACACAGAGACGAAACATACAAACTCGGGATATAGCGAAAATAAAGACTTTATTTCTCACCTAATGTAAAGTGGTACATTTAAAGTGCAGCATCTGATCCACCTTATCCACAGAAATTGTTCTCCACAAATAATGACATCAGTCCATAAAACTGCGCTTTTAATCCAGTTTGTGGTGTTCTTTAAAAGTAAAACGTCAGTGTTTCCGTGCGTGCGGTGAAGCTGCAATAATAATAACACAGTTTTGACTTGTATCTAAACTAGAAGTGCAGATCTTTGAACACTTAAGAGTGTCAAAGCGAGTGGTTTTACTGTAGACAGGAAACAGTTGACATGATCGTGCTCACAGCTTTATATCCTGTGGTCCCCAGACATATGCCGCTGCAGTCTTTACGATCGGAGATTTTTTGTCTCATAAATTTCTCCTCATGTCTGTGGTGTGCACATTTTGTCGCACGTTTAAAAATCCTTTAAGACTGAAAAATCCTGTAGTGTGTGGCGGCCTTAATTCAAATCTATGCATTTATAACAGGTTTAAATGACCCTCCAGACCTTTGTTCATGCTTAGACCCTCAAAAGGATACACTACATTTGCTTGATCGAGGTAGATTTCCAAAACATGCAGTAAAAAGTAGTACTTGCGGTAGTAGCAGGAAGAGTAGTCTGTGCGATTGCAGAGACTAATGGGGATCCTTAAATAAACAAGCAAAATTATAGACCAATTCACGTGGAGCCTGAGGACCAAAACAGTTGGTCGGAGCCATAGTTTGGACATGCCTGATCGAGAACCATGGTAGAACATTACAAGCAAAACAATAGCATCTCCACGGTAGCAGACCCCCAACCTGAAGAGTTAAGCAGTGATTTTAATTCAAGTCAATGTCAAAAGTAAAAGGCTGGATTTTCATTTTTGTATGCTTATATAGTTCCCCTTTCAGAGATTAGCAGCTCAGTCCATTCAATACTGACTAGTTACAGTTTGAAGGGTCGGGATGTGAAACGCCACAGCCTAGAGCGTTCGTGTGGTACAACTTGTTATTTTTCTCTTTTCTCCACAGACAGCGTCCCTTACACTTTGAATTTACATAGTTCACAGCTGGAGATGTGGTGGAGCAAATCTAATTCAAACTTTTCCGCCCCTCAAAGACACACAGCAGTGCCCCTCCGCCGCAGTAAAGCCACCGGCCTCTGCCCTTTCCGTGCACCCCCACCCCAACCCCACCCACCCACTCTCCACCTCCCCTCCCCCCTCTGACCCATCTCCTCGCTCTGGAGACGGGAGCATGTGCACGCCAATGGATTCAAATGCAGTCAATAGGAGCCTCTTTCCTCTCCAGCAGTCAGCGAGCGGATCTGAAATAGCAAAACGGCGTGATTAGCATGCACATATACTCGGCCCCGTATTGAATCCATTATCAAGTCTAGTTCATATGAAACGCCACAGAATATCAACCATGCTAATCCTCGCCATTGTTGGAAAAACAAAGGGAACGCCGGCGAAAGGAGAGCGTTGTGGAAGAGTTTTTTTCTCTCTCTCAAAAGGAGGATACTTTACAACGCTGTAAAGTCAGTTGTATTTATTGCGAACAAACATTGTCGTCATACGGTCAGGGGAGAATACAGAGTTAGCATACACTACAGCATAAATCTAGCCCTGCCCATGGACTCCCACTGGCTTTTAGCATGATTGACCTCTCACGTTCCCCGCGCTCGGATCGGGGAAATGCCCTTGACACAGGGTTTAAAAAATAAAAAGCGAAATGCGTTCAAACCCAAGGGATCAGCTGGGGCAGTGAAGCAGGTTTTTCCATTCACATTCATTTAAAAAAAAAAATTATTGCCAGACCGGGGCCCAAGTGTCTCCTGCTGAACAATGGGAACCGTAGAGAATTAATGGAACAATTATCGGCGAAATTAAACAGCTTTCTGAATTCCACCTCGCTCCCCTTATGACGGAGAAGCATTTTGGTTCAGAGACGTACACAAACTGGCTCAACCAACAAAAGTCTAATAGGCGTATACACTGAAAAACAATAGTTCAGGTCAATTAGAATGAGTTAAATTAAGAACGTTTTACTTTATTTGAGTAGATAAAAGTATCGCTCAATGGAATAAGTGTGTTTTTCTTAATTCAAGCAACTCTTATTTAACTCTTAAGCTCTTTTGCAACTAAGTTTTCTGGTGGAGGGTCTGTCAAATGCTTTTTGTTGCAGAAAATGTACCTTTCTATCTTCGACTGTGTTTACACTGAAACGAATTACCGTATCACCGTATTGGAATTTGTGTCCACACACGTCGTGTCTGGATCGCCAGAAACACTAGTCACATGACTAGGCTGGCGTCATGTCGTCACGTCACGACACCATGTGTGTGGTAAAAACAAGGAGTGGAGCATGAAGTATGAAGTTTCCATAGTTCTATAGAAGTTGCAGCAGGCGATTTCAAACTGAGGAAGATGGCAAGTGCAAAAACAGTATTTTCGTGGACCGAAGCTGTTTCACATTTGTTTCGTAAACTTTTGCGCAATAGTGTCGCATGCCCAGCGAATCAGGAAGGCGAAAGTTACAGTGACGTGGTCCAATTAGAACGCAAGTTAGAGCCCCTCCATCAGTATATTACCGTTTTCAGCATTTTCATGCGTCCACACAGCGCCGGATCAGATCCGTACTCAGGCGAATACGTGGGAGCTGGTGTATTCAGGTCGTTTCGTCTCCGGAGCCATTTTCTATCGGATTAGTGTGGATGAACACTGCATCCGCCATGAAAACGACTCGAATATGTACTAGTTTGGACAGGGCCTTCATGGAGACAAATCCAGACCAAGTTACAGGTCAGATCCGTGGAGAGGCAACCTCGCTCCCAGTCAGAATGGCTGATGTGGGAGCTATAAAACCAAGTGTAATTGAAGAAACGTAAGGTAGAGTTGTTTAATGTCATACTGTGGAACATTCCAAGCAGATCACTGACATATCCGTAGAAACAAGCAGGTAATGGACCTTCACCAAAAAGTTACATAGTGCACCTTTAACTGTAGCAACATGTATTGTCATATTTTAGGCATGAAAAGTCTTGTTCCATTGGTGGGTCATTTTAACTTTCTTAATTCGAGTCATCTGAACTTGGCTGGATTTCAGTCTTTGGAGTGAACGAGCTTCATGACTCCCGGGACGAAAAGGCGCCACCCTTACGATCAACATTATTTGCAGTGATAATAGCAGCACAGATACTCCTGCTGGGACCTCTGCTTCCTACCGGCCATTTCAATTAACTTTTTTAAAAAATCCTTCAAACTTCCTCCAACTCACGGTCTATGAGAAAGAAGCTGACACAAACAAACCTCTAAACGACATTGTGAGAAATAAAAAGATAAACTCTTTGTCCAAAACAGTACAGTTGAGTCCATGGCCATGTTGGTATTCAGTGAAAAAGAAGAAAGTTGTAGAAGACAATCATCACCAAGGAGCACATCATTCTACCAGGTCTGTATTTTTTTTTATTAACTTTATTTTTTATGCTATCTTCCTATCTCCATTTTGTTCATTTTCCCACTTAAGCTCACATGTCTTTTTCTCTTCACTTGAGCTTTACGTACACACACACTACACACTTATGCATGGTTCTTTATTATTATTATTTATTTATTCATTAATATTATTTTTATTTTTTATTTGAATCAGTATTAAAGTGCCTATGACAGGTTAGACTACTCATTTTACTAAAACACAGTTAAGATCATTATATTAAATTTTTTTTAACAAAAACATTAACTTTTTCCCCCAATTTGGCCAATTTTATAGCTTTAAAATTTTACTTTCTGGTTGGACATTCATTAGGGAATTCTATGACTTCTATGAAAAAAAAAGTGTTTCTCACATGTAAATTGTGCCTAAACTTTGGATAGAATTCTCCCTGTCATGAAGATCTATGAACTCTACTTCCTGTAAATTCAGCATATTTTTCAACTTTTTTTCTCCATTTTTTAAAAATAATTTATATATATAATAGTCATAATCCCACCAAATTAAGTAAAAATTTGAGAATCATTCAAATCTGCCATATGCACTTTAATCTTTTGGACCTATAATCTTGCATTTAAGTTGTTTAAAATGTATGTTTGTCTGGGTTTAAATAAAAATTATAATAATATCAATAAAAATAAAATGACATTGCTCTAATCTGCGATATCAACGCAGAAAACATTACGCGGCTGTATTCTTTGATCAAACTGGGCCAGGCTCCGCGGAGGGCATGCTAATGGAGGCAGCATGAAACAGCGGGGGTTGCAGCAGGTTGCAGCATTTGTAAGAGCTTCGTATCAATCTCGATCCGACGCGCTCGGTCTGGATCGCCGGTTCTGTTGTCACGGGTTATGGTCATCGCACCCTTGGCCACCCATTAAGTGTAATTTCACGGCGAATGTTGGGTGTTGGTTCTGCTGGTCTGGTCAGTGGGTCCAGCCAGATGCAGCCATTGTTTTGGATCACTGTTTTAGCTCCGCTTCCAAGTGTTGACAGCGAGGGTTTTTTAAGCGAAGACATGTGTGACCCGGTGTATATGTGCGCAGGAAACATTCTTGACAAAATCCATGGTCAGCTTCTTCTCAGTGGAAATATGTTTCTAATGTTTGGAGTCTTATTTTTTTGTTTTTTAACCCAATGTGTTTAATATACAATCTGATGGTTTATGTACGGTGTACTGTGGTGATTGGAGCCCATTGGGACAGATTTGTGGCCATGTTATCACGAGTCTGACCCAGGGCATCTGTGGCATCGTTCAAAACTCCTAGATAACAATGAAATAAGGCTGCAACAATTGATCAGAAAAATAATGGCTAAAAGTACTCATTTTCTAGACTACAGACTAAAACACGTACAAAAACATCTCTTTTTAACAAAGAAAGCTGCATTGTTAAATAAAAATGTCAATAATAATCTTTATCCATAAATATTCCTCCTCTAGTAGCTTAGTAGTAGAAGTATGACTATATTTCTATATTTTATTTGTATATACGTTTATATAATTATGCCTTATTTGACACCAGTGCCTTGCTATTTTTGGTACTTATTTAGAATTGATTACATATTACATATTGTTGCTCTTTGTTATTATAATAGATTATGATGTGTGAGCGACTGTGTCCAAATCATTTCCCTTGAGGATCCATCCATCCATCTTCTCCCGCTTAATCCGGCTGGGTCGCGGGGGCAGCTTGCTGCCCAATACTCATAGCACCTGACCCCCCCTATGAACCCCTCTGCAGGTGGTGAGCCCACAGGAGGGTGGACAACATGGTCCTTGATGTTAGTTCATAGGGGTGCTGCATGTTTTGGGTTGATGGGGGAAACCGGAGCACCCGGAGGAAACCCATCCAGACACAGGGAGAACATGCTCGGGGATCGAACCCACAACCTTCTTGCTGTGAGGCCTGAGTGTTGCCACTCAGCCACCATGCCGCCTCCCTTGAGGATCAATAATGTTTTTTTTTACTTCACAAAAGAAAGTTGAAGGTTTCATTTTCTCTAGCAGCCCGTCCGAGCCGCTCCCGATAACTTCTGGAGCTGTCTGCGTTATTATTCCCTATGGCAAACTCTGGATTACCAAATATGTAAAAGAGGGAGAGGCATACCAACAAACGTACACAGTGGAGTTGTAGCCAGCGATTTTGTTTGTGCTTGAAACAAAAGCACGACTGTTGCCCCCTTGGACCACTGCTGCCACACGCTTCCTCCATTACACAAAGAGGACAATCTGCCCCTCCACCGTCCACCAACTGTTCAGGTGCTTTATACACCCTCTGGGCCAGTCCTTTTCAGCTTTTCATCTTGTTTCTTGTATTTCCATTGAATTTAAATATCTGTTGTGGTGCCAAATCCTTGGTTTGGGTTTGTGTGCACCATAGTGAAAGGTAGATGTGATAATGTTTGTCAGATTGCAAAGCATTATGGGAGGCAGGTTGACCCGACGCTGTGATAAATATTCAACAAAGGTACCATCCCACCAAAATTAATTATGAAAACATGAAAATATATGTACTTTAAGGTCCGATATTACGACAAATGACTTTAAGCCATGTTAGAGTCTTGTTCTCTCCTCAAAAACATACCTGGACTTGTGTTTTGTTTCATTAACGTTTGAGTAACCCTTTAATATTAGTCTGTCTACATCTCTCAAAATGGTCTGTTCCACCTTGTGATGTCATGAAGTGGTAGTTTTCAAGTTAACAGCTCCCTTAGCGGCATTAAATATCCAACAGGGCAATCCTTTTGAGCTTTTCTTCTCGTTTCTTGTATTCCCGCTGAATTTAAATATCTCTGTTGCGTTGCCAGATCTTTGGTTTGGGTTTGTGTACGACAGTGGAAGCGAGTTGCGATGGCGTTTGTCAGACTGCAAAGCATTATGGGAGGCAGGCTGAACCGGCGCTGTGAGCGGAGGTGAGGGAGCGCAGAGAGAGAGGCCCCCCGGCAGGCTGCCCTGGCTTTGTTTACAACAAAAAGCCATTGTTTGATGTGGTCGCACAGCCGGCTCCAAAGCTCCCTCTCCCACAGGATGTGCTCTGGGTAAAATGCCAGACGAAGCCACTGCTGGAGGACTTGGGCTGTGCAGGCTGGGACCACGAGAGAGGAGAAAGCAGAGACGAGAGAGGAGAGGAGAGAGGGGAGGAGAGAGGAAAGAGGTGAGAGAGGGGAGGGCAGAGGAGAGAGAGGAGACAAGTGAAAGAAGAAAGACAGGGGAGACGAGAGGAAAGGAGAGACAAGGGAGGAGAGGAGAGAGGAGACAAGAGAGGAGAGGAGAGAGAAGAGAGGAGAGGAAAGGACAGAAGAGAGGAAAGAGGTGAGAGAGGGGAGAGCAGAGGAGAGAGAGGAGACAAGTGAAAGAAGAAAGAGAGGAGAGACGAGAGAGGAGAGGAGAGGAAAGGAAGGAGAGACAAGGGAGGAGAGGAGAGGAGAGAGAAGAGAGGAGAGGAAAGGAGAGAAAAGAGGTGAGAGAGGGGAAGGCAGAGGAGAGAGAGGAGACAAGTGAAAGAAGAAAGAGAGGAGAGACAACAGAGGAGAGGAGAGTAGAGACAACAGAGGAGAGGAGAGACAAGAGAGGAGAGGGGAGAGCGAACAGAGAGAGGAGAGAAGAAAGGAAAGAGGTGAGAGAGGGGAGGGCAGAGGAGACAAGTGAAAGAAGAAAGAGAGGAGAGATAAGAGAGAAGAGACAAGAGAGAAGAGGAGAGACAAGAGAGGAGAAGAAAGGAGAGAGGAGAGAAGAGAAGAGAGGAAAGAGGGGAGGGCAGAGGAGACAAGTGAAAGAAGAAAGAGAGGAGAGAGAGAACAGGACAGACGAGAGAGGAGAAGAGGAGACAAATGAGGGTTTAAACGGACAGAAGGTCAAGCTCAGCGTTTGCACTGAGCAATTTGGGAAAATATCTTATTCTGTTTTTGTTTCTGTTTTTCATTCTGCTCTTTTCTGACGTGCATTGCAATTAGATTTGAGATTTATGTTTTAATAATAGGATTCAGTTCCAGAAATGACAAAATACAGATAATACAACACAAGAATCGCTGTTTCAGTTTGTATAGATTTAAGTATAGAGTTGAGTTTTATGCACAATAAAACAAGGTTATTGTAGAGGAAAGGACGTATGTATGTGTAAAAAAATGCAGTCTTTGTGATTTGATAACTGAGCCCATTCAAATTGCAATTTCAGTTTGATTGCGTTTAATTAGCGCAGTCCTATTGCAACTACTACATTTTTCCCGTCTCAGTGAATATTTTAGTTTAAAACGCACAATAAATCTACATTATAGCCTTCAAAACAAGAGCCAAAAATGTGTATGTTTTTATTTTTTATTCAGGTTCCAGTTTGAAAATAGTCATAAACAGCAGGCTTTGGATGGTTTTAAAAAAAGTTTTTAAAAAAACGTGCCGCCAACACTCAGGCCTCACAGCAAGAAGGTTGCGGGTTCGATCCCCGGGTCGCCCGGGCCTTTCTGTGTGGAGTTTGCATGTTCCTCCCCGTGTCTGGATGGGTTTCCTCCGGGTGCTCCGGTTTCCCCCATCAACCCAAAACATGCAGCACCCCTATGAACTAACATCACTAACACCATGATGTCCACCCTCCTGTGGGCTCACCACCTGCAGAGGGGTTCATAGGGGGGGTCAGGTGCTATGAGTATTGGGCAGCAAGCTGCCCCCGCGACCCAGCCGGATTAAAAAAAAAAAAAAAAAACTTCAGCATTCTGTTTGAATCAATATGTTCCAACCTTGTACATATTGTGGGGTCATAGAAAAATATTGCAGAGTGACTATTAAGAGGTATTATTCTTAAAGTTTATAGCAACATCATATTAAACCACAATCTTACAACGTCCTTAATACACTTCCCTTTAAAGTTAACCCATAATACCTCAGTAGTCAGTGCAATAGAATCTCTTTTGGCCAATCTCGCGTACTTTATATTTTTATTACAGCCATTACCATGCCAAACACAACTGCACTACATTTCCAACATTTTGCATTTCATATTCCTAAAACAATATTATTTCAGAACCAACCAAGTCTCCGAAACCTCCAGAGAATACTTTGAATTTTTTCGCGCTACATTCACGGTCGACTCTCTCCAAGCATAATGAGTCTTTTTTCACCCCAGCGTGGAGGAGTTTCCTTGTAGTCACGCTAGCATATCTCCCCTTTGCCAAATCATTAGCACAGGCAAGCCACAAGCCCCCGTTTTTACAGGCTACTGCAGAGTCAGACCCCATCCACAGCGCTACTTTTTATGCGATACTGCGCGGTTCACGGCCAGAGCGAATACAGGCGAAAGGACGTTAGATGAGACTGTGCATCTTTATGAATTCATTCTTGAGCAAATCCAAGGTTTATTTATTTATTTGCTTATTTGTATGGATCCCATTAGCTGAAGACAGTGCTAATCTTCTTGGCTCCATTGATGAACTTCCATTTCATCAGTACAAATACAGATTAAATAAAGTGAATCGATATTTCATTGCAAAAAATCACATTATCTTAAAAATAATCACATTTGGGCGCAAGTTCATTATTCAGAAACACATTTGGAGTCCATTTCATCTTTATTGAACACGTGACGCTTTAGATGCATTTTAAATGGTTGTTTTTAAGACGCCCAGTCGGATAAAGCGGAAGTTTAAGTAAGTAAAGTCATTAAATAGATGAAGTTGTGTATGCTCAAAGTTTTAGAAATTGCCCTGCTAACTTCATTATGTCAAGTTGCTGGAGCATGTTCTGTGTTTGAATCATTTTAACTGATATTTTTTGATTAAAATGAACTATTGTGGGTGTAACTGAGCATAACTTAAAAACATAGATGAGGTACGACTTAGTAGAATTAAGTAATTTCTTAATAAGTCCTGTTATTTCTATTGTTTCAAATAGAGATGATTTAAAAATAAACTTCATGTATACAGCACATGCTAAAACACAATACAGTTTCAAAATGATTGAGTTGCCTTAACAAAAAACTCTTATTAACTGAAAATATTTGAGTTGAGGTAAATGAACACTTTTTTTCAGCTGTTATCAAAATGCAGCGAGTACCTTTAACCTCTGGAAGATTGTGACTTTTAGTCCATGAACTTCAAATAATTGAGGTTATCGATTGCCTCAGTTTTTTTTTATTTCTGGTAACTTATTCGGGTTTACAGTGTGCATTTGAAAAAGAGCACTGGTCAAAGTGGATATTGATCTATACAGAACAGTTTTCCTCACATAGTTTGTCCTGGGGTAAGGTGTAATTAAGTTCTCGTGCCAAACTTATGCCAGAATAACAAAGCACTATTTCATTTTAATGAGCTGCCTCTTCTCAATGGAAATATGCTTGCAATGTTTTGAGTCTTATTTTTTGTTTTCAAATGGACTCAGCGTGCACTATAACAGCATATTTACTGTGTTTTATGGTGATCAGAAGCCATCGGCACAGATTTGTGGCCATGTTTCCAAAAAATCATACCCGGGGCATCTGTGGCATGAGCAATAGCCACTGAAACAGCAGCATTGGTTCAAAACTACTAGAAAACAGTTCAAATGGGCTGGAAGAATTAATTAAAAAACAAAATCATGACTAGATGACGTATTATCTGGACTACGAATTCTAAAACACATGCAAAAAGTCCTGCAGATTCAGACCTGATGCTTTATTTTATTTTATTTTATTTTTTACAATACTGCGCGTTTCACAGCCACAGCAAATGTAGGTTAGTCTAAAGGATGCTCTGCCAGATGAGACTGCAGATCTTTATTAATCTTTTATTACCTACAGAGCCCTTAGAGAGGTGCCTGCTCAGAAACCCACCAAGAACTGTGCGGAGAAGATTAGCAAATGAACAAGCTCGCTCAGCGTTCAAAGACACAGGACTTGTTATGAACTGCACATGAAGGAGTCCGTTTTCTTTGTTGACGCAGCACATGACATTTCAGACTGCACGTTTCTCTAAAAGGTTTTGAAAATAATCACGTATAAGATTTTGCAAAAGAAAAATCTTACCTAGTGTTTTATTGTTTGACCATTTTGGTAAAGTTTCAGATTTTACTTCCTCGGTTGGACATGAGCAGCAGATGTAAGCGGAGGTAATTCTTTAACTGTTACCTAGCAACCACAAAGCAAAAAAAAAGGCAAAAGCTTGTCTAATTTACACAATAATCATGATTTGACAAAGAAAAATGAAAAGACACCTTTATTTAGTTAAGAAAATGTTGAAACGGCTTGAAAAATGCGCTCTTTGCACATGAATTGTCTGTTTCTTTTGTATAAATTGAAGGATTGCATTTTATTTTCAACAGTTTTCTCCAACTTAACTTGACTGATGTAAAACTATGATAAATATTTAGCAAAGGGACTTAGCGACCCCACAAAGTAATTATAAAACTTGAAAAGCTCTGATATGTACTTTAAGAAGCAAATCTGCACAAATCTCGTCATACTCTATATAGTATTTCCACTAGAGGAAGTACTAAATGGTGCAAATATGGAAGTTGCATGTACATGGTTTAACACACCAGTAAGGATATAGAAGGGGGATTGGAGTCACAAAAGTAGGATGGTAACAGGAGCTGGGGGTTTGTGGAGCTAATCCGGGCCGAAGGCAAACTGGTGGTGGTGGTGGTATGAGCCAGGCTTAAGACAGTGCTGACCTTGGCTTCTTTCCTGCAGGTGGAGATGAAAGAGCCCTGATGTCTCTACCGCCCCCCAGAGGCCGAGCTACGGGCAGGAAACCCCGAGCAGTGTCAAGGCCCGTCGTAAGTAATAGAATAATAATGATAACAGGTGCTGGAAAATGTGCTGTTTAGATGATGCATGGAGTGTATGTGGTAACCCAAAAAATATATTAAAAAGGTATAATATGTAAAACTTGAAATTGCGAACACTCCTTTATGATGAATTTTGTACATTTATTACATTTTTTCATTTTAATAATAAATATATACTTTACATAATAACTGCTTATGGTAAATAATAACAATAATAATAATAATAATAATAATAATAATAATACTCATCATCATCATAAATAGAAAAATATAAATAGAAAAAACGTAAAAAAAAAAAATGTTTTCAAATTTTATATGTGATCTTTAAAATGAGAAGATCACATATAAAAATAATTTAAAAACAAAACAAAATAATAATAATCATCATCATCATCATCATCATAAATAGAAAAATATAAAATAAATAGAAAAAAATGTTTTTAAAAAATATAAATAAATAAATAAATATAAATTTAAAATTAGAAGAGCACATAAAAATAATAACAAAATAACAAAATACTATTACTACTACTACTACTACTACTACTACTACTACTACTACTACTACTAATAATAATAATAATAATAATAATAATAATAATATGTATCAGCATTTATTTCTTTGGTTGAGTCTTGCTAAAACACCTTTAAAATCCTTTAATTTCAGTACTGTGGAACATTCTAGGCAAAGCAAAAGCATCTCCATGGACACTAGCAAGAGGTGTATTCTCTACCAGAAAAATGACACATTACACCTTTAAATGCCCAATAACTGAAATGAAATTGACCTTATATTGCTCCTGATTACAACAAGACATAATAAAAAAAAAAAAATCATAACTAATCTTTTTATGTCGTAAAGCTGTGTCCATTATTCTTTTTATTAGCGTGATGAAACAGATCCACTGTAATCTGTAATCACCTAGTAAAAAGACAATGTCATAAAAGTCCGAGCACCAAAGACAGTCATTGTCTATAGGGCCATAATAAGTGTCATTCTAATTGCATATCGTACCAGGGTAATTCCAATAATATGGTGTGATTATTATGTTGCTATGGCGTCAAGTTGCTTTCAAGTGCCTGACAGGTCTGATCACTCATTTTACTAAAACACAGTTAAAGGTGCATTGCATAACTTTTCATACATACAATATTCAATGGTATGATATTAAAGACATCCATCTGGCTTTTGTTCATTACGGGGTCTATATCGCTCAAAAACACAATAATCCTATCTGTGAATATGGGCGACTCTCCACAGATCTGAGCTGTAATGAAACGTAGTGCTCTAACCTGCTTGTCTCCCTCGAGCAATTTGTACGGTTCACCTTTAAGATCATTATATTTAAGATTATATTCAAAATTTTAAACCTTTTCCCCCAATTTGGTCATTTTTTATATGTAAAATTTGACTTCCTGGTTAGAAATCATGCCATCACGGTGAGGAATACTATAACTGTTACCAAGCAACCATGTGGTACACTGGTCCAAAACTCCTGTGATGTACAGAGAGATTATGATTTAACGAATATAGATATAAGAAAAGCTATGTTTAAAATATGGGGGGGAAATGTCTGTAATTGTGCTCACTGTTGGATAGAATTACCTAGTGAGATGAAACTCTCCTAAACAGAACTCAATATGTCCTTTAAATTAACTATTTTTTCCAACTTTTGCTCACAAATTGCTTCTTGATTTGTGTAAAACTACATCATTTATATTTACAACATACCATGTTAAGTCAAAATGAGAGAATCATCATCATAACCTGTCACAGTTACTTCAATCATAAGAGCCATTATGCCATATTATAAAACAGCAACAGTAATTTATGTAGAGCAATGAGAAGTAAACACTTGTAAAAATCAAATACAAAGTGATTTATAGGTGGAACTAGTTTGCCTGGGTCATAATTGTCACATGTGGTTAAAAGCTATTGTGATTAATCTTCCCCTAAACCATATTACACAAGACAGCAACGGTAATGCAGCGTCTGCCAAGCTCTGCCTGTTTACAAGCCACTTTAAACTAGGTCAAATGTGCTCAAATATTTGGACTATGAAGAGTGAACTCATTTTGGAATTTACCACACCCATTTGTTTTGTTTTATTATAATTTACACAAATGTAGAACAAGATTAAATGGTCCATATAATATAATAACATAATTTTGGGTGTATAAGAAACTCACTGACAGCCAAAGCAGCCAAAACCTACAAGAATGATTTAAATGTTGTTATTTCATGTTGGTAACCAGCAAAGCAGACGACAAACAAACTCTTAGGATCCTCCATAGAAAACAGCCACAGTGTCATCACTGCAAAATACTTGACATGAAATGCTAAGCTTTGAACTGTTGTTCAAGGTCATTAATAATATGGCTCCTCCTCCACTCAAAACGTTTGTTGCATTAACATCTGAACAGATGACCAGAGCTACAAGGTCCATATGCACTGGCCAGTGTAGCAAACCTAAAAGAAAAACAGCTCCAGGACAATCAGCATTTTCTTTCAACTCTATAACAGAAGGGAACAAATTACCAGCACATTTGAAACTATGCAGACTTCAAAACGTTTAGTGCTGAATTAAGAACATATTTTTAACAATGCAGAAGTGCCAATGTTAACTAACACCTAAGGTAGGTAAGGTAGTTAAGGCAACTTTATTTATATAGCACTTTTCACAGACACATGTCCCCAAAGACGCTTCACAGAGGATTATTTACAGAGCATTTTTCATTCACTCCAGTGGTAGTAAGATACTGTTGTAGCCACAGCTGCCCTGGGGCAGACTGACGGAAGCTGCCAATCTGCACCATCGGGCCCTCCAACCATCTGACCACCACCATCAGTCATGCACCACTTTCACACCTATGGTGCATGTTTTGGGTAAGTAAATTCTATCTGATTAAATGCACAGAGGAAGCAGGGTGGGAATGGGACATATATATTTAATGCCATGGTACTTTTTAATAACAGTTTGTATATAGATTACATAGTTTATGCTATTTTTGTATTCTATGTTTTGTCAATCTCAGAGACTATAGATAGAAATTAGCTCCGAGAGCTACAGTTTTATACAAAGCTTTTCCCTGTCAAATGAACTAACTAAACTAAAACTAAACTAAACTAAAATACAACTCCAGGTATGTTTTTGATGAGGTAATAACATTATAACATTGCTTAAAGCTCACAAGAATCCATTGTGTGTAATATAAGACCTTTAAGCATCTGTCTATAAATTGGAAGTTAGTAGTCACTGAGCACCTCTTTACCCACTCCCGTAACGTGTAATCTAATGTGGCTGTGACTGGAAGAGCTTCTGGCATAAAAATCTGTGCCAATGCATGAAAAAAACAGATAAATATATTTTCAAAGCACAATGGTTGATCAGGTTCCAATGCCAATTCAAAGCAATTTTGGGGAATGTCTCTCCACTCTCCCTCCCCTATTTTATTCATATTCAGAAACACCTTGAACATGCCATATTACAATGAAAATAATGCCAACAACAACGGCAACAATAGATATTTTACCTTCCCCATTTCCATGAAATTATAGGCCTATCCGTGGGTTTCAGAATTATGAAAAATTAGGACAGTTTCCATTGCAGTTGACAAATGAAAATAAGATATCCCATTGTTTGAACGGCGAAAAATCCTCCAAATACTGCCTATAAACACAAAGTGGAAATAGCAAAACAAAATATTACAAAACTAGATGATCGCATATAATATTTTGCATATAGGAACCCTTCATACACAGTACAGAAATGCAGCGTTTACTTTTATTCTTGAGCACCTTCTTTTAGCTGCACAGACAGAGCACGTCATTGATTTTATGCAACCCTGAGCTGTCCTACTTTTGCTTGAGCCATCTCGAGCTCATACCTCCTGTTGTGGGATCAAGATGGGACCACTTCACACACCGCATGCTGCCAGTGCACATTTTCGGATGAGACGAGACCAGAGAAAAGACAATAAAACAGAAGGGAGAGGGACTGAAAGCAGATCCTACAAATACTGGACAGAAGTGAAGACAAAGAAATATGAGTGACCTTCAGAAATACTTTGTAAGGCAGCAGCGGGCTCTGATGAAATCCCTCCAACCAAAGCTGAAAGATCCCGGCTTTAGAAAGATGTCCAAATGTCTTTCTATGTAAATCAAAACCTGAACGGAGGAGACAGCAGACGATACAATAGCGTCACACTCACTACCTTCACATCCACGCTTTGAAAATCAGAGAAAATGCATGAAAACCCACAAACTACGAAGCTACAATTGAGCTATTATGGTTTGAACTTCTCAGATCCTAATAACGTATCTGGAGAAGACAGTACGTACTCGGATTCTGGCAGAGTCCGATTTACATTAGGCACACACAGGGCTACCTTCACACTGCAGCTCTTGACGCTCAATTCAGATTTTTTTCCCTCTTTTGAGAGGTGGTTCACGTTGCAAATAAAATGTGACTCAAATCGAGGGATGGGGAATACTGAATACCTCCATTTAAATGTATTTTGTAACGTATAATAATAATTCATGGGCCATAATAATAATAAAACATGGGCCATACTGAACATTTCTACTACTACTACGGATGGGGAATACTGAATACCTCCATTTAAAGGTATTTTGTGACGTATAACAATAATAATATAATAATTCATGGGCCACATAATAATAATAAAACATGGGCCATACTGAATACTTCTACTACTACTACTATTACTCAGAATTTGGGGGAAAATCCTCAAATGGGCCCCGCACTAATATAAATTAATACGTAGGGTGACCAATTCTGGGCCCCGGGACAACAGACGCTTTTGTTCTCCCCCCAATCCTGTCTACTGCCCTGCTTAGAATACTTTTACATCAAACTGTACAGCTTTGTATGAGTATTAGCTGTTTATTCTGCATTTCCTTTCACTAAAGGCAAAAAATACACATGCACGCACCACAAGAGCAGTGCTGTCTATTTTTCCCACTGGTTATGTGCAGTTTGAAGGCTAAATTGTGAAGTACCACCATGTAACTGCATTCTGGATACCACCAAATGAAATGGTGTATGAATGAATATATTCAGTTACTTCCCAACACTGCTCATGTCAAATTTCATGTGTGAACCCAACATCCCTGAAGAAGACAGGCGAGTCACATTATAGAAAAAATAGTGAGTGACCACCAGTTTTCATTATATACTAATCAAGTTTTTAAAATAATTTTCTTTCACCATACCAACCAAAAGCTGATATTTTCCATTTGTCATACTTTCTTTCTCAAAACACCTACTAAGTTTAATTCCTCACTTGCTTGCTTCACCACTGCTTTCTGGCATTCAAAAACAGTCCAATTTAGGCTTGTTCACGTGGACATGAAAATATCAAATTCAGGTCACATTTGGGCAAAAAATCTGATTTAACCTGCTGTGTGAATGTAGCCGTGGAGAGGCGTTCAACTGCATGAGGCAACAAACAGCTTAAAGGGAAATGAGACATGTTTGGACATGTACTCATTCGTTTTAGATCAGCAGTGGTAACAAAAGTACCGCAGACTAGCACATGTTGTTTTATTGTTTCAGTTTGCTATGTTAAAGTGAAAACATCCAGCTTCAGTGTGTTTATCTGAGCGAAAAACTTGTGAGTAATGCAGTTTGTAGCAGGCCTGAACATTCTCAACATAAAAGAGATGTTACTTACTTATGCAGGATGGATCACAATCTGACAACGACATACAAAATAGATTAAATTGGGATACCAGAGCTTTAAACCAAGAAAAGAGGAGGTTCCGCTATAAAATAATCTCAAATAACAATAATATAAAACTCAGAAACTCAACTTCCACCTCATACATTCTGTCACCAGCAGAGACTGTGGTTAGAAGTTCAGACAGATATATCCAGACTTCCCTCTCCCCAGACACTCCCTCTGGCTGCTTCAGGTGGACATCTGAACATTTTGGTGAGCTAAAAACAAGTTTTTGAACTTCCAAAGTTGACTGTACTGTGTCCTCACTATCAAACTCAGGTGTTGCACTGATAGAAATTATAGATAGCGATATTGCGTGTGTTGTTAATTGTTTATTTTATTTACATTTTTTTCACTTTTATTTTACAGAAAAATACCGATGTAAAACAACATTCAGAATTTTTTTATATCTGGGAATCAACCTCACAAAATTGCAGATAGCAGGAGTTAAATGCGGAGGTGTTAGAGTTGTAGTAAGTGTTAGTGTAGGTGTTACGGTTGTGAAAGGTATTCAAAATCAGATACTAATCGGTACTAAAATTAATATCGAAACTAGATACTCATTTTAGCAAGTATTGTTACTGCAAAAAAAATCACATTAATATCACAGAATTTCAGCTTTCCTGAGCAGTTTTAGTATAATTTTGAGCATTTATCAGAATGAATAGGACCTCAAATTAAAGATAATACACTTTATTGACCGCATATGGAAATTTGTCCTGTGCATTTGACCCGTCCTTCAAGAAAGTACTATTATTTTGCATACGATAATTACGTCTGCATGTTATTTACATGTTTTATCTTCATTGTGCTATCGTCATCGGTAACAAATATCGACTGAAATCCATAGTATTAGTGATGAGATGTTTGTGGATGAGTCGACTCTTTTGAATGGTTCTTGTGCAGCTTTTCTGGTGGAAGGTTCGCTACCTGCTTGTTTCAGAATCAGAATCAGAATTACTTTTATTCATCCCTGAGGGAAAATTTTCTTTGTTACAGATGCAACCGACCAAGAACATGTAGTTAGAATCGAGTTTTCATAAATTAGATAAGACAAATACAATAAGATAAAAGATAAAGATAAAAATAGTTCTCTCTCAAAAATTATTTACATCACTCGACCTATTTACAACTATATACATGTTTCCATGGAGATGTTATCGTTTTGCCAGGAATGTTCCATGGTATGACATTAAACATCTAGCATTTATTCATTACCGGTGTTTCTGTTTCTCAAAAATACAATAATTCTTTCTGCAAATAGGGGCGAATCTCCACAGATCTGAATTGTGCAGTGCTGTAACCTGGTTGATAGGTAAGTGTGGAACATTCTAGACAATGTCGTAACATTTCCGTGGACATAAGCCACCAGAAAAGTTGCACCCTTTATGCAAAAAGAGCCAGTTTGCCAGTGGTTTGACATGAACAAATCCAAAAGATTCGGATCGTAGAAAAGAGCCAAAAGCCCCATCACCACTACTCGAAATGTTATAATCATGACGACACTTGTACTTGTACTGGAAACAAACTGCTAACCCATCACATTACACTATGAACAAACTTATCAGAGAACGCGTTTTGACAGAATATAAAATGCTCCAGGATTCTGCCATAAAGTCACAACACTGAGACACGAGCTTTCTCTGTGTGCGAGACCTTGGTTATATTTATTAGCCTGCCTGATTTAGACTGACTGCAATAGCTTCCATTCCCCCTCAAACCCTTATGTGAACTGACAGATACCTGTAAAGTCCTTGAAGATGGTGGGTCCTAGGTGTCCTATTAAATAAAATATGCCTCGTGTCCTTCCTCCTCCTGGCGTGATGGCTTTTCCAGACATGTAAATCTCTCTAGATAAAGGAAATGAAGTCACTCACACACAAGGTCTCCGACGATCTTTTTTTTTTTAGTTTTGGTTTACGGGCAGCTGGTTCATCATCCAATTTAAAGCTGCATTGTGAAACTTCTCTGTATATGCGTGTGCTTTTCCTCAGGGAGATGTTGATGTTTTGTTTGTTTTTTGTGGTATTTTTGAGCAAGAAATCCACTGTAATTGAATAAACGTAACATAGAGCTGTTACTGTGGAGCATTCCAACATCTCCATGGAGAAAAGCATGTGACAGACCCTCCTCCAGAAAAGTTACACAATGCGCCTTTAAAATAATGCGACCAAAATAGTGCATTGATCTTATTGATCTGATTATTGTAAATTTGTTCAAAATCTCATCCTCTTGACCCTATCTCACGTCTCGTCTTGTGAAAATTCTCTCATTCCATCCCTACAATTGACTGTATTTAAAGCTCTCATATTACTTTATTTTATGATCTATGTTTTAATAGCTTTTGCAGACAGCTCTGTAAATCTCTCTTCATAAAGGAAATGAAGTCACTCGCACACAAGGTCTCTAACTATCTTTTTTTTTTTTGGTTTACGGGCAGCTGGTTCATCTTTCCGCAGTCATGGCTGGAATTGCAAACATAAACAAATAGCTGGTTGGTGGTGGATCTTCTTTTTATCAGGAACAGTTGTAAGATCTGATACGATTATAAATGTCTCACTTAAAACAAATGTACAGCAATAAGAGAGCACAGCCACTTTGATAAAGACAGTTCAGTTCAAGGCAAGAAGGAATCTGTTTATTAAAAAAACAAACTTACAATGTTATTGGAAAGAATTGAAGAACGTTATGGATAAGGTCCTTCATACTGACCTCCCTTTTACCTGTGAAGTCTTATATTTTGGTAAATGAGATGCAAATTGTAAAAACAAAATTAATTTTAAGATATTTAAAATCATTTTGTTAGCAGCAAAAAAAAGGTTAAAAGCAGGAGCACCAACAAAAGACAATTGGGTTGACGTGATTCACAATATTTGTTATGGAGAAATTAACTTATGCTCTAACATTAGAAACAGAGAAATTTGAAAAGATATGGAAGGCTGAATTTTGTTAAAACGATACATTTGGATTTTATTTTATTACTCATTTCCCCAATGTTCTGTTCTCTACCAATTTTCTTTTTTCTTTTCTTTCAAAATCTGTATTTTATATTGAAGATTAAAGAAGATAAAATGATTGTGTCATAAACAATATTTGCATTTATGTAAGTGTAATTATTGTCTTGAAAAACCAATAAACAAATAGGAAAAAAAAGCCAAACTGTGTCCAAAATAATTTTTAAATATCCAGAATTAAAACCAAAACAAAGCTCTTTACCTTCCGGAATAAGGTACAGAGGTCATGTGAAATTTATGAAAATGGAAAACAAATGATTAAATTCTTGAAAAATTTTAGCAAAAGAAAACTCAATTCTGTCAACTGCGCAACGGTTTTTGTCCCTTGAGGCAGAAATAAGCAGTGTCCACCGGCAATCTGACCAGAACTGAAGAAACTGCTTGGATGAGCTGCAAAGCATCTTCACGCTAAAACTTTTGTTCAGTTAACAGAATTTAATTTTCTTTTGCTCTGGATCCTACCTGGACGACTGAGGGATTACAGAGATCTCTATAGAATGACTGCAGTGTACTGTATTTAAAGATAAATCCCTGCATTTGTAGTTATACAGACAATGAAAAAAGTAGATCATAAAAAATTCTCTTGTGCTTCTTTGAGGTGCACACACAAAAAAGACCCCCTCTGGAATCAAACCCAAAACCTCCTCACCGTCAGTCTTTACTTAAAGCCTGTGCCATCATGTTTCTGTGTTGCAATCTGAATATCTGATATCATAACCCCGTCTGTTCTAGAGTCCTAACATACGACGTTACACACAAAAGCAATAGCAAAACTCCACTCTTCTATGGCGTATTTGATGAAAGTTTTTTATTAAAGTAATATACTGAGTGAAAAGGAGAATGCGCTGACACAAGATTGTCATTTTATTACCTTACAAGAAAAAATAGAATTAATAACATTTTCCAAGCGTTGTGAGTCCAAACGCTGTCAGATGTAAAAGATTGATTTGCTTTGTTATAATACTGGTGCAGTCTCTCAGTTTTAATACTTCCTCCCATGATGAGTCATGAGAAAAGGAGAGAGAGAATTTAAATCAGGCTGGATTTGCATCTCTCCTCCCGTTAGCAGAGCTCATCTAACCACAGGACCAGAGATGTGGGATTGTGTTCAGCTTGCATCGACCTGAGCAGAAAAGGTCGCCTCCTGCTGGACAGAGCTGGAGGGCGGAGTTCACGCGGAGATGAACGTGCACCGTACTGCCAAAACCAGCTCCAACCGAAACCTACATGTACCAACCAAGAGCTGAAGTTACAATCATACTCCACTGGATTCCAGGCTCACTGAATCACCAGAATGTATTCCAAGTCATTTGCATTTCTCTATCATTTCCAGTCTGTAAAAACGTGTAAATAAAAGAAACATTGGGAGCATTTTCCAGTGTGGTGCAGCTTTGCCAAGGACCCCTCCAGCTCAGTTCTTGTTGACATTTCAGCGAGGAAAGCTCTATTTACGACCCATATCGTTCTGGCTTATTCTACGTCCTACCGTGGAACATGGCCAGACTTGAATAGATAATACATTTATAATGTGTTGAATGTTTGTGTCTGGTTGTAAAAACAGTTCCCCTGCGTTTGGATTTCACTGGATTTGAATGTGAACTTTGGTGAATTTGGTTAAAGGGCCCATGTTACGCTATTTCCTGATTTATGTTATAATGTGATTTCCTCGTCAAAAACATAGACACTTTTAGCGCGGAAGTGATAAAAAAAGCTGCGTGTGGATTTTGACAACACAAGTGGCATTTTCCCCATTCATTCCGATTCTTTCAGACTAAACACAGACAGAAGAAGACGGACATAAAAACGTTTCTAGCACCAAAATGTCTGGTTGTTCTGTGTGTGGTTGTCAGAATTGATATTCTACCTGCAGACTAAAGTTTTAAAGTTTTACTCACTGTTCGCACAAAAATCTGGCAGTCGGACACCGTTTGTCAAAGTCTCAAAGTTGAGGAAATATTTGTGATTTTCTGATGATCATCTTTTCGCAGAGCTCGACAAGCTGCTGAGCTCTGCCGTACTTCTGTTGCCAAAAGGCGTGCACAACCGAGCCTACGTCACCACTGTTTAAAACACTAAAAGAGACTATACCTGGAGTTGTGTTTTGTTTTGTTCATTCATTTAACATAAAAACCTGCATATTTAGGCTGAGTTCTTCTCTCAAGCAGAAAACACTTTGTTCCACCTTGTGATGTGGTAATACAGGAAGTGCTCCAAGGTGTTCTTAAACTCCTTCACTATAATCATTTAGATAACTTCAGCCCTGGAATTGCCCATTTATACTCAACAAAAAAAAAAAACTACCACTATATGACATCCCAAGATGGAACAGAGCATTTTGAGCTGTGGAGATGAAGATGTAGGCTGACATGTAGAGATGTAGAAAGTTTACTCAAACTTGTGTGAATGAAACAAAAACAAATCCGGGTTTTTGATGCGGTGAAAACGTTGTAACATGGCCAAAAGCTCAGAGGAGTCAAATTTGCATAATATAGGACCTTTAAAGTACAAGTTAGAATATACACTACATAAACAACTACTAACGACTACTAACTGGACACACTTTCTCATTCAATGTTTTTTCTTCATGTTTATACTTTCTACATATTGAAGACATATGAAACAAGAAATATGTGGCAGAAAACAATATAAAATACTGTTAGATTCAGAGTCCTCAAATGGGATGGGAGCAAAATAATAATAATAATATTAAATAAATCTTTATTTGTAAAGCACTTTTAAAAACAAGGTTTACAAAGTGCTGTACAAGCAGCAATGAACAATACAAAACACATAAAACTAGCACATAAAACAAAGAAAACAGTCAATGATGCAGCAAATCAGATTCATTCTAATAAATAAATAAATAAAAGAGATAGAATAAGTAGGGAATAAAAAGAACTAAAACCAGTTAAAGGAAGGCCAACCGATAAACATGGGCCAATAAAAACAGTGCGCAGATAACCGCCATTGAAATCTACATTGAACCACTCCTGGATGGAACGTTTGTCCACTGATCTGAAGGTTGCCGGTTTGAATCCCGCTCTCGACATAAACATCAGTGGCAGTGTGATCAGATCCACTGGCGCTGAGAATCCAGCTTCTACAGATGAACACTGCTGTTGTGCCCTTGTGTCTGTGTACCCTGGTGAATGGATGAGCGGTTCCTTAATGTAAAAGTATTTTGAAGCTGGAAAAGTAAAACTGTGACTGTTTACCATTACACCGTCTCATTTCTCAAAGTAGCCACACTTTGCTTTGTTTTGACGGCGCTGCAAACCCTTGACTTTCTCTCACTGAGCATCATGAAGTCACCTGAAATGGTTTTCACTTCACACGTACACCTTGTCAGGATTCATTATGTCCAAACTTTTGGCTGGTAGAGAGTATGAAACAAAAACTAAAAAAAGCGAAAAGCACCAGACCATTCACTTGGGTAAATCTGAACTTATGCTAAACAATGAGAAAGGCCTTTGATTTGCACCCCGCTTTCTTTTCACCTGTCTTGATGTAGAAAGTTTTCAACCAATCAGTTTGTTTGTTTCAATTGTAACCCAAGGACTTTGAAGCACACTTGTTCTGAGCAGTAATCAGTCTCTTCAGTACAAAGTGGGCCATGGCATGTTTCAGACCACTCGAGTGTGCTGTAGAACTGAGCGGAGCAGCCAGACTAAACTTGGAAAAAGGATTTCATACGTAGTGGCCCAAGTTTCTCCTTTCCAAAAGCGCTATTCTGGTTGGTTAAAGGGTCTATATTGCACCATTTTCTGATCTATGTTATAATGTTGTTTCTTAATAAAAAATATGTGTTTTGTTTCATTTATTCACACAAACCTGCATCTCTCAAACTGAAAATACAAATATCTTGTGAGGTCACATGTTAATACAGGAAGTGCCCCACTGTGTTTTTAAATCCCATACACCTTCACTAGAACAATTTGGATCATTTCAGTCCTGGAATTGCCAATCTCTACTGAACTAAAAGTAAAAGATCATAAGGTGGATCAGAGGATTTTGAGCTTTGGGGAAGCCATAGACTGTATATATGAGTGGACTAAGTGAGTGTAACAACATCCATAACGTTAAGCGTTGCTCAAATGAGGCTCCTGATGCTAATGGTTAAAGGAATGAATTTGGAGCCAGGTTCCATATTTGGAAATGCGACTACGAGTATCAGAGCAACCACAAGAGCCAATAATGATTGAGGTCGTTAAATGTGTCCGCCCTACTCGTGGCAGAGCGGCAATGTGATACTCTGCACCATTCTGCATGAACCACTGTATTTTGGTGATTCTTGAGAATAATAACTTTTAGCTTTTATCATCAAACTTTATATAGTAAGTTTAAGTCATTGATTTATGTTACATGATCTGTTACGTGCGAACAACAATAGAGGTGGCAATTAAACGAAATTCACTTTACTTTATGCTAGTTAAATGATGCTAGTTAAGATTCTAGTAACATTAGCTATTGTAATTGTTTGAGATATTTTGTCATTTTATTTCAAAAATAGTCAATCGAGGCAGGAAAGCAAACCTGTTGCTAACGTTAGCGGCAGCAACATTGGGGAATGAAGGCGTCTGATTGGTCCGTTATTTATGTTCATATCTTGATTTAGGAACAAGATAGCGAAATGAAAAATTCAGGATCATGTAGAGCGTGGTTCATACGAACATCTTAAGACCAAAATGACGTGGGTCACTGCAGTAGTTATAGAGAGAGGGACGATATCCCAATGTAAGTCAAAGGGGAAAAGGGAGAGAAGGAGCCAAAAGAGCCTCCTGACGCACTTCCTATGTGGCACGAGGCAGCTGGCGCTTTAGCTATGTCCACTCATATATACAGTCTATGGGGGATGCAGACATTCTAATAATTCAGGATTACTCAAACGTGTGAATGAAACAAAACACAACTTCAGGTATGTTCTGGAGGAGGAATCAGTTTTGCGTAATATAAGACCTTTAAGCGTATTCCCCCAGAGTCAGGAGTGAAGGCAATCCTTCAAATTTTTGGAAGAAGACCTTGAAAAGACTTTAAGCCCCAAAACCAATACCTCTGTCTTCCTTTTAATTGAAGTTTGTAGACTCATTGGACCAGTGGCACCAAGGAAAACAGACATTAGCTTTGGCCCAGCTTCCTTCCCTCCCCTGTGTTACAACGGCTGCCAATATAAAAAGTGATCGGAATACATCCAAGAATCAACCACCAGGCTTGTTTTTTTAAAGAGTCCATAGTTACACTATTTTCTGATTTATGTTATAATGTTTTCTCATCAAAAACATACCTGGAGTTGTGTTTTGTTTCATTCACATTGGTTTAACACACAAATCTATCTGCGTATTAAGTGTTCTTCTACCCTTTCACTAGAATCATTTGGATATTTTCAGCCCTGCAACTGCCAATCTCTACTGAACTAAATGTAAAAGGAGCTGTTAACTTGAAAACTACTGCTTCGTGACATTACAAGGCAGAACAGAACATTTGGAGATTTGGAGATGTAGACAGACTAATAACAAAGGGGGCTCAAACATGTGTGAACGACGCAAAACACCATTCCAGATACATTTTTGAAGAACATTATACCACAGTTTAAAGCACACAGGAGTCTGTTTTGCATAATATAAGACCTTTAAACTTGGAAATATTAAATCAGTCTTTTGACAGGTCGGCGATGCAAATGACAAAATCTCTTTAAAATAATCACAACACACTATTTTCAGAACGAGAAATATCGCTGAACAAACTTGGCAAAAATGACAACAATGGAACAGGGCATATACACAAATTATACATACAAACACAGATGATTAGCTATAAAATTTCCTTTTGTTATTCATTTTTGAGTGCTTAATTGTAGGTTGTCTAGGGAAAAAGGTAGCCCCAAGGTGTCAGCGAACAATAATAGGTGCCATTTTGTAGAGCGGGTGACATTCTTGACACAATCGCCGTAGTAAGTTTCTAGCCAATATATGAAGTATTTGACAGCCCCGGTGCTTTTAAAACTGCAGATAATTACATGGGGCGCTTTTCACCTGCAACCAGGACAACTTGGCATCCAATATTACGGAATAGCATTTGTGCTGTATAGAAAAAAAAGGTGAAAATTTGTGGATGAGGAGGGAAAATGGACTGTTTTATATGTGCTAGTCGTATGTTTAGACACGTCCTTACATTCAGTGTTTTTTTAATATATGTTTAATACTTTCTATATTTTATATACATACGCAAGACATCAAATATATAAAGTAAGATACATGGAATTATGTAGCAAAGAAAGAAAAAGTTAAATGACAAAATATATGCTTTAAAATATTTTAGAACCAAAATATTTTGAAATATTAAAACAAAAAAAATTATAATTAAATTCTCAAATTAGCCACCCTAATTTTTTCTTTACTAGATAAATCAATATATCTTGCTTTATATATTTGATGTCTTCTGTTTGGATATAAAATGTAAAAAGTATAAGGAAAAAAATGAAACTTTTGACTACCAGTCATAAGTTTGGACACTCTCTCTCATTCGATGTTTTTTCTTAAAACTTTCAACATTTTAGTTAGAAACAGAAGACATCAACTATATGAAGCAAGACAAGATATATGGAATTATTTATTTAAAGGTCCTATGTTATGCTAAATCAACTCTGGAGTGTCATTGTAGAAGTTTTTAGCTTGTCCAAGAAAGGGTGGAAGTAAAAGTCTGGAGACCAACTGGATATCTTAAGCAGGAGAAGTTTATTTACCATCAATAATACAGGCCCGGACATGAAAAGTGATTCCAAAAGTGAACATAGTCTGATCTTTGAGTGTTCAAGCCCCTTGACTATGCTTCCCAAGGAGGAGGTTCGTAAAGCAAGTGTGGGGAGACTATGAAGGCCAGTGGACTACAGCTAGACAGCAATATGCCACAATTTAGCTTTTGTGAGTCAATGTTAAACTGAGAGATGTACGTGGAGGATAAATTACTTAAATTCTCTTACAGTCATGTGTGGAAATCTGGGCTGAAAACTATCCAAATGATTCTAATGAAGGTGTATGGATATTAAAAACACAGACGAGCACTTCCTGTATGACCACATGACATGACATCACAGGGTGGATAAGTGTTTTGTGTTTGAGAGAAGAGCTCAGTCTAAATATGCAGGGTTTGTGTGTTAAACATGTGTGAATGAATCAAATCACCACTCCTGGTATGTTTTTGATGAGGAAACATTATAACACAGATGAGAAAATAATGTAACATGGTCCCTTTAAATAACTCTGCTAAATATTTTTCGACAAAGCAAAGCGTGACTAATTTGAGGATTTGGTTATAATTTTTTTTCTTTGCTATACAAATCCATACATCTTACTTCATATATACTTGTATTTGATGTCTTCTGTAAGTGTAGAACAGCAGACATATAGAAAAACACACTGAATGAGAACCCAAACTTTTGACTGCTTGTGTATAGTATATATGTTTTGTGTGAAGTTAAGGATCTCTTTGCAGTCAGGGAAAGCCAGTGTCAAGGTGTAGAGGGATAAAACGCAGGCGATAATAGAGAATTCTCAACAGAGCGGCATCCGTATCAAAGCCAATGATTACGGGCAATGGCTTGTCTGATTGCAATAGCAGCTTGTGGCGAGATGAAAGACAGTGGACTATGTGATGTCTCTGGCGGTGTTTTGGAAAGAAGGACTCTACCTGCGCACAATGACACGCACCAGCTTTATCTGTCTGGAAATGTCAGATCAGGAGGTATGGGCGCACATTCAAAATACCTGAAAAGCTTCAAGCGCGTTGTATTGAGTGATCACCAGTGGTGGAATGTAATGTAGTCAAGGTAGTAAAGTCCTGCAGTTAAGTATAAATTCACTAGCAAGGACCACCCCGGCAACACATGTGCGCAGCAAAAAGCGCAGCAAAAAGCAGTCGGCTGGGTTGAGACTCAGGGCGGGGGTTCAGTCTCAATCTTCACTTGGCCCAGCAGGACAGGCCCCCCCCTCGTAGGCGGGTTACGTCTGGAAGCGAACAGATCGGGGTTGGGAGGGTAGGGTCAAGTTATTCGGGACAAACTGGGTGCCGGGAAAGGCTGCTACAAATAGGCTTCTGGGAAATTGAGGTGTGATAGAAGTGAGCTGTGATTCGCTGGAGAGGAGGCAAGGGCAGTTGAGGCGTGGTCCTGCTCCTGAACCTCAGTTAATCAAATGAACTACATTTTTAGGCATGTGTACTTTACTTAAGTACAGTAGTAGTAGTAAATTGGATTATTTTTACTTTACTACATTTGAGAGCAGGTCTCTGTACTTTCTACTCCACGACATTTTTGAACTGGACTGAAAAGTAAAAGGCTGAAAAGGTTGAGGGGTTTATTTTTAACATTTTCATAATTTGATCAAGCAAAAAGGTCCCAGTAAAAGTCGCTAAGTAAAAATAGTCTCTGTTGAGCTTTATTAGACCTCAAAATCTGCCTAAAATACTTTTACTTTTTACTCTTTATGTACAATTTTAACTGGGTACTTTTACTTAAGTTGATTTTTTTCACGTGATATTTTTACTTTACCCGAGTTTTTTGCCGCGATATCTGTACTTTACTTAAGTACAGTAGTAAATTGGATTATTTTTACTTTTACTTCACTACATTTGAGTGTAAGTATCTGTACTTTCTACTACACTACATTGAAAGTGAAAGGTTGAGGGGTTTACTTTTGACATTTTCATATTTTGATCAAACAAAAAGATACCAATAAAAGTCACTAAGTAAAAATTGTCTCTGTTGAAGAAATTTCAGCACAAACCTGTATAAAAATCAGTACCTGTGAAACTTTATTAGATCTCAAAATCTGTCCGAAATACTTTTACTCGCCAGTGGTGGAATGTAATCAAGTAAAGGTAGTAAAGTACTGTGCTTAAGTATAAGTTTTAGGTATCTGTACTTTAAGTACATTAGTAGTAGTAAACTGGATTCTTTTTACTTTTACTTCACTACATTTGAGAGCAGGTGTCTGTACTTTATTTTTTTTTTAACTTTTTACTCCTTATGTACAATTTTAAATGGATACTTTAATACTTTTACTTAAGTAGATTTTTTGTGAGTATTTTTTGCCCCGGTATCTGTACTTTTAATTAAGTAACAAAACATAGTACTTCTTTTGCCACTGGTCATAGCTGACAGTGTTGTCGCAGTAGTACGCATATTTTAATAAGTTGTATATTGTTAGGTAGAGCTATTGTACAAACTCCTGTGAAATAAATAAGAGACCCATTTTTCACTATAATGTCATTTAAAGCTTGTTTTAAATCTAATTTCATCTCACTGGACCCAAGGGTAACATTTTTGACTAATATGGTTTCTTGTTTGACGTGTTTGACAATATTTCAGGAATGCAATATAGTGTTTCAACTCATACTAAATATTGGATGCAAAGAAACAGCCATAAATGCTTAGACAGGTAATTTAATGTTAGTGGAATCTAGCGAGGCTGCAGACACAAACTGCACAGAACCAATAATGCAATGACGAAATACCTTCTGAAAGCCGGCAATGCAATATTTGGCTAAAATTATTACTAACGAGGGAGAGGAGCTAGGTAGCATTTGCATTTTTCTTCTACTGATTTGCAAATCTATGCGACGAAAGCAAAAATGTAACAGAAAGGAAAAGGGAAATACATAAATAATAAATGTGGCTAATTTTCATATCCGTGGGTCCAGAATGATGCAGTAGCTCATGCAGTGATCCGGAGATTGCCCCTTTGAATCTCTCTCGACATAAACATTATTGGTAAACCCATAGGTCCACGGGTTGGAGGTGCGATTCCGGCTCCCATGGATGAATGCAGTCGTTGTGTTCTTGGGTGAGATACATAACCCACCTCGTCTCCAGTGTGAGCGTACACTGATGTATGAACTTGTGTGCGAATGGGTGAGTGGTTCCTTGATGTAAATTGCTTTCAAGTGTCTTGAAGTGGAAAAGTGCTTTATAAAAATATGACCATTTACCAACAATTTAACAATTCAAAACAAGATATTACCTCCGTGAAGTTGGCCCCCCATCAAACTCAAACCTACACAAAAACTATGTCAATCGTGTGTGCTTTGTTTGTGCTGTTTTGTGCTGCAAAAAGTTGCGTTAAGGTTCTTATGATATTTGCAGTTTTGTTTTTGGCTGATGATGTCATCCAGCCCCTCAAAATGTGAAATAGCCTCAAAACAGGCAGAAAATGATAGAAAACATTTGTATTTTGTTTGTGCTGTTTTGTGCTGTGACAATTTTCATTTGTGCGAGTATATTTCTAAAATTATTTGTTATTATTTCTAAGGTAATTATAGGACGTCATTTCCGCTCAGCAGACGGCAGCAAACTCCGCAAAACTAGTGACGATAAACGATCTCAGGCTGTGGAAAAGTCTGTATTAGTATATAAAATATGAATCAAAAGCAAATTACTAAAGACTGTTACATAGTTTTCTGCAGCCTGAGATCGTTTATCTTCACTAGTTTTGCAGAAGTTGCTGCCGTCAGCCGAGCGGAAATGGCGCCCTATAATTACTGCAGAAATAATAATGAATCATTTTAGAAATATACTCGCACAAATGAAAATCGTCACAACACAAACGAAATACAAACGTTTTCTATAATTTTCTGCATATTTTGAGGCTATTTAACATTTTGAGGGGCTGGATGATATCATCGGCCGAAAATAAAACTGCAAATATCTTAAGAACCATAATGGCACAAATGAAACACAAATGACTGACATAGTTTTTGTGTAGGTTTGCGTTTGATGGGGGGCCAACTTCATGCAGGTCAAGATATTCTATCTTTTGAATGGTCAGCTGTCATCAAAATGACACCATATAACGGGAAGGTGAAACACATGAATAGCCACATAGATGCTAGAGGGGAAAACATTGATATTTCTTGTAGCATATAGACTATTTAGCTGTTTTGAGCTAAAGTCTTGCCCCCATGACCTAAGCTAACTCGCTCCTTCGGCCTGCTCCTGATCCGCTGTTGTTACCGGGCTAACAGAATCATATTAGTATAAGGGATTGGAGCTAAACGCGGCAGTGCAGCTGTGGCGGGGTTCTCACGGCATACAAAGTGCAGGTTGTTAGTGTTCTTTGGGCCGGCAGCTCTGCAGAGGCCTGGAGATAAGCCTTAAGCCAGGGCACAGCGGAAAGCACGGAGGTGAGGTGAAAGCTCACACAATGCTCCCAATACATCCCACTGCAGAGGAACACTACAGCAGACAATGTGTGATGCCACGGTGAGCTGGTGTCCCTAACAACAAGACCCTCATTCACACTGTCAGGGGAGGCTTCACGGCAAGAATAAGAAACTACGCCAAGGAAGAGTCGCGGAGACGGAAAAGAAAGAAAGAAAAGGATCGCGGGGAATGAAAATCTCCTCTGCGGTTTCCAAAGAATAGGTTAGCAAAGGTGAGATGCTGTGGGCATGGAGAATAGATCGAGATTTCACTGTGTCCTCTTCTTCTCTGTGGTAACTCAAAGGGCTAGCCACATAATATAATTGGTTCCAGGAGCAGTGAATGACGCGGGGAGGGACTTTGTACGAAACCCCCGAGAAACCTGACAGTACATGGCGGAGAAAGAAAGGGGGAAAAAAGGGGAAAACAAAATAAATGCGAGCTGACAGGCAAAATGGGGGGACAGTTAGGCTTAGTGTTATTACCATGACAAAGAGAAAAGGGCGCAGTGTCTACTCCCTGTGTGGAGGGTGAAGAGGTTTAAGGACAGAGCAGCAGGAGAGGAGGAAGTGGCACACTGAGCGACACACTGAGCGACACCATCGAAGCCGGTGTGTGCGTGTGTCCCTCTGTCAGGAGTGTGCACGTAATCATAGCTCTCACCGGCGCTAGCACTTTGTCTCCTGTGATATTAATACGCCACCGCTAGAACATAACTGGGGTGGCTCACTGAGGATTTTCCCCATGCAGCCTTAACGACAGGAATGATTAAGTGTGTTTGTTGTAGCTCGCATAAGGCCCGGAGTGGTGTAACAGATTGAATGGGCCGCAATAGAGACAACTATCAAAGAGTGATAAGTCCTGAGGGGGGCTCGAGGCGTGCCAGAAACTGATTGTGCGTCTGGAGGGCAGGCGGTGATATCATACCTGGCTCCGAGCGCTTCACAAAAAGAACCGGAGACTGCTACACGCTCCCTATCGCTCCAAATTATACACAGCATTGACATGTTATGCAATCAAGTGTCGACGAAATGACAGTGTACCTCAGGGATCAATACTGGGACCACTTGTATTGATCATTCATATAAATAGATGTGCTTAGCTTGACAGAATTTATCATCATGACTGCCAAAGAAATTTCACCTACATGGAAAACTGAGAATGAACTGAAGAAATAAAGGGACTGCAAGGTGATTTTATGGGATAATACTTTTAAAAGTGAAATTGTAATTTGCACCGGTGTGTTTTAATACGGTGTCTGGGGCACATTTTTGAAGCTGAAGTAGATTCTGGGGAGTTCTCTTTTGCAAAACTTAAAAGTAAATTGTAAAAACTGTTGTCAAATGTTTTGCAAATTAAAAAAAGCAGCTAATTCATGCAGCTATTCAGTGGTTCAAACGCTTGCGGGAATTAACAGATTGATAGAAAACATTATTAATAAATTATTAGCCTATATACTTTTTTCTTATTTCCAAGTTTTGTGATTGATTTGCTTGAAAAAAACCAAGCACACAAAATACAAATCAATCTTTTATTATTATTCAGATACTGTCAAACTTTAGGGTGGAAAAGTAAATAGCCATTACAGTTCTGCAAAAGCCCAGAGCTTTGTCATTATTGTGTTTCCCAATTCTCACTGCCACATCTAATGACAGCCACAGATATAACTCTATTTTCCATTCGGTCTGCTATATTAAATAAGACTCTATTCATTAACAAACAACAGAGGGGCCTGGGATATTTAAATGACAGAACAGACGTCTATCAAGTGAGAAGTTTAATTTCAGAATTAGATTTCCACCGACCGTGAAACATTATGGGTAATAACTTCCCGCCAACTAAACACAAATGCTGACGTATGTTTTTTCTGTTATTTTGGGCGATTTTTAGGGCTTTGAACTCCCAGGAAACAATTCTGGAGTTACATGAGCAGAATTAAGATTGTATTAAAATTACATTTGCATTAAAATGGTAGAGAAATAATAAAATAAAATAAATAAATGCTGCTTGGATGTGACAGTGAAAAATGTGTGAAAATGCCTCTTTTTTATGAACGTTTTGAAAGGACTGGTAATGTTTTTTGTGTGTAGTTTTGAAAAAACAAAAACAATCATCTATTGCTTTGTTATTCATTTATTTTATTTATTTTAATCACTATTATTTTACAAATCAATCTCTAAAGCGCAAAACTAATAAAAAATAATTTGTTCATCCCAATTATCTGATTCCGCTTTCTTATCTAGTCGCATGTGTTTTGGAATTAGCCTTTCAGACTTGTTATTTCCATCGCTGTCTGGCGCAGGCTTCACTTTTGTGCTCATATTTATTTATTTCTTGTCTCGCTGTGGGAATTAGCAGAAGCGCCTCACCATATTGCCCTAGACGAGGTCATGTAGCGCTAACCCCCCCGCATTTTTAAACAAAGTGTGAAAAATTAAGACTTAAAATAGCAGCGTTTGGCACTTGTTGAGGATTGACCTATCTGAATGAATTTTATTGTGTACAACATTGCTCGCTGCTGCAGGCAATCTCTACAGTGATTACATTGCTCGCTACCAGGCACCTATTATAGGCATTATGCTGCATGGGAAAGTGACGTGTTGTGACAATGTACCGCAATGGGCACGCTTTTTTAACACAATTTGATTCTAATATAAGTCAATTGACCAGTGTTATGGCGATTGTGTTACCAGATAAACAGAATTAGGGGATATAAAGTGGCTACATGTGGATGTAAAAGGAAAGGGGAGGGGCTAAGTATAATGTTGTTATGATTTTGACAGTGAACAGCGGTGGCATTGCTTCGTGCAGGGCTTATGGGGGTGCAAGGAAACTGGAAGGATTAAGTGTCAAAAATGGCTGTCACATGGTTTGGGGACTTTGCTTTTTCTGAAGGTGCACCATGGCAACAAGTTAAGGACAAAAAGCGCAAATTTTTCCTAAATGTCAGCGCTTTTACCTTGCTAAAAATATGGATTGTTGAATAAGTATAACAAAAATGTTGAGTAGCAAGCTTGTACTTTTTGCAGTTAACTTGTGCACACAAATACAGATATATATCTTGTATTGTAGATTCGGGGAAGGGAGTATTATCTAACTCTTCATCGAAAGACTGCTAAATAATTTCAGTCTCCATTCCATTCCACAAGGTCCAGTTATTATCACTATTTTTGTATTGAATTATACAGTTGTGTCTGAAACTGTTACATTTGACAAACGAAAAAAATCATTTTCCTTTATCCTTTATCATAATTACAGCCTATTTATTATTTGTATTTTATTTCTCCTGGTTGTTAAATATTTGTAAATAAGTCTCATGTACTTACAGTAATATATATATATACTATATATATATATATACTATATATATATATATATATTTTTTTTTTTTTAATTATATAATATGTAGCATATATATTTCTTGTATATTTTTTTTTCTTTTTTTTAACCATTCTTCCTCCATTTTTAACAAGTGCCGATTATGCAGTTTATTTAAAAAATAAATTAAATAAACCCACAATTAAATCTGCCACGAATGCTTTCAACACTGCAGTGATTTAACAGAACAAAGGGTTATCTTTCTCACAATTGGAAAAGCACTTCATCTGTTTCACTTCATCAAAAACATCTGTCTGTAAAAAATATTGTTGTTCTTATGATACAAAGGATTAACATTTGAAACTCTGGTAAAATGTGAACAATGGAGCAATTACGTAGAAGACAATTACACAGGAGATAATTATATATTCAAACACTTTTTGGGTGTTTACAAGCAGTGGTGGAATTTAACCAAGAAAAGGTAGTAGTAAAGTGCTGTATTTAAGTAAACATTTTAGGTATCTGCATTTTACTTGACTACTTTTTACTTTTATTTCTCTATATTAGAGAGCAGGTAACTGTACTTTCTACTCCACTGCATTTTTGAACATGGATTGAAAAGTAAAAGTATTTTTTATGACTGTGTGAGACCTGCTGAAAAGCCGGAGGGGTTTATTTTTTAATACATTTGGAGCAAATAAGTGTGGAATTCCACAGGGCCTGATGCTTGGGTCAAAACTATTTATTATTTATATAAATAATTTATGTTCCGTACCAAAATTGTTAAATTATGTCCTGTTTGCAGACGATACCACCCTCTACCGCTCAGGCGAAGACCAAAGGCAGCGTGTTCAAATGGTGTAGAGGGAGCTGCATAGATTAAAGTCTGGCTTGATATTAATAAATTATTGCTAAACATAGAAAAAACAAAACTGATATTTGTAAAACAAAAAGTACAAAATCATGTACAAATTATGCTCAACAATACACCACTAGAAAGAGCATTTGAAAACAAGTTTTTAGGAGTAACTATAGACCATAATTTAAACTTGAAATCCCACATAAATAAAACGAGAAATAAATTATCCAAAGTAATCGCAATTATATATAAATATAGATATATCCTAAATAAAAACTTTTTTATTATTATTATATACAACTCCTTGGTAATACCCTATCTAACCTAGTGTATTGAGATTTGGGGCAGTACGTATAAAACTAATACAAATCCAATCTTCACCTTGCAAAAAAAATGCAATAAGAACAATCACATTGTCAACTTATAATGAACCAACTAATGCATTATTTGTAAACCTTCAAACTCTGAAATCTTTTGATTTAGTCGACCTTTACACTTTGAAAATCATCTTGTCAAAATCATTACAGAATATGTTCAAAATCCGAAATAGCCAATATGATCTCAGAGGTCTGGCTGCGTTTATCAAAAAGAAAATCAAAACAAACATTATGATATTTTGTGTATCTGTTAAAGGGTTGGAGCTCTGGAACTGTACAGAAGACCTAAAATTGTGCACCACTCTCTTCCACTTTAAAAGAAGTTTAAATGTTTAATTCTGGGCACATGAATTATCAGACTTAGTTTGTGCTATAGAACATTGCTGCACTGTTTCTGGTTTGTTTGTTTTCTTTTGCTGCATTTATGAATATGAACTGGTTTCAAGATGATGCTATGACAAAGGAATAAAAGGTAAAGGCATAATAAGCTCAAGCTTCAGCCTACACCTTTTTCAGTCTGTGCAATAATGTCAGATTATACCTGTGACTGAAATAAAGGAATCAGTCAATCAAAAATATACAAAAAAACAGCTAGGAATTACTTCTACTGAATAAAATGCAGCACAATTCTGTATCAAAATCTCTACACTTATAGCCTTATAAGAGCTGAAAATATGAGCAAAATAGTTTAACTTTTTACTCTTAACGTACATATTTAAACAAGTACTATGATACTTTTACTTAAGTAATACCTTTATTTGAATTGAGTCTGAAATGTTCCACAGTAGCATTAAACTTACATCTTGCATGTATTCAATTACAAGTGTTTTTATTGCAAACATGAGCAGGGTCACCTCTACACAGATTTTTTTTTCTCCATAGAGATATGTTATAGATGTGTTAAATGTTATACTGTGGCGCATTCTGGACAAAGAAACATCTCCATGGTGACAAGGAGGTAACGGACACCTCACCAGAAAAGTGACACAAAGCACCTTAAAGTCAATTTTTTCATGTGCTATTTTTACTTTTACTTTCACTTAAGTAACAAATTCGAGTACTTCTTCCACCATTGTGTATAAGAAATGAGTTCTTTCTATAGCTGTTGTCATCTTAATTTAACCATAACAAACTCCCTTTGAACATGAGGGGAGAATCTTACAGCAGCTCTGACCTTGAATTTAGCCTATATGAGAACGAGTAAAATATCACTACGGTCGCTTCCAGAATATAAGAGTAGCAGCCACTTTTTTATTCTTCCTACCCTGTAATCAAATGAAAACAGTCTGTCCAGCACCTGAATGTCAAATGCTGTATTGCTCTGAGCTCTGATTCGCTTGCCATCTTTTTGTAACTTAAAATTTCTGGGTTAAGACATGTAAGGGAATCTTGCTCAAAAAATGCTTTGAATGAGAAAAGTAATATATATACATATCAGTGTGTGTATTTATTTTTTTCCCTCGACCACAAAGTCCTTTTTTCACGCAAGGCGTTGCTCCATTGTTCAGTCTGAATACGATTTCCAAGGATTTCTGTACTTGATTCTTTAAAACATGGAGAAGCTGCGTTAAAAGGGATAAGGTTGAGGAGTTTTCACAGTTCTATACATCTGCAGCGAGCAATTATATGAACTGACCTTATTATATTATCAAAGATGCTTGACATTCAAATGAAAAATAGAGGCTCTAAATTACTTTTCCACTACCGCACTTGATGAAATATAGAAATGTCTCAAAATGTCTCCTATAGACCTTGTGACATCTCTTCAGACATCATCCAGTGCACTAGACACTGAGCACAGCCTCGGAACAGGACTCTAGACTAAACTTTAATCAACACACGATTAATCTCTATGAAGTACTACCAGTGCTTTAAGGTAAATATCAGGGGGAAAATGTGACCATGGTGATAATCAATGCTTAATACACTCAAAACATTAAATACATGTTGACTATGAATAAATATAATATGCCACCTCTTGTTCTTTTCTGTTGTTACAAAGCAAATAATTTTAGCTGGGTTTTTATGATAATAGATTTATTTTATGTTAAAGGTGATATAACTTAACATAAAAAATATGAACAAATTGAGTGTAGAAATATAATTATAAAAGAAAAATAGCTAGTCTACAGGGCATAAAGTATACAAAAATAATAACTTAAGCTGATATATTGTATGTTTAGTAAAATTCAGGTCATTTTACATTAGAAAATATATTTGATTTAAAAAATAACATTGCAGTTCTCAGGACTAAGAAGCATGTTAACAGATAGATTGATTCATTTGGTCGTATAGAGGATAATCTAGTCTAATATTAGAACAATAAAATTCCAACTGTCCATCATTGCCAGATTTAAATGGAGATGTCATTGCTCTGCCTGGAATGTTCCACAGTATGACATTAAACAGCTCTAACTTACATTTATAGCTCAAAAATGCCTAGAAAACAGGCATTCTGACTGTGCGCGGGGTTGCATCTTCACAGAATTGACCTGCAATTTGATGTGGTTTGGTCTCCATGAAAATAGAAAGGTTTAATACCACACTGTGAAACATTCCAGACAAAGCCATAACATCTCCATGGCGAAAAGCATTTGACGGACCCTCCACCAGAAACGTTAGACAACGCACATAAAGAAAATCTCAAATGAAATAGCTATAAAACCAGAGTTATACAGTGTTATAGAAACCTGGTCGATATAGTGATTGCCTTTTTGACCTAGACGCTCTTTCCTGGGCCTCAGAGGCTTCCATACATCACCTGTTGTTTTGTCAGTTTTCTGGCTGCTGTTTTGACTCCAGACAGGATGTCAAACAACAAGTTGGAATGCAGCCTGCCCGGAGATTCTTCACTTCTATGGAAAAATTAGACACGCTGTGGGCTGCATCTCCCCCACTGGAGCAGACCGGCGTATTATAATTTCAGAAACATGCCGTGAATTGCATAAACATCCTTCCTTCTTTGTAATCCCTGCTGCGAACACTCACTACATCCTCCTGTCCATATACCGGATAATGTACGCATCACAAAGGACATTTCAGAAGTCCGCTTTTGGAACTCAAGTTTGTAAAGCTCTTACTGTTTAAACGTTTTAGACATTGTATTCCCCTGGATTACAGATGATGTATGTTGCTATGACAACCCAATCAGCGCAATTTGATGAAAAGTCCAAGTCCTAAACCCACAAAATTACTTGAAATCACGGAAATCTCCAATTTCTCCCACAACTGTAATGTTTGTCCCGTTTTATTTGAATATTAATTTGCTCATGTTATTTTCTTACAAACACATCAACACAATCACCATTATATAATCAGCAACACAATATTATACTGAAGTCCATGATGTATCATGTCTAATTGTGCATGTTGTTGGTGAGCAGGACGTGTCTTTGTGCCAGGCTGCATTGCTTGTTCCAGGCCATAACAGAATTACATTATTGATCTCTGAGACTAAATTCTTTATATAGTGAATATAATGTCCTTATGTGGTCATTTAAATATCTTATGCACTTACTTCACAAAACTAATATGAGTCTGGATCTGCAGAGACAGGAGTGTTTTAAGCCACAGTCGTCCCTGAGAGTAATGCACTGATTTGACTTATGTCACTTATGTCCTACAGATAATAATTACATTAATATGTTTTACTCTTCATCATAATGTCACCATGTATTGTACCCTTCTTAGAAAATCCACCTAAAATCCTGTCTCATTTTGTGCTCTGGTGGATGATCTCATTTGAGGACCATCTGAGCTCTGCAGTGCGGCCCACGCTCTTTTGGCCCCATCTGCTCTAATATTGTTTGTTTATTGTTTATTTTGATCCCCATTAGTATCTGTCTGCGGTGCACTGCCTCAGCTACTCTACCTGGGGTCATTTTAAATTGACTTTTATTTCAATTTAAATAATACATATTCTAATATTAGGTATGTTTGCCTAGACCTTTAGACATTATTCCATTAATGAAGGCCCTGAATAGAATTCTGAATTGATTTTCTTGCAGGTATTTTTGAAAGCAAGGGGGCCAACAAAACCAAATGGAGCCATTATTTATTATAACAGCAGTGGCTGAGTGGCTATAGCACTCACACCTCTGGGTTAGAGTTTGAATGTTTCTCCTTGTGTCTGGGTGATGAGATTCTCTGGACACTCTGGTTTCCGCATCACGTACAATAGGTGAAATCATCCAGCTCAGGCACTTTTGACCAAGCCTCTGGCCTAAGATCTGGACATAAGTCTCTGAGCACTGCTCTCTGGTGCCCAGTGCTCCTGAGGGTATCCCAGGGGCATGAGGGATGGGTCAAATGCAGAGGACCAATGTCCCTACGAGGACAATAAAGTGTAGCTTAACTTTAACACATGTGGCGTGGCAGATCCCAGAGCGTGGGAGCAGGTCTGATCATCATTAGTCTCAGGTGACTGGTGAAATAAAATTCATATTTAATCAGACAGAGAGAGTTATTTAACACAGATGTGAAGGCACCTGCTGAAACAGTTTCATTGTTGTTTCTTTTGTGTGTTTCTTCTGACATTGTTAGAGACAAAGCTAAATTAATCTTGTGTTTGCCTGGTCCTGACCAGGTTTGTACCTGCGTGCTTGTTACTACGGCAACTGGGTGCCAGGTTAGACACATTGGTGGAACGGAACTGAGGATTTAATGAGGCTGGATTGTCTAAAGAAGGCAGGCTTACTGTTTTCATGGTATACAGATAAAAAACAGCCCATATAGAACAGTGAGTTTCAGGACATGAGCTTATGGATATAGCAAATTGAAAAAAATCTCCCAATAGAAAATAAAGCCAGAGCCCAATATTTCCAGATTAGATCAGTAATATGTGAGGCTCTGTCCCGGGGCTCTCACCTGCTCGCCTCAGAGCTTCTGTCCCAGATGTGCTGACTGAGGCCTGCTCAGACCATTTGCTCCGTATCATCTCCTTTTTATCACACATTTCCTGTGCCCTCGTCGTCTCACTGTGTAGAGGTCACAAATGTCAACAGTAAAATAAAAGTTGGATCATTCACAATTGGATTCATTTGAAAGAAAAGGTCACATAAACATAAATATGGGTCATGAAGGTTCACCACAGCAAAACATGATGTAGCAGTAAAGCCAGCAATGTAAAAGATTCTCCCACATATACATTTTTACAGCTTTATTATACTTATTTTTACTGTATTATTTAATGCATCGACATATGGGATCCATACATGCTGTTTCTTTTTATTCATGCAAGATAGATTTAATGCCATGCTGTGGAACCAAGGGAGTGTTCGGCTCCAGTCAAACAAAGCTCACGATGTTGGTGGTTATATGAGCAAGTTTGGAGCAGAGTTCCATGTTAGGAATAGGAATTTATTAATTGGCAAAATAGCGAAATAAAAACGCCAAGACCATGAAGTAAAGCTATATTTGGAACACGGCGGGTAGCGGATTAGCTATTCCCATTTACATATCCAGCCTATGGGCATAGATAGCATTAGCGTTAGCATGGTAGCAAACCACTCACTCCGGCATGTGAACTTGTGACTCACCTCTGCCTTCCTCGGCTTTGTCTTTTCTGTGGTCGGAGAAAACAATCAATAAGAAATAGTAGCAGAGTTCATAATGCTAGCAGGTTTCTTTCTCAGCAGATAAATCCGTCCTAATAACTGTGTGTGGACTCAATAAAGCCTGAACATCTGATACGACTTAAGAACGCTGATAGGGGCTTTGGCAAACACACAAAATTGGAGCGCTTTTGTCAGGGCGGCCATCTTGCTACAGTAAATCTCCACAGACGTCCGTAATCACCTCACCCCGCTTTTATTTATTTATGTCTTATTAGTGTTTGTACAAAAATGCAAATGCCAAGTCGCTCACTGTGAAAGCAATGATTTATGGGAATAATGGCCATAGAGAGCGTTTTACCTCAAATGTCGTTAATCAGAGGTTATTTTTATTACAGCGAAGCTAATATGGAAGTATTTTGGATGTTTTTGGCGCTGAAGCTTCACATTTGGGCGCTGAATGATTTTAAAGTAAATATACACATGTTCAGATACAATTAAAGCGATTGAGCAGCTGACTGGAGTGTCCAAGAGTGCATATTTTAGCTGGGAAATACAATGAAGAGTCTGGGTTTGGGTGTTGTAACTAAATGGTCATTATATATATATTTAAATTCTATTCAGTGTCTTCAGTTGTGATTCTGGTCAATGAAATAAAAAGTTTAAAAGTAGAAAAATAATGTACTGTTATTCAAAGTACTCAAACTCCACTATATTAAAATATGAAAATAAAATAAAAAATCTTGAAATATTTGCAAAGTTTTTTTTTTGTTTTGTTTGTTTTTTTGTTTGTATTATTTATGTTTACAACTTTCAGTTTCTTAGATACATACATAGAAGACATAAAATACATGAAATATGATGTATGGAGTCATGTATTAAAGAAAAAAGTTAAATAATTTAAATAATAAAAAGCAAAAGGTGGCTACTTTGAGGATTTGAATATGAAATATATATTTATATAAAGAAAGAAAGAAAGAAAGAAAGAAAGAAAAAAAGAAAAAATACATTTTATTGGTTGTCTATATTCATGTCTAATAGCAGTAAAAAATCACAATATTCCAATAAATGTATATTTTATTGTAAAAAAACAAAACAATATAATGCACTTTTATTTGAAAGGAGCAAAAGAAGATGTATACACAATACAAAATAAAAATAAATAAATAAATGTACCTATTTTTTTTATCTTTGTTTGTGATTTCAAACCAATGAAAATCTTCAGCCAATCAGACTTGTTGTATGAATTAGCATAGTTTAATTCCATGTGCTTATTATTATTCAGGTCATTAGATTGCCTTTTAAATTCTGTGCTTCGGCGTAAGGGCAAGTGCAGCCAGGCCACGCTCTCTCCTAATTTGGTTAATTACAACACATTAGGTGGTAATAGCAACAACAAAAAAGCGCCACAATTTTGGCATTTTAAAATCGGCTGTAGCGACAGGGGGTGTGGGTTTTACCAGGGGGCATTTGCACAGTGGCCTCCAAGGTCAAATCCTCACAACTAACACAGAAACCATAAACTGCATCAACAATTCTAATGAGTCCAAAATGAAGTTATCAATGCATAATTGGAATCGCAAAAAACACAAATTTTAAAAATTGACCAAAATATGCTTTATTTCATTAAGGGTGTATAAACATGCCTTACAAAATGTGTGTAGACTTGATTCTCATGTAACTTTGCCTGGTAACCACTTGTGACCATGGAAATATTACTGCTTTGCCTTAAGTGTTGAAGTGTGACTTAAAGTATAGATAGGAGTAGTTGGCTGAAAAATCCCACAGTGGGTCTTTCATGTAACAAAATAATAGGACTTAAAGCAACCCTGTGCTCAACTTCCTGGAGGTGGCATGTGATGTGCATCATTCTAAAGAGGATGTGCAAAGGGTACTTAAATTAACCAAAGGAACATCACTTCAACAGAGATGTGGCAGAGGCCCTCCTCAAGGCCAAGAAACTTCATTTTTATGGAAATGGAAGCCCACCCACACAGGTTTTTCTACATTTTCCAGTGCAATCAAAGTATCACATTTGAAAAAAACACGCTTTCATTTTGATAATAGAATTATAATGTAACTTCTCTCTTTTACTTAAAGGTGCACTGTGTATATTTTTTGGTTGGGGGTCCGTCACCTGATTGTGTCTATGGATATGTCATTGCTCTGTCTGAAATGTTCCACAGTATGACATTAAACAGCTCTACCTTACATTTATTCAATTACAGGTGGTTTATTGCTCATAAATCCCTAGAAAGATCTAACCTGTAATGTGGTCTGGTTTGGTCTCCATGAAGATAGATGCTATAGTGGGAAACATTCCAGACAAAGCAATAATATCTCCATGTTTCCACCAGAAAAGTTACACAATGCACCTTTAACTAGTCTACAACAGTCTCATTACCACTGACATATGCTGTTGTCTCATACCTCGACTATACAGGCTTCTTCTGACTGGCCCAATGGCGTTGCACTGCGCTCTGACAGGGAAGCTGCTGTATGAATCTAAATCTAAACACACTTCGGTCGTGGCATCATTAGCGTCAGGCTGTGAGAAGCTTCTATATTTGATGCAGCTTTAGAAGTATCATACGCGGAGAGCCAATCAGAGCGCACCTCCTTCGCTCGCGTACGGTGCAAGCTTTAACAGCATCCGCAGGTTTTCGCTGACGGGGCGCGGTAGCTTTGCCGCATGTATATCACCATCCTAATCCCCCCTTCCTAACATGTCTGCGCTCTCCACCTCCCATCCCAATATGGCCGCCTGGCAGCTGTTACACCTCTGCTTACACTTCATTTCGGTGTCGCTCGAGAAGTGAACATACACACGCCGCCGCAAATGCGAAATGTCTACCGGAGTTTCTAAAGGACGAACGCTACGAGGGGATGGGGGTGAGGGCTTTGAAGGTTGTAGTGATACCCAAACGCCTCGCCAAGGTTCCTCCCCGGTTGTGTGCGGAGAAGCTGGCTCGATCTGCTGCCTACAAAGAGAATAGCAGATCAACCCAGTGAGTCTTTGACAGTAGATGAATGCGGCCGGAGCACAAAGAACCTAAAGAGCCACGTCAGATACATTTAGCATGCACTACGCTACAAGAGAACACAGCCGCCGAACTAACTACATGTTTGTGTGCCATTCGTCGCTGTGTCAGAGGGTTTGTTTTGTAGCCAGGATGTTTATGTTATAATTAAGAACCATTACTGGGTGGAAAAGCGCATTGAAATGTGGAGGGTGCATTGGTCAAAATTGCGGTTTTCGAATGACAAAAACTCAATACTGATGTGCTGTTAGGTTGTTACAAAATCATGCTACAGTTCTGGATTGAGAAAGTCCAGACTATGACTAAGGCATTGATCTGATTTCGCAACTACATCATTTCAAAACTCAACTTACAGGATAAATGAAACACAAAACCTCATAGGACCTCAGTGTAACCCTTTTTACTTTTTAAAGCATCCATATTATATTATTTTCTGACCTATGTTATAATGTTGTTTCTTCTGGGATGATTTAAGATCTGGAATTGACTAAACAAAAGGTAAACAAAAGGTAAAAGGTAGCTGTTAGCAACTACTTCTTCATGACATTACAAGGTGGAAAAAAGCATTTTGAGCTTTGGAGATGGAGTGAAAAAAACAAAACAACTCCTGGTATGTTTTTGATGGGGTAACATGACTAAAAGCTCACTGAATAAATGCATCTTATATATAAGTTTAATAATATATAATATATAGCATCTTGCCAAACCTGAAAACAATGCACTTTTAGGCTTTGGGAGAGGATTAGGAAGCGTATCTTGGCAGTTTTAAGTCTTTACTAACACTACACTTCTATGCTCATTAGTCATCTATCCAGGCAGGTTTACATCGATTCTGACAATTACTTCCTCCCTATGAAAACAACCCATGCACAACCATGCACAACAATACACAAACATACACAAAGATTCTGGTTTCTAATGCAAGCCACTTAAAGGAAATGATGCCTGCAGACAACAACATGGTGCATATATTCCATTTGTCGTCGGGGCTTGTTCATAAGTGAGACGCACTCTTGTAATAATTAGAAAACATTATGAGTCTGTGATTGGATTCTTAGCGCGTGCCTTTTGCAGACTTTTGATTGTCTTAGCCCCGTGTAGCCAACTTCTTTTTATGAGCACAGTATAAACCAGAGGAGTCCCTGTCTGCACTGGATTTGGAGGCAAAAGCTGCTCATTAACGGGAGAAATTGGGAGAGTGGCAGTCTAGACCAGCGGCGCGCTACCGAAAAAACAAGTAAATAAGAATATACAGCTTGGACGGACCACATGACTCCACTGAGGAGCGTGGAGAAAATAGTGTGCATGCCAGCTTCTTTCTAGGGACCAAACACAGCAGAAGTGACAGCAGCAGAGTAGTGGAGAGGAGAGCTCCGAAACTAGAAATGCAGACTGAAGAGAAGCTTTACAAATAATCTAAATGTATTATGCTATAAATAAAAAATTGCTTTTAACTATAGTGTAATGTTAATATCACAATAAACATATCTTTGGCTGGTTGAAGGTGGTTGGGTATTGCCTTATCTCTGTAAAGATGCCAGATTTTTATAATAAACGTGAGAAACAGGACTAGTTTATTTTAAACTATGGTCCAAAATAATTCCTCTTACCTTTTGCATTCAGAGGATCCTAATTATTCACTGTGATGAGTGTGAAGTGCTTTTCATAACTCTCTGCTTTTCATAACTCAGTGAGGAGTTTTGCTGTGACTGTAAAGCACATTTTTTGATTATCGGACAGAAATACTTTGTAATTAAATGCAGACAGCACAAAGCGAACATATCTTGACCTGAAGATGTGCTTGTACAATATGTATAATTTTACTCAAATGCAACATGTGAAAAATTGGGTTCAGGGTCTTTAAATTGCCTTTATCTATGTCTCATGTTGACAATAACCATGCTGCCAAGTTGTGTTTTAAAAAATGCGGCATTCTACACTTTTGCCAGCAGAGGGCGCAAAGTAGCTAATCAAAATTTAAAAAAAAGAAACAAGCAAACAAGAAAACATTACTGCATAAAACCCCTTTTCATACATATTTTAAATGATAAAACCTACCGTGTAAGAGTATTTTATGAAGTAGATTACAGCATAGCCTAGAGAATGCCCCATTAACACTTCCTCGGTAACGAAGGCCTAATAAAGCCAGTGTGTAACATGGTGTATATGGATGCCATTATCTCATTAGGCTGCTCTGACAGTCGGGTGCAGGTGATGCTAACACTCAGCAGATGTCCCGGTTTATATGCCACATGTTACAATTCAAAAAGCAGCTTCAAAATATGAGGCAAACTTTCACACACACTTTGCAATATACTAGAAGAGCATTTTGAATGTTCAGTGTTCAGTTGAAGTGTGCAAAACAACTAAGGTTCAAGTGGACTTCATTCTGGAGAGAGGTTCATCCATTGAGCATTACTGCAGTGTGATCAGATATGCACAGATGTCCCCATAGCCTTTTAAGGCCAAATGTAGAGGACAATGATTCTATCTTAAAGGTGCACTGAGATGTTAATGTTTTGGTGTAAATTGTCTGTCTAAACTGTCTAAGCTTATCTGTCTGGCATTTGTTCAACTACAGATGTTGTATATTGCTCAAAAATATCTTAAAAACCATGCGTTTTATTGTCTTTGGGGGTGCCTCTCCACAAATCTGACTTGTAATTTGACCTGCAAGTCTCCATCGAGATTCCTAAGTTGCATTAGTTACATAGGGCACCTTTAAATGTTACTTTTGTTGTCCCAGAACTTAAAGAGGGAGTATTACATTTCTAAGGAGTATTAATGGTTAACACATGATATGTTTAGATCACCATGTTACCTTTTATCGTTTTAAAAAAGCTATATTCAGATTAAAATGTGTAATATGTTTCAGTTTTGTTTTTGATGCTCTTTTTGATGCTCTTTTTAAGACCAGTGTGTGCCTACTGCATCTGATTATGAAGCGTTGTTATGGTCCGAGAACCAAAAAGTGCTTTGCGAGCGTGCTAGTGACTTCAAACTCAGCTTTGTCATGTTTTTAAGACAGTAAAAATCAGGTAGAGCCCCTTTTAAATGTGCTTACCTCACACTATTTGATTCCAGATGGATGGAGCCACAAAAATAATATTGGCACATGACTGACCTTGAATATGGCATCTGTGTACAATTCAGTTCAGTTCAATTACAATCAGATTTCGTTACCATCTTCCAGGGTTGGAGCAGCTTTGAGGGCCAAGCTCTTCAATATGGCGCACACTTCATATTCATTTAGAGCCTTTTATGGATGTGAGCGCACCCCCACCTCCTACCATGTTCGTCACGCTTTTATACATGTCTAAATCCAACACATTTCATAGACAAAGCCTGTTTCCAAAGCACTGCACATAGAAACTATTTTAAAACCTACAATTTCATACAATAAAAACAAATAAATAAAACTGCAAAAGAGCTACAAGAATAATAAAATAAAAATAAAAATCAATAAAACAAAAGAATAAAAGGCAACAGAGGACCACACAACTCATGCAGTATTAAAAACCAGAGAATAAAATGAATTAAATGGAGTTAGCCCTTATTTGGATTCATAAAAACTAATGTAGGATTGTTTTTTTTTTCTTATTGTAGTCTCATTTTGAACTCAATTGAACATTTTTAGTTGCGATTGGATGTGCTATGAAAGTGGGGCAAAAATATGGAGGAGCTATGGGGGTGCATTGGCTATTCTAGGGCAGGCTAGAGCCCCCTTCCCCCCCGGCGCCACCCGTGCCGACATATATTATCAATGAAAATAATGTCTAGTAGATTTTACCAAAGAATATTTTAGCTGCAGTAAAATACAACTGACTTCTCCAAACATTACTGTACACAGAGTAAACTGAAATTGAATTCTAAAACACAATTTCTTCTTATGTACAGACTTGACTTTATAATTTTACCTTACCTCAAACCATTTCCTTGCTTATATTTGATTTGGGATACTGGCCAGCGCCCTATATTGCTGTGGACACATGAAGAAGAACTATGGTTAAACTGTCTCTCCGACTGTCAAAGAAACACACAGAGAATCCATTTTGTGCAACTACCAATATGCTTCCACCGTACAGCACGAAATATAGGATGTCACATTTCACTTCCTGGAAAAAAATCTCTCCTCCTCACTTCGCCTCGGGCCTGTTTTCAGACCATTCATGTACCGGCAGCAGATGTGAGCTGTTAATAGGAGATTCGGGAGAGAAAAAAGTAAAAAAAAAAAATTAAGACTTCGTGTGGGGTAGGGATACGAACGGACAAGCAACTCAAGTTTACCAATAGAATGCCAACTTGGAAATTCCCATTACAGATAAATGCAGAGGCACGTTCCACAGCACAAAAGCCATCAGGGCCTGTCACAGATGAGCTGCAGTAAAAAGGCAGAGCGCTGGTGGAATAGAAAGTGTGTGGGGAAAGTAGGACAGAGCACAGGGCTGTTTACCATGGTTTACCCTCACTGTGCACCCGCTTCTCACAAAGGAGACAGCAGAACGGGGATGTATAGGAAAATGTATATAACGTTTCTATAGGAAGGTGTTCTCTACGACATAAACCAGACATGGCTGTGAGAGGTTCCAACATAGAACTCAAAATATGAACTGTAGCGAGGTGTTCTCAAAGCAAAACTGGGATTTAAAAATATTTTGAATATTTAAATTTACCAGATTTGATTTGTTCCTCTTGTCAGAATTTTTTAAGGAAGATTTCACTTTGAATACAATTTGAAATAGTAAGAATAAATGTTGGTGACAATGGTCCAATTAAAATAAGAAGATGAAAATAGAGAATAAATCGGAATTTGTAAACCAAGCATTTGTATTTTTAAATAAATAAAAATAGGGTCTTAAAATGAAATATTATATGTATATAAATAAAAAAAAATAAACATTAGAAATAGAATAAAATTTATATTTAATTAAAGTTTTTTTGCCAGAATTAAAGTCAAATTTCTAGAATATTAAAAAGCAAATTTGACATTTTTTAAGCGCTGTCCAAAAGATATATAATATTCATTACACAATTAAACAATCCATAGGTGAACCAACAGATATTACAATGCTATTTTCTAACTGTGCTCCAACCTCCTTTTTTAACATGACAAAAAAAAAAAAAGAAAAGAATAAAAATCCAATTTATCTCCTCACATCCCGCCATAACAACACATGCATTTGGAAGATAAGCACGATTGCGCCAGATAAAAGCAAAGTCTATTCACGGATAATTAACCTCAATATTCAATTCATTTGCATCCCAAATTTATGCACTGTTTTACTATTCCAGTGCTGCAACATGTGGCAGAGAGAGCAGCGCTGTGATTGGCTAATGGCTTCTATAAACCCTGTGGGGAAGGTTACAGAGTTTAAGCATAATTAAAGATGCGGTATACACATAAAGTGAAGCAAGGTGTAGTCGTAAACAAGGCTACGTTATCTTGCAAGTTAATTCAAACATGACAAAAAGTGAATACAAAAGATCTTATTGACGTTAATGCATTCTGTGTAGATACATTTTTCGGGGCGTAAAAAGTTCTGAATACCAACCTCAAAATAATCTGAAAAAAGCAAAATAGAGCAGTTAAATGTAATATTGTGGAATGTGGTTTAAGCCATGTTATAATGTTTGAGTAAACCTTAGTCTGTCTACATCTCCAAATGCTCTGTTACACCTTGTGATGTCATGAAGCATTAGTTTTCAAGTTAACAACTACCTTTTTGTTTAGTAGAGATTGGAAAATCCAGGGCTGAAATCATCCAAATGATTCTTGTGAAGGTGTATGGAGTTTAAATACACAGTGGAGCACTTCCTGTATCACAACATGACAAGATGGAACAGAGTGTTTTCTGTTTGAGAGAAGAACTCACCCTAACGCTTCAGGGTTTGTGTGTTAAACATATGTGAGTGAAACAAAACAAAACTCCAGGGTATATTTGCGATGAGAAAATAACATTATAGCACAGGTCAGAAAACAGAGTAATATAGGCCCTTTAAAAATGTAAAAGAAACTCACCTGAAAATATGAGAATTTTACAAAAAAATACAATTTATTAGATTTTCTATGTAAACTGCTTTTTCCTTTTGACTTTCAACAGTGCATGACACCCATAAACTACAAAGTACTAATAACTCATTATTTTGAATTCTCAGTGCAGTCCACTGTTGTTCTACTCACTGAAGTCTGCAGTAGATCAATGCCTGTGTTGCACCACTCCTTTTGTGCGTTAGATGTTTCACTGGCCTCATTTTCTCTTTTCCGTCAACTCTTTACGCTCCTCCTGCTCTCCATTATAGATCTGTAACTTCGCTCACTCTTCTCCAAAAATAACCCATAGCAACACATTGGATACGAAGCATTTTCTCTGCACGTAAAAGGAAAACAAAGTGCAAGGCGTGCTAAAAAAAAAGAGGACCTCATATTTCATAGGCATGGATTAGCCTAATCCTGGCCTAATGCACTGAAAAAGACGAACTTTGGCTGTCAGTCTGTGCACTGAATCCTTAAATCTTGTTGAATTTAAAATGTGTGATAATTTTTGCACGAAAATAGACGCATTACACTAGGCTACAAGAAACATGTGGCTTTGTTATAAGCAAATGCAACAGTGGCAAAAAGTCTTAAAGCGCCTCTGACATTTTACTAAAACACATTACGTCTAAGATTTTACTCAACTTTTGACATGTTTTTACCCATTTGTAAATTTATCTTTTTAGGTTTAATTATCCATATAACATTATATACAAGGAACATGTGGTTTTGATATAAGCAGAAGCAACAGCCACAAAAAGTCTTAAAGTGCCCATGATATTTTACTAAATTTCATTTCATTTAAGATTCTACAATTTTTTTTTTTTTTTACATATTTTTTACCCATTTAGCTTTTTTTTTAGGGTTATAATTTTACTTACTGATGGGAAAGTATGATATCAGACTAGGAAATTCCTTTACCTATACCCATAGCAATCATTTATACACTGGGCTGAAACTTCTTAATGTCTGCGGAAAATTTTTGATGAATTATAATTATTTTTGTTGAAAAAAAAAAAAGAATAAAAAAAGCTGGAGGAAGTGTCTGGGGTGAGGGAAGTCTACGGGTCCCTGCTTAGACTGTTGTCGCCACAACCCCGCCCCAGATAAACAAGAAAATATTTATGGATTTTTGTTAAATGTAAAAACCTTTGTATGGAATATGGTATGGAGTCTCCTGCTCTATTTTCTGTCATTTTAACATATTTTCAACCTTTAAACTGCTCCTTGACTGTTGTAAAACTATCTTACATGTGTCAAACTGTGTCAAAATGTTTCTCTGTGGGAGCAATAAAGTTTTCTGAATCTGAATTTACATTTAGAAACGATATCATCCCTCCAAATAAAACCCAAATACAAAATCATAAAAACACATCTTATCCTATGCATAAAATTGATATGGTTTTCAACATATGCGCAAAATTCCATCGCAGCTGTTTCCCGCCCACTTCCCGCCCCTAATCCCCGCGTTCATTTTCTTAATATATTAATCCATTCCCTTTTATGCTCTGGAGATGATTTCAGATCTTTGCTGCATCACGGCGGAGGGGCCATAAGCGCGAGCGTGCACGTGGTGGGACCTGGCAGCGCTCACAGCAGACTGAACAGAAGTCGCTACTAAATCATCGGAGCTCCAGTTTTACCACGCTACAGCTACAGCGCATACTTGGAACTAGTCTGAGACATTTTGAGAAAACTTCAGTCTGGTCTTTGAGTCTGGGAGGATTTCTGGGATGTTCTGTTTTCGCCATAGACTATTTAAAGAGGTGGACCATAGCGTTCAGCTCCAGTCAAATGAAGCTCATGACGCTAGTTGTGACAGGGGTAAATTTGGAGACAGGTCCGTAAGAATAGAAATGTATTTACGGATAAAATAGCGAAATAGAAACACAAGGGTCATGTAGAGCGGGTTAACATTATAAGAGCAAAATGACGAGGCTCGCAGCAGTTACAGAGAGAGGGGTGACGATTTTTCAATGTCAAGTCAACTGGAGTCAGAGTCGATAGATCCCGAAGCGCCCCATTGCTCACTTCCCCATTATAAATACAGTCTATGGTTTTTATCCATCAACCTAAAACATACACTATACTGACTAAAGTCCTGGTTTAATATCTTAACACCTTGAAATATCTAATAATCTAAAAATCATACTTTTCATTTGACGAGCATTACGATACGACTTTTCTGGGCGTACTGTCTGTCATGGAGATGTTACACACAGTATGACGTTAAACTAATCTATTTTGTGTAAAAGGTGTTTTTATTGCTTCAAAATATTCTTCATTCTTGCATTTTTACTTTGAGCTGCGCCCCATCTCCTGGCTTGTTGGCACCTCCTGCTTGTCTCCACGGAGATAAGTTTATTGTGGAACATTCTAGGCAAAGCTATAACCTCCACGAGACAAGCAGGTAGAGGACCCCAACAAAAAAGTTACATTTTTAACATTTGATTTACTTGCTTACTTACTTGCACTATTTCTTTAGAGGTGTAAACTGCAGGATTTAACTGAGAGAATAACTCAGCCTACACAGCAAAAACTGGAGGGTTAAAATTTCAGGGTAAATTATTTCAAAGTTGTTTTTAACACCAAAAGTGTTATTTTAACTCTGAAAGTGAAATGGGGGGTTGAGTTGGGGTTATTTGCTATGGTTGAAGTTAATTCAAATTCCCCTAGTGTTCATTCCACTTCCCTTAGTGTTAATTTGGCACCCGTTTGAACCAGTTTTGTACATAATTTCATTTTAAATTAACTAAAATAAAGTGTAAAAATAAAGCCCCTCTGTGTGTTGTTTAGCTAAATCAGGATAACCCTACAAAGTGTTATCCGTTTACTCTCAAAACGTTAGTATAACTCTTAATTTTGGGGCTCAACAGGTCCAGTGTTACTTAATTAACATTTCCTAAAATGTAAAATTAACTCTGTAACAGATTGGACTGGTATAAACCCTGAGAAAATGTTAAAATTGACTCTCACATAATCAATTTTACTCCACTTGCTGTGTAAATATGCAGGATTTCTGTATTAAACAAGTGTGAATGAAACAAACTCCAACTCCAGGAATGTTTATGATGAGGAAACATTATACCACATCAGAAAACAGCGCAATATGGGCCCTTTAATTGTCCTTATCACAGTCCTTATCCTTGTCACAGTGAGCAATTTGTACTGTACTAGTTCCACTGCGTTGTCTCCCCTTTGAAAAGAATACTACAATGACACATGAGCACCAGGGGAGACATTACTCCATCTCCAATAAACGCCACCATTTTTCTCCCCTCCGTCGCTACATTTGCACAGAAAAGGACTTCCTGCCTACCGCCCACAATGGCTACAGCCCCTTCCATTATTGATGACTACATGATCTTAAATGCATTCAGCTCTTTAAACATAGCTCACTGCAGCTAATGTTGTCATTGCTGAGACTGGCTGCGTGTAAAATATTTAGTACAATTATAGGCTCCCTGCACTGGATCTTATGGTCAGACGAGGGCAACCATGACCGAGGCAGTGGGAGGGGGGGAAACACTGCGCTCTGGACCAGTCTGTGTGCCTGCGCTGTCCAGGACTCAACCTCGCCTCGTGTGTTCTTTGATGTGAGAACATTGCCCCCTGCTGATTCACTACGGCAGCTGATTGACACATGGCAAGAGGGAGAAGATAATACTAAAATACAGATTACTATGATTTATAATAGAAAAGAGAGCTTGATCTGTTTGTGAAAGTGTTAGAAAATGTGTAGAGTGTATAAAAGGGACCACGTTACACTCTATGCTGCTTTATGTAATAATGTGGTTTCCTCATAACAAAGATGGAGCTGTGTTTTGTTTCATTTACACATGTTTAACACACAAACCCTGTATATTTAGGCTGAGTTCTTCTCGCAAACAGAAAACACTTATGTACAGGAAGTGCTCCACTGTGTTTCTCCACCTTCTGCAGAATCATTTGCATAATTTCAGCCCTGGAACTGCCAATCTCTACTAAATAAAAGGTAAAACGTGTGTGAAACAAAACACAACTCCAGGTATGTTTTTGAGAAGGTAACAGCAATCTAACATGACTATAAAAAGAGTTGTAAAAGAGTACATTTTTGTGTAAACTAAAAATAACAAAGAAAACAACAATTACACTAACTGAAATACTGTGTGTACAAGTCTATTGGATACTATGAAGTACCTTTTTGATCCAGTTGATTTGGATCCATGTGTATTGTAGTAAATAATGCAATTAAATCATCTTCTGAAGCAGTACAATTATAGTAGTAAAATCAGTAGTTGCCGTGACAAGCAGAGGGGGTAGAGTGGAGGGAAATGTGTGCAGGAAAAAAACATTAAATAATGAACAAAGAAGGATAAACTATACTATAATTCATAATTAACAATAAATTATTGTCGAAGGGGGAGGAACGCAAATGGTCAATCTATTATTAGGAACAGCTTTTTTCTTTTATTTATTATGCCTTTATTAAAGTAGGTGTTATAATAAGAATAATGCATTAGTTTTATAGAGCGATTTGCCAAACACTCAAAGTGTCTCTACATTTTCATGCATTATTAATTCAGTCCTGGGTCGTGGTAAGTTACTGCTGTAGCCTCAGCTGGGGCAGACTGACTGATATGAGGCTGTCAATCTGTGCCAATTGCCTCTCCAATAGGCCCGTCACATTAACACATTTTGAAGGGCGATATATTGCTGAAGTAAATATAGATTTTGAACACTAATAGTATGCTACTGACACCCTAAAAACCCTAAAACATACCCAAAAACCATTCAAAATGTACAATATTATTAAAACGCATTGCAATAAGTAGCAGAATTAAAGAATTTAGTACTTAGTTTACACCTAATAAGTCATAGAAGTTATTAATTCCACCTTCTATACCTCAAATCTTATATAGTCAAAAAAATAAACATAAATTTCCCAATTGTCTAAAGTTAAAATACACAAGCCCCAAAATATATTGTTCCAGCTGTCATATACTGAACGATAAGTCGATGTAGTGATTATCGTGACAGGCCTACTCTCCAACCACCAGCACTCACTCCACATCACACTGACAACACAGCGAGTCTAGACTAAAGGCACTACAGACTTGAGCCACTGCTGTCCCACTGTGATGTGATGAAGGTTGTCAGTTCGAATCCCGCTCTCCACATAAACATCATTGGTTTGAGTGCTCAGATCTACTGACCCACATGCTGGCAATGCGATTCCAGCTCCCACAGATGAATGCTGTCCTTGGGCAAGACACTTAACCCCACATCGCGTCTGTGTACACTGGCGTATGAGTGTGTGTGAATGGGTGAGTGGTTCCTTGATGTGAAGCGGTTTGAGTGCCTTGAAGGAGGAAAAAGTGCTCTATAAAAATGGACCATGACAGTTTACCATGTGATAACAGGCTCCCCTTTCTTCATAAACGCATTCAAATACAGAAATGTTATTAACACCTCTAGTCACTAAATATAGCAATGGTCTATGCGAAAAGCCTTTGCACTAAGTTCATCGATATGCAGCCTAATTGCCATATGTTTATATAGCAGCTACAAAAACATAGACTAAAGTGAGACTGCTCTGAATAATTTAACTAGATAAATATTCATTGCGTAATGAAAACAGACTCACTGATTTGCTCTGGAAAACCCAGTCTTAGGGCAGCCTCATGGAAATATGCCTTGAAATCGCTGTGCGCATCAGCTCACTGCTTATGTCTAAATGAGAGCGAGTTAAAGCTAAAAAAAGGCTTGTTTACTGGGCACATTTTGCTGTTTCATCAGAGACGCTTTGCCTGATTAATATTTCATATCCCCATGTGCCGTGAATAACTCCAGACACTGAGACACACGCAAGAAGATTCAGCTGCGAATTCTGTGGTCCTAACTGAGCAGGCTTGTTCCCATTTTACATGATGCCATTTTATATTTGTGTAGCATAATATGATAAGATAGGATGTACATAGAATTTTTTTTGTTGCAATCAAGCTCTATCTTAAAGGTCCTATATTACACAAAATTGACTCCTGTGAACATTAAGCCAGGTTGGAATGCTGTTATCTCACCAAAAACATACATGAAGTTGTATTTTGTTTCATTCACACGTTTGAGTGCTCTGTCCCACCTTGTGATGTCATGAAGTGGCAGTTTTCAAGTTAACAGCTTTAACTCTTAGTTCATTAGATATAGTCAATTCTAGGTCTGAAATCATCCAAATGATTCTAGTTGTGTGGAGTTTAAAAACACAGTGGAGCACTTCTTGTATTAACACATGACATCACAAGGTGGAACAGAGTGTTTTCAGTTTGAGAAAAGAACACCTAAAGCCTAAATGCAGGATTTGTGTGTTAAACATGTGTGAATGACACAAAACACAACTCCAGGTCTGTTTGTGATGAGGAAACATTATAACAGATCAGTATTTATTCATTCATTTTCATTGCATTCATTTATTTTTATTTGGCCAATGTATAAATCATTACAATCTACGTACATTAGATTCTAATCTGAATACAATATAGGCCTTTGAATGAGCAGATGTTGACTTTCCTGTCCTTGAGTTTGAGATTGATGAAACGTCTGGGCTATCGCCAGTAATTAAAGCAAAATGTTGTGTCCTTTGAACGTTCAAAATGTTCAAAATGGTCCTTTGATAGCATGAATAATATACTATCCTGTTACGTTGAGTCATTTGGTAGTGTAATTTTTGGAAAGGAAATCATTGGAAGTATTCAAATGAGATATTATGAGTATGGGACTATGTTTGTGCTGGAATTCAGCAACAGCAAAAACAAAATTTCTTCTTTTTTCCACTGAAAGCTAATTGTCAGAAACTTTGGGACTGTTGCCAGTAATGAAAACAAAATGTCTCTCCTGAATAGTCAAAGACAAGTCCACAAAATAGCGCCTTGGACAGAAAGCTTAAACACATGAATAATATACTACCATGTTATGTTGGGTATTTTTCATAGTGTAGTAGTTTTTGGAAATAAAATCACTGAAAATTTCAAATTAGGTCTATTTAGTATCAGATAGAAATTACAACCAGAAAAAAAATGATCTTGTGAGATTTTTTTTTCTGTGTTTACATTTGGATTGGACAAAAAAGGGGTTAAGCGGTGGCAAGTTACATTTGTGGAGAAGCTGTAGATCCAAAACTCACTGCTACAATGAGAGCGAAAATATTAAACAAAGTAAAAAACTGATAAGGCCAAAATAGTGAACTGAACCACACAATTTATAATCAAAAAAATGTCAAAATCACGTCTTATCTCATTCTCGTGGACCCAATCTCGTGTCTTGTCTCATCTTGTGTCAATGATATCTGATCCCACCCCTAATATGGGACTACATTTGCTCTGGAATTCAACAAAAAAACTCTTCTTTTTCCTACTGAATTTGTCAAACATCTTGAGTTCATCTTTTCTTCCCCAAATTGTGGCAACAAACATGCAACGTTGAATCACCCAACACGTCTAACTGATTTGTAAATAAACATGAATCGCCTGGAGTCAGAATTTGGCGGCGGAACAACACACCGCCAGGAGTTTGACAATCACACCTCAAACCCGAGCCAAAACAGCACCTGCAATTAGCCTCTGTGATTACACCCATGCTCCCCTGTTTACATTCTCTGTCAGCACCCAAAGGCCCTGCCCCGAACATCTGCGGCGAGGATCACGTCTGGCTCCCCCTCCCCGCTGTGAACAAAGTGCGTTAACAAGTGTTTTGGAGCGCTCTTTGGCCTCCCCCCACCAGCCCTCTCCCCCAAACCCAGTAGCTATGGAGGCGCAAGGTGAAGTGGCATCCTTTTGCAGACTTAACCATGGATTAAGGGGGGGGAGCAGAAAACGTGAGGCGGCTGGAGCGAGGAGATGAAACGCTCCGGTTGCTTTGATTCTCGGGGCCCACGCTGAGAGGGTCTGCGCATGCCCCCAGCGTGGTGCTTGTCCCCCCCACCAGGTGTTCTTAGTAGAGGCGAGTGGCTGATTGAATTTTGTTTTGCTATACCTACGTGATACCGTCGGATTCATGGTAAATAAATTCAGACAGCACAATACGCCTGCCCCACTGACAATTATGAAGCGACATATCGACAGCTGAGGCTTGGTTATAAAGCAGGACTCTAATCTATTGTAATATTAGCTTTGTGCGTGTGTGGGTGGGTCCTTATTGTGATGTGATAGACATTGCATGACAAATCTATTCTGTTGGTAATAAAACATCAGCAGTGGGGCTCTATCTACTTGCACGACTCAATCCGCAGACATGCAGAGTGTCTTGGTGCTTTTGTAAAGTAGTCCACCGCAGAGGCTTTCACACACTGTTGTTGTTATGACTATAGTGATGGTATAGTGTGGGAACAGCGCATAAAAGAACAATTTTTCAAAGCCAAGAGCAGGTCGGTAGGGGTTCGGAGCTCAGAGAAAAAGAGTTAAAGGCCAACGTGCGCTGGATGTACCGTGCGGGGCCAGTGTCTTGCTGGGTCGGCCCAATAGCGCCACAGGCTCACTGGGGCCGCTGCTAAAGAGATGAGCAGAAATATGAAATAGAAACAGATTTTGGTAAGATAGAAATAGGTAGAGAGGGAAAAAAGTCAACAATAATAATAAACTATAATAAACTATAGAAATACAGTAATACAAAATATATCTTGGCTATATAAAAGAGGTGGGTAAGGAGCAACAGTGCAAAGATGAATTGACATGACATACTGTAAGATGTATCACATAAGGGTGAGTTGTTGTACAGTTGTATGGAGTATGGTATGAATTCAGTCTTGTATCTCTCACTAAACTAAGAAAAAAATATTTGGTAAATGTATGTAGTCTTTTAATGTCTAAAAACACGCCACAATATAGGCCACAATATAGGCCACAATATCAATCTACAGCCCCTCAGTTCATAGGAATGGATTGCTCCTTCACTTCAAGATAAACTTTATAATGCCTAAGAGGAAACTTGTTTTGCGCTCACTACTTCGCAGCTTAAAAACACAGCTAAAGGGGAACTCCGGTACATTTGAAGCTTAAGTCCATTGCTAAAGATGGTTGAATACTGTCAGAAGCCAAAAAAAATGGCACAGATCAGTGTTTTCTAAGCAGAGATCTCGCCGTGGCAGTGAGCCTGTCAAGGTAGCAAGCTAGCATAGTCTAGAGTATCTTCTTAACTTTGATGTAAAACGCCAATTTGCACACTGAAGAAGCTTAACACCACTTTCTAACCCATCTTACAACAGCCACGGGTCTAACAAACAAAACGCTCTGCCTGGCTCACTCATTAGTGTCTGGAAATGTTATAAAACAACTTTATAAGCAGCTTTAGCCTTACCTTGTTGATTTCCCACTGTGCATGTGAAAGTGATTATAAATTATATTTTTTATTAAAAAATGCATTCCCGAAACATTTTCTTTCAACAACTTTCAGTTTCTCTTCTTTTTCACAGTCAGTAGTTGATTCTCACTTGGCAAGGCAAGGCAAGGCAAGTTTATTTGTATAGCACAATTCATACACAAAGTAATTCAAAGTGCTTTACAGAATAAGAAATACATTAAAATCACAATACAAACAAATTAAAACATAAATAATCATCATAAAATTTTAAAATAAAGATGCAACATTAAATTAGAGAGAATTACTGTAGAGAGAAGAGTAGAGTGCGGAATGGAAAATGAAAACGTTTCAGTCATATGCACAGCTAAACAGAACCATTTTTAGCCTGGATTTAAACTGAGTCCGAGTAGAGTCTGTCTCACATGTTCAGACTGTTCCAGGTTTTAGCTGCATGAATCTAAAATGCTGACTCCCCGAGTTTAGTCCTGACTCTGGGCACCAGCAGGAGGCCAGTCCCTGAGGTCCTCAGAGTGCAGATGGTTCATGTGGCACTAACATGTCACAGATGAACTTTGGTGCTAGGCAATGAAGAGACTTGTACACAAGCAGAGCTGCTTTAAAGTCTATTCTCTGAGCCACACGAAGCCAGTGCAGAGACCTGAGCACAGGACTTATGTGCTCGTACTTCCTGGTTCGAGTCAGGACCCAAGCTGCAGCATTCTGGATGTTCTGTAGCTGTTTTACAGCTCGTTTGGAGAGGCCAGTGAGCAGGATGTTACAGTAATCTAACCTACTGGAGACAAACGCATGGATAAGTATCTCCAAGTCTGCTTTGGACAGTAGACCTTTGATTTTTGCTGTGTTTTAGATGGTAAAAGGTGCAGATGTTATTGATTTGATGTGGCTGTTAAAGTTCAAGTCTGAGTCCATCATTACCCCTAGATTTCTAGCCTGATTTGAAGGTTTTAGAGAGAGAGACTGGAGGTAACTGCTGACACTGTCTCTTTGTTTCTGTGGGCCAAAGACTATGACTTCGGTCTTGTCTGAGTTTAGCTGGAGAATTGCTTTGCATCCACACACTGATCTGTTGGATGCAGTGAGTCCACTGGTCCATAGTCCCCTGCTGCCAGTGAGACATAGATCTGAGTATCGTCTGCGTAGTTGTGGTAGGACACATTATTGCTGCGTATTAACTGGCCTAAAGGCAGCATGTACATATTGAACAAAAGTGGGCCCAGGATCAACCCCTGGGGCACCCCACAGGTCAGGGCCATGTGATCTGAGACACAGTTTCCAATTTCAACAAAATACTTCCTGTCTTCTAGATAGGACTTGAACCAGTTTAGTGCAATACCAGAGATGCCCACCCAGTCCTTTAGTCTCTGTAAGAGGATCCCATGATCAACAGTGTCAAAAGCAGCACTCAGATCTAGCAGGATCAACACTGAGACTTTTCCTGCATCAGTGTTCAGGCGGATGTCGTTTGTCACCTTGATCAGAGCAGTCTCAGTGCTGTGGTGGGCTCTAAAACCTGACTGGAAAACATCAAAGGAGTTGTTCATTTGGAGAAAGTTAGTAAGCTGTTGGTAAACAGCTTTTTCAAGGACCTTGCCAAAAAACGGCAGATTTTAGATGGGTCGGAAGTTGTTCAGTACTGTGGCATCAAGACTGCTCTTCTTTAGAAGAGGCTAGATGACCGCAGTTTTCAAGGCTCTTGGCAATATTCCAGATTGAAGTGACATGTTAACTATGCGAACGAGTGGTGAAAGTAAACTGTGGAGGACAGACTTTAGAAATCTAGTGGGTAACACATCGAGGCAGCGTGTGGATGAACTCAGACTGGTGACGAGCTCTAAGACAGTTTTGTCAGTTACAGGTGCAAAGTGTTGCTTCTGGCGGCTCTAGCCACTTGCCGCCGCTGGAGTCGGCAATCAAGTCTTTTGAGCTTTCGCATGCGCAGTGGGAAATGAACAAAGGTAATAGGAAGGCTGCTTATAAAGTTGTTTTATAACGTTTCCAGACACTAATGAGTGAGCCAGGCAGAGCATTTTGTTTGTTAGACTCGTGGCTGTTGTAAGATGGGTTAGAAAGTGGTGTTAAGCTTCTTCAGTGTGAAGCAAAATGGCGTTTTACATGAAAGTTAAAAACCTGCCCCATCACTACCTTAGTTTGTTGCCTTGTCAGGTTCACTACCACAGCGAGATCTCCACCGAGACAACTCTGATCAGTGCTGTTTTTTGGCTTCTGATAGTTGACCACCTCTACCAATGGACTTTAACTTCAAACATGCCAGAGTTCCCCTTTAAAACATCACACAGACAATAGTTAGAGCTCATCACAAGATAACTACCAGTAAAAAAAATAAACATTATAAATGTCCATTGTCCATTTTGTCCCCAGAGCCAGTTTCCATGGAACCTACCTGTGAAGGCATTCTGGGCATGTTTCACTGGAAGGAGGCCCTGGGGAAGAACCAGGACACACTAGAGGGACTATGTCTCACAGCTGGCCTGGGAACACCTTGGGGTACCCCCGGAGGACCTGGAGGAAGTGTCAGGGGTGAGGGAAGTCTGGGAGCCCCTGCTTAAACTGTCCTCCCCTCAACCCGACCCTGGATAAAGTGGAATAAAATTGATGGGTGGATGTCCATTTTGTGTACTAGGCAAACATAAAGTGAGCAAGTTACTGCATCTGCCTCATTGCACAGATATAATTCATAACAACCATAAATTCACTTCCTCTTTCTCTTGCCTTTTATTGACCAATCATTGCCTTGGATCCAGAATAGCCTACACACTTTTGTAAACAATAAAAAAAATACAGAGAAATGGCATTCTGAACTTGTCAGGTAAGATCAATGACTGTTTCAATGTGTGGTTTTCTCACTTGGTAAAATAAACAATTTTGTTAAAGGTCCTATATTACTTAAAATTCTCTCTTGTAAGCGTTAAGCCATGTTACAATGTTGTTTCCTCGTCAAAAACATACCCGGAGTTGTGTTTTATTTAATTTTCACATGTTTGAGTAAGTCTGGTTTATTAATCTATCTAGTTCAAAAAGCTCTGTTCCACCTCATGTCATATAGTGGTAGTTTTTAAGTTTACAGCAACTTTTTAGTTTACTTTTCAGTGTTTTCCATTTGAAACCAGGGCTCTACACTAACTTCTTTTTCAGGAGCACATGTGCCCCTAAGTTAAAAATTTTAGGAGCACAGAAAAAAAAATGGGGGCACAAGTAGGTTTTCGTTTGAACATTATTACAGTGCAGAACTTACGCACAGCAACACCAACACTGAATAAATTTAATACAAAAAAACAAAAGAATTATGACTGTACTTTTCCTGCATGATTGCAATGTTTTATAAATATATCTTCATTTTATCTGATTAATATTTAGACTTAAAATAAGCCAAACAAACTGTACTGCACTTAAACTCTCTGTGGCTCTTTTTGGACCTTCACCCACAGTTTAAGAATCTCTTCTTTAAGAGAACTTCCACTGGCACTTTACACAAAACTGTTTCAGAGTGTAAAAAGTGGGTAGGATTTTGAAACCTGTATTTTCAAATTCATAACTGGAGTTACTTTCTCTTACTGGTTTTACAGTGGTTATTAGCCTCTGCACATTTACCAAACAAAACGCACATTGTGACAAACAGATTTATTTAGAAAACTTCAGCCCACATACCGCCTGCTCTGTGCTGTAGGTCTGCTCTGAGCGGACACGGACATAAAATTAGTATTGGCGTATTTGACGGGAGGTGGATGGAGAGGTGGGATGTTTAACCTGCCCTGTGACGCAGGCTGAGGGTGCCGCTGTGGACAAGCCGCGCGCTGGCGGTGCCGCGCAGTGTCCGCGGGCTCCAGCGCACAGGTCCCGCACACTGGTACAAGTTTATTGCTGAAGGCAGCGGCTGTAAGGATATATGACCACACTCAGTATTCAGACCCCGAGTCCGTGACGAGACCGAGTCCAAATGCGCTCGAGTCCGAGACAAGACCAAGACAAAACTCTTGCTTTGTCGAAAGAGGAAGTCCAGCGGTGTCGGGGTGTCTACTGAGTGGTGGGAGAGGTGTGGGTCCTGCTGCGGTGCGCGCTCCTCGTTTAACCCTTTGATACACAACATATCCACACCCCTTCTAATGCACAACATGGGTCAAAAATGACCCGCATTCATTTTCCAGGTTATTTCATGCTGGTTGTGGTTTACTTTGTTCTATCTATTGAAATCAATTTATTTTATGATAGAATATTCCAAGTATTCTTTAAATGTCTTGTTTCTGATTACCACAGATGATTATTTCCATTTTTTCTTTAATACTTTATGACCAAAAATTGTTTTTATATTATTACATCAAATTTACACACATGGGTCAAAAATGACCCATTCATCAAAGTGTGATTTAAAATTAAATTACTTAATACTATAATAATAATTTGTTTAAAGTAATTATTTTAGCAATGAGTCTGGCCAAACATTTATGTATTTAATACTTGCAACATGTTTATTTTTGATTTTGTCACACATACTTACACTCACACATACTGATAACATACTGTAACATGGCTACTGAGCTGAACTGTATCAGTAGTTTAACAACTGTAAACTGGTGAATTGTGGCACATCACTAGAGCACAAATTGTGACCTGAATTTGTACATGCCTCACAAATTATAATTTGACGTTTGTGCTCCTTGCACACAGGCCTAGTGCACTGGGAACACCAGCTACTGGCTTTTCTGTCTTTGAAAACTGGGCAGATTGTGCACCTCTTCCTCTTCATTTGGCCCTCCTGTCTGGTGCTCTTTTGTGGCTGGGTGGTGGCTGCATTTTGTTTTTTTAACCCACATCTTCCCATTGCCTCGATAATGTACTTTTTGAGTTTGGGCGTACACTCCATGCGCCTCTTCATATGTGGCATGACAAGCTCTTTGCCCAGCTCCTTAATAAAAAGCCAACGTGCATTGTTGACACCATCCACATAACCAGGGTGTTGTGTGGTGAAGCTGGTGTAGGCATTGAGGGTGGCAACATCCAGCATATTGTACCAGAGAAACATGGGCCACCTCCGTGTTCTCCGCTGACAGGAATAGTTGCCAACCATCTGATCCATTGTGTCCACACCTCCTTTTGTTTTGTTGTAGTACTGGATGACTTCTGATTTCTTCTTCTGACTGCTGTCATCCACTGCTTTGTCATCATGCATGGTGCTCAGGAGGATGACAGCTTTTCCCTTCTTCTGCACATAGCTTACCATGGTCATGTTGCCATTGAATCCAAATTCTGAGCTATAAATCTCTTGTTGTTTAGATGGCTTCATGATAAGTGGTATGTCTGGCTTGTTCTGGCGAAGAGTGCCAACAATGATCAGGTTCTTCTCAAGGAGCTTCTCAGCTGTTGCATTGCATTTTATTCTATTCTATTTTATTCTATTCTGCTTATAAAGAAATCAAAATAGAAATATAAAATACACATGAAAGATTAGGCAAAAGTATGTATTGTATGTATATACATTGTATGTATATGCATGTGCTAAAACTTATATATTACTTACTATTATATTTATTATTATTATTATTATATACTTTTTCTATTGTACTGTATATTTACCTGTCTGTCTGATTCCACTGCACAGTTGTTGGACAACTTTCTCTCCTAAGTCCCTCTGAACCTCCTCTCCTGGCTGTCTTCCTGTATAGACAGTTCCATCAATTGCATAAGGTACCCTTGCGTCGCACATCCAGAAGATTTTTATTCCATATTTTGCAGGCTTGCTGGGCATGTACTGGAGGAACTTGCACCTGCCTCGGTATGGTACAAGCTGCTCATCTATGGTAACACAGTCGCTGGGGATGAACAGTCTTCTACAGTTGGCCAGGAAACAGTCCCACACATACCTAAATGCCGCCATGTGGTCTGTTTCCAATCGCAGAGCCCTAGTCCTCTTGTCGTCAAACCGTATGACACGGTGGATATCTTCATATCTCTTCAGCCCCATGGTGGCCTTGTAAATTGGATTTTGCAGCGGATCCACAAACAGCTCTCGCAAGGCCACATCCCAGCTCTTCTCCCCCCCTACAATGAGGGTCAAACCGATAAAGGCCATGAATTCTTCTTTATCAACGTTTCTCCACTCTTTCCCTTTTGCTGTGGCTGTTCTTCGTCCCTCTAAGTTGGTGCATTTTAGCACCTCCTCAATGATGTTGTGGCTCATGAACATATCCCAAGCATCTTTTGGCGAAACAGCTGTTGATCCAGGGGGAGGGCCTGAGCAGCTCCTGAGAATGTTGTGGCTGCGTGTTCTGCTATGAGTGGGGGGATTCTCATCCCAGTGCGATCCTTTTTTACTCAGCCTACTGGACTTGGTCTGAGTTTCCTCTTCAGAGGATTCATCAGATGAGTCTTCTGAATCTTGAGAGGACTCTTCTTCATTAAGGAAAGCTAGATTTCCAGACACCCCCACAACTCCAACTTGATCCTGCTAGCAAATGCGTGTGGGTCGTTTCTGACCCATGTGTGTAAAGTTGAGGTAGAAATACAAAAGCTGTGCTTGTCCATACTGTAAGAAAGGAAAAATTAAAATGATTATTTGTGGTAAACAAAAACAAGCTATTCACTGCATACTTGGAAGAGTAAATTATAAAATTAATTTATTTCAAAAATATGTCATAGAAACACTGAGCTATACCGGAAATAACATAGAAAATGGATATGGGTCATTTTGGACCCATGTTGTGCATTAGAGGGGTAGTGATACAAAAACAGTTTTTATTCAAAAAGTAATAAAGGAAAAAATAAAATAATCATGTAATATGGTCTAGAACAAGTTAATTGAGGAATTCCTTGACTACTAAATGATGAGATTCATTTATTGCATAGATATCAAAAATAAAAACTCAGCCGGGTCACTTTTGACCCATGTTATGTATCAAAGGGTTAAGGTGGGCATGGGTGTGTTTCTAAGCAGAGTTTGTTCGTCTGAGTGATATTGGCGCACACGCGGAGCTTGTATGCTGGGGTCGTGCGCGGTCGGAGGTGTCGTGCCTGGGCTCGGTTCGGTTGCACTCGTGCTGGGCATGTGTGCCGCGCTTTAGGGGCGATCTAGGCTTGGGCACAATTCTAAAGTCCTAATGTGACTGCGCCCCTAATGTTTGACACATGTAGAACGTTTAGCTCGTCAGTTACGTGTGTGCGCAGCTCTCCTTATTGTGGCTGCAGAAGCACTCGCACTGGTGCGACTGTTTTGTTTTCCTCGTTCGCACGGCGAAATATTTACTTGCAAATGCGAGTGAAATGGGCGCACTGTAGAGCCCTGTTTGAAACTAGAACTCTGTGTGTTATGTGTGAATGAAACAAAACACAACTCCAGGTATGTTTTGATGAGAAAACAACACTGTAACATGGATCAGAAATACAGTAATATGGACCCTTTAAGCCATGTGAGGCGACTGCTATTGCTCTGCAAAAATAAATTGAATAGGCACTATATCACCTTAAGTGTCTGAACATAAATTTGAGAGAAATATACGCCATCCTTGAGCTTTGAAGTTCACCAATGTTTCCAATAGTATTAGACCTGAGTGCTGACTATTTTCTACTTTATAATGGAAAAGAAATAGACAATTTCCATCCAATTCCATTCCTATCCCACAGTTTTGCCAACATAAATCAACAAAACCAATGTATGTAGGCCTGACCTTGTCTTGTACTTTAACATGTTAATTATTCTTGGACAGTGGCGGCTGGTGGTATAAGTTTTTGGGGGGGCGCGTAGCCCAAAATTATAAATACATATTATAAATATGTATTATGTACGGGCTATATAATATTATAACAAATGCCAGATACAAACAGTCATTTTGGTCATTATTAGCTGAACTTTAATTAGAGCTCAACGCACAACCAAGGCACAACCTGATCCACCACTCACACCCAACCCCAACAACACAACGTAACACTGCTCACAATCAGCCCCAACACAACGTAACACACCGCTCACAAACAGCCTCAACAACCAGCCCCGTAACTGCAAAAATAAGAGCTCTGGTCACAACACGGCATCAGCGCCGCTCCTACAGCACACGGCAGAACACCAGAGCGGTTCAGTCACTCATTCATTTATGCATTTACTTATTAACACTATAACACTGTTTACCTGTGAGACTCCGTCCTCAGATTTGCCCCCAAACAAACCGAAACAAGCCTCTTACCTTCTCCAGAGGACCGATGCAGAGTGTATCCTTTACCCGCTGTCCTGTTGGTTCTGTCTCCAGTATGTCCCGGTCCAGTCAGGTCCACAAAACAAGGTCCCGGAGGAGTGCAGGAGCTGGTTCTAAAACTCGTCTTAATCCCACTTCCCACGTCAGTCTGAAGGTTATGCCAGGTTTAGGAGAAAGTAGCTAACGGCTGTAGCACACAGCTCTGTAGTTCTCCATTCATTAGCCTGTAGTATTAGCCTGTCGCAGTCCTCGCCGGTGCAGAGTTGAGGTGAAGCGGGACAGAGCCGCTGAATCCTCATAGGTCAGAAGTGTGTGAGAATGTTTATAAAGGCCTGTCATTTGATTTGAGTTCACCCCCACCCTGCGCACCGGGACTTATTTAAGTAAGAAGCAACGTCATTACGTCAAATTTTCTGAAAATTCAGGGACTTCCACCATATGACTTCCACAGACCTCCATCAGGGCGCACCAACTTAGCCACTCAAATGGCAAACACATGACTCAAATACAGTGATATGAGCACATTTAACATGGTAACATATGTCTATGCAGATACACGTTCAATTTTAAACAAACTATTAAACATATAGCCTAATACAAAATAACTTTATAATTTATTTATTTATTTTTAATCGAGGTTTAGTTAGGGAGGCGCACTTGCATCCTCTATTCACCAGCCGCCATTGTTCTTGGATCTTGGGGGAAACATTTCACTCACCTTTGCGTAAACACACACGGTTCAAGTCTTCTAATTTTGGAGTGAGGCCAAAACAGAAGTGAGCGCAGAGCAGAGAAGAGAGAGCCCCAGCAGAGGAGCAGAGGACGTCACGCACAGCTCCTCCTCTTTCCTCCAATCAGCTGGGAGCTTACTGTGACGCCACAAACAATACAGACTCAAGAAGCCCTTTGGACACAGGCCGACTCACATTTGTGTTATAGCAGATTAACTACGAGTTTATTATTTGTCTATGTAGAATTCTTAGAAAATGCACACGTTAGATGATCGTATTTTTGATCGTAGCTGAATAAACGCAGGAGGACCGCAACGCTGCAGCTCTCGATAGCATTATGACAGCTGATAGCTAGGTTAGCTCCTGTTTACAGTATGCTCACCCGGCGGGGAGAAGTTAAAGTTATATAACCCTGGATCACTTTTGGTGAGTCCCACTTCTAAGTAATGCATCGTTTTGTTTGTTGAATAAAGGTGTTTTAATAAAAGAACTTGATCTTTAGATATTATTGTGCTAGCCTAATACACTGTACTGTATGCATATCAGCGGCGCTGTCTGGCTAAAACATTAGCCTAGCTTTATCGACGGAAGAGACGCGAACATCCACCAAACTGGATAAAACATTGGATTTGGTCGGCTTTAAATCGGGATCGGCGGGTTCGCTGACCCCACAGAAGAAAATGAAGAAGAGGAAGGAACTGAACGCATTAATTGGACTTGGGGAGACTAAACGGAAGAAGACCAAGAAGGGCTCTGGGCACCGGCTCCTCCGAACCGAACCGCCAGGCTCCGAGTCCGAATCTAGCTCCGAGGATGACGAGTTCAACAACATGAATGGAGCGGTCAGCTTCGGCAAGTGAGTATCAGACTGACTGCTCATAACATTTAATGATGGCACATGACATGTGAGTATCAGACTCTGCGCTAATCACCCTGCCATAATTGGAGCACCAGGATGTGGGCAGCCGGATAAAAACATCTCACCATAGTTGTAGTTTCGCTTTTGTGTCATTATTTACTATAGATTGACTTCTTATGTCAGGAGTGGTTAACGATTCACCTTTGGTCCATAGACTGTACAGTAAATGTTTTGCTCTCAGGTCTCACTTTCAGGTTTCACTCATAAATTTGAGTAGCCAAAAATGTTCAGCGAAGTATGCTTGGTATACTATTAACAACCTTAGTCTGACATTTCACTACATGATTAAATTGTCTATGCAACAACACGAAACACGTACATTACTATATTGATATGCTTCTTGGTTAGTTTGCTTGAAGAAGTAGGTATAGTTTGAAATCATTAAATCTTGTTGGCTAAAGTTTGACAAACACTACTCTAAAAGGCATTCATGTTACATGAGGATTGTTCTCTTATTTTGAACCACCATTACTCATCAGTAAGCTTTTTATATTCCAATCTGAAAATACTGATTCTGCATCATTAATAATGGAGGGAGCGGAGCAGCGAGCGTGTCTAATGTTACTGCATTTCATCCTTTCACAGGAGAAGCTACGCACAGTGCTGCAATGTCTGCTACCCCTTGTTTCTCTTCATCATCCTCGCTGCTTGTGTCATGGCCTGTGCTGGGCTCATATGGATGCAGATTGCCCTTAAAGAGGACCTAGACGCATTAAAAGAAAAGCTTCACAATAGTAAGAAGTTGGGAAAATAGTTCAAACCCTACTGACCTATTTACACAATCATCTCACATTTTTTTCAATGTCATTGACAGTGGAATCCAGCCAAAAGGTGTCTTCAGGTGAAATACCAAAACTAAGTGAGGACCTGAAAAATAAGCAGAGAGAGCTGGATGACATTGAGAAAGGAGACAAAGGCCTCAGCAAACTCTGGTCTAACCTTACAGAAATTAACAGGAAGGTATTTCAAATGCTTCATCATTTATTCACAATGGTCACACTTGTATGATAGAGAAAATGAGCACACCAACACATATTTTATCCAAGACAGTTTGAGCTGAATGAATGTCATGGTATTTAATCTGAATCAATTTCATACATAGAATAGAATGTGGTGCCTGCTATTATGTCAAAACCGTTTTAAACAATTATACAGTTTGATTCAAATTTATTTCAGATATAATAATGGATGTCACAATATCAAATTTTTGTATTACAATTATAGTAAGAAAAGACTTTTCAGGATTATTGATGCTTTGACCAAAACATAAATGAAGTTATTCATTTTCTTTCATTTTCATTATCAAACTTATAAAATCATACTTTCTGAATGATCATGTAAAGTTGAAGTGCCATAAACAGATAAAAAAAAAAAGCATTTTACCTTAATTAATTGTATTTCTTTGGATTTAAAATTAAATGGAAATTACTTATTTTTGCTTTATATTCTCACAATTATTATTTTTTACAATTATTTCTTATGATTATATTGTTACCTGAAAAATAACAATTACCAATTACCTCATAATCTTGACATTGTTAGGTGTAAAAAAAAAAATCACACTGTAAATATTGTTTAATCAACAAATATACAATGTGTTGCAATTAGGTAGCTGTGTGATGTATTCAATTAAATACAGGTCTAATGGCTTTGTCTGTCTTTTCTCCAGATCAGTGTACTGGATTCTGCTGTCAGTCATTTGAAAGCTAACCTCAAATCAGCAGCAGACCTAATCAGTCTTCCCACTACAGTTGAAGAGCTTCAGAAGGTAAACAAAATATATATTTATATGTATATTTGTATTTCTAACTAACATTGTACTTGTACTTTTAGAGTGTTGCTACGATTGGGAGCACACTCACAAGCGTCCAACATGATGTGAAGACAATGCAGGATGCCATTGAAACTGAGAAGAAAGAGGATAGTGAAATGAAGAAAACTATGGTAACTGATGTCTCATTTTAATACATATTTTCAAATCTTTGATGCACATGATTCAGAATTTGTTTGCAAAGTTATTCATGCTTTGAGCTGTAAGAAGTTGATCTGCCCCACTTCAAATCTGGGAAACCCTTTAAGCTCGTTTTTCACTTGAGCAAAGCTGATGGATTTTTTATGAGCCAAGGCAGAGTTTCACTTATTTAGTTCGATGGCTTGTCTATTTTATTTACATATCTACATTCAGTGATAAAACCTGTACTGGCTTTTCTTTACATCTATCATTCATCAAAGCCGTATGGCAATGAAAAGATTTAATTATGGTCTGGTGGAAAAAATGTTAATAGCAAGAGAAAAGCTGAAGTTCTACATTTCTGTGCCTTTCTGTTGTAATGACGATGTCTATGGCAAAATTCAGATTAATTGTTCACACTTGTTCCAAAATGGCATTTATTTCCTTAAAGGGCCCAGATTGCACTATTTTCTTATTTATGATATAATACAGTTTTCCCAGTCATCAATAACATACCTGGAGTTGTGTTTTGTTTCATTCACAGGTTTAACACACATACCCTGCATATTTAGGTTGTGTTATTCATTCTGTTCCACCTGACGTTGTGTGGTAATACAGGTGCTCCACTGTGTTTTTAAATGCCAAATATCTTCACTAGAAACATTTGGATGATTGCCAGTTGCCAATTGAACTAAAGGTAAAGGGTAGCTGTTAACTTGAAAAGTACCACTACATGACATCACAAGATGGACCAGAGCATTTTGACCTTGGAGATGTAGAGAAGCTAATAAACCAGGATTTCTGAAATATATGAATGAAACAAAAGACAACTCCAAGTTTGTTTATGATGACGTAGCAACATTATAACATGGCTTAAAGCTAGTAAAAATTGAACCAGGTATACATTCTAGGACAAAATCAGCTTGTATTACGTCCTTACTTATTACATCCAATTAAAGGCCTAACCAGTCCTGCAACTGATACCCGATCCAGCAAATATTTCAGTTGAAGTGCCATATTTGTGTACCAGCGTGCCTTTCTGCTGTAATGATGATGTCTATGGCTCCAATGTAGGTGAAAGAAGATTAAGTAGTTATTTATATGTTGCCCGCACTCTCAAATCTTGTGGCTGCTTTTGTCAGGTTAGCTTCCACAGAGTCAAAGGGTTAAGAAGGTCCTGTCATCACTAAGACTCGGGCGCTCACTTGTTATTTATAATGCATGAAACAAGTGCCAATCTATTTTGGGACCTTAGACGCCATCTCTTTTCCCAGAAAAACTAGGTCAGTTATCTGAGAGCATTGTTGTTCAAATGGAAATGCATGTAAATAGGAACATGAAATTGTCTAAGCGCTCAACTGAGAAAGTGAAATGAACATATCTTTGTGAAATAATCTAAGGATTAGATTTAGATTTATTGTTTATTCGTTTATGTATTTTTCATTTATAACCTTATAATATTTTAACAGTCCTTTCATGGACATTGTTTATTTTTATGTGACTTTATTTTAATAATACAACTTCTGCACTTCACCCCTATGAAGTAACATCAAGGACCATGATGTCCACCCTCCTGTGGGCTCACCACCCGCTGAGGGGTTCATGGGGGGGTCAGGTGCTATGAGAATTGGGCATCAAGATGCCCCCGCGACCCAGCTGGATTAAGCGGGAGAAGATGGACGGATGGACGGAACTTCTGCACTGCATCTATCGAAATCTTTTTGTAAATGATTCTCATAGTTTTCTGAAATGTTCTAATGAAGCAAAACTGGGTCTTTAAAGGTGCATTGCGTAACTTTTCAGGTTAAGGTCCGCTACCATGGAGATGATATTGCTTGGCCTGTAATGTTTCATAATATGGTATGAAACGTATATAAAATAGATTTTATTCAGTTATGGGTGTTTTTATTACTCAAAAATACCTTTAAAAACAAGCATTCTTACTGTGAGTGGGGTCATGTCTTCACCTGGAAATTGGCCTGGTGGTGTCTCGTGTTTGTTTCTATGGAAAAGTTTAATGCCATACTCTGGAATATCGGCACTAAAGCAATAACATGAAGACAAGTAACTGGCGGGCACAATACCAGAAAAGATACACAGTGCATCTTTAAGATTAATATGTATTAGTTTAGGTTAGGTCACGAGGTGCAATGTAAACTGGTATTTCCCTAATGCATAATAACCCTCTTGTTTTTGTCTGTAGGATCTAACGGACTTAAAAAAAGCTGTAAATGAAGCCAACAAGACAGAGGAGCTGCACCACACGTGGACCGATGAGCAGATCCACCTCCTGCTCTCAACTGTGGCAGATCTTACCCACCGACTGTCTTCTGTAGAGAACCGGTCCAACCAAACACCAAAGCCCGCTGTAAGAACATAATAGCAAATATGTGTAATTTTCCCACAAACAACATGTTAACTTTTCATAATTTGAGGTTTCTCAGATTTTTTTTTATTTTTTTTTTTATTTCTTTCAGCATTGACCCTTTTTTGGGTTCTTAATGTTATGTAAAAATATGTATATAGATTTATTATTATGACAATTATTGATAGATTACTTTTTGTCATTTACATTAATAATAATAATAATAATAATAATAATAATAATGCATTTTATTTAAAGGACCCTTTCTGGGCTCTCAAGGACACTGTACAAACAACAATTAAGACACATAATTAAAAACATTAGTGGGGGTAGGCTAATTTAACTAAATATTGAGCTCATGTGTTTCTTTGTGTTTACAGGACACCCCTTTAGTCATCACTGAAAACCCAGAGGAGAATGACCCCACAACAACCAAAGCCCCGCCTCAAGATGTCCATGTGGAGGGTATGACATTTGGCCATTTATTAGTGTCATGATGCTGACATTTCAAATTATGGTCTAAGGAATAGACCACAATGATAACACTCAATAACACTCAATAAAAAAGACAGTAGATAGTGGTCCATGGGCGTATACTAGTCTATGTGCACTTATACTTGGTCTGATACAGCTCAAGATCATTCTAAAACTGTTCAGGAAGGGTTCATTTCTGTCCTGTCAATGGGACATTTTAGTATCGATACCTGCACAAATGAGTATCTAGTTTCAATACTGGTTTTATGATCAATTAGTATCTGATTTTCTATACTTTTGAGAACACTAATATACATAGACATGCATTTATAATATTACCTTCTCCTAATTAAATATGTCTTTGTATTTTAATAGCGGTGCCCACTTCAGAGCAGCAGACGAGAAGAAATCCGCGCTTCCTCTCTCCAAATCGCTCCAGGAGAAATGTTCGGAGAGCGTGTCTGAAACCAGTGTCTCTACCTGGAGTCGCTACATTAAAAGGTGCGTGCTTTTGTCTGAATAGCATAGAGAATAATCAGTGTTATGACATGCAAGTAAAGAAATAATGCCATTCATTGCATCTTAATAAGGCGTGATTGGAACTGTTGTCACTTGTTAACAGTAAAAAGTCTGTTGGCATATAATTAAGTTATTGTCACACTTTAATCAGATTTTCTTTTGTCTTATGAACTACGATTGCTGATGGAGTGTTACAATTGTAGAAACCACACGAAACAGCCTTCACATTAACTACTGCAGTTGACAATAACAGCCAGCAAGTTTAGTTTATCGACTGTTATTAGGGACATTGTCTCAGAAACAAGCCAAAATGTAAACGTTGTATTGAAGATAGATTGTCAGTCGGCAAATACACAGGTTAAAACAAAAAAAAGTTGTTTCTTGAGATCTCGAGTAAGTGAAAATAGTGAATGCAGTAAATGTGTTGTTAATATTTAGAACTGTGCTGAAAAATTCTATTAGTCAAAATAATTAGAGAGATTCACTGATTGAGCTTTTTCAGTTCTGATACTGATATTCATACTTTGACTTTAAGTATCTGCTGATATCTGAACAAGATATTAACCAATACAAGTGTAGGGACAGAAAATGGTACTTATTTCCTTTAAAAAAACAGTTACACATTACAAAATTGATCCAGTTATGTTGTTACATGTATGTTACGCTGTTATTTATCCTTCAAATAACTACTGAACTGCTTTGTATAACGTACAGTAAATAATTCTAGGAAAAAATCAGCCTGAAACAGTCTTACTACATTCAGGTAAAGGCCCAACCAGGATATCAAGGAATCAATATTTGCTCCTGTAAAATGTTCAGTATCAGCGCTGATAATCAGTGCCAGTATCGGTATCAGTACACCCATAAAAACAACCAATAACCATAAATATTAGTTTTGTTTGTGAAAATATTAGTTGTAGCCTTAGACCGTTTACAAAGTGACTACATCTTATAATGCTACAAGTTTAAACTTCAGACTACTTGTTGCCTCTAATCTTGCTATTATAATCTAATAAAGCCGATAATGGTCAAATAATATTTTTTATAATGTATTAAAATCAATGCTGCATCTTATTCCCAGACCTCGAAGACCTTTTCCAACATGCAGAGGAGAGGTCCAGCCCACTCTCCTACCAGGACCTGAAGCAAATCTTGGGACTGCGTGTTCCCAGTGCTCGTACACTGTCTTGTTTTGACACTGATGGGGACCACAAGTACTCTATAATGGAACTGCAGGCAGCTGTAGGTTTGTGAGCTCTGTTGTGATTATGCAGTGAACAGTATTGAAGCAGAAGGATCTATGGTCTGGACTTTACCAAACTCCTTTTCAGTAATTGCTGCACTTTGATGGACTGAATATTTATCAATCAGACTGTGGCGATGTGGCACTGACAAGGTCTCTAAAATCACAAGGTTTTTCCTTCCTATTACAAAAATGAAGTTCTCAATTGCGTTCAATTCACCAAATGTTTGTAAATGTTGTGACCTCTTATTTTTCTTACACTACTGGTACAACTTGACAGTTTTTCATCATTGTTTTTTGCTTTCTTTTACCTTATTAATCTCTTACCTTAATGTATATTTTTATGTGGGTTATGTGTCGTTTTTAGCCTATTATTACTACAAATGTTGCAACCCAAACACACTTGTATTCACCTATTACAATTTATTTATATAGCCTGGTGTACATATGTTTACCGAAGACTACTAGATTTAAAGAGCTTCATTTGTACCGGTAGCCTATTTCTAACTCTACTACAATGTATAGCCATTCTTTTTAGCTCAAGACAACTCCACAATTTCCTCTTTGTAATAATTTTAATTCCCATGCAGTTTGTTTTATTTGGTTGTTTTGTGTGTACAATAAGGTATTATGTGTTTCTTTAAAAAAAAAAAAAATCAATGTAAGATTTGAAGGGCTATGAACACATATTGAATGGACTCCATAGTTATACACTATGTAGCAATATATCTTAACCTTGCAGTAGATTTTAAACTGCCTGCACCTAGATCACACAATGTAACAGGTAGTTAAAGCACTGACCATCACATTGTACTTGATTCATTTGAACATGTTGAGTTTAGTAAATAATGTGTATTTAAAAAGCTTTGCATGTTGCTCATAACATGAACATAATTATTTATAATCAGCACATACTATTTTGCAGGACAATGGTTATTTGAGCTCAAATTCTTTTGTCAAAACCTTGACTATGGGTCTTTGCTGCTATTGTATAATGGAGATTTAATGAATGTTTTAGTGTGAACACCTAAATGAATAAATATAGTGAAAATTTAAGTATGCTTACAATGTGTTTACTACTACGTTGTAATCAAGTGGTGTGTTTGAACTTTTACCTCAAATATGCTTGCAGTCTCTTCCTCATTGCTAACCTGGCTCACACCAGACTGATGTGTCACTGTGCATTGAGTTAGTGAACTTACAAATAGCACAGGAATTATTAGATTATTGCTCTATCTTTCCCTGACATTAATGTCAGTTTTCTATTGGCATTAGCTGCAACTGATCTATGTTTAGTGATCATACGATCGTGTCATCATATCAACTGATCTGGGAGGCTAAGCAGTATTAAGCCTGGTTGGTACTTTGATTCGAAATTTCTGGGAATACCAGATGTCACATTGTCCACTGCTGGTTGGAGGGGACAGATTGGCAGCCTTGCCTTTGTCATCAGGGCAGCCGTGTCTACAATAGAAGAACTATGCACATACATTATGTGCATAGTTAATACAGGTTTACACATGTTCTTGGCTGCAATCATACTAAGGAATTTTCTTTTTCTTTTTTAAGAGAACTGCATTACTTGCGTTACCCTCACCACTGTATTTGGCAACACTATGTACTGTGGTCAGTGGAAAAATACCAAAAGAACATTCTTCTTTAGTATCAAATATATTTACAGCACACAAGTGTTAATGAATCAGTCCAAAATGTTGTACAAAGCATGTGTACTTATGACAACGCCCCTTTAGCCCTCCAGTCCTGTGCTAGAAGTCCCAGCAGCTCCTCTTCATCCACCTCCTCTTCCTCCATACTGACATCCACTTCCATCTTCGCCTCTTTTTTCGTCTGCGTTTTGCCTTTAACCAAATCACGCTTGTCCCTGAGTATTTCCACTCTTCTGTAGCACTCAATTTGTTCATCTATTTCATCTATTTGGCGCTCTAGACGTCCCTCCTCATCCTCTTCAGCCACTATAGCTTCTGATTTTGTGTTCACCTGTCGCATCTCCTTCTGGAACTCTTCCCATTCCTTGTCCATCTGATCCTTGGGCGCTTCCACATTGCGCACTTTGGCATCTGTCACCGGATCGTCAAAGAAACCCTCTGGTAACGATTCTGCGGTTTTATCTTTCTTTTCTGGCTTTTCTTTCTCCGGAGTTTCTGCTTTTTGGATGGATCCTGAGTGGGAAATAGTTGGCACGGACGGGATTGTGCTGTCAAAGAAATCAGCGGGAAGTCCAGAAGTCTCCGCGTTCTTACTAGGAGGATTTGTGGATTTTTCATCTTCATCCTCCTCATCATCGTCCTCATCATCATCATCTTCATCGTATGCTCCACCTAACAGACTTGCACCAGCAGGTTTTGAAGGAGCAATGCCGCTGGGTTTCTCAAAGAAGTCTGCAGGCAGCCCAGATGTAGATTGGGTAGCACTTTGTATGGGTTTAGGCTTTTTAAAACTAACATCGTCTGTTTCCGTTGTTTTCCTCTTCACAGCTTGACTTTGAGGTCCTTGTTTTGCCTCTCTGAGCTCAGCAACCTTCTCTTTATGCTGTTTACCAAGGACGTGAGTTGTCCAAAGTAGCTCGGACTTCACCTGCACGTTGCACAGAATACAACTGAGATGGCCGAGACTGTTGTATTTGGCAAAAGGAGAGTCTACGCGCTTCTTTTCGGTCGCTTGTCGTTGCTTTTCTCTCATCAGGCGCCGGAGTTCCTCTTGATTTACTACTTTCTTCCCTTTCTTTGACGTTGCCATGATTTAAGAAACTAGCCACTGCCGCTAAAATCAAGAGTTCGTCTCATGAAGATGACACACGCTGTTCTCGTTTTTCATTCTCGCGAGATCTCATGGACTATTTCAGAGGCGTGTCTGCTACCCAATTTGAATCATTCTGCTTTTATGGATGCATTATAATGAAGAATAACATTGTTTTAAGGTTAATTAAATCTATTTGAGCATGTAATTCATAGGTATGCTTTGTTTTATATAATTGTCAATAGTAATAATATACGTGTACTTGGGGTAACAGTGATGCAAAACAACAAATATTGTGTTGTCTTAAATCTGCAAGGTTTTACATGGTTCCATGCACATTTATGTCAAGCCTTCATGTGTGCAGTGTCACTAAAAAAAAGAGTAAATTAAAGCGAAGTGTCTGCTAATTGAACCAGTGGAGTTGCCGTAGACAGAATGGCAAAGTGACTCGCGCATGCGCAGAGTCCATTCTGAAGCAGAAAAGGCAGCGGCGCAGATTGGGCACAGCCTGCCTGAAATTTGCCGCAAAGCGAAGATAAACGGTACAGATTTTAATCGTATCATCCGATGTAGAGGAATTTAATCTTAGAACGATGTAGCGCCCTTTCACTTCGGTTTTACCTATGTGTTCATTTAGTTTGTGTCTGTGTTACGTTTCGTGTAGTCGTATTTTCTTTTTACATCACCGCACCCACCATATTCAATTTTGTTGTGGGCTAGGTAGCTAATGGATGCTAATAGCCAATGTTGGTACTGATGCAGAATACATCAGGTATACCTTTGTAATAACAAGGTCTATTTTGTAATATATCGCTAACGGAAACCCATTCTATGAGCCAAAGCTGTTACGGGGAAGATCAAACTGGACTTTCTGTACCAAAACATCCTTTAGTTTTCATCGTAGTTAGTAGCAAAAGATCAAAAACGCTCAGTAACCGTCATGACAGGGGAGAAGATCCGCACCACGCGAAAAGACCACAACAAAACAAACAAAAATGAGGAGATTATGGACACGTACGAGGATGCACCAATTCCCAACGGGACGAGTAACCATTTCAAGTCCAACAAGCTCTTTCAGAAATCATACAAAGCATCGGCTCTGCAACAACAGCAGCAACTCAACGAAAACAACATAAACGGGAACTCGGCATCGGTGGGGACAGTGGTGAACGATAATAACAAGAACCCCATAATTTTGACCAGTGAGATTTTGGAGTTTCCTGTCCACGAGTGCGTGTTCAAAGGAGATGTCCGCCGCCTGTCCTCTCTCATCAGGAGCCATAGCATCCTGCAGAAAGATGTGCATGGTCAGTGCATTTTCATTATAAATGTTTTATAACTGATGGCCCCTCTAATCTTGTGGAGTTATGGTGGTTATGTAAACCGTATCCAGCTACTAACATTGCTGACCTGGATTTAAAAAGTAATGGCCATTTTTCTTCTTTCATCTAAATTGTATAAAATCTCCAACTAAATTAATGTTTAAATCAGTTTAAAGGGCCTGTATAACACAAAGTGGATTCTTGTGAGCTTTAAGCCATGTTATAATGTTACTACCTCATCAAAAATGTACCTGGAGTTTTGTTTTGTTTCATTCACGAATGTTTGATTAATCCTGGTTTATTAGACTGTCTCTACATCTCCAAAGATCAAAATGTTCTGTTACACCTTGTGATGTCATAAAGCGATAGTTTTCAGTTAACAGCTACCTTTTACCTTTAGCTCAATAAAGATTGGCAATTCAAGAGCTGAATCATTCAAATGATTCTAGTGAAGGTGTGTGGACTAAAAACACAGTAGAGCACCTCCATTATCACATGACATTACAAGGTGGAGCAGAGTGTTTCCCATTTCAGAGAAGAGCTCAGCCTAAATATGCAGGATTTGTGTGTTTTAAATGTGGGAAGCAAACAAAACACAACTCTTGGTATGTTTCTGAGGAATAAGCATTATAACATAAATCAGAAAATAGTGTAATACGGGCTCTTTAGTGTTGTTTGAGTAGAGATGTTTTTAATGACTGTCAGATTCTCTGAGCTTACTCTTACTCATGAGTTATTTTTTCTTTTTTTAGGCAACACACCTCTTCATCTTGCTGTGATGCTAGGGCACAAAGGTAAACCAGTGATCACTCAATCTGTTCTACTCTATTTATCAGCCTGGATAAAAAAGATGATCATTTATCTGTGATCCTGGCTGCCTGAGAAAGTAGTCCTTTAATTTACATGCTTGGCATTTGTTTTAGTCAGAATGGCTTGCTTGTGGTATTTTGAATACTGCTCAAAAGTGTTCAAATAAATATTGTTATTTTTGCTCATTTTGATTTCATCAGAGTGTGCCCTCCTGCTCCTGGCCCACAATGCACCTGTTAAAGTGAAAAATGCCCAAGGATGGAGTCCTCTGGCAGAAGCCATCAGCTATGGAGACAGACAAATGAGTATGTGCTATTTCATTTATAGATTAATATAGATTAATACTATCTATATTTATTTTATCTGCTGTTCTTATTTTAGTGTAATGATGTAATCCCCATATTGTGCCTTGGCTGAACATCCATTAATGTCTTTAAACAACCTGTATGAGAAAACTATTTCTATTGTATATTCTATATGTCATTAATCGTTCTAGGTCAAAAGATTATGTAGTGTGAGTACAGGACAGATTATGCATTCACTAATAAACGTATTAATTTAATAATTTATCACATTAATCCCAAGGATGTGTCTCTCACTATGAATATCAAGCACTAGGGCAGCTTAATAGAATTTTATCTTTGGTGCCATTCCTATATACAGTATACAGTATTACAGTTTTCAAAACACCAGGTCATTCTGCTCTTTAAAGGGACAGTATGTAACTTTCTGGAGGTGGTATGTCACCTGCATGATTCCATTGAAACACAAACCATATTTTGGAACATTTTCCATAGAGATAAAGGAGTTTTATGCCATACTGTCAAACAAAGATCACAGTTTTATGATTACTCTGCTGCTGTACAAAGCTCATAATAGATGACCTTGATGATTTTGGGATCTCTAGCAGTCGTCACACTTTAATACCTCTAAGCCTGAGCTGTTGTCTGATTGGGTAGAGAGGACTTTTAAAGGACAATGCAATGGCTGTATTATGGGGTCCATTTAATTGCAGACAAAGCTATTTGATTATATTATAACAACTAAAAATCTAGTGGTGGGGATTTTATGTGTGCTTGTCATCCAGATGGGGCTGGAACAGTTCCTAAATCTAGGCTTAGCATAGAATGCCTAGAGCTTACAGGCCGGGTCACTCTCCCTCCTAATGATGCTTCTAAACTGACACAGAAAATGACACATGGAAAACAGTAGGCAGGCTCTATAATGGCTTTAGGTGTGCTGTTTTCAAAACCTGCTACATACCTTTCACTGCAGCCCTTTATTTCATATTTGGTGACAAAGCAGAGGTCATTCCCGTCTGCACCGTGGGCTTGTACAAACTGACCTGCGCCTTGTTTAGTATGCGGCTCGTTGGCTCTGTTTCCGCGGTGACAGGCTGGGGGACTGTGTGTGTCTCAGAAGGTCACATCACATCGGGACGGGGGTGGAGAAGGGCGGATTGGGGGAAGGGGGGGTCAGTTGGTGAGAAGTCCAGCTTGGTGGCTAAATGAGCTGCACTACACAAACACAAGGTTGTACAATGAATGCAGTACTCCCAGGCTCAGATGATGTTGTGGGAGCAGTGGCCAGAGCCTCGTCAGCGCTTCTCACCTGGTGTCACGACTAGAGATGTAACAGTATTCATAACTCTATACGATATTTTTACAATATGCTCACCAAAATATGCTACTTTTACCTTACTTTTTATGCCTTGAAGAGCTTTTGGCATTATTATAATCCAAATAATAGTTAAGAAGTGCTTAATTTATTTCTTCATGTATTCTGCACTGAAACAGCAAAGGATCATGGTCTTTTAGCTTCTGCTGCACCATAACAATGAATTTAAGCAAAGACACAAAGACACGATATTACTGTGAGACTTTTGACGATATATCATCACGATACTTCAGTTATTGTTAGAGCCCTAGTCACGACTATCAGCCGTGCTTCCTCACTCCTGTGGCCTTTGTGTTTTGGATTGGTGTTATATACGGTACTACTGGCAATAAGGCTGCACTATTTGGGGAAAAAGATTGATTATAGACGCTTTTTCAGACAAGAGTTGGGATTAGATTAGCGATTTATGTTTTAATGTTTCTGTTCAAAGTTCACATTTTAAAGAATTCACCACAAAGATAATCAATGAAATATGAACTTAAAAACAAATGCAACAACCACATTTCAGAACTAGATTTCAAAATTAACATTAGCGTTGAACACAAACATCTCCCTGTCTAAACACAGAGTCCTCTCATTTTCACCTCATTTGTAAAGTCTTTAACATGTTGTCAGTGACATCCACCCACACCCTGCTTTTAACCCCATTGTCTTATCTATAAATATTTATTCATTTTAGCACAATTCTCCAAACACCCCATACAGATATAATTGGACAGGACGTGACACTAACTGTGGTTGAGTCAGTATGAGCATGTGAGGTTTGAACTGATAACGCTCTGGTGGTTGAGCAATGGTGGAATCAGCTATTTGTGAAACTTGCTCCTTAATCCTCTCAAAAAGAAAATGTATAGAAAAATTGGTATATGGTAATTTTAAAGGTACATTATGTAACTTTTTGGTTGGGGGTTCGTCACCTGCTCGTTTCTATGGGTATGTCATTTTTCTGCTTAGAATGTTCCACGGTATGACATTAAACAACTCTACATTACATTCATTAAATTATAGCTGGTTTTATTGCTCAAAGATGCCTAGAAAAACAGGCTTTCTGACTTTGAGCGGGGTCGCCTCTCCACAGATCTGACCTGTAACTTGGTCTGGTTTGAAGATGGAAAGATCAAATACCAGAGTGCGAACCATTCCAGACAAAGCAATAATATCTCCATGGAGAAAAGCATTTGATGGACCCTCCACCAGAAATATGAGAAAATATAAAAGCCTTGAATTTCTTATTTTAGCTCTGTGACCACTTGGAGCTTTGAAACGTCTTGTACAATTTATTACTAGGAATTTATTTTGTTAAGTAATCCACAATGACTCTCCAAAATGGAAGAAAACCGCTAATATTTCTTGAACTCTGAGTCTAGCCCTGTGGCGTCCCCTTGTGTTTGTCCGCAGTCACGGCGATCCTGCGTAAACTCAAGCAGCAGTCCAGAGAGAGCGTGGAGGATAAAAGGCCAAAATTACTGAAGGCTCTGCGCGAGGTGAGCTCACAGCAGCCCCTCACTTCGCACCATTTCCCTCCCCACTGATCCTGTATTAAAGCTTAATTATTCCTTCTCCCCTGACTCCACGTATGCTAATGTGAGCCAGTCATCACCGCACCACTGCACCACATGCTCTGAATACATGAGTGTTTTAATAGCACATGTTAACAGCTTCACTGGCTCCTACTGCGCTGACCCGTCAATTTACATTGTGCCCATTTTGCAGCTCGGCGACTTCTACCTGGAGTTGCACTGGGATTTTCAGAGCTGGGGTGAGTTTTTGTTTATGTATTTCATTATTTTGTATTTGTAAGAAGAAATGCGCATTACTCTGATTTCCAGTTGAGCTAATTTTTTGGGGTTTCTTTTTGTATTCTAGTGCCTTTGCTGTCTCGGATGCTGCCTTCAGATGCTTGTAAAATTTACAAGCAGGGAACCAATATCAGGTGAGTTTATGAATGTATTCATCATTTTCTGACAGTGTGACCTTGAAGGAAAAAACTCATGTTTATTCATTCTGATAAACGGATTATATTAAAGGACCTCAATACCATGCCTTATTAAATATATATATAAATAATTCAATTCAATAAATGATCAGTTACTTGGAAAATAAATGGGTCAAAGCTTAATATTATATTGTTATATATGTTTTCTTGCAATTGTAATTTCCTGGTCTAATTTGTGTTTTTACGATACTAAAACTTCAAATTCAATTTTAATAAGTCGGAGGAATAGTACCACAATGATCATATAAAACACTTTAGACAATAGAATATGATTTTCAACACCAAATAATATTTTTTTTCTTATAATACTACTTATATCTGTGTAATCCCTCAGTTGTCCAAGTAGGTCCCATAGTGGTCAGTGGGTGTATGTATACTAGTCTATGTGCTCTTATACTTGTTCTAATACAGCTCAGGGTCATTCATACTTGTTCAAATGAGTATCTAGTTTCAGTACTAGTTTTAGTATCGATTAGAATCTGATTTCTGATACTTTTGATAACTCTAGTTCTAATACATATATCCTCTGTGGTTTAGACTGGACACTACTCTCATAGACTTCAATGATATGAAATGCCAACGCGGCGATCTCAGCTTCATTTTTGACGGCGATGCTGCTCCCTCACGGTCCTTTGTGGTTTTGGACAACGAGGCCAAAGTGTACCAAAGAATACACCACGAGGTTTGCACAGAGCTTTGGATTTCCTGTTCTATGTTCTTCTCTGGTTGTTATCGACAGCTCTCTGTATTTATGCCCATATGTGTCAATATTTAAAGGGCCCATATTACACTAATGTCTGGTCTATGTTATAATGTTATTTCCTCATCACAAACATACCTGGAGCTGTGTTTTGTTTCATTCACACATGTTTCTGATGAAGTAACAACATTCTAACATGGCTTAAAGCTCACAGGAGTCAATTTTGTGCAATATAGGACCTTTTTAAGTTAAGCTTTTCCTCCAGGATTAATAAAGAATCTATCTATCAATCATAGGAGTCTGAAATGGAGACAGAGGAGGAGGTGGACATTCTCATGAGCAGTGACGTCTACTCCGCCACTCTGTCCACCAAGTCCATTACGTTTTCTCGCAGTCAGATCGGATGGCTCTTCAGGGAGGATAAAACGGTAGGAAACATGATCATCTGCTGGTTTAGTCCTGATTTTGTTATGATTTTGTCCCAGTTGGGGCCTTGTTTAATGTCCATGGTTGGTTGAAGTGTGACCTGGGTTCCATCGGGTTCAATTTAGGTGTACTTTAGTCTTGGAAGAGTCTATTTATTTCAACGCTTTAATGTTGGACTATTTATTGACCGTAAGGCTACATAGATTACTTGAAATTATTGTGACTAGTCAACTATTAAAATAATGAACATTGTATTTTGATAACTGTATTCATTATCTTAAAGACATCCATCCATCCATCTTCTCCCGCTTAATCCAGCTGGGTCGCAGGGGCAGCTTGCTGCCCAATCCTCATAGCACCTGACCCCCCCTATGAACCCCTCTGCAGGTGGTGAGCCCACAGGAGGGAATAAGACGATAAGAAGATAAGGGATCTTAAAGACAGTGGCATTAAATCAAATGGCAAAATAGAGTATATTTTCAAATAGTGAATAAGTGACTCAAATCAGTAATTTTCTGTTCTATCTACAGCTTTCAGTCATATTTCAACCTTAATTTTGTTAATAATGTATAAAAAATTCTCAATGTGCAATAGCATAGTCGTTTGACTTATCAAATCATCAACAAAAAAAAATTATTTTAGTACTAAATTAATCATTTATTGCAGCACTAATCGAATTGGAAAAATCTGACCCATTTGCAATTAAAAAGAAAAAGAAACTTGACTAAAAATGTACAATAGACATGTAATGTATTTTAGGCCGTTTAAGAACCTTGGTACAGGCTCCTTTTGGAAATAAATCTTCTCTGCTTGTGTTCTTAATGGGTGGGCTCTGTTGAATTATTAACGGTCACTAGACTCCATTTGAAGTGAATAGTTCTTCTTCTTGTGCCGTCCCTTTTAGCTGAAAAACACACGTGTAAGTCATAAAAACCAATTACGCGGCAGCTGGAACTTATAGTAGTAATGGCTCTTTAATTGTTCCGGGAAGTCTTGTAAACGGTACATGAAAAATCCATGTTTGGATAAATAAACTCGGGCACCTCATCTCAGAATAAAGTAACCACTGATATTACATTAATGTGACTCATAAATTATGCTCCAAACTACAGAACAGTGAAGCATCTGTTATGAATCATTAAGAAAAAGAGTGTGAACAACCCTTTTATGTAAACCCAGTTCTTGGAAAAACTAATGTTCAGTCGGTTGAATGTTTTTATTGGCGTAATACGAAATCTAGACAAAATCTAAACCAGGGAATGAAAACAGTGTCCCAATGACCTCGTATTTCTGTAATATGTTTAGAATGGGCGAGAGTACCATTGTATCCGTCTTGCCTTACAAATACAATTAAAGGCATTTGTAAGGTAAGATTTGTATGTTTTCTTCTTCCATAAATCACCTATAATTGAATAAATGCTTGATATCAGATGTGTTTTAAAGCTACCATCCATAATTAGATAGGATGACCGGGCCATGCTGCATTCTCACAAATTGTCACTAGATGCTATCGACGTTACTGCAGTCTGATAGTGTGTCAGCTTTGATCTGAGAGAAGAAGAGCAGAGAGCACAGATTGTGTGACCCTGAGCAAAGACTAGGCGAGGGTGGGGTGGGGTGAATAGGTTTCACACCTGCCATCTACCAGTAAAAAAAAATAAGATACATTTTTAAGGTGCACTGCACAACTTTTCTGGTGGAGCATACAGGACCTACTTGTTTCCATGGAGATGTTATTGCTTTGTTTTATGTTCCATGGTGTGATATATATTTTCCATCTAGCATTTATTTATTACAGGTGTTTTTGTTGCTGAAAAATACAATAATTCCTTCTATGAATAGAAGCCACTCTCCACAGATCTGAATTGTAATGTAGTGCTGTAGCCTGTTTGTCTCTTTTCCGATAGATTTAGGTTTAGGATTTAGGTTTAGGATTTAGGTTTAATCTATACTGTGGACCATTCCAGGCAAAGCAATAACATTTCCACTGAAACAAGCAGGTGGAAAACCCTCTACTAGAAATGTTACGCAGTGCGCCTTTTTAATGCAATGTTGTGGAACTTTCCAAGCAAAGCAGCAACATCCCCATGGTGTGCCCTCCACCGAGCACCTTTAAAATGTTTGTCCATGAGCTTCACAGTGTTGAAATGTTACTGTTGCCATAGTGAATAACAACATAAAACAAAGTAATACATCCTTTGAGTGGGAAAAAGTCTTCAGAATGTTGCATATAACAGGAAGCTGAAACTGATGAATAGCACACATGAAGAAGCCACAACTTTTTTGTATTTAATAGGTTTCATACTGAGACTAAAGTGTAGCGCGAAAACATAAGTCATTGATGGCTGTGGTGTAAACAATTCTTGTAGATTTTTCAATAATTAAATAAAAGAAGAAAGACTCTCCTGGGGGTATTTTCCACATGGGGTGCAACTCCTCTGAGAACACGCCTGATTGTCTTTCCCTGTTATAAATATGGAGAAAGTGTCTTTTTCCCAAGCCTGAAGCTGCACTTTGACACATTTCCAGACAGATTTTTGCATCCGAATTAGCTTTGGGAATACTGATCTCTCCTCTCCATGATGAAAGCCTCAACATCTGTTTGTATATAGGAACGTGTTGGAAACTTCCTGGCTGACTTCTACGCGGTGAACGGTCTAGTGCTGGAATCGAGGAAGCGGCGTGAGCATCTGAGCGAGGAGGACATCCTGAGAAACAAAGCCATCATGGAGAGTCTGAGCAAAGGAGGCAGCATCGGGGAGCACAACTTTGAGGTGAGTTTAATTTGCCCAGATTACGCTGTTTTGTGATCTATGTTATAATGTTGCTTCCTCATCAAAAACAGACCTGGAGTTGTGTTTGGTTTCATTCACACATGTTTAACACACAAATCCTGCATATTTAGAGTTTTTCTCTCAAACAGAAAACACTCTGTTCCACCTTGTGATCTCATCTGGTAATACAGGAAGTGTTCCAATGTGTTTAAACTACATACACCTTCATTTGGATAATTTCTAGTGCTGTCAAATGATCAATTTTTTAAATCAGATCAATCACACTTTAGAATTTTGATTAATCACGATGAATCGCAGTTCATTCTTCTTCAAAAAAAGACCAAAATATTTTGACAAAAATGCAATTTATTATCAAAAAGTTATATTATTGACACTTTTCTATCGCTGGTAGTTTTGTTGACAACAGTGCTGCTAATGTTGTTTGTTGTGCTTGGCTTGTTGTTTGTACAAGTAGTGTCCTCACTGCCGCTGAATGAAACATGTTTTTAAGATGGTATTTTAAACTTGTTGCGCTTCTGTGGGAAGAGAATTCATCGCTGCAATTTCTGCAAACTACCTTAATTTTATCCAAAGTTGCATATGGATCGACCTGATCACTGACCTAATAACCTGCGCCGCCTTTCAGGTCACCATCCATGCTTTCGATAGAGGAGCATGTGTGTTCAAAATAAATTGTGATTAATTTGCGTTAAAAACATATTTTTGTGTGATTAATTGCACGCGTTAATGTTGACAGCCCTAATAATTTCAGACCTGGAATTGATCATCTCTACTTAACAACATGACATCACAAGGTGGAACAGCTTTTGAGCTTTAAAGATGCAGACAGACTAATAATAAAGGGTTATTCAAAGGTGTGTGAGCGAAACAAAACACAACTCCAGGTATGTTTATGATGAGGTAACAACATTATATATATATATTGTGACTAGTCCCCTTTAAAGTGGGACTAGTCCCCTAAACTTAGCCCACAACCATATTCCAAACAAAGCTGCTAAACTGGGCAAAACTAAAGAAGAGAGTGGGGGAGGAGGAGGGGCTGGTCTAGAGGTAAAAGGAAGAGTGTGATTGGTCTAACAGGTATCCACGCTTTTAAAAAAAACACCCGTCTGTAATCAGGGCAGTCCTGTGTGATGTCACCAACTACTTGAACTTAAGGAGGCCACTGGAGGCAGCACAAGCTTAGATTTAGGGGGTTTTGGCCAGAAAGTTGCAAATTCACCCAGTTTGCACTAAAGTTGCCAATAATGACCTGGAACTGTAGATAACGCTATTAAAACACCATATAGACAGTTTGGGAGCAGTAAAGTGGATTTAGTGTTTAGTTCCACTTTAATACTGTAGGCAGCTGTTAGGCCTGTTGTTATAAAATACATTTTGATAGACCAGATGGTGCTACTGGTAAATATCAGAAAACAGTAATACACAGGTATATAGTCGTATAATTTGGCAGCTTTAATAGAACATCACAGGTTTAGTTATAAGTTTAGGGTATCTTGCTCCAAATTAGATATGCACCGAAACAGCTCAGGTATCGGATATTGGTGAATCAGTTCTATGATATCAATTCAGCTGATTCATGATATCCTGGTTGTGCATTTAATTAGATATAAAAGGACAAATTACTGGCTGGTGTTGGCCAAGAACAGCTCATAATGTCTGAATCTTTAATCAGACAAAGTTCTTCAGCAGTTAGCTGGCTAATTGTACTGACTTGTGTCGAAGGGGCATAAAAGCCATTTTCATCCCCACACTATATATTTTAATCTGTTATAGCTTAATAAATTATCAGCACTGATTATAAAACTGACCCATAAAAAATATTCTGCAGTTAACATTTTTCAGGTGTAATGAGTTGTGCTATTTGAGCCCCTACAGCTCATATGAGGTACTACAGTTTGAAGATTGCTGCTTAAAAAAATCACATGCTCAAGGAATATTATTTTGAGCTTCATGTTTAGCGATAATTTAAATGTAATGATCAATTTATTAACATTGTCCTGTCCCTCAGCCTGTGAAGAGACAGTCCCTCAGCGCTCCAGCTCCAAATACTATTTCCTGGGAGGAGTACATCACAGCCGAGCATGGAAAGTATGTATCTCCTATGACGCCCTTCGCAATCATATCTTTTACCTTAAGACTAAATTATTTTTATGACTGAGTGAACCCAGATGTAAATTATAGCTTAAACAGTTCAATTCATGGCTACTCTAGGGCCAAACCCAAGTCTGCTGGACAAACCTATCATTCGTGAAGCATCTGCATCTAGTTTGATTTATTTATTAGGGACGGTGCACATAAAAACACTGACATACACAAAAGAGGTAATATGTTTGCACCAGGTTCTAACATAAATTGCTACTTTCTACCTGCAGTCTTTGAGCAGGTTTATGTCATGCCAATAAAATTCAACTTGTATAAAGAACAAGTATATCTGTTTGAACTTAAAAAAAAAAAAAACAGGGACAGAATTAAACCTAGACTATGAAACTACACCAGAATGAGGTTTGCCATTTCACAAAGAAGATTTTCATGTTCTAGTGAAGCAGAGCGTTCAATATTGAAATGGGTTATAGTCCCCATAAACATTAAATCCATGTTACATTGTGCTTGACTGTAGAAGTTAAATAAGCTGACTGTGAAGTTCATTTATTATGAAAAAGGCTCATCTTGTTCACTTGTGCGTCTCCTCCTCCAGGCCTCCTCATCTGGGGAGAGAACTTGTGTGCAAAGAGAGCAAGAAGAACTTCAAAGCCACGGTGGCCATGAGCCAGGATTTCCCTCTGGGCATCGAGTCGTGAGTATAGCCCCTTCTCTCTCATCGTGTGGGTCACAGCAGTAAACCTGAACCTGTGCTCTGTTTTTAAACTCAAGATGAAAGATACGACTGCCCCACAGCTCAGCCATTTACAGTCAGTCAGAACACTTAAGTCTGCAGGCCTTCACTGGCCTTCACGCTTTTATCCTGCACTTGAGTTTAACAGGAACTGTACTATGTACTAAATGTACTAGTATATGTATGAAAAACTATTCATTAGACCTGTGAACGATATGTGAAAAACAGAATCCTATTTACAACATTGCAAATTTAATCACAAAGTTCACATTTTAAACGTGTTCAGACAAACTAATAAAAGAATCTAATTTCATAATGTGTTGTACAGATCTAAACTACACAATGAGCAGTTTTTTTTATGCAGAGTAAGGCAGAATATATTGTTTGTGAAGGAAAATAATTGCAGTCTTTGCGATTTGCTAGTTGCAAACTACAGTATTTTAAAGCAAATTTAAAAGTCCACTATGCTGTTACTCCATGGAGGTAGTTTTACTTTGCCTGGAATGATCCTAAGCATGGCGTCAAACTGATCTCTTATCTCCATGAAGACAAGCATGTGACGCCATCAGGCCAAGTTACAGGTCAGATCTGGGGAGAGGCCTGCCAGAGTGCATGTTTGTCAGGGTCTTTTGAGCAATAAAAACATGTATAATAGAATGCATGAAAGAAAGTATAAAGTTCTACAGGGGAACATGACATCTCCATGGTGACAAGCAGGTGATGGACATTCTTACACAGAGAACCTTTTAAACCCCAGTACTTCAGGAATAAATTTTACCCCCATAACTCCTTGTCCTGCTTAGTACCTGTTAACTTCATAATAATGTTTCAATCAATACTTCAAATCAATACTGGGAATTTGACTTTGAGCACCAGAGGTTACTCAGTCTTACTTAACTCAAACTACTAAGCCACACATTTACAAGTTCAGCCTCCACAAAGTTATCAGATCATAATGACAATAGACAGCGGAAATGCCCTTTAAAAACAGGGTTGCACGTGTGACCTGGACATAGATCCAGGTAGTGAGAAAACCTCTATAATTTGACATCTTTAACATTATATTCTTTGCTGTTGGGTTCACGCAACGGAGAAAGCCTGAACCCAAATTCAAATGGAGTGTGTAAAAGTTTGTGGAGGTGGTTTGATGAAATGCCTGTCATGTTCAGAGGCAGCGCTGTAAAATATGAGCAGAGCATAATGCAGTTAAATAGCTTTATCTCTTCCTCTGAACTAATGTGCTCCGGCTCCAAACGCCCGTCCTAAACATGCTTAATGGCTTTTTAATGTGATTTCTCTCCCTCGTGTGTTTTGACAAAATATGCCTCCATACTTTCTACTCCTACAATGTTACATTTCACTTTAATAAATGGCCAACGTGATTTATAACGCATCTGTCTTTTAGAATAGATATGTTGTGAAATTGACTCAAAGCTTTTAACCCTAATGACAGATCCTCAAATAGGGGTGTAACATAACTGTGACATAACTGAAATATCGAGATCTTGTATCGTCAAAGGTCTCACAATAATATCGTGGGCCATCGCAATAATCACTCTGCTCTGTTTCAGTATAGACAATATGAAGAAATAAACTGTAACTAAGCATTTGATCTTAAAAGTCCTGTATTACACAAAATGGATTCTTCTTAACGTTAAGACATGTTATAACATTGTTAACTCTTCAAAAACATACCTGGAGTTGGGTTTGTTTCATTCACATGTTTGAGTAACACTATTATTAGTCTGTCTATATCTCCAAAGCCCAATGTGCTGTGTTTCACCTTTTTGATGTCATGTAGTGGTAGTTTAACAGCTACTTTTTACCTCTAGTTCAGTAGAGGTTGGTCATTCCAGGCTGAAACTGTCCAAATGATTTTAGTATAGGTGTATGAAGTTTAAAAACCCAGTGGAACATTTCCTGTATTACCACATGACATCACAAGGTGGAACAGTGTTTTCAGTTTGAGAGAAGAGAAGAATACGCAGGATTTGTGTGTTAAACATGTATGAAACAAAACACAACTCCAGGTCGGTTATTGGTGAGGAAGCATTATAACAGAATTCCATTTTAAAATGAAAAAAACATATACACAATATGTTAGCCTCCCCAAAATACTTCAGTATATATAGTATACCATGAGATGCATACTGTGATAATATGGTACCATGAGATTTGGATATCCACACATCTGTTATGTGTTACATGTTATGTTTAGTTTCACTAATCCTACAGATTTGGTCCATCTGCCTTCTTGAGGGCTTCGAATGCCCCTCACTGCTCTGTGTCAAAACATGCTGCAATAAATACCCGGTTTACATTTGAAAAACAGGATGTTGTATGGGGAAAGATAAAATATATATGTTCAGTTTATTTTCATCTTGAGAAGGGAAATTCTACTTCCCATCGAGCTTTACTACGATGCCATTTTGTAGCTGGGATGATTTGTATTGCACACGTCATGCTGTCCAGTCACTGTAATGTCACTAAATATAATGTTGTCCTTTCTCTCTCAGGTTACTGAATGTGTTGGAAGTCATTGCCCCATTTAAGCACTTCAACAAACTCCGAGAGTTTGTCCAAATGAAACTTCCTCCTGGGTTTCCAGTTAAACTAGGTATGTACCAAAAATTATGAAGGTTTAGGCTTCTTGGCCTAAAATGTAGTTTTGTTCCTGTGAAAAAGCAAATGCAACTAAAAGAGACCTTGATCTTTGGCTATTTCAGTGAATCATAAATTATTTAACACACAGGAATATTCTGACCTGCATGTCTATTAAAGGACTCGCATGTATGTGAGCAAACTTTGTCTTGCCTTAGTATAGATATATTGTATAAGCAGCTTTTGAGGTCAGAATAAATCAGATGGGTACTGTATGCATCTAATTACAGACTTTTATTGTCCAACAGTCAGGAAGTGTGAGGTTAGCATGCTAGTTGTTTTTAGCATTACTGCAACTGTTAAACTGCCTAACGTAAATGAGGAATAACTTTGGACCACTGTAAACAATTGAATAAGTTCTGCTTTTCACATGTTTAACAGTAAAAATCAGGCACAGCTCCTTTAACACTAAATCCCTTTCTCCTCCTCAGATATCCCAGTCTTCCCCACCATCACCGCAACCGTCACTTTCCAGGAGTTCCGCTACGACGAATTTGACGAGTCCATTTTCTTCATACCCCCGGAGTACAAGGAAGACCCCTGTCGCTTCCCCGACCTTTGACCTGTTTTCTGAACCAGCAAATACTTCTGCAGCAAGGGAAAAATGAACTTCCATATCTGTATTTGTTTCTTATATCTCTATTATATCAATATATGTATGTTTAAAGGGAATGGGGTGCGGCTGCTTTTCATTTTCGACGGATGTTAAAGCAAGTTAATGCAAAAGAGTGCCATGTGAATAGTTGTCGTCAAAAAGAGGTTAGCTCGCTTTTCCATCGTACCTGAAATCCACAAAGCAGCTGGTGGTCCGTGCTGTGCTGCTGTCCGAGAATCTGGACTTTTCCACTCTTTCTCTTGTTATGATAACCATATTGAGTGTAACTATTGGACTGCTATGATGTTTGAACTGTCACTTCGAGATTGCACTGACACTATGTAAATACGTCATCTCAGCCCGTAGAGCTTAAGAAGAAAACTTTAGAGCGATATTGTTTAATGCTGAGGGGTGGTGTGTGGTGTGGGGGTGTATGGAGGCATATTCTGTGAATCTAAGGCAGCTCCGTATGGCTTTTCTGTAATGTTGGTGTAATAGTAGAGCCTACAAACTATTGAATTTTGCTGTTAAAACTTGTGAAATCTTAAAATTGTAATGTCTTGTATTGGTAAAATTGTAGGGATTTAAACAGGCATCTGGGGCCGAAATGTGTGTCTAAAATGTTCTTGATATACCATTGTCAAATCCTGGTAAATATTTGAAACATTTCCTATTGATACTTGGCAGTGATATCACGCTGGGGGTGTTTTACATATATCTGTGGCAAAATGTTCAGCTGTTACCTTGGTCACAATGCACACGTTGGCAAACACTCAAAATATTTTTAAGATGAAAACTCAAGGAGAAAATACTAAATGGAGTTAAACAACAAATTTTCAGGAGCTTATGATCAATATTCATAGTTGGGCTAGTTTGTGACTGTAATTTTATGTGTGAGAGACTTGTTTAGCAGCACAAATCATCCCAGCTCTGTTGTAGTTCAGTAAATCGACTCTTTCTGGTCAAAAAGATAAAGCTCAGATTGAAGTCCTCAGACACAGCAGAGCCTACATTTAGCGTCACATCCCCAGGGAATGTTGTTTACATCAACTGCAAAGTATCAACAGTGTCAGTAGGTCTTATTCTGGCTGCAATTCTAAATGCAGAGATCAGCCTGTATCTAAATGCATTGAACATGGGTGTAATGATGTAAGATGCTACAGTTACAGTAATATGGCTTTAGGAACAGTATTTTCTTTTTAAAGCGAAAGGCTCACAATCATCATATGCTCCTTACAGCCCCAAACCCTTCCCCATTGCTCCACTTTAATTTATAAATGATGTATTATAAAATTCTATCGTATACTCAATGGAGTAACACTGTGTAGCAATACATTTCCAGTACTTCAGAATGTTTTTACTCCGCTGGGACAGGGATTAGCAGACACACGTTGCTAACAGTGGAAAATCCACGCCTTTCCCAGTGTGGGGTGAACCTCCTGTATCTTCAGGTTAGCTCATCTTACCTCTGTGTTGTACAAAAATGATGTGAGTGGACAGTACTGTATACAGCTCTGTTGTGTGTCTGTAACTGAGAGAACGTCATTGGGAATCAGGTAAACTATATTTAGTTTATAACTGCACTGAAATAAGGCATGTTATGGCTGTGGAGGCCTAAAGGATCACACATGCATCTTTAAGCTATATTATATTCTTTGTTTATATTACCGGGAAATAACTCTAACACTAATACTTTGAAACGCATTTCTAGTGCTCATATAAAGCTCTCCTCTATGGTAGTTTCTGTGTTTTCATTTTGTTACTTTTGTAATCCAGGGAGAGTACAAGCTGTGAAGTTGAAATTGCTGGATATTTCAAAAAAAAAAGAAAAAAAAAAGGGAAAATTATTGCAATCCACGTAGTTGTCTCTGGCTTTCTGCAACCATACCTACTTCACAACCCTTTAAATAAAGCACCAGCATCATGTTTCAACTCATACGGTTTCATTTCTTGTCTCATGTTCCATAAAAATGTCTGATTATCTCATATCTTCACCAAACGTAGTACCTCACAACTGCAAACAAAATGTCCATACTTGTCATAAGGTAAATATCATCTCTGTCTGAGCTAAGAAATTCTGCATTGAAGTTATGTGGGTATCTTGAAAGGCCAGTTTCCTGGGATCCAGAATACACACACAAAATACAGAGCTCACAGTTATGGACTTGCCAGGCAACTAAACCAGTCCCAGTACAAATAACAGGTACAAGCTGTGCTCAAAATTACCTTTGAGTTTTTGAGCACTGTAGTTGTTCTAATAATAGAATTGCAAATACTAATAAGGTCCAGTTGTAGTACTGGCAGACCTGTTAACAGAAATGTGAGAGTCCGGGAAGTGGGGGCAAGAAGACTCACATGGGCTCCTCTCTAATATAAATTAATAGGAAGTGGGTCCAATTCTGGGTCCCTAAAACCCTTTGTCGCCCCCGTTTCCTGTCCTGTTGTTATTGTTCATGACCCCATTTAATAGACATTCAGTAGGAGTAGGAACTTGGGATACTACACACGTGGTCCTTTTTTAGTCTTTGCTCTGGGGCAAGAATTTTTCAATTAGACCAAGAACCATTTGATAAGTACATGTACAAGATTCCTTTGTTTGGGAATATTTTTCATTAATTCAGATTTATGAGAAACTAAGGTACAAAAGAAATTATTTTGACACAGCTCAAAAATACAATATAAAGTAGTAATTACTGTTGTGAATAGCTGTGATAGTTTTATCTAAATTGTAATTTTAGCTTGTCACTTTCGGGCTTTCTTCTTCCTGCAACTAAATAGACTGGAGGAATATGAAGTACCAGTACATACAGTTTCCATTATGTCGCAAATTTAATAATCCACAATCATTTGTCCAGAGAGACTTTAATTAAAAAAAGTAATTGATAAAACACTTCCAAATAACATGACGCAATAATACAACTGTCCAATGTGAATAGAGGATAGGGTAACGCATGACAAAGCTGAAATGTAAAGATATCACATATGAAGTGGACGAAGCAGACGCAAGCAGAGTAAAGGCAGCTTGTAACCACAGCTATTAATAAAAAGCAACTTGACAAACCATTGGGTAATTCCTAGGCAAGAATAACTTAAAATTCTGCATTATATTTTGTAGAAGAGACGACAGCTGAGTGCGAGAAACTACAGTTCAATCACATTATTCAGACTGACTAAACATTGGCGATATAGAAAGGACGGCACTAGTCGCTCACATCCATGTCCTCTTCGTGGTGGTCGTCAGAACCATTGACTTTAACTGCCTTCACGATCCGCGTGCCATTGTCTTCGGAGCGAGGAGACATGGAGTCCTCAGAGCCCTTCCTCTCCATGCGCTCCTTCTCACTGTCGTAGCCTTGCTCTTCTTCATCGTAGTCTCTGGTGACCTGCAAATGAGATGGTGAGACCCTTTGACATTTTAACTTTGGGGCAAGAATTTTGAGATGCCAACCTCACTAGCCAAGTCTTATAACATTCTGAAGAGTTTAGAAGTGAGGGAGGAAAAGACTTTCTCTTACAACTAGGATTGGCATAAGGAAAATTTAGGGGTGGAAGGTTTACTTTGTGTATATTTAATTTGTTTATAGGTGTAATAGAAATAATAGGCCTATCCTTTATTATCCAGGCCCATTATTTCAACAATTTAAAATTAAGAATGCAAATTCTGTACTTGTATTCAATAGCCTACAAATGTCATGAATGGAGCTCTAGCTCATTATCTCTTAATTCTTTATCTTAAGGCTGTAGGCAGTGCATTAGCAACAAAGGCAAGGTAAGATAGGTTTATAGGGGGCAGGATCACACACAAATATGAAACTGAAACACTGCAAACTATCACAATGGCTACCAGTTAAGCTGTACAGATTCTTTAGGTTGGTTTCATCTTCTTACCTGTGGTACACTAGGCATCAACAAGCACTGTCTCCTGTAGGTCACAGGACATGTAGTAAAGATCCAAAATGAAAAATAATAGTGCCATTAACCAACCTTGACGTCCTTCTCCCCGTCGAGCTTCCTCTCCTGGTCGCGGTCCTTGTCTTTGCTCCTCTTCTTCTTGCTGCTGGTGTGTTCACGGTCATCACGGCTACGGTCCTTGTCACTCCTGCGCTCTCTGTCCCTCTCCTTATCGCGCTTCTTTTCTTTCTTATGTCTAAACAAAAACAATAACCATGAATATTGAGGTTTATAAAACCAACATGAGCTTTAAGTCACTGTAGTGACCTTCGAGGAGAGGGAGACCTTGATGGAGACCTCTTAGGAGACTTTCTTGGAGATCGGCTGCCACTGCGACTTCTTCTCCGCCTCCTGAGGGAAGATTTACATTTACATTCATATGAAAAAGACTAAATATATATGTATTGATGGCCAAGCTATGATGGCACTCACCGACTGGCGCTACGTGATCTTCTTGCTGTGCTGTAGCTTTTGGGAGGGGTCCTGGATCTTTTCCTTCCTTCATCCTTTTTTCTCTCCCTGTAAAACATTCAACAGTTACTCATCTGCCCTCTTTCATTTATATTAACCTGAATCACAGAGTGCACAGTGACCTGCTGCGGGAGCGTTTGCGGTCTCTGGAGCGGCTGCGTCTCCGGCGAGGGCTCTTGGACCGCCTCCTGCTTCGAGAGCCCGACCGCCGCCTCGATCTGCTCCTCGTGCGTCTGAAGTGGTTCATGTACAAGATTTATACGAGTCATTAAATCGGTCTAGTCAGCCGGCCAACATTAACAAGAAGTACCTGTGTCGTGAACGAGATCTGGTCCTCCTCCTTCTGGACCTGGACCGTGAGCGAGAGTGACGCCTTTTGCTGTCCTTGCCTGAGAATCATTCATATTTATGAGACCCTTAAACTCCCACTATAAATAGTCACTACACCGCTGGCTAAGCAGAGCGTTACTCACTTCCTGGTTCGATGGCAGCAGAGATGAGGGACTGTGCCTCTCGGACTCTCTTCATGGCAACTTCAATTTCTTTATTTGATGCATCAGCCTTTAAGCTTGCGCTCAGGTTCAAACCAACCGCCAGTGGGTTTAGCCTGGACAAAGAAGCCTTAGATGACTTACTGTACCATAGAAGGAGGTGATACTACTTGTGTGTAACATTCATTCACTTACTTTGGATCTGTCATGAATTTCAGTAACTGGTCCGCCGCCTGTGGGTTCATGTTGGCTCCAGGAAATCCAAAAGCAGCCAGAGCATCCATGTTTGGGGCACCAAATGGATTCACACCCAACTGAAAGATCATGGAAAATTTGAAAAACTTGAACATGTTTATACATACACTCAGAACAAATCAAATATAAAGTATATAAAGTTACTATGAATCATACCGAGTTGGGAAGGGGGTTGGGAGTGGGCAGAAGTCCTCCTCCGGGCAGGATTCCTGCAACAGCATTAGCTGGTGCCAGCAGTGCCAAAGCTTTGCTCTCATCTGGGATGGAACCTGGAGGATCAAAGCAGCATTAGACAGGAACATGACTGCGCACACACAGAGCAGAGGCATACAAAGTCCTCACACAGCATTTCTTCAAATAAATGGTTACCTTAGAGATCTGAGGTCCCAAAATAATGACTGCAGTGACTTAACTATTGCTGCAAAGTACCACACTACTCCAATGAACACTGCCAAAAATCACCTGAACGTGTTTTTTAAGTCATGAACCAAACGTTAGCAAGCACAGCTGCTTCTCCAGTTGGGTGTGCCCTCAATTTTAGACTCAAACAAGCGACTCACGTGGGCGGCTTGGCTACTAAAAAGCACACAGAGAAAAATCGAGATACACACAAAAGAGAAATTTAGGGAGTTGTCAAAAATGATACCAAAGCAAAATATGTGCTGCATGACATTGACACTTAATGGGGAATGCTAGAGTGCCTGCATTAAGTCATTGTTTTGGTTTCTTACCTGTCACTGCTTCAATTTAGCAAATCAAAGTCTATGATTAGAATTATAAATTTTAATTTGTGCTTCATCAGTGAAATGTATTAGAGATTATCACCAGAATTAACATTTATTATTACACCTGAAACCACTGTAGTTACAGGCACCAAACAGTGACAACATGTAAATAAAGAACAGGAGAAATCTGCAGTGGTGGCCTTTTCAGCAGGGCCTGGTTTACAGGACTGGCTGCAAAACACAACAACAAAAGGAGACCAGCGTTAACTGGGATTGTACCAACACGAGGGCTGCTCATTTCAGATCTAATCAAACAGTATTGATTGTTTCAATGCACTGGGCAGTGGCAGTTTTCACTTTTTAGTTGTCGTAATGATAAACTTTAATGCTTCAATGATTACTTACAGAGAACGGTGAAATTAACCAGAATTATTAGAGTATGAATCTTTCCTATAACTTTCTATTTTTTAATTATCAAAATACATGTTTGTTTGTTTGAGTAAGATGTACCACTTACAGATTCTGCTTTATTTCTTTTGTTTATTTTCTACCTAATGTTCAGTCTGTCACCTAGGTGCTGATGGGACCATCTTGTACAGAAATGTCTATACTTCCCTTTGTAATAAAGGGCTGGTAATGAATGGCTCTGAATGTATTTAAAAAGGTGCAGTATTAACCATTCCAGCCTTAATGAAGTAAACAACCTGGAAAAGACAAATTAAGACAGAAGAGAGGAAAGAGGGAGAGAGACAAAAAGACAGGGTGGGGCTTGAATGGTGCTGGCCTTTGCAAATGCCTAGAGTCCCCTGTTGGCAGCAGAGGAGCACTGTGAGCCATCAACGAGGGCACCTTTTGCCTTCTTCACTACAAAAATCACACACACATACACACAACACACAAATAACAAAGAGAAGTTTAACAGAGGAAAGTCCAACATGGGCGAATAAAATAAAATGCATTTATTTTTTATCAAAACAATTGCTCAATTTAGCTGTTAGTATTGATTTGTGGTGTTTTAAAGAGCCAAACCTGGTTTAGGTACTCTGTGGTTTGGATCCAGCAAAATAAATATAGTTCACATTAATCCGGGCCTTATAAATAAGAGCTCTGGTTTTAGTAAAGTGATGGTGATGAATAATGATGTCATTCAATCAAAGGACACACACAGCTTTAGGGACGGTGTATACAAACCTTCAGCGAAAGGGACCACAATCAGAGCTCTGTCCAGAAAGACTGTGTTGGTGAGATGCTGAGACACTCCAACTGACTCCTGCTCCTGGAACTTCACAAAGCACACCCTGGACGTAACCGGCATCGGAGAGTCACTATGGAGGATGGACAACAATGTTAAAACAAAGATACAAGGCAAACTGTTCTGTGATCTGTCCTGTATACAATGTGATGTTGGTAGGAACTGGAGCTGCAAGATGAATCCCAATTAAAATCACAATTTGAATGAATGCAATTAGCAAGTTGCATAAGAGAACATTTTAGTACCATAATTTCACCCACAAACAAAAATATCTAGCCTTATTCTGAATGAAAACGGCTAGAAAAGGGCAGTTTCTTCTAGGTGCGTTTGTGCCCTCTGAATCCTTTTATTTAAACATATATTGCAAATCTAATCGCAAATCTTGTGAAAAAAACTCCGCATAATAGTCACTAAGATGTGTGTTAACAGTGCCAAGATGCCTTTTTATTACAATTGCAGATTTCTTTCTTGGGCAAAATAGTTTGAATGGGACTGTTGTTACCCCATCCCCATTACTGTTTTACAATGCGAGCTACTACAATACAATGTTAAATACACCTGGGCTAAACAATAGTTACAATATCTGTAAAACGTAATTGTCAGTGAAATGAGCGTGAACCTTCAGTAGAAATATTCTTCTAAGATTCTAAGATCTCTGTGGAACTGAAGCTAGCGCCATTGTAAACTGTGGGAGCTAACAGTAAGATTAGCATTAGCACATCAGGCCCGCGCCATTATGAAAGCCGTAACCCCACATGATCCCCAAACAAGAGCAAGCCAAATATTTGAATTTATTCAGGGAAAGATATGCTGATTACTGTTTACTTACTCTGGTGGAAATAACTTTAATTCTTCGATGGTTCCGAGAAAACCAAATAGTGTGCGCATCTGTTCGGACGTGGTACTCGGCGACACATTGGTCACCTGCACTACCTTCGTGTTGAAATTCATTTTGCCGATCGAACAACAAAACTAGACTTGTGCGTAACAACAGAAATAACCTAAAAGACTAGTAAAACGAGCACTATATGTAGAATATATCAATAATGAAGCACAAAACATCTATTTTTGTAGAGTAAACTAAAGGCTGCAGTCCGACTGCTCTTCCTCCATCTTGGGATAACCTTCACCAACTGCGCATGCGCGGGATGAGCGCCAGACAAACAATGCGTAAATTCAAAACTTAACTTTTATCAACAAAAAGCGAAATTGTTTTATATTTTAGATCACATTCTACTCGTGTGTGTCTTAGATCCCAGAGACAGAAACGCCGGCAAATGGTCAGATTACGTGACAAATATATAGTAAAACGTCGGTGAGAGGATTTGCTGTCGGTTGCCAGCCATGTTGCCCATTTTCCAACAGATGTCGCCCTATGTTTTTCCAGCCACCCCAAAAACAGTCAATCAAGAAAAAGAAACGAAAAACACTGTTAATGTGAACAGGGTCACATCTCCACACATCCTGTATCTGTATCATCTCCTGCTTCCTCCATGCAGATAGAAAAGATAAATGCCATAGTGAGGGACATTTCAGTCAAAGGCAATAACATCTCGCATCTAGCATAACAGTAAGCTATATTTATATAGTCCCATTCAAAACTATATTTAGACTTAAGCCTCTGTGTGATGACTTTATGTGTAATACTTTCATAATAATCTGAGCCGGTTTTAAAGTAAAAGTGTATTTACTAAAGGTGCTTCCAGGACATGCATATATCCCTATGAATCTCATGTTGCATTCATATGTGTAAAGACATGATATGATGTTGTGAATTAAAAGAGGTTTCATAAAATCCTGACACTAATAGAGTTTGTTCTCAGGAGAAACAAAGAGCTATTGTTCTGTGGCCTCTGTATAATCCCCACACCTGGATTAAAGCTGCACAGAGACAGGCAAATTAAAGCCGGACACACTTCAATTGTTCAACTTTGTCCATGTTTTTGTTTCAGTTACAGAAGATTGTTGTAAGGCTAATTTCATTTCAAGCCTACACATTGTCAAAAGGACTCCAGAATTCTCTTGTTTTTAATTGACCTTGTGTGGGTGAGTAGTAGTAACAATTTAATGTTCCACTATGTAACTTTTCTGGAGGAGGTGGAGGGTGTCTCTTTTAAGATCTTATTGCTTGAACTGTCTTCATTCTCCATTTTTTTGTTTTGCTACTTAGTTACGTTCTTGTTCATTTTATTTTTCTTTCTAAGTAAAATAAGGATGTGTGACAAACTATTTCTATCTACTACCTGAATTATCCAGTGTGTTTTTATTAAATGTATATCTCAATGGAGACAAGCAGGTAATACCATCACAGGCCAAGTTACAACTTACAGGTCAAATTTGTGGAGAGGTGAGCCCATTCCTAGTAACAATGTGTGTTTTTCAAGGTTTTTTGTGCAATAGAAAGACACATGTAATTGAAAAAATGCGAGATAATACCATGATGTGGAACATTTGTCGCAAAGCAATAGCATCTCCCTAACACAGATGGCGTACTCTCCTCCAGAAAAGTTACACCATGCACCTTTAAACATGTGTGTTTTAAAGCTACTCATGTTTTAAAAATATATATATTTTTCATTAATATTACTCTCAACAGGATTACAACAATAACTAACATTTATACCCACAATAGTAGCCTAGTTATGACTTTAGCCTTAGCAGTCGTCTTGCTCAACACATTTGGCCTTACACATGTAACACATACTTATGCAGTAAAAGCTAAGAGGCATGACACAGCATTAACAAAAACATTTACTAAACACAGTTTGTACAACACAGGAGCAATCACATGGCCAGTTGCAACACTTGAAAAACACAGCCCCTTGTAATAAATATTCTCCATAATAAATAAATCCGGTTTCAGCAGCGTGGCCATTGAGCCATCCAACAGAGGATATGGGCACAATGACATTCTTGTTCACACTGAGACATGATTGGCCAAGGCAAAGGTTTTACAGCAAAGATTGCAGTCAACGTTTAGGGGGCCTTCACGGATAAAAAGGCTAAATCCAGCTTGGTCAGAGGAGTCCAGTTCACCAGTAACCAGCAAGTAGCTTTGAGAGGTTCAGCAACAAAGAACAACTATGGTTAGCAGGTAAGAAGGAAATATGTTTTATTTACAATTTACAATGCATTTTTTTGAAGAACAAGATTTAAATGCATTTTTTTAAAAAGAAGAAACTCTTATTTTTTATTTAATTAGATTTTTTTCTTTTTCTCTTTTAGATATTGCATCTTTTAGGCCTGACATTAAGATCATCCATCCATTTTCTTTTGCTTATCTGGGAGCGGAGAGAAAATGGATGGATGGAACATGAGAACATATTTTTGTTAAAAACTGTCTTGACTGTTTTCACAATAATTTACAGAAAGATAATTTGAATTCTTCTTTGTCAAAAATCCTACATTATGTTTTATTAATTATATTTTTATTAATTAAAAGATTTGAACATCCAGCGGGAGGCTACAGGAAGATCTTCGAAACATGTGAGGAGTTGTCTGAACCACTTCCAGCTACAGTCACTGGTGGGTTTTAAAATCATCATTCATTTCTTAATATTATTTCCTGCAAAAAGAAATAGATCTATTATTTTAGCTCCAGATATTCACCATGTCACACCACTGTCATTGTTTACAGGTAGGATTCCCTCGTTTCTTAAGGGAAGTCTCCTGCGTCTGGGTCCTGGGTTGTTTGAAGTTGGAGATGAGCCCTTTTACCACCTTTTCGACGGACAGGCTCTCATGCACAAATTTGACTTCAAGAATGGCCAGGTCACCTACTACAGAAAGTAAGAAGAAGTAGTGCTATCGATGTCTTTTATAAAATAAGCGTCATAATAAATACATGCATGAATAATTACTTGTTCTTTTGGCAGGTATGTGAAAACAGACGCCTACGTGAGAGCCATTACTGAAAAGCGTGTGGTGATAACTGAGTTTGGAACCTTTGCTTATCCAGATCCCTGCAAAAATATTTTCTCCAGGTAAGTTCTAGAAGTAAAAATGTTTCAATAGCACCTACAGTATTTCTGTATAAAACATAACTGTTGATTCACGAATAACCTGTTGTGTTTTGCTTAGAAACTAGAATAGGTCGGGTCTATGTCACTTCATAATATTGTAAACTGACTGATATGTTAAACTTGCTGTTAAATTGTGAAAAAGCTAAAAAAAAAAGGGTTGGAGAAGACATCACAGTATTTGATAAGCCTACATTGTTTAAGTGAGATGGTGGTTAGCTAAATATCCATACTCTTATACTCTTAATATGGTAAGTTTTGGGTCTTATTGTTAGTCCATAAAGAAACTTGTAAATATATAATCAGTTTAATAATTTGGGAATTTTCCTTTTAGATTTTTATGTGAAACTATAATGCATATTAACAGAAAAATGCTATGAATCTGAACATCTGAACAACCAATAAAACTAAAAGTAATTTTGTAGTCAGGGATATTCTAGTACACAATGTTTTATTTTTGCAGGTTTTTTTCATACTTCAAGGGTGTGGAGGTGACAGACAACTGCCTGGTGAACGTTTACCCCATAGGAGAGGACTACTATGCGGTCACAGAAACCAACTACATCACCAAGGTCAACACGGAGAATCTGGAGACACTCAAGAAGGTACAGCTCCTCAACAGTATGCAACATCTTATGAAATCAAGCTTATCCATCCATCCATCCATCTTCTCCCGCTGAAATCAAGCTTAGTCTTTTAAAATTAGTTTTTTTTTGTTTCTGTTCAGGTTGATATGTGCAACTACGTCAACATCAATGGAGTAACTGCCCATCCTCACATTGAGAGAGATGGTACTGTCTGGAACATTGGAAACTGCATGGGGAAAGGAGCCACGCTGGCCTACAACATTGTCAGGATCCCACCGACACAGAAAGGTATTAACTATCAATGAGAGACAGCAGACAGTAATTACATAACGATTCAATAACATAATTTGCTTCAAACTAAGGCAACCAACCTCTATGGTCATAGCAATTAAGCAATTCAAATCTTATATGTTCTGAAGGGGAAAGGTCCTCTATGGGTCCTCACAAAGTACTTCAAATCAGGAAGCAATTGTTTGTCTGAAACCTATGAATAGACTGGTGTTTTTTGCAGTTAGGTTAAGTAGTCCTTCTTTGAACTGACTGAAAACGTATTAATGACAATTTGTTTCATTTCATATTTATAGATAAGTCTGATCCAATTGAGAAGTCCAAGGTGTGGGTGCAGTTCCCCAGTCATGAGCGATTCAAGCCTTCCTATGTCCACAGGTATGTATATTCCAGTATATTATTAATGATTAAATATGGTTTCATTTTCTGAACCTATAATATCATTCACTTCAGCTTTGGCATGTCAGAGAACTACTTTGTGTTTGTGGAGACTCCAGTCAAAATCAACCTGCTGAAGTTCCTGAGCGCGTGGAGCATCCGAGGGTCCAACTACATGGACTGTTTTGAGTCCAACGAAAGCCAAGGAGTAAGGCGGAAAACGTGCTTAAAATGGCCGCTCATGAATTATTCTGTCTAAAGTTTTAATGACGTAATGTATTGTAGACACTGTTCCACATTGCCAGAAAAGAGCCAGCGGAGTACATAGATCTGAAGTTCAAAGGAGCCCCCATTGGCATGTTCCACCACATCAACACCTATGAGGACCAGGGCTTTGTCGTGGTTGATCTTTGTGCATGGAAAGGGTAAGAATAATATAGTTTATATTTTAAAAGTCCTATATTACGCAAAATTGACTCTTGAGAGCTTTAAGCCGTGTTGTTACTTCCTCAAAAACATATGTGGAGTTGTATTTTGTTTCATTCACACATGTTTGAGTAATCCTTTATTATTAGTCTATCGACATCTCTAAAGCTCAAAACGCTTTGTCCCACATTGTGATGTCATGAAGCGTTAGTTTTGAAGTTAACAGCTACTCTTTACCTGTTAGTTTTTGGCTATACCCCCACTGAAATGATTCTAGCGAAAATGTATGAAGTTTAAACACACAGTGGCGCACTTTCTGTATTACTACATGACATCACAAGGTGGAACAGGGTGTTTGAGAGAAGAACTCAGCCTAAATATACAGGATTTGTGTGTTAAACATGTGTGAATGAAACAAAACACAATTCCTAGTATGTCTGATGAGGAAACAACATTATAACATCAGAAAATAGTGTAATACAGACCCTTTAAGCATAGGTGTTTTTGCCTTATTTTTGACTCAATTTCTTTGCAGCTTTGAGTTTGTTTACAACTACCTATGGCTGGCCAACCTGCGAGCCAACTGGGACGAGGTGAAGAAGGCGGCCATGATGGCACCTCAGCCTGAAGTGCGCCGATATGTGATTCCACTGGATGTGCACAAGGTAAATGACCATTCACAGATATTCTAGCAACACTAACAGCAGCATCATTGTAGAATAACTTGTAGCAGCCCGAGAGTTGAAAGAAGAGGCGTAATATTGGTGTTCTAATAGAGGAGAAATGAACTGACGATCAGTACGTGACCTGGAGACATAATCCTCAAGACATTGTGATAGTATTGTCCATTCTAGGCTAGTCCAATCCAGTCTGGTCATAGTCTAGTCTATACTTTTGTTGTAGGGAGTATTATACCTCTGAAGATGGAGGCCAAGATAATAAGGACTCAGCTGGCAGTGAAGCCCTAGATACGATAAAGAAATGGAACAAGCGTCCTAATTTTGTTGCAATTATGACAGGCAAACTAACAAACGTTCCACCATCAAAGTCAAACAATTTAGGAAAAAAAACAAGCCAGTTCAAAAATTTACTAAACACAAACCGATAACATTATTACTGCTTTATAACTGTGGGATAGGGAACCCCCCAGTTTGTTAATAAATAAACAAAATCACAAAAAACATTACTCTTCTTATCAGCACATTCAATACCACCGTTTCTAGTGTCTTTGAAGGCATCACCATAGACACACATTGTAATAAAATTAACCCTAAATGCACCCTTAGCTTATATCCAAGGGGTATAATATTGACTATTGATTTACGGTTGCTTTGTTGCTAATTTAGGAAGAACAAGGAAAGAACTTGGTGAGCCTGCCGTACACCACAGCCACAGCCGTCATGCATGCTGACGGAATGATCTGGTTGGAGCCTGAAGTCCTGTTCTCTGGCCCACGTCAGGGTGAGTCAGTCTATTGCAGAAGGATATTTGTAATCCTATTATTTTTATTTTATTACTGTGCTATCAAAATGTGTGTTTCCATTTTAGCTTTTGAGTTCCCGCAGATCAACTATGAGAAGTTTGCAGGAAAGAACTACACATACGCTTATGGTCTGGGTCTCAACCACTTTGTTCCAGACAGAGTAAGTTAGTCATTTTTATGGAAGCAATAAACAGCTCAGACATAAATGGTATAGAATAAATCTTAAATATGTGCAGGAACTATATTACTATACTAAGTAACTTAATTTCTAAATGTGTTGTAGATTGTTAAGCTGAATGTGAAGACTAAGGAGACCTGGGTTTGGCAAGAGCCGGACTCCTACCCCTCAGAACCCCTATTTGTTCAGACCCCTGAAGGAGTGGATGAGGATGACGGTAAATTATGAATGATAAAATTGCAATTCCAAGAAAATACATTCTGCACAAACCGATAAAATGCAAGGCGCTAGTAAGAAACAAGAGAGTAAGTGCGCCTACTGATCATATGACTTGATAGAACCTTTTAAACCATTGGCGTCATAACAAATTTGACTTCTGCTCTATTGTTCATGTCAGTAAGAATTTTATTTAGCAGTTTGCACAGACTTCTCTTGGACAAAAATTAAATACTTGGTTGGTTATATAGTCACTGGATGGCCAAACACAGAATTAATAATAAATCTGAATGGACATAAGCAATAGTAATGATGGATTTGGTGATTAAAATGTAAGCAAAACACTAGAGTATGAAATAGTAGCATAATAAGACCAAATTAGGGTGTCTATGGATGTATCTTTCCATATCTAATTGAAAAGCAAATGAAGTGCGAATTGTAGGGCTGTAAGTATTTAAATCAATTCTTGGCTGACTAAAGACATGTCCTGCCGATCGATTAGGCAACTAAAAAGGGAGCATGGCAAAAGCTCTCAAAACTGTTAGGTACTGAGATGTATTTGACCCAAACTGCACTCACAAGGCTACAACTTCAGGAGAGTTCATCTACAACAACTATTTATGCAGGAAAAAATGATGAAACAATGCATTCACATGAAGTAGGGGTGCACCAATCCTTTTTCGTTCCGATACTGATGTTGATACTTTGGCTTTAAGTATCTACTGATCCCCGATACTAACAGATACCACGGCATAGACTGAAAATATAATATAGTTCCTTTAAACACAAATGACGCAATGTAAACAACTTTTGTAACTGTTATTTATCGTGTAAAGCAACGACAGAACACCTTTGAAAAAAAGTTCAATATTACGAGGTGTTTTGGGCCAACACTGACCAGTAAATCATCTTATTACACCATGTTTACAGCCTAAAATGGGATGCTGACTGAACCAATATCTTGGAATCAATATCTGATCCATCAAAATGTTCCATGTCAGTGTATCATGTCAGTGCATCTCTAATATGAAGACAGATTAAACTAGCCTTATTATGAATTATTAGCGCATTTTAACTCCTATATCCTTTTATTTTTGTCTTCAGGAGTTCTGCTGACCATTGTGGTGAACCCAGGCGCTCAGAGGCCTGGGTACCTCCTGATCCTCAACGCCAAGGACCTGTCCGAGATCGCCAGGGCTGAGGTGGAGTGTACCTTCCCTGTCACCTTCCACGGGATGTACAAACCCTGAAATGCCCCATATCTGATGTATTCAATCGATCCAGTGGTGTTGAAATAAGGATGATAAAATGCATGGTCATGTCAGGATTCATGATTTTATATTATTATTTGCATGCTCTGTAAATGTCTCAAGGTTGAAACAATAAAGAGTAAAATCAAAGAATAATGTGTTTCTTTGTACTTGTAATAAGAGCTTAAATGAATAAATAATGTGCATTGCAACACTGGAATTTCCTCATTGTGGGAGAAATAAAGATACTCCCGTCGTATTTTAATTTAAATAGTAAACTTTTGTGTTTACATTAAAGATATAAGTAGTAAAACCCGGACAAACTAATCCACAGATTCCTGAAATGTTTGACCTGATTAAGAATTTTACACCAAATCGCATTATGGCCAAATTTCAACAACTGCAACAACTGACCTTTCCAATTTAAGATTATTATTGATCTTGTAAAACTGAAAAGCTGATTAACCATTTCAACATTAAATCTGGAAGGGGAAAAACACACATTGCCACTGTCTGTAACAGTCATGGTGTGATTCTATACAATACAATGATGAGGAATTAGAAATGTTGCCGTAACAATTCACATTTTTAAACTAAATATTATATCTTTTGAAAGAGGATCGTCCCCAAAACGTTGCCTATACACTGTACAAACTCGATGTCAATATAAAGGAATATACTCAATACTAAATGATAATAAAACTCTTTCTTTAGACAATAGAATGCGATTTTCAACATTAAATATAGTATTTTCTCTGATATTACCACGTGGTTTTATATCTGTGTAATCCCTCAGTTATCCAGGTAACTCCATACTTGAACATGGGTGTACTGTATACTAGTCTATGCTCAAAATATTCAGAAAAGGTTAAATTCTGCCCTGTAAATGCACCTTTTTTACTGTTACCTGCTCAAATGAGTGTCTAGTTTCTATACTACTGTAGTTTTAGTATTGATTAGTATCTGATATTCGATATTTTGCACTAGATACACAGTCACGTTCCTCACATTCTCCCAGCTAATGAGGATTGCATCAATAAATGGCTTAACTGTTTTGCAATGCAGCCAATAATTCCATAATCCCCAATGTGGTGACGACGGTACCACAAATCTGCCCTTTAGCACGCACGAGTCAGTCTAGTAATGTGGCATTTGAATCAGTAAAACACAAAAACCCATTCAACTACAGTATATTTCTGCTTTATTTTGTAATGGTTCAGAAAAGGAACTAAAAAGAAAAGTAACAGAGACTACAAGTTGTCAGAAAACATAAAGATGACTAAACACAACAGTGGAAATAGTACACCCAATAGAGATTCTCATACACTGAAATTCAAAGGGACAGAGGATTGTACAGTGAATATAAGACACACTGAAAAACAATGAAGCAAAACTGTAATGATACATGGCCAGTCAAAATCAGATAACTCGAATAATCAGACAACACAGTAATTAGATCTGAGTTTTGCTGTGTTTACATGTACAAGAGAAATGTGATTATGAATAGGTTTTGAGAGTTGTACTTGGAAGCTAAAGTACAATGCATTTTAATAGCGCTTTCAATCTTTAACATTTTCTTCCATTTTTGTCTTTGCCAGCTTAACTTGTCCTTTTTTCATAATTTTCCTTGCCAAAACCTGTGCAAGTGTGAACAATCAGAATGAATTAAGACTACTCTGATAATCCAATAACTCCAGAAATCAGATCTATTTACATACAGACAAACAGTACTTCAGGGCCCTGTATAACAAGTTTAAGATCTCAGTATAAGTGTCAAAAACTTTAACACATTCAGTCTTAAATATTAGTAATTTTATGTTGTGAAATTATCAAACACTAATTTATTTGGAAAATATAAAGCACCAATTTTGGCTACTGCTAAAACAGAGAAAATTGTAAATAAATATATGTTATTTTGCTGTAATTCATTGCCTAGTGTTTATGGCAGCATTTTGTTCACACCTATATATTCCACCATTATCAGATAAAGATACAACTAAAATACATCAGTGATTTGGTGAGTCTAAATTGTTTCAAACTCATTTTTAATGCTAGGGAATAGGCTCGATACCAATTGTGATATCACAATAATTAAAAACACTATTTCTCTAGAATGTACTTTCTTTTATATTACTATGCAATCTTATATCTGTCTGTCTATCCCTCTGTCGTCCAGGTGGGTTCCAGAGTGGTCCATGGGCGTAAACTAGTCTATGTGCTCTTAAACTTGTTCTGATACAACTCAATATCATTCCAAAGCTATTCAATCAAGGTTCATTTCTGTCCTGTGAATGTCACTTTTAAGCATCAGTACCTGCTCAAATGAATATCTAGTTTCTATACTAGTTTTAGTATCATTTAGGAACTCATTTTCGATTTGACAACCGTAATCTAAATTATTCTCTTGTGATTGGCCCTAATACATATGACCAAAGTTAGGACAAGCGAACACCACAAAACAACAACAAAAAAGCTGCTAAACATTACCATTAGCATGTCTTTGATTTGCATCAAGCCTCTGTCCCACTGACTTACAATAGTCTTTTTGAGCACAACATATTTATGATAACATCAGAATTATTTTACTGTGACAAGTGACAAAGATCTATCAACTGTCCAACTTTTGCATTTCAGGAAAAAAAAAAAATTAAATAGATAGTGCAAGGTTATAAGGTACATATATTAATATATTGTTTTAGATACTGTCCTATGAGTAAAGTGCAATTTTCTGGATGAGTTGAAAGAGTGTGCAAGCGTTGTAATGTTAGCCTGCTCATGCACGAATGAGCCCTTTGTACTGACTTTAGACACTCTCCAAAAACATTCATGCAACACCACCGGTTTTTACCATCTTCTCCAACTTCAGCTTTGGGTTAATTATCTTCTAGTGTGCATAATATATTTGTAATCTTGGTCACTGTGACAAACAAGTTCAGTGTACACAACATTGTTTAGTTATTTTGTGAATTGTTTGTTTAGAAATGGTGTGTATCAAAATGCTTACTGCTGACTGTATGTTGACAAACAATTTGGCTACAGGATTTAATTGCATACTTGAATTGCTAGGTTTCAGACATGACCTCATTAAGGCCAATAATTAATACAGCTTGGGGCAGCTAAAATAAATATTGTTGAAATTCAGATTTTTTGAGTTCTTGGTTCTAATCACTCATAGAAATGATCAGGTTGAACATTTGTGCATTTACAGTTTGGAGTATTTCATGGTAAAGTCAATGTAATTACAAGGAAAAACTGGCTCTTGCCTCCCATCTGAGAGTATTACATTGTCATATTTTAGAATGTGGGAAAAACTACCAACAAACCAATGTTCTTCTCAATTCAGTTTTCTATAATATCAGACAATAGTACATCAAATCAAAATGAAGTGACTTTGGGCTACAGAAACATACATATGCAGGAATTTTCTCTCAAAGGACCCAACGGCAGGTTTTGAGAATAGCATTTTAAATATTGTATGCATTTAATTTTTAATATCAGTACGGTTCTGTATAATGCATTATTTATGCTTTTGATTTCATTATGTTATGTTGACAAAGAGTAAAACCTCCAGCTTAAATATCAGTGGACATGGACAATAATGCTGACAGCAATATCTGGACAAAAAGCTATGTACCTTAGAGTGGTGATCTTCATCATCTGAATCTCCACACCAACGGCAAGATGGGAGACAGGAGCAACTGTAAAGCTCGTCTATCAACATACAGTCTTCTAACTGCCACATAACTAGGAATGTAAGTTGTTTATGAGATGCATGAGGAGCCCCCCCTGAGTCCTGCTCGGGTGGGCAGTTCCACAGTTCCCCTGATGAACAGTACATTCTCCCTTCACTGCAAACACAACTTCACTACACACGGACAATCATGCACAGTTGTCTGGAAGCACTTTCTTACCGAATAGTGGACTTTAAATGCAAGACCAGCTTATTTTATGCTTGTTTCTTAAATGGTGATAAGGGGCAGAGAAGGCCAACATTAGGTGAGTAACTTTTGAAAGTGCAAGACAACAGCAAAGATATTTTCACTCCTCTTTTGTCACTGTACAAGAGGATAAGAGTATAAGGGTTTGTGTTTTGGGAGGAGCGGCCATATTGGAGCTAACAGGGAGAGGGCTGTGTATTCAATTGGTCTCATAGGTGGAGAGCAGGGCAGCATCCACAGGCTCCATGCAGGAGGGGCAGGTGAAGGACCTCATGAGCCAGTCATCTATACAGTCCATGTGGTAGATGTGCATACAGGGCAGGAACCGGATGGGGTCGCCATACACAAAGTCCAGCATGCAGATCACGCACCTGTCAAATGTCAAACAAAACACACAGAAATAAAAATGATTTATTGTAGATTTAATAATTTCTGCATGTTTTGCAAAGGTAGCCCTAACAACACAATGGTGCATTAGTCATATTCTAGGAATGCCAATAGGCGGCACCTAATAGACTTACGTGGATATTCTGAAAACTCCTAAATTCTGGTTCTGGTTGATTAATCAGCACACTCCAAAATGGATATCACTCAGATTAGTTAATACCTTATAATTCACCCATTATTTAAACAAGTATTTTCATGATATGGGTCAGAAAAAGTGTAGCTGTAGCTAAAGTGATTCCCACACAAGTGCAGTGAAAAGTGCAAACCACTTACTCTCTGATCTTCTTCTCTGAGCCGTCGGAGCCTCCGTCAAAGACCCCTTTGGGGAGATGCTGGATGAGGCCGATGCGCTGAGCGATGCGGATCTGCTCCTCCTCCGTCAGCTGTGAGGCCAGGCGGGTCTGACTGGGCGTGGGGTGGTACAGCGGCATGTGAGCAGGCTCCTGAGGCAACCAAACAACAATCATGAACCACAGCACCTCACAGGACTGGTTGAGTCACAGTTACAGCATAAACAAGAAACCTTTTGGGTCAGGTCATTATTATTAAATAATTGTTCTCCAAAACTACTACTGACAGTAATGATATCATGTGGTGAGGTTATATACAGAAAACACATCAACTTAAGTAACAGTTTCATATTGTTACTTAACTTGAAATCAAATATATATATATATATATATATATATATATATATATATATATATATATATATATATATATATATATATATATATATATATATATATATATATATATAGCTATATGTATAGCGTAAAACCTGCGTATGTTTATACGAACTGATTAATTAAGTTACTCAAATCAGATAAAAAAGTTTGACTCAAAAGTGATGTAATGAAATCTGATACCGACCTAACACCTCAGAGTACAGTAAACATAGGCTGATCTACTAAACACATCACTATATTGTACCTGATAAGGTGGAGGTGGCTCGAGGTCGGGGTCGATCCCATCTCCAAAACTGGCCCTGTCCGACTGGGACTCATGGAGCAGAGAGATGTCGTCCGATGTCGGAGACTTGAGACAGTTTCCCATGGTCTACCTTTGTCCAGCGGAGAACCCGACGCTGTTCTTTGTAAAGTTTGTCCACGTATTACAAGCTACTCCGTGAATCTTTTATTTTACAACGCTGCTGTCGCCGGATGTCCCCTGCCCATAACGTTCGTACACCTCGATAATGTCAACAACAATTTCTGTGCATGTTCTCTGAAATACAAAACAAAGAACTCCCTTGCTAAGAACTAGCTAACTCTGCTAGCCAGCTGGGATACTTCCTCGACAAGTATCGCTCATCCCAAAATTCTAATCAGTAAAGTCACGGAATAGCTCTTTAAACAGGAGCTGTGACTTTTACACTACGATATGAGAGAGATTAGGCCGAACGACAATCCGACATTTAAGGCAGGTATGTGAAAATAAAGTGTTTTCTCAGCTGTTAGCTCTTTCTTTAACAGGAGGACATGTTATCAGGATATGACGTCCGTATACGCACGTAAATCCGAGCAGTGATTGGCCGATGACTTTGACAATGACCAATAAGATTACAGTTCACACATTTAAACCCGCCCATTTATTGTTTTCTGCTTAACATGGATCTATGCTGAATAATATCTTATAAACGGGATTAAAGGGCCCATATTACGAGAAATTAACTGATGTGAGAGAAGAAATCAGCCTTAACATACATGATTTGTGTGTTTTTGATGAGGAAACAACATTATAATATTCTAGATGAGACTCTACCAATACATGAAAAATAAATACAATTTTGGCCACAATAACTCGATGACACCTTTATTTATATACACCTATGATACACTTAAAAACACAATTTATTTGCATTCCAGTAATTATGATACAATCTCATGTTATTTGGTTAAAGTTTCACAGAATTGGCCTTTTTTGCAAATAAAACAATAGCACAAACCTAAAATAAACATTAAAATAACCTTTTATTTTAAAGCACATCAGCTCAGGGTTTATTTTCCCCCAGAGTTAAAAAACTGTATTTGTCATATAAAGCAATTAATGTATTCTCCTTGTTTCTCTACAGTCATCCTGTTTGAAAATGAAAACAGAAAGATGTCTGGTTGCTATTAATTACACAGCTGGTGGCTCTCAAAATCAAATGATTCAGCTTTATTGAAATTAATATTAAAAGATGAAAACAAGTGTGAATGTAGGGTGTGATTTTTATGTTTTGCATTTTTAATTGAGTTGTATTTTAAAAGAAAACAATTATAAAATACATATCCTTTCTTCATTCTAGGCGTTATTGTTAAAAGAAGGTGCAAAATGTAAAAGAAACAATCTTTAATTGCTTAAGTTGCACATTCATTTGCACTGTAAAAAAGTCCAGCATTGTTGAATATTTTTTATTAATGTCCATGTCATCTGGTTTTCTTCATCTCCAGAATGTGGCTGGATTTGTTCTTTGCTTAGTGAAAATGATGAGATGATCATTATGTATTTACAAAACAATTATTTATAAGAAAATTTAGTTACATATTCACACACCTTACAGATAAAATACTGTTTATCGCAATACCAAGTCATTTAAAACATCTTGAGAAAGAAAAAGAAGTCAACCAAAGTGATTATCTGACCCCCTTGTCTCCTACAGATAATATTATTACTCTGTATCATCAAGTACACGTCAGAAAACGTTATCAGGAAGTAAGGGCATTCATTCAAGATGTACATTTAAATAACTTCGGTCAGTGTAAAGTTTTATTTACTCAGGTAATGGTGTTTCTCAAACTGTGACACAGGCCCCTCTGCAGTTTAGAGTATTGGTTTTATTAGAGACAAATTTATTAATGTTCTTTTGGGTTAGTTATCCTTTAAAATTACTGTATCCATAGTTTAGTCTCCTTTTAGACCTTGTATAGTCTAATTTCAGACCATGTTCAGCCCTAATGTAGCCCTTATCTTGTCTGGGTTTATATCTGGTGGTACTTGGAAAGACAAATATTATCTGGTGGAACTTGGTGTGGAAAGTTTGAGAAACACTGGTGTAGTTAGTGTACTGGACAGCCATCTGTCTATGAAAGCAATTAATGAATACAACAATGATTTAAATAAATGTCAGTAGTTAAATGTAGTAAACATTTATCACGTGGACTTATAAAAGGTGCTTTCCCTCAAAAAAGCAGGAATAAAAAATTTTAATTTCTACATAACTGATGGCCATTATATTTTATTATCTTATCATCTTTAATATCAACATAAAAAACAATGGTACCTTTGTCAGTCTCAATCTCACTTAAACACTACAGGCTCATAAAATCATGTGAAACCCAGCATATAAATATTACTGCTTGATAATAGGCATCTCAGGGGGCACCTCGGGGGTCTCCTTGTGGGTGCTCAGTCCCTAGCACCTGTCATCCTCCTCTGTGTCACTGAGGGGGTCACACCCTGTCACAGATGTGGTTTGGGCGAGGCGCTTTCTAAAGTGTCCGTTGGGGACCTGCCAGCCAGTTCGAGAGCGTGCACCTATGTTGATAGTGTTGGCACGGCCCAGGCTGCACGCCACAGCTGCCTCAAACGTGAGAGTTTCTATTGGGCCGGTGGGGTCGGGGCTCTGCTCGTCGTCCTGCTCCTGAGAGGCCAGGAAAGGCTCTGAGGGGTAGCGACGCGGTGGAGAGGGGTTTCTCCTCCGCTCTGCTTTGCTCTCTTTAGACTCCCTCTTGGACTTCACTCTTCTGATGGTCTCTGGGCTGCCGGGCTCGTCCTCGTCTTCAGGCTGAGGGCGACTGGCCAGAGGAGAGTAAGAGATGTGTGGCCGCGACATGGGCCTCCGACCACTGGGGGTGCTGGACTCTGATGTGGATGGCACCGGGCTGTCAGAGCTGTTACCCTGGGCAATGAAACAACAGCTCAATTTAGTACAATGATCTGTCATTCAACTCTTTACCCCCCAACAGTATCAGTAGTGTTATCGCTACTACTGACTGTTCATGCATAATTTAATGTTTTCATGGTTGCTGAGTCTCCTCTCTCGTCCCTTTGAGCAGTGAGTACAGGTCTCACCTGTTTGTCCTCTGGGTTGGCTCTCTCCACACTGGAGGAGCGTGAGGGCTGCTGGCTTCTGTCTGCAGAGTTACAGCGGGACCTGTCGGGAGAGAGCAGGTGTCGACGCTCCCTCTCCGCCTGCTGCCGCTCAGACCGGGACACTGGGAGAGCAGTGACACATGGTAAATAAGAGCAGCAAATTAGCGCCTGGTTAGCGGAGGGTAGCGGTCTGGAGTGACAGCACTAACCAGCAGCCTTGTAGCTCTTGTGACGGGGCCTGTACACCCTCTCTGGACTCGGCTCATCCTGCCACAGCCCGTTCACCCGCTGGTCGCCCACAGTCGACACGGAACGCTTCAGAGACTCGCTGGCACCCTCCGCTGGCTGGGGTTTGACAAGTACACACAAACAAACACAAGAGGAACAGGCAATCATGATTTTATTAAATATACTTATATTTAAAGGACAAGTAAGAGTATATTTCGAATTTGTGGCATAATAAATCTACATATTAAACTATAGGAAAGAATCTTCGCTAACAGGCTCTGTGGACAGCAGCACACTAGCTAGTGCACTGTGTCTCAAAGCTAACAGTCACTTTTATTAAAATTGTAAAACATAAAATAAACAACCCATTAAAATTAAAATTAAAATAACTACCCAATTATTTTTATACGTAGAATTCTTCAAGGCATTGTTATAATATTTATTATGTCTCAAAATTAACATTAGCATTAGCACTGAGACACAAATGTCTCTCTTTCTAAACATAGTAGTGTCTTCCGCTGAAGTATTAATTTTACTTGTGTACTTCTAACCTGTTCATTTTAGCATTACTCGGTAACACCCTCAAAGAGGTAAAATTGGACAGGAAGTAGTGATGCTAACAGTGAGGCTGCTGGGAGCTATTGTGCACAGAGCCTATTGATTACATTTTATCAAATAAAAAGTCATACAATGCCTATAAAATCTGATTAAGTATTTGAAGAGAATTAATGTAGACATGCGGTCATTTTCACAAAGTTGGATCACTTCTTGCACAGGCAACCACAGCATTTCCTTTGAAACTTTCCATGCTTTCATTGCAATAAAGAGCATTCTGAAATATTGAGAGAGACGTCATAAAAATGCAGGAAAAACAATGCAGTCACGGCATTCCAACATCTGCTGTCCCCTTTAAATGTCTTCACATTAGAACCCAGGCATTTTGAAGCCATGCAGACAGAGCTCCCTCAGATCTGAGTGAGTACCTGCAGGTCTACCACCAGACGTGGCATAGAAGTGGCCCGTAAACCCAGGCCCCTGCCAAGGAGCTCCAGAGGGACCATAAGGCCCCGTGTGCACTGGACCACCTGGCACACACACAAGAGAGCAGGGCATCGAGACGCATGGACCGCCCCTGGCCATGGCAAACTGACCGCTAACCATTCAGACAACATGACCAGTTCAACCCAAAAAGATAACTAGACTCAATAAGGAGACAAATTTTGACAAGACGAGTACAACCAATGCAAGACACCAAGTATACACCACCATAGACTAAGGTTATCAAAAGTATAGAAAATTAGACACTAATCGATACTAAAACTATTATTGAAACTAGATACTCATTTGAGCAGGTATCATAATGAAAAAAAATCTTCCCTTTCTTGAACAGTTTTATGTTAAATCTTGACCACATGGTATGATAAACAAATACTATTATTTAGTATTATTTTCTGCTGTCAAAATCTACTGAAAGAGTTCTATCTATAAAACACAAGAAGACACTGCGTTCTGAGCTCCATAGAAAATAATGACAGAATTAGACAACACAAGAGCCGCTATACCAGAAAAAAGTCAAATACGAAAATGTGACAAAAATCCACAAAATGAGTTAAGTTTAGATTAGTACATGACAACAACCTTCTGTGCTCATCTCATATTGAATAGAAATGATATTGTGTCAGTGTTGGGAACATAGTTAAAAATAAAGGTACATATTTTTCTTTGTTTGTTTACCATATTCTCCGGTTGACTTGAGTCGATGTCAGAGCTGATGGGCTGCAAAAATAGCTCCTGCGGTGAGATGGGGCTCAGCGCCACAAAGCCTCCTCTGGTCCTGCATTGGAAAAAGGGCACATGTGGTAATACAGGAAGTACTCCACATCTTCACTAGAATCATTTGGACGATTTCTGCCCTGGAATTGTCCATTTATACTGAACTAAAACGCAGCTCTTAACTTGAAAATTACTGCTTCATGACATCACAAGGTGGAACAGAGCACTTTAAGCTTTGGAGATGTAGACAGCCCGATAACGCAAGATTACTCAAACATGTGAATGAAGCAAAACACAACTCCAGATATATTTTTGTGGGGGTAACAATATTCTAACATGGCTTAAAGCTCACAAGAGTCAATTTTGAATAATATAGAACCTTTGGTAAATCAATCAATGATAATTTTAGACTTAGAGACTTAGAGCCTCCACACACTACAGGAGAATTTGCCCGATTTGTTTCTCTTGATTGGGGAGGTGTGACCACACTTTTTGTATTTGTGTATAATTTTGAAGCCATTGTGCTCCTCATGTGTGTGGTGTCAGTGTGACTCTAAGCTTCTCTGTCAGATCGTAACCACCAAACAATACATTTTTTGTTGCACATTTAAAAATCGTTAAAGAACAAAAAATCCTGTAGTGTGTGGTGGCCTTTAACAGTGCATTTTTGACTGATGGAGAACCTTGGTGTAACTGCATACCGATTATTGCATCAGTGAATATCGTGATACTTTTGTGATATGTTGAGTAGCCCTAACATGGACATATGTTTGAAACTCACAAAGCAGAGCCTGCGCTGTGGGCCATCATGGGCAGAGGCTGTGTGTTGGACAGAATGTCTTCAGGCAGAGCAGAAGCATCCAGGCGTTTGAACATCAGATTACTCTTCTGAAAAACAGATTAGTTTTCATGCAGATTTTTAGATCATTATTTTTTTTTTAAATAAAGGCCAAATCAGATGTTTCAGGACAATATTTCTTTAACAGCACATCACCTGGGCTTCAAGTTGTTGCCTAAGCTTCTTGGCCTTGTTTTGTTTGAAGTAGTCCATGATCATCATTGAAGCGTAGATTTTTCCCACAGTCATGTCAGTATCTGTGAGAGAGGATATCACATTATTTTCATTATGAAAAAAATACTCAAATATTTCCTGTTCATAGGCCTTTTAAAATCCTATGTCATCAAAATGTTTAAAATGGACTGGAAGCTGGAGGTAAGTGAAGTAGACCATAATGTTTTCAATGATCTAAATGCAAATGCCTTTACAAACAACATAAGATAAATTCTTCATGTTTTTGCTCATGTGTACAATGTATCACCATGGTAACTGTTGATCATTCCTGTATACATGCAGTGGATGCAAAGTATCAATTGAAATTACATTATGTTCCACTTCACTTTTGCCTCCAGCTGAAATGTAGAATATTTTTGTTTACAGTTTTAGAAGGGTCTCTTCTTTTACCTTTATTTATGGGCACCAGGAGGTCTAAGGTCTTCTGAGGGAGGTAAGGCCAGATAATACTGATCTCCTTTTGCAGCTCAGAATCGAGAGCAATGCGATCCTCACCACCTAAAGAAAAAACAATCCAAGAGTTTTCATACACTGCCACTCAAAAGTTTGGACACACCCTCTCATTCAATGCTTTTTTCTTTACGTTTTCTACATTTTATAGAGACACATCAGATATATGACACAACACGTTTGGAATTATGTAGTAAAGAAAAAAGTGAAATAACTCAACTAAATCTTATTTTATATTCATTCAACATTTTCAAATCCTCAAAGAAGCCACCCTTTGCTTTGCTGCTAACCTTTGGCTTTCTCTCACTGAGCTTCTTGGTGAAGTCTCCTTCACTTCAAAGGTTTGCCTTGAGGGGTCAAGAAATGCCAAAAGTGCAACACAGTCATCAACGCAAAGGGTGGCAAACCAGTTCTGAGTTATTCTGAGTTTATTTCTTGTTTGTTATACATTCCATAAGTGTCATTCATAGTTTTGAGGCCTTCAGTGAAAATCTACAATGTCAAGAATCATGGAAATAAAGAAAAAAATGTGTCCAGACTTTTGAGCGCAAAATCTACAGCAGATTTTGTGACCTCTGACCTCTGGCGATTTTGATATCCAGAGCGGTGCGAATGAGAGACATCAGAGTGGACGTGAAATGAACCGTCATGTCCTCGTCCACGGGCATGTTCATCAGTACCAGCCTCTGAGTGGATAAATACACAGTCAATCACGTTTCAAGACATTTATATTTGTCTACAAGGATGTCACAATTTACCTTATATGCAATCTTGGCTGGACATTTTTTACCCAGCCCCAGTGGAGGCGACATGTGTGTTAGCATCTCATACATGGCAGTGTAGTGAATGCGCCCACTATAAGAAGAAGGGAAAAGAGAACAGCATCAAAACATAAGATTTTGTGCACATTGACTGCCCTCTGTTGGATAATAATGTAACTGCATCCTTGGCACAAAACTTTATAATATTTTGTTTTCCATTTGGTAATGTTATTCAGACAGACTACATAACAATTCTCAGCAGTGTTTCAACATATATCATACCAGTGTAGCAGATTAAAATACAGGCCTGTCCTACTTTTACAATCAGCTTTTGTGACGAATGACCTTGTTTAAGTTATCTTTATTTATCTTTGTGCATTTGCGTAATCTGAGTTCACATACATAATGTCTTTGGACTGATTTCACTCTGTCTAAGGTCCTTGTTTTGATAGCTGATAAGAGAAAGAGATGCAGGCATGTAATCCTTCACAGTAATTCAGACAAAAAAAGAACCTTGACTGCAGTAACCAGCCAGTGTCCAACCATAAGCCTAGTAGCTGTATTTGGGATTTGTAAGACAACATTTTTACATTGGTCAGTCTATTATTATTTAAACAACTGAATCTTACCATGCCAAACGGTCATATTCTCCCCAGATTCTGACAAACTCGTCCAAATGATGAGGGCCAAGGATGGAGGAATCTCGTGTCAGGTACTCAAAGTTATCCATGATCACAGCCACAAACAGATTCAGCATCTACACATAAGAAATAATCAAAATAAAGACATACAGAAAGCAACCACATCAAATAAGCAAGTTTATTGACCAATCCAGTGATTCCCATTAATAAAGAAGACCATGGTTGCCCCTCATACTGCCCTACAAAGGCAGAACACTGCAACATCATGTTTGGACAAAAATGAGTAAATGTTATTTTGGGGGTATTTGAGTGTGAATAAATATTGTGAAAAATATTGAGCTCAAAATTGTCATGCAAAGGTAAAAGGCGGTAACAGTGTCAGTTACTGCCTTTTGCCTTTGCACGACTCCTTATTTTTGCCACATGATATAAAGGCAGAGTACAGTAACTGCCAAATAAGGCTCAATATTTTTCACATACAAATATTTCTTCTTTATAGCAACTAGTTGTCAAATTTTAGGAGCCCTACCTATTATACTTTTGTCTGGGCAAAACAGAAACTTTGAAGTCATTTTCTAAGTTTCACACTCTGGCGAGTTAGGGTCTTTTGCCTTTGCCTAAACCAGGGGTGTTCAAACTTATACGAACATATTAACATACTTATAGCGGAGTGCCATAGACTGATGGTCAATACAGTAAGACTTTCAAATAGGCACCTTTAAAAAGTCTTGGGACACTAATTCCAGGTCTAAGTTAGGTCTGTATCACAGTAAGATAGGTTACGAGAATACAGTGATTGAAATACTTCAATTTGCAGTAAAAAGTAATGGCGATGATCATTTGGGCCAAGAACCTGTGGGAGGTTTTGATTACCAGAAAAGAGCTGAAGAATATAAAAGAGACAAAGTAGCAGTAGGCAAAGTCGGTGCCACAGCCCCCCTCGTGATCGGGGGACATGGTGAAGGGTGCGAGGGAGGGGTCCGGCTCACACTCCTGACCAGACAGACACGAAAGCATGATCTCCTGCCATGACTCCCCTGTGGCACTCCTGAAGCCAGAGAAACAATTTAGACAAAATTAGGCACCGACACTGGTATCACTGATAGGCTTGTCAAATTTTGAAGTATGACATATTACTGAAGTAATGATAATACTAAAACAAATTTATCCCCTGACACAAAAACCCAGGAGCAGATTTAAATCACAAAAACTATTCTAAATGTACAATACTGTTAAAAGCTCATGAGCTGCAATAAATAAACAGCAGAATTTTTGCAATTTGCATCTGTAATGAGTCATAGTTATTCATTCAACCTTTTATGACTTAAATCTTATCATATAGCAAAAAAAAACAAACATTGACAGTAGTGCAAAGAAACAGCATACACAATAAGTATTGACCCCAAAAAATGTTGTCCCATCTTTGATATATTGAACGATAAATCGATATAGTAATAATCAAGACAGGCCTAGGGACTAAAATATTAGCTGGATTAGATATCAAGTCCATGATATCCTGGTTGGGTCTTTAATTGAATGTAATAAGATTATTTACAGGTTGATTTTGGCCTAGAGTATCTCATAAAATAAATAATAAATAATAGTAACACAATTGGATGAGTATCTCTATTTGTATTTGAAGTGAAATAGCTGGATAGGTGCATCCTTAGCCAAAATGTGTTAAAAATGAGAATAAAGACACGTTTTACCTGAAGAGCAGCATGAGTGCACTGAAGAAAGTTTTAAAGTTGTTGTGTTGGTTGATGTGACTGTCATCGTTGAGTTTGATGTTCCCAAACACCTGCAGAACAATTGATTTTAGTGATTTTAGAAGTGGCGTTTTTATGGAGTTGTACTAGAACATGACGCCAGATGGTACTGATGATTACCTGCATTCCAATGATGGCGTAAATGAAGAAAAGCATCGCAATCAGAAGACAGACATAAGGAAGGGCCTGGTGGAAAAAGTAAATTAATATATATTATTACAGGGGTATTATATGTTTTCTGGAAATGAGGACAAAACAACGATAATTGTACACAATAATAATAATAATAATAATAATAATAATAATAATAATAATAATAATAATAATAATAATGCATTTTATTTATTTGGCGCCTTTCTGGACACCCAAGGTTGCCTTACAACAACAGCTATAGTTTTTTCACACATGCCCTCAAAGACGCTTTACAGAGCATTATTAACAGAGCATCATTCATTCACTCCAGACCCGATGGTAGTAAGATACCACCAACACTCATGCACACACCACTTTCACACCTACTGTGCATGTTTTGGGTTAACAATACAATAGTTTATCTAACCTGAATGTAAAGTACTGTGTACAACTTGTAATAATATGCAACTACACAGTACATTGTTCTTGAAGGTACACTTTGTAACTTTTCTGGCAGGGGTTCTCTACTTTCTTATCTCCATGGAGATATGGTTGCTTTGCTTGGCATTCCACAGTATGGGATTACATGTAATATATCTTGCATTTCATAAAGTCTGTTTTTATTATTAAACCTTGAAAAACATGCATTCTTACTGTGAGAAGTATAACCTCTCCACATATCTTATATGTTACGTGGTCAGGCTGCGTCACTTCATGGAAATAAAAATGTCTAAGGATGGACCATTCCAGACAAAAATATAACATCTCTATATAGAACTGTACCTTCCACCAGAAAAGTTACATAATGCACCTTTAATGATAGGTACAATCAGGGCAGTAGACGGGGGGACAAATGGGGGGTATGTGAGGCTTTTTGCCTGTTGAAAGGCCTGGGTACAATGCATGAAGTGTAGTGTGAAATAAACTGTGACTCTATTCTGCCTTAATCCGACTGTATTACCTTAAAAGACTGCACAAAGGTCCAGAGCAGTATCCGTATGGTGTAGCCCTGGCGCAGCAGCTTGATCAACCTGGCCGTTCGGAAGAGCTTTAGGAAGCTCATGTTGATGGTGTTGACAGACTGAGCCCGTCACACGCGCGAGTGGGTACAGAGAACGTGGCAAAAGGCGAGAAGGCATTGAAAAAAAGCAAAAACGTGAGGCCCAGAGTGGCAGACAGCAGGCACGGGCAGGCAAAACAACACAGATGGTCAAATTCAACAGTAGTGAGAGTATTACACGAGCTAACTTAGGAAGAATGGATTAGCACTATACAAGACTGGAAGTGTCAGTTTTTAGTGACAAAATGCTGTGAACGAAAATAAAAATTGTTTCCGTGGTAATTACCTGTAAGTCTACCACTATCTCGGTGATGCTGCCAAGTACGGTGATGAAATCGAAAATATTCCAAGTATCTCGAAAGTAGTTCTGTGAAGAGAGAATAAATTGTCTTTAATGAAATACAAAACAAGAAAACAAAACAAGACTTTAATATAATCTTCTCTTAATAATTCCTCACCACAAAACCAAAGGCCATGATTTTCAGGATACACTCCATAGAGAACAGCACAGTGAAGGCAGTGTTCAGATGCTTTAAAACGTAGTCATATGCAGTAGGAGCTGAGTGGTACTGAAATTACAGAAACACATGAATTTAGCTTATTCTTTATTTCTTTAAGGGGTCAATATTATGCTATTTTCCTTTTCTGTCTATGTTATAATGTTGTTAGCTCATCAAAAACATACAACGAGGTGTTTAAGACACAAATCCTGCATATTTAGACTGAGGGCTTCTCTCAAACTGAAAACACTCCTTGTGATTTCATGTGGTAATACAGGAAGTGTACAATAGAATGATTTTCAACATGAATTCTTAGTACTTTCTTTCATATTACCATGTGGCCTTATATCTATAACTCTCCCTCAGTTGTTTAGGTAGTTTCCATAGTGGTCCATGGGTGTATATTTGTCTGTGCTCTTATACTTGTTCTTAAACAGCTCAAGATTATTGTAAAGCTATTCATAAAAGGTTAATTTCTATCCCGTGAATGTGACTTTTTTATTCGATATCTGCCCAATTGAGAAGCTATCTAGTTTCAATACTAGTTTCAGTATCGATTAGTATCTGTGTACTATAAGTCTAACAAACCAAATTATATAGCATTCTATCATAGTAAATGTAATTTCAATAGAACTTTTGTAACCGTAATAATATAAGATTTGAGTTACACAATATTCCCTACAGGGCTGAAAATCTCTTCATTCAGCTCCCTTTCAGGCTCTTTGGTAAGTGTTTTGTGAGAAGCCCATTGAAAAGCACTGCCTTTCATTTGGAGGGCAAATGAGGTTCATGTCTCAGTGGGATTTACATCTAAAGACTCAGATGAAAAGCAAGGTCTCACCACTGCACTGTATTGTGAGTGTGATGTTAAGTGGAGATTCGGGGAACAGTCAGAATTAATTACTACAAGACGCATTGGCATTAAAGGGGCCATAGTATGCTATTTTCTGATTTATGTTATAATGTTCTTTCCTCATAAAAATCATAGTTGTGTTACCCACCATGTTTAAGATGAGTTTTTCTCTCAAACGGAAAACACTCTGTTCCACCTTGTGACATCATGTGGTAATGGAGGAACTGCTTCACGTTTTTTTTTTTTAACTTCATACAACTTCACTAGAATCATTTGGACAATTTCAACCCTGGAATTGCCAATCTCTAGATAAAAGGTGAACTAACATCAAGGACCATGTTGTCCACCCTCCTGTGGGCTCACCACCCGCAGAGGGGTTCATAGAGGGGTCAGGTGCTATGAGTATTGGGCAGCAAGCTGCCCCCGCGACCCAGCTGGATTAAGCGGGAGAAGATGGATGGATGGATGGATAGATAAAAGGTAGCTTTAATTTTGAAAACTACCACTACATGACATCACAAGGCAGAACAGAGCATTTTAAGCTTTGGAGGTATAGACAGACTAATAAGAAAGGATTACTCAAGTAATATGTGTGGATGAAACAAACACAATTCCTAGCATTAGGAACATTACAACATGGCTTATATCTTACAAGAATCAGTTTTGCATAATGTAGGACATTTAATGTAATGTGAATCAGTGCATTTGCTAGCTTGATTTCCTCATGAATTTCTATAACTAAAATGAAATGTCTTATTGTTTGAACGTCTGGTAGAGATGAATAGAAAAATACAATTATTAGCTACGGACTGACACAGAATACAAGTCTCACCTTCATCATGAGCACCACAGTGTTGAGAGCGATCATGACCATGATGGTGTACTCAAAGGAGGGCGAGGCCACAAAGTGCCACAGTCTGTACTGAACCGTCTGCCTGTTCTGGGGCATGTAGCGGGTCATGGGCTTAGCGCTGATGGCAAAGTCTATACATGCTCTCTGAAAAGGATAAAAAGAGAAATGAAATAAACACAACAAATGTGTGTTTCCATTAAAGAAGTAAAACTATGGAACTCTGGATAACATTTTAACATGATGTAAAAATATTTTACAATTTAAAAGAATGTATAAAACAAAATATTAATTAAAACAAATCTTGAGAAGTCCAAGGATAAGATAAGGATAAGATAAGAAAAACAACTGCGCTTACTCTGCTTTTACAGCCCATGTTTTGCTAGTAATCAAGTAGCTTCTACACGGCTTTATGTTAGTGATTGTAGCTCCCACTAGATGTAACAATGGGGCTCCCAAGTGTCAGCCCGGTACTGTGATGGCTAAACTGCAGGAGGTTCTCTTTCATGTTGAACTAATTGAAAAAAAAATGAAAAAGTAAAAAAAAAAATGACCTCGTTCTTCTCCAGGCTGCACTCTTGGATCATCTTGTCTCCCTGCTCCTGGAAGGTGATGATGATCAGAGCCACAAAGATGTTGACAAAGAAGAATGGAAAAACCACAAAGTAGACCACATAGAAGATGGACATCTCCATACGGTTTCCTCGGCTCGGGCCCATGTTCTCCTCTGTGACATCTGTGGAGTGCTGCAGGACCCTGAGATAAAAAAAACAAAAACATGTTCAAATACACAGCATAAAACATTCTGCTTCACAACAATAGAGCTCTTAGCAAAGTCTGACTTTGAATCCACAGATTCAGTGCCTTACAAAATATTTAAGCAACAACTATCCTCATCAGTTATTTCTCCTTTGATACAAGAACTCTGGTTATTTCAGTCCAGACAGAGGTAATAAAAACAACCAATAAAAGCCCTGCAGCACTCTGATTCAGGTGCTGTTGCTAAGCAGACACTGAGCCAAATTTATTCACCATGTGAAGGGGAATGACTTGGTGTCAGGCCAATCCCAATCTGTCTGTATCCAACATTTTGCTTTTCAAAGACCAGCGCAAGTCTTCTATTCAAAAAATGCTCGTGGGGCTGTCAGGCCATACATTTCAGTTTAGATTTGTATGAGATTAGATTCCGTTACAAATGGGAACAAATGTGAGTACAAAAGCATTTTTCTTTTGAACATTTCTGATGAGCTGATAACAGACAGTTCAGTTGGTCATAATTTAGACTAGGCAATATGACAAAAATCAATCACAATTTCTGGTTTGATTTTGTCTTATTAAAAAGAAATAAACATCAACATTCACAGTATCTAACAGTGTTGCAGACACACTGGCACCATTTTGGATTTATTTTGATTTATTTTAAGGTTTAACTCTTATTTGATATGGCTGGTTTTATTGTTTTAGGAGCATTTATACTTTTGTTGTCATCTTTTACCATCTGAAATGATTGAGATAACTATAATAAAGGTTGAAACCGAGGTAAGGTATAGTGTGAACAGTGGTGGGAAATTACATTTACTAGTAAATTTTTAAAGAAACTGTACTTTTTGCAGCATACTTTTAGTCCTATTTGAGTAATATTTTTTATTGAAGTAACAGTACTCTTACTTGAGTAAAAGATTTGGTTTCTCTCCCCAATGTGAGTAAGTCTATAAGTGACGAAATCTTTATGCTATAAATTTGAACATTTGTGTTTCTTGCACCGCTCCTTCAAATATGATTTAGTTCTTTTTATTTATCCTCTAAAAATACCTCATTTTGTGCATTACTTAATGTTTTAGACTTAAAATCACATTAACTTTAATTTAAAAATCAGATGCTCATTAAGTTACTCTTGAGTAGTAGTTTTCCCATATACTTTTTTGAGTAATTTTTTTGACCAGTACTGTACTTTTATTTGAGTAATATAATTTTGAAATAACATTACTTGAGTTTACAATTTTTGTCTGCTCTACCACCTACCAGCATCTTTGTGTTACAATGAAAAATGATATTCTTATACTTATTATTAATCATTATTATTATCAGACCGTAAACTTACTGTGGCCAGCCCTCTCCGGTCGACACAGTGAACAGCGTGAGAAGAGCCCAGCAGACGTTATCGTAGTGAAACTCATGTCGCCTCCACTCTCTCCTCTTCACCTCCTTCTTGTCTCGGCTGTAGTCGATATAGAAGCCCCTGTGGGGAGCGTAGCAGCCCAGATGTTAGCATTCACACATTCACTGATTAAACAGGCACTTTCCATGACGGAGAGAACAGATCACGCCATCACAATACCTCTTTGTAACAGGGCACAGATCCACCACAAACAGCGCCAGTGAAAAGTTGTAGCAGATTGTTTTACACCAAACAGAAAGTGTGAGTTTGGGACTTACTGACAGTCTTTCTCTGTGTTCATGGAGCTGTCGGTGCAGTAGAAAAACTTCCCTTTGAAAAGCTGCACCGCAATCACAGCGAAGATAAACATGAAGAGCTGGTAAACGATCAGGATGTTGAATACGTTTTTCAGAGACGTGACCACGCAGTCAAAAACAGCCTAAAAAGGAGAGAAAAATGACTTAGCAAAGATCCAACTAGAAATATACACACATATTTGTTTACTCGATTAATCCATTGATAGTGTCTTGAAAATTTTGAATAAGTTGAGTAATAAACTGCCTTCAAATAACTGCATCTCATTCTCTCTCATTTATCAGTTTCTTCATTTGTGTTTATTCTGTTTGAACTGTGTGAAGTGTCTTTGAGTGTCAAGAAAAGCTCTATACAAGTGTTATGTAGTATTATTAGGCCCGAGCGCCAGAGGCTGGCAAAGGGCCTATTAGTATTGCAAAGTGATGTTAGTAGTGGCCTGGAAGTGAAATGATGCAATATGACTCGTCTGTAATGACCAGGGACCCTCACCATGACATAGCAATGTGCCAGTGTATAGCTGCTTAGCTAAAAAAAAGTGGAACATTGTTCTTGTATCACAATATTATTTTTCCTTTCTTCTTCCTCTGCTTATTTTTCCTTACCAACTCACCCATTTTTCACCCAGTGAACAATGGTGAAAAGTCCTGAAATTTTGCCAACTGTTAAATCTCACGCTTCTCTAACTTTTGGCTGTTTCCATTTTCCGAAAATAAATAAAATGGCTTGTCGGCACCCCAAAACAACACAGACATGCATTAGGGAATAGGAATGAAACACACAAAAAAATTTGCACATAGAATCATTAAGTTTAACACAGAAGTAGATCATGATAAGACAAGTAAAAAATGTTATTACACTAATGCCGTGTGCTCCACCAAAAGCAATATCGGTTTAAAATTTGCTAAGCATAACTCTGCATTTTTTTTGCAAACTTCATACATTTACACACTCCTCCTATGGCCTCAGATTTGTACACCTTATGTCAAGGGGGGTAACATCAAAAGTTAGCCAGATTTTTCACACATCTCACGGTCTCAGAGCAGTGAAGCAACAAAAATTGTCCAGAATTTGCATTGTCAGGCAAGACTAAACCGGGACTAAAGCAGGATTGAACCAGGTATAAACAAAGACTAAATCAGGACTAAACCAGGACTAGACAAAGACTGAACTAGGACTGAACCAGGACTAAACCCGAACTAAACCAGGGACTAAACCAGGTCTGAACGAGCATGAAACTAGGACTGAACCAGGACTGAACCAGAACTATAAACCGTGACTAAACCAGCACTATTGGTGTAATAAAATGAATCTAACACAAGCTTAAAATGTTCCTTTAGAACTGTCTTAATAAACTCCACATGCTCAGACTTCAACACCAGGGGGCAGTGAGGAGCAGTTCGAGTTTTGTTCTTTTCACTCCAGCTGAGGTCAGGAGCAGGTCTATAGGCAGACATTTAAAACTACAGTTAATGGAGAAACAATTCCACAATTTATATTTTTAGATACATTTAAAACCAGAGTCAAATGGAGTTTAGTTCAGGGAGGATAACCAAGCTTGTTCTAATATAAAACACTGACCCCCAGAGTAAAAAGAATGAATGAATGTGAGAAAATTCCACAGTATGGCATTTAATTCATCTATTTTGTTCAGGTGTTCAAGTGCTTAAAATATACCTTTAAATATACCTTGAAATTTTAGGCAACATTTCAGTTAAAACACTTTGTCTGGAATGTTCCACAGAATGAAACAAAGCTTATCTATCTTCACGGAGAATGTTCCAGAGTTTTGCTTTAGTCATGCTGGTGGTGTGCCGTCTAATAGAAATGAAATGTTACGCAGTTTAAGAGAGGAAAAACGATAACTAGGTGTAGTAGCAGTAGCAGTATTGTAGTAGTAACAGTAGTAGTACCATTAGAGTTAGTAGCAGAAGTTTTCTATTTTCTGTATATCTTGTGATCTTGTTCCTCTAATTGTCTAATTGTTTTTCACTCAGACTTAATCCATCTGGTTATAGTACAATAAAAAATGTAGTATTAGTATCATTGTAGTAGTAGCAATATTGTAGTGTTGGTATTATATTCTTATTATTGTTTTGAAGTACCAAAAACTAGTAAAACAGTAGCAAAAAAATTAACATCAATATTTTTGGGGGGAAGGGGGGATTTTTTTTTTTTTTTTATTATTTTTTGAATACATTTGCACTTCCACCTTCAGATTAAAATGAGCTCTGGATGGTATAGAAACATTTCAGTTTTAAAAATGTCCACATGATAACCTTTGACTCCTCTCTGCCAAACGACTGACTCTTCTTTAAAGTACAAAGGGGCGCTGTCTAGGAGGTCCTCTTCTTGGACTTGGACCGGTTCCTGAAGCCATTTAGGCGAATGTTTAAATGGTTCATGGCATCCTTTTAGAACTCAGAGGGCTCTGGTCCCAAAGCCATCACCAGGAGCTTGGAGGCAGAGCCGTATCAGTCAATTAGGTCTTTGGCTCCGGTGTTTTCCCAGCTTTTTGATGTTGTTGGATTTTAGATTAACTTCATCTATCTGGGACTTTAAACTGGTCTAGAGCCTGATCCAGGGTCTGCACTACTGCGTCATCGGTAGGACCTCATTTTTGCTGGCAGCTTTTGTAGCAGTTTCTTGACAAGAGTGTGGATCAACAGGTTCTCCTCTGAGCCCAGGGTCTGAGAGCTCTGCGAAGCTGCAGGGGGCTCTGGAGCTGAGACTGGCTCATCAGTCTGCGGCTTCACACAGACTTCTTCTGTTGGTATGTCCTTTGCAGTCTGGAGCTGCACCTCTGAGTTTGGCTGCTCTACAGTTTGCAGGTGATTTTGGACCTCTGTTATACTCTGTATGTCCTCTGGGGTTTGGTCTTCTTGTGTTTGGGACGCAGCTGGACTGAGGTCTCCCTCTGAGCTGCTGTTGAGTTGTTCTTGACTCCGGTCGTTTTCTGGAACTGATTCGTCACTTTGTGGTTTCAGTCCAGTTTCTACTGATGTCATATTTTGCTCCTCAACAGGTCTATATGTCTCTGGAGCTCTTTGGTCGGACATCTGCAGCACCTCAAACAGCATTTCTGGAACAGAGCCTGGACTTTGGCTTTCCAACGTCTTCTTCCAGGTCCCCCTCAGAAACTGTCTCTGGAGCTCTGGTCTCAGGAGTTTCAGTAGATTCTTGAATTGAAACAAGATCTTCTGTTGTCACATTAATTTCTAGATGTTCTTCTTTACTGTAGTCTTCTGATTTTTGTATCTCCATTAGATTCTTGGGCTCCTCTTGTTCCTGATCTTCTGGGTTTGTTGTCTCCCTTGGACTCTGAGAAACTTCCAGGTCTTGAATACCCTCCGGAGTAGAGGTAAGATCTTAAGCCCGAGCCCGAGCCCGACCCGACCCGAAAATGTCAATCATTGCTTCGGGTCGGGTCGGGCCGGGCTTCTCTCTCGCTGACTTTTTTTAATAAACGCAAGTGAACGCACGTGAACGAAGCCCTCTTAGTAATCTTCCCCTCCGCAGGTCCGCATGAAATTTCGGGTTTGCTTCGGGCTCGGGCCTGCAAATCAAGTTAATTGGTCGGGCTCGGGTCGGGTCGGGTTTTAATACCCGCGGGTCGGGTCGGGCTGGATTTTTTAGGCCCGATCTTACCTCTACTCCGGAGGTCCGAGGTGTTCTGGGTTCCAGTCCTCCTCTGGACTCTCCATTGAACTCTCAACATCGACTGAAGTCTCTAGTTTCTCTGACTCCTCAGTGTTTACAAACACTTTCAGATGAGAGGAAAAGACATTCTTCACAAATATACAAAGAGTTTCTGGAATAAATGTCTCAATGATTTTGAGTCCTTCTATTACAGTCTGAGCTCAAGTGTCTTCATCAGGTCCATGAGAACTTTGACTCTCCTCTGATGTCTGCTCTAAAACATCGTCCTCAGCTGTGGTCTGTGGATTGTGGCCCTCCTCTTGGTTGTCCTGGTCTGGTGTTTGTTGTGTCTCTGAACCTTCTTCTGCCTTCACTAGAACTGTTTCAGGGGACAGGCCCTCTGAATGCTCCTGTGACATAGATTCCTCTGGTTTCTTCTGGAGCTGATCTTTCTCTGGGACTGTAAATCCCATCGTGAGGAGCAGTGCAGTGCATGCATTCCTCTTGGCCTCCTTCTTTGAGCGTCCGGATCCAGAGGCGGTGTACTGTTCCAGGGTCACCCCCATAGTGAACACCCAGCTGCCACCTGGTTCAGATGTGGTCTGACAAGCAGGTTCCACTCTGGTCTGAGGAGCAGATGGGACCAGCTCCTCCTGTGTGTCTGTGTATCCCATCATATGGAGCAGAGCTGCGGTCGCTCTTCTCCTGGCCTCTTGGAGCCCCCTTTGCCCACGGCAGTGTAATGGTCCAGGGACACCATGGAGAAGGCCCACTGGGCACCGGTCACTGTGCCCTGTAGCAGGTGGTACTTGGCGGGCAGGAGTTTGCGGGTCATGAGCAGCTTGGACAGGCACATGCACGGGTCTTTGCCCAGACGGAAGACCGGATGGAAGTGGAGCAGGAGGTTAGCGTAGCTGTTGGCGTAGGTATAGCCATTAGTGTAGTGGTATGTCTCCACTTGGTTTATCACCATGACACAGGCCTTGCCTTGGCCTCTCTCCTGTTGGGCCCTCACACTTATCCACTGAAAAGCCCGAATAAAGCTTGGACGAAGAAGATGGGGTGAGGGTACGATGCAGTGGTGGACTCTGTGAAGTCCATGGGCAGACCCAGGCTCTGTGCCAGGCTGTACAGCCGTTTGATAATGGGCATGTAACTCTGAATAGCCATGTTAGAGATGTATGCGTACAGTGGAGTAGAGAGAGAAAAGCTGAAGTGCTGTATCGTTCTGAGGTTCGTCTTTGACAAAGGTTTGGTTCAAAACTTATGTAACCTGTATTAAATAACTCAAACACAACTGTCTTTCATGTAGAGGACAGACTGAGGATAAATATGGGGATCAGCGTTTGCGGGGCACAGCGTTTACGGGCACGGCGTTTGCAGGGCGCAACGTAGGCACATGCAAGGGCTGATCATTGCCGCTTGTGGCTATATTTATTATACATTATTATATATATTATTATATTTAAATGGGACAGTAGCAAAAAGGAGGAGTTAGTGAGTGAGTGAGTTACCTGAAGATTTGGTATTTATATGTACAAAGGTAGATTAAATTCATGATACACAAGTTTAATTTGTCTTTATGTAAATACACTGTTTCCTAGTGCTTCTTCTGTATAAATTGTTATTTTTGGATGAATTCCTGTACTTTGGATCAGATACATAGAGATACACTTTTGAGAGCTTTTGCCACAACCCTTTTTTAATTGACTAATTGATCGACAGGGCATGTCTTTATAAGTGATGTAAGGCTGTAGTCGACTAAATAAATTCTTGGTCGACTACAGTCCTACATTACATATTTTACAAACTTCAAAATCGTACCTTAAGTTTTGGAAGTCTTTTGATAGTTTTCAGTGGGCGCAGAACTCTGAGAACTCGGAGGGACTTGATGGTCTTAATGTCTCTTCCTTTGTTGTTTCTGAGTAAATTAAGTATCAGAAATCAGACATGCATTTGTAGTGACATTAACTCAGCACATGTCACAGACACAGTGGTAACGAAATACATAAACATGATTTTTTTTTACTGAAAACTGAAATACATGATTGTGATGACAGAAGGTATGGGATCCAGCAGGTCTAGTAAATGATAAAATAATGGAAGAATATGCGACCACAAACAGTTACAAAATTAGTGTGGTGATGGTTCATTTCATCTTTATGTTATTAACGCAATAAATCTTAAAACTCACCTCTAAACCTGCCAATGCTCTCAAACTACTGAACAACAATTACAACTACTAGAATTACTACCACTGAACAATATGAATATCTTAAAGGTGAACTATGTAGCTTTTCTGATGGGGGTCCGATCAGGTCCGGATCTGATTTTATACAAATAATAGCTTTGCCTGGAATGTTCCACAGTATTGCATTAAGCATTTCCGTCTTACATTTATTCAGTTACAGTTGTTTTTAGTGTTAAGAAAACATGTATTCGTATTGTATTTGGGATGTCCTCTCCACAGATCTGAACTGTAACTTGGCCTGATGGCGTCACCTTCTTGTCGCCATGGACACAGATAATTGCTAGGTAAAACTTTACTGTGAAACATTCCAGGCAAAGCAATAACATCGGCATCGGCATGAAAACAAGCTGGTGGCAGATACTGGCCCTCCACCTGAAAAGTTACGTAATGCACCTTTAAAGGAAACCAACAGCAATACAAACAGACACTGGGAAACATGGTGACAATGCACAAAATTTAGTGTGAAATTTTACCCCATCACATTCCTGGAAGCCCCAACAGTGACAAAATCCACAGGAACAACAGAAAACATTGAGGCAAAAGAGAAAAATTGAGGATCACAGCTATATTCACAACACATAAAATCACGGAAAAATCTACAGTGCAACAAAAGGAACAAAAATCATTAATTACGGTATTGCCACACTGAAATCCCAAATAGACGACAGCAAAATAACACATGGTTGGTAAAGTAAAGTACCATAGAAATCACATTAAAATATCTGCGGGGGTGTATTTTGTAATATTTAGAATACTTAGCAGCTTTATATTTGTTTCACTGTTTTTAAAGTATTTCCTATCACTGACTGGAGATAGAAAAATCACATATGCACTCACCACAGGAGTCTATTGTCTACTTTTCCTCTCTGTTTCTGTGCAGTTTAAAGCCCAAATTGTATGCAATGTATTCCTTTGATTTTAGAAAAGTAATTGTATTCTGAACACCACCAAAAACATAACTGTAGTGGAATACAATTACTTAAATGTGTGGTGAGAATATGTGTGCTCGGTACGTGTATTCAGTTACTTCCCAACACTTTTAGTACCACAGAAATCACATTAAAATTCTGTGTTTTGTTTTTGTTTTTTTGTAGTACTGGTATTTGTGTGGGTGTGACGAGTGTGGAGAGAGGGGTGGGTTTTGAGTTTTTTTATTTATTTTCGTATCATTATGCATAATTGAAAAATTGAAAAAATACTAATTTTATTAAATATATATATATTGGTGGTTTAATACCACTACAACATCCCCAGTATTTTAAGTAATAGAAAATCAGATTGGAGATTTAAAAAGAAGGTTGTTGAGTACAATGGTGTGGTGAGTCAGTGTTTAGTCATAGGCAGCAGTAGCATCATCGTGACTCACGTTAGGGCGAAGGCTATGAGAGCTCCCACCACCACGATGAAATCCAACAGATTCCACATATCACGGAAATATGAACCGTCGTGGAGGATCAGGCCTTGGTCAATCATCTGGAGGTTAGGACACATGCACACAGTCTAACTCCAAGAAAAGAATGAGACAAATATCTGTGTAAGCAAGCTCCCACCTTAATGATCATCTCAAAGGTGAACACTCCAGTGAAGACGTAATCAAAGTAGCGCAGGACCTAGTGCAAAGAAAATAAAGATGTGGAAAATTAGTTAGACGAATTATAGAGGGAGTATATTACTTCTATGGGGTATTAACTGCTTACACATACAGTATTTAGGTCATCATGTTACATTATGTTTTGAAAAGGCTAAATTCACAGAAAACAATATATTAATTTGTTTTATAAGTTTCGCTTTTGTTTTTTATGCTCTGAGTCTGCCCTCCTTTCTGCCTTTATGCTATCTGTGCATAAACTCCCCCTTCAGAGCACCATCTCAACACAATCAGTGCATCGCGCTAATGAAGCTCATCACATCAGGTTTGTTGCTGTGTACAGTTTTGTATCACGTTTTTGTATATTTATGAATAACTGTTATGTGGGAACATGGATGATATAGGCTTGTGGGTTGAGCACTGGACAGATTTTTACAGCTAGAAGTATGAATAGGACCCGGGAGAGATTACTAAACCACTCAAACATGAATGGATGAAATATAAAACCTCTTCAGGCATGTTTTTGAACAGAGAATAACATTGTAAAAAGCTCTAGTTTGCATAATTTCCCTCTTTAATAAGCCTGGTCAACAAGTTAAGCTAGTTTATGCTTAAAAGGCCCTCTTTTTAGGCTCAATGAACGTTTTGAAGTTTGATATTATGAGATTCATCTATATAAACAGGTCAGATGTGTTGCATTATGGCATTAATAGCTATGAGCGGCCTGCTCTGTGGGCTCTTCAAAACATGCCCTGAGAACTACTGTATAGGATGACCATCTGATGTTTTAGTCAAAATTATTCAAATATTATTGTTCCTAATTGCTTTCTGTACAATTCACCAAATCTTCTGGTAGGGCTTGGAGCATTTTTTAGGTTCATATGTCAGAATTTTAAACTGCACAGTGACTTACTAGCTAGCACACCTCACAGTAAGAAGACTAAGACTATGGATTTAACTCTTTGCTACTCTGGCCTTTCTGTGCATAGTTTGCATATTCTTATGTCTGGGTGAGTTTCCTTCGGCCACTCAGGTTTCATACAACAACTCAAAGCATGCACCATAGGTAAAATCCTCCACGTAAAGTAGTCCTGACCAAGCCTAGCTCAGGATCTGGAGATGGGTCATTGGGTGCACACTTCTCCCGACAGGTAGCCCCAGCAATGTTGAAGGATGGGTCCAATACAAAGGACAAATTTCACTACAGAGACGATAAAGTGTTCCTTAACCTTAAATCTAAGTATCTCAGACTACCCAAAATACAGACAATTCTAAGTGTGAATGAAAAGTATTGATGTTGTGATTTTGTATCTAAGAAAATGTGTAAGCGTTACTCATTGGACAATAAGTAGTCATTAGTAGTGATTAGATGTAGTGATCATCTTTTCACACCTTGTTTCTTTCTGAATTGGTGCAGACTGGGTCCTCAGCTGCCAGTGCGATGCTGCTAGCCACAATCACGAGCAGGATGGTCATCTCAAAGTATCGCAGATTCACCACATAGTGACAAATCCTCCTTATGCTGCAGAGAGAACACAGTAGCTTCACAAACCTGGAACATCTTGAGATATAATATTGGTTTTTACGCTGTCTTACGGGTTAGAAGCTTTGAAGATGAACATGCTGTCTGGAGCTGGAGGTTTGGGCGGCGGTAAGGGTGGTGGCTCCTCTTCCTCTTCTTCGTCTGTTTCATCATCTTCATTCTCTTTCTGTTCACACTGGTATGCCTCCAGCTCCTTACTGCTCACTACAACAGAAGGTATTTGTGAGAATAGCTGTGAAAATGTTATAGTTGGATGTGAATGGCTGCCACAAAGGGCAAGTGAGTCACCAATGCAATAGGCTCATGCAAGGTTCAGTTATCACATGTCAGACTCAAAGAGAGGAGATCCTTTCGCCTCAAAACACAGTTCAGGAGCCTCTATTTATTTGTAAGTAAAACCAACCATTTTGTGGTTATTTTTTGGCTATACAATCAGATTTAAAGGTGCAACTTTTCTGGTGGAGGGTCCGTTACCTACTTGTCTCCTAGGAAATATTATTGTTCTGCTTGGAATGTTCCACAGTATGACATTTAACAGCTCTGCATTACATTCATTAAATTGCTAAGTGGTTTTACAGCTCAAAAATATCTAGACCAAGTCAGATCTGTGGAAAGGCAACCCCGCTCACAGTCAGAATGCCTGTTTTTCAAGGTATTTTTGAGCTATAAAACCACTTGTAATTTGTAAATGTAAAGAACTGTTTAATGTCATACTGTGGAACATTCTAGGCAGAGCAATGACCATTGACCATATGCAGGTAACTGACCCTCAACCAAAAAGTTACACCTTTAGGTTTGTGCACAATTCCCACAGATACCCTGCTAACTGCTACTTGTACAGACTATTGCACAGAGCAGGAGAAGATCACGGTTCAGAAGACGCTGTGATGAGGAAAGTGCTACCTGTCATCGGCGTGAGCTCCAGCAGAGGTTGTGATGACATATCAATGGCCACGCTACTCTCCATTTTGTGATGCTTGAACGACCCCGTTGTCCTGGGGTGATTCTCCGTTTCCATGGTGCTGGGGCTGTACTCTGTGGCCACCTGTGCCGTCTCTATGGGGATATTCTGGTGTTCATACTGATCTGACTGAGCATCCGTCTGCCCCGGCCAGTTACAGTCCACCAGCGGCTGGCACTCAGGGGGGTCTGGGACATCTGAGTCTTCGATGGAAGCTCTGGAATACATAACAGTGAACAGTAAATTATGAAGCAACAACATTAGAGCTGCAACATTAGTCATGAAATTTGAATGAACGCAATTAGCAAATCTCAAAGGCTACAATTGCTTAAGTACATAATTTCCTTCACAAACAACTTAATATCCTAAACAGCTCTCCCTGTAGTTTAGAGCTGTACAAACATGTTCTGAAATACATGTGATTCTTGTATTAGTTTGTCTGCTCATATTTTAGTCTTTTGAATGAAATGAATGTGAACTTTGAATAGAATCCTATTTTTAATAAATTGCAAATTAATTTGAAATAGTAAAGCAAAAAATCAGTTAGATATTTTTCCCAAATCGTTCAGCCCAGGACAACATATCAGATCAATACAATTCAAATTATTTGTGATCATAGATGTCACAGAAGGTTTCATCTGTAATCTTTGCCACAAAAATGTTATAAACTTATGCATTTTGTCACAAATTATAGCGTTATATAATGCTTAGGGGTAGTATGGGTAATATTGTATTAGAGAGTTAATGCAAATGATGATTTTGAGTTCTAACTGCAATAATCTTATAAAAACAAGTGGCATGGTCCCACAACTTGAAATGCTGTAATGTTTTTTCTAATACAAAAATAACAATATGTAGCCTTACTTTCTGCTCTCCTCTCCCACATCAGCGTATGGATTCACAATACACGTCCCATCTTCGTCTTGTACAACATCAGTCTTCTCTTCTTCCTTCTCGTCTTGCTCGTCCAGCACCCTCGGGTCCTGGCTGAGTGACCTTTTGACCTTTGCCCCTTCATTCGGAGCCAGAGTGCAGTCCAGACTCTTGGCCTCCGCTCTGGCCTCTCTGTGCCTGTGTCTCCTGTGCCTAGCCCCATCCTCTATCCCTCTGAACTTACGCGCCATCCTGTGACGGCTCCCCCCTGTGGCGCGGTGGTTGGAGGCGGGTGGTTTCTCCTCTGAGATGTTCACCAGAGGCTCAGAAGTGGGGGGTTCTGGGATGGGGATGCTTATAGACATGGGTGGTTCTGACTCGGACATGGGAGATTCGGGGAGATGGGCCGGACTCACTTCAGAGGACAGGGCAGGGGCGTGGTGAGGTATAGTCGGGGTCTCTGCCGTGTCTTCTGTCGGGCTCCCAAACAGCTCCTCTCGACTGGCCATCTGTCGGCGTTTGCGTAGCTGGTTGGCCCTTTGCTCCCACACGGACATATTGACCTTCCTTCGTCTCTCGCGGCGATTGGCGAAAGCTCTAGAGCTGTTCAGGGGCTGTTCGTCCGCAGCTCCAGTCCCTCCATCAGCCTCCTCGGGGAAGTTGGGTCGACCTCTGTGGATGGCTCGCTTCCTGTACAGGTAAGGTCTCCGTCTGCCACTAAAAAACAACACAGAGTTCTATTAGTAAAGGGAAGTGCATGATTACGTTTGTTAAACATTGTGTAACTTTTCTGGTGGAGGTGGGTGGGTCCGTCAAATGCTTTTCTCCATGGAGATGTGAGTGCTTTGTCTGGAGTGTTCCCAAGTATGACATTAAACAGCTCTACCTTACTTTTCTTCAATTGCAGGTGGTTTTATAGGTCAAAATATCTAGAAAAACAAGCATTCTGACTGTGAGGTTGCCTCTCCGCAGATCTGACTTGTTACTTCGTCTGGTTTTGTCCCCATAAAGCTAGTAAGGTTTAATACCATACTATGAAACATTTCAGACAAAGCAATAACATCTCCATGAAGAATAGCATTTGAAAAAGTATAGAAAAGTTACATAATGTATCTCAAATTTTGTCAACAGTCAGATTATTGAAATAAAACAAAATCAAAAGTTTTTCCATGACACTTCCAGTAGGTTAGTGTCATGTTAGTGGAAACAAAAACAAACATTATCCATAAAAATGTGAAACACTTAAACACAAAACATAAATAGAATTTAAAATATATTCGACTGATCAAGTAAAAAATAGTACAAAATCAAAAGAAAGTGCAGGATTGAAGTTCTAACGATGTAAACAATATCTGAGAAGGGTAAATAGAAAAAGAAGGAGATGCCGGTGGGACAGAGATGAATACAGTTGTACTTACTGGTGTTCAGATTCTTGTTGTCCATGAAATCAATGAGTGACCATTTGAAAACAAGACATTAGAGTTGGACACAGAACATTGCTCTGACACTGACCAAAACACACTCACAGGAGCCATTCTTTTACTGAGTGATACTAGTTTTAAAGATAAAGACAGCTGTAATCAGTAAGTATGTAGCATCCAGCTGCTAAATAATATATCATAATAATATTTACCATTTTGGTCAGTGCAGTAAAACAGTCATAAAACAAGACAGGATGAGTTCAGCAGAGCACAGAAATACAAGTTCAGTCTCCAGACATCTGCAACATAAGACCAACATATAAATACAGACAGCAACAGACGAATGAAACACTTAGAGTCAGATTTACAAAAGGATTCATAACAAAAACTGAAATACTTCTTTGGTATAAGCAAAACATAATGTCTCACAAAACAAAAAGATCATCAAGGCATGTGAACCAGGAAGTCATCAAACACCAGTGGCATCAAATCACCATGGAAACACATGTTTAACACTTGGGGTGGCCAAATACATGTAAAGTCATGCTTTTTATCAGGCATCATTCAGTGCTTATTGCGGCTAGTCAATAATGCCTGAAACATGCCTTTGTCCATGCAGAAAGGCCTAGAGATCCACACAGAGCATTACAATGAATCTGTAATGTCACCACAAATTTAAGATGAGTTCATAATTAAACTGTAATGAACAGATGTGTTTTCCTTACAACATGCAGACAGAAGTCACTGAGAAATGCCAAGGACTGTGGATGCTGAGATCACCATCACACAACTTGAAAAAACCAGTAACTTACTCAGATATTAAGCCGTCTCTGCCTCTGGCATACCTCTGGTTGAAAAACTCCTCTTCCTCTTCTTCATCCTGACAAAGAGTATATGTACATTAAAGGTTCTATATTGTGCAAAATTGACTCTTGTGCTTTAAGCCATGTTAGAATGTTGTCACCTCACTGGTGTTATGTTTTGTTTCATTCACATGTTTGAGTAACTCTTTATTATTAGTCTGTCTACATCTCCAAAACTCAAAATGCTTTGCTCCACCTTGTGATGTCATGAAGCAGATTAACAAATACTTTTTTATTTTTTTTTTACTTCTTATCCAAATGATTCTATGAAGGTGTCCATCCATCCATCTTCTCCCACTTAATCCGGCTGGGTCGCGGGGGCAGCTGCCCACTTCACTTTGCATGCATGTATGCATGGAACAGAGTGTTTGCTGTTAGAGAGAAGAACTTATCTTAAATATGCAGAGTTTGTGTGTTAAACATGTGTGAATGAAACAAAACAAGACCCCAGATATGTTTGTAATGGGGAAACATTATAACATAGATCATAACATGTGAAAATAGCATAATATGGGCCCTTTAAGCCAATGCATCTCACAGAATCATTAAAAGCAAAATCTCATTAATAAATATTTCAAATTTCACAACATGTGCATTTGTACACTGACCTTTGTAAGCTCTTGTGCGTTTGCCAGATTATCCACAGCGATGGCCAAGAAGACGTTCAGCAGTGTGTCTGTTCACGAGATTGTTAAGAACGTGATGTAACAGGCTGCCGTAAATAAAGAAACGATGATATTGAAACCAAACCATAAAGCAGAATTATCCCCCAAAAAGTATTCTAAGCTGTAATGCATACATTTCAGAACACTTAAAGATGCATTATGTAACTTTTTAGTTGGGAGTCCGCCACCTGCTTGCTTCCATTTATTAAATTACAGATGGTTTTATAGCTGAAAAATTTGTAGAAAAACAAGGATTCTGACTGTGAGTGGGGTTGAATCTCCACAGATCTGACCTGTAACTTGGTCTGGTTTGGTCTCCATGAACATAGAAAGCTTTAATACCATACTATGAAACATTCCAGACAAAGCAAATACATCTCCACGAAGAAAAGCATATGACGGACCCTCCACTAGAAAAGTTACAGAATGTACCTTTAAGTAATTAGATGGCATAGGTCATAATTCAACCTTCTACAGCTAAAATCTTATCATATTATAGAAAAAATAACACAAAATTTCAACTAACACAAAGAAAACATGATAAATATTCACCCCCAAAAATGATTGCCCCATTTTAGTAAGAAAAATACCACCACAAGGATACAGTTTCCAAACAGGGTAAGTACGATAAAGTATATAGATGACCACATGCCGTACTGCACTCCGCCTTGTGAGCGAATCCCATTGTACATCACCTCATTCCAGTCCTCTCCTGTCAGGATCTATGGACAAAAAACACATAAGGCACTGAAATGTCTTAAAATCAGTGCTGAAATATATTTAACTGAGAATATTTTACATTTTGTGGGTGTATAATTACTATGTGCAAAAAAAAAAGTGTAAAAATCATAACACCGAGGATTGGAGCAGATCTGTGGTGAAATTGTTCATGTCTGAATTCATGTGCACATTTGTGAAGCTATGGATCTGTGTGGGCGGTGAGCGGCGATAGGGGGTAGAGAGAAGGAGAGAAGGAAAGAGGAGTGGAGACTGGAGAGGAGAAGAGAGAGAGAGAAAGAGAGAGGAGAAGAGACAGAGGGGAGGAGGAGGAAGAGAGAGAAGGAGGAGAAGAGGGAGCGAAAGAGAGTGGAGAAGAGACAGAGAGAAGGAGGAGGAGGAGAGAGGAGACAGAGAGAGGAGGAGAGAGAGAGAAAGAGAGAGGAGAAGAGACAGAGAGAAGGAGGAGGAAGAGAGTGAAGATGAGAGAGAAGAAGAGAGAGAGAGAGAGAGAGAAAGAGAGAGGAGAAGAGACAGAGAGAAGGAGGAAGAAGAGAGAGAAGATGAGAGAGAGAAAGAGAGAGGAAAAGAGACAGAGAGAAGGAGGAGGAAGAAGAGAGAGGAGACAGAGAGAGAGGAGAAGAGAGAGAGGAGAAGAGAAGAGACAGAGAGAAGGAGGAGGAAGAGAGAGAAGGAGGAGAGAGGTGGATAGAGAGAGAGGAGGAGGGAAAAGAGAGAGGGAGGATAGAGAGAGCGAGAGAGGATATAGATAGAGAAAGAGGGAGAGAGAAAAAGAGAGAGAGGAGGGGAGCAATAGAGATAGAGAGAGATGAAATATAGAGAGGACAGAGACAAAGAGAGAGAGAACAAGGGAGAGAGAGAGAGAGAGCAGCAGAGATAGAGAGAGATGATATATAGAGAGGACAGAGACAGAGAGGATAGAGAGAGAGAGAGAATAAATCAATGAATAAACATATATATATATATAGAGAGAGAGAAATAAATAGTGAGAGCAGAAGAAAGTGAAAAATAGATGGAGATAGATGGAGAAGATGGAGATAGAGAGAAAAAAGGAGGATAGAGAGAGAGATAGAGAGAAATAGAGAGAGAGAAAGAGGAAGCAAGGGCAAAAGAAAGAGAGAGATGGATAGAGAGTGGTTCAAATCTGCTCTTGGGTTGAGAAATTTAACAGGATGCAGTGTGGATGTGTCATGTGAAGCGACCAGAATGAAGCGAACCTGAAACACGGTCATGATGGCAGCTGGAAACGTGTCAAAGTTGGTGGGAGTGTAATCCTCGAAGATGAACCTAAAAGGGAAACACACGGGAGAGGAGGGGTCAGACGTGTGACCAATCAGAGCCCAGACGAAAGGAGGAGCTGGTGTATTTTCATTCAAACAGCTCCTTGACTCATCACCTATTTACAGTCTCCGTCCCCGCTGTAGATGCAAGCCTGAGATAAGTCTGTGCCAATTAGTTTAAAATTAAAGTTCACAACTGACTCACCGCCTTGGAGATTCCACTTATTTCATTGAGCATTTAAACTAAAGGCAATACAAACAATCTGTCATCATTCTAACTGCCAGTAAATGATGTAAGTAATGGCATAATAAAAACACTTTAAAGGTCCTATATTACGCAAAATGGACTTTTAAGGAGTTTTCAGACATGCTGTAATGCTGTTACCTCCTTAAAACATACCTGTTTCATTCACACATGTTTGAGTAATCCTTTATTTTTAGTCTGTCTACATCTCTTTAGCTTCAAAATGCTCTGTTCCACCTTGAAACGTTTATTTTCTTCTAGTTAACAGCTACCTTTTACCTTTAGTTCAGTAGTGATGGCAATTCCAGGGTTGCAGTCATCTAAATGATTCCAGTGAAGGTGTGTGGAGTTTAAAAACACAGTGGAGCATTCATTGTATTAACATATGGCATCACAAGGTGGAACAGAGCATTTTGTATTCCGTTTGAGAGAAGAAATCACGCTAAATATGGAAATAACGTGTGAATGAAATAAAATATAACTCAAGATTTGTTGGTGGTAAGAAAACAACACTGTAAGATCAGAAAATATTATAACATGGGCCCTTTAAACATGTGAGAATTGTCGTTATTAACTTGTGCACGACATAGAAAAAGTGTCTTTTCGTTTTTTAAAATCCTATTATTCAAATGTCTTCAAAATGCACAGACCAATACAATTCTGTGTACGCACATTTTATCAATATTTCTATCAATTTTGTCATTTTATTACTACTGATATTACTAATAGTGCAGAGAGATGAGTGTTGTGGTATCTGCTTGAGGAGTTGAATGTGTCCTTTAACATGTTTTCAGTACCTCCCACCAAAGAGCTGCATCCCGAGCAGAGCAAAGACCACGATGAAGAGGAAGAGGAGGAAGAGCAGGCTGATAATGGACTTCATGGAGCTCATCAGAGAAACCACCAAGTTTCTCAGAGAGGCCCAGTACCTACAGAAGAAATACATTTTTCAATTTTGGATGCCAGTGAGTGCCCACTTTGTGCCTGATTTACTTATGTACTTACTTTGTGATCTTAAAAACTCTCAGCAGCCTCAGAGCCCTCATTACACTGATCCCAAAAGACATCCCGGGCCGGAAGAAACCCCACACCACCTCAAAAATACTTCCAATAATGACCTAAAAAAAACATGATTTAAAAATGCATTAATTGTGACAAAGTACATGTAATCTATTTACTTATCTTCTCAATGTTTTTTTTTATGTGGGAGTATTACGCTAAATCAACCTTTTTTTCATCAAAAACATGTCATTACTAAAATGTAACATGGTGATAAATATAAGAAATGCACCAATACAGCTTTCTCAGTCCTGAAGACGATATCAGTAAGTAAGTAGCCAAATCCCATATTATCCGACACCAGGGTAGGGACGGAAAATGGTACTTCTTTCTTTTAAATACAGTTACTTATTACAACTTATAAACCGATAAAATGAAACCAATATCTGATCCAGCTCATTTTCCAGTATCAGTAGCAGGTAATCTATACCAGTATCGGTATTGGTGCTACTAAATAATGTTATGTGTTAGCAATTAAAACCCCATAGTGTAATACCCCCTCTTTAATGACAGCTGATCATTGTTTCCATTGTGAAAGAAAAGAATACATTCTAACTATCTTGAGATAAAGGTTTCTAGTTTACTTAATTAATCTGAATATGAACAATGAGAACTCACCGCACAGTCAAAGCAGTTAAAAGATGAGTGAAAGTACAGTCTGAATCCAAGGCCGTACATTTTCAAACACATCTCCGCCAGAAACAGACCCAGAAAAACAAACTCTGCATAGTCTGAGGAGGAACAAAACATCATATATTCAAATTTATTGCTGATTATTTTTCCATTTAAAGATACATTATGTAAAATTGACACTTCTGAGCTTGTAGCCATCTTAGAATATTGTTCCCGTCTCAAAAACATACCTGGAGTTGTATTTAGTTTCATTTACATGTCTGAGTAATCCTTTATTATTAGTCTGTCTGCATCTCGAAAACTCAAAATGCTCTTTTCCACCTTGTGATGCATGAAGTGGTAGTTTTCAAGTAAACAGCTTTCTTTTGGGTAGAGATAGGTAATTAGGTAGTCAGAATCGTTCAAATGATTATAGTGAAGGTGTATGGAGTTCAAAAACACAGTTACACTTCCTGTATTACCACATGACATCACAAGGTGGAACGGTGTCTTCAGTTTGAGAGAAGAACTTATCTTAAATATGCTGTTTTTGCGTGTTAAACATGCGTGAATTAAACAAAACACAACTCCAGGTATGTTTTGATGAGGAAACAGCATTATAACAGAGATCATAAAATAGGGTATATTGTTCTAACATATAATATAAGGTGGTAGTACACACAGAGGAAGATGGTGAGCCAGTCGGGCTGGTCGTGGTGCACGATGGCCACACAGATGGTGTTGAGGGCCACCAGGCTGAGCACGAGCAGGTAGAAGGTGTCTGTCTTAACCATGCGGCGGATAGAGATTCGTAACATTCTCTCTTTACGGCGCAGGTATGCAGCCGGACCTCGTCGACCACTGCGGAAATTCATCCTGCACCGGGACATGCCTCAGAGACACAGGGAGAGAGGAGTAAGACCAAGCACACCTTTACTGCTACAATTCATTAATTTAGTCTTTATTTATTGAATCATTTAATCTGTCCTTATGATGCACTGTAAATAATCCATAGTTATAGCCACTTAATGTACAATAATATATAATATAATATACTGAGCTGTGGACTACTGCGGAAATTCATCCTGCACCAGGACATGCCTCAGCGACACACAGGGGCAGGAGACCAGTTACTACAAACATGAAACATCTGAAACACCTTATTTTAGGCTACATGCATTAATATCTAACTAGCTGCACAATTTAGAATTTATTTTTGTTCTTATTAACATCTTATTCAGCGTAACATTATGCTGCGTGTTATTATTCCTTAACAATACTCCAAAAGCATCTCAGGATCAAGTAAAAATTTGTTCCACATCATAATAATAAGCAGCAGTGATCATTTTGTTCTTCTAATTAGCAGGAAAATAAGGTTACCGTCTGCAGAATGAGACTAACAAGGGTCAAATAAATATTTACACTGATTGAACCACTTACTTCTATGCAAAGTATCAGCAGTTGGATAGGTCTATCCAGACATACTGTTATCATACAATCTTATTTTTCAGCAAATAAATAATAATAAGTTAAGCATTAAGTGACTAGCAATTATTGTAGTACAATTATTCCGAAGTAAAACACCAGTTGATCTTACCTTTTTATCTTATCTGACCAGCTTCTGTTTTAAGTGCATTTCTCACACTACATTGTAATGCAAAAACAATTAAATACCTAACCTACAATGCAGTCTTACTCCAAGCCATAAATTACTATAACTCCTCTATAACCACATAAATCAAAGGGAATTCATGACAGACTCACTGGCAGTGGACATGTCTGTGTAAGTTTTGTCATCTCCCGGGGCTCCTCTTCTCGCTCCTGTTTTTTTACTGGCTCGCTTCAGCACTGAAATATATCATATAATATCAAATAATATCAAATAAAACAAATGTATAAGATGATCATTTATAATATATACATAAATTCTAGACCATAGAAATATACGTTGTTAAAGTTATTGATACAACCCAAGTTTTTTTTTATTAAACTGTTGTATTGCACTCATTTGTATCCTACAGTCTGTATTTTAATAAATCATACTAGGATTTAATGATTATTTTTGGCTAATTGATTAAACTAGCCATAACAATTATTCTCTTGATTCATATATTTTTTTTTACTAATTTGTACTAAATTTAATTGAAGCTGAAAAAACTCCAATTGAACATGTTAATGACATGTTTAAAGTTTGTTTAAAAAAATCTGACAGCATTTTATTGTCTAGATAACAACTATTCAGTGACTACGTTTGATGAGGATTATCTCAGTAGTAATTGTTTAGTTCCGGTTAATGCATTAACTTTTCTCTGCCCTTATTCATACAGTTTTGAACAGCTCCAGCAGACTCAGATTTAACTTACCGTCTAATGGAGATCGCCCTGAATTCTTACTCTCCTCTGCCAGCATCACCTCCTCTATAAAACAGAAACACAGAAATATACTCTATAAATATACCATAATGTACCAACCACACACACTTACTCTGTACACATAAGAAGTAATATGTCCTTTAGGCTGTCTGTAAACATTTCGAACATCAGAGACCAAAGTGCTAAAAAGGCTCCATCCACGGGCCTGTGTGACCTTGTTTAGAAAAAAATCTCTTCTTCTCTGTTCCATTTGGTGTCTCTACCTTCCTACACTTTCCCACGAATTGCACTCAATAACACACACAACTCCCCCCTCCCTCTCTCTCTTTCTTTCTCTGTCCTTCTCTTTCTATCTCCCTCTCCCTTCCCTCTTTCTCTCACGCCCGCATAGCCGCAAACACGAATTTAAGAAAGTGAGTCAATATCACCTTTCCTCGCTCTCTTTTGCGTGGGTGAGGGCGATGTGGATAGCCATTACAGCTCTGAATGTGTGTGTGGCTCTACAGATATACAGTAGCTCTAATACTGAGCAGAGAGGGAGCCACGCGAACTGAGAAATGACATATGACCAGTGTATTCAATTTACAGGCACCTTGAGGATCTATACGAGCATCTTTGATAGAAGTTACAATGTCAAGATAAACAGATTTGTCAGATACAAGACATAAGCTGAGACGAGCTGAGATACATTTGCATTACTACATTTCAGTATTTTATTTTTACATATATATATAAGTTTATATAATTATGCCTTATCTGACACCAGTCTCTTGATATTTTTGCTACTTAGTTAGAATTCATTATTAGCATTTATATATTTTCCTCTGTCATTATAATATACTGTGATGTGCGAGCTACTGTGTCCAAATAATTTCCCTTGTGGCTCAATAAAGTTTGTCTAAGTCTAAGATGAGAAAAAAACTGCTAGTCTCAGATAGGGACAGGCATCTACAAGTGGGTCACATGACACTTACGATTCCTTACACATGCACACAAACCACAAACTGGGTCTAAACCTGGAACTAAACCCAGACTAGACCAAGACTAAACTCGAACAAGACCAGGACCAAACCAAGTCACCATCAGGACTAAACTGGGCTTAAACCAGGAACAAAATGGGACAAGAACAAACCCACAGTTACTCATTTTATAACCCATCCAAGAAAATCACTAAATGATGTCAAAATTGAATGACAAATTTGGGTCATACAATCAGACTTGTCTCATGCTTGTCTCCGTGGAGATGTTATTGCTTTGCCTGGAATATTCCACAGTATGGCCAGCTACTTTGTATGCACAGAGCTAAAAATAACTTAGAAAAACATGCTTTCTCTCAACAGATTTGACCCGTAAATTGACTATGTGAACTCACCTACTTGTCTCAATGAAAATGATAGGTGTTTAATACCATACTGTGGAATAGTGCAAGCAAATTCATCCCTGGAGACCAGCAGGTGAATGCCTTGTCATGCCTGTCATGTCATGCCTTGAAAAGTAACATAGTGCACCTTTAAATATATTTCAACTAAATCCACAGATATAAATTATATTATATATAGTGTCAAAATGTAGAGAAGGTTTCAACAGTAATCATCTGGACACTGGTTTTGCAGTCAAGCTCCCATCCAGAAGCCATATTTAAACTGATGGTACTGGCTTGAGGCACAAGGATCTATACTATAGTTTTAGAGTGAAACAGGTCTCCCCTTGTTTACTAGCTAACATCATAATGGAAAAAAACAATAATCTATAAAACAGTAACAAACAGTTAAAAAGTACATTAAATATTTCTATAAAAGGTGTGAGTGGTACCTGCTCTGTCTATCCAGGCCCTGTACCCATTCAGCTCTCGCTCCACCTGCTGCTGGCGACGCAGCTTCATAAAGGCTCTTCTGTTCTCCACCCTCTCCCTCTCTTTAGCAAACTCACTGTGAAGAAACAAAAAAATCATTACACAAAGACAGATATGTATATTGTTTATAATAAAATATGTTGCAAAAAGAGCGGATTAAAATGAAACATATATAGGCCACGTCTGAAAGTTAAAGGTGCACTATGCAACTTTTTGGTCCGTTACCTGCTTGTTCTCATGGATATGCCATTGCTCGGATCTGAATGTTCCATAGCATGACATTAATCAGCTCTACCTAACATTTGCTAAATTACAGGTGGTTTTATAGCTCAAAAATACCTCAATAATATCCATGAAGATAGAAAGGTTTAATGCCATAATGTTAAACATTCCAGACAAAGCAGTAACATTCCCATGGAGAAAAGCATTTGGCAGACACTCTACCAGAAAAGTTACACAATGCACCTTTAAATATTGCAAAAAAACAATAATACTGAGACTACATTATGCCACTGACACAAAGCAGGATAATCCCAGTAAACCATTTTTAAATATACAGTATAATTAAAAGGCCTGAGCTGTGGCAAATAAATATCAGAATGAAACTTTTTTTTGCCATAGAAGTTATTTATACTCCCCTATACAGCTCAAATCTCATCATAGTACAGACAAATAGCTAAAATATTTGCACTATTGCTAAGAAACTCCACACACAATCAATACTGAGACCCAGAAATTATAGTGACAGCTTTCATACAGTATATTGAATGATAAGTGTATATTGTAATTATTGTGATAGGTCTAAATACATTTTTTGTCAGTATTGCCAGCCCCTGTCTCACTGTGACAAAAAAATATTGTAGAAAAGTTAAGAGTGATACTTACCCAGACAGTACACCCAACACCAGGTTGAGTACAAAGAATGAGCCAATGATGATGAGTGGGATGAAATACAGCCAGTTCCACGTGGGGCCCAAGGCATCATTGGTCTAAAGGAAAAAATGAAAAATTCAATAACTTGGATTTCAGAAGTGGGTAGAGTACTCAAAAATTTTACTCAAGAATGAGTAACGTTATGTAAAAATAATACTACATAGTGTGGGAATCGACCAACCCAACCTAAACTTACCAAGAATATTATTACACTATAAAATGTATTACTCAAGTAAACAGCATGAAAACTATGCCAAAAAGTACAATTTCTTTAAAAAATGACATAACTTTAACTGAGTACTAGAATAAATTGCACTTAAGTAAGAGTAACATTACTTCAAAATAATATTACCTAAGTACAAGTATAAGTAGCAATCCAAGACACTCCTTAAGTAAGAGTAAAAAAATATTTGGGGAAAAGGAAACTATTAAACTATCAAGTAAGTGTAATTGTACACAAACTGACTTAGAAATAGTAAAGGTAAATATAGCCGCAATTGGAATTGGAAGTAATCCACAAAATTCGATATTTTCCAAGCACAGACCCCAGATAAAAAAGAAAAAGAATCAATCCTATTTGAAGCAGCGATGCAAGAAATACAAAAGTTCAAATAATTTGACTGTGAACATAAAGCTTTTGTCACTTGTAGACTTACTCACATTGGAAAGAGTAACCAAAACTTTTACTGAAGTAGAGTACTTTTACACTATAAAATATAGAGAAGTACAATTTCTTTAAAAAGTTAATGTAACTGAGTACTGGCAATGTGAGTTTTTTATCATGAGAAGATTTCTAAATATTTGGATCTTACATTATAGAGAACAGCTGTCCATCCCTCCATAGTGATGCACTGGAAGACGGTGAGGACAGCGAACAAAATGTTGTCAAACTGTGTGATGCCATCGTTTGGACCAATCCAGGTGTCATTACAGTCGTATTTTTCCGGACACTTCCTCACGCCACATGCAAACGCCAGCTCTGATGAATCCACCGTCTCATTGTCTGAAAAACAGAAAATCATGGAAAAATCAGAGTCAGTAGTTAGAAACAGGTCCTATATTACGCAAATATGGACTCTTAGTTAGAATGTTGTTACCTGATCAAAAACATATCTGGAGTTGTGTTTTGTTTCATTTCATTTTCATTCATTTCCTTTATTATTAGCCAGTCTACATCTCCAAAGCTCAAAATGCTCTCTTCCACCTTGTGATGTCATGAAGCGGTAGATTTCAAGTTACCAGCTACCTTTCACCTTTTGTTTAGTAGCCACTGGAAATTCAAGGGCTGAAATGATTCAAATGATTCTAGGGACGCTGTGTGGACTTTAATAACACTGTGGAGTGCTTCCTGTATTACCACATGACATCACATTCAAGATGGAACATAGTGTTTTCCGTTTGACAGAAGAACTAAGCTTAAATAGGCAGAGTTTGTGTGTTAAACATGTGTGAATGAAACAAAACAACTCCAGGTATGTTTGTGACAAGGAAACATTATAACATAGATCAGCGTAATATGGACTCTTTAATTTTTTTCTTGGAGTAGTGTCTGGGACTGACAGTAAATGCTGTGGTGTGTCCTCTGATTATAGAGTCCATGTGGAATAATTAAGCAGGAGATAATACAGTCCACAACATCTCTAATAATACCCCTAAGCTGCTATTGTGATCTATCAAACTGCCACTCTTTGTTCTGCTTATTTGCTTTCACTCCAAGAAATACACAGTTCGAAATTCAGATAATTGGAAGGATAAAAAATATTACAGTGCTTTGTGGAGACACGAAGACTATTAAAGGGCACATATTATGTTATTGTCTGATCTGTGGTATAATGTTGTTTCCTTATCATAAACATACCTGGAGTTGTTTTGTTTCATTCACACATGTTTAACACATACACCTGCATACATAGAGTTATTTCTCAAAACTAAAATACTCTGTTCCAGCTTGTGATGCCATGTGATAATACAGGAAGTGCTTCACTGACTTCAGCCCTTGAATTGTCTGTCTCAACTGGACAAAAGGTAAAACATACTGTAAATGTCAACGGAAACAGCCAGTTTACATCACAAAGTGGAACGGAGCATTTTGGGCTTTGGGGATGAAGACAGACTCATAAAAAAGGATTACTGGATTACTCAAACATGTGTGAATTACAGCATTATGACATGACATCACAAGGTGGAACTCAGCCTAAATGTACAGGGCTTGTGTGTTAAATATGTGTGAATGAAACAAAACACAACTCCAGGTATGTTTTAAATAAGGAACCAACATTATAACATAGATCAGAAAATAGCGTAATATGGGCCATTTAAAAAAGAACAGCAAGAATAATGTTTTTTTCTAATGGTTGCTTGCTCCTCTAGCAGTTGATCCTATTTCATAAAAACTAAAAGCAATAATATTAAAGCCTTCTTAAAACAGACAATTTCATCAGTAAAAAGACAATATTATGCAACACTGGTTAAACATACAAACTCCCACTCCAATTGGACCCGCTCCAAAGTTTGACCAGCGTTACACTATTTTCCTTACACACCACTGAGAAAGCAATTATCATCTCTGCTTGTCTTTTTTAATTTGGCTGAGTTTGTTGTTCTGTTGTACCCAGAATATCAAAGGATGGTAGGCAGGTGTGGTGGAGCTTCCCGCTGTAAAACTCCAGGCCGATGATGGCGAACATGAGGATGGCGAAGAAGAGGAGGAGTCCAATCTGTAGCAGGGGGATCATGGCCTTCATTATGGACTTCAGCACGATCTGTAGACCTATGGACAAGCACAGTAAAACATCAGGGACTGTGTTTGCGTAAGTGTTGTCACAGCACTAAAATATGTCACTGCATTGCCTGAAATGTTCCACAGTAGGAGAATACACAGATCTGCCTTACATTTATTTAATTATGGGTGGTTTTATAGCTCAAAACTACCTAGAAAAACAGGCAGTCTGACTGTGAGTGGGGTTGCCTCTCCACAGATCTGACCTGAACTTGGCCTGGTTTGGTCTCCATGATGATAGAAGCGTTTAATATCATACTGTGAAACATCCCAGACAAAGCAATAACATCTTTGTCTTTTTAAGGAATAGACACAACACTGATTACAGATTCAACATTAAAGCATAGTACTTTCTTTTATATTACTATGCAATCTTATGTCTTTATAATCCCCAGTAATGCATGTGTTAACGAGCAGTAGATTTTCTTTTCACCTTTGCCAAAATGAGTCATACTGTATCAGCGATTAAGAAAATCAAACTGGAGAATGAAGAAAGTACAGAGCAGTGGGAGTGTATTGGTGGTGATGAAAATAGGTGTAGACCGAATCAATGAAGCCTTGAATACAGAAGAATAAAGATTACTCAAACACGCATGAATCACTCTTCATACAACTTTGAGTGGGTAAATGGGAAGGGAAAACAATTATAACACAGTTAAAAGCTTTGAAAAGTCAATTTTGGTATAATTGGTCTCCTTTAAGAATATTTTTATGAGTTAAGGGTAGCCTAATAACTATAACAGAGGCTCCTGCTGGATAAAAGTCATAAACTTTAAGTGGACTAAGGGAGTGTGATATCAGCAATAGTGTTTGGCCCAAGTCAAATGAAGCTCATTGAGGCTTGCAGTTATAGGAGGGAATTTGGAGCTGAGATCCATATTAGGAATAGGAATTTAAAACTGCAAAATAAAAACACCAGGATCATGTAGACTGGGTTAAAATAAACATTTAAAAGCCAAATGAGTTGATGGAGTTGGAACTACCGCCATGAACATTTCTTATTTGAAATTTGGAACATAGCGGGTTAACTATGTCCATTTATATGGAGATGATAAAAATGAAGAAAAAACACTAATGAGATGCCATTAGGTGTAATAAGCAGAGGACACAATCATAAAAAGGTTTACTTAAGGTTTACTGCAAACTTGTACCCAAAGTTATGAGTTTATTCTATTTTCTGATTGGATAAGCATCTTGAGAATACATAAAATAAACAATAATAATAATAAAAAATAAAACTTTCCATCAATTTATGTTTTTGTAATTGTAATGAATGTTTATAACCTAAAAACATAGACAAATCATGTTTATGAAATGTATAAAAACAATTCTACATTACCTTAAAAATGCTGATCTGACTTACTTGGTATCCCAGAGACGAGCTTCAGTGGCCGGAGCACTCTGACCGCACGCAGGGTCCTCAGATCCACTGGGATGTTCATATGGGCCCCAGCTGTTGCCAAGATCCTAGGAAAACAAATTTATCATAGTGGATTAGACTAGTGTTGTCACGATACAAAAATTTCAAACGCAATTTTGATGCTAAGGAATAGACTTGATACTTAATAACGATTTTGATACAGCGACAGAATGTGATTAAATTTTAGTACTATCTTTTATATTACCATGTGGTCTGATATCCGTGTAATCCCTCAGTCATCCAGGTAGATTCCATAGTGGTCCATGGGTGTATACTATTCTACGTGCTCTTAAACTTGTTCTGATACAGCTGAAGATCATTCTAAACCTATTCAGGAAAGGTTAATTTCTTTCCTGACAATGTGACTTTTTAATATCTATAGCTGCTCAAATGAGTATCTAGTTTCTATGTAAGTTTTCGTATCGATTAGTATCTGATTCTATACTTTTGACAACACTAGATTAGACTGTATTCTTGTATTGTTGTTGAAGTCCTAAATGAGGACAATAAGCAACATCTAGGTTAAATCAATTAGGAGATATGAGACCTAGTGGATTTCATGGCTAAATTGGGCACAAAGATACAGATGGATGCTTCTGTCAATACAGGGTAAAAATAGAAAAAAAACCAAAAGGGCAAAAACAAATGCCACTCCAAGGGCGGCCTTCAGGATAAATAAAACACTTGTAATGTGACAGGATGCACACTGGGAATGCACAGACACATATAGTGCCCACACAAACAGAGATGTCCCACTACCCACGCAGGCACTGAAAAAGGATCGCACAAGAGGCACCGACCTGCCCGCACACATCTGCAGCCTTATAAACAATAGTGAATAGGGTTGTCAAAAGCAGTGAAAAGCAGATACTAATCGAGACCAAAACTAGTACTGAAACAAAAAAAGTCTGATTCACAGGACAGAAATAAACCTTTTCAGAGAAGCTTTGGAATGATCTTGAGCTGTATCAGGATAAGTATAAGAGTTCATAGACTAGTATACGCCCATGGACCAATATGGGACCTACCTGGACGACTGACATACATAGATCTATTGTACTGTCTAAGGAAAAAGAGTTTTTAATTATCAATGTGGTATCAGAAGCTGTATTTATTTCCAATACAACAGACCATGCGTGTGCCCAAACCAGGTGGTCCATCACACCTGTTTGAAAAACAGTGACTCGATTCACATCTTTGTTAAGCAGAAGAAGTGTGTATTCTGGATCCAAACGTACTGAAGTAATGTTGGAGATTGTTGTCTTGTCAATATGAGGTAAAAATAGTTAAAGTGTTGTTGTTTTTTGTCATATTACAGTGATTCTTATTGTGGTCACTTTGTGTCTGTGTGTTTGTGTGCGCACATGTGTGTATGTTTAGGCGTATGTGGATGCATGGATGTGTGTGTGTAGGTAGGTGTAGGTGTGTGTTTGCATGTGTAGGTGTGTGTGTGCCTGAGTGTGTATGTCTGTGTGTAGTCTCCGTGGTTATGTGTGTATGCGTGTAGGTGTATGTGTATGTATGTGTGTGTTTGTGTATGCTTGTATGCGTGTAGGTGTGTGCATGCTTATATAGGTGTGTAGATGTGCGTGTGTGCCAGTGTGTGTGTATCTGTGTGCGTAGATGTGTGTGCATGTATGTGTGTATGTGTGTGTGTGTGTAGGTGTGTATGTATGCTTGTATGCATGTAGGTGTGTGTATGCATATATAGGTGTGTGTAGATGTGCATCTGCCTGTGTGTGTGTATCTCTGTATGTAGGTGTATGTATGCGTGTAGATGTGTGTGCATGTATGTGTGTATGTGTAGGTGTGTGTATGTGTATGCTTGTATGTGTAGGTGTATGTATATATAGATGTGTGTGTGTGTGTGTGTGTGTAGATGTGTATGTGTGTCTGCATGTGTGTATCTGTATGTGTAGGTGTATGTATGTATGTGTATAGATGTGTGTTTCTGCGCATGTGTATATGTGTGTGTATGTGTATATGTAGGTATGTGTTTGTGTATGCTTTTATGCGTATATATAGGTGTGTGTGTGTATCTGTGTGTGTAGGTGTGTGTATGTATGCGTGTAAATGTGTGTACTTGTAGGTGTGTGTGTGTGAGGGGGAGGTAGGCGCGTGTGATGAGGAGGGGGTGGAAGCACATGGCAGTGATGAAGAGGATGCCCACGCACTCACACACTTTCTCTCCTGCTCGGTGACACCAGCACACAGACATCTCCAGTCCATATTGAAGCGTTGTCAAGCCACCATATGTGCACAGTCATCCGGCCGACTACAGAAGTTTAGAGACAAAGCCGACCAAGACAAAGACAACTGAAAGCACTACTCTGCCAGAAGCTCTGTCACTTCAAGCTCACTCACTAAAATTATACTTTAATCTGAGTTTTATTTTAACACAATCTGACCAGGAAGGGCTGACTTAGCTGGAACTACAATAAGGTGAGCTGATTTGTGCTCTTAAACAAATAACAGTGACAAGCATGGAGGCGTGATGCTAACTGTAGGCACTACTCTGAGGATTTATTAAACTTTGATGTGAGCTTTGTTTTAGTACAATTTGACCATAAAGTGACTTACCTAGAACGACAATAGGTGAGCTTATTGGTGCTGTTAGTCAGAAGCTAGTTAGCATTAGCCAACAGTTTTTCACCTCACCTTTTTATTGAACACATCTAACACCTCAAAGACCTAAACAGGACCATGAACGCTTGTACTGATCACAGACTCTTAAACGTGCTGTGTAAATCCATTTTGTACTTTTTCTCGAGTTTTCAGACCATCTTAAAACTTTTTTGGACAGTGTATGTGTGCATTCTGTCACCATGGTAACTCCTAAACATTCCATCATTTAAGATACATGTAGTACACCCCCTTGCACATGCCTCAACCATAACATGCTAATTCCTCCCTTATATCTCCACTGTCAAAAGCTAAACTACAGCTTCACCACCCCCACTGTATGCAAAAGCCATATACTGGAAATATAGAATAACTAACATCAGATGATCTAGATAATTCTAGTGAAGGTGTGCAGAGTTTAAAAACACAGTGGTACATTTCCTGTATTACCACATGACATCACAAGGTGGATGTGTTTTCAGTTAGAGAGACGATCACAACCTAAATATGCAGGATTTGTGTGTTAAACATATGGGAATGAAACAAAAAACAACTCCAGGAATGTTTTTGATGAAGAAACATTATAACACAGATCAGAAAATAGTGTAATATGGGTCCTTTAAAGGTGCACTTTGTAACTTGCTTGACTGCTTGTCTCCATGAAGATGTGCCTAGAATGTTCCACACTATGGCCATAAACTTAAGAATCTCCATAGAGACTTGCAAGCCAAATTATAGGTTAGATTTTTGGAGAGGTGCCTGCACTCACAGGGATATTTTTTAAAGATATTTTTAAGAAATAAATAATACCTGTGGTTAAATAAATGCAAGACTGATTAATTTAATGCCATACTATGGACAATTTAAACCAAAGCTTTAACATCTCCATGGAGACAAACCAGCTGCGGACTCCAGAAAAGTTATACTTTCCAGGGGAAGCTTCCACCACCTGCCTGTCTTTGTGATAATGTTATTGCTTCGTCAAGAATATTCTTCAGTATTCAATTAAGTATTCATCTTGCATTCATTCAATTAAAGTAATTTTTATTGCTCAAAAATACCTTAAAATACATGCGTTCTTACTGTGAGTGGGGTCACCTCTCCATAGATCTGACCTGTAACTTAGCTTGGTGTTGTCACATGCTTGTGGAAATGGGCAATTCCAGGCAAAACAATGACATCTTCATGAAAACAAATAGTGAGAGGATCTTAGACTTTAAACTGAGTTTTATTTGAACACAATCTGACCAGAAATAATTTACATATATATATATATAGAGAGAGAGAGAGAGAGAGAGAGAGAGAGAGAGAGAGAGAGAGAGAGAGATAGAGATAGAGATAGATAGATATAGATATATAGATAGATAGATATAGATATATAGATAGATAGATAGACAGATCAGCTGACATGTTTAGCGTAGCTGGTAGCTTCTTTAACAGTCAAAGTAAAGACTAGTTTCTCTCAGTGTTCAGACCGTCAGGAGAGGAAAGGCTGAATTCATTACATGCACAGAACGCTAGCCTCTCCCACACACCTACACCTACACTCAGACATCACCAAAAACCCACAGTAATCATCACGTTGCTAACCAGTGGAAAAACACATCTCCATATGGCTCTGATGCTCAAACAACATCAACAAATTAATAGCTTTGAATGGGACAACAAAGGCATCAAGTATGCGCCAAATGATGACACTGGACGGCTGGTGTGGGAATAGAGACAGGCATTTATGCAGTATGAGAGAGTATGAGGAGTATGTGGGCTGTATAAGAGTGGCTGTTTGGTACAATTCAGTTATGAGTTAAAATTTGTTATTTGAGCTTTACTTAAAGGTGCACTAAGTAGCTTTTTCTCTGGGGGTTCATCACCTGTTTGTGTCTACGAATATGCCATTGTTCTGCCTGAAATGTTCCACAGTATGACATTAAACAGGCTTCTTTTATATTTATTCAATTACAGGTGGTTTTGTAGCTCGAAAAACATGCATTCTGGCTGTGAGCGAGGTTGCCTTTCCACAGATCTGACCTGTAATTTAGTCTGGTTTCTCCCTGGTCACCAAGATAGCAGGTTTAAGACCATACTGTGAAACATTCCAGACAAAGCAAGAACGCCATGAAGAAAAGTTACACGACACACCTTTAAAGTGTGTAAAAGAGGTTTTGATGATTCTCTAATTTTGACTTAATCTGCTAATACTTGTCAAAATATTAAATTATTAAAAACTATTATAAATAAAAGTTTTGCATAGATCAAGAAGTAATTTGCAGAAAAGTTGAAAAATATGTGAAAAATTACAGGATAAAAAGACTTTTGAGACTTAAATAAACATAAAAAATGGGAAAATTCTGAAAAATAAGTATGGCATTAAACTAAGGTATCTACAGTAAGGATAAAGAGAATCCACCATGGAAAGTTAGGTAATAGTCCCAGTAACCGTGCATGTTTTGCAGTGTATTCTCTTAGCAATAAAAATATCTGCAATTGAATGCACATCAGATAGATAAGTTTAATGCCATATTATACCATGATCAGTGAGACCTGTCATGCATTATTTTTGTATAACCGCACAGATAGTTCCAGCAATTAATCACTGTTCTTTATCACTACCCTGTCAGCATCACAATAACAACCGGTAAACAAATGAACTACTGTTAGGAGGTACTAGCTTCAACTAAAACAGATATAACTAATGCTTTGAACATACATGGACAGATGTAAATGTAAAGAGCCTTGAATTATAGTTTTAATACAAACAGTGTAGTAACACCACTTGTGGAACATTCAAGGTATAGAAGTTACGTAACAAAAAAAAGATACCTGAAAAGTTACATAATGCACCTTTAAATATGTTAATGTGCTATTTCATGTCATAATTTAACTTTTTAGTTTTTTGTCTGGGATTGTGCTGGTTAATATTGTGTTGCATCCTACTCAAGTATGTGGAGGTGGAGACATTTTATTCGTTCAGTCTGCACGTTACACAACCACTCATTTGCATTGTTTAATAAATGCATACACAAGTGGAAAAATATATAAGCAAATGGACTGATACAATTGGAAATAAAGCATCTCAAAGCCAGTTTTAGCTAAAAGGTTTTAATTAGCCGAAAATAATTGAAGCTGATGTTGTGATGAGGAGTTGTGGTAGAAATAGTAAGTCATGTAAAACTATAACTATATCAGATTAAATTGGTTTTCTTTGGTGAAAAGTACAGTGATTTTGGCAATGACAATATTCATGTGATATTACTACAATCTATAGTACTAAAACATGTACTCCATTTGGGTTTTCCTCCACCGACTTTTTATCTAGTGTGGCCCTTTTATTGTTCTAAGTTACATAAGTGCAAAAAAAAGAAAAGAAAAACACGCCTGTAAATGTTCACTATTAATTTACTATTAGTAAAATCCACCATGTTTGTGTATCAGTGTGTAAAACCTCCCCCCCATGAACCCCTCTGTGGGTGGTGAGCCCACAGGAGGGTGGACAACATGGTCCCTGATGTTAGTTCATAGGGGTGCGGGCATGTTTTGGGTTGATGGGGGAAACCGGAGCACCCGGTAAATCTCTTTATATTAGCAAATATATATGATCAAAATACTGCTGAAATAGTACCTGACATTCACAATTTGGCATGATTCCATGGTAACCGACAGTTAAAACCATACTTTGGAACATTTTCCCTGGAGTTAAATGATAAATGGTCACATTTTTATACAATGATTTTCCACCTTCAAGGCACTTTTTACATCAAGAAACCAATCACCCACTTACACACACATTCATACGCAAGTGTACCCAGGCATTGGGGGCAAAGGGGGTTAAGTGTCTTGCCCAAGGACACAACAACGGCCTTCATCCATGTAGAGCTATTAAACAAGTTTTATTCAATTACTGCAGAAGACTTATAGGTTATAGTAGCAAAAAGGAACAACATTTCCATGGAAATGGCCAAATAAGTGTGGAAAGGCAATCTATTTCTTGGCTCAAAAGTTACATACTGTGGCTTTAAAATCTATATTGGTTTAACATTAATTTAACTGAAAACGTGAGAAAGTATGACAACCCAATCCCAATATATATTAATTAACTATATTGATCATTAATTATATATTGATCATTAATTAATCATTGCATTTATATAGCACTCTTTAAGACACCCAATGTCCTTTTCAGTTCATTGTTCATTCACTCCACATTCAGTGGCTGTAAGATACTATTGTAGCCACAGCTGCCCTGGGGAAGACTGTCGGAAGCGAAGCTGCCAATCTGCACCATCAGCCCTCCGACAACCACCAACACTCACACACACTCCACTTTCATATTAGTCAATGTGGCTGAAGTGTCTTACTTCAGGACACGACAGTTTTTGCCACTGGTGCCCCATTGTGGAATTCCCAGTGGTCTCCCAGGCCTGGCCCTGCTTAGCTTCTGAGGTATGACGAGGTTAGGCTTTGACAAGTTGTTATGGCCATACTATTTTCCAGCCATAATCTATTCCCAAATGGTCCCTCTCCTGCCCTAGAGCCCTCTAGAGACCTATCCACAGAGGACACCAGTCCTTTGTGCATATGTGAAACCACCAAACTCCAAACAAAAGTGTTTTGGCCTGGCAAATCCAAGTGCGACTCCTCTCCCTCTGCTGAGTCTGTCTTTGTGCCAGATGGATAATGAGTCACTCCCAGTCTCCACCTACTGCTATTATTCATCCTGCCTAAAGAGCAACTGCTTTAGAAGTGTCAAATGCTGGATGACGGACAGTGCGCTCTGAATGAGGGACAGTAGAGAGATGAGGGAGTGTGCATAGGGCGGCAGTCAACTAAAAAGTTCTTGATTGACCCTAAAGACCTGTCCTACCATTTGTTCACCAAGGTTCACTGTGTAACTTCTATGGTGGAGGCTCTGCCATCTGCTTGTCTCAGTCTTGTCTTACAACAAGTGGGCTCGCCTTTCTATAGATCTGACATGTAACTAAATGTGATGCTATACTGTGGAACATTCCAGGAAACATCTCATCAGGTGATGGACTCTCCACCAGAAAAGTTAGACAGGGCACTTTTAAAATCTGACCATGTATCTGACCCAAACTGCACCCACAAGACTACAACTGGACAGGAGGTCATGCAAAACAACTATACATGCAGAAAAAAGCTAATTAAACTCCCAAATCACTCAAATCTTCCACTTTCTCACTCCATACCCTTTCTTTCTGCTGTTGTCCCATATAAATCCTTAACAATCGAAATAAAATTATTACTTTACCAAGATATCATCAACCAATTAATTGAATAAGTGACTACAGCTCTAGTACACTTCCTTCACACACTAGTATACACACACATACACAATTGTTTCTTCTTCTTTGTTTACTGTACCTGAACTTTCCACTGTATGGCATTAAAGTTATGGAGATTAGCATGTGGCACTACCAGGCCAAGTTACAGGTCAGCCCAGAGGAGAGTTAAATTATTTTGTATAAATCTAGGTCAAACTCTCACAATCAAAATTTGAACAGATGCAATTAGCAAATCTCAAAGGCTGCATAAAAACTACTAACCCTGTAATTTAGATATGTGCAAACATACATAGTTTGTCAGTTCATATTTCAGTGTTTTTGTCAACTGATACTTTGAATCTGATGTTATCAACATTCCCTGGGGTATGAAGATGACTGAAAGCACTGCTCTGTAACTCAAGTTAGATTTAATCTGATCTTTATTTTAACACAGTCAGACCAGAAAGAGCTGACCTAGCTGGAACTACAACAGGCGAGATGATTTGTGCGCTTTGACAAGTCCCTCACATGGAAAATTACAGTCACAAGCTAGCTAGCAGTTTTTCAGTTAGTCACTCTCACCTTTTTGTTGCTGCTGTTGTTGAAAATGTGTTGTTTAAATGGTTTTAAAAAAAATTTCTTGAGCTTTCACTATATGAAGTTTTTGCTAATGTGTGCATTGTGTCACCATGGTAACTGTTAAATATTATACCAACAGAGACACATGAAGAACACACCCAAAACAGTGTCACTGCAAAGTATCACTGCAAATACTTCTGGATGAACTTTGAACACAATCTCATGATAAAAACCTATATCTCAAATCTAATACCAATGCTTGTCAGAAATTTTTTTACCAAATCATTCTCCACTACTTGAAATCAACAGTGAAATTCACACAAGATCTTCACATACATCTTCATTCTGCTAAACAAAGCACCAGACCCACCACCTTCGTACACACTATATGTGCCGCAGGACACAATTCCCCATTTTTGGAATCTCTGAGAATTAATTTGGTTTTCAGTCCGTTTGGCCATGCACTCCTCACTCAGATTAGGGATTTTAATTGAACGCCACGTCCCGGTAGATTCAGTGGTAGCAAATCATTAATACGAAGTGGAATAAATGCCGGCGGCCTTGGCCCAGTGGCCTCGATTGGATTCCCACTCGTCCTCTGTGACACATGTAGGTTTTCTTTTAAGTCTGACTTACTTGCACCACTACTACACTGCACCGGGGTGAGAGAGGGGGGTAAGAGAGGGAGGGGGGCATCTGTGCAGCCATCAAAATGTGTCAGATCGGAAGCAAGAAACCAGGTCGGCTGTTACCAAATCCAGCTGTGGTTTAGATTGATGGTGTATAGCAGACACTGATGAGAATACTTTGAAAATGTATTTACACTGCAAAAAGCAATATCTAGGTTAGTTATATTAAAATGACTTAAAGGTGCCCTATGTAACTTTTTGATGGGGTCCGTCACCTGCTTGTTTCTATAGATATATCATTGCTTTGCCTGGAATTTTCAACAGTATGAAATTAAACAGCTGTATTTTACATCCTTTAAATTACAGGTAGCTTTACATTGAAATTTAAAATACCTAGACAAACAGTGTTTTGCCACTCCACAGATCTGATCTGTAACTTGGTCTGCTTGGTCTCTATGAGGATAGAAAGGATATCATACTGTGAAACATTCCAGACAAAGCAATAACATCTCCATGAAGAAAAGCACTTGACGGACCCTCCACTTGACAAATTACACAATGGACCTTTAAATGACCTCACAAAAGATGAGCGAGTTTTCAAGTGTTCATCCAAAGTTCTGACTCCACATTTGTACTGCAAAACAGAGAATAGTTGTACAAGCCAAGGGAAAATATTTGTGAATGCATTTGGGGCATGTCAACAGCAGCTCTGAGTCTAAGATAGTTAGTCACTCACATCGTCTGAATGTGTTGTGAGGATGTTATGCACAAACTGGTGACTGTCCAGAGTGGAACAAAACTACTGTTATAGTGTAGTGTTGTTACCATGCGGCACGGTGGCTGAGTGGCTAGCACTCATGCCGCACAGCAAGAAGGTTGTGGGTTCAATCCCCGGGTCGCCCGGGCCTTTCGGTGTGGTTTTTGCATGTTCTCCCCGTGTCTGGATGGGTTTCCTCCATCAACTCAAAAACATGCACTGTAGGTGTGAGTGAGTGATGGCGGTGGTCGGAGGGACCGTTGGCGCCGGTTTGCTTGGCAGCCGTGCCTCCGTCAGTCTGTCCCAGGGCAGCTGTGGCTACAACGGTAGTTTACCACCACTGGGTATGGAGTGAATGAAGAATGCTCTGTAAATAATCCTCTGTAAAGCGTCTTTGTGACATCTGTCTGTGAAAAGCGCTATCAGTTACATAGTGTACCTTTAAAAAACACTCTTTCTTTAGAAAATAGAATGCAATTTCAAACATTAAATAATAGGGTTTTTTTTATATTACCATGCGGTCCTATATCTGTATAATCCCTCAGTGGGCCATGGGTGTATAAGTCTAAGTAAGTCTATGTGCTCCAAAACTAGTAGTCCCAGACTGAAGGCCTCAAACATAACAAAACAATCTTCTAAGTTAAAGAAACAATATATTAAGTATAATGCAGCAGTATAACAGATACCACAAGATCATTCTAAAGCTGTTCAGGAAAGGTGCATTTCTGTCCTGTGAATGTGACTTTTTTAGTATTGCTACTTGCTCAAATGTGTATATAGTTTTGATCCTTGTTTTAGTATTGAAGTAGTGATTTTTTGACAACCCTAGTCCAGTGTGGAACAAAACTACACTGTTGTCTGAACTTTGCCCAAGCTTGTACTCACACAATCAGTAGCTTTGATCAGAGACCAGTGAAAGCGTGACAAGTTTTAGCCAATTTGAGCAGTGCTATTTTTGGTTCATTTTCAGAACTAAATTGTTTTAGTTGGTGCCATTTCACAAAGGAAAAATCTCAAAGACTGCTCTGGGGGATTACTTGGCAAACGTGCATTGAAAGCCAACAAAAACATCCTAGGATAATTATGTCTTTATTATAATTTACATATGTTTATGGGTTTATTTGCATTATAAAGACCGTGAGTCGCAATGCAGTGTTATAGACACCTGTTGAAAGGGTAAGTGCTTTACTTTTGACACATTTCTGTTCAAAGACAAAGCCCCGAGGCCAAATATAGGCCTCTACAAACTACAATACTAACGCTAAAGCTCCTCCTATTCAACATGCACAAAAAAGACTCGCACTATATGGTGTATATGAATGTGAGAGTGACTGCGGTCTCTGAAAGTATTTCTCTGTTTTTGAGAAGGTAACAACATTTTAATGGCTTAAAAAGGGCCACAGGTAATAGAAGCAGCCATCGCAACTTGGTAAGGTAAGGTAAGGTTTATTTATATAGCACTTTACACAGACACATGTCCCCAAAGTGCTTTACACAGCATTTCACAGAGCATTTTTTTTCATTCACTTCATACCCGGTGGTGGTAAGCTACTGTTGCCCTGGGGCAGACTGACGGAGGCGCAGCTGCCAAGCCAAGCGGCACCAACGGCCCCTCCGACCACCCCCAACACTCACTCACACAACTTTCACACCTACAGTGAATGAATACTGTCATATAATGTACACAGTATTTGTTTACCCACACACAAACAACTTATAGTTTTGGATATTAAACATAACTCATAGCACAGAGCTCACCAGATTCAGAAAACTCTTATGTCACCAATACCATTACAATATATCCAGTATAGTTGATGACAGACTGACCCTCAGATAACACAGATAACTAGCGACAAAACTCCCAATAATCACACCGTCCTCAGAGCCTACACCTGTTCTGTATTCATTTGTATTCTTCTCTGTGTTCTGTACAAATGTGTCCACCAACCACAGCTGCTCAGTGTTTAGTCCAGCCCTTTTATGTAACAGGCAGCTCCAGTAAGAGAAAAAGAAACATGTGGGAGTCAGCTGGAGATGAGATGTCAACGCGCCGACGGCAATCTCATCTCACACAACACTGTACATTTAACCACCGAGATCCACGTCCGAACACCGGTCTTTACAAAGAAAGCACAAATTAAATCAGTCATTATGCTTTCCCTTTTTCCCAGCTATTATTTTGCATAACATCTCCAGCAGCAGTGGCGCATTCACGTTCAATTCGCAGAGGTCCTGGGGGCGATTCGAAGCAGGTTTTTAGACACTGCCAATCCACTTATCCACCCACCTATTTCTGACTGCTGCAGAGCCGAGTGCACCATGGAAACACTCATTTATGTGTCCCCGATGATGTATGAAGTATTTAAGATCTCACATTGAAACTGGCTCTGGCGTGTCAACAATAGAGCCCCAGCTATAGGGTCTGCCCTGTTTGGAAATGTGTAGGGGTGACATAAACAGCCGCATGAGCATCAAAACGTAACACAACAATCGGCAGGCTAAATTAATCTCTTGGTTCAATAGCCATAAATGGAAAAGAAAAAAACTAATTGTGAAATCCCTTGCAGAAAATTAAGAAGTTGGGTCAATGATGCTTGTAATACTTGATGCAGGCCAACCATAGAAAGAGATGGAAGACATGGGCTTTGTGGGGTGGAGATGAATGCTGCACTGTGTAACTTGTCAGGCTCCACAAAAGTTCCACAATATGGCATTAATCTCCATAGGGACAAACGGATGACGCCAGCAGGTCAAGTTCCAGGTCAGGTCAGAGGAAAGGAGAGCCTGCTCACACTAAAAATGGGTGTTTTTCAATGATTATTTGAGCATTAAAAGAGGGGAATTAAATATATGCAAGATAGACACGTTTAATGCCATACTGTGGAACATTCCAGGCTCCACTGAGACAAGAATGTGATGGACCCCCACCAAAAATGTTACATAGTGCACCTCTATTTCATTTGATTAAAATCATAGAAACATGTTGTCTCTAAAGAAAAACATCTGCCCTAAAATATCTTTAAAGATGCACTATGCAACCTTTCAAGTGGACGGTCCTTTGTCTGGAATGTTTCACAGTATGGTATTAAACCTTGCTATTTTCATGGAAAGTAAACCAGGCCAAGTTACAGGTCAGATCTGTGGAGAGGCGACCCCACTCACACTCAGAATGCCTGTTTTTCTAGGTATTTTTGAGCTATAAAACCATCAAATGTAAGGAAGAAGGAGACGGATGCAAACAAGAAGGAGACGGACCCCCAAACAAAAAGTTACACACTGCACCTTTAAACTGATGTGGCTGGCGGTGGTTTTTCTAATGATGGAGCTCAACTGTGCATTTTAACATGATAAAAAAGCAGGATTTTAAAAACTTGAACACTTGCATTTATACAAAACTAAACAGACGAAAACAAAATTTTAAAACCGTAAACTGACAAATTAAAAACTAGGATCAATAATTATCATAGCAACCAGCAGTTACTTACCCACTGAGCACTACAATGAAGTCCATGACGTTCCAGCCGTTCCTCAGATAAGAGCCTTTATGGAACACAAAGCCCAGGGCCACCAGCTTTATCCCAGCCTCGAAGCAGAAGATCCCAATGAAGTATGGCTCTGACTTTTCCTGTCCAAGTCAAATATCGAAACATATTTTTATTGAATTTGCATAATTAACCATAACAAAATACGAGTTCTTACAAGTCTTTTTGCCATGGGTGTCTTATCCTCTCCAGGGAGATGCTGCTCCAAGGCCAGGACCACACAGTTGGCGGTGATGGTGGCCAGAATCATGTATTCAAATGGAGTGGAGGCACCAAGTTAAGAAATAATCAGAGAAATAAAATATCAACAGTATAAGCAAGTTTTGCTGTTTTTTTTTGTTTGTTTTTTGTTTAATGAAATTCCGTTTCACTGGCGACCAAAACAGTCATTGATATCACTGGCTCTTTAAAGTGTCAATATTGTACTATTTTCGATGTTAAAATGTTATATCCTCATCACAAACTTACCTGGAATTGTGCAAACTGAAAACACTCTGTTCCAACTTGTGATGTCATGTGGTAATACAGGAAGTGCTCCATTGTGTTTTTAAACTCAACACACCCTGGAATTGCCATTCGCTATTGAACTAAACTGAACTGAGTTGTTAACTTGATGTCATCACAAGGTGGAACAGAGCATTTTGAGCTTTGAAGATGTAGACAGACTAAATAATAAAGGATTACTAACTTGTGTGATTGAAACAAAACACTATTCCAGGTATGTTTTTGATGAGATAACAGCATTATAACATGACTAAAAGCTCACAAGAGTCATTTTTATGTAATATAAGACCTTTAAAGTGGGACTAAACATGTAAACTCCACCCAGAACCACATTTCAATAGAGCTGCTAAACTGGGCAGTACCTGAAGGACTAAAGGGGAGAGTGGGAGAGGAGGAGGGGCAAGGTCTAGAGGTAAAAGGAAGGCAGTACAAACTTAGATCTAGGCATTTTAGACCAAAAAACTTCAAATTGTTCTAGTTTACTCATCAAAAAAAACACAAAAATGACTAGGAACAATAGGAACAGTAGATAATGCTATTAAAACACCATAAACACAGTTAAGTAGCAAGTGGATTTAGTGTTTAGTTCCGCTTTAACTTCAACAAATACAACAGTTAAAAAATCATTGTTTATATTCTCGCATAGGCTACACACAAGTGCATAAGGCATAACATTATAGTGTGTGTTGATAGTTTTGGAAGAAAGACAAAATGTATGTAAAAAATAATCTGTACAACTGGTTGAGCATTGCTTGATGTTTATAGCCCATGACAGTTGCATTGCTCTCTGTTGGAAGCAATCTATTAGAAAAATGGTCGTATCCATGGCAACCTGCTTTTAAAAGTGCTTTTCATGAAAAGAAAAAAAGAGAAAGTTCAGTGGGAGACAGAGTGCCGCGAACTTACCTTCACCTGACAACAGTTTCCATTAACATCATCAGCTACCATACCATACACTGCAGTTCATGAATGCTAAATGTTAGCAAATAAAAAGGCTCTGCAGTTACTTAAATTCAGATAGTGGTTACAAATAAACTGTTGCTCCATTTCTATCGATACTTTGCAACTGATGTCGCCAACATTCCCTAGGGTTCTGATGCTAACTGAAAGCTCTACACTGTCTGAACCTCTGTTACTCAAGTTAGACTTAATCTGAGCTTTATGACCAGAAGCGCTGACCTGGAACTTCAACAGTTGAGATGATTTGTGTACTTAAAAAAGTCTTTCACATGTAAACTACTGTCACAAGCTATCTAGAATTAGCTGACAGTTTTTCAGTTTACTCTCACCTTTTGGTTGAAACTCAAACACCTAGACAAGACCATGAACGCTTGTATTGATCACAGACTCTCTGATTACAACTGTAATGTATATCTATGTATCTGACCCAAACTACAATCATAAAACTCCAACAGCACATGAGTTCATGCAAAAACAGAAGAAATACAGTGTATTTAAATGTAACAAGTAAGATTAAACTCCCAAGTCTTCAGCTATTCCATATGTTCTCCTGCTGTTGTTGTCTCATATACATTGGTATAGTCAAAATAAAATGATTAGTCAACTAATACAAAGACTTTCCCATTATATTATACAGCAAATGGAGACAGGTTAGTGAACCTCCACCAGAAAGGTTACACAGTCCACCTTAAGTACATGTATTTAGTTACTTCCCAACACAGCCTGTACCACTTGGAGTCACCCATGTACATTTCATTCCCAGACACTCTCTATTATAAGCTCTGCACTTTCTATTTTGCTCGATTCCCCACATACTCTACCTCTTTGTAAGTATGTTTGGTCTAGAGGGAGCTCACATGTATGTCTCAGACTTCAGTCCCAGACGCATGGTGCTGCTGTCCCTGGCCTCCCTTATTACCCATGATGCTGTGAGTGAAATGAGGTCAGTGAGTCACAGAGGAGCGGAGACGATTGCCCCTGGGAGCTCCTCTGATACATCTGCACACTCCATTCAGGGGTTGCTGAAGGCTTCAAAGTACCTTAAATGGCTAATGCTTAAAGGTGCACTATGTAAAGAGTAAGGCTCGTCTTCATGGTGATGTCATTTCTTTCCGTGGAATGTTTCACAGTAGGGCATTGAACATATCCCACTTGCATTTGTTCAGTTACAGGTGTTTTATTGCTCAAAAATACCTTAAAACATGGATTCTTACCATGTGCAGGCTTGCTTTACCATAGATCTGACCATTAACCTGTCTCCATTGTTATTGTCAATTTATCTTTTTACTGTGAAATAATCAAGGCAAAACAGGAATATCGCCATGGAGACAAACAGACATTACACAGTGCACCTATGTTTTAACCCATTATTATAAACAATATACAACTGATGAAGAAAACAAAATATAATCTTATCTATGGCTAAGTTTCAGATGGCATTGCAACATAATATTTCAATTTATGGGGCAGGTAAAAAGAAATGAATATGGTTAAAATGCAGACTTTAGTTGTAATACAGTGAGTTCTAAGGTTCAGTTACTAATAAACATCAACAAAAAGTGCTCGGAAAAGAGTAATGAATAGGGAAAACTGTCTCTTGACCCCATTTATATATCATCATATTCTAAATTTATGTTGCTACGGGATAAAAATGTAAAACTCAAGAAACCGACTATGGTGCCACAGTGATAATAAAAACACTCTTTATTTAAACAAAAGGATGTGATTTTCAACATTAAATAATAGTACCTTCTTTTATATTACCATATGGTGATATCTGTGTAATTCAGGAAGGAAGGTTCCAGAGTGGTCCATGGGTCTATACTTGTTGTGATACAGCTCAAGCTCATTCTAAACCTATTCGGGAAAGGGTCATTTCTGTCCTGTGAATGTGACTTTTTAGTATCAATACCTGCTCAAATTATTTCGATACTAGTATTGATTAGTATCTGATTTCCAATACTTCTGACAACTCTATTCTAGATAACATCTGCACCAGTTCTGCAGATCAGTTCAGCTCGGGCTGTGCAATGTACCAGAATATATAAGGGGGAGTTGATGGGGAAATGTATTAGCGAACAAAGCTGTATTAAAGGTCCTATATTACAGAAAATTTTATCCATGTTATGATGTTGTTACCTCTTCAAAACATACGTGGAGTTGTGTTTTATTTCATTCACACATGTTTACGTAACCTTTTTTATTATTAGCCAACCTACATCTCCAAAGCTCAAAATGCTCTGTTCCTCCTTGTCTACCTTTTACCTTTTTTTCAGTAGAGATGGGCATTTCCAGAGCTGAAATTATCCAAATAATTCTAGTGAAGTTGCATGGAGTTTAAAAACACAGTGGAGCACTTCCTGTATTCACAAAATGGAACAAAATGGAGTGTTTTCTGTACAAGAGATGAATTCAGCTTAAATATGCAGGATTTGTGTGTTCAACGTGTGTGAATGAAACCAAACACAACTCCAGGTATGTTTGCGATGAGGAAACATCATTACATTACAGTCCCTCATTTATTGTGGGGGTTGCGTTCTAAAAATAACTCGAAAATAGGTGAAATCCGCAAAGTAGCTTTATTTTTTACAATTGTTATATATGTTTAAGGCTGTAAAACCCCTCACCACACACTCTGCGCAAATTGGCACAGCATCACATAATGGTCTATGTGTGGGAAACACTGCGTCTTTTTCCACTGAAGGCCTTGGTGCAGGTGTCATAAGAACATAGAACATAATTATGGGTAGTTGCTGGCACTGTTTTTTCTTCTGGGCGAGAAGATTCTTATAAACAGACATGCCACCTTCGATTACGCAGAACAGCCAATCAGGGTGTAGAATGCAATGCACGTTCATAAACTATTTTAAAAAAGCATGCGAAATTGCAAACAAAAAAATCTGCGAAACAGCGAGGCCCAGAAAGGTGAACCACGTTATAGTGTGGGACGACTGCATAACATGGATCCGAAAATAGAGCAATATGGGCCCTTTAAGCAGAGAAGCACTGAAAACCATGTAACAATCATATTATAATCCAATTGTATAATGTTACTTCACCCTCTCATGACTTTTGGCATTCAAAACAAAGCATCTGAAAATGAGAAACATCTTAGCTTGTTGTCTTGAGTTTTATAATATTATTACCACTGTCTAGTACCTACCTCACAGTCAAAGAAGGTCTTATATGGTAGGATTAAAGCCATATGGGAGAAAAGTTTTGCATAGTTTAGTTTGGAGAGGGGAGCTCAAGTGGTTTAAGTGGGTACTTACATAAAATCAAGGCTGTCGCTGTAGATGTTGATGTGAAATATGCAGTTTCATAGCATTCTTATACCTATTTTTCTCACATTAAATATCACTTGGAGTTGCAAACTGTTGCATAATTCTTGTGAAATCATTCAGTTTATATCTAGGAATGCAGATATTAGGTAATTATTAGGTAAATAAATAATTGTGATAAATCAGGTCACAATATAAAAAAAAGATTAAAAAGTCTGGGATGTTAAAACTACACAATGCACCTTAAAGAGGGGGTATTTTACTTGCATGTGGTATTACCTGCTAACACATAGCATATTTAGATTGTCATGTTACCTTTTATTGTTCTGAATATCCTATATTAATGAAAACAACGTACTAACATGTTTGATGAGTTTCACTTTTGTTTTTGAAACTCTGAGTCACTCTTCCCTTTACTCTCCATGAGAATTCCCCTGCAGAGCGCTATCACAACACAAAACTACTGAAACTACTGTACATCGCATCAAGTTAGTCAAGTTGCTATGAATAGTTTTGTATCATGCTTTTGTAAATTTATGGAGAAATGTCGTAGGTTTATAGGCTGAGCATCGCACAGAATCTTACCGCTAAGTGTAAGAGAGTTTGAATAGGGCCTGAGTGAGATTGCTAAAATACTGAAATATGAAATGTGGGGGGACCATGTTATAATATAGTATAAAGCTCTGAAAAGTCATACATTTTGCATAAGTGCAAAATTTTGCATAATTTTGCATAATTTTAAGTTCTACAAGCAAGCACTCTAGATATTTGCCCACTTTTGTAGATGTTTTGAAACTGTTAACCACCCAAACTTAGCCCCTGTGAGCTTCGATATGGGTCTGGCAGTACCAATACCCTAACATGTGTTGCTTCTCCCAGCCCACGAGCCATGGTGGTACTATAGGCCAGCCCTCTCTCGCTTTCTCCCACATGCTAACTTTGCTGCCAGTGGCCAGTCTTGACCACTAGGCCCTACTCCTACACAACTATGGAGCTTTAGTGGTTAGGTAACACTGAAGAGACGGCACTGGTGGGGGTGTAAGACAGGAGGAGCTGTGGGTAGACTGGCAACTTACTGACTGGTGATGGTACTGGGCAGGCAATTATTCAAAAAAACATGGAGAAAAAACATGGAGGGAGCTTGACAATGATACGTCTAAAAGTGGGAGTTTTGAATGAAGGTAGCATTGGGTTGTTATGGTTTGTTATGGTTGTCAAAAGTATGCAGAATTGGATACTAATCAATACTCAAACTAGTATCAAAAATAGACACACATTAGAGCAAGTATCGATACTAAAAAAAGTCACATTCAGAGGATAGAAATTAAAAAGCTTGAGCTGTATCAGAACAAGCATAAGAGTACATAGACTAGTATACGACTACTGAGGGATTACACAGATAGTAAAGACACAGACACAAAGTACTATGACTTAATGTTGAAAATACTATTAAATCGTCTAAATAGTGTTTTTTTTAAATCCTCATCATGGAATCGGAATTGGTATTGAGTATTGTGTCAGTGCCTTAGTATGGCATTTTTGTATAATGGCAACAATAATACATGTTCTTGCAATGTAAGAATTTAGCAATTAGGGAATTGTAGCCACTATAAGAAATCAGTTATATTTGGATTTTTTAATCTGACTACTAAATATTAGTCTGATCATTCATTTCCAATTGGTAGAACAGTAGTTATAGACATTAGTATTACCTCTCATTGCAGCAGGTCAGAACATCAGAATTTGGCACCACATTCAAGATACAGAACACTAAGAATAACAATAATGCATTAGTCTTATATCGCGACCTTCTAGATGCTCAAAGCCACTTTAAAATTTGATGCATTATTCATTCACTCCACACTCAGTGGTGGTAAGCTGCTATTATAGCTACAGCTGCCCTGGGGCAGGCTGACTGAAGTAAGGCTGCTAATCTGCACCATCGGCCCCTCTGACCACCACCATCACTCACGCAGACACCACTTTCATACTAGGCAATGTGGGTGACGTGCCTCGCCTAAGGACACAACAACTGTTTCTGCCACTGGCGCCCCACTGTGGCACCTGGAATTCTCAGTGTCCTTCCATCCAAGTACTAACCAGGCCCAGCCCTCCTTAGCTTCTGAGATCTGACGGGATCAGGCTTTGGCAAGGAGGTTTGGCCACACTGACAAAAACATAAAGCAACATTCAATAAGCGGAGATTTCGGATGTTTTAACTAGATAAATCATTATTATGTTTAAATCAAATAGTTTTGCAGTGTTGATCAAAATGGCAAAGTTCACAAATGTGTGATGCTATTTAGTTTCACTGTCTACTGGATCACAATTTGTTCCAATAAAATTCCACTGGGTTGATCTATGCACATGCTACGCAAGCAATCAACCTCTCCCTAAAACTACCAACTTTCTCATTTGTCTCCGAAGCCCTTGCAGTTACAAAGCAGGGCCCACACCACATCATTTTGACTTGGTTAGATGTGTTGGAAGTTGATGAGAGAGGAAGCGAAGAGAAGAGTGCGTGCTGGATTTGAACTGACACCTACACAGGAGCAGGTTCATATTCCAATGAGCACTAAGGCAGGAGAGATGTGCCCACATGCCTCCCCCACAGTGAGCCGAGCTGCTTCCAACCACCACCACATGCTAACTCCCCACTCTCCTGCCAGCGCCCAGGCACCAGTACAGTACAGGGCTCCAACGCAAATAAGGTCCACACACAAAGAGGTCAAAACCCAGTAAGATTTATCATGAATCAGATTTGAGCATACCTCAAACATATCATTCAGACCAGTACTATTTGACTCATTTGAATTAAGGCTGAAAGGTGAATCGCAATCGAATCGAAATCTCAATTTGGACAGATCCAATTAGCAAATCACAAAGGCTGACATTGTTTCATATTGTGATTTCCTCCACAATGAAATATTCTGCATTAAAGCTGCTAACCTTGTAGTTTAGATCTGTACAAACATGTTCTGAAATGTGATTCTTGTGTTAGTTTGTCTTTGCATGACTTTTTGTTAATTGTTCTGGATGCATTTAAAGGTGAACTTTTAACAGAATCCTATTATCTAAACGCAAAGCTTGTCAGAAAAATCACAATTCTATAGTTCCCCAAATTTTTCAGTCCTACCTTGAATTGATATCATGCTATATGTGACTTTAAAATGATATTACTAGTATGATGCTAACAGTTATGCACTTATGAAGGTGATTTAAGGTTTGGAATGACCAGAATAGATCTGATCAAGATATATGGGATTCAAAATACCAAGAGCTCTTCCTGTAGGGGGTGCTGTGACATGAAGCCTTTATGCAGGATACAGTCTCAGCAAACAGAAATTAAAAATCCAGGTGTGACTTTGATGTGCAGACTAAATTATAACATAATACAATCTCTAATTATTAGCTCTGTCCATTGTCCTGAACAGGCAAGATTAAATTAGCACACACCTCTTAGCATATTTCACACATTATTTACATAAGGCTCTTTTCATGGTGAGGGGAGGGCTGCTTGTAACAGATAGTGCATAGTTTCATATTGCTATGGAAAGTATAAGATAGTTGTCAGCCATTATGTTGACAAACTGAACTAAAACTAAACCACTAATTTACAACTCAGACACCATGCAAAAGTTCTGTCCACTGTCCTGTTATGGCTTATGACAATCAAACACAATGCAGCCTCTTCCTATCACTGCTTCATTTTGCAGTGGGAACAAAAAGTTGTACAGACTCAATCAACTCAAGTTTATACAGAAAAACTAATAAATGTCAAAATGATGTAGAATCT